>CM062811.1:63954434-65222980 GCA_031772625.1 Pinus tabuliformis
TAAATAAATAAATATAAATAAATAAATAAAATATATAATATATATATATATATATATATATATATATATATATATATATATATATATATATAATAATAAAATTAAAAATTAAAAATAAAAATAAATAATAAATAATAAATAAAATAATAAATAAATAATAAATAATAAATAAATAAATAAAAAATAAAAATAAAAAGAAAAAGTAAATTAAAAAAAAATAATAATAATAATAATTAATTAATTAATAATAAATAAATAAAAAATAATATAATAAATAAATAAAAAATAATATATATATATAGATATATCGTCGCAAATTTATTGTCCTGAGTGCTTAAGATAATTGACCCATCAGTGGTGGATGATCAATTCCTGGACAAACATCTATTTGTCGTGGCAGTCAGGACACCTTGGTATGAAGATGTGGTAAATTATCTGGTAGTAGGAAAACTGTCAGCACATTTATCACCACGATAAAGGAAATTGATTGTTCAGCGCAGTGCTCAGTTTTCCTGGATAGATTGGTATCTCTTCCATACAGGCTCTGATTATCAAACTTGTAGATGCATTATGGAAGATGAAATTTATGAAATTTTGAAAGCCTGCCATGATGAACCCTGCGGTGAGCATTTTGTTGATCATCAAACTGGACAGAAGGTACTTCAAATGGGCTATTACTGGCCCATGATATTCAAAGATGCAAAAACAATATATCCAGGCCTGTGATAATTGCCAAAGAATGGGTTGTCTAGGCTAAGCTGATGAAATGACCCTGCAGCCGCAACTGGTAATAGAGCCCTTTGAAAGATGGCCATTAGACTTTGTACGTCCTTTCAATCCACCATCAAACCAAAAAACATACATCTTAGTTTGCACAAACTATGTAACTAAGTGAGTGGAAGTAGTAGCCCTTCCAGAAGCTACCGAAGAAATAGTTATTAGCTTCTTATTTGAATTATTCGTGAGATACAGTTTACCAAGAGAAGTCATAACAGATGGGGGATCACAATTTATAGCTCATAAGATTTTAGCCATCCTTTAGAATTATCAAATTATATAGTTACTTCTCCATACCACCCTCAGGCAAACGGGAAAGTGGAAAGCACTAATAGAGTCCTCGAGGTGATTTTAACAAAAACAGTATCCACGAATCATCAGAATTGGGAAAATAAACTCCTATAAGCCCTATGGGCCTACCAAATGACATAGCATAACACTACTGGCCACTCTCCCTATCAGCTTGTTTTTGGCAAAGAACCCATTTTTCTGATTGAATTTGAAACAAAAACTCTTAAAACTGTAAAAGAAGTTGGGTTGGACTTCATAGAAGTGCAAAAGCAACGCCTGCAACATCTTAACGAATTGGAAGAGACACGCCTATTAGCTCTGCAACGTAAAATTGTTATCCAACAACAGAGGACCAAGTGACATGATCACCTCATTACAAAGAAGTCGTTTAAGAAAGGTGATTGGGCGTTTCTGTATGACTCCAGATTTCAGGATTTCCCAGGAAAACCTCATACAAGATGGCTTGGATGTTATGAAATCATCTAAGTTCATGATAATGGCACAACAAAGCTGACCACCATTGATGGGTTTGAAACCTCTTTTCTCGCAAATGGACATCAGCTACGTCTTTATCGCCAACCACTTACAAAGGAGTGTTTCTACCATGAGATAAGTATTATTCTAATTTTTCATATTGTAGTCGACTATGGAGGTAACCTAGCAGCTACATCTCCTTGAAATTTTAAAACAAAATCCTTACATATTGTATATAATGTATATAATTTTGTGTGAAATTTTCTTAGTCTTTTCCTTCAAAGTTTTTTAATAGAACTAAGGGAAAAGAGATTGTCAATTTTAGTTATAACTGTCATTTTATTTTGTACAACTTGTTGTTCCATTAGAACACAATTACTGGCTTATTTATCATAACCGTCATCACCTTGGTCACAGTTTCTCTTTCCTTCATTACAACTGTTGTTTCCTTGCTACACAACTTGTTGTTTCCTTTGATCGTGATTCTTGTTTCCTTCGTTACAGTGGTTGTTCCTTTGCAAAACCAGCTTGTTGTTCCATTCGTTACGGCTGTCGTTCCCTTAGTAATGATTCCTGTTTTATTTCAAACTTACCGTCCTAATGATTTTGTTTCTTTTTATAAAAATAATTTTTTTTATCACAGTTGTTGTTTCCTTTTTTCATGGGCACTATTACCTTCCACATCAGTTGTCATTCCCTTTGCATATGACTGTCGTTCTTGTATTTTGCAACTATTGTTCCCTTGTAACTATGTGATTTTCTTTGTGATTTCAAAGTATTCTTTTACTGTCATGGGATAAATACTATGTTGCTCCAAACATTACCTTGCGAAGAGCATCTTACTTGATTTGGAAAACCTTATCAAAATCTAATTTCTAGTCGTCTCGATATCGCAACTAGCATAATTTTTTCATAAAATATTATTTTTATTACCACCAAAGTATGTTTTTTCCATATGGACTGGTGATCTCCTTCAAACATAAAACTTGTGGGAAATAAATTCACAACTTAAAAATGGAAAAATTGTCATAATTCTTCTTACACCATCCCTAACTCTTAAGGAGTTGATGAGACACCCGAGTTGATGAGCCACCCCTTTTTACCAATTGTTCATGATCTACAAAAAATAAATACATGAAAATAAAAGAAAGTAAGAATATATTTTCTCTCAGAAGAACAAGAGGTCTCATCACAAGCCGTCTTATTCACTGTGTTAAGATCTGGGGAATGGAATTGTCACTACTTGGTCACCACACCAGAACAATGGTCTTTGGAGAAAACTCGTGAATTTTTGGTTAATGGGAGACTGCATATCAAAAGGGTTAAAAGAGAACCCTGTCGAGGCTATGGATGCCTACTGGCAGCAGAGGCTTTGCCTATGGTATTGAATTATAATTGGAATCACCAATCAATACTTTGTGACTTTGACTTCCCTATTTCATAAATAACAAAGGAAACACCAAACCCAAATTGGAAATCTGTTATAATAACTAAGGTGGTAATTCAAGATCTTTGCGAACAAAACTTTATCTCTAACATATCGGAACACATATATTATTATTTTTATAAAGTGGCCTTGTCAAATCTATTTTACTCTCTTCAACACGTAATATTTTGGCGCACATTGTTTTTACCCATATTCTTCATACTTTGAAAGCCGCAAATATATGCATGAGTCACCTTATCTTGTGCCTTATTACACTGTCGCATAAACTTACTTGATTTGACCATTCCCCATTATGCACAATAAATGCATTAATATTCCGTCGATTTTCTGAATCACCAATGGTCGTGGTCGACCTTTCTTGTCATTGGGGGAAATAAATATCCACATGCATCGTATGATGCTGACACGCTTAACAACGATGACTAATCATTATAGCAATTATATTTGTAGATGTTACATTAAGAATCATAAGTTGCATATTGTCATTTTTCCTGCAAATTGTTGGCTTAAGCTTTGTATACAACTTCTTATTATTTTCTTGAGAAACAGTAAGCATGGGGAGTAGATCAATTCAAAGTGAGCCACCTCAACTCAGGGTTTTTGAGCAAGCACAAAGAATCTTGGAACAGGTAGGATGGACTGAGTACTTCTCTAGGATACAAGGATCCGATGATGCAGTCGTCGTGGAATTCTTACAGAAACTACACAATAGAGTAACAACAGTCAAGGGTAGACAAATACTGGTAAATGAGACAGTTCTATCAGAAGTCATAGGCCTCTCCATGGAAGGAAAGAAGTGGCTAGATAAGCATACTGGGTTGCATGGTGCCATGTTGATGTTCATAGACCCTATTAAAGCATTGGTTTGGAAAGGCAAAGGCTATCATCCGACGTCCTTTCCGAAACCTTGGCAGGAGCTAGTAGAGATAGTACAAAGATACATTACCTATGACAGCTGGTATGATGCGGCAAGGCCACAACATTTGAAGTTGTTCATTGCATTGAGATAGAAGGTAACTATACATCTGCATTTCTTTTTTAATTCTCTTCTACATGAGATAACCGATACAATTGGAAAAGCCAAGGATCCAAATTCAGTAGTCAGTCATCATTGTCTTATCAAGCTAATAGTCAGTAGGAAATTAAATCAAGCACAAATAACTTGGGATAATTTTTTTGGAAATGTTGAGTCGACATTCCAAACTAAGACACCTTCTATAGGACGAGCAATAAAAAACAGAGAGGGTTACGCAAGAACAAGCACAGACCTCAGGTTCACAGACATTGACTAGAGTTGAAAAAAGGATAGCATATCTCTTGGTATCCTTACCTGTTAAAAGAAGAAGATCAGTTAGACTGGCTAAAATGAGAAGCCCCTCAAACCCCAGTGAATAACTACCAGAAGATATACTTCAGAAATTCCCTGAACGTCAGGAGACACATCAGGTTAATTCACCCCAAATTTGTAAAAAAGAAATCTCTCAAGTGATAGAATACATAGGAACCCTTTTTAGCAATGAGGAAGATGCAAGTTCTTCAGAATTCCCATCTACGTGAACCCCAACACCCGATTGCTGGGTCTCTCCCCTCAATTCCAATGTTATTGTGATACTGCAGTCCTTAGAAGGACGCCAGGAGCCCTGCTTCTCAAGAATAGTCAAAAGAATCAGTTGACATTGTTATGGAACTAGGTTCACCCTTTGAAAAATCAATTTTGTCACCATCTAAGCTGTGTGACAACCATACTAATACATTCCAATCTGATAAGGGCCCTGTAGGCCTTGGAATTTTTCCTGAAGTTGAGGAAACTTTAAATAAGGAACCTGAAATTACTGTTACCATTCCTTCCACCTCTACTAGACAAATTGAAAAACAGGCTGAAAGAACGAAAGATAAAACCAATCACAAAATAAGGCTATTGAAGCAAGAAAATCAGTGGTTACAAAGGAAGGTGAAATATCTTGAATATTGGCTGAAGAATAGTAGAAGGCATCGCATGAGAAAGCAGAGAATTTGAACTACCAAAGCCCAAACTGGAAGCTTTTTCACTTCCATTGAAACCCAAACAGAAGGGACCCCTACTATTTCTAAAGAAATCCAGACTGACTTGGGCCCTAATATCATGACAACTGAGGCAGTCAGCCAAGCAAAATTGTTGATTTCTATCAATAGGGCCATTCAGACAGAAATTGTACCTCCATATACCCTGTTGATTATGGACACCACTATTCAAGTATTGAATAGGAGACTAGAGGAACAACAATAGACTCTGAGTCGGTACCGAGGTGAGGTAGTGACCTGAAAATAACACTAGGATTTATTGCAGAAATATAAAGCATTTTCCATCACTGAAGATGAGGCCTATGCTAAGCTCAGAACAGCAAAGAAAAAGAAAGAATTGGTACAGGGTCAACTTCAGAAAGCCCTAGAACAAATCAAAGAGGCTTGTTCCATTTACTTTGATTCTCTGTCTTGTAGATGCTCAGCAAAGAATTACACTCTGTTCTTAATCTATTACTGAAAATCAAAGTCATTCTGTTAGTACAACCTATTGATTTTACTACTATTTTTGATTTCATTAAATATTTCCAACAACAAGACGATTATGTCAAATATTTTTTTTATGAGCTATACATGCATAACTTTTTCTTAGAGGAGCGAAGGGATGAAAATCATATCCCTTTTATTGGAGATGTGTGATTTCAAGCCTTCCTTTATTTTGCTAAAAATCAAGTCAAGTGGTCCAGATGTCATGACATATACTAAAAAATGGAAAATGGCCTTGACCTCTAGGTCAAAGGAGAACCAAAATCCTTGTTTACTCTTATTAAACACAAGAAATTTATGGAACAATCGGGTGTCATTCATGCTCTTTCACCTGTGCATAACGATGTTCTTCAGACTGGTTTATAATTCTTTGAGGAAATTAGGGAAGATTCCCTCTGTGCAGCTAAGAAAATATGGAATATGTCTTCTACTGAGGTGAAAAATAGAGAACCATTCAATTATCGAAACTTTTGGGCAGCAGCCAGTAGAGTGAGAGATTATGCTCATTTGGTCATGTCTAAAGGACCCAATTGGATTGGTTGTAGGTATAGCTGTCCTATCATCTGGTACCCTCCAGATGTCTACAAGCCTAAATATGAGCTCTCTTAAAAAGATAAAACTACAACTTTCAAAGATATTCAAAAGAGAAATGGGTTTCTCTATTATGGTGAAAGATCATATCCAACTTATTCCTTAACACTTTTATATGTCAATTATCTTATTGCATGAGGACATGAACCAAGGTAAGTTGATGAGAGATGTTGGGTTATGAAATTGGTATGTTTCTTTCCCCTTATTTCTCTAGTTAAACATTTATTTTGCAAGGTTGTTAAGTCTAGTTTATAATAATCTCATAGATAGAAGTTCTAGAAATGATGTTAATAACATTCTAGTATTTTTTCTTGTTAATAAGTTAAGTTGAGTACTTTAGATATCCTTTAGTTCTAAATCCGTGTTACTTTATGTACAGGAAAAATATCTTATGGATAGTTGTTGTTCCCTTGAGGATATGAAGAAAGGTTGAATCTTAAGGATTATCACGTTAATCTTGACATGCTGGCCTGAGATTTATATTTATTTGCATAAGAACAGTTACAGGAAAGATATGATCTGATTTTGTGATTTAAATAAGTGACCCTAAGAATATTCTGATTCTCAAGATAGCTTTATCATTCCAATGTTAGAATGCATTGTAATATATATTAAATTGTAGTGAGAAATAGAGTAATGGAGTTTTTTATTATTCTCGGTGAACTGTAAAAGTGAACATTAGAACTGCTCTGAAGATTTATAGATTGCTTTTGTACTTTACTTTGATGTCAATGAAAGTTTGAATGGTTCGACTTTAATCTTTTATATTGAATTTCTTTTAAGGCAGTTATCTCCGAGGACCTTGGGCCCAGTCGCTAGAAAGATCATTATCTTCTTGTGTACTATTATCTTTTGATTCTTATCATATGCACAATTTTCATTTCTTTTATGAGTTCCTTAATTTACGATTCAGTTTCATAAGATTCTTAGATTTACAATTCTGTTGTGTGAATTCTTAAAACTTTCTATTTAGTTGTGTGAAGATTTATATTTCAATTACCATACTTGTTATTAGTTTCTAGATCTAATTATCCAGTTGTGCTCAATTCCAGAATTTCCTTATGATAGAGTGAATTTTCATTTCCTTGTCTTATTATCAGCCACTATGGGTGATTAGTGATTGAGGTGTGGATTCCTTTCGAAAAGTGTTTTACATACTGAAGTTTCACATTATAGTCGAATAATTGGTTTAATAGAATTTAAATTTTTTTTTTAAGTAGTTAAACAGTTCCATGATTTCTACAGAGTGGTTCACTCCTATTTAATTGGACTTAATTCCTTTTGAAAGTTTTTCTTTATAGCTTTTGCTTTACGATAGTTTCTCATACACTCTTGTAATTTAAATCACTATCCCTACATAGATCGTGTTGTCAACCTTGTAATAAAAAGAAGAACTCCAGGTTGATAGATTAATGGACAAAGGATTGAGTTGATTCCTTAGGAATAACTTAGCACCCAACACCATGCATGTTGGGTTGCTACCAAACACATTTTGATATATTTTCATGGTACAATCACCAGTTTCAGATATTTTGTTGGAGATGTTCAACTACATGGATATACTGATGCTGACTAGGAAGGAAATGTTGTTGATAGGAAAAACACTTATGGATGTTGTTTTAGCCTTGGATCTGCCATGGTATATTGAATGAGTAGGAAATAAAAGTCTATAACATTGAGTACTGGAGAGGCAGAGTATTGTTGCTAACATGGCTAGCTGCGAAGCAATCTGGTTGAGAAATATCTTTGGATATTTGTTTGATAAAGTCCTAGCCACTATAGTGATATATTGTGACAACATCAGTGGGATTAGATTAGCAGAGAACCTTGTATTTCATGACAAGTCCAAGCACATAGAGATCAAATATCATTACATTCGATACATGGTGTAGAGAGGAGCCATTAGACTCCATCACATATCGATAGATGAGCAGATTGCAGATATTCTCACCATGGCTTTGCCAAAAGGGAAGTTATTGGTCTTTAGAGAGTAGCCTAGACTAATGGATGTGGCCCCTCTCGATGAGGGGCATCGTTGATTTAGGACACTGAGCTAGATCTTCCCCTATGTTTGAGCTCTAAGGGTGAGGAATTAAAATGTAGATCTCCTGGGGTTGAGGTATCTTTAGACAATAGGGTATCGCCCCTATTTGTCACCCATATGGTGGAAGATGTTGTTCCCCTATCTTGGTTTAGCATAGTATACCCCAGTTTGCATCATACACACAAGTAGGGCTTGTTGGGATTGTAGCTCCTCATCTGGCCAATGACTTGAGAGGGCTTGGGGGTGTGTGATCCATACCTTTGGTAAGCCAGGCATCACACCCAAGCTTGATTATGATGCAAAGTGTTCTACCACATGACCCTTGAGGTTCATTGTTGGGATGAAAAAGAAGCAATATGATATATGAGATATTGTGTATTTCCTATTTCTCGACATAGGGTGGAAGACATATGCTCTCATATGAGATGACATGAAGTGAGAGAGTCCCGTAGGAATATTCTCATTGTATTGAGAGGGTGGTAATTTATTCTCCCTGATGATTTTTATTCTTTATATTTGAGAATGATTCAATAGATAGAGTTGAGTAGAGTTGGGACATGATATGATGATAGGATACCTATGATGATTACGTGATGTAGTTGGAATTTCTCCCTAGCTAAGAGGGATTGTTAATTTGGAAGCCCAGTGATAAATTCCAATCATGGGACTAGATTCCTCTTTTCGAGAGATCAATTTTGACTTTTAAAGCACTTAACTTGGACAAGGGAAAGTGTATTTTTGAATTAAAGCCCACATGTGTACAAAAAGATAAGGCAGCCCTAACATGAAATTGGACACCCTTGGAAACCTATAAATAAAAATGATCTACAACTCATTTGGGAATCATCATCAATCGTCTTCTTCTTCTCTCTCTTCATTTTATTGGTTTGTACAGGTCTAAAGTTTGGTTTGTATAGGTACGAAATTGTAGGGTCTAAAGCTCGCACATATGATTAGGGTTTTCGGGTTCCAGCTACAAGTTTAACACAAGCATTTTTTGGTTTTAACCACACACAGACTCATTAGTGTGGTTGGAGCATCCCAACTGCACACATATCTCTTCCTCCATGCGGTTGGTACCTAGGGTTTCAGTTTGTAGTTGACCGTAGTCGACCGCAAATTGGGAAAGCTAACTCTTATCAATATTCTTGCTAGGATCATATTTATGATATTGTTTGGTTGATATTGTTGGATATTTTTGTATGGAATCATTCTACTTTGTAGTAAACATTTTATGACAATCTAATAGAAGAAGAATTATAAAGGGTTTCCCCCTTGTAGGGTTTTTCCTTGGTCTTTGACTAAATCTGGTTTCTCTGGTTGAGGTGTTGATTGTCTCCTATTTGTCATTGCATTGTTGTTCTATCTTCAAACTATTGATTGATGAAAAGTATTAATTGTTAATTGAAAAATTGAATTTGACTAAAGTAATTGAAACAACATAGAGAAATATAAATATTAACACATAGTTCATCCACTAGGGACATCGCCACGTATCCCAGAGACAGAGAAAAAACCCAGTGACCTCCAGTCCCATATCCTAGATTGTGCATCAGGGATATCCAAAAAATTTGCGTTGAGAGCCCCACCTCCCAACTACAATAACCTCAAACAATGGTACCAAGTAATCAAGCATGCATAGATTGGTGGCCTGTGCATACTCAATGTCGTTTCCGCCACCCACTTAATCTATCATACCATGAAAACACCAACAATGAAACCAAACAATCATTCAAAGCTTATATGCCCGATCCCACTTCACAATCCTTCGAGATTTCCCTCGCCAAGTGTCCTGACAAATCCTTTTTTGTTTCACCACTTGTCATGAGCCTGTCCCTGTCGATCCCGTGTTACCTTGGTCCTCCACCCCCATCAGGGTATAATGATTTATATAATTATAATAATATTAAAAAGAAAATTATTTCGAAAATATATATATATATATATATATAGATAGATATAGATATATATGATATTTGATTTTACGTATAAAACTAAAATTGAATGTTATAAAAATATATAATTTTTTTAGAAAATCACTTAGTTGATTAGTATAATAACTAAGTTGATTATTATGTCGGAATATTCATAGTAATATTCACAAATGAAGGGCTAACGTTTATCTCCCAGTTAGTTATGTTTTTGTAATTAATTTATCTCAAAATAATCGATTAAAGAAATGCCATATCAACACGTCATATTGGGCATTTGGTATTGATAGACCATAGTATTGGCACATGGTATTGTAACAAGAGCTATGGATATTGTTGCATGTTTTTAAAATGCATATATTTTTAACTCATATATTAATTCTTTTAAATAATAATAACTAATAATTTAAAATAAAATTATAATTTACTTAAAATTTATGATTTTTTTAAATATGGACAATGTGAGATATGAGGTAATTGTTTTGATGTTTATCATGGATTTATTTATATATGTTTAATGAACCATTTAATTTATATGTTTGTGCTAGTAACGAGTGTAGATCCATCTTAACTCCAAATCTAGAAGAACCTCTTGTTTTAGTGCAATTTTTGAGGAAATGTTTGCACCTCGAGAGATTTGATCCCTCTAGGTGCTTCATAGTTATAGAGTTAAAATTGATCATATATATATATATATATATATATATATATAGAGAGAGAGAGAGAGAGAGAGATTATTTTTATGTAATTTAATCGAGTCAAAATTTTTAGATAACATAACGTAACATGACATTACAAGATAATAACAAAAGAACCCATTTTAATATGGACAATGTAATCCATAGATAAAATGTCTCACTTAATGTCAACTATGTATATATTATATATTGTTTAGAAAAAATGTATATATATCATATAAAGTAGTTGAACAAAAAGAAATTATGGTTAAAATGTTTGAAGTAGTCTCACTATTTTACATTTTGATCATTTTTTTGTCAATTTTCTCATAAATCCAACAAAAATTTTCAAGTTTATGATATGTTTTGTATCTAGCATTCAAAAATGCAATTTAAATAATGATTATATATATATATATATATATATATATATATATATATATATATATATATATATATATATACCGAGAATAGAGAGAGATTTTGAAATTTTTCACTCTAACATAAGTTTGTACCTGAAGAAATTTCATCTTTTTCGGTGCACACTAGATTTGTACTTAAAATGAATCTATAATTTTTATAATAAAATAGTAAGCATGTTTATAATAACCCATGGATTAATTTTATTTGTATAATTAATCAAATTAAATTTTAAAACCATGTGTAAATTGAATGTTATAAAACAAGAAGCTGGTAAAATATAGATTTAAGTGTATCTCACCCATAGAATAACCTCCTAAGAATGAGTGTGTATCAAAATGATTGGTTGTGAGGATAATTATTTAATTGTAAATTGTGTTAAATTTCCAATATGGCAAATAAATTATGACAAAGTTGGCTATATCTATGTTTATTTAAACTATAATTGTGTATAATTTAGTAGTTGGCAGATGAATGCATTTTTGGTACTTTTATTTTTTAATAAATGTTTTAAAAAGTTGAATATTGTGAATTAGTTTTGATGAATTTTGTTATTTGTAGAATTAATGCAAGGACCATTACAAACCTACTTTGTATACTGGTACAAATCAATATAGATACAGGCTATGCATCCAATGAGGCGTAACAAAATGTTTTCCCGCATAACATTTTGCCAAAAAATATTGCCATTTACCATATGATATGGTCTCCTTCATATATGTTTGTTACTAAATTGCCCCCTCACACTTGGATCATACTATTATTAATGGGTTTGTTTGTTTACTTTGTATACTAGTACAATGAATAAATAGAGATTGTTCCTCGAGTGATACACAACATGTTATACAGTTGTAACATTATAATAAAAGCATGTAAGCATGTTTTTTTTGTTGTTGGAAAAATGATGCATTTATTAGAAATTGTTTAATGTTTTTTTTTTTAAGGACAAAAAAGCGTGATTGTAAAAATTGTTTAATGTTATATGATGTATGTGATTCCACTGATTTAGATTTATCTTAAACGTTTAGAAAAATCTTGGTTTATTAGATTAATTGTTTAGAATGTATTTTACATTAGATAGGATTGTATTTAAAATTTAGTGATAACACATAATAATGATAAATGAGGACTCGATGTCAAGTAGATACAAATGAGAATATAAATTGAAATTCAATTAAATCAAAAATTTAATTAATTAGATTTATATTGACCAATAAAGAATCAAGGTTAAATTAAGTTGGTTAAAGTTTAAATCTTGTTCTAGGATCCAAAACTTTTCTCTTCAAACACTTAAATTGATTAATTCATAAATAAGTCTAAGTAATTTTGACTAGGTCTATGTGCACTTAAACTTGGCAATGGTCACATTCTATCATTGTAAACATGATTGATAATTAAGGAATTACTCTTCTGGTTAATCAGATAAAAAATCAATTGACACCAAGGCAAACTCAAAGATGAAGCACTAGAGATGAGACCTTTACTATGAAATTTCCCTGAGGGATGTTATAAATTAAAGGATCCTAAAAATAAAAAGACGAGATAACTAACCTAATCATATCCTATACAAATATAAAACATGACATGTCTAAAAAAATTCTCATGTGATAAGATAGAAAATATAATTTTGTTAACCAAAAGGAAATTTTTAATTACATACAATTTAGAATTTGATAATCTCCCTTCAAGCCATAATATTACAATAAATATCACAACAATAATAATGAAAATATAATACACAATGTTATTATCATGCTTGAAATAATCATAATTCCAAACATTTTAATTATATTGAAAGCAATTTTCAAAATGTTGATCATATAAAATTGATATAGTTAACCAACTTTCATGTGCTTCAAATGGTCACTAATTGAAGAAAAAAAGTATAAAATAAAGGAAAATAGTCCTAGGAAGTTTATGCACTATTATGTGCAAATCATAATGGAATGTCATCCTCTATTATTTCTTCATAATTTTCCTTTAACATTTTGCATTCCTTGCCCTTTGATTTCTCCATTAGCATGAATTCTATCATTTTTATGTAAGCAATACAAATCAAATTGTTATATTGACAACTTATAATATGATCTAGATTGGATCATTATATTATTTTTCATCAATCTCGATGCTTTCGGAGTGGAAAAATTGGAGGAATTGGATTACATGACCATTTTTACTCATGGGTCCCAACTTGGTGAGTTTGGATTTGAAACCTTTTGTAGTTTGAGGCATTAAATGAATATTTTTGGGGTTCAAAAACTCTCATTTTTGTTAGAATCCCTAATGTTTTATACATTTGGAGACCTTTTCAATGGTGCAAGAAAGGTGCCAAATAAACTCCATATGCAATACTTATGCCACCTGGAAGTTGAGCTCCTTGTTTTTTCCTCCATGATTCGAGAGCATGCCACATCAACCACATTACTCATGGAAAAGGGGACAACCACATGGATTATATGAAGAATACTCTAGAAGGGTCAAGTTTTAACTCATGTTGAGGGATGAATGGGTCAAACCTAACAACCCAACCCTTTGTTGGTTATCGGTCTGTGTTATAACCAAGCCACTAGGAGGAAAAGGGGTTCCATTCTATTTGTTTACATTTTGTTTCATAGTAGAGTAGAGTAGTTAAGAGTGGATAGGGAGAGAGAATAATAGAGGGGGTTTGTGTTTTGTAGCAGCCCACGGGCCACAGGTATGAGGAAACAACATAGAGAGTGCCTTCTTTTTGTACTTGCGTCATTTCCATTATAGACAAAAGATAGCAGAGTAGCCTCACCTTTAACAACATATTAACATACACATTAACGATCACTGGTTGATTTTTTCTTTATAAATACCCATCACTCTTTTCCGATCTATCATACTTTACTCGAATCCCTGATGATGGGTGGTGAGACCACTCTTGCACACAACATTTATCCAAACACTTATATCAACAAAAGTCATCTCACTTTATCATATATATATAATCAGAGATTTATTTTATACATTTTTTCTTGCTCGAAGGTCATAAAACCAAACATTGTATGACTCTAATATTCCTCAACATATTATAGAACAAATTTTAAATTTAATATAAAGAAAATATTAATAAATAAATATATATATATATATATATATATATATATATATATAAAATAAAAATATGTTATAAGAATTATATATAATTATAATAATAATATGTGTTATAATATTAATTATTTATTAGTTGGGATCCCTCTTCCACCTTCAAAATAAATAAGTGCATTTTCACATTCTATTAGTAACTAAATAAAGAGGTGAAGAAGAGAAAGGCTTCCTACGCAGAGAGGTGAAGCAAGATACTTTGCTAGGGTACTGAATAGGCTTGTCGGCAGCGAAGCAATTCTTATGATTCCTTGAGGTGACTCTGTCGGGGTATTGAATAGGATCACTGGAGGTAGAGAAAAATAGGGGAAGGTGTTTATCTAGACCTCAATATACTTATTATCTTTTTCCCCTATTGAAACAATTGAGGTATGACTAGTTTTGCAAATGTGTTTGAAGCTAAGAAAGGAAAAGAAGAGACTATATATTTAATTGGGTTAAGTGGAAAAGATGGGGTAATCTACATGGTGAATCAATAATTCCTAAAGGATTGAGACCTTTAACTTAAAGATAAAACCTAAATAGAGAATCTAGAGTTCTATCAGTTTGTCGCCAAGTGTTGTCTTTGCGAAAAACACCCTCCAAACTTTTTCCTACACTTGAATTTTGTAGCCTACTGAGGATCTTGCAATATATTGTTTCATGGTCGCTTCATGGTCAGTTGATGTTTTAAGAATTTTATTAATTCTTATTCTTAGATCCTAAGTGTCAAAGTCACTTGCTCACACATGCTCATTCTGTGTTGAATTCATAAGAACATCTTTCCTCTACAATCTTAGATAGGCATTACATAGCTTTCAAAATTAATGTTTAAGCATTGATCACTATTGACATTGACTACACAGTTCATAAGGACAATGCCTGCACAATTTTCAACCTATGTCGAAAGTCATTGCGTACTCCCCATTTGCAGTCTCCCTCTCACTTTGGTTGCAATTGTACTTCTATTTTGGTGAGTTTAACTATTGCTTTTGCGCACCTTTGCTTTCATGAGTGTTACTTTCACTTTTTTTTGTCGTTTTTTTTTTTCTTTCACTTTAAAAAGTGGTGATTTCGTGTTATCTTTTCTCTAGCATGTATCGCTTTCAATTTCTTTAGCTTTTGCAAGTGTCATTTTCGTGTTTCTTACTGTCACAAGTGTTGCTCTTAACAAATTTCACACTTGCATGTGTCTTACCTTTTCACATTACTAGAGGAAGTTCTAGTGCACTCTTCTGCATTAGATGGTCCCATATATCATATATGTATTAGACACATTCCTACATCTTAGTGCACTTTTTGGTCACACTCGACATTTGTGTTGCAACTTGTGTTCTAAGTTTCGCAATGCCACGTTTCAAGTATCACACTTCGAAATAAGTTTTGCTTTGTTGTTTCAAGGTGTGATTGTTGTTCATGATTCTTATACATTACCCTAGCTTGTATTAATGGAATTCATGTGCGTGATCCATGTTTGAGTTTTAGTCAGATGTCTTTTCCCTCTCTTACTCTATCGATCTCACACTGCCATTTTGGAGCTCTTCTTGGTTCCTCTATCTAATGCAAGTTGTGAAAGTATGAATCTTCCTCTAGGTGATGAGCACTGTCTATCCATGAGCCTCATTAATGAATCCATCTCTCCCATTTTGTGCACCAAGTCTTTCTTAAGGTTAACTCCTATGTTTGCACATTGAGAACCTTCAAAACATAGTCTCCTAACTCTTGTTGCTTGTATCGACTCATTGCACGAAGTTTTGAGCAATTATGTCTTGTATAGTACATGAAGCATTTATAGTGTCCCTTTGCTAAAGAAAACTGTGCAATACAAGTTCTCTTCTCTTTCACAGTGCAGTGACACCTTCCTAGCTAAGTGACTTGGCCTCTGTTGCTTGCCTCGGCCAACTGCACAATCTCCTCTTCTAGTGAGCCTTCCTGAGTGCAAGTCACATTTCTAGTGGACAATTATCCATTGTAGAAGCAAACTGCACTAGCATAGGAGCCTACCCCTCAAGCTCTGCACATGTCACAATCATAGTGACTAGTCTCTCCTTCTCTACTGACTAGACTCCCTCATTGTGCCATGCCTTGTTCTGCTTGCCTACCTGTCGCATGTAACAATTCTTGTGGATAGTTCCATGCCTTGTTCTTCTTGCCTACCTGTCACTTTGCTTTGTAACTGGTATGTCAAGGCCTTCCACATTGCATATGGAGTCTCCTTACCATGGAGGTTCAATACAAAATGATCTCGAACTCCTTCTAGTATGATCATTCTCACCTTTGCACCAAATTTTCTCCACTCTGGCAGATCTTGAGCACCAGTTGCTGGAGGCTTAGGAATATCTTTGTCTATGAATTCCTTAAACTCGTTGTCTTCCAACACTACCTCCATCTTGTCCTTCCAATCAATATAGTTCGAACTACCTTCAAGGTCATATTCGAGTCTCAATACGTAGAATGACATCCTGCTGTCTCTGAAGTATGATACTGCAAAAGCAATTTCACCTGCAAAAGACAAACTCATATTCTCCTCCTCTAAAATGATTTATGTTCTGATACCATGTATAAATTCCTTGTAGATTCAAATTTCTAATTGTAATTTACTAAAACAATAGACTTGAAACTAATATACTCATTAGTGGAAACAATTTAGCGATCGCAAAATCACGAAGCATACAAGAGAAAGGATTCAATCAACACATTACATAATGATTTCTTGGGGAAGGCCACAGCTAAAAATCCCTACTATCTATATATTGCATTAGTCAGAAAATATGAGAAGATTACAATGTTTTTCTCAAGCCCAAGAAACCTTTTCATTATCTCTATCTGTCTCACAGCTTCCTAGACAAGCCCAGGTCAATACTTACCCAAATTTTGATTTGCCCAAGTCCCTATTTCCTTGGGAATTAGCCCCTATTAATTAGGGAAATTCCTCAATTGGAATTGCGCAATCCTCATAGACCTTCCTCTGACTCCATGCATCACCTATACAATTTGGATGATTACACCACTAATAGTACACTGTCCTTGAACTCCAATCTCAACTGGGTAACTCTCAGATCTGACATGCATGAGTTGTTTATGAGTGAATCATCAGTTAACTGGTTGACCACATGAAGCAACACCCACTATCTGACCTCCTACTACTTCCTCCATCAGTTGGAACTAGTTTAACTGACTTTAACTTAGTGAAATTGAATTAATTAATTACAACTCAAAATAAACTCAACCAAAGCTCCTACAATGTAGGAGACACTCTACATGACTCTAGTTAGACCCTCAAACCGAATTAACCGAGCCAACTAGGTCATTTAAGTTAGTTAACTATTACAAGTTGTCTTGTGATGTGGAATTACAATTTTATTCATAATTTAATTCAAGGACAAAATTAAATTAAAAACATTTTGTTGCATTTTCAACAAGTAACTATTAAGGCCCCGGATGCGGGTGTTAGATAGGATGGGACGGGAGTGGGCGGCAGGCCACATGCCGGCCATATGCCATCACGTGGCAGACGTCGGAGGCACAGGCGTTGCAAGCGGCTGGTATAAGGTTATGCAGCAGAGCATAGTAAATGCCCTGCACGGCAATTCGGCTCAAGTGGAGGTTGCAGTTATGGCGGGCGCGCTCCAAGGTAAGGCAGCTGAGGCTATAAACCATGTCGCTGCGTATGGTCAGGGAATGTTGGTGGTTCTTCCTTCTGGCAGGTCTCTGCAATTCCGGTTGCCCTGCCTCTCCGTCTCCGCCGGGATCTCCTCGCTGTCTGTTTGGGTTATTCCGCAGTCTGTTCCGGCAGCTGGCTGCTTGGATTATTTCGTAGTCTGTTTGAATTACCTCTCCTCTACCCCTGTAAGGATGGTGAGACCTCGACAGCGTCTGCTTAGCCATCGAGGCACTTCCAGAGGAGGAACCTCTCGCAGTCACGATGCAGATAATTCTGTCCACTGCTGTCATTGCCACAACACACGCTCCGCTAGAGCTAATCCCCTTCACGCCAGTCAATTCATGGATGCTGGTACATCGAGCTCGGCTTCCTTGCCTGCCTTCGGCTCTGCTATCTTCAATTTCAGCAGTTCCATGAACAGCCCTCAGATTAGTGCGCATGTTTCGGTCCTGTTCATTGAAAATTCCCAGGAAGACAATGACTCCCTGGATGAACATGGGCAGGGGAAAGCTGCCAGCAAGATGCAAGAAGCAACGGTTCCTGAAACTGGCCCGGAGAAGGAAGTTAAGGATCCTGCCTCAGACCTAGAAAATATCTCGAAAAGCAGGCTAGATCAGAAGGAGAGGACCAGCGAAGCAGAAGAAACTGCCCCCACTGCTGCTGAAAGGGAGGCTTACGGTTGGTGCCAGGTAGAAGAGGTGCAAATGGACGAATAGCGATGCCCGAGCTCAAGGTTCACAAGGCTCTTCTGTCTGGTCTACTGGTCTCTTTTGCTGTCTCTTTTAGCTTAGTTTTGGCATCAGTGCTTTGTGTTTTGTGTCCTTGAAACTTTGTTAATGGGCTGGTTATTGTTAGTCTCCCCTGCGTGGGATAATGCGGATTTCTGGTCGGCGCCCCTACGTGGGCTAGCTCTTTTGGATGGTTTAGCTTCTCTGTTTGGCGCCCCTGCGTGGGCTAGTTTTTTTATTAGCCTCAACTGCTCCTGGATGATATTCCCAGAGCCTGATTCTCTCTGTTTTGTCATGATGTAAATTTTGCCTACTGTACATAATATATTAGCATAGTTTTTACCGAGAAAAAAAAAACAAGTAACTATTAAGGAAAATCAATATTAATCTACAAATTCCTTGATTTTCCAACAACTTCATCATATATATATAAACACACACATAAAATCACACATTTATTTTGTATGATTTTTCTTTCTTGAAGGTCATAATACCTAACTTTGTATGACTCTAACATTCCTCAACATATTTAGAATAAAATTTAAATTTATTTTATATCAAATTTAGGAAACATGTATTATCTATATTTTTATACAAAGGATAACTCTTATATTATTTCCATACCTTATATTAATAATCTATGCTTATATCATTATATGGATTACATCATTCCTTTACATATAAATAATTTAAGTATTTTATTTGATATTTTATAATAATATATTTAAATTTAGGAAGCTAGGAAGAATAACTATAATAAGTCTAGTGCATGCATCACGGATAGGGAGAATAATGTTTCTCCTTGTGTCATGTATTATGACGGAGTAGGACCAATATCTTAAGTCAAGTATATAGACATGGATAAAGAGAATGGTGGATTGGATAAGTAGCTTAGACAAACATTCTTAAGTCATTTACTGCAATGGATTACGATGTTGGTCATAAGTCAAGTACATAGACTTGGATAAGAATGGTCCAATAGACAAACATCTCCTTTAGGGAATGGTTCGATGAAAGATATACTCTAGGTATTCTAGGTGGAGTATGTACACAGGTGAGGTAGTGTGGTGTTCCATGGAATGCCTCCCAACATTGTGCTTTGATCTTGTGAAAGATAGAGTGTACCTGTCAAGGCCTTGGTAATGTGACTATGCTGACTTTGATAGCCATTGATGCTTATCAATTTGGATCCATTCTTACGAGAATTTTTCAACTTGAGATAGACTTGTTGAGTCATCGTGAATACCTCCCTAGTTAAGAGGGAGTGTTGGAAAAGTAACTAGGTTGAGTCTTCATTCTTGTATCAATTTGTATTTTTATATAAAAGAAGAAAAATAATTTTATATAAGCATGGGTTTCATACTCAAATCTAGGTTAAGCAAGTTCTTCATGCTTCTAGGTTTTGATTAAGTCAAAGAATTAAATTTGAGTCAAAGTTCATTTGGACTCTTTGTAAGAAAAAGGAAAAAGAATTTTTGTTTAGTCAAAAAGAGTCAAACTGATCTCCATAACACCAAGTCAGACCCCTAGATGGTCAAGTCAACTCACTCAAAGGGACATGCATGTCCGTATGTGGGGACAACTATTTATAGACGTGGATCCTCCTCCAAAACATAAGCAAGTTCAGTGATATCTTTGTGGAAAGATATGTGATTTTTGTGGCAAGTTTGTGTTTAGTTCTGAAGTAATATGCAAGTTTTTAGTGGCAAAGATATAAGAGTTTCCTGGAGTGATAAAAGTGATAAATATATCCCAAGTTTTTCCCTTTGAAAGTATCTGAATTCTGCTCCTAGTATGTGAGTTATGCACATGTGGAAGGTAAGATTTGTTATTAATTCTATGAAAGGATATTCGAGTTCTGCAATAGACATAGTGTCCTAAATTCTGAGGAAAGATGCCAAGATCACTGTAATGTGATTCTATATACCATTATGATGCATTTCTGTTAGACACTGAAGTGGAAGATGATGATTTAAGCTTATGAACAATTAGAAGAAATCTTGGAAGGAGGAATGACTTGGGGATCTTATGGAGGAAATTGTCTTGGTCTTTGGGCCTTGGAGGTCTCATCTTGATTTGATTCTCTAAAAAGAATATTGTTTGTGTTTTCCCTAGTTGTGGGGTTTTGCCTTGACGTGGAGCCTAGATTTTGTGTTCTTTGTGTGTTGTGATCTTCATGTTTTTTATAATTGCTTGATCAAGTAAAACATAATAATAAAAATGCCAACAAATATCACAAGTAATTATCAAATAAGGAAAATCAATATCAATCTACAAATGCCTTAATTTTCCAACAACTTTATCATATATATATATATATATATATATATATATATATATATATATATATATATATATATATATATATCATCACACATTTATTTTGTAGGCTTTTTCTTTCTTGAAAATTATATAACCTAACTTTGTGTGACTCTAATATTCCTCAGCATATTATTAAACAAAATTTAAGTTTTGTTGAAGATTTACAGAAGTGAACTGTGTAATGTTTTTATCTTTTCGACATTTCAAGTGATTACTCCATCTATCATCAAAAACAAAAAACAAAAAAATATTTTAAATTTATATCAAAATTAAAAATTATATACTATTTAAATTTTTATACCAAGAATAACACTTGGACTAGTTTCTTAGCTTCTATTAATAACCTATACTTATATCTTTATATGGATTACATCATTCCTCTCAATTGATTAAATATTTAAATGGATTTGTAGAATTGGAATATGAATGATGTTATGAAAGACTGTCTCCGTTTGTTTGAAGCATTCTCGTGCAAGGTACCAGCAGCAAAGAATGAACCATTGAAAATTCTTCTACTTCATTGTTCTCAAATATTTAAAACATGTCTATTATCGAGTTTGACTCTTTCCACTTTGTGTACCAATCACATGTTGGCCTGTAACTATAATGTTGCTCTGAAGACCTTAGTGAGTGTTGCTCTTCAAAGGGAATGATAATCACCGACTTCTCATACAATTTGCCACTTATCAAAAGCTCTTTTATTCTCAAGACAATAAAGAAAAAGGTACTTCTGTAATTAAAGGTAAATCCAAAACCTCTATCCAAAGACGTGTAAATTTGTAACCTCTGCTTTTACAACTGGTCCTCCAGATTGTTAAGCATGGATGATATATCGTCCACCAATTTATGCACGGTTTCTGCAGAGAAGAGGGGACTGCAGTATACGAAGGAGACTCTCAGGCAGCCATGTCTGAACTCAGGATACAGTGCAAGACAAGGTCCAACTCCATTTATAGAAGAACAGGAAACCCAGTCCCTCAAATTTAGATATGAGGTTGATTCTTTATCTGCAGCATGGCAAGGAATATCATGCCCATTACTTACGAGTGCCGTACGCATTGATGCCGAAGGAGTTAAAGCAGGGCGGCCCATGGCCTGAACCATCAACATGTTTAAATCACCCATATCTGTGAAATGCTTCCTGTTCTTCACTGCTTCATTTAGATCGCTGGTGACCCTTTTTGCAAGCTCCAATAAGGGTTCTGTTTCAGTGGCATGGAATGTTTTCAAAATTGCTGATTGGTAGAAACCTGCAGGCAAGCAATCATTCGAGGTAAAAATTTAATCTATATTATCAATTGAGACCTTGATTTTGCTTGTCCAGGATATGAAGGTTTCAGTTCCTTGATTTGCACATAATCTCTAAGCAGAAAAATGTGCATGAAGCGATATAAATGGCAGAAATAACATAAAATTGTCCTTGTAAATCTAAGTCTAGTGCCACAACCTCACGTGCATAGAGCTATCAGGTGGAAGCAAAAGACGATTGATAGCAGAATAATAACCAGCACAGCGAAATGGGAGATTAACATATGTTAGATCACCACGAAAAGAGTGGAGTGGACATGCAAAGCACCACTAAGGTGCCCTGCTTTGGAGAATGTACCAGACACTAAAAGTGTGCCAAATGTGACCTAATCTATCAGTCCAGTGAGACCAATAATCAAAAAGTGCTAGGAAGCTCATAAGAGAAATTTTGGATCATACAGTAGAACTTTAAAGAGGGGCTAGTCCATACTCCACCATGTTACAAGCCAATGAACCAAATGCTACTAGTCATCCAGAGTGTGCGATAGAGAAGAGCATGGATTAAAAGGACCAAGGAAAACAAACTCAGAGTAACAAAGATTAGAAACATAGAAGGCAAAAAGATGAAAATAAGATTAAGTCTGGTCAGGACCAAGGAAAACAAACTCAGAGTACCAAAGATTAGTACTCAGAGTACCAAACCAAAGATTAGAAATATCAGAGTACCAAACCAAAGATTAGAAATATAAAAGGCAAAAAGATGAAAATAAGATTAAGTCTGGTCATTGTTTTCAACAATTTTTGGATTATTTATTAGATATTTTTATTGTGGATGTTTTTAGCTAACAAATATGACTCATCCTCAAGACAAATAGTTCAAAAAAACATATAAAACAATTTCCAAAACAATCTTGGATGGAAGAATACCTGAGGTGGAATCTGGTATCACTGGCTCCAACATGGATCTGCAGTTGAGCAGAATAGCTGATGCATAATGCTCTCCTCTGCTTCCTGTGCCTTTGAACTTTGCAACCGCCCTCAATAATGCAGCAATTAGCAACCCATTCAAATCCGATGATTTACTCTCACATACCTGCATTGAAAAAAGCATTAAAACATTATCTATAAAATGCACCTTTGAAACAACGCAAACGTAGGAACCACTCGATAATTCTCCTGCCCCATAATGCATTTCTCGCTAGTCCTAGTGGGCTGTTCTAAGTGGAGAGATATGCCATGGCTGGTCTCTCCCACCTCCGCCCCAGTAGAGCAAATGCTGGTAACTTGCTTTAGCCATTTCAGAATCTGAAAAACCTCCTGAGCCCAAGCAGAGTAAAAATAAGAGCGAGCCCATCTTCACTGGCAATGTATATCCACCATGCAGACTGTCTGCCTAGAACCTTGAAGTAACAGGTAGGGCTTTCAAAGTTTTAGGATAGTGCAAGTAGAAACCTTGATGTTCTCAAGATTTCAAGCAGAATACCTGTCACTTCGCTCCATGCAGAAAGTCTTCACAGTAAATAGACATAGCCATCAGCACTGGCCCAAAACCTCCTAAGCCCGAGCAAGGCAATGATGGGTAGGAGTCCATCCTCGCTGGCAATGTCTATCCATCACGCAGACTATCCGCTTGGAACCTTGAAATAACAGGTAGAGGTTTCAAGGTTTTAGGATAGGGCAGGTAGGAACCCTGATGTTTTCAAGGTTTCAGGGAGAATACCTGTCATTCAAAGCTCCAAGCAGAAACTCTTCACGCTGGATAGACATCGCCATCAGCACTGGTCCAAAACCTGGAGTGGATGGATGGGACTACCCCCAAGAACAAAGGTGAACCACCACTGAGACATGATTTCTGCTGCTGCACAAGTTATGTTTTGTCGATGGATGGAATGTGCAGGCCCGCTGACCTTAGAATTTGCTATTTTTTATATTTTTTTTAAGTTACTATCTTTTAAACTTTCAAATTTTTTTGCACTTGGTAATAAGCTACCTAGGTCTTTCAGAGGCTATTAGCTTATAAATGCTGCTTAAAGCTGAGTTTTTTTGGTGGGTATAAATTGCTTTATTTTGTTAATTTTAATAGTTAAAAGCAGCAAAGTCTAAAATTGGTATGTTGTTTTATTATTTTCACTGAAATTTATATTCATATATTTTTTTAGTTAAATTGTATTTTTTATTGCAAAAATAGATTTAGAATCTTAAAAAACTCTTTAGGCATTAGGATTGTATGACTCAACAACTCAAATATGCAATTTCAACAAAATTGAATAGAAGATATACTTATACAAAAAGCATTTTCACCCAGATCTAAAGGTTCTATTGGTTGTTAGCTTATAGAGGTTGCCTAATGCTATCACATTTTTTTGGTATAAAATGCTTCACTTTGCTTCTTTTAATAATTAAAAGAAACCTTTTATTCCAACTGGAAGCATTACAAGCACTAAAGAATCTCTACATATCACAAAAAGTTATAATTAGAATCACAGACCATACATCCAAGATCCCTACAATAGAATAAGTCTATTATTAATTATACTGGTACAACTACATTAAAGATATTAATATGGATGATATATCCAAGGCTTTATAAATATAACAAAAAAAAGCTACACGAAAAATGCAGTACCAATGCACACATTTACCTGAGAAAAAAAAAGAGTTACACATCTTATTGTAAAATTGACCATTTTACTAAATAAAATTTGTTTTTATATATAAATTAATGTTATAAATAATAATGGGAGACTTCTCAGGGAGGAATAATAATCTCAAATCCCTTGAAAATTGGTGGTCAGGGAGCCACTTGGCAGGAATCTAATTTTTTAAATTTATTAAAAGTAATGGACCATTTTGGTCAACAAAATTTGTTTATATATAAATGAATGTTATAAATAATAATGAGGAACTTATCATGGAAGAACTTATAATGAAGAATCTAATTATTAAATTTATTAAAAGTCAATGCAACCTAACAGAATCTGTAACACACTACAGCCTTTGATAAGCATTAAGAGCATATTCTAAACATATTCCCTAGAAAATCAATCTAGACCATTAATTTAAATAAAAAGCTTTTAGCAATAATTTTGTTTAGCCAGAGAGTTAGTTTAATTGGTCCGGCAGCTTGCAATTCTCCTCTATACCCTTACCCTTGGATTTAGGCTGGTCACTTCAGTCCACGGAACCTTAATTTTCTTTAATAAAAAAATAAATAATAAAAATAATTTTGTTTAAAAAACATAGAGAACAGACAGGCATACACTACCACAGTAAAAAGCGATTTAGGCTGTGAGATTACTCGAAGCATTTTGTTTGTAGCAGATTCACCGAAATCGGCGATAATGATACGAGACTTCCTGTCGTCGACCACATTCTCCAATGGAAGAATAGCATGGCGGAAAGCAGACAACCCATATCCCAAAACGTCGAGGCCACGTGCCCAGAATGGTTTACTGGCTTTTCCAGGAGGAATGGCATCTTCCACACATGGAGGAACTTCCTCACCCATCTCCAAACGTTTCTCCAGCTCGACTCTCATCCTTCTGTCTATCAATTCCTGCAGATCTTCTCCATTCTCCTCAGCAATAACAAAGTCCTGTAAATGCTTCATAAACTGAGAAGAAATACCCACTGCAGAAAGATGGTCTGTTGCAGCAGGGTGCAGTTTCAGTATGATTAAACTGTCTGTATTGGGAAAACGATACAGACGAGCTTCGATAACTCTGAATGGTTTCTGTTGAGGAAAAGTGGTATTCATCTCGTCTTCTACTATTTGCAGCCATGGCTCTTGAGCCCTTCTATCTATGTTTTCCACAGGCTGCAGGGCTTCCTGGTTTAAGATTTCAATATCCAGCAATACATTCTCATCGATATCAAAGCATAGCTGGCCTTGTTTGTCAACGATTCGAGCTCTGAGAAGTGGTTGGGCAGCTAAAATTAGTGAAAGAGATGCTTGAATGGGCGCAACTCCAATGGATTTGGCCAAGAGAATACCTGTAATGCAGGTGCCTGTCCCACCATCCAGAGCTCTGCACCAATTAGCTTCTGTTGTTCCCAGAGGACGACATTTAGTTGATGATACTCCATTATCCATTTCCACTCAGTGAATCGATCAACCCCCTGCACAAAGGCGGCTCTTTTCCAGTGCTATAAGAATCGAACAGAGGACCTGATAAACAGGGCGGAATTTATGAATTTTCCCCCTAAACTTCAATTATATATGATGGCGCGAGAAGAAGGTCGCCCAAAAAGCCAAAGAATGGCATCAAATGGAAGGTAGCGGAGGATCTGATAAACATGGCGGAATTTATGAATTTTGCCACAACTTCAATAATATACAATGGCGTGAGAAATGAGCGCCCGAAAGAGGCCAAATAATGGAATCAAATGTATGGGAAACGGGGACACAAATGAATGACATCATTATGTTTGAAATAACAAACAATTTGACTTCTCATTTATATTATTATGCCTGCGGCCAGGGAGTATCACCCATCAGGTACACAGTTGATTTTATATTAACTTAATTAAATATTTTATAATTTGTTAATATGTAATTTTGAAAGCTATTTTCTATTTACGATTATTTATTTTATTCAAATTTATCTGTCATATTATTGGTTATGTTATTAAAATGCCTAATTTAAAAAGCCAAGAGTACATGTCACAAAATAATAAATGCTTTTTAACTGCCACTCATTTAAATATATTCTTAATAATGTACACAATTTCTAACCTTGATTTAATTCTATTCTTAATAATGTACACAATTTCTAACCTTGTAAATGAAAGCTGACTAAACTACTTACATACCTAAATTTTCCACTGTAAATGAGATAGACAATCAATGAAATGTAATTAAATCCGAATATGGCACAACAGAAAAAAGAAGACTTTAGCAGGGAAGGTAGATCTATTCAATTCCACATTTTATATATTTATTTAATAGTTATTTTGGCAAAACAGAAAAAAGGCTTTAGGAAGGAAGGTGGATGCATTTAATTTCACATTTTATATATTTACTTAATAGTTATTTTACTTTGTTAAATTTTATATATTTACTTAATAGTTATTTTACTTTGTTTACACGGCAGTAGAAAAAAATCATGGCTCGATAATAATTTAAATAATTTAACCATTTAACTTTTATAAAAAATATATATATATATAATATAATTCTAATATTATAGTTTTTTATATAAAATATATTTTTAATAATCATAATACTATAATAATTTAATAATGATTATTTTATGACGAAAAATTTAAAAACATTATTTTACTTTGTGATATTGACTTAGGCTAGAAAGCATAACAAGTTGTTACCTAATTATGATTAATTAGGAATTTAGACATGATAATATAATATAACTGTTTGCCTTAATTAAAAGAAACAGGTAACAAAGAAATAGTTACACCCCTACCCTGAAAAGGGAAAGAAGGAGGGGAAGAGGACTATCCTTGAGCTGGAAGATAGTGGGAAGTTACGAAGGAGGGGAAGAGGACTATCCTTGAGCTGGAAGATAGTGGGAAGTTACTCATTTTACAGTGAACTAAGTGCAAGACTTGAGGCTGGACCATGTGGTCCTGAGGCCCAAGGCACAACTGTAAGTGGATATAATCCAAGTGTGGAACAGAGAAAGTGCTCGGGGGAGGGTCTGGACGTAATCGCCAGGCTCGAGGCTTGAAGGAGAGACTTTCCAAACAAAGTTGGATTGACCCGTTTACAAATTTGGAACAGATAAGTAATTTAGTTTGTAACTACAGGATGATATTACGTTATGAGAAATTATTTATTCCTAGGAGTAGGAATTAAACAGTGATATTCAATGATAGAAATGCATTAGAAAAACAGTAGATTCAGTGATAATTATGCAGTGGTAAACAGTAATGCTTAGTGGAATAAATATGAACTAGCATTCAGAAATATCGCACCAAACGAGTATGAAATCTCTCTTACTCAGTTTTCCTTTTCATAGATTACATATATATAAATGTGCGGCAAGGTAACAAGAATAATCAGTTATTGAATCCTTTCTTTTTACTAAATTCTGGACAAGCAAAACATACGTATGTACAATCTATCATATATAAACCCTGATGAATTTCATAATCCCTTTTTCCTTTCCATGTCGACTTATCTACCCCTTGGCAAGCTAGAGACGATGAAAGAGGCCATTGACAGAAATAAACCTAACCCTTAGATTTCGACCGAATGCATAACGAAACCCTAAGGTGAGTTCTGGCTTCAACCAATGAAGAATACAGATTCATGGGGTTACTGTAATTATACAAACCACAACATTATAAAGTAGAACGACTCTCAGAGAGATTAACCCTCTTGCAGAGGGATGGCAACAAACCCAAAACAGTTAAAGAGTTTCAAATTAAATATAATTTCCACAACCAAACTTCGAAATCAAACACCAAACATCGGAAAATAGATCTTTATGAACATAAATACGACTGCGCAAGAAAATCATATACATATCCAGTTATATAAATTAATAAGCTTCAGGCGTAAGTAACAGAGTTCTTATCAAAAGACCAAGACATGGCCGAGAGATTTTTCTCTGTCTCTCCATAAAAGTTACGGCCTTAACAAAAGAATAATTACATACAAAACCGACATTTACATCCAGCAGCCTAGAGAAACTTAAAAATGTTGTTCTCTGAAGTGCAACATAATTAAAACAGTCCTCCTTATATTAAGGTGCATTGCAAATTCAAACTAAATGTTTCACCAATTCAACGAGTCATAAACCGCATCAGATTAACCTTGAGGAGCCAGGAAATGAGTTTCCAACCTATACCAATTGCAGAGTTGTGAGAATGCATGACCGCTGAAAATCCAAAGGATGAACCATAAAGGCATCCCTACTAAATAGTAGTATACCTGCAACAAAATCATTGGCGGACATTAGCAAATGGACAAGAAAACCCGAAGTATTTCTACAATTCAGCTAAGATCTCTTGGAACAAACCAGCCTTACCTGAGTTCAATAGGCCGCAGCTTGGTGTCGTCCAGCTGCATATCACATACCTTCTAGGGTTAGAAAAATGTATAGAAGGTAGAAGTATAAATCACTGTAAGAAAGAAGTATAAACCACTGCAAGAGGTTTTTCTTAGTTAAGAGCTTACTTGTTTCATACAACAGAAGAAGATCGCCATTCCTCGCAGCGCAGGAAGAGTTGCCAAACCTGGCCAGCAAAGGGATGTATCAACCCTAAGCGCTGGAATAGCTCCCAATGAATACAGAGTATGATCGAAACAACGAACTGAAACTGCAAAAAGAAAGAGTTCGGGGTTACCTCCCCGCGGCAGACGAACCGACGAAGCCATAAAGCCTGGAAGCCAAGACAAAGAACCGCAGAGAAACCAAAAGCGAAAGGTTGCAGAGCAACCAAAACCCTCAACCCTGGATTGCAAATGAGCTGCGTACCGACGGGAGGAGGGGTGTTGGGTAGTTGGATAAGCCTGGAGCCCTCACCACAGTCGGATACCTCTGACCTAATCAACGGGCGAGATTCACACCACTTGTCGCAGCTAGAGCAGAATGGAGGACAGCTTCCCACTGTGTAATCGTCGAAGATCGAGCCACATGGAGTCATGTACAACCGACATTGATTCCCAAGGCGGGTAATAGTCCTTCTACCTCATGGAAGGCCATACGAGCCCTCATGATATGGCAGAGCCGACTGTGGGCAGTAATGCCAAAATTAATTAACAAGACGTGCTTTTGGAACCGCGCCTGCCTCCGTGGCACATATATATATTAAGTTATATATCAATTATGGTATGAAATAACATATGTTTAATGGGTAGTAATAATTTTTTTTTTTATTTATGTATTATGGTTACATGGATGTTACAAATGGTATCAGAGCCTCATGTTCGAACACTGAGACTCTTGGGGAAATTATATACATGTAAACAATGAATGTGATCTCTGTAATTTAACTAAGTGAATCTATATGTGAACACATAGATCGCCTCCACTCAAAAAGGGGCAAAAATGCAGAGGAGCCCAGGACCACCCAATTCGCCAGGAACAAATTATGTGAATGCTAATCCAGATATTTGGATTCAGCTGGGCGAAGAGTCTTGTCAAGCTAACGCAGTCTTACTTGAAACTGTGCAACATCTTCGTGTAGAAATGACCATTTTAAGAACTAAAAACAAAAGACTCCGTCTAGAGCAGGATAAGATCCTAAGGAGTTTGTCCAATTGACAGAATCAATGACACCCAGACTCCAGTGCTGAAGATAGGGAGAAGACCCCAACAGCTCAGCACAGAGAGGAAAATGCAGAGTCAGCTGAAAAACATGGGGAAGATGAAGAAGGGCGCTCGGACAATGTCTTCGACTAGTGCAAGACAAAGAAACAGAAATTTGAATTACAAGGAGAATTTAAAAAGATTAAACCATCACTTTTCAAAGGAGAATCCGAGGAGGCAGCAGAAGCTTGGCTCATTGATATGAGCAAATATTTTCAAATTTATGAATACACGGATAAACTGAAAGCTCGATTGGCAGTTTATCAGCTAAGAGGTAAGGCTACTCTTTGGTGGGAAGAGATTAAATTAGTGAGAAAAATTGATGAGGAGCAGGTTACCTGGAATGAATTTCAAAAACATTTTAAAGACAAGTATTTAACTGAATGTTACTATGACGAAAAAGCCAAGGAATTCCACGAGTTAAGATTGGGAACCTTAACCATGGATGAATATGTGGCCTAGTTTACCTCCCTACTATGCTATGTGCCTTATATGCAAGAAGAAAAGGCTAAGATCCAATGTTTTATCAGTAGCTTACCCAATTTTATGAAGGAAAATGTTATGAAACCAGCTCAAGAAAAGATAGAAAAGATAGATCAACGCCTTAGAATTCAGCCTCTTCGAGGGAGCAACCTCCTTTACATTACATAAATGAACAATTCTTGGATGATACAAATGAAAAGACCTCCTTTCTATATATAGGAGTCTAAGGGGTTGTAACATAATCAAAGCTGACATAACAATAATAATGTAAGGGCACAATAATAACGATAGTGGGCTTCTATGGGGCACAATAGTAAAAATATGGGCACTACATGGGTACATCAATATAATAAGTGGGTTATACTAATAACAACAAGGGGTTACACTAGTAGTATAGGGGCCTAACATGCCCCTCTCCTTCAAAAAGCGTTGTCCTCAACGCTTGAGTAGTTCTTGATGCTTCTGTATAAAATTCTTGTCCTCCCATGTGGAATATTCAATGGGTAACTTCTTCCACTTGATGAGATACTCTGAAATTGATCGATTTTGTAGCTGTCGGGTTCTTGTTTCTGTGACTGCTCCAGGTTCCAATATGATTTTTCCTTCCTCTTCAATTTCTGGCAATATTGCTTGAATTGGGATCTTTTGCAACTTTTGAATAAGTAGCCATACTTCTTCGTCCTTCTTCCATTCATCCCTTGCTTCGTTTATCCAATTTGGTTGGATAATATAAATAGCACAAAACAATGCTTCCACATCCTCATCCTTGAAGATTCTTCCCATTCGGTAAGGTCGCCATTTTTTAAGTGCATGTAGTATTGCCAACATTTCATTCTCATAAATAGCTTGCTTGAGATGTAGCAGTAAAAATACCCAATCACCTACATCAAAACATTTTTCACTACGATGTTGATCTACCTGTTGTTTCGTTTGATTTTGCACCGAAGTGGCGTTATCCTTTAAAACTTGGAGAACTTGTTGTTGATGCTTGATGTGATCTTTCTCTGCTTGAACCTTTTTCTTCTTGATATGTCCTTCTATCTTTTGAGGAGTGGTAATTTCTTCCAGTCCTTTACAAGATATGGTCGGATTCATTTCTTGATGCTCGATGTGATCTTTCACTTCTTGAACATTTTTCTTCTTGATGTGTCCTTCTATCTTGATAGTTTGAGGAGTTGTAATTTCGTCCATTGAATTACAAGATATGGTTGGATTCATTTCTTCTTTCTCGATGTGATCTTTCACTTCTTGCACCTTTTTCTTCTTGATATGTCCTTCTATCTTGAGAGTTTGAGGAGTGGTAATTCTTGCCAATGCTTTACAAGATATGGTCTGATTCATTTCTTCTTTCTCTCGGGTGATGTCCTGGCGTATATCCTCTTCTTTTGATGTTTCTTGATCCTTTTATTCTTCTTCTTCATATTCTATGTAAAATAATTTCTTCTCAGCACACCTATGACCTTTAGTGCATTTGCTATCACAATTGTAACAAAGCCCTTTTTCTCTTTTTTCTTCCAATTGTTGTGGTGTAACCCTTGTAGGTTGTGGAATGCTGGGAGAAACAACACTTCCATCTTTACAGTTGTGAGGGGTATGCTTCCCGGTTTCCATAATTTTGCTTTCCATTATGTCACAAAGCCCTTTTACTCTTTCCAATTGTTGTGGTGTTGCTCTAAAGAAGGTGTTGCTCTTGGTATCCTCATAATGTGCTATCATTTCCTCCGTGAAAATTGACCATGTAACAAGTTTTTTACGAGAACAAAGCCCTTCATACCATAAAAATTGATCTGGTTCTAAATATGAAGATGCAATACATACCTTTTGTAACAGTTGTACACCATGTAGATCAAAATATTGCTCCATCTGAAGTATCCAATTTACCGGATCCTTGCCATAAAACTTCCTCATCTTGCTTTTTCTTGATTTTAGGATCTCGACCTTGAAACGACTGTAACTCTGTACTTTCAGATCTTTAAGTTCTGAAATTGTGAACTATAGTAGCCCTCTGTGTCCTCTTTCCAATGCCACTAGTCTGATCCAAATTGGATTCTCTAAGAAAGAGTTATGCACAATCTCCCAAGATGACCTGATTATAGACCTTTCCAGAAGAGCGAAATTGTATGAAGTTCCACGTGTCACTGTTTCAACCTTTGGATCTAAAAAATGCATACAAGAAACTACAGTCCGTCCTCTTTCTGTAACGTCTTACGAAATTTCAATCTGATCCCCAGAGAGAAAGTTATGACGATTTTCCCCAGGTCACCTGTTTTGAATGTAATTCAGGAGTCTGCAAAAAGACCAACTTCCTCAGATCATATCTCCGCAAATATCGCGCTAACAGCTCTGAAATTCGGACCCAAGGTTCAGTGCGATTTCTTCTCAAATGGGTTTTTTTGCGACTTCTAGAACGTCACAGAAAAAAGTTATAGCGAAAATACCACAATGACCTGTTTGGAGCAGCGAAACCCTAGAATCAAAAGCTCTGATACCAAATGTTATGAAACCAGCTCAAGAAAAGATAGATCAACGCCTTAGAATTCAACCTCTTCGAGGGAGAAACCTCCTTTACATTACATAAATGAACAATTCTTGGATGATACAAATGAAAAGACCTCCTTTCTATATATAGGAGTCTAAGGGGTTATAACATAATCAGAGCCGACATAACAATCATAATGTAAGGGCACAATAATAACGATAGTGGGCTTCTATGGGGCACAATAGTAACAATATGGGCACTACATGGGTAAATCAATATAATAAGTGGGTTATACTAATAACAATAAGGGGTTACACTAGTAGTATAGGGGCCTAACAAAAAAGCTTGAAATTAACTACCCCAAAATGATGGACGATGTAGTACGGAAGACCCGCATCTATTATCAGCAGATGAAACAGAAAAATGACGGAGCTAAAGGAGGGTTGAATAAGAAATGAAGAGGTTTGATTTCAAATAGACATCCAAAACTTTCTAACAGCAGAAATTTCCAGCAAAATCGTTTCAGTAAATTCCCAGCAAGGAACCAACCTAAGATTGCTTATTCAGAACATAAACAGACAGAAAGAACCAATCAATTTAGTAATGATCAGACGTCAAAACCCCTGCTACAATGTTGGGGATACGAAAAACCACACTACTACAAAAATTGCCCACATAAGGAAAGAACAGAACAACTGGAAAACATGCAGGAAGCATCCACAGTCGGAGAAGTAGCGAGGAGCATGCCTAGAATTAATGTTGCCCTGGATGATCACCAAGCAGAATATCAACCCACCATGATTGAATGTGAAGGTATGATTGCTAAGAAACCTGTTTCGGTTTTGTTTGATCCTGGTGCTAGCTTAAGTTATGTTAGTCCTAAAGTGGTAGAAAAGCGTCAACTGCAGAGCTGTAAATTCCCAAAACCATGACTAGTTCAGTTAGCCACTGGGGTAAAAATAAAGGTGTTAACACCCAGGTTGTTCCCTATGACTCCCAAGGGAATACGGCCGGGGTAACCACTAACCAATCTTTGGATCACTGTTTCTAGCCAAACTGTGATCAGAGAGGGCTCTCTCTTTATGATTTGTAACTGTTTATGATAGGGTTTTAGGCTAGCTATTATGCACAGGTTTTGTTTATGTTTTGGTTGAAGAATATCCTTCAGATCTCTTGTGATGTGATTTTCAGAGAGTCAAGTACCATTGGGCAATGGAGTCTGTGGCTGTATGTGTTTGAAACTTTGAGATGAAAGATGGAACTTACAAGGCCATTTGAGTGCTTAATAGAACAGATTTTTGATTAAATGACTGGAAACAGGTAACACAAACAGTGAAAGCATTTAAGAATTTTCACTTATTGTTTATATATTCCCAACAGACAGGTTTGAGAGGAAAAGACAGAGGTCTCAGGGGCAAAAATTGAATCCCTGAGAATGCCTATCACAGTAAAAGACACAGTTTTGAAATGCAGCAATTAAGAATTACAATTCTGTCACTGTATCTGAGGAAAACATGTATAATAGCTCAGTTTGAGTCCAGGGTAATCATGAGTTAAGTCCTGGAACTATCCTTTCACCTTGCTATCAAGTGTAAAACATTTAAACAACAAAAGAGAACAAAAGACTCGAAAACATATAACAAAGAGATTTGAGAATACTTATTGTTTTATGCAACACCCTGGAATCCTGTAACATTCATCTTTCACCACAATACATCAAAGTACACCAAGCCTTGGAAATTCCATTCTTCCTTTGTATTACTTCTCTGAAAATATTACAGTAAGAGAGAGTTCTCAAAAGGAAATTCCAACAACCCTTTCAACTGCTGTGAAGGGTGAATATATACTTGCGGTGATTTACAAAATATCTGAGTTCTGAGTTATCTCAGATTTTACATTCTTACCAACCACGTAAGATATTATGACCAAAATTTAATACAGCATTGATTACAGAGTACAGGCATTTTAATGCTCTGTCAGAAGATATTTTAGCCTTTGGAAACAGCTAAGTCGGTCGAGATATTCTGAATAAATGCTGGAAGACCTGTCTTTAAGGCTTGTACGCTGTATCCTGGACTTGTCACCTGTGATTGTGACTGCTGCTTGTGGTGAGTCAATGGTCCTGCTGAGTTGGCTCAGCCTTTGCCTCTTCCCTGTAGATATCTTTTTTCAAAATTGTGCCTGCGCATGTATGCTCATTTGCCTGGAGAATTAGCGCTACTGATTCTGGCCTGACAAAATTGTCTGTGTCAAATTTCTCCAGACATCCTGTGTGGGCAGTTGGTGTGCTAAGATTGCCCCTAGAGTTTCATCTGCTTCTGTGAATTTGAAGAAGTTAGGTGGTGTATCAAACAGATGCTCAACTTCATTCATGAGGAAAAATAGGTTCTCCACCCTGTCATACATAGTCTGCCTGGTGGCTGGCCCTGCGTCTGCTGAAGTGCTGGGCGGTTTTGCAATCTCTGCTACTGCATGGGCATCAATTCTCTTATTGTAATTGTCTAGGGTGAGCAGTCTTCCTACACTGCTTAAAATGCTGGGGAGGCCTCTGTTCTGTAGTGCCACGAATTTTTCCAGGAATCTGTTGATTTCAGTCTGCATATCCTGTGTCCTCCTCTCCAGTGTTCCAACCAAGTTCCTCAATGTTATGACTCTTTTGGCTACAGCAATTGTTTCTGTCCTGTTGGTGATTCCCATGACAGCTAATTGAGAGCTAGTCTTATAGTTCAGAATATTGATCATCCTAGTAGCAGCTTCTGGCATGTGTCCAAGGCTTGCCCTGGCTCTCTGTATTTCTCTGTTTGCTTTAGTGATGAGCACCATTTGCTCATCCATGGTCTCAATATATTGCCACTGGTTGGCAATGGACCGCCCAATGTTGCTCCATAGCACTGCTTTCATTTCAGCTGTCACTTTTTCTAGTGCAAGCTCTTTCTCTAGTTCAGCAATTCTCCTCTTAAGAGCTCTTACCTCTCTCTCCTTGGCTGCCTCATTCTGTTTGCTCTTGTCAAACTTTTCATTTACCTTAGCCAAGGTTTTCTTAAGTTCATCCAGCTCTTTCATTTGAGATTCCATGGCTTGGATCTCAGCTTGCAGCTTTTGCATGTCTAAACTAGTAGCCTGTTCCGATGTTGTAGTTGTTGTTGCTGTGGATGGCGCTGTAGTTGGTGCTGTAGCTTCTGTTTGCTGAGGAGGAGGAGTAGTCTTTGGAGGGACTTCCTCAAGATTTATTATCACAGGAGGAGGCTGGGAGGGTTGGCCCTCTTCTCTTTGCTTCAGTGCTTCTTGTAGTGCTGCCTTTGCAGCTTCAGTTTGTCCTAGCTGGTCTTGAGTCCTAACCAGCTCTTTGTATAGGGATACCAGCAGGTCTGTAGTATCCTTTTCTTGCCTTTGCTGGGCAACTTCATCTGTTTGTGGATGGATGGTGGCCGGGAGTTTGATTTTCTTTCTTAGGGCCGCCATGTCTGCATCCCTTATCTTCAGGAGTTCTTGGATGCCTTTGACATCTTTAGGATCATGCCCTATATCTATAATTACCTCTTCCAAGGACTTGATCCTGTTGTCCTTGGCTTGTGATGATGCTCTTTCTAATTCCAGCTGAGAAGCTGTGTTATCCAGGCTGCTCTTTAGTTTGTAGTTCTCCAATGTCTCATCTGCCAGGCAGGCATACACCATTTCACCAGTTTGTTTATGTAATTCAATCTTGTCCATAGGGTGTATGTCTTTGGCAAGAACCTCCATGTTGGTTCTTAGATAGTCCGAGGTGGACTGAGGATGCAAAGTTGTGGGCATGAAGTGGCTCATTATCATTTTGCCTTCGCTCACATCGAAAGCAGACATGAGTCTCTGCTGGTTGTTAGGAGCTAGGTTTAACAAGTGATTATACAGCTGCACTTTTATGGGATCACTCCTCCTTTTGATGTCAATGAATTGCTGCTTTATACTTGACTGCCCTTCTCTATGTTGACCGGAGGAGCTGACCTCTCCTCCCATAGTCATGTCATGTCCACGCTGAGATGAGCTGGCCGAAAGTTCTCCACTGAGTGGGCCCATGCCCATGGCTTGCCTTACTGCTATGTCCTCCTCTTGGGAGTCATTCAGTCTTTGTCTCTTCTCTCCTCTGATGAAGGATGAGGTGTGGGGGGTCTCTCTCTCCCTTTTCCTGGTCAAGTCCTCCTTCTGTGGTGTTTGGAGGACTGAGGTGTCTACATTGGTGTCTGTCCTGGGAGGCACCTCTGTTTGGGGCTGCTGCTCAGTGTGACTAGGTAGATCTGTCCCCTTTTTCTGCTGCGAGGGCTGCTGTTCACTGGACTGTGCTTCTTCTTGTTGCTGCCCCAGTTCTTGCTGTTCCATTTCTTCTTGCTGCTGTAGCAAGGTGTCAACTTGTTCTTCTGTCAATATAGGTGGCTGTTCCACCTGTTTTCCTTTGTCTTTGCTTGCTGCCTGGGATGTCTTCTCAGTAGTTTGCTGCTGTGCTGCTGAAGATTTAGCAGCTGTTCCAATTTGCTTTCTGTAGGAGAGGGGCACCTGTCCACAAGTTTCCAAGTCAGCTTCTTTTTGCACATTCCTAGCTTCTTTCTCAAGTAATTCTTCCTTAGTGACTTGTTCTACTAGTGTACCCTCTTCCCAATCTAGTGCATTGGCATACTGTTCAATTTCAGGTTGTCTTTTATGTGCATAGTTGCCCAATTTGTATCTAATTCTCCTGAGGGAGATAGAATGATTGGGGTCATAGGGAATCCATTCAAAACTGGTCTGCAATCTGAGGCCTTCCAGGATGCTGTCTGCCTCTTTCCACCCTTCCTCTTTCCTGTTATATAGGAAGGAACCTAGCTGGTTTCTTACCTTCAATTGTGACTTCTTGTTTCTACTCTGAAAGTGAAGGTAATCTGAGTTCCCAAACTGCCTGAAATATTCTAAGGCAAAAAGCCTCATGGGGACATACCTTGGCAACCTAAATGGGTTCAATTCACAGCCATATATCCTAATGACTGTGTGGTTCTGGTAGAAGTACCAGTTGCCAATATTGTAAGATTTGTTCAAATGTAGAATCCTCTTCATATCATCGGTTAATCTAGGGGGAGGAGTACCTTGCAGCGCTGTTAGGGCTGGATGAACAAATAAATCAATAAACTCACAGTATGTATAGGGTGATACTGAGGTAGAATGAAAAACAGAGGTCCAGAAAACAACTGATCTTGGGCTTCCTTGGGCATTGAGTGGCCTCAAAGGAACAGAGAAGGTAGCTGGCTGGTTGAAAAGGAATAAGTGATATATATAGGAGGTGTACCTGAACAGTCTCTCCCTTTTCAAATTCATGAACTGCTCATGGATTTTCTCTGCTATGTAAGTTGCATAATCATACTGCACAGCTGGAGGCTTACCAGGGGCAAATATAGACAGCATTGCCATTATGCTGTCATCTACATCTTCCAACCCCCTGAATCCTAGGACATAGCCAATTAGATCCACCAACATTCTGCCCAACTCATTTAGATATTGGTACCCAATAGGAGGGGTTCTGACTGTTTCAGAGCCTGGTGTGACAAACAGTTGGTTGATTTTGACAATCTGGTCACTGGACAGCTTGATCCCTCTGTTAATCAGATTCTGCATGGATAGAGGGGTCAATTTCTTGGCTGTTTTGAAGCGCAGCATCTGGTTTATGCTCTTTGGGGTGATCTGGAACAGGACTAGGCCTGTGGGGCTCATGACTGCTCTTTGGCTGGGGTCATAGCATTCCTGGCAGCTATAAATGAGCTCTGGCATAGGATTGACTTGGGGAAGGTTGTATATGGGCAAATTTGACTCCCAAATCCCCAAGATATCTGCCCCACTGAGGTGCTGGGCTCTTAATTCATTCAACATTTGAATATTGTACTTGGTTCCCATGGGGAACCAATCCAGCATTTGGTAGTCCATGTCTCCCAGGGCTTTCCATGCTAATTCCTGGTGAGGAGCATTGATGGGCTTAATATTCAGTGCAATAGGGGTCTCCATAGCTCTTCAAGTTGCAAGAATTGCAGGTGGACAGGTGGAATGGTAAAAACACAGTCTGGAGGCAGTTCTCTGTGGAAACAGTTGATGTTTTGAGTATCCAAGGGGAATTCTCTCAATAGCAATTGAAATACTACTGGAGTCTAGTGACAGAACTTCTCTGTGGTCTAACTGAACTCTCCAATCGGGTGAATTATATCTATTAGGAACTCTGCCGGGAAAACGCAGAATTACAGTGGTTTTATGTGAATTGCAGGTTTCTAAAGCTCTGCAGGTACTTCTTGGCCCTCACAATGACAATGGTGGATGAACAAATGGAAATGAACGGTGCAAATAGCGTTTTTATGGTTCTACTATCCCTCTGAGCAATTTCAAGCTTAATGAAGGTCGTATGGAGGGCGAAACGGTCTAAATACCTGTAATTCGATGAGCAGAGGTTGAAGCAAAGGTGCACAGTTGCTGCTTGAGGAGGTCGCCCGGGCTAATAGACTGGTTGGCGAAAATTAGAGTGCAAACGGTCATGCAGAGCGTCCAACAGTAATAACAGTGAAAGTGGTAAAAAACACGGGAAAATTGGTAAATATGGGTTATTTTACCAATTTGGCGCTTTTTTTTTTTTTTTTTTTGCTGACGTCATCGGGCGACGTGGCAGTGGGTGACTGGTCAAAGGGGTGGTGAGGTGGCAACCCAGTCAGCAGTGAGGTGGACCAATAACAAAGGCAGGTACGAGCAGATAAGGACGTGGCGGCGAGTCAGCGACGGGTAGGTGGCAGTCAAACCGCAGCGGTCACGGTTAAGGCCTTAACCGCCGCGGTTTCTCGGGGCGGTTTAGGTACGGCGCAGAAGCTGTCAGACTCGGCTCCGAGATGGTTAATCGATTGACGCGTGGAGGAGGCGTGACAAGGCGCAACGTCACTTTCTCGGAGGTTAAAGTGCCGCCATAGGATGCGCTCCGATATTAATGTGGACCGTCGGATCTGATGGGCTTGATCCGACGGCTGGCGGAGGAGAAAGATGCGCGCTTCATACTGCGGGCGGAAAAGATTAAAGTTTGTGGGTTTTTATGGGTTTTTCAAATGTTTTCGCTTAACCAATAATGTGGTAGGATTGGGGAACGTGCCAGAGGCGGGTATTAACCTTTGCAAAGGTTTTTATAGGCAAAAGGGGTTTGGAGAGGGGGTTTTATCAATGCAGAGGTGATTTGAGGGTAAATTAACTTGCAGCAAAGGGGGAACAGGGTGGAATAGGTTCACCAAAGTGGCCAGATGCCATTTTGGTCCCTTTTGAAAAATACACGGCTATTATGCCTAGGGGAGGGAATATACATAAGATTTGGGGTTTTATACACCTTAGTGTTAGTATTATTAGGGGTGGGGGTAAGATAGGGGAGGTTATATAGTAAAATTAGAGGTTAATATGAATGAAGGGGGCAAATGAAAGGGATTTTACTGAGTTTATCTGAAATTGACTTGGTTTTGAGAGTAGATCAAAATGAAAAGATCTTAGACAAGAAATGTGGATTCTGAATGAACTAGAACCACCATAAAACCATGATCTCTCTCCATAAATCTCAGCTGAAAGAAAGGGAGTGTTAGTAATGGAATAAAGGGGAAGAGGGAAGTTAGTCATGCTCCTGCTGTAGTCTTTTACTTTGCTGCCCATCATCACCATTTCTGCAATGATAGGACTCACTTTCTGCGACCCCAACTACCTACCCAGCTGCTTACCTAGCATTTTTTGTTTCTCCTTGGAGGGTGCACTTGAACTTGCAAACCCTTTTTGCCTTTTCTTTTCTTTGGCTTTTTTCCTTATTCTTTTCTCTATCTATTTCTACCCTTATCTCTTCCAAGGTCCCAGATTAAACTGTTGGGAACCTTTGCTTCTCTACCTAAACTATTTGTCTGCCAAGATTAGGCTGTTTGGACAGACTTCTTTCTCTATTCTACAACTCAAAATTGAAACATGGCATGATCCAGTTTAGACTGTTGAATCATCCACAAAATTTGAAATAAGGTCCTCAATACTTGAAACACTTTACCCAGCTCTTGCTTTCTAGGAAATATGGGATCTTTGGGATACCAGAGCAGAGCATATTTGGATTTTCTATAGTCAATCATGAAATATGAAACCTATTACTATAGGTATCCAACAGTGGCTCCACATGGGGATGGTTTTTCTTTTGAAAGACCAAGAACAGCAGGTCAGATTGCCTTATTCCTTGACTGCCCATCTTAATCTTTGAAATTTGCTGCATATAATCTGTCAAAATAGTGTGCTTCTTTCTTGGAAGACCTCTGATTCTATCTGCCTGTTGCTGCTAGGTGCAGCATTTGGGAAAACCTCTTTTTACATTCTAAAATAGAAGATAATATGTAAGGCTGCATATATACAATGAACCTCTGTATTTCTATCATAGTGAACAGTCAAAATAGTGCTTCAGCATCCTGCCATTGACAGGACCTTCATCCAGTTCAGTTACAGTCAAACTTTTTAGGAAGTAGGTGTTATTACCTTGTACTGCTTGGACAGAAAATGGTCCTTTCCATAAAGAATCAAACTTCCCATGTTTTCCTTTCTCTTCTCTTCTTGCATCCCACTTTAGAACTTTGTCCCCTACATTGAAATCCTCTGCTTTAGTTCTTCTGTCAAAGGCCTTTTTTAGTTTCTCTTGTAATATCTGCACTCTGCTGAAAACTTGTTCTCTGGTCTGCTGTAAACAGATTATCTGGTTAATCCTTCTTTGCATGTCATTTGGCTCTGCTTGGCTTTCTTGTAGAAGTTTCATAACCGGCACTCCTAGTGATGAAGGAAATCTGGCCTCTAATCCATAGACTAACTCATATGGGCTGGTCCCAATTGATCTTTTAGTGGTTAATCTGTCTGCCCATAAAGCATTTACTAGTTTCTTATGCCAGTTCTTTTTGTTCTCTTCCAGCACTTTCTTTATGATGTTTATCAGGCTTTTGTTTGAGGATTCAGCAAGGCCATTTCCTTGAGGATAGTAAGCTGTAGAATGGCCCAAAGTAATGTGAAATTTATGGCAAAAGTTCACCATTTTCTTGGATCTGAAGGCAGCAGCATTGTCTGTTATTATCTTGTCTGGGCAGCCAAATCTAGCCAGTATATTGTTTTCCAAAAATTGAATGATTACTGAATCATTTGCTTGTCTGCATGGGACAGCTTCAATCCACTTGGTGAAGTAGTCTGTTGCTGTCAAGATCCATCTGTGTTGTCCTGAAGATGAGGGATGAATTTCTCCAATGAAATCCAAGCCCCATTGTTGAAAAGGTCTCTCTGTTGCAATGGGCCTCAAAGGAAGTGGCAGCAACTGTCTTTTGCCTTCAAACAGCTGGCACTTGTGGCATGATGTTGTGAATTTCTTCACATCAGAGAACATAGTGGGCCAGTAATAACCAGCCCTTAATATCTTGTCTACAGTGGACTTCCAGTACAAATGTCCACCACAGTCTCCAGCATGGAATTCTTGCATGATATTGTCAGTTTCACTCTCAAGAAGACAGTGCAGCAAAATACCTTCATGGTTTTTCCAGAGTAGATTCTCATCTATCACACAAAATTTAGATGTTTTCATTTTTAGGAACCTAGACTTAGTTCTGGACAGTCCTGGGGGAGCACACAGGTTTTGTAATACATAACAGACATCAGAATACCAAGGAGATTGTTCAAAGGCTACATTGATCTTTGGAGTCGCCAGCTCTGTTTCACTGTCCAGTTGGTTGATATCTAAGGCTTGGAAATTTGCTTCTGTCATTAACTTGGCCAAACCTTGCCCTTTTATCAGCTTTGTAGGCTTTATTTCAATGTCAAATTCAAGTATGTTTGCAATCCATTTTCCTCTTCTACCCTCTAAGTTTTCTTGTGTGAGAATGTCTTTGACAATAGGACTTGGTACATAAGCCACAACATGGGAGTAAAGGATGTAAATCCTAAAGTCTTTGATAGCTTTGATTAAGGCATAGGCTTGTTTTTCCATTATTTGGTACTTTAGAGGAGCATCTCTAAGAGCTCTGCTGAAAAAAGCAATGGGCTTTTCATTCCCTTGGTCATCTTTCTGTAATAATACAGCAGCAATAGTATGCTGGGAGGCAAAAGAAAAAATAATAAAGTCTCTGTCAAACTGAGGGTTAGTTAACACTGGGGTTTGAGTCAAGGCCAATTTTATACTTTCAAAGGCTTGCTTTGCTTCAACGGTCCACTTGACCTTTGAATCCTTCTTTAGCATGTTGTTTAGTAATCTGATTAACTCTGCTAAATTTGGGATAAACCTTCTCAAAAAGTTGATTTTTCCTAAGAATCCTTGCAGCTCCTTGACATTCCTTGGGTGAGGCATTTGTAGGATAGCTTGTATCCTATCTGGATCAATTCTTATGCCATCTTTCGAAATGATGTGCCCTAGAAGTTTCCCTTCTTCCAAGCCAAATAATGACTTCTTGGGGTTTAAGGAAATACCGTATTTCCTGCATGTTATGAAGATTTGTCTTAAATGTTTCAAGTGTTCTTGGTCAGATTTTGAAAAGGGTGTAAGATCATCTAAGTAAATGACCAAGAAGTCATGAATTTCCTTTGCAAAAGCAATGTCCATTGCTCTTTGAAACGTTGCCCCTGCATTTTTCAATCCAAAGGGCATCTTCACATACTTGAAAGTGCCCCATGGGGTAGTAAATGCAGTTTTGTCTTGATCATCAGGGTGTACCAGGATTTGATTGAAGCCTGAGAAACCATCCAACAATGATATTCTTGAGGCCCCTACTACCCTCTGAAGGATGTGATCCATTTTGGGTAAGGGGTAGTTATCTTTGAGTGACACTAGGTTCAAATTCCTTAAGTCTACACAAAGTCTAATCTCACCAGTTTTCTTTCTTGTAGGGACCAAATTTGAAATCCACTCAGAAAACCTGATTGGTGCTATGATACCAGCTTTGAACATTTTTTGTAATTCCTTTTCAATGGAAGGAAGGAGCACAGGATTGATTCTTCTCAATTTCTGTTTGAATGGTTTTTGATTAGGCTTGAGGGGAATGGTGTGCTGGATAACAGAGGTATCATAAGACTTCAAGTCCTCATAACCCCAGGCAAAGACATCTTGGAACTCTTTAAAGAGATCAATATATTTGGGTTTTTGGTCAGGGGGCAAAGCAGCAGATAGCTTTATTATTTTAGGCTTGTCAGTGGTACCAATGTTACATTCCTCAATTGTTGCATCTAATGGCTGCATCTTTGGTTTCCTGGGGACATCATTTGAGTCAAAAATATCCTCTAGTGGGGTAAGGCCTGCTGGAAGAAGATTGTCTTTGAGTTGTATGATTTCATCTTCAGCGTTGCTCAGCTCTTCACAGTCAATTTGGTGAATTTGCTGAATGTTTTCTTTGTTGAAAATGGTTGGACTGAGTAATTGTTTGGCTGTTCTAGGTGACATTGGGTGGTCAGACTGTTGAAACTGTAATTGTGATTGACTTGCTCCATCAACTATTTGAGATTGACTTGCTGTCTCAAGGTCAATATTTAATCCTGTAAACTCTTGTTGCAAGGTTAAAAAGTTGTTTATTTGCATGTCATTCTCAAATACTTGCCACTCTTTGACATTGTTTGGAATAGAAGGCCTATATTTGACCTCTGCTGTGAAACAATTGTTGGGTTGTAGTGGAAATTTGAAGGTGCTGGCAAATGTTGCCAAGCTATGTGCATGGAGATTGTGGCCCCTAGAAATTTTTGTGATAACAAACTCAGGAAAGGTCTCTAATATTTCAATTACAGCAGATCTGTAGGACCTCAGCCTTTTGTCATTGGTGACAAAATTCCCTTTTACTTGTTGAATTACTAGATCAGAGTCCCCCCTGATTGAGAGGCTATGTGCTTGTAATGATTTTGCAATCTTGAGGCCTAGTAGCAGAGCTTCATATTCTGCCATGTTGTTAGTGCATTTAAAGTTCAATCTATAAGCCCGGCCTTCTGCATAGCCTTTCTCTTTGTTATGTATCCATACTCCAGCTCCTGCCCCTAACTTGTTAACTGAGCCATCAAATTCTAGGACCCACCAGATGCCTTGCTGGTCAGGAGATTTGAAATTCTGTTCATGGGATGGTAGTGTGAGCATGAGTTGGGGTTTGTTCTCCCATTTGTTTTCTAGGATAACTTCATCATTTGCTTGACCATCTTTGACCACTAGAGGAGAGCTAAAGTGTCTTGTTGAACTGATTGATGTTTGACAGGTGCTACTTGTTTGATCAAGGTTTTGTTCTTGTATAAGTGTCACCGTCTTAATATCACTGCTTGAGAGGCCTGCACTGTCATTAAAGAGGATAAAGGAGTCTATGTCCGAATGAACAGCGTATATTGGGAAATTTTGGGGTTTCTCTTCACTGCTGACCATATATTTCATGAGTGTTTCCCTATAAAGTCTCTTTGGTTGTCCAAAGACAGAGATGGTTGCATATGACATGTCTAATTGCAGGGAGCCTTGGAGTTTCGCTCCCCATGATCTTGATAAGAGCATCCCATATTTGGGTGGGATATCAGCAACAACAACATCCATTAAAATGGTTTTGTTGGGAAATTGAACCAAGGACACACATAAATCCTTAATTAGGCCCAAGCATTTGACTTGACTAGAATCAAAAGAAAACAGGTCTTTGTATGGTCTTGTGATGTCTAAGTTTAATCTTTCCATGACTGCTTTTGGCATCAGGTTGTGAGAGGCACCTGAGTCAAACATTGCATTGTGCAGTGTTTTGTCATGTATATGCAAGCTGACATAAAACGGTAAAACCCCTGTGACTACTGTTTTTCCATCTACCTCTGGGCCAAACAGTAATTCTGGAGTGTCATCTAGCACATTTACATCATCTTTGCTGTTGGTGAGCTGAAGGGATTTTTTGATCTGTTGCTTATATATGTCATGCTTGGCTAGCTCTGAAAGGGGGATTGCTACCTTTAACTTGCCAATCTCTGTTCCTAGGTCAAAGGGTTTATCAATTTGGATTTTGGAGTCACGGGTAGCAGTTCTTTCTCTGTTCATTAGATCTTCTTGGTGGATTTCATCCTGATTTTGGAACCTGCCCCTTATATTGATGTCTTGAGGGTTAATGTTTGGGTTAGGGTGAGAGGACGAGGCTGCCATGGGCTGTTGTGGTGGGGACAGTAGTTCAGTGACCTCCTCAACCACTACTTCCTTTGTAGGCAAGTTTGTTTTGTCATTAGGTTCAGTGACTAAGGTTTCTTTAGATTGTTGTTTCTCCTTTATCTTTTCGGGCTGATTCACGTTCACAGTCCTACTCCTTAGTTTGTATTGCTTATGGACTTCATAGACAGCAGTATCATATCCTTGTTTAAAGTCAAAGGATTCTCCTGATTGAGTTTGGAATGTTTTGCTTTCATCCTCCTCATGGTCTTCTTGTGTTAAGAAAACCTGGCTTTTACCATCCAGACCTATTAAGTTGATCTCAGGATCTTCATTGAGCTGATTAGCTGAGGAAGTTTCTGCATAATTTTCTTGAAAAGGGGGTCTGATATCTTGGTCTGCACTTGTTTTTCCTATATTGGGGTTCTGGACTCTCCTAAAATTTGGGTTTCTAGGAGGGTTGTTTTGTGGTGCCTCCCATGATGATTTCCTTTCTACTGATTCCACTCTCTCACCTAGTCTTTTCATGCTGTTTAGTATTGCATCTAACTTTTGATCAAAACCCGAGGGTTCTTCTTTGAAACCAGTCTTCTTTTCCAGCTTTGCCCTGTTTCTTTTGGCAATTAGGTTGGCCTCTACAGTGACTGCAACCCTTTGGGCTTCTGCAAGGGTTGGAGGGTCTCTTTCTCTCAACTGATAGGCCATATCAGAATCAAAACCATCAGGGAAGTTATAAAGGGCCAAATCAGGAGGGGGCCTTAAGTTCTGGGGGATAGCATTGTATATGTTGTTAAACCTAGCACAATACTCCAAAACCGTTTCTTGGGGACCTCTTTTAATAGTGTTATATTCACCAAGTATATGGTGCGGATCTCTCTTTTTCTCCCATCTGTTGGTAAATTCCTGGTATAGAACTTCAGGGGTTGCAATGGAATTTGCATTTAAGGATCTAAACCAAGTTCTGACATCCCCAGTTAAGCTTTGAACAAAGATTCTCATCCTGACACTGTCATCATCTATTTCATAGGTCTCAAAGTGGTCTTGCATCTTTTTAGCATGCTGGATGGCTGTCAAAGGGCCATGGGAGTCAAAAAATGAGAGTCTAGTTTGGTAGTCTTGGGGTAGAGCTGGAGCATTGGCTGGTATCTGCAGAGGTGCATATCTGTTAGCCATATTTATGGGGTTTATAGGGTTAATAGGAACAAATGGGACAACAGGGATTACAGGTGTAACCGGGTTAAGAGGATGGGTAATAAGTGGGGAACTGGTTGAGGGAGTATGTGCAGATGGTGAAGATGGAAGGAGAGGACTTTGAGGGGTTGATGGTGAACTGGGGGAATTGGGTGTGGAACGGAAAAGAACTTTGCAAGGAGTGGGAATGAGGATAGGTTGGTCCGAACTTATATTTGAATCAGCAGGCTTGTCCTGCTTTTGCTGTCTCCTTATGTTCTTTGGTATGATATTTGGGTTATCGACAATGATGGGTTGATTAGGGTCAGGGTTTGCCCTAGTGTGCCTTGGGTTTCTTTTGGGAGCCAGCTTCTAAGTATTCTTTTAGAACTTTATACAGAAGTTTTATATGTACAAGGACTGAACAAGCATTCTGGAATGACTATATAGGTCTCAAAGCTAAGATGAAGTTTCCCTAGCTAGCTCTTCCCTAAAGCTGTCCCTGTATTAGAGAAACAGTCCTAAGGCCTCTTGGCTAGTTTCAGGCTTGATGGTAGCTTTGGAAGATAGTTAGTAATTGCAAAATGTTAAGTCCCCAGTGGAGTCGCCATTTATGTTAACACCCAGGTTGTTCCCTATGACTCCCAAGGGAATACGGCCGGGGTAACCACTAACCAATCTTTGGATCACTGTTTCTAGCCAAACTGTGATCAGAGAGGGCTCTCTCTTTATGATTTGTAACTGTTTATGATAGGGTTTTAGGCTAGCTATTATGCACAGGTTTTGTTTATGTTTTGGTTGAAGAAATCCTTCAGATCTCTTGTGATGTGATTTTCAGAGAGTCAAGTACCATTGGGCAATGGAGTCTGTGGCTGTATGTGTTTGAAACTTTGAGATGAAAGATGGAACTTACAAGGCCATTTGAGTGCTTAATAGAACAGATTTTTGATTAAATGACTGGAAACAGGTAACACAAACAGTGAAAGCATTTAAGAATTTTCACTTATTGTTTATATATTCCCAACAGACAGGTTTGAGAGGAAAAGACAGAGGTCTCAGGGGCAAAAATTGAATCCTTGAGAATGCCTATCACAGTAAAAGACACAGTTTTGAAATGCAGCAATTAAGAATTACAATTCTGTCACTGTATCTGAGGAAAACATGTATAATAGCTCAGTTTGAGTCCAGGGTAATCATGAGTTAAGTCCTGGAACTATCCTTTCACCTTGCTATCAAGTGTAAAACATTTAAACAACAAAAGAGAACAAAAGACTCAAAAACATATAACAAAGAGATTTGAGAATACTTATTGTTTTATGCAACACCCTGGAATCCTGTAACATTCATCTTTCACCACAATACATCAAAGTACACCAAGCCTTGGAAATTCCATTCTTCCTTTGTATTACTTCTCTGAAAATATTACAGTAAGAGAGAGTTCTCAAAAGAAAATTCCAACAACCCTTTCAACTGCTGTGAAGGGTGAATATATACTTGCGGTGATTTACAAAATATCTGAGTTCTGAGTTATCTCAGATTTTACATTCTTACCAACCACTTAAGATATTATGACCAAAATTTAATACAGCATTGATTACAGAGTACAGGCATTTTAATGCTCTGTCAGAAGATATTTTAGCCTTTGGAAACAGCTAAGTCGGTCGAGATATTCTGAATAAATGCTGGAAGACCTGTCTTTAAGGCTTGTACGCTGTATCCTGGACTTGTCACCTGTGATTGTGACTGCTGCTTGTGGTGAGTCAATGGTCCTGCTGAGTTGGCTCAGCCTTTGCCTCTTCCCTGTAGATATCTTTTTCAAAATTGTGCCTGCGCATGTATGCTCATTTGCCTGGAGAATTAGCGCTACTGATTCTGGCCTGACAAAATTGTCTGTGTCAAATTTCTCCAGACATCCTGTGTGGGCAGTTGGTGTGCTAAGATTGCCCCTAGAGTTTCATCTGCTTCTGTGAATTTGAAGAAGTTAGGTGGTGTATCAAACAGATGCTCAACTTCATTCATGAGGAAAAATAGGTTCTCCACCCTGTCATACATAGTCTGCCCGGTGGCTGGCCCTGCGTCTGCTGAAGTGCTGGGCGGTTTTGCAATCTCTGCTACTGCATGGGCATCAATTCTCTTATTGTAATTGTCTAGGGTGAGCAGTCTTCCTACACTGCTTAAAATGCTGGGGAGGCCTCTGTTCTGTAGTGCCACGAATTTTTCCAGGAATCTGTTGATTTCAGTCTGCATATCCTGTGTCCTCCTCTCCAGTGTTCCAACCAAGTTCCTCAATGTTATGACTCTTTTGGCTACAGCAATTGTTTCTGTCCTGTTGGTGATTCCCATGACAGCTAATTGAGAGCTAGTCTTATAGTTCAGAATATTGATCATCCTAGTAGCAGCTTCTGGCATGTGTCCAAGGCTTGCCCTGGCTCTCTGTATTTCTCTGTTTGCTTTAGTGATGAGCACCATTTGCTCATCCATGGTCTCAATATATTGCCACTGGTTGGCAATGGACCGCCCAATGTTGCTCCATAGCACTGCTTTCATTTCAGCTGTCACTTTTTCTAGTGCAAGCTCTTTCTCTAGTTCAGCAATTCTCCTCTTAAGAGCTCTTACCTCTCTCTCCTTGGCTGCCTCATTCTGTTTGCTCTTGTCAAACTTTTCATTTACCTTAGCCAAGGTTTTCTTAAGTTCATCCAGCTCTTTCATTTGAGATTCCATGGCTTGGATCTCAGCTTGCAGCTTTTGCATGTCTAAACTAGTAGCCTGTTCCGATGTTGTAGTTGTTGTTGCTGTGGATGGCGCTGTAGTTGGTGCTGTAGCTTCTGTTTGCTGAGGAGGAGGAGTAGTCTTTGGAGGGACTTCCTCAAGATTTATTATCACAGGAGGAGGCTGGGAGGGTTGGCCCTCTTCTCTTTGCTTCAGTGCTTCTTGTAGTGCTGCCTTTGCAGCTTCAGTTTGTCCTAGCTGGTCTTGAGTCCTAACCAGCTCTTTGTATAGGGATACCAGCAGGTCTGTAGTATCCTTTTCTTGCCTTTGCTGGGCAACTTCATCTGTTTGTGGATGGATGGTGGCCGGGAGTTTGATTTTCTTTCTTAGGGCCGCCATGTCTGCATCCCTTATCTTCAGGAGTTCTTGGATGCCTTTGACATCTTTAGGATCATGCCCTATATCTATAATTACCTCTTCCAAGGACTTGATCCTGTTGTCCTTGGCTTGTGATGATGCTCTTTCTAATTCCAGCTGAGAAGCTGTGTTATCCAGGCTGCTCTTTAGTTTGTAGTTCTCCAATGTCTCATCTGCCAGGCAGGCATACACCATTTCACCAGTTTGTTTATGTAATTCAATCTTGTCCATAGGGTGTATGTCTTTGGCAAGAACCTCCATGTTGGTTCTTAGATAGTCCGAGGTGGACTGAGGATGCAAAGTTGTGGGCATGAAGTGGCTCATTATCATTTTGCCTTCGCTCACATCGAAAGCAGACATGAGTCTCTGCTGGTTGCTAGGAGCTAGGTTTAACAAGTGATTATACAGCTGCACTTTTATGGGATCACTCCTCCTTTTGATGTCAATGAATTGCTGCTTTATACTTGACTGCCCTTCTCTATGTTGACCGGAGGAGCTGACCTCTCCTCCCATAGTCATGTCATGTCCACGCTGAGATGAGCTGGCCGAAAGTTCTCCACTGAGTGGGCCCATGCCCATGGCTTGCCTTACTGCTATGTCCTCCTCTTGGGAGTCATTCAGTCTTTGTCTCTTCTCTCCTCTGATGAAGGATGAGGTGTGGGGGGTCTCTCTCTCCCTTTTCCTGGTCAAGTCCTCCTTCTGTGGTGTTTGGAGGACTGAGGTGTCTACATTGGTGTCTGTCCTGGGAGGCACCTCTGTTTGGGGCTGCTGCTCAGTGTGACTAGGTAGATCTGTCCCCTTTTTCTGCTGCGAGGGCTGCTGTTCACTGGACTGTGCTTCTTCTTGTTGCTGCCCCAGTTCTTGCTGTTCCATTTCTTCTTGCTGCTGTAGCAAGGTGTCAACTTGTTCTTCTGTCAATATAGGTGGCTGTTCCACCTGTTTTCCTTTGTCTTTGCTTGCTGCCTGGGATGTCTTCTCAGTAGTTTGCTGCTGTGCTGCTGAAGATTTAGCAGCTGTTCCAATTTGCTTTCTGTAGGAGAGGGGCACCTGTCCACAAGTTTCCAAGTCAGCTTCTTTTTGCACATTCCTAGCTTCTTTCTCAAGTAATTCTTCCTTAGTGACTTGTTCTACTAGTGTACCCTCTTCCCAATCTAGTGCATTGGCATACTGTTCAATTTCAGGTTGTCTTTTATGTGCATAGTTGCCCAATTTGTATCTAATTCTCCTGAGGGAGATAGAATGATTGGGGTCATAGGGAATCCATTCAAAACTGGTCTGCAATCTGAGGCCTTCCAGGATGTTGTCTGCCTCTTTCCACCCTTCCTCTTTCCTGTTATATAGGAAGGAACCTAGCTGGTTTCTTACCTTCAATTGTGACTTCTTGTTTCTACTCTGAAAGTGAAGGTAATCTGAGTTCCCAAACTGCCTGAAATATTCTAAGGCAAAAAGCCTCATGGGGACATACCTTGGCAACCTAAATGGGTTCAATTCACAGCCATATATCCTAATGACTGTGTGGTTCTGGTAGAAGTACCAGTTGCCAATATTGTAAGATTTGTTCAAATGTAGAATCCTCTTCATATCATCGGTTAATCTAGGGGGAGGAGTACCTTGCAGCGCTGTTAGGGCTGGATGAACAAATAAATCAATAAACTCACAGTATGTATAGGGTGATACTGAGGTAGAATGAAAAACAGAGGTCCAGAAAACAACTGATCTTGGGCTTCCTTGGGCATTGAGTGGCCTCAAAGGAACAGAGAAGGTAGCTGGCTGGTTGAAAAGGAATAAGTGATATATATAGGAGGTGTACCTGAACAGTCTCTCCCTTTTCAAATTCATGAACTGCTCATGGATTTTCTCTGCTATGTAAGTTGCATAATCATACTGCACAGCTGGAGGCTTACCAGGGGCAAATATAGACAGCATTGCCATTATGCTGTCATCTACATCTTCCAACCCCTGAATCCTAGGACATAGCCAATTAGATCCACCAACATTCTGCCCAACTCATTTAGATATTGGTACCCAATAGGAGGGGTTCTGACTGTTTCAGAGCCTGGTGTGACAAACAGTTGGTTGATTTTGACAATCTGGTCACTGGACAGCTTGATCCCTCTGTTAATCAGATTCTGCATGGATAGAGGGGTCAATTTCTTGGCTGTTTTGAAGCGCAGCATCTGGTTTATGCTCTTTGGGGTGATCTGGAACAGGACTAGGCCTGTGGGGCTCATGACTGCTCTTTGGCTGGGGTCATAGCATTCCTGGCAGCTATAAATGAGCTCTGGCATAGGATTGACTTGGGGAAGGTTGTATATGGGCAAATTTGACTCCCAAATCCCCAAGATATCTGCCCCACTGAGGTGCTGGGCTCTTAATTCATTCAACATTTGAATATTGTACTTGGTTCCCATGGGGAACCAATCCAGCATTTGGTAGTCCATGTCTCCCAGGGCTTTCCATGCTAATTCCTGGTGAGGAGCATTGATGGGCTTAATATTCAGTGCAATAGGGGTCTCCATAGCTCTTCAAGTTGCAAGAATTGCAGGTGGACAGGTGGAATGGTAAAAACACAGTCTGGAGGCAGTTCTCTGTGGAAACAGTTGATGTTTTGAGTATCCAAGGGGAATTCTCTCAATAGCAATTGAAATACTACTGGAGTCTAGTGACAGAACTTCTCTGTGGTCTAACTGAACTCTCCAATCGGGTGAATTATATCTATTAGGAACTCTGCCGGGAAAACGCAGAATTACAGTGGTTTTATGTGAATTGCAGGTTTCTAAAGCTCTGCAGGTACTTCTTGGCCCTCACAATGACAATGGTGGATGAACAAATGGAAATGAACGGTGCAAATAGCGTTTTTATGGTTCTACTATCCCTCTGAGCAATTTCAAGCTTAATGAAGGTCGTATGGAGGGCGAAACGGTCTAAATACCTGTAATTCGATGAGCAGAGGTTGAAGCAAAGGTGCACAGTTGCTGCTTGAGGAGGTCGCCCGGGCTAATAGACTGGTTGGCGAAAATTAGAGTGCAAACGGTCATGCAGAGCGTCCAACAGTAATAACAGTGAAAGTGGTAAAAAACACGGGAAAATTGGTAAATATGGGTTATTTTACCAATTAGGCGCTTTTGTTTTTTTTTTTTTTTGCTGACGTCATCGGGCGACGTGGCAGTGGGTGACTGGTCAAAGGGGGGTGAGGTGGCAACCCAGTCAGCAGTGAGGTGGACCAATAACAAAGGCAGGTACGAGCAGATAAGGACGTGGAGGCGAGTCAGCGACGGGTAGGTGGCAGTCAAACCGCAGCGGTCACGGTTAAGGCCTTAACCGCCGCGGTTTCTCGGGGCGGTTTAGGTACGGCGCAGAAGCTGTCAGACTCGGCTCCGAGATGGTTAATCGATTGACGCGTGGAGGAGGCGTGACAAGGCGCAACGTCACTTTCTCGGAGGTTAAAGTGCCGCCATAGGATGCGCTCCGATATTAATGTGGACCGTCGGATCTGATGGGCTTGATCCGACGGCTGGCGGAGGAGAAAGATGCGCGCTTCATACTGCGGGCGGAAAAGATTAAAGTTTGTGGGTTTTTATGGGTTTTTCAAATGTTTTCGCTTAACCAATAATGTGGTAGGATTGGGGAACGTGCCAGAGGCGGGTATTAACCTTTGCAAAGGTTTTTATAGGCAAAAGGGGTTTGGAGAGGGGGTTTTATCAATGCAGAGGTGATTTGAGGGTAAATTAACTTGCAGCAAAGGGGGAACAGGGTGGAATAGGTTCACCAAAGTGGCCAGATGCCATTTTGGTCCCTTTTGAAAAATACACGGCTATTATGCCTAGGGGAGGGAATATACATAAGATTTGGGGTTTTATACACCTTAGTGTTAGTATTATTAGGGGTGGGGGTAAGATAGGGGAGGTTATATAGTAAAATTAGAGGTTAATATGAATGAAGGGGGCAAATGAAAGGGATTTTACTGAGTTTATCTGAAATTGACTTGGTTTTGAGAGTAGATCAAAATGAAAAGATCTTAGACAAGAAATGTGGATTCTGAATGAACTAGAACCACCATAAAACCATGATCTCTCTCCATAAATCTCAGCTGAAAGAAAGGGAGTGTTAGTAATGGAATAAAGGGGAAGAGGGAAGTTAGTCATGCTCCTGCTGTAGTCTTTTACTTTGCTGCCCATCATCACCATTTCTGCAATGATAGGACTCACTTTCTGCGACCCCAACTACCTACCCAGCTGCTTACCTAGCATTTTTTGTTTCTCCTTGGAGGGTGCACTTGAACTTGCAAACCCTTTTTGCCTTTTCTTTTCTTTGGCTTTTTTCCTTATTCTTTTCTCTATCTATTTCTACCCTTATCTCTTCCAAGGTCCCAGATTAAACTGTTGGGAACCTTTGCTTCTCTACCTAAACTATTTGTCTGCCAAGATTAGGCTGTTTGGACAGACTTCTTTCTCTATTCTACAACTCAAAATTGAAACATGGCATGATCCAGTTTAGACTGTTGAATCATCCACAAAATTTGAAATAAGGTCCTCAATACTTGAAACACTTTACCCAGCTCTTGCTTTCTAGGAAATATGGGATCTTTGGGATACCAGAGCAGAGCATATTTGGATTTTCTATAGTCAATCATGAAATATGAAACCTATTACTATAGGTATCCAACAAAAGGTAGTTGCCAAAACAGAACAATTTCCCATAGTAATCTCGGGACAGCCCATTCACGTGAACCTTAACATTCTTCCTTTGGGTTCATATGATATTTTAATCGGAATGGACTGGTTGGAAAAATGTTGGTCCTTGGTTGATTGCAAACAGAAAACTATCATTTTTATTTCAGAATCGGGACAAAGAAGGGAACTACAAGGAATCAAGACCAATACAAAGCTACACCCTATCACTGCTAGTCAGTTAGGAAAATGTATTAGGAAGGGCTGTCAAATTTATGTTGTTCAAGTGGGATTTACCAACACCAAGAATAAAATGACCTCTTTGGATAATATTCCTGTCATTCAGGAATTTGCTGATGTTTTTCCTGAATCCATCCCTGGACTACCACCCAAGCAGGATATTGACTTCACCATTGAATTGATTCTAGGTGCAGCCCCAGTATCCAAGGCCCCTTATCGCATGAGCATACCTAAGTTGACAGAACTCAAGATGCAGCTTCAAGAGCTTTTGGATAAGAAGTACATTCGCCCTAGTGTGTCCCCTTGGGGAGCCCCCATACTATTTATATAGAAGAAGGATGGAACGTTGAGACTGTGTATCGATTATCGTCAGTTAAATAAGCTAACCATCAAGAATAAGTATCCATTGCCACGTATTGATGATCTATTCGATCAAGTGCAGGGAGTCAAAGTATTTTCAAAAATCAATCTAAGGTCAGGCTATCATCAAATAAGGATAAAGGAGGAAGACATTTACAAAACTGCATTCTGAACCCGTTATGGTCATTATGAATTCATAGTGTTTCCATTTGGCCTTACAAATGCCCCAACTACCTTTATGAGTTTGATGCATGGTATTTTCCAGCCCTACCTTGATAAGTTTGTACTAATTTTTATTGACGATATTTTGATATACTCAAAAAATCAGGAAGAGCACAAAGAACATTTGAGAATTGTGCTGTAGACTTTACGGGAGAACCAATTATATGCCAAATTTAGCAAGTGTGACTTTTTCAAAGATCAGATCCAATACTTGGGTCATGTCATATCAACAGAAGGAATAACGGTCGACCCGGAAAAGATCAAAACCATCATGGAATGGACCGCCCCAAAGAATGTCGCTGATATCAGATCCTTCCTGGGTTTGGCTGGGTACTACCGTCGGTTCATTGAAGGATTTTCAAAAATTGCCTTTCCTATGACCTCCTTACAAAAAAGGGGCGCATCTTTCAATGGACAACAAAATGTTAGCAAAGTTTTGAAAAATTAAAACACCTACTTACCACTGCACCCGTGCTAAAGGTAGCAGATCCGGAAAAGTCTTTTGTGGTTTGCATTGATGCAAGTAAAGAGGGTGTTGGTGGAGTGCTGACACAAGAAGGAAAATTTATTGCTTACGAATCACAGAAATTGAAAGATTATGAACAATGATATTCTGCCTATGACCTTGAATTAACAGCGGTAGTACATGCACTTAAAATGTGGCGACATTACTTGTTGGGGAAGAAATTTTTGCTGCTAACGGATCACAACAACCTTACTAACTTCTTCAACCAGTCTAACTTAAATTCTCGACAAGCCAGGTGGACGACATTCTTAAGTGAGTTCGATTTTGAGATGAAACACCTTAAGGGGAAGGAAAATCGAGTGGTTGATGCATTGAGTAGGAAGGTACATTGTATTTATGAAGTTCAGATCAGCCAAGCACGCTCCAACATTCCAGAAATTATAAAGGAGGCATCAGTCAAAGATCCTGAATACACTTTTCTTTGGCAGCAAACAAAGGAAGCTCTATTAAAAGGAGAAAAATCAGATTTCGAAATAAGTCTTGATAACCTCCTTACCTTTAAAAACATAATTTATATTCCTAACCAGAGCTCTGTTAAACAATTAATAATGGATGAGTTTCATCAGAAACCATGTGCAGGCCACCCAGGTTACCAAAAACTTTTAACAGCCATCAAAAAAGGGTATTTTTGGCCCAAATTAAGGAAGGATGTTGCTGAGTACTTGTCCAAATGTTTGGAGTGTCAATTAGTGAAGGCGGAACATCAGCATCCCGCTGGTTTGTTACAACCACTGCCCATTCTGGAATGGAAATGGGAGACCATATCATTGGACTTCATCACTGGTCTACCCCGCACCAGGAAGCAACATGATTCGATCATGGTTGTAGTTGACAAATTGAGTAAAACTGCACACTTCATACCTGTGAAGTCCACTTACAAAACGGTGGAAATCGCAGACATATTTATGAAGGAAATTTTTCGCCTGCATGGAATACCCAAGGTGGTAATATCAGACTGGGATGTGAAATTTACATCCACGTTCTGGAAAACCCTCTTTTTGGGATTGGGCACCCAGATCCAGTTTAGTACAACTTACCATCCCCAAACGGACGGACAAACTGAACAGGTGAATCAAGTGCTGGAAGACATGTTACGCATGTTCGTGATGCAACAACCACATAAGTGGGAGGATTACCTCCACCTCGTGGAATTTGCATACAACAATGGACATCATGAATCACTAGGCATGAGCCCTTTTGAGGTGTTATATGGAAGAAAGTGCAGAGTGCCTGTGGACTGGAATAACCCTATTAATAAACTAGCACTGGGTCCAGACATGCTAGCAGAGATGGAGGAAGTTGTCAAGAAGGTTCGACAGAATCTAAGGGCTACCCAGGATAGGCAGAAAATGTATGCATATAAAAAGAGGACAACAGAGAATTTCAACCGGGAGATCATGTGTATCTGAGAGTAAAACCCTGAAAAAGTTCCTTACAGTGGAGGGGTTGTGCTAAGTTAGCACCCTGGTACTGTGGACCTTTTCAAGTTTTGGAACAAATCAGACCGGTAGCCTATAAACTTGCATTACCAAGCCACATCCGGGTCCACAACGTTTTTCATGTCTCATTGTTAAAAAAATATGTGTACAACCCACAACATATAATAAATTGGGAAAATATTCAGGTAATGATCTAAAAGAATATATGTTGTTTATTTTAATTTGTTTGAGAGAATTATGACTATGAATTTTGTCTTTCAGGTCGAACCAGAAGGAGAGTTTCTAGCAGAACCTCTTCATATTCTCGATCGGAGAGAAACCACCTTGCGGAAGCAAGTCATCACCCAAGTTAAAGTGCAGTGGAAGCACTTTGGCCTGGATGAGGCCACCTGGGAAGAAGAGGGATTTATGCAGGAAGCTTATCTGATGTTCTTTTCTTGAATTAAAAAGGAGAGAAGAAGAGAACACCGGGGACGGTGTTCCTCTCAAGGGGGGAGAGATGTAACACCCCATGCTCTAGGAAAGATTTATTGTGGTTATTTAACTCAACTTTATGATTTACTGCATTTATTTTACTTTGTGACATTGAATTAGGCTGGAAAGCCAGATAACAAGTTGTTACCTAATTATGATTAATTAGGAATTTAGACATGATAATATAATATAATTGTTTGCCTTAATTAAAAGAAACAATTACACCCCTGCCCTGAAAAGGGAAAGAAGGAGGGGAAGAGGACTATCCTTGAGCTGGAAGATAGAGAAACCAGTGGGAAGTTACTCATTTTACAGTCAACTGAGTGCAGGACTTGAGGCTGGACCATGGAGTCCTGAGGCCCAAGGCATGACTGTAACTGGATATAATCCAAGTGTGGAACAGAGAAAGTGCTCGGGGGAGGGCCTGGACGTAATCGCCAGGCTCAAGGCTAGGAGGAGAGACTTTCCAAACAAAGCTGGATTGACCCATTTACAAATTTGGAACAGATAAGTAATCTAGTCTGTAACTACAAGATGGTATTACGTTATGAGAAATTATTTATTCCTAGGAGTAGGAATTAAACAATAATATTCAGTGATAGAAATGCATTAGCAAAATAGTAGATTCAGTGATAATTATACATTAGTAAACAGTAATGCTCAGTGGAATAAATATGAACTAGCATTCAGAAATATCGCACCAAATGAGCATGAAATCTCTCTTATTCAGTTTTCCTTTTCATAGATTACATATATATAAATGTGCAGCAAGGTAACAAGAATAATCAGTTACTGAATCCTTTCTTTTTACTAAATTTTGGACAAGCAAAACATACGTATGTACAATCTATAATATATAAACTGTGATGAATTTCAGAATCCCTTTTTCCTTTCCATGTCAACTTATCTACCCCTTGGCAAGCTAGAGATGGCGAAAGAGGTCGTTGACAGAAATAAACCTAATCCTTAGATTTCGACTGAATGCATAACGAAACCCTAAGGTGAGTTCCGGCTTCAACCAATGAATAATACAGATTCATGGGGTTACTGTAATTATACAAACCGCAACATTATAAAGTAGAATGACTATCAGAGAGATTAACCCTCTTGCAAAGGGATGGCAACAAACCCAAAACAATTAAAGAGTTTCAAATTAAATATAATTTCCACAACCAAACTTCGAAATCAAACACCAAACATCAGAAAATAGATCTTTATGAACATAAATACGACTGCGCAAGAAAATCATATACATATCCAGTTATATAAGTTAATAAGCTTCAGGCGTAAGTAACAGAGTTCTTATCGAAAGACCAAGACATGGCTGAGAGATTTTTCTCTCTCTCCGTAAGAGTTACAGCTTTAACAAAAGAATAATTACATACAAAACTGGAATTTACATCCAGCAGCCTAGAGAAACATAAAAATGTTGTTCTTCGAAGTGAAACATAATTAAAACAGTCCTCCTTATATTAAGGCACATTGCAAATTCAAACTAAATGTTTCACAAATTCAACGAGTCATAAACCGCATCAGATTAACCTTGAGGAGCCGGGAAATGAGCTTCCAACCTGTACCAATTGCAAAGTTGTGAGAACGCATGACTGCTGAAAATCCAAAGGATGAACCATAAAGGCATCCCTAATAAATAGTAGTATACCTACAACAAAATCATTGGCGGACATTAGAAAACAGACAAGAAAACCTGAAGTATTTCTACAATTCAGCTAAGAGCTCTTGGAACAAACCAGCCTTACCTGAGTTCGATAGGCCGCAGCTTGGTGTCGTCCAGCTGCATTTCACATACCTTCCAAGGTTAGAAAAATGTATAGAAGGTAGAAGTATAAATCACTGTAAGAAAGAAGTATAAACCACCGCAAGAGCTTTTTCTTAGTTAAGAGCTTACCTGTTTCATACAACGGAAGAAGATTGCCATTCCTCACAGCGTAGGAAGAGTTGGATGCCAAACCTAGACAACAAAGGGATGTATCAACCCTAAGCGCTGGAATAACTCCCAATGAATACAAAGCATGACTGAAACAACGAACTGAAACCACAGAAAGAAAGAGTCCGGGGTTACCTCCCCGCGGCAGACAAACCAACAAAGCCACAAAGCCTAGAAGCCAAGACAAAGAACCACAGAGAAACTAGAAGCGAAAGGTTGCAAAGCAACCAAAACCCTCAACCATAGATTGAAAATGAGTTGCGTACCTGCGGGAGGAGGGGTGTTGGGTAGTTGGATAACCCTGGAGCCCTCACCATTGTTGGATACCTCTGACCTGATCAACGGGCGAGATTCACACCACCTGTCGCAGCCAGAGCAGAACGGAGGACAACTGCCCACTGTGTAATCGTCGGAGATCGAGCCGCGTGGAGTCATGTACAGCCGACATTGATTCCCAAGGCGGGTAATAGTCCTTCTGCCTCGTGAAAGGCCATACGAGCCCTCACGATATGGCACAGCTAACTGTGGGCAGTAATGCCAAAATTAATTAACAAGATGTGCTTTTGGAACCGCGCCTGCCTTCGTGGCACACACACACACACATATTAAGTTATATATCAATTATGGTATGAAATAACATATGTTTAATGGGTAGTAATAAATTTATTTATTTATTTATGTATTATGGTTACATGGATGTTACAATAATAATTTAGTAATGATCATTTTAGGAAGAAAAACTTAAAAATAATAATTAGTGTATTTATTTAACTTTTATATAATTTTAATAACTTATTTTACTAATGTATAACTTACCTTACTAATATATTTTTAATGTAATATGATATTATTTATTTTATTGTGTTAAAACTATATTAATATAAATTTTGATATTATTAAATTTTAATTTAATATAATTAAATTTAGAGTTTTATTAAATTTTATTTTTCACAAAAATAAAGACTTTTTCAAAACCCAACACAATCAATTCTAGTTCCAATGATGAAATTTATGTAGCTTAAATCAAGACAATCATAACTATAGTATAACATGGTTAACAAGTTCAAACATATTCAACCATGGTTATTCATGGTTCACAAGGGCAATATAATCAACTATAGGCAACATGGTCAACCATATATATCTATAGTTACATGTTGCCAACCACGTTCATCTATAATCAACCATGGTCAACCATAATTAACCATGGTCAAATAAACTCAATTATGGTCAATCATGGGCAACAACACAACCATATTCATCCATCCTTAAACCACCTCAACAATAGTTAACCATGGACACGATGCTCGTCCATGGTTATCATGGCCAACCATATTCATATATGGTTAAATATTGACAAACATGAGTAACTAAAAGACTTAAATAATAAATGACTATTTTACATCTATTTTTATAAATAGTTGAAAAAAAATTAGACAACTACTCCAAACAATTATAAAGGATATACTCATTATAATTTTATCAATATGTCACATACTAAAATTGAATCTTGTTTTTTACTTTATTCAATTATGTTTAAACTAACCCACAGGGAGTATATGTTTTTGGAAATTTGGGTTACAACTATCAAGCTTTAGGATTTTGGGTGCTCAAGAGGTTCTTGATGGTGTGGAATCCATTTCCACCATTAAAAAAAAAAAAAAAAAATCACCTGACTCTAACAAAAATTATACCATCCCTATAAAATTGTGACGTTAGTTGACAACTCTATTAGTTGCCAAACACATATCATGATGTATACTTTGAAGCCATCACAAATAAAGTGGTAAACTCACCATTTACTTACTACTATCATGATGTATATTGTGAAGCCATCAATAATAAACTAGTAAATCCATCATTAACTTGCTACAAAGTCGTGAGGTATAATTTGAAGTGATCAGCCTTAAAATAATAAACCCATGATTAACTTACTACATGATTGCCAAATAATTCTAAAATTTAAAGGAATCACAACTACCATAATTGTTTATCTCGAATAGAAAATACTTGAGCAAAGATGCTTCTCACCATGTCCAATCAGTTTTGCCCCACTGGAAAATGATTAGCACTATGTGCGCTTGACGCTATAAGGATAGTGGTGGAAACCATCGTGTATATATATATTATAATTAGTTTGATAAAGAAAAGAGAAAAAAAAGTGTAATTTTAAATAAGTTTGTATAGTTAGTGTTTTTGTGGCTTAGTTTAATTATTGAATTTTGAAAGATATGAACTAATTATCATGACTAATGGTTTCAAAGAGTATCCTTCTTATTTGTGAAAAATTTCAATACTTTTGAAAATATTGAGAATGATTTGGGTTTATATTTTTAGAAATTATAATTGAACCTTTTAATCTTCGAAAAAGTGAAGAAATTATTTATATAAAAATTAAGATTCCTTTTATTCGTGATGATTTCTAAATTTTTTTTAGATAAATTGATGTGTCATAATCTATTCCTTTGAACTCTTGGCAAAAACATTTCTCATTATAAATTGATTTTAGTTTAACTATAAACACAATTTTATTATAATATATCAATAACCAACAATGACAAACTAGAAATAATTCAACTATACCTATATCATTTGATTATAGCTATACCATTTTATTATAGCTATAGAACTATATGCGTTGACCTTTGGATTGTTACATTTTTGACCAAAAATTAAGGTCTACATTAGGAAACAAAAATACTTTATTTATTATTTTTTAATTCCATTTATTTATGCTTTGATTTGTTTGGAGAGTTATGCCAATGTGTAATGTTTATGTTCGTCTCTTAGATGAAGAGGCAGTGAAGTATTCAATAATCACTATAGTCCTTTTACTTCCAAAAAAAGACTAGTAAGGAATTTTCAAATCACTGCATATATATATATCCAGGGAAGTGAATCCATATCAAATAAGCTCTCTAATATAGTTGCATATCCATAATGCAGTGTGTATTGTTTTTTTTTACCCTCGTATGGCTACCCAAAAAAAGAAATATGTTATAATTAAAATTAATTAAATTGAATTGACGTGGATTAATATATTAATAATTTTTTAAAATAATAAAACAATTTTTTGAATTAAGATTTCTGGGATCCATAATAATTGTACCTGTGTTTTTTGGTAAAAATGTCGACTCGTTTCGAACCAGCCAGTGTGGTTCATCTTTAGTGTGGTTCATCTTCTCCTAAAGATGAACCACACTGGCTGGTTCGAAACTCGTCCACGAGAATTTTTTTTATGTGATTTTTACCAAAAAAATGCTAGTACAACTACAATTAAATTATTAATTAATAATAAAATAAATAATTATTAATAAATTTTATGCTTAAATGAATTAGAAATTATTCTCATTATTCATAATTTTTTTACATTATTTCAAATAATTTATTTTTTATTTACACTTAAAATCATCACTTTTTATTCTTTTACACGATTTCTTTTTGTGGATGCATACTAATTATCATGATTTAAACAATAATAATAATATATTACCGTTATCATGCATGTGCATGGCCTTATCATAATTACGGTTTTCAAGGGCAAAGTTTAGGGAGTGAAATGGTTTAGATTGTTGCAAAGTTCATCATATATAGGTGACATGTCAACTATATTGAACTGGATCTATATGGTATTTAGGGTATGGTCACATTATTTTTACCATTAAGATACAATCCCCGCTTTTCAATAGCTGCTTTGGCGGAGAGACAGTGTGGATTGATTAGAACTGGAATAGCCCTTGCAAAGTTTTGGAAAGCCATATTTCCTATGCTATAGGGTATTGAATGTCTTGACAGTGACCATGACATCGAAGGATTCAAGGATGTAAATACATGAGGATACATGAGCATGGCTTTCCATGCAGGAAGGGCCATCCATCCCGCCGCCATTGGCTACAGAAGAAGGACCGCGAATTGTTCACGTGATAGTAAGTGCATTAGTGGCTACGGCTGGAATGTCGTGTTAAATGATACATGTTTGGTATTGGGATTTTCACACATATTTTTTTTCATAACTTTCAATATATTTTAAATAATAAAAATATGATTGTTTTTATTTAAAATTTTATTATTTAATTTTAATTAAAAAATAAAAACATGTTGCGGTATAATTAGATTTGAAATAAAATTTAAAAATGTTATTTAAGTAATTATTTAAGTTTGTAAGGGGTTAATTTTTTTTATAGAATCATAATTCATAAAAAGTGTTAATTTATTATTGTTATTGGAATATTATATCACTTAAAACATACTTAAATTAAGTTACTGTTTAATTTTCAGTTTTTTAAATGTATGTGGATTCATTATTTTTATTGGAAAGTAATATCATTTAAAATAATTTGTTAATGATACATAAATAGATAAACTTTCACTTTTTCCAAAAAATTATTAAAATTATTTGTAATAAAATTATATATATTTTTAATTATATCTGATTTTAATTTTATATCTCAAATTAGAATTATTATTATTATATATATATATATATATTCCTGAATAAGATTAATCTATTAACATAAAGAGAGTAAAATTACAGCGAGACCGAAGTCAAAACATTGCCCTGAAGAGAGGCCAAGATGTCAAGATAAACATAGAATGAGGCTGCCCCATATCAGGGAGCTCAGTCTTGGACCGTTTACTGAGTTTACAAAATTCAAAAAAGAGCTGAAATTCCATATACCCGTTTGAACCAAAACATGCCCAGTAGTATGAGTCGCCAGTCGAGCTATCATGATAAACAATAAGCAAGCTAAACATCAGGAGGTTCTTCAACAATCCGGCACCAACCTGCCTCAGGCACGTCCTCTTCCAGAGCAACTGCTGGGTTGGATGGACCAGGGTCGGCCGGCTCCATTACCACAGTCGGAGCGCTGCTAGCTGGATCAACAGGAACCTGCAAAGACGCGCTACCAATCCCCAACTGGATGCTCGAAGCCGGAACAGGAACAGATCCTGGGCCTTCCTGGTGAGAACTAGGCTCTCCCTCTTGGGCTTCCTCATGAAATACCACCGAGATGTGCGCGGTGATCCTTGGACGGTTCAGAGCGCTGCAAAAGGTGAAGAGCGCAGAGCCATACGAGGGGCGCCCTCTTCCACTTCGAGTGCGTGGATAATGCCCAACAGAGAAATCGCTTGAAGGGGAAGGCGACTCGGTGGACGGGCTGGAAGGCACCCGCCTGAGCTGACCTCGTCGAGACCTCATGCGATGGCGACAGCGAGGCATTGGGACAACCGAAGCAGCAGTATGGGAGCGAGGCGGGGCAGCAATGATGACCAAACCAGCAGAAATCGAAACAGCAAAGACCAGGCCCACGGAAATCAGGAATACGATAGTTCGCAAGCCTGGAGCCTGGGTTAAAAAACAGCAGGAAGACGGAGGAAGCTCTACCGTAGGTCTGGAGCCCGGATTCAGAGCCGCCTCCCCGTTCAAACCACCAGAAGCAGCAGGGAGGATGAGACCCACAAAAGTGATGCAGACATCCGAGCTCCGTCCAGACTTTGGATAGTTCTGCAAGTGAATCGATGCAATTTGCTTCCCCTGCATCTCATAACTGAACCTTAAAATATCAATCGCCTTCAGGCATCGAGATTCATCCATCATAACTGCTGCAATGAATTGAGCCGAGCCGGAGCGTGCGGGCGCATAAACCAGGGTGCCGGACAGGGATGGAGTTTCAGAACCGTTTGACAGCGAGCAGATGAACTCTGCGTGAACCATATTCCAAGAGCTATCATTTATGAGTTTATTCATTATGTTGTACTGGGTGGGCAGGTGTCGTGCCTCCTCGCGCCACCTCTGTCCCATCCCAGGTGATAGCTGTTTAAACACCCGCATCCGGGGATTATTATATTTCTTTTAACTATAACGGTTATATTAATTATTTAAACTCGGTTGGGCCATGGCAAAAAACAACCATCATTACAATATTCAGAAATACTTTTAGTTGCAGCTATCCTTTCCTTACATAGGTGTAGATTTACTCTAGATTACAGGATCCATGTAGATTCTTCATCATTCTTGCTGAAATCTCCTTGTGGCAGGAGGCATGCATGGTTTGCTTTTGTGTCTGCTTCCTTATTTGAGCCATATAGAATATGGCAAAGAAGGTAGGAGGAGAAATCTCGGTGCACGTATCTCAGCCTTTGAAGTGTCTTGTTGAGCGCCAGATTGCTGAAGTGGTCCTCCGAGTTTAATATCTTTATCAAAATTTCTGAGTCCTCGAATACTTGTATTTCCTTATTGCCTTTTTCACGTGCTATCTGATAGGCTTTTAGTAGCCCAAGAATTTTCCCTGGTTGTTGGTTCTTTGTCCAAGGCCCCAGCTGAAGCTATCTTCTCGAATTCCCTCTGAGGAGTAGATCACTCTGCTTGCTCCTACTATCCCTGGATTGCCTTTGGAGGCACCATAAAAAAAGATTGTTGTTTTACCCTGTTTCCTCCACCAATCTTGTGTTGACATTATGAGACAAGTGTTGTCCTTGATGGCAAATCACACTAATGACAAATCATAGTGCAGAAGGATAGCAGCAAGGAATTGATGATCAGACTACAAGTATGAAGAGAAAATATATATACGCAGGTTCACTATAGGCCAAGTAGGGTATACACGCAGGTTCACTATATACCAAGTCGCGTATACACAGGTTCACTATATACCAAGTAGGGTATACAAGCAGGTTCTCTATATACCAAGTTGCGTATACGCAGGTTCGCTATATACCAAGTAGGGTATACACGCAGTTTCATGCACGGAAAAGCGTGTACATGTCAGAAAGCTTACTTTTGGTTCGTGGTAGTTATTCCTCGGTATTTGAACCTATGGTTTTGGACCATGGTTTCTCGACAAGTGTGTTGATCCCAAGTATTAGGCTCTTGGTATTGATTTATTATGGTTTTGGACCGTGGTATTGAGCAAGGCCTAAGACTATAAAAGGAGAAGAAGATCATTAGGAAAGGGCATCAAGAAAGTCTTGAATATCTGATGAAGTATGAGATCCAGTATGCAGGTTATGGGTTGATGATGCATTGCTTGATCTGAGCTAAGGAGGGATCTCACCAGTTGATGGAGAACAAGAACTAAGGAGAGATCGGGATCAAATGGTTTGAAATGAACTATCTCTATATGATTGATTATGTTTATTCTAGATCTGTATACTGACGCATGCAATGATCTGAACTGGGTATAACTTAAGTTTGTAATCGCTGCAAGTGATGATTGAATATTTATAGATCTGTATGCGGGTTGGCTTTGGTATAAGCGCGTATGTACGCAGGTCGAGTTCATTGTAGTAGCGTATACCTTTTTGAGCTATGATATTTGAAGTTCAGGTGGTTCTGGTTGTTAAAGGGTTCTGATGACAGTTTAAAGGTGTCAGTATTCTGCATATCTTGTTTGGCTGATTGTGTTTAGCTTCAATATTGATGGATGAGAACTAATATTGGATCAGGATCATAATGACTCATATTTATGAGATCTGATGGACTAGATATGGGTGCTAACGCATATATTATCCTTGTATATGTCATGATCTGGTTATGTCTGAAGTCAGGGAGTGCAGCAAAGTTATGAATAAGTGATTAATGACATATACGTTGGTTCATCTTGATGAAGTTGCGTATACACGTAGGTTCGACACTTCCAAGTAGCGTATGCACTCTGATGCATGTTTTTGATGGTACAGTTGGTTCTGATTGTTATTGCAGAGTTCTGCTCTGTGTTATTGACAGGGTTTCAGTGTTTTAGTGATTCAAAGATTGATGATGCTAGTATTGATTGTTTTGTGCTTCAATGATAGTTATGGGTCCAGTATGAAAATTTGATGAAACGTGGCCTTTCAGATTATGTGTTGTGCTTCAGGAGTATCCAGTCTGAAAATGTATGAAACGTGGTACCCGGAGGAGAGAAGATTGTAGGCCAGCACCTACGTACTAGTATCTTAGCTAGTACAAGAGCAAAGGGGGTTGGAACTCCCTTCCAGGAGAGTCTGGAGAACGAGAAAAGGTTGTAGCCTTCTGCAGGTTGTAGCCTGCGTGCTGGTAAAGGACTGCACCAGTACATTGTAAAAGAAGTTTCTTAATAAAGGAAGATAGAAACGAATTGCAGCAGGTGGTTTTCACCCACATTGGGTTTCCACCTTATATCATGGTGTTCATGTGTGCTTCTTGTGTGTGATGATCTGTTCTGTTTTTACTGCACCTGCTTACTATTCACATGGTTAATGAAGTTTTGATGCACTAACTAAAGATCAACATTTAATGGATTAACTGAATCATAAGTATTTTGGATATACGCTAGTTGCTTTAGACTCAGCTGCGTATACATGCGGGTTCCCTTGAATGAAGTAGCGTATATGTATCTAAGTATGGAAATGAAAAAGTTTTATTGATCTGATAATACTGATTCACCCCCCCTCTCAGTATTATTTCCAACAATTGGTATCAGAGCAGGTCCTTCTGAAGAAGCTTGATCGCTTGAAGGAAGATCTTTCATCATGAGCAACTACGAGAGGGAAGCATCAATCAGGCCACCAGTTTTTGATGGGACAAACTTCGTATATTGGAAGGTAAGAGTTACTGCCTATCTGCAATCTTTGGGTACAGAAGTCTGGGATATCATAGATACAGGATATACTTTTCCAGCAAAAACTCCTACAGATCCGGCTGAGAAGAAGAAATATGAAACAAATGCAAAGGCGGTCAATACTCTATTGGGATGTCTATCTCAATCAGAATTCGTAAAAGTTATGCAGTTAAAATCAACAAAAGAAATATGGGACAAGATTGTCCTAAGCTATGAAGGAGATGATCAGGTAAAACGAGCAAAACTTCAAACCCTCAGGATTCAGTATGAAAATCTCAAGATGTATAATGATGAAAGTGTGGCAAACTATTTTCTTCGTGTAGATGAGATTGTTAATTGTATGAAAAATTTGGGTGAAGAAATAAAAGAGGCTGTTGTGGTTGAAAAAGTTCTAAGATCTTTGTCCCCTAGGTTTGAATCTAAAGTTTCTGCAATAGAAGAAAAGGAGAATCTTCAAAACCTTAAAATGTCACAGTTGCATGGAATTCTAACTGCTTATGAAATGAGGAAAGGAGGACCTTCAGACAGGAGAGAAGCTGCCTTCAAGGCTTCCGGCAAAGGAGACTACTATGAGTCAGGACACATATCAGAAGAAGAAGAAGAAGAATCAAATTTTGTCAAAAATCTTCAAAGGGGTGCTGGACGATTCCGAGGTAAGTTACCTTTCAAGTGCTTTTCTTGTGGAAGAGTAGGTCACTATGCTGCCAAATGTCCTCATAAGGATAAGATTGACAAGGGAAAGGAACCTGTTAGATGGAACAAGAAACAGAATGCAAATAAGAAAAGCTATTACACTCATGAAGATAGTGATGGTCTTTCAAATAGTGACGAAGATGAACGAGGTAATGAATATAAACTTTTAATGGCTTTTGAAGATGATGACTACATGGATGCTATAGATGTAGAAGGTTTTTGTGAAGAGATGACTAATCTCAAAATTTGCTTAGAAGAGAAAAGTGCAATTATTGATTCTCTACAATGTCAACTGGCTGAAAGGGAAAAACATCTTGAAAAATTGGAATGTGAAATTGTTTGTCTTAGAAAGGAGATTGAGAAAACAAAAGCTATTAATCTTAAATTTGTTAAAGGATCTGAAACTCTGGATGAGATTATCAATGTGCAGCGTTCTCCACTAATCAAGACAGGTCTGGGATATAATGGAGAAACATCTCAAGCATCCACATCCAAAAGTTATCTTGATGCAGCAAGGAGGAGCGAGCAAAGGCCTAATAGAAATCATCAGGTAAATCAGGGACAGTTTACCTCAAGAACAAATAAAGACTATCAAGAAAATCGGGGGCAAGCTACCTTAAGGACAAATAGAAGCTACAATCAGCCACAGGTAAAATCTTCTCAATTTGCCTCAAGAATGGATGTCAGTAGAAACTACAATCGGTTGGATGATAGATTTGATAATCGCAGGAGTTTCTTCAATGGCCAATGTTTCTCTTGCCATAATTTTGGTCACAAAGCAGCTCAATGTGTTGCCTATAAGACAATCATGACTAGAGAAGCTCAAAAACAAAGGAATATGACAGGGATCACGAAAAGGACTTATAACAACTTTTCGGCCCTTGAAAATGAAGTTGAATGTTCTATTTGTAATAACTTTGGTCATGAAGATTCTGAATGCAGGAGCAGGTTTTGGAAGACAACTCAGAAGGAACAAACCTCAAGTGCCAGAACATGGAGAATGAAGGAACCACAACCAGAAAGATGTGGGATAGCTTTTTATGCAGAAGGACAGGAAAATCTATGGTATATCGACAGTGGATGTTCGAAGCATATGACAGGGGATAAAGAAAAACTTGAATCATATACTGCATTAGAAAAGGGAAAGAAGGTTTCTTTTGGAAACGATACCCCTGCAGCCATAAAAGGAAAAGGCATTGCTCAGTTGAAAGAAAAGGTCAAAGCTGGAAATGTTTTGTATGTTGATGGCTTGAAGCATAATCTCCTGAGTGTCAGTCAGATGTGCGATCAAGGAACCGAGGTAATATTTAGATCAAATGGATGTCGTGTTCGTGATCTTGATACAGGTGAAACAGTGATCAAAGGTAGAAGAACTCCAAATAATCTATACATATTTGAAGAAGGACAACAACAATGCTATTTGAGCAAGGATGATGAACACTGGTTATGGCACCGGAGGTTGGGGCATCTAAGCTTTTCACAAATAAGGAAAGCTTGCAAATACCAGGCAGTTCATGGTCTTCCAGATATCAAAATTCTAGACAAGACCATATGCAAATCATGTCAGTTTGGTAAGCAAACCAGAACTAACTTTCCTGAGAAGGAAGGATCAGCTAGCAGGCCTCTTGAGCTAGTTCATACAGATGTATGTGGTCCATCTAGGAAAAGGTCTCCTCAAGGAGAAGAATACTTTATATTATTCATTGATGACTTTTCCAGGATGGTTTGGATAGGACTGATGAAGCACAAAGATGAAGCGTTCGAAAAATTCAAATCTTTTAAAGCATTGGTTGAAAACGAATCAGATCGCAAAATTAAATGCCTCAGGTCTGATAGAGGTGGGGAGTTTACCTCAAATGAGTTTTTCGATTTCTGTGAAGAACATGGAATAAGAAGGGAATTCTCTACAGCTAGGACTCCTCAACAAAATGGAGTAGTGGAAAGAATGAACAGAACGGTTCAACAAATGGCTCGTGCTATGCTTGATGAGTCTGGAACTCCCGCAACCTTCTGGGGTGAAGCGGCTTATGCTGCGGTGGTTATTCTCAACAAAACAAATGTCCGGGTAAATAGCACTCAAACTCCTCATGAGCTTTGGTATGGTAAGACTCCCTCGGTAAAACATTTCAAAATTTTTGGAAGCAAATGCTACATTAAGAATAATGATGAACATCTTGGCAAGTTTGAACCTAGAGCTGATGAAGGCATTCTTCTTGGTTATTCTCCCCACAGCAAAGCATATATATGTTACAATAAAAGACTTGGAAGAATTGTTGACAACATTGATGTTGTGGTTGATGAAAAAGGAAACGTTCCTAGGCAAGTAAATTATGAAAATATAGAAGAAGATGAAGACTACCCTCCAAATCAAACTGATGATGAAGAAGAACCTCAAGAGGCACCAGTGGAACAGATAAGGATAGAAGAGAAGACTCCATCCAGGAATGTGCAGAAGAATCATCCAGAATCTCAGATTTTGGGGCAGAAAGAAGCAGGTGTACAAACTAGAAGAACAATTGCAGAAGCCTCAAGCTATTTGGCATTGCTCTCCTCCACTGAACCAAAAAATGTAAAAGAGGCGTGCAAAGATGAATGCTAGGTCAAGGCAATGGATGAAGAACTTGAGCAGATCGAAAAGAACAACACTTGGGAGTTGGTTCCTAGACCAAAAGATAAGAATGTCATAGGAACAAAATGGATCTTCAAGAACAAGTTGAATGAACATGGGGAAGTTATTAGAAACAAGGCCAGGCTTGTTTGCAAAGGGTATGCTCAACAGGAAGGAATAGACTTTGAAGAAACTTTTGCTCCCGTAGCTAGACTTGAGGCCATCAGAATGTTCCTTGCCCTCTCTAGCTTTCAAAAATTCAAAGTATTTCAAATGGACGTGAAGTCAGCCTTTTTGAATGGAGACTTAGAAGAAGAAGTGTACATTGAGCAACCAGATGGCTTTATCCTTGGAAATGATCCAAATCTTGTATGCAGACTTAAAAAGGCTCTCTATGGTCTTAAGCAAGCTCCAAGGGCTTGGTACTATCGGTTGGACAAATACCTTCATCAACAAGGTTTTTCAAAAGGATCAGCAGATAGCAATCTCTATATAAAAATTGAAAATAACAAATTGTTAATACTTGTTGTGTATGTATATGATATTATCTTTGGAAGCAATGAAGAAGCTATGAGTCAAAGCTTTGCCTTGGTGATGCAGAAAGAATTCGAAATGTCCTTGCTTGGAGAACTGACATACTTTCTTGGATTGCAAATCCAACAAAATGAAGGTGGTATCTTCTTGTCTCAAACCAAGTACCTCAAGCAGATTCTGAAGAAGTATGGCATGGAAGATTCGAAACCTGTATGTACCCCCATGATTACAGGATGCAGCCTTAGTGCAAATGATGAATCAGCAGCAGTGCATCAACCAACCTATAGATCCATGATTGGGAGTTTGCTTTATTTGACAGGTACCCGACCAGATATTATGCATGCAGTGGGAATAGTTGGAAGGTTTCAAGCCAACCCAAAGGAAACTCATCTTCAGGCAGTCAAGAGAATCTTCAAGTACCTTCAAGGAACTCAAAACTATGGTTTATGGTATCCTAGAGATACAAATCTCACTCTTCATGCTTACACAGATGCAGATTGGGCCGGAAGCGTGGATGACAGGAAGAGCACAAGTGGCGGTGCATTCTTTATGGGTTCCAGATTAGTATCTTGGTTCAGCAAGAAACAGAGTTCGATTGCTTTATCTAAAGCTGAAGCCGAATATGTGGCTGCTGCATCTTGTTGCACACAACTCCTTTGGATGATGCAAACCTTGCAGGATTTTCAAATCACTTGTACTCCACCTGTCTCTATCTTATGTGATAATACAAGTGCAATAAGCATTTCAAAGAACCCAGTCATGCATTCAAAGACCAAGCACATACCGATCAAGTATCACTTTCTCCGGGAACAAGTGTTGGAACAAAAGGTCAAATTGGAGTATGTTCCTTCTAAGGAACAAGTTGCTGATATACTCACCAAACCACTGCCCAGGGAAACTTTTGAATATCTCAGACAGAAGCTGGGAGTCGTTGATGCTTCATCCTGCTGTTGAAGCTTGTCTGTTCCAAAGAAAATTGGTGTACGCGAGTTGGATGAGGGGTATCCGCGTACATACGCCGATTTATGCAGGTTCAGTCGCGTATATGGAGTTCTGAAGAAAATCAGCAAGGGCAGACTCTGGTTGGAGAGAGTCTGAGATGGATATGTCAGAGACCATCAGGCACAGGTTCAGGGGGAGCAGATAATCTTCTAATAATGCATTGTTGGGATTACCTTAGAAGCTCTTGGTTCTAGTACTCAAGCTGTTTTTGGCTCAGGTGGATCAGCTGCAGAAAGAAGATCAGAAGGAGAACATGATTGCTGATATATACAGTGATTGTCAGATGCTGCTGATAGTAGTTATTGATCTTGCCTACAGTCAGGAAGAGCATGAACAGCACACTTCAGCAGTACAGAGACTCGGCATGTACTCAGGGGGAGCATGGACAGATTGGTACACCTTGGCATATACAAAGGGGGAGCTCATTCAGAGATTTCAACAGATACTCAGGGGGAGTATGGACAGCAGAATGTTTATCAAGGAAAGAGAATATCTTGGTCCACCCTTTGCCCTTGATGTCAAAGGGGGAGAGTGATTTGGTGTTGTTGCCATCAAGTCCAAAGGGGGAGATTGTTGGCATTATGAGACAAGTGTTGTCCTTGATGGCAAATCACACTAATGACAAATCATAGTGCAGAAGGATAGCAGCAAGGAATTGATGATCAGACTACAAGTATGAAGAGAAAATATATATATGCAGGTTCACTATAGACCAAGTAGGGTATACACGCAGGTTCATTATATACCAAGTCGCGTATACGTAGGTTCACTATATACCAAGTAGGGTATACAAGTAGGTTCTCTATATACCAAGTCGCGTATACGCAGGTTCGCTATATACCAAGTAGGGTATACACGCAGTTTCATGCACGGAAAAGCGCATACATGTCGGAAAGCTTACTTTTGGTCCGTGGTAGTTATTCCTCGGTATTTGAACCTATGGTTTTGGACCATGGTATCTCGACAAGTGTGTTGATCCCAAGTATTAGGCTCTTGGTATTGATTTATTATGGTTTTGGACCATGGTATTGAGCAAGGCCTAAGACTATAAAAGGAGAAGAAGATCATTAGGCAAGGGCATCAAGAAAGTCTTGAATATCTGATGAAGTATGAGATCCAGTATGCAGGTTATGGGTTGATGATGCATTGCTTGATCTGAGCTAAGGAGGGATCTCACCGGTTGATGGAGAACAAGAACTAAGGAGAGATCGGGATCAAATGGTTTGAAATGAACTATCTCTATATGATTGATTATGTTTATTCTAGATCTGTATACTGACGCATGCAATGATCTGAACTGGGTATAACTTAAGTTTGTAATCGCTGCAAGTGATGATTGAATATTTATAGATCTGTACGCGGGTTGGCTTTGGTGTAAGCGCGTATGTACGCAGGTCGAGTTCATTGTAGTAGCGTATACCTTTTTGAGCTATGATATTTGAAGTTCAGGTGGTTCTGGTTGTTAAAGGGTTCTGATGACAGTTTAAAGGTGTCAGTATTCTGCATATCTTGTTTGGCTGATTGTGTTTAGCTTCAATATTGATGGATGAGAACTAATATTGGATCAGGATCATAATGACTCATATTTATGAGATCTGATGGACTAGATATGGGTGCTAACGCATATATTATCCTTGTATATGTCATGATCTGGTTATGTCTGAAGTCAGGGAGTGCAGCAAAGTTATGAATAAGTGATTAATGACATATACGCTAGTTTATCTTGATGAAGTTGCGTATACACGCAGGTTCGGCACTTCCAAGTAGCGTATGCACTCTGATGCATGTTTTTGATGGTACAGTTGGTTTTGATTGTTATTGCAGAGTTCTGCTCTGTGTTATTGACAGGGTTTCAGTGTTTCAGTGATTCAGAGATTGATGATGCTAGTATTGATTGTTTTGTGCTTCAATGATAGTTATGGGTCCAGTATGAAAATTTGATGAAACGTGGCCTTTCAGATTATGTGTTGTGCTTCAGGAGTATCCAGTCTGAAAATGTATGAAACGTGGTACCCGGAGGAGAGAAGATTGTAGGTCGGCGCCTACGTACTAGTATCTTAGCTAGTACAAGAGCAAAGGGGGTTGGAGATCCCTTCCAGGAGAGTCTGGAGAACGAGAGAAGGTTGTAGCCTTTTGCAAGTTGTAGCCTGCGTGCTGGTAAAGGACTGCACCAGTACATTGTAAAAGAAGTTTCTTAATAAAGGAAGATAGAAACGAATTGCAGCAGGTGGTTTTCACCCACATTGGGTTTCCACCTTATATCATGGTGTTCATGTGTGCTTCTTGTGTGTGATGATCTGTTCTGTTTTTACTACACCTGCTTACTGTTCACATGGTTAATGAAGTTCTGATGCACTAACTAAAGATCAACATTTAATGGATTAACTGAATCATAAGTATTTTGGATATACGCTAGTTGCTTTAGACTCAGCTGCGTATACACGCGGGTTCCCTTGAATGAAGTAGCGTATATGTATCTAAGTATGGAAATGAAAAAGTTTTATTGATCTGATAATACTGATTCACCCCCCCTCTCAATATTATTTCCAACATCTTGAAAATCTGAGTCCGTTTCTCGTAATCTCCATACAAGAGTTTTACTGGGGCAAGTGGTGTTCTTTATCCTGTCTCGAAAAATATATGTTCCCATCCATTAATTTCTTCAAGGAGAACCGTGTTATCATTTTTAAGGGGGTGATTGGCCACAGTCTCGAGGAGTAGTGTTTTTGATTTTGCTGCCACCTTCAATGGGGAATTCAAAATGTTGTTAATCGTTTCTGGCAAGCCATATTTTCCAACAGACGTATTTAAGAACTTCTTTCCAGATTCTGTTCCATGATGTCTTTCTTTGGGTCCTGTGAGGATATCGCATTCTCTAGGTGCTATAACGGTTATCTATTTTGACTTGTGATGGGGCAGAGACATTGAGGCCTTGGAGGATGTAGTCCCAGACTTCTTGAGCAAAAGTTCAATCCATGAACACATGCTCCATGGTTTCCTGAGCTTTATAGCAGAGAGAACACCAATGTGGTCCGTGAATGCCTCTTTTACTCAGATTGTCGCCAGTTAGCACTTTCCCATGCATTAATACCCAGGTGAAGAAGTTTATTTCGGGAAGCCCAAGAGGATCCCAAATCTATTTCCACATTGATGCAGTGTGGCTCAAAGCTTGCTGTGCTTGAAGAGAGGAAAATCCATGCCTTACCTTGTAAATTCTAGTCTTTCCCCATCCCCATTTATTTGTCGAACGCATGTGAATCGGTGCCAGGACCATTAGCGCTTCTTCAAGGAGAGTCTTTTGACTGCGCAGTTGTTCAAGAACTCATGGAATTTCCCAATTTCTCCATTTTCCAGAGTCATCCCAAGTCGAAATATCTGCCAAGGTGAGGATTCCTTGTTGCATGAGGAAGTTTTTGATTTCTTTGGTTACTTCATTTTTGTTCAGAGGTGATTGTCCCATTATGTTGTCTTGCCACAACATCGTGTTTTTCGTTGCCTGGGATGCGATACAAGTGATTTTGAAAGAACTCGAGCCCCCAGCAACAGAGGTGCCATATCGACGTCCCTTTGATGTTGTTATCTATCTGAATGTTTCTTAGCGTTGAGCCTTTTAGATATTTTTTTATGACCTGACTGACAGGGTGTTTGTTGTTTGAGAAGAGGGTCCAGAGTATTTTGCCTCCAAGAGCCAGATTTGCAAGGCCTGGGTCTCTTATTTGCAGGCCTCCTTCATAGATGGGACGTTTAACTGTATCCCAATTCACTAAATGGAATTTTCTTTGATTTCCTCTTCCTCCTCTCCACAGAAAATCCCTGATCATTCTGGAGATCTGTTCTGTGATCTTCTTTGGAGCCAGCAGAAAGGAGGCCTGATAAATTGGTAGGGAGGAAAAAACAGATTTTATAAAGATGAGTTTGCTAGCATTGGTGAGCCATTTCCCTCCCCAAGTTGTAATCTTGGACTTAATTTTGCTTATTACCTCTTTCCACAATGATAATTTTTTAGAGCCTAAGGTTATTGGTAACCCGAGATATTTGATTTTATCCCAAGAAGCATATCCCAAAAAGCCTAAGGAGTAGGCTATTCTCTGAATTGCTTGTTGATCCACATTCCACCTGTATATTTCACTTTTCCTTTTATTTATAAGAGCTCCTGATATGCTGCAGTATTTTTGAAGGATTCCATTGTAAACTTTGGCTATCTTGATGGAGGCTCTGCCCAGAAGAAGAGAATCATCTACGAATAATGCATGGTTGAGAGGCTCTAGCCCTTTCGTCAACCTGACTCCTGGAGTTGTCCCTGCTTTCTTTTCAGCTATCAGTTTTCTACTTAACGAGTCTGCCATCAGTATGTACAAGAAAGGGGAGAGGGGGTAGCCTTGCCTTATTCCCCTCGAGGCTTGAAAATAGTTTGTTGGCCTGCCATTAACTAAAGGTGCTATCCATGGCTTTTCAGTACAAGCTTTAATCAAATTGACAAAGTTAGAGCTGAAACCAAAGGAAAGGAGGACTTTGTACAAGAAAGAAAGATTTACCCAGTCGAATGTGTTTGCCATGTCGAGCTTTATGAGCATACCTTGCTCCTGCCGAAGGTAACTAGAGTGTATGACTTCTTGCACCTGTATTACATTGTCTAGTATGTGTCTCCCTTTGACAAAGCCTCCTTGGGTGGGAGAAATGAGTTTCCCAAGCAATGGCTTGATTCTGTTTGCTAGCAATTTTGTTAGTATTTTGTATGATGCATTGCAGAGCGAGATTGGCCTAAACCTGTCAAAAGTGCCCAGATTCACTTCTTTTGGTATTAATGCAAGGAAGGTTGAGTTAGTACTGCCTCCCACTTTGGATTTTTGATGAAAAGATTTAATCATCCTCAGAAAATCAGTTTTTATTATTTCCCAGTAGATTCTATAAAAATGAACTGAGAAGCCGTTAGGTCCTAGTGCCTTTTCTGGTTCCATGGACCATATTACTTTACAGATTTCTTCCTCGAAGAAAGGTTTTGTAAGACTAGTGTTGTCCTCCTTGCTTACCAAAGATGGAATGTGGGAGAGAAATTCTGAGATGACTTCTTCACTCCCATTCCCATCCTCTTTATACAGATTTTGGAAATGATCTTCTGCTACCTTTTTTAGCTGTTCTTGACCTTTAAGCACAGTCCCATCTGAGTAAGTGATTTCAGAGATATGATTTTGAGATAGTCGGGCTCTATATTGCCTATGGAAGAAAGAGGTATTTCGGTCTCCAGCTTTAAGCCACAAGTTACGAGACTTAAGCCTCCAAGTCTCTTCTTCATGGCGAAAAGCGCGAAATGATTTGATTTGGGCAACTTGTTATTTTTCTAAATCTGAAGCAGAGATCTCCTTACTTTCGAAATCCATTTGTAGATTTGATAAAAACTAAACTGTGTATTTCTGTTGCTAGTAGGAGAATTTGAGGGTTCTTTAATCCATTTTTTCAGAGCTCTCTTGGTTATTTTTAGTTTCTGCTCCAACACGAATCTAAGAGATCCTGTCACAGGTATGGACCATGCCTCCAGAACAATTTCCATGAACCCTTTTTTCCCTGACCAAAGCGGGTTGAATCTAAAGGGGATAGGGCCGAAATTTTCTTCCTCTTCCAATTGTAAGAGAATAGGTTTGTGATCTGAGTCCAACTTTGGGAGAATTTTTGAGGAGATCAGTATTTTTCCTAGCAACAAAGAGCTCTGTGCTCGGAAACGATCTAGGTGAGTAGAGATGTGTTTTGCCCCAGCTCTATTGTTTGTCCAGGTGTAAATACCTTTCTTCGGTTTGAAGTCAAGAAGATCCCAATAAAGTATTAGCTCCTCTACTAATGGAAGCATTTGGTCCCTGCCACTATTGTCGCCTCTCTTTTCTTTTGGATCAATGAAAAGGTTCAGATCTCTAGCCACTATTATATTTTGAGGGGAGTAAATGTCTAAGAAATCAGACAAGGTCTGCCAGCATTGTTTCTTCTCTGTAAGGTGGACTGGAACATAAAGGTTGAAGAGAGAGGTGGAGAGCTTACTAGAGAGGTGCCAAAGTTTGGTGAATATCCAATGTTGGGTCTCAAAGGAGCTTTCTAGTTGATACTTGTCCTCCAACCACAATGTTGCTAGGCCACCAGAGGAACCTCTTGCACTAATGGCCTTTCCTACATTTTTTCCCCATTTTAATTTGTTGATCTCAAGAAGTTTTTCCCCTTCAATCTTAGTCTCTTGGAGCATGAGGATATCGAGAGTTTCTATTTTTAGAAGATCTTTGACTGCTTCAGTTTTCGAAGGGTTCCTCAAGCCTCTGCAATTCTAAGAGACTAGTTTCATTATTTAACAGGATTGGAGTGAGTTGTTCCCCCCTTAGAGGGCCTTGTTCTGGTGTTTCTCCCGATATACATTTCAATGGTGGATTGGCTGCCTTGCATTTTTTTCCTCTCCACCTCTTCTTCTCTGGCTTCCTTATGAGATTTCCTTCCAACTATTGTAGAGGGTATCTCGAATGTCTCATCTTCCGATGACCTAAAGGTTTCCGAGGGTTTTTTCCTTATCATTTTTGCATATGCAGGAGAGGAGGAGGTTCCTGCTGGGGAGTCAAGCTGGGTTACTTCTATGTTCTTCTTTTATGCTTCGAGTGAAGGAACTTGGCATTCGATCTCCTTTATCTCTGTTTCTAGAATTTCAATTGAAGTGTTGAGGGTTTTGAATGGGTTTATTGAGGTTGTTGTCTTTGGTTGTTCTCATCTTCCTTCCATTTGAACCATTCTTGTTAAGGGAGTTCCAGACTCCATCGATACCTCTTTCCCTTTATTCCTGTTACTCACCTTGGCCTGGACTACTTTCTGCACCTGGATCCATTTTTCTCCTTTCGACTTCTCTAGATCTTCCTCCTCCTTTTTTTTGTAGTATCTTGCGAAATGCCCATATTCATGGCAATTTTTGCATTTGAATGGTAGCTGCTCGTAGTCTAACTCTTGGATATAAGACCATTTTTCTATTGTTAACTTTATGGCTTCAGGTAACCCTATTTCCAAGTCGACTTCGACGCATATTCCTACACATGAATACTGATCCCTTCTCTTTGCTCTGTCTATGTATTTTACTTTGGTGTTACCAATCGTTTCTAGTGACTTTGGGTTCCAGCAGTGCAGTGGAAGATGAGGGAGGCACACCCACACTGGAACTGCTGATGGCACATCTTGTGTCGGATCGAAATCTGGTGACCATGAGTTTAGATACAGACCCTGAGGTCCCATGAAATATGGTCCATTCCTAAAGATGAGATTTATGTCTTCTACTAAATAAAAAACAAAGACAAAAAAGCCTTTACCAACCAGGAAACTTCTGATGCCTTCCTTTACTAGTGGTCGCCAATTCCTCTGTACCCATGCCTCGACAACCTTGGGGGAAGGCCATAGCCCTATAAATTGACCGATGAGCCCTCTTTCAGCTAAGTTCAAAGCAGATTTGCAAGAATATTCAACGAGAAAGGCGACTGTGGGGATGATTTCAAGCTTCTTTACAAACTTGTGTTGAGTTTCCCTTGCTAGGAGTTTACTACTATCACCGATCAGCTTCCTAAACACAAGGATCTCTGGTGGAGGAGGCGAAGGAGGAGGGGCCTCAGGGCCCCCTCCCGGGGCCATGGCGATGGAGGGAGTACTCAGATCACACCATGGGCTGTTACGCGCGTGAAGCAGAGGTTTAAAAAATGGGAAAGATTCAAGAATTGATTCATACATATCTTTGAAAACAATCTCTATAGGATATTGTTCAATCTTGATATTTTTCAACGCAATGTATTTTTTACTCCTAAACTTAAAATTATTATATTTTAAATAACAAATTCTATCTTATTTCTTTGACTATATATTTATATAATTATAATAATAATAATAATAATTAAAATTAAAAATATGTTTTTTATTTTTATTTAAACGAGAAAAAAGCTAAATACATTTTCAATATCTTATATAAATTTTTAAATTCAATTTTCAATTTGAATTTATTATAAATAAAAAAAAATGAAATGTTATCTTTTTTTTCATTTATATATATAATTAAATGAGAAAATAGTCTTATTAAATGCTTTTTCTTTTTTAGTTAATTTTAACCAAAATTCAATAGAGATTTTTAAAAACTTGAATTTAAGTTGTTTAATTTATAAAATGTTAGTGGCCCTATTCTAGTGAGCATGTATATATATATGGTTTTTTTGGATTAAGAGTAACTTGAAATAAGTTAATGGTCCAAGATGGAGAAACAACTAGTAAAAATGAAAGCTTACCCTTAAGCATCACTAATAATTACACCGAGAGCCCATTGCACTCTAGGATCTCTCCAACCCATTACCGTATTTTGACTCGTTCTAAATCCATCTCAACATCTCTTTTCACTCTAAAAGAGGTTTGCATCTCAAGAAATTTGATCAGTCTCGTGGACAATTTAATTTCAACCTTTAAATAAGATGTATTCCACATGAATACCATGAGTCAATATCATGGGTTCTCATACCATGGGTGAAGTTATTTTTCATCTTAATGTTATTTTTTTGTCATTTTTTATTTTATTTTAATCCACTAAAAATGTTTTCATGTAGGGTTAATTTTATTTTAAAGGTTAAGCAGGGTTGGAGAGAGCCTCTCGACGCAATAAAAAACTTAAATAAAATTTAAAAATTAATAATTATAATTATCAATAAAAATTAATAATTAAACGAGCCTATATCTATCTTAACTCCGAAGAGAGTTCAAAATTTATGTGTGTTTGGTAGATCCAAAGCTAAAATAGATCTAGGTTGATTTATTTCAGATAACATGATTTCCTTTCAATAACTATGATGAATTATCTTATATTTCTGAATAACAACAACAATAATTATCCCTAATATTAATGGACAACTAAGGTATAATAAGTATTCCCACTATTTTAAAAAATATTTTCCTAAAACTTTACAAAAACTTATAAAAATTGTATTAAATTAAGTATTGAAAATGAATTTAACCACTAATTTCTATGAAGATTCTAAAAAACCACCCATAAACTATATACTTCTATTTTTATTTTTTTAAAGATAATAGCTATTAATTATCCATACTATTAATAAACAACTAAGTTATGATACTTATTTTCATTATTTTAAAAATATACTTTAAAATTTTAGGAAAACTTATAAAAAAATATATCAAATTACCTATTGAAGATGAATTGTGAATTTAGATAAAATTGTGGAGAGGATAAAATATTGCACACACAAACTACTCTACATAGATTAATATCATCACAATCACCATATTGATAAGTCAAGCTCGGTTTTAGGATATATTGAATATCTTAGGTCCACAATCTATTTAGTTGAGAGAATATATCAACCACAAATTGACCTAGAAGGTATTTTAGTTGGAAAAATTCTCTTAAATCCAACTAAATAATAATCTCCTAAATAATACAAACAAAAAAGTCACTTAGAGATTACACTAACCAATACATATGATGAGGGACACTAAATATTAAGCATAAGAGAAGTAGGAGATAATATCTCCAACACCCTTCATTAACGAATATTTGTCTTGATATTTGTCTAGTAAAGTTTTCATCAACATCTCTAATCATTTTGAAATCTTTGAGACTGAAATCCATTGAGATTTCTTGTAACCTTTGTAAAGGTGTAGCTCCCAAGTTGAATTCATCAGTTCTTAGATTCCACCTTCTTGAACTCTTGAATCATGGATATCTCAAAGTCAATTATTGAACAACATTTCACATTCTATATCATAACCTCATTAGTAGATTTCAATCCACATGCAATTCTTTACAAATAATGAGGGATCCTTCCCTAGATCCACAACTTCCAAACTAATTAGACAATCATCCATATTGAGCTATACTTCCACTTGATTCCTTGAAAATATAGTTTCCTTAGAACTTTCTTCTCGTTTTGTATTTTTGGAGGAAATCTTAATCAATATGGGTATTCAATTCAACATCTTCCTTGCCATCAAGTATGGGATACTTTGAGATTTCGCCACTCCATCCCTTTCCTAAGCTCCATGGATTGTTCCTTTCCTTATAACTTGGGGCATTTTGTGTATATTTTGGTCACTGGATTATGTCTCCCCTTGGTTTATATGTTTCATTGTTTTCATTTGTTGTTCCCAAAAAACATTAGAGACGTGAGGGAGGTTCCTCACTGTGTAAAAGATTATTCAGTAGAATTAACAATGAGGAAGGCCACCATAACAATGATAATTGAGAAAAAAGAGACCTAAAGATCCCAATTCATGATGAGACCAATATAACTAAGGACCTCCTTTATTTGAAGTTGTTAAATACAATCTATTTCTTCATGAATTGGAATGAAATCTAACAATTCCCTCACCATCTTAGGAGGCATATGAATGAATTAAATGCCTCTCTTTAGACTATTGTTTGGGCCTTGCTTACTCATCTTGAAAAATCATGTGAAGCTCTCTCCATTGGAAGAAATTCTAAAATACTCTACTAGCCTTGGGGTATATATAAGATATTAGGTGGAATTTGACACTAACAATGGAGAGACCTTAGTCATTACATCAAAATGATGTAAATTTTGAGTTACTTTCTATTTTGTTCTTTTCCCTTAAATTTTTTTATAAGAAGCTAAACTTGCAAATTTTAAGGTAGAAGAACTACAATATTTTTAGCTTTCATTATTTTTAAAAAGTTATGATTCTGATTCTCTATACTTATAGTTCTATATGGAAATGGAATTTATTGACACTATATAACAATATCTCATTTATTTTTCTTATTAATACAAACACTCCTTTATAGATATATAAATAGATAGATAGATAGATAGCCTCATGGTTTAGTTCATGTTGTTTGACTTGCCATGTCAAAGTTGTCATGCCCAACAAGGTCATGAGGTCAAATCCACATGAGTGCCTCATGGTGAGTACATGTTGTATTATGATGACATTTACCCTAGGCGCCATTCACATAATGCGGGAAAGTGCATAAAGGATTTCTCTCAGTAAGTTTTTGAAGTTTAGCAGTTGAGATTTTATCCATAGAAAATGAGGTTATTGTCAAGTGCTAAATTTACAAGCACAAGCTAATCAACATGAATAATGAGAGGATTCTTAGCATTGTGTCAAGACAAACCAAAATGTCAATTAAAAATATTAGTTTTTAACTTAAACATTAAATTTAGATAAATGAAGAGCTCTACTTTAAAATTATTATTGTATCATTAAAAGTATTATCATAACAAAATTTAAATTGAAAAATGATATGAAGAAGAAAATGAGAATAAGAGATAGATAATATACTATAAGAAAATAAAAAACAATAAGCTAAAATATCAAAATGGTTTATCTATTCTATCAAATTTGAAGAAGAAATTTTATAGTGCTATAAAAAGAACAAAGTCTCGCAAGATTCATATTGAAATTGGATGGAAGGCTAGATATACAAACAAATAATAGAGAAGAATGAATGAAAAGAATTTGAAGAAATATTCAGTAGTAGCTCTAGTTCACTTAATACAATAGTTTTTGTTTCTTTTATTCGAGAGGAAGTGGTTGAGTGATTATCTCAACCATCATCCAACAATAAAAATGCCTAACAATTTGATATCATTACCTAACTTGATATTGTTGCATATTTAAGCCATAAATCTAAGAAAATATATTAAGGCTCACACCATTGAAATAAAACAAACATTGACACGACTAGACATTCTTCAAATGTTTTGTCTTTGAAAACCATGCTTGGACCAATAAGACTCCTTCAAGCTACTCCCTATTCCACCAAAAGGTATAGTCTTCTAGGTGTGACCCAAAATTTTCTAACATCATTAGCATTTGAAATGACTTGTAAACCTTGTGAAAGTATGATGATGAACTTTGAAATCGCAGATACAATCCCCACGTACATGTTTCATAACTCCAATGAGATATTGTCTCTTCGTTCCATCAACAAAATTCTAACTTTTAATATTATCAAATTTTAACAATGAAATAAAATTTATTGTAAAATTAAACAACTTCACATCTTTATATTATAAAGTCAAACAATTACACTCCCATTAGAAAAACACAATAATAATATTTTCTTTTAAAAAAAAAAGAAGTCTTTTAAACAGATTAAATTAAGATAAGATAAGGTCTTTATAATACATAGTCAAATAATTGCTTTGTAATTTAAAGAATATAATTGCTTTTTCAATTTAAAGAATATAATTGTTTTTTCAATTTAGAAAAGCACAACAATGAATATTTTTAATTAATCATAACTATGGACTATTCAATTACTTCATGACTCTTTACATTCCACATTTGACAATTTCACTTATAAATTATTTACAGAAGAATATTGCAATTTACTCATACCCATATAGGACAAAATTGAGTAGAGCCAACTAGACAACCTAATAGGACAAAACATATCATGCTTGCGTTTGGGGAAACTTTAGTTCAACAACCTCCACTTGATGTGTCTCGCCAATGTAACAGTGCCACGTTATGTATTGCGCAAGCTATCTAGGGCTCTAGAGCTGGCTATCTCAACCCACAACCTTTAGGGGACCCAAGCTATTACAGGGCTATAGAGATTACATCCTAACCCATAGCCTATAGGGATCCAATCTATTACAGGGCTCCAAAGATAAATAAAGGAATTGTTAAAATATATATAGAATAAAAATAAACAAAAAATTAAATAATACTACACCACTTATCAATAAAGTTTTCATCTTTAAATGTTAGTATTGATGATCCAGATTTAAATAGGAATGCAACAAATTACAGAGACGACCATAAATACAAATATGCAGCGGAAATACTTCATTTCATTAATGTAAAATACTCAAATATGCTTACAAACAGAAATGGAAATAAATCACTAGGGCGATGGTAGCTTATCTCTAAGAAGAGATGTGGCAGCTACATGCCTCTGAACTGTGTTACAATGAGGCTCGAAGGCCTATTTATTTTTGAGAAACAATGGAAAACCCTTAACATACCAAAACCTAACTCTAGAAGATGAAACGCAAAATTGTGGGCCCCATTTTGGGTAAGTTGGTACATCAACTTCCTAGGGTCGTAACTTTGGCACCCGATCTTCGTTTGAAGTGTACAATAGCTCGTTAGAAAGATCTATCCAAGAACTACAACTTTGGGAAGAGAAACATTGGTCCATGGATGCATGTTGCTCCCAGATTTCCAAAAAGACGTCGTTTAGGGCCTCAAAACGGCTCCGGAAGTTCAGGACCCAAAAAACTGCTAAAAATAGTAAACTATGCTATAATTACGGAAACTGAAAAATAGAAAGAGACAGTTGTGGGGGTCCAAGTGGGATAGGTGGGTGGCCACCAACATCCACCTAGATCATTCCTCCCCCTTAGGAAGCAATGGTCCCCATTGCATTGAGTTCCTCCATCTGCTGAACTTGGTCCCTAGTGAGCTGTTCTGCAATCTCTGATGTGTCCAGTAATGGTGGGAAGCATGGTCGAGGGCAGTACACATTGAACACTTTGTGTAGGCAAAGGAATGGAGGAATGTTGTGCTCCAAAGCATTGTTTCCCACAGCCTTGGTAATGTTGTAAGGACCATGTTAGAGTGGTCTGAGCTTCTGATGGGCTCTTGTAAGGCGTTCTTTCTGCATATGTAACCAAACTTTGTTGCCCACCTGAAACTTGTGTAGTGGCCTCGTGGGTGAGGAGAAGTTGTTCCTGTGTTCTTTCATGACTGTACCCCTCTCCTGCTGCTATTGCGTGGAGGAACCCTTCGTGGGGGCATGGATGTGGTGACGTTCTTCCCCTTACTTTGGGAGCAAACCAGACAGAAAATAAATTTCCTAGTTTGTGAGATGAGCTTGTTGCCTTTCTTAGCAGTGATCAAAGAGGTGGCGGTAGGAGGGGTTACCTTCGGTATCTTTTATAATGAATTACCCAAAGAAATAATAACAGCTCGAGGCCTTGACTCATACACAACATGTCGCCTCCACAAGTATGGCTAGTTTAATAATACATCACAAACATCTAGAGGTGTAACATCACACAATACCTTGTCTGTGAAGGGTTTGATGTTGTAGGGCAGACGACACTGTTGGTGAACTCGGAGATTTTGTCCTTGGTGAAGCCACTTGATATTGTACGATTGTGTGTGTGGTGTAATCGGTAGGACCAACCGCTTCATGGCCTCTACTGAAATTAGGTTCTTTTAGCTGCCACTGTCGACAATGAATTGTAGCGGTGAACCCTTCACCCACATCTGTGAGTGGAAAAGACGCTCCCCCTCCTCTGGATATTTGGGCTCATTCTTCTGGATCTTGGTGGTGGCTACAGTGGCACTGGGCTACGCGTCAATGATCTGCTTCCCTTTGCCATTCCCCTTGTCGGGTTCTGACTTAGGGTCGGAACATGCATCTGATTCCGAAGCGTTCAACTCAGCCACCAACGATTGCTTGGTCTGACACTCACTTGTGTTATGAGTGGGGCTCTTATGGAACTCACACCATTTTCCTGTGTCCTTCTTCGACTTCATTGTGTTGTTCTTTTCTTGTGGTTTCGACAAGTTGTCTTGGGTCACCCCGCCTTGGCTTTGTCCTTTGGTCTTCGGATTCGCAGATCCAAAGTCTCGCTTCTTCTGTTTGAAATTTTACTTGATTTTGACAGCATATCGGTACGTCGTGCCAAGCGAGGAGATGTTCAGGAACTCCATCTCTTCCTGGATGTATCTGTGTAGGCAGCTGTGGTATTTGAGTACCAAACGCAACTCAGAATATTTGATACCCAACTATGTGTGAAGGGTATGAAAAATGTTGGTGAACTCCAGCACATCTTGGTCCCTTCTCTACCACAACGTGGTCCATTTTATGTATTTGTCCTCATAGCTTTTGACAGGGTAATACTGCTCCTTAATGACATCCTGAAATGAATTCCAAGTGGGTGCGGCTAAGAACAGTGAGCCCGTACTTTCATCCTTCTACTCGCAGTAGGTTTCCCACCAGTCCTTGACGTGGGGGGCTGCTATGAGAAGAGCGAAAAAAATCTCTTCCTGACTCGAAAACTCATGAACAAAAAAATACCCTTCTAGCAGATTTAACCATTTATCTACGAAATCTGCATCTATCTAACCCACGAAGATGGTGATTTCAAAATTAACTTGTACCTTAAAGGGTGTGGCGTTTCCAGAGTAGTCGTTGGAAGCCGATGCGTCGCCTCTGGGTAGTCGCTAAAGGATCTGGGCAAAGTTGTCCATCATCGTTCCTTTGTCGCTCGAGGGCTTCTTCGAGCAATATTTTGATAGGATCTCCTACCCCCTTGTCTTTCTTTTCATTCGCCATGGGAGGTCGTCGAGATTTGTGGGGCTGGTCTTGCAAAGGTTCGACCAGTTCAAGCCCTAACTCCTTATATCCCGACCTCGTTGGGGACATGCAAAGAAAAACAGAGAAAAAGCAGACTACTCTGATACCACTGATATGGATTTAAATGGGAACGCAACAAATTACAAAGATAACCATAAATACAGATATGCAGTGGAAATAATACTTCATTTCATTAATGTAAAATACTCAAATATGCTTACAAACAGAAATGGAACTAAACTAGCAAGGGCGATGGTAACTTATCTCTGAGAAGAGATGTGGCGGCTACATGCCTTTGAATTGTGTTACAATGAGGCTCGAAGGCCTATTTATTGTTGAGAAACAATGAAGAACCCTTAACATCCCAAAACCTAATCCTAGAAGATGAAATGCCAAATTTTGGGCCCCGTTTTGGGTAAGTTGGTACATCAACTGCCCAGGGTCATGACTTTGGCATCTGATCTTCGTTTGACGCATACAATAGCTCATTAGAAATATCTATCTGAGCACTACAACTTTAGGAAGAGAAACATCAGTCCATGGACCCATTGTGCTCTTAGATTTCCCAAAAAACGTCATTTAGGGCCTCAAAACGGCTCCAGAAGTTCAAGACCCGAAAAACTGCTAAAAATAGTAAACTGTGCTACAATTACGGAAACTGAAAAACAGAAAGAGACAGTTGTGGGGTCCAAGTGGGATAGGTGGGTGGCCACCAACATCCACCTGGATCAATTGAAGTGGTAAAGGCTCAAATCTTTATCTATTTTTGCAGATTTTCTTATAAGGCATGTGTAGTGTACTTTTCTTTTTCATAAATTCAACTTTAAAAATTCAACAGTTTTCTTTTTCATAAATTAAAAAACTAAAATAAATCTAAATGCATATATATTCTTTCTTCATGTACATGATTCATCTATTATTATAACTAAGCAAAGTTCCTGGGTAATGATATGTTTGTTCATGCATGCAACATTGAGTAAGATATAAATATAAAAGTAACTTAACTTGCAAACTTGATAACTTGTAAATGAAACAAATATATCCATTCTAACTACATTCATCAAAACTAATGTAACATTGATATAATAACATCAAATCCACATCATGAATTTGAAAGCCAATGAAGACATTGTCATACACACAAGTTCAAATTCATGTATTTGTATTCCAAATTTTTCTAGCTATACATTTTTCTTTTCTACAAAATGGAACTTCATTCCCAACATAGATAATGGAAGTTCATGCCCATGAATGACATTATGGAAAATCGGCCTCACGACTGATCTAGAAATTGGGTATATAAGTCACCATCGCCACTCTTGGCACTCCCAAGTGCATTTCAAAATTGATATTGCTGCAAAAATTCAATAACCAGTTAATTGTAAAATCCAAAATGCATATAATCAATTTCGTTAATTAATGATAATTTTTTGATCAACTACTCCTTCTCACCATGAATATCTAAGGCAATGGAGAAGGCTTCCCATCCTGGGCAGATGTTGGAGCGCTTGGTGATGAATATAAGCATGGTTCAGGGGTGATGGATAAATGCATGGTGGGATAAAAATAGGAAAAGGGTGGTGGGTTTGGGTGATGATACATCCCCATCGGTTGTACGACAGTGGGAATAAACCTAGGGTGGGAAATTGGAATGTTAAGGGTGGATGATTGGAACAATGAGAAGGGTGGATGGTTAAAGGGTAGAAGTGGGAATTAGGAAGGGTTTGGGGAGGCGATTATAGTCATGGGAGAATTTATGAAGGAAAAAGGTGATGGGTGTGGCCGGCAATACATCCCCATTGGTTGTACGATAGGGGGAAGCACCCTCGGGGAGGAAATTGGGATGGTACTGATTGGGAAGTGTTTCCAATGCTATAGTTTCTTTCACCGACATGCTCATCAAATAATTGGAGTCGCCAAGTTGGCTCGTCAACTGTAACAACAAAAAAATTTCATATAGTTATGCCTATACATTGCAAATGATAGTATATCATATTTCACATGAAAAAATGCATAACATCAGATTCCATACCATTTTTGTGTATAATAGAATGTTGCACTAACTCAGGCATGTGGTCCACATTTATTTGTTGTTGAGAAGATAACTCCAGTTGTTCATTCATGCTCTTTTTTTTTGCACGAACTCGTCCAACCCTTTCAAATTGTAGTTTATCTTTCCCCACTTTTAACTTGCGACCAAAATGCCTTTTCTTATTGACTGGGCTCAAGAAACTATGTTTTCTCTTGGTAGTGATCTTGGATGGAGTTATAGTATTGAAAAACATTTTGTTGTATTCTTGACATGCTTTGTCTACCAAGTTGTTTAATGCATATGCATGTTCCAAATTTGTAGGTATTATAGATCTCAATTTCTCATGAGTTGATGACTTAACAAGTTTCATCTCATCATCTTCAAATAATGCACTATCTGGTCGTACATTGGTTGATTCAACATTATATGAGAAATTATCTAAATCATTAATGCTTGTTTCATTATGATAATTTAGATTGGGAGGAGAATCAAAGCATGGCAGAAGCTCTGTTTGGATTTATGGGCCCAATATAGGTGATTCATTCAAATCAAATCAAATTCTAGGAATTTTTGTAGTAGGATTAGTGATATTAGGCAATACATTTTCACCCAAACTAATGTTACTTGCCAACATGTCAATGTTCAATACATGTTTACAGACATCTCCATTTAGGACCCACTTGCAATTACAGAAGTGTAGATTGGAATCTTTATATATGACATTGTACCAAATATCACGAGTATTATTATTTTGGCTACGAACCCAATAATTGTTGTTACTCTTTTCATCAGGCACACAAGCTTCTTTTGGGATTTGTTTAGCTCTACACTTGGATGAATTCAACTATTCCTCAATTTTTCTGGGTCGTACAAAACCAACTTCTTTTAAACATTGCATATGGTTGTAATATAATACAACCTTTGTCAATAACACATAAATCAACCAATCAACCCACCTATGGCATGCATTGTTCTTCTCACTTAGGTACCTTTGCTTGATATACCGATGGTAAGACTCAATTGCATTATTTGTATTTTGATTAGAATGTGGAAAAATTTTGTACGCTTTTGCCCACATATCTATAGAAAGAAATTTATTGGTTATGAATTAATAACTATACATATGACATGAAAAATAAAGTCATTAAAGCCACTTACAAGAAACTTACATATTTTGTTGTTGGCTAACCAAGTGGTTTTAAAATATTCCAAAACCTTTGTATGGTCATTGAATCCTTCAAATAAATTTTTAGCTGCCTTCTTTATAGATTCATCATCTTCACATGTGTGCATGATTTCTCCTAAAGCATGAAAAATGTGGATTTGGTTTTCCCTTCCTTGGACTTTATTTCCAACATTCTTCAACCATGCACGACGAACATGCCACACACATAATAATATTATACACTTGATTGAAGACCTGGAATAACATAATTTTTAGAGAGAATATACATTAATAATATTTTTATGTCTCTTATAAAAAGAATAAACACATCACCTTAATGCTTCAATTTCAGCAGTAGCATCATCTGTAATGAAGGCTTGAACATGCCAATTTGGTCGCTCTTTCTTCCCAATGGAAAAGAGAGTTGACATCCATTTAGAAATATCAACTATAGTATTGCGTGATGATATCACCCAAGCTACTGGAACCCCATTGTGATGTTTGTCGAAAACCATTAAAGTGTAAAGTTGATACTACATTACAAACAAACTACATAATTATATTTATATAAGATACAAGCATTAAAATGGGGTTGAATAAATGAATTAAATTTAGGATAAGTTTGTGCTCACCCCATACTTATTTGTACTAAATGTTGAATCCTTTGAGATTATATTGTTGTGAGAATATTTTAGCATCATTGAACGCATCCACTTTGTCTGTATGCCTATGATAAAAGGGATGTTTTCAGCAAGATCTTGTTTCTGGTAGAAGAAAAAGCTCTCAGTGTGTTCCTTATACCAACATTCTACATTGATTGGTTCACTTTGATATTTAGCATACTCTAGCCTTATGGTATCACTGTAAATGTTTAATATATCTTGTCTTGTCATGTATGTATCTCGAGATGTCCCTATGTATAATTCACCGAGTCCATCCTTCACATCAGAGATGAACTTGTCCCATATCATTGTAACATTAAAACCTCTTTGGATTAAATGTTGGACAATAGATCGTATATCCCTTGTTAAATGTGGTGCATAACTGAATCTCATAGGCCTACCGATTGCATCTTTTTCATGAAAAACAACATTGGATTTATCAATATGCCTACATGCAATATATATTATTACAACATCATCTAGTCTAAGTTGAAGTTGTCGCACAATGAAGTGGCATTGGAAACCAACTTTAATACTTTCATGTCGATTGTGTTTTTCGTTTTGATCTGAGGATGCACTCATAATTCTGTTTATTCACTTCGGACCATATGCATGCCAATAACTTTATATAAAACATTTACGACAAATTAGATATAACATTTATGCATCTTGAAAAAAATTATACGTATATTGAAAAAAGATATAAAGCCTCACATAATGTACTCCAGATATGTTGAAAAATATATTTGTCTGATATCCTCTACTTTTTTACTTCGCACAATGAAGTGGCATTGGAAACCAACTTTAATACTTTCATGTCGATTGTGTTTTTCGTTTTGATTTGAGGATGCACTCATAATTCTGTTTATTCACTTCGGACCATATGCATGCCAATAACTTTATATAAAACATTTACAACAAATTAGATATAACATTTATGCATATTGAAAAAAATTATACGTATATTGAAAAAAGATATAAAGACTCACATAATGTACTCCAAATATGTTGAAAAATATGTTTGTCTGATATCCTCTACTTTTTTACTTCGTTGAGAAGTAAGAAGAAATTGAGTGGGTGCACGTTCACTTGATTCCTCTCCTCTTATAAAATCATCAAGTCGACAATATGGAATAATTGCAACTTGGTCCCCATCAATCTCTGTCCATGTTAAGTCTTCTGCTGAAAATTCAATCATATCCTCTGGGTCTTGAACTTCCAACCCATTAATCCTCTCCCACTTCTTCATTCTTCAAATACCTATAAAAATTGCATCGAAAATAATTTGGTTTGAGTAGATATTATGGTCTTGATTAATGCATATCACTAAGAATAGAAATCACATTTTCAGGTAAATATTTTATACTTTTTAGGTAAACCACTTTGGTAAAGGTAATATTTGGGTCATTAATCAACTTAGAGATTTCTGACAAATTTAGACTAACCATGTATGGCATATGAGGTCTTTGTGGAGGTGGTGTCACCATGTTGGTCTCATGGTACAACTTGTGATGACTAGTTGAGATGGAAGGGGTCGAAGGGAAATACCTAACATGCAAATCTCATAAAAGTAAGGATGTTCCCAACACCAAGGCATGAGATGGTGTGCTAATAGAGGCCCTTCAAAGAGGGACTGAAGGGTGAGACATAACACCTCTCTCAAAGGAGGAAGGTTTTGTAATCTCCTAGATTGACAGTTTGGGTCAAAACTAGTGTAGAAATGTCACACCACTTTGAGTTTGATCAAGAAAGAACTAAGTTTACTAAAGGGAGCAAGACTCGACGCATTCTCCATAGCAAAAGTTGGAATTCTAAACAAAGTTGATTTAGACAATTTAGAGGCTACATCCATATGGGGAAAAAGGTGATATTGATGCCTCCCTTCAAATAACCTACAAGGAAACCTAACTTTACCCATTTCCCCAAGAACTTAAGAATCATTAGTCAATGGATCAACCATAAGTTGACGGGAATATTTATACCACACTTCTAAGACTCTAGGTCTACCAAAAAAATCCTTAAGAAGGTGAGCACCCTTACAAAGCTTGCAAAGGTATTTGGGCGTGCATTGCATGTTGGAGGGTTCCTCAACATTACCAACACTCATGGCTATGGTTGGTTTGTTAAACCCTTCCTTATATTGCTTCTTCTTCTTCTTCCTTCTCTTATTCTTCTTAGCCTCCTAGTTACCAGCATAAGGACTTTCACCAGGAGAAGAAGAAGAAGAAAGGGTAGAAGACATGATGGGAGAAGAATTGATTTATTCATGATAAAAGAATAGTAAAGTTTTATACAAGATTAATCAACATCCTACTCAAGTTATAATTAGATTTGAAATAAAATTTAAAAATGTTATTTAAGTAATTATTTAAGTTTGTAAGGGGTTAATTTTTTATGGAATCATAATTCATAAAAAGTGTTAATTTATTATTGTTATTGGAATAGTATATCACTTAAAATATACTTAAATTAGATTATTGATGGTTGATAAGGGGATTTAATTTTCAGATTTTTTAAATGTATGTGGATTCATAATTGTTTTTCTTTTTGTTTTGTTTTTGTTTTTTGTTTTTTGTTTTTGTTTTGTTTTGTTTTGTTTTGTTTGTTTTTTTTTCCAGAAGGTGGCAAAACCTATCAAACTCAGGTGTCAAACCAACAATGAGGACAACCATCTCTGGCTGCTATTCGCGAATGTCAGTTTGACTCATCACTGTTATCAAGGAAAACCATGCCACCTGGAATAACCCGCTGGTGGTCCGTAAGGGAGCAGGCTTTTACTCCTGCCAGATGCCTCTAGGTCTTGGGCTGTTAACGTGTTTCCTTATGTCCGAGGAAGACGAGCTCTTAACCAAGCATAAGTAGTTTTACGGCATACTCCAGGCTGAATGTGGATTCATAGTTGTTATTGGAAAGTAATATCATTTAAAATAATTTGTTAATGATACATAAATAGATAAACTTTCATTTTTCCCAAAAAAATATTAAAATTATTTGTAATGAAATTAAATATTTTTTTAATCATATCCAATCTTAATTTTATATCCCAAATTAAGATTATTATTTTTTAAATAACAAATTCTATCTTATTTCTTTGACTATATATTTATATAATTATAATAATAATAATTAAAATTAAAAGTATGTTTTTTATTTTTATTTAAAAGAGAAAAAAACTAAATACATTTTCAATATCCTATAGAATTTATTATTAAAAAATTGAAATGTTATCTATTTTTTCATATATATATATATAAATGAGAAAATAGTCTTATTAAATGCTTTTTCTTTTTTAGTTAATTTTAACCAAAATTCAATAGAGATTTTTAAAAACTTGAATTTAAGTTGTTTAATTTATAAAATGGTAGTGCCCTATTCTGGTGAGCACTTGAGCACCTGTATATATATATATATATATATATATATATATATATATATATATATATATATATGGTTGTTTTGGATTAAGAGCAACTTGAAATAAGTTAATGGTCCAAGATGGAGAAACAACTAGTAAAAATGAAAGCTTACCCTTAAGCATCACTAATAATTACACCTGGATAATTTAATTTCAACCTTTAAATAAGATGTATTCCACATGAATACCATGAGTCAATACCATGAGTTCTCATACCAAGGGTCTAATGTTATTTTTTTGTCATTTTTTATTTTATTTAGTCCACTAAAAATGTTTTCATCTAGGGTTAACTTTATTTTAAAGGTTAAGCCAGGTTGGAGAGATCCTAGAGCCTCTCGACGCAATAAAAAACTTAAATAAAAATAAAAAATTAATAATTATAATTATAAATAAAAATTAATAATTAAACGAGCCTATATTTATCTTAACTCCGAAGAGAGTTCAAAATTTATGTGTGTTTGGTATATCCAAAGCTAAAATAAATCTAGGTTGATTTATTTCAGATAACGATTTCCTTTCAATAACTATGATGAATTATCTTATGATTTCCTTTCAATAACTATGATGAATTATGTTATATTTCTGAATAACAACAACAATAATTATCCCTAATATTAATGGACAACTAAGGACAACTAAGGTATAATAAGTATTCCCACTATTTTAAAAAATATTTTCCTAAAACTTTACAAAAACTTATAAAAATCGTACTAAATTAAGTATTGAAAATGAAATTAACCACTAATTTGTATGAAGATTCTAAAAAATGGCCCATAAACTATATACTTCTATTTTTATTTTTTTAAAGATAATAGCTATTAATTTTTCATACTATTAATAAACAACTAAGTTATGATACTTATTTTCATTATTTTAAAAATATACTTTTAAATTTTAGGAAAACTTATAAAAATATATATATCAAATTACCTATTGAAGATGAATTATGAATTTAGATAAAATTGTGGAGAGGAGAAAATATTGCACACACAAACTACTCTACATAGATTAATATCATCACAATCACAATATTGATAAGTCAAGCTCGGTTTTAGGATAGATTGACTATCTTAGACCCACAATCTATTTAGTTGAGAGAATATATCAACCACAAATTGATCTAGGAGGTATTTTAGTTGGAAAAATTCTCTTAAATCCAACTAAATAATAATCTCCTAAATAATACAAAGAAAAAGAGTCACTTAGAGATTACACTAACCAATACACATGATGAGGGACACTAAATATTAAGCATAAGAGAAGTAGGAGATAATATCTCCAACACCCTTTGTTAATGAATATTTGTCTTGATCTTTGTCTGGTAAAGTTTTCATCAACATCTCTAATCATTTTGAAGTCTTTGAGATTGAACTCCTTCGAGCTTTCTTGTAACCTTTGTAAAGGTGTAGCTCCCAAGTTGAATTCATGAGTTCTTAGATTCCACCTTGTTGAACTCCTGAATCATGGACCGTCAATTATTGAACAACATTTCACATTCTATATCATAACCTCATTACTAGATTGCAATCCACATGCAATTCTTTACCACTAATGAAGGATCCTTCCCCAGATCCACAGCTTCCAAACTAATTAGACAATCGTTATTGAGCTATACTTCCACTTGATTCCTTGAAAATATAGTTTCTTTAGACCTTTCTTCTCGTTTTCATTTTTTGGAGGACATCTTAATCAATATGGGTATTCAATTCAACATCTTCCCTGCCATCAAATATGGGACATTTTGAGCTTTCGTCACTCCATCCCTTTCCTAAGCTCCATAAATTGTTCCCTTCCTTTTAAACTATTATTATTATTATTCTACAAATTAAAAATAAATAAAATAATATATATATATATATTAATTATAAATCATTTTTTATAATCCATCTATATTTTATAATTAATAGGTATATTTACTTTATTTATAATCCATGTGTTAGGAAATGAGGAAATTTCACTAAAAGTGTTAGGGTCAATCCTCTATTGCTAATCCTTGAGTTATGCTAATGTCAAACACTCATGCACAGATAATGAGCTACATAAACTTATGGCTCAAACACTTGGGCGATCACGTGCTCATTGTACCTACGATTCTAATCATCTCTGGTTATATGAACGAATGCTACCCGTTCAAAACCCACAAGGTATTTGAATGAAAAATTTTCTATTATCAACACTATACATCATAAATATTTAGAAAAATATAATTTTCCTTCCATCCTATTATGAGTTTTTGTCATTTTATTTCCATTAATTTTGAAATTTAAATAATTTCTATCCATTTTAACTAAAACAAACCATTTTTAAATAACAATTCACCGAAAAAAACCTAAACTTCGCTCTTCTTTTTAAAATTTGTTTTATTTTCAGAACTCAAAAATTTAATCTAAAATCCTTCCCTAAATTTAAAAGCTATCTAAATTCGTTTAGCCATTAATACATATTTGAAAATGAAATAATAAAAACGTATATAAAATTTCCTCAAGGTATAAACAAATTTAATCTAAAATCCTTCCCTAAATTTAAAACCTATCTAAATTCATTTAGCCATTAATACATATTTAAAAATTAAATAATAAAAACGTATACAAAATTTCCTCAACATATAAACAAATTTAATGTATACACATTATTCGCTGATTTCACAGCTAAAATTCATTATTTACTACTTTAACTATTCAAACCATCAAAGGCAACAATAAAATTGAAAACCATAAAAATTACGAAGTTTATGCACTTGCGATTCTCCAGCCATTCATTTCATGTGGACATGAATAAATCCGAACTCGGTTTTCTTTCATGCATGCACGGAACCGACGGCTCTGGAAGCGTTTACAGGGGAGCCCTGGAACGAAGAGACCATTAGTTAGGGGAGCCCTGGAAGGAAGAGACCATTAGTTAGGGAAGCCCTACCCATACAAGGCATTAGTTAGGGCATTTAGGTCTAGTAACCAGAAACACATATATACGAATTAAATATATATATATATATATATATATATATATATATATATATATTATAAAGTAAACTTTGCAAGTTACTGATATATATATAAAAGATTAATCCATATTCAAAACCATATCCATTGCATTATTACCTGCCTTGCAGCAAGAATAATAATATTAGACATAATGAATGAGTAAAAGAAATTATTAATAATAACCCATGGTTATTTTAAATAATAAAAACTAATAACAAAAATTAAGAAATTATTAATAATAATCCATGGTTATTTTAAATAATAAAAAATAATAATGAAAATTAAATAAAATATTTTGATAATAAAAAAAATCATAAATTAAAAATTTATTATTTACTCTTTTTAATTTTTTAACTACAATGTTTATATTTCACTAACTTTTAAATTTTAATACAATTTTTACATTTCACCAATTCTAACACTTATTTTATTATCTTTGAAGTTATATTGTAATCACTTCAAGTAAAAAATGCTTGATTTTCAATTAGTTTTGAAAATTTAAAACAAATTTTATAATGTTTATTAAAGTTTTGAAAAAAACAAATATTTAACTGAATATTTTGCAAATTAAAAATAAAATTTGAAATTTTTTAAATTTAAATTTCTATTTTTTCATTGGCTCAAAAGTACTAATTTTAAGAGGTTATAAAATATATATATATATTATTTAAAAAGATTAATTTTAAGAGATTATAAATATAAATTAAAAAAAAAAAAAAATTATATGCCACCAATATCATAAGAATATACACATTACATCCCAATATTTATGAAAATTCAATACACACTAAATCAAATTTATAAAATAACTTAAATAAAATTAATTATCCAAAAAATTAAATAAATCAACTTGAGTCATGCATTAACATTAGTCTCATCCTCACCCAGATGCGAGTGATAACCATGCCATTAATGGCGATTAGACAGACAGGCGGCGGGAGGACTGGCCACATGGCTGTCGTGTCCCCTCCCAAGCCAGCCTGAAAGGAATTCATGGCGCCTTGCAGGTGACATTAATTGGGTGCTCCAGTCGAGATTTCTCCATCAAGTTCATGGCAATGGCCTCCACAGACCATAACGTTGTTATTCCTCCTCTGCTCCATAGCATTTGCCCTCCTCAGGCTGTGGAGCCTTGTTCTTGCACAGTCACTGGAAGCCGCTGTGGCTGCTCAGCTGTGTGGACCTTGGTAATGGGTATCATTTCTCCCATACCAGGCTCTGCAATCTGAATCCAGCTCAGACTTCCTCCGCTCGTTCTCTGCTCAGCCTTTCTGCCAATCTCCCCACCGGTAGCTCTGCGTCGAATACTGCCATGGCTCGCATCCGCCACCGAATGCGTAGCATATGAGGGGGCAGTCATGGCAGAGGCATTCGTCCTCCTGCTACGCCCAGCCCAGAATCTGTCTCCCCCTCCTCTTCTCCTGTCATTTCAAATCCTCATAGCTCCTTCTCTAACCAGTATCCTGATACCCGCTATCACGACGCCGGAGCCACGGTAGTCTTTCAACTGCTCTTGGCGAGGTGCGGCACCACCGAACACTTTCCTTTCACCAATAGTTATGTTCGTGGACTACGCCTAACCACTTATCCTACTTAGTTTGTGTTTCGCAACCAAGTAATTATTAATGTTTCCTTTATACCAATGAACACCCATACACATTCATTATCATCAGCAATTATAAACGAAGAACACAATTGCACAGTATAAAGGGAGGGGCAACTCCCTGAATAATGAGTCTTCCCAAATAATATATTATACAATCTTTCAATATTACAAAGCTTTACAAGTATACTTGGAAACACCAAGTTTCATACTTAGCCAAATTTACAGCGTCATCACACCTCCGTGTGATAGCCAAGATTTCCTTGCCCAAGGCGGGCGAGCGCACCCTCACACAAGCTGCCTTCCGCACTTCACAACCGAACCTTGTTCTCGTTCACGACGGGCTGGTGACTCCACCAAGTCACCAAGACACCTTCTTTACACAATCGTTCACCCTTCTCACCGGCAGGCGACTCCACCAAGTCTCCACCGTTTACCCTTGCACGACGGGCGGGCGCTCATCCGAGCTGCCCGAGAACCTGTGTCAACCTTCACCCGAGCGGCAGGCGACCTCTACCTGCGCCCTCACCCAAAACCGAGACAATGCGTTCTTCTTCGTGTAGCCTCGCCCAAGGTTGGGCGCATCACCGTTCTGTGTCTTCCCTTTTATTGCTGCGGCTACCCTTCGTTCTACGCACTACTCCTTTGTTGGATGAGCGAGTTCGTTGATGCCAAATGAGCTCCAACTCGTATACAATATATACGATCCTTGGATGGTTGCACCACCCCTTGGCCAACCTCTGTTTCATGTTAAACCAACGCCTTTCCATTGCTATTTTGCTTGGTCGGCCCATCGACCAATGCCCGGACAACGATCTTTCCAACGTCGGCGTGTCTTGATGAACGCCCTTGTCCATGCTTATAAATATATGCAACCGCTCCTTACTTGTACGCACGCTCCAAGTGTCGTTCGGTTGTCTTCATTAGCTCACGCGCTCGGTTGTTGGACCAACTCGTCACCAAGCCTTCACACTTCTATCAGTGATGAGTTCTTGGACCACAGGTCCTTACATCCTCCTCCACCTGAAGTCGTTGTCATCCTCGACAACATATCATCCTGGTAGCCATCCACCAAGATCAAGATTTCCATATTCGAACAGTCTTATCCATGATATCAACTCATCCACATACTGCAAACATCCCTACAACATATGTAGAACCACTGTCTCCATCATGTCTCGTCCTCATCTTGTAGTCTTTCATCAGATGCTCCACCTGATATGGACATCTGTCTATACAAATGTCAACTCATGTAGAACCAACTCATGCCGACACACCTCTGCACATTGGTACCCCTCATGACTCGAACTAGTTGGGTGATCAGTCCAACTGTCACGCTCAAACCATAAGAATGCACATCCTTATGCCACCATAAGTCTTTCCCTGACTCTTGCTACAACTCGGACTCATCAAGAATCTGTCCAATTCCCATGCTCAGGTCCATGGAAACTCCATCCCATCTGCAACATGATTGGTCGATGGTCTTGTTGTACAAGGAGTGTACAACCTCTCCATCGGATCATACAAAACACCTCCATGTCACAACAGCATCTGCACAACATCCTTTGCTTCGGCATTCCCCATAGAATTTCCATGAATGACACCTCTACACATGCTCCTGCATAATGTCCCTGCATAACTGTCATGCACCATGTATCCAACCTGATGTCCATGACTCTAGTTGCCCATGACGTCCAACCCATGTAGACTTCATCCCAACATCTGGCCATTTGCATCCAAGTCTGCAATCTATCATAAAGAAGCCTCCTCCCAAGGCCCCTTGCTAAGTTGATGTGGTTCCTCCCTACCAAGGCCTCCACACCAACCCATCTCCAAGGTTTTCTATAGAGAAAGGAGGGCCAGGAAGTTTCCTCCCTGACTCTCATCCACCCATGTATCAAATTGATGTTGTGTCCTCAAGTATCTGTGAACAGCCTCAATCTCCTCACATGTACACCCAAGCTCCCCAAGCTTGGCTTTCGTCAACTGAAAGTCATGTATGTCCGTAGCATACTTGCAAAAGTCCACTATACCAGCAGGATCTCTACCTTCATAATCCTCATCAATCACTGCCTCTGAAGTAGTACTCGGACTCCCTTCTTTTGCAACTCCATTGTGAAGATCATCAGTAGAAGATGTCTCTATCAAGTGCTCCAAAGTTCATGAGACTGACCTCTCACTTACTTCATCCTTCCTCACGCTTGCAATGAAGTCAATCATCTTTCCTTCCTTTGTCGTTTGAGTCATACTCCCAAGTCCTATTTGCTCCACATCCTCATGCTTCACATTCGGATCTTTAGGATACAAAGTCATAGAATTCATCCTTGGTCTATACCCCAAGCAACTCCTTCTATTCATCGGAACCATCATGGTTCTCCCTTCAGCTGTGATCAAGAGAATGTCCTGCTCCACCATTGTTATGGCTTGTGCAAGCTTCATGAAATCTTGCCCCAACACCATAGAATGATCATCCATGTCCACGATCCTCAAGTCCAACTTTCCAAACCATGATCGCACTCTCACCTGAGTGTTTTCCATTACACCAATAACAACTTTCATGGTAGAGTTGACTACTTTGAAAGCACTCCATTCCCTCTCCATCTTTGCTTTCTTCCCAAAAGACTTTGCTACTTTCCTGCTTAAGAAGCTATGAGTAGCCCCCGTATCCACCAACGCTGCAAATCTCTTGCCTTTCACGTTCACCTGCACAAAACTCAGCTTCAAGGCATCACCTCTTTCTATCGGCTTTATTTTGTGTCTCACATCAGCAACCTTCTTCAAAAACTCGGCCTCAGAAGTGTCCATTGGCTTGTGCTCCAATTTGAAATTCCTTCTAAGGTACTTCACTTCCTTGCTTGGCTCTTCTAAGCAATTTGATCCTAGCTCAGCTTGACTTCCTTCAAGCTTGTCCTTCATCGCATCCTGCTTAAGTGCACCAACCAAGTGCCCATTGACTACTTCCATAGAACTAAGCTTCCGAACATCCTCTGGATTGTCTCGATAGTGAGTTCCTAGCCTGTCAATGTAGTCGAGTTCTTCCTGCTCAATTACAATGATCTTCTTACCAAGAAGCTTCTTCTTTATCTCCTCCTCAATTTGCTTGACTTCGGCTTCCACCATGGCACTCTTCTTCCTTAACCAGACTCTTTCATCCAAGAGCTCTTGAAGACCAAGAGCACTTTGTCAGAACTCCTCATCAAGTTCCTTGAGTTCACCACCTATTGTACTTCCGCATTGGCTTTTGAGTTCTTCAAGTTCCCTTCTTAGTTCCGAACAGCTTTCCCGAATCCTCATGTTCTCAGCCTTCATCAAAACCTAGTTAGAACTCCATTGACCCATTTGTTCCAACACTTTGTACCGGAAGACTTCACCTGCATTATGGCTAGATTCACCTGTCGTAGGTTCATCCACCATCTTTGCCTTTCAGTCTTCTCCAAGTTCCCTGCAAGACATGAACCAACTCTTATTCCACTTTTATGTGAAATCAGCGTCCTTCACCTGCAAGTATCTGTCATGAGCAACCCTGCTCAAACACCAACTGTCAAGTGTATGCACACTTGCTTCACCCAGCTTCTTGCAAGACTCCTCCAAGTCTTCAGACTAGCCCTGATACCAACTGTCACGATAGTGCAGTGGGATTATCACTTCATCATCAACCCGAACACGAGCTCTGATACCAACTGTCATGACGTCGGAGCCACGGTAGTCTTTCAACCGCTCTTGGCGAGGTGCGGCACCATCGAACACTTTCCTTTCACCAATACTTATGTTCGTGGACTACGCCTAACCACTTATCCTACTTAGTTTGTGTTTCGCAACCAAGTAATTATTAATGTTTCCTTTATACCAATGAACACCCATACACATTCACTATCATCAAAAATTATAAACGAAGAACACAATTGTACAGTATAAAGGGAGGGGAAACTCCCTGAATAATGAGTCTGCCCGAATAATATATTATACAGTCTTTCATTATTACAAAGCTTTACAAGTATACTTGGAAACACCAAGTTTCATACTTAGCAAAATTTACATCATCATCACACCTCTGTGTGATAGCCAAGATTTCCTTGCCCAAGGCGGGCGGGCGTGCCCTCACACGAGCTGCCTTTCGCACTTCACGACCGAACCTTGTTCTCGTGCACGATAGGCGGGTGACTCCACCAAGTCACCAAGACACCTTCTTTGCACAATCGTTCACCCTTCTCACCGGCAGGCGACTCCACCAAGTCTCCACCATTTACCCTTGCACAACGGGCGGGTGCTCACCCGAGCTGCCTGAGAACCTGTGTCAACCTTCACCCGAGCGGCGGGTGACCGCTACCCGCGCCCTCACCCAAATCTGAGACAATGAGTTCTTCTTCGTGTAGCCTCGCCCAAGGTTGGGTGCATCACCGTTCTGCGTCTTCCTTTTATTGCTGCGACTACCCTTCGTTCTACACACTTCTCCTTTGTTGGATGAGTGAGTTCGTTGATGCCAAATGAGCTCCAACTTGTATACAATATATATGATCCTTGGATGGTCGCACCACCCCTTGGCCGACCTCTATTTCATGTTAAACCAACGCCTTTCCATCGCTATTTTGTTTGGTCGACCCATCAACCAATGCCCGGACAACGATCTTTCCAACGTCGGCGTGTCTTGATGAATGCCCTCGTCCATGCTTATAAATATATGCAACTGCTCCTTACTTGTACGCACACTCCAAGTGTCGTTTGGTTGTCTTCGTTAGCTCGCGCGCTCGGTTGTTGGACCAACTCATCACCAGCCTTCGCACTTCTATCGGTAGTGAGTTCTTGGACTGCAGGTCCTTACACCCGCAGTGGCAGAGGACGAGCTCAGCTCCAAGGTGCTGGTAGGAGGGACACTACTAGTCATACGACCAATTTTCCCCTTCCCCCTCACCTCGCTCCCCACACAACTCAGTTTCGTTTCCACAGCACCTTGCACAAGCCTATTATCACCGCCACTATCACCATCACCTTCTCTGAGGAAAACAACCCGCAGGATGCTCAGCTAGAGAACAATGGTGAGCGACATAGGGGCGCTCAAAGGAACAGGAGTGCCTGCGACCCAGGCAAGCAACAACTGGTTGAGGATGATGCCATCCCGCATGGAATGGAGTCGGTTGGCAGTTAGCAGGCTACTAAAGGTAGAGCTGGAGACACAGGCACGGGAGGTAGAGTAGGAGACACATCTGGCCTGCATGCAGCAGAAGGCAACTCCGCTGGCACTCAACCAACTCATGGAATTCAGAGCGGTATGTCAGTAGAGGAGGAGGAGTGGTACAAGTACGTGTGTCTTATCGAGGAAGAGCCTGCCCCAGACGACCTTCAGGATTGACACTTGGCAGCCAGGTGTCGCCCTTCTGCCAGCTGGCGTGTTCTTTTGCTGACTGGATGGTTTTTGTCATGATTTGTTTTGTTAAAACTTATCTCCTGGTTATTTTTTGCAATGTTTGGTAGTTTTGGTTAAAACTGGTAACCCCTGTGTGGGTTTTTTCTGCATTCTTAGACTGGTTTTCCCATCGATGGGGCAGTCGAGCTTAGACTGATATATTTTTAGACAAATGATGTTCTGCGCTGCTGAGGCCAGAGCCTCGATGTACTTATATTTTGTTTCATATTAATAGAATAGTTTTACATAAAAAAAGAAAAAAAGAAAAAAACATTACTCTCAACCTCTTTTTTGACCGGACGGGATGATTTAAATGGTGTCTCATTTTCATTTTCGTTTGTTGAAAAATTAAAGCACACTCTAAGTTCCTTGGCCCGAGGAGTTGGGAAAATTTAAAATGTCCATGTTAGCGTTATTAGTTTTGGAGTGGTAATTGAAAATTTTAGTTATCGTCCATTTTAATTGTTGAAAGTTTTTTATTTCAACTTAAGGTGGATGAAAATTTGTTGATTTTTTTTTTTTAATTGACTGCCTAGATTGACTTTCAAGGGAATATGCTTAGCATCTCTTTAGTATTAATGTTTATCAATGGTTGTAGTTTGTTACGAGTTTGTTAGATTGCATTGATTTTTAATAAATTTAATAAATTATATTTGTGCCACATGGCTCTGTGCCCACCAATTTCTTAGGGATTTGAGATTATTCTAATTCTAATATGTTCATATTCTAATTAGATGAAATTAATATATAAGCAAATAAAATTTAGCAAAATGATCTATTCTACAATAAGATGTGTCATTCCTTTTTTTTCAAGTTAAAGTTAACCCATAATCTTTTTACACATGGTTAATCAAGTAAATATCTGCATTGGGAAGACATTCTTGGTGTTGCAACAAGTTTTTTATTGTATTTATGAGACTTTCAACTATGTCAACTATATTAATATTTTTAATGTGATTGTACCAATATACTCTTATTTTATTTTGAAAAATTGAAATTTTAATTAAAATACAACTCATATAATTTATAAATTTTAATAAAAATTCTTTAATAAATTACACATCTCATAATATTAATATTAAAATTATGATAAGACTACACATTATTTAAAAATTTAATACGTTTAAAAGACAATAATACAAACATTCCTACTACAACGTATTAACCCATCTAAATGATATTCTAAATTTGAGTGCCATCTTAATCTAATTAGGTACCATTTCAATGATTATATTTGGTATATTAAGAATATGAAACTTGTTATTAAAATGTGTTATTAGTAGTGTTGGGTAGGAATTGAGTTTGAATAAGAAAAAAACATTTTTTATTTCAATAGCTTAAATTAAATTTTATTAATAAAAATCTATTTTATGATTTTTTTTTTTTATATATATATATATATATTGATATTTTAAATGTAAAATTATTTATATAGATTTGTCTTTATACGTAATATTAGGGTATAGAATTTATAAAATCTATTTAATATAAGAAAAGTATATAAAAATATTATGTTATTGTTTAAATAAATTATTTTTAAGTTATAATGAGAAATATTTAACAAAAGTCTTTTTTAAGTCTTCAAATTAGTACTCCAAGACTATTGCAACAATTATAAAAAAAACGAATGAAACATTTGTGATATTCTATCACTTCTTATATAAATATAGAGATAATTTTGAAAATGCAATCTAAATTCTTCCTATAAACTTTTGTTGCATTTGAGTCCCTTCCTATATTAATACAACTTCTTTAGATAGTTACTCAACTTTTGAGTTTATATATATATATATATATATATATATATATATATATATATTCAAAATTGTTTTTTACATTCACAAATTGATTTCTAATTGCAGCTAATATTATAGCCTCAATTTTACATTTATTGTCTGTCTAATATATTAATAACTTAAAGTCTTTCAATACTTATAAATATTTTTCTATTGTTTTTTCATAAAAATATAAAATTCCTAAAACTTGACTTAATTATTTATTCCTTTACTAACAACATATTTCAAAATAATAGAATGTATTGACACGAAAAACACAATGTCCCCTCCATTATAAAAATTTTACAGCTCTTTGGCATGCCCATAAGTCAACATGCATTTTCAAAATTAATTATGTGTTCCTTTAATATTATATAATGATTTTCTTTCAAACATTTTTTACTAACAACATATTTCAAAATAATATAATATATTGATAGGAAAAAAACATTGTCCCCTCCAATATAATTTTGTATAGCTCTTTGGCATGCCCCTAAGTCTACATGCATTTTCACAATTAATTATGTGTTCCTTTAATATTATATAATGATTTTCTTTCAAACATTTTTGCCTACCTTTAATAGCTACCTTGATTTTATGAGCAACTTGTGCAAGAGTCATATAAAGCCTTGAAATATCAAGTTATTGAATAATGCAAGGTAAACACTTATAGATTTATTAGCTATTTAAAGATATAGACAACAAACAAACTTTCATTATTTTAAATTGTTATGAATGCTTTTATTGCAAAATAAAAATTTCATTATTTTAACTAAACACTTATTGAATCTTAATTTTATGAATTCAACTATAAAATATCCCTACTTAAAAATTTTAAAAATTCTATTTATTTTAATATTTTAAAAATTTATTTTAATATTATGGAATAAAAATCTAAATTCAAAAGTTCAAGAAGATCTAAACTATTATAATGTCGCAAATCTTGAGAATTACAAATTTTAATGAATTAAAAATAGATATTTATAATATAAAAAGGAAATTTTATTTTATAATTACACTAATGATCATTATTAATTACTTTTCGCATAAAAAATAAATACTAAACATCAATACTATATATTACGCATTATATCTTACATTCATTTATTTATTTTAAATTTGGAAAACCCGTAATCCCTCGTCATGATATTATTATTAAAAAAATACATTTTATTTTAAAGTAAGTGTATATAGTAAATTGCCCCCATTGGGAAATGATTAGCACTATGTACGCTTGAAGCGACAAGGATAGTGCGTGGAAACCATCGTATTTTAAAGTGGAAAGAACAGGAGACAAGATGTATTTTTAATTAGTTCTGATTTGGAAAATTATAAAATATATGAGAGGGAAAAAATTATTATAATTTGTGTAATTTTAAATAAAACTGTATTGTATTGTTAGCGTTTTTTGCTGTTTAATTTAATTATTGAACATTGAAAGATATGAACCAGTTTTTATATTAGAACGCCAGTTTATTATTTTGGTTAAGGATCCAATTCAACTAGAAAAAGTTTATGTGTTTGATTCTCTAAGCAATGTATCGAGTGTATGAATCATGGCAACAATATATTGTCTTACGAATGGATTTTTTTTTTTCTTTTTTCTTTTTTAAATGTCATTATCTAAATTTTTTATTAGGGATCCATATCCATAAAAAAATATTTTACATTTGCTTCTCCAAGTGACATATCTTTGTGTCACTAATGGTTAAGAACATGTGCTTTCCTCGTAAGAAGTCGCAAGTTCAAATTTAGAGTGGTTAGGTATGTACACCTTCCTAGATTTAGTAGTCAAATCTTTGCACAAAGGTAGGTCCCTTGTCTCACACATAAGAGAGTCTCATAAGCCAATTTGGTGTAGGCTTGGCTATAACCTTAAAATCAACTTATTATTATTAATACTACTATATTATTGTACAAATAAATAAAAATGAATACCTTGTTGAACTCTTTCATTTATTTTTGAATAAATCTTTATATCTATTAATAAAAGATTTCATCGTTATAACAAGTTACACTGAATTGTAATATATTTAATATGTTAGAGAGGGAAATTAGGTTTTTAACCCTTATAGTTATTTATGAATAATGTTTTTATCAATAAATGAAATTGTGAAATCTATCAAATTTAATTTTTATAAGTGAACTAATAAGTAAATAAACTTACATTTTTTCTTATAAATTATTTTTTGGCAAATTATAATTGTAAAAAAATTGATTTAAATTTTTGTTGAAATTTTAAAAATAATGATAAATAATTAAAATATAATTATATCTTTTAAAAAACCTATTAAAAAATTAAATTTATTTAATATATTATAAATAATTTAAGTTAATTAATGTATTATAAATAATTTAAATTAACTTTCAACATATCTATATTATAGAAATTCGGATTTTCTCTTCTTTAAGCTAAAGGGGAGAGTGTGACCCTTTGTTTCTACATTGGGTTAGCAATGGCGTGAGATGCGGAGGACCATGGGGATGTGGACCTGAAATTCAATTGAATAATGCATTGGTTGGGTGACATTTAAGCCTTTTGTACTCTAGGAAAACGCTACATCAAATCATGTAAACCTCACAAACCTGATATGTTTGCGATATTTAATGTGACTACCATGAGGCTATTACTTATCAGCATATGATGGTACATTGTCCTTATGACTGAATAAGACCATAAAAATCACTGATCAGAGTGTAGAAAAAAAAAAATCAAAATATTAAAAAAAGAAAATAGTTTATAATGTGAACTTTGTAAGTTGCTGTTAATTGTTTTTGTCAACTCTAAATTAATTTATTGTCAAACACATATCTAATGTGTTAGAGATAATAATATTACAAATAAGGTTGTATAGCTAGTGTTTCTTTGTAACTTGGTTCAATTATTGAATTTTGAAATTTATGAACTAACTATTGTATTTGAACAAGGGCTACTTTGTAGATATTCTTGCTTATTTTAAGTATCCTTAAATTAGAGGCACATGTCACAAATGTTATCAAATGTATTATTATAATAAACGTACATAAACACATGTTATAAACGTTGACTAAGGCCAACCTAATTTTAAATATTAAATTAGTTTGTTTATACATAGGGCCCTAATAACGTGAAAATGTTTATAAATAACGTTATAATATCCTATCATTACAGAATAAGGCTCTAACCAATCAAAATGTAGAAAAAATAGATTTAAAACAAATAAAAAAAATAAATTAAATTTTTTCAAAGTTAACAAGGTTTAGGATAATATGTACTTTGGCTAATTTGTACATAAACACAATGATATCATTAAATAGCAATAATATTATAATATTATTATCTCCATAGGCTATTATATGTGTTTAAATATGGAATCCTCTGTCAACTTTTAGTACACGCATTGGACCTAATGCAAATATATCAGTCTCACATGCCAAAATCTCCCAGATTGTTGGAATCTCTAGCAGGACATAATGCAAATATATATCATATCAATCTCATAGGGCAGGATAATTTGATATCAATCAAAATAAATCTGTGGAGAATAAACCATTACATTTTATTCAACTTTCAATCAGTTTGGGCCATTATGAATGTCGTTTCAACTATTTTTAATTGACATATATCTTGTTAAACGTGCTGAACACTTTCTCTTAAATTGATGAAATTGTCCCACCTGAAGCGTGGAACCTCATCTGTCCATATAAAAAATGATTAATTGAAAGCAGAGATTTTGACTTCAGTATTAGACTAGGGCCATGTAGGCTAAAATACGTTATTTTAGCATATTTGGACCATATTTATTTGATCCTGTACACCAAATATGCATGTAGTTCGATAGGATCTATAGGCTAGGCATTGATTTATTCCAAATCCCACATGCAACGACTTCTTAATATCAATATTTTATGTAAGTGGTTGCAGAAATCAATTTTCATTGTTTATATACAATACCTTTGGCTACTTCAATGTGTTGACTAGAGATAAACCTAAGCTATAGGCCATTAGAATAGTACTAAGCCTAATAATTATTCCTTATTCAATGGAATAATGCATACTAATTAACATGGTACACCTAGAAGTTTGAATAATGCATACTAATTAACATGGTACACCTAAATAACTTCTGTAATTGTTTATTATATTAGATTAGGTTGCCATTAATCAATCAAAGTACATATTATCATTATGTCATTAATCAGTCAGAGTACATATTATCATTACAGAATAAGACTCTAACCAATCATAATGTAGAAAAATTAGATTTAAAAAAAATAAAAAAATAAATTAAATATTTTTCAAAAGTAAACATTAGATAAGATCATTTAATTTTTGGTAAATTTAAAATTAATGTCAACATCAATGTTTTTTGAATATGTTATTACCCTACTGCTGCAGGGAATAATAATGAATGAAAAAAAGAAATTATCAACATAATAATCAAGAGTTATTTTAAATAATTAAAAAAATGAAGAAAAAACATTTTAATAATATAATCATAAATTAAAAAATTATTATTTATTGTTTTTAATTTTTTAACAATATTTTTAATATAACTTTTACAGTTCAGACTCTTAAACTTTAATACAACTTTTACATTTTACCAATTCTAAAACTTATTTTATTTTATTTTAACTTTGGAAAACTTGTCATTACTTACCATGATATTATTATTAAAAACAAATACATTTTCATTTTAATGGTGTTGTTTTTAAGTGTATAATAAATATATAATAAAATAATTTTTTCCTAGTATGTAAATTGATTTTTCAATGAAATAATAAACAATTTTTTTTTTTTATATTTTTTTAAATAAGATATAGTTTGAGTGGGCCTAATGGTTAAGAGTATGTATTTCCTCTTAAGAGGTCACATGTTCAAAACCAGATGGGGTAGAGTATATATGTCTTCATAGATTTAGTAGTCAAATCACATCCCTTGTCTCACAAACAAAGGGGTCTCATACACCAGTTTGATGTTTGGCTTCGTTGTGATCTTAAAATTGGATGATAATAATAATAATCAATATTGATTATTAAGAGTGTTTCTTTTAAATGTATATATTAAATTTATAATAAATTAATTCTTTTCAAGTATGCAAAATGAATTTTCAATCATGGAATAAACAAAAATTTCTCATAGGTAGGGACCTGTGTATAAAGTGGGTAAAAAGAGTTTGGATTTAGTGGAAAAGGACAGTAATGTGATTTCATAATATTATTAAGAATGATAAGGGAGATAAAGGAGAACTTTAATGTTGTTCTAAGATTTTAGTTAATATGGATGATGTAAAATTATAGTTATATATTATAAGGTTTTTTAATTTAAAATAAATAGAGAATAGGGTGGAGGGGTTGTATATGACTTTGAAGGAAGAAAGATTTAAAATGTGCTTAGAAACTTGGTACTGTCATAAGTAATGAGGCGCAACCATTTTCTATACTAAATTCCTCGTTGCTATTAAAGACAAAGTAATTAATAGAGTCATAAGGATTGGTGATTCAATGATAACCATAAATGCCCTACACCATTGGACACTCCTATTAAGTCTAGTTCTTGCTAGACTTTTAGCTATGGTCTTTGTAAGGGAGGATTTTAGTGTACTCCCATTCTATCACAATCTCTTCAACCCCAATTTAGAGGAAAATAAACGAGCAAAAGAGTGTTTCATTCTTGGTGAAGGGGTTATATGTGTAAATGAGAGGCATTAGGGGATGTACAAGGGATATTTCAATTCACATCACAAATCCCGTAGTATGAATTTCGTTATAGAGATAGACCAATCATACGACACATGCTTAACATGTGGATGATGAGAAGGAAATTTATCACACAACACTGCCTCACCTCCTACAATATCTATTCTAATACTTCTAACAAAATTATGAGTGGTACAATGGTGGAAATAATCCCCATATTTGGGATGAATTGGTGGTTTGGAAGATTAAATTAGGGCATGATGGAGGTAGAGGGCATTGTTTACTAGTAGGAAAGAGTTTGGAATTTAATCTAACTTTGCACATATTTATTTAGGGCCTTCTTAGTCATGGTGTGCATCTATTCATGGCACATTATCACTATTTCAATTACTGTTGTCTCCTTTGTGAACTGAAGCACCCTAGGGACGATTCTTAAATACACCATTTACACAATTTTTATTTTTATTTTTTAACTCAAAAAAACAAACATGAGATAATACATACAATTTATTATATGAAGGATGCCATACACACATTCTTATTAGCAAAATAAGCTGTTCATTCCAAGTTACAAGGTAATAAACAATGGAAGATTTTCTTTTAAAATTAATCATCTGTTGACTAATAATAACCAACATAAGAAATATACAATAATTCAAGGCACATATACCAACAATTAAGAAATTAAAACTATACATCATTTCCTTAACTTTTTAAAATCCAATAACTTATTACAAAAAAAAATCATATAGGATGACTTTTCGAAAGCCATTGATATCATGCACTAAGGGGAAATGGAATTTTGACCTTAGGTCTTCTAATTCTTGTGCTTTGTTGATGTAGTACTTCTACATGTGTGAAGATTTTTATGTCCTAATTGATCCTTGTTGATTCACTAGTTGACTTCCCAACCTACTCCTTGGGTACTCTTCTTCTCCATGAACCCTTGAGCTATAATTGGACTATATGGTAGAGGAAGAACACCAATAAATGGAGGAGAGTATTTCACCTCAAGAGTTCCCACTATAAGAGCCTCCACTTAACCACTCACTATAAAACTCAGTAGCCACTCTAAACACAATAGCATTAGCATAGTCATCCAACATTAGGGAAAAAACAGTTGGTTATCTCATAGCTCGTTCCTTCTTATATAAGAGGCTTCATAGACGACACTTGTCATTTCCTGCAAAACCAATTATCTTTATCAATCTAATATTTTGATTATTCACCTATCCATGTGTAAATCTTTCAGCAAAACTCTCCTAAAATTATTTACTTATTTTTTTATTAAAAATGATATTTTCCCTCACTCCAACATGAATCCTTATTTCTTCTCCTAGTTGTCCCTTAATCCCCATTTTATACTCCTTATTTTTTGTTCATTACCGAAGTCAACTGGTAGGTCTCAAATTTTGTTCCCAAATTATGTCGTAGTTTATGTCAAGTTGAAATTTTAGATGAATATCTGTGTGTTGTGCTCTTTGCACATGGAGGTTCTCTCATGAATATAAATTTGTCTAATTTTAAATTATTACTCTTTAATTTTATACACCACCCTCTTTTCTTAATGAAGCTAAACTATTATTGGATTATTGTTTTTAATTAAAGTCTACGTCCCCTTTCCCTTTTGTTATTAGAACACTTACATACTTTAGAGTTATTTTAATACACATTAGATGCTTTAGATTTTCGAATGTGAGAAGGGAAGAGTTACTCATTTGGTCTAGTTTTTTATAATTTTCTATTCTCCCTTTTCCCAAGGTTTATTTCTGATTTAGTTAATTTGACTTTAAAAGCCCACATACTACATTATGTGAATTAGTGCTCATCATTGCATGATCATTAGCCCTTAATTATATTTTAACTTTTTCTTCTTGACTCCAAGGGTGCTAAGTTGGTCGTGCCTTTCAAAAATTTCCATTCGAAGTTCCATGGGTGCCACGCCACTTTCCCTTCAAGCATCTTGTTACTATGGGGGGAAAATCTAGTCATGGTGACTATTAGGGTCCTATATTAATAGGATTCATAATTTTGAATTGGCTATGGTTAGTCTTGTAATATTGTACATACTTTTGCTTTCTGCAAAATGTTTTCCCATATCAAAAATAAAAAATGTAAAGATAGTAAGTCCTAAAAGAATAATCAAAGGACTAAAAGAAAGAAAAAGATAAAAAAGTATAAGATATGAACCCCACAAAAAGAGATCAAAATAGATTATGAAAGTGTGCAAATTCAAATGCCACTCCTTTTTTACTTTACTTTGCAAAATAATATTGTGTACAGCTTGTCAAAAATGCCACAAATCCATGACAATCAAAGTAGTTTAAATTTGATTCATTCATGCTTTAAATTTCATGTTAATAGATAGAGAATAAAGATCTAGCCAAACTGTTTAATCTTGGCAGATCAATAGTTAGGTAGAGAATAATAATGAGCTCATTAGTTTAATATGAGCCATTGGAAGTTATAAGGTTAGAATTAGATAGTTTGTTTATCAAAGAAAAAGAAATGAAGGGTCAGCAAGCTCAAATGCACCCAATGAATGAAGAAAAAAATGCTAGGGTAAATAAAGAGTAGGTAGAAGAAGTTTTGGAAATGCACAAGGTTGATAGCTCAAATGCACCTTCATCATACTTGATCCTATGTTCATGTGCAGGAGGAATTATTAAAGGCAAAGGTTGATTCACTAAAGCTTATTCACTAATTTCCCCTCATTTCACTAAACCCCTTTATTAATTTCCCTTCATTTTCCCCTTCATTATTTTTCATTTTCAAAAGAGGTATTGTCCATTGTAAAAATATCCCCTCCCCTTCATTCCACTATCCCCCTTATTTCATTTCATTTCCCCTTGTAAAAACCCTTTCCCTTCATTTTTACTTTTTTCCCTTTGTTTCACACATTTCCCTATACATTCCCCTTAAAAATCATTCCCCCTTCCCAAAACCCCTTTCCCTAGTGTGAAACCCATTCCCATCACAAATAATACATTCCCCCCTTATTAATTTCCATTTTTTCCCTTAAAAACCCACTAAACCCTTTATCCTAAGTTATTTCCTAAAGTCTCGCTTTATATATTTAAACCCCCACTATAATTTCCCGACCCTCACTAAACCTTAGAAAGTATTAAACCTGCCGTATTATTTAACCTCGAGCCCCGCCAACCACATCCCAACTCCATCTGTGCAACTTCGCCGCGCGATAGCCCTCCGATCTCCCACCTCCAGATCCAACGGCGCATATCCATATCGCGCAGTTTCATCATCTGATAGTTAAAGGTCCAAAAGCATGCGAGATTCGTGGTTTTGGCCAAGCACTGTTTCGCTACGTGGCGGCACCAGGTTATATCGCGTGCTCGCGAAAAATACCGCCCTCCACCCAAAAGCGGTGCGATATGGCATAAAACCGCCTCCCTGCGTAAAAGAAAACTACCCACTGTTCATTTACCAAATCTCATGCCAAAATGTAACCGTTGTTGGTTAAAAAGCCAAAAAATCCCCCTTTCACTCTTTTCACTCATTTTCGCTGCAAAAAACCTTTGTTAACCAATTCTAAAACCTTGAACCTCTGCGCAACCATTTTAACCACCTTTTGCAACTAGAAGACGCTGCAGACACCAAATTGAAGCAACAAATAGACAATTGAAGCCTCAGAAACCTTTGTTGCTACCACAGAACCCTGTTTGCACACCAAATCGTCATTTTCCAGGTATTCTTGAAAGAACTAGAACAACCCTGTAATTTAAGCTATGCACAGTAATTATCAAAAGGTTAATTAATTAAATTAATTAAAAAACCTTGCTAGACTGAAGAAAACCTTACTGTGCATCCAAAAGCCCTTTTCTATAGACTGTAATTACCCTCCCCACTGTTCTAGAGCTTTTGACCTTACTCCTAAAGCCAGAGAAAAAGTAATTCAGTTGAATAAACCAAATTATGGCTTCCCAAAGCACTCTAGATGTAAGACCCCTGCAAACCCCTCACCTGGATATTGACCACCTCCCATTGGTCGACAAAGATTTTCAAATTAAAGACACTGTTTCCCCTAGCCATCTACTGAAACTCCACTGCTGGAGTAAAGATAAATTCCTGAACCAAAATGATGACATTCACATATGGGAATCAAATTTTCCAAAATACTTGTTCCCACGGGTATACCTATTCCCAGAAATCATCCACTTCTTCCAAGCTTGCTATGTCCCAAGTCAAAGAGCCATAGTCTCTCCTGACCAACATATTTTATTCACCATTACTGCAGAGTCAATAAATCAAATGCTACAGATCCAGCCAAACCCAAATGAGACCCCACTTTCCATTGAAGCCTTACTTGAACTCTACACAAAGTTGGACCTTCCCAAGAGAGCTCAAATATTTTAAACTTTCATCATAGAAGAGTCTCACACTCCTATAGATAGTCCTCCATATGCTGCCACCATTTTCTCTGAGAGATCCAAACAAATTATAACCATGCTCTCTTGTATTCTAGGATACACCACTGATGAGCATGTAGATGAGGCTATACTTTCTTTCCTTTCTATTTTTTGCCCAGGCAAGCCTCCAACTACAGTTTTTAACTTTGCTCAGTTCTTAGCAGACAGAATCCATGAGCAGTTTATCAGATTGCCAAATGAAAGAGTATTCAAATACTCTTCAGTATTGTTTCACATGTTCCTATATTTTCAGTCAGACAGGTTTCCAGTTAGCATCCAAAAGTTAGACACTAAGGGCCATCCAAGATCTGTCATCTTTTGGACACCATTAATCCAAAAATATTCCATTGTTTTTAGTTATAAAGAGTTCATTGATTCCTTTGTTCGTCCAGTTGTAAGCATGCTAACTAGTAGCAATCAACCCAGGATCAATGATGAGATTAAGAGAGTTTACAGTTGTCTAAAAATAGTAGAGTGGGAGATAGGTATCTATACCAAGACCATACAAAAATCAGGATATATGGATGCCAACTCACTCCCTACAAGCTGCCCAAATACCTCCCCATGAGGATATTTGCATTAGAGCATTTTAGGAAGATCATAAACTCAGATGAGGTCAATTATTTGTCACCTAGGAAGAAAACACAGTTCAAAATAAAAAACCAACTGGGCCCTTTTATTTGTAATAATGGGGAAGTTTGGACAAGAAGCAGAGAAAATTTTACAACAAATGAAGTTCAGCAGCATTTTTATGTGCCAGTATGACCCTAATGGAGTCATAAACAAATTAAGGCTCAAGTTCAAATTAAGCTATTTTATGCATGAGTCCAGACCAGATATTGAAAGATATGCCAACCAGTCAGAGTGGTTGGAAAATACCTTAATAGATGTGGAAAATACCTTATTAGATGTGGAAAAGTAGATAGATACTAGTTCCTTTCTGCAGGTTCCAACCCTACAGGAACAAATGGGTATTAGTCCCATTCTACAGACTCCAGCCATGCAGGATAGAAATGTAAAAAGAACCAGGGAAGAAGGTTCTAGCTTTGGAATGGATACTATAGATGACAAGTTTGAAATCAGTTATAGGAAGAAGCCCAAGATTAATCCTGTAATTGAGCAAGAGGACACCATTGAGACAGTTGAAATCATTGATACTGACACAATGGTTGAAAAGAGTAAAGGTCCAACAATTTTAGAGGAAACTCATCAACCTTCTACCTCAAATACTCAAATTATTGAAAAACAACTTAGTATTGAAGTCTCTTCATCCAGCAAACCAGTGGATAAAGAGAAAGATATAAAAGAGAAGTACAAAGAAATCAAGTTGAGGAATGAGGCATTAAAGGCTAAAACATATGCCCAGTACTTCAAACAGACACCTGCCAATCAGAATAGATTAATGTCAACCTTTGACATTAAAACTGGTAAAATGCAAATGACCTTTATGCAACCTACAGTCCAACAGCCTAGATCGTTAGCAGACTACAGGAAGACAGAGTTTGAAGTTTTGGCCAGGGATGTTCACCCTATTGATCAAATTGAATTCCATAAGTAGGCAGGTGAAATGATTTACTCTACAATGACTAACAAAGCAATGAGTGTGCACAAGCTTCAAAGTTCTCTAGACAACATCACAACACAGTTTAAGTTAGAGAAGGCATCCTCACAGGCCAAGGATAACAGAATCAAGTCACTGGAAGACTTGGTAATTGAAATTGGATATAATCCAAATGATATCAAGGCTGCAGAAAAACTAATAAAGAATAAAAATGAGGATGATGCTGCTTTGAAGAAACAGCTGAATTTGCCTCCTTTTGAACATCCACAGACCAAGGAGGTCCTAGAGAGCCAAACCCAACAGGACTAAATGATGGATCTCATTCTTCAATTAAATGCTCAATTGAAAGAAATGGAGAATGAATTGGACAGTTTAATACAGCTAAAACATGCGAGCCTTGAGACAGCTACTACCACTGCTATCCCTACAATTACTACAACAGTTCCTTCAACTTTGGTAGCTTCATTGGCCCCAACAGCTCCACTAGCTACAACACTTCCAGCTGCAATAGCAACTACATCAGCAACAAGTTCAACAACAAAAACAGCTCATCCAAGTGATGAAGCAAGTAAACTGGTCAAAGCCATGGAGGACATGTCCATTCAGACCATTGAAATAAATAGACTTAAAGAACAGATAAGAAGTCTAGAGGATGAGAAGAAACTGGCTCAAATTATGCATAAAAATGAAGTACAGAAGTCAAACAGGTTGACTGAGAGGATAAAGAACCTGGAAAAAGAATTAACATTGAAGGAGACACTTGCCCAAGAAAAAGCACAGCCATGGGCCAATATCATTGACTCTGTCAATGATATTTGGCCATCTATATAAATTATCTTTGAACAAAATGATTTAGTCAAAGAGGCTAGTGAAGAAATTCAAAGAGTTAAGTCTGAACTTGGAAATATGCCAGAAGAAGCCTCAAGAATAATCCAATTCCTTAACTCAAAGAATAAATATGAATTGCAGGAGCTTGACATAACTGACAGGACTGGCACTATACTAGAAGTGAAGAAAGTAATCACCAAGAGGAACTTGATGATGCAGCTTGAGGAAAAATGCCAAACCATGGAGCTAGCTATAGGCAGGTTCATGGTCAAATTTGATGCTTTGAGGAAAAAATGTCTGCCAAATCCATTGGTAATAAATGACGGGTTAATGCCACATGAAGGCTATAACAAGAAAATCAGAGAAGTGGCAAGGGAGCAAGCCAATAGTTCCTCTATGAAAGGGATGCCTACAAGAAAGGTTCTTTACCAGACTTTTGAGAACCTCTTTTACCTCCAGCATGAGGTAAAACATCTTTTTGTAAACAAGCCCACCTTTGCAAAATACATAGAAGCCGATGAAGTCTACAAAAGAATGGTAAATATTAAATTACTAGATACAGAGACTTGGGAAAAATTAAATGATTTATTGTGAAAATGAAAGGTAAACAATAGATATAGAGTAGTGAAAGAAAAGCAGCAGATCAACTAAGTCAAAGAGTATCAGATGAAAGAGTATCAGTCAAAAGGCAAAGTAAAAGAACAACCAATGTAAAACAATAGCAAAGGAGAAAAAACAACAAAAGATCTGACAGCAGAGCCAAATAAGCAGGGACAGCTTGCAACAGTTACATATCTGTCTCTATCTTCTTGCATGAAGATATTTCCTTTTCCTTGAATAATTCCTAAAACAGTTTGGGATATTTTGTAATAAGTTTTTGTATAAATACTTCATAATTCGAAGTATAGAGGGGTGGATTACTAAACATTTATATAGTTGTATTGATCTAAAACCTGAGGGTTTATTGTATCATTTTTCAAGTCAGCAGATTGGACTGAGTAATAAAGGCACTGCATTACAGGATTCATGTGTTGGGCCACTTTAGTGAAGTATTTTCTGTTTTTCAAATTGTTATCTTCTTAAGTGTTTCACATGCTTTCATGTTATCTAAATTGAATGAAATAACTGGAATATTATTACAGAATTTGTTTAAGTACACTATGTCCTAAACAATTATTCATTTTTATGTTTTCTTATGATATCTAGGGTATGGAATCCTTCATTCCTCCCTAGTTTCGATTGACCTCTATCATTTCCCTCATTATCCATTTTGAGGAACCCTTAACTACTCCTTGACCCCGATTGAAAACCACTTCACCCTCCAGCCTAAAAGATATGAATTTACTCAGCTACCTTGCCCTATAAACACTATCTTTAGAACTTGATTCAATCCTGTTTTCTTGACACTTGACCCCATAGCCCAATGGTAAAGGACATTCCTCTGTCCATCTAAGTCCGTGATTCCACCACCAAATCAAAATCAAAACCCAATCAAAAGCTTAAATAACTAGCCTAAAATCAATTAACTCAAAAATGTTAAATCATAATGAGAGAGCCCTCTCTGAGCATTAGGAAGGCTAGATCCTGATCTCAAAAGTAGGTTTGTGGTTACCTCTAATATTTCTTTTTACACAAGATAACAACTCTAGGGAAATTTTAGAGTGATAACATAGTGGCGACCATACTGGGGACAATCCTCAGTTTAATAAACCTTAAAGAAAATCTTAAAATCTAATCTTTTCACCTTAAGGTAATTTTAGAGTTGTTAAAAAGTTTCATTAAAAAATTAAAAAATTAAAATTCTGGCTTCCAAAAGAACACACTATACCAGGGCACATCCACATCCAAACCCTGTTATAATAGTTGATGATCTTGATAGAATTTTAAGGAAACTAAAAAAGGTAGAAAGTTAAGGAAGTAATAATCAGTTAGTTAAAGCAAATTCACTTCCTAGAGACTTATCAAGTTTAGAGGATATTCAATTTGATTTATCATTTGAGCTTTCTTTGTTTCGTACCAAATCTGAAAATTCAATTCATGATACTATAATAGACCCTAATTTTATTCAATTTATTGAATCAAGAAAGGTTCCTATACATCCTGATTTAGATCAACATGTTTTGGATACTTTTGACAAGCTAGAATCTTTAACCTCATCTTTGATAAGGCATATAGACGAAGCCTATCTTCAACAATCAGTTGAATTAGCTACCTTAACTACTGCTGCCCCTAAAATTTCTACAGTCTTCCAAAACTGTAAATACAACTTCATTTACTACCACCTCACCTATAATATCCACTACAGTTCATTCCCCAAAACCATTCTTACCTCAACCATCTCTCCAACCAAACATCTCAAGTTCATCTAGTTCATCTACAACCATCTCAAGTTCTTCTTCAAGCACCACTACTTCACTCCCTAGTCAAACCAAGGCCTTAGCCATGGCAGATAGATATGCACCTTTGGTCTTACCAACTCAACTACATGCCATGCCCCAAGACTACCAAAGTAAAATCTTTTTGTTTGATGCTACTGGTCAGTATACTACCCAACAACATGTGAATAAAATGACTGATTTTTTTGAGTTACATGAGATTGATGAGTCTGATGTGCAAATGATATTATTTTCCCAAACATTAGTAGGAGATGTCAAAAAATGGTTTAAAGGTTTACCTGCTAATCATTTTGCTAGTTTAGTTGCTTTCCATAGATTGTTTCTCAATAGATGGGAAAGAAAGAAAAACCCTTTGCAAATATTGTCTGAATATGAAAACATTAGAAAAGCTCCTAATGAATCTGTTTAAGACTATTGTACTAGGTTCAATAGTATCTATAATGCAATCCCTGCAAATATCAAACCTCCACCAAACTTGGCACTAATCAAATTTCCTGATGGTTTTGACACTGATATGTCTTACCAATTGAGAGAAAGAAACCCTGAAACATTGGAACAAATGCAAAGTAATGTTGTTAGTGTAGAAGCCAATTTATTAGCTAAGAGAGCTAGGATGAGAAATGAGAAAAGAGTTACCATTAAAGAGGAACCATCCATTTCAGATGGTAAGATAGACAATTTAGCTAAAAGTGTAGAAAGGATAATGGATAGATTAGAAAATATGGAAAGAAAATCTCAGTGGGAAAATCAACAAGGACCCCCAATTAGAAACCCCAACTTTAGGAAAAATCCTAATACTGGAAAAACAAGAGATGTTATACCCGATCAACAGATTAGACCACCTTTCCAGGAAAATTATGCTGAAGGTTCACAAAACCATGAAGAAGAGGAGGACACCCAGATAAACCTATTAGGGATTAAAAACGAAGATGTTGTTTTTCTTACTCAGGAAGAACATGAATTATACATGTTACAACAATTACAATTAGAATTTGGAGAGTCCTTTGACTACAAACAAGGCTATGAATCTGCTATCTATGAAGTTCACAAGTAGTATAACCTTAGAAGCAAAAAGAATATAGAAGTTCCCACTAAGAAATCAATCCAAACCCAAACTAAAAAAATAACAGAAGCTCCTGTGACCAAAGTTCTACAAATTCTCCCTAGAGGAACTCAGGAGACTTCCAACCCAAAAATTGTAGACATAACTTCAATTGAAACTCAAACTTCAACTGTTACTCAAACTATTCCAAATAAGAAAATTCAAAACAAAATTGCTGGTACACAAACTGAGTTGCCAAGTGCTGATAAAGAAGATAAAAGTACACATACCAAAATTTCTAAGGAAGATCTCATATAATCAGGCAAAACTCAATTGCCATTCAACATTAAGACTGAGATAGCCAAATTGAAAATATCAATTCCTTTGATAGAGCTAGTAAAAAATGAACCATACAAAGCACAAATCACCGAAACACTAAACATAGGTGAAGGTGAAGATGTTGTAAACCCTAATGATGATCAACTTGAGTTATTATTTGGTCCATAAGTAAATGGAAAACATCAACAAGGGGATATCCCTCCATTATACATTAGCTTAAACGTTCATGATAAAATCTTATATAATGCTATGCTAGATTCAGGGGCATCCCATAACCTAATGCCTAAAGCAATCATGGAAAGATTAAATTTAGATATCACCAGACCCTTAAAGGACATGTTTTCCTTTAATTCTAGCCAAGTCAAACGTCTTGGCCTGATTAAAGATTTGTGTGTAACTCTAGTCCAGTGCCCAACAAAGAGTATTGTTATGGACATAGTAGTTTCTGATATCCCACCCAAGTATGGAATGCTATTATCCCGCTCACGGAGAGCAAAAATGCAGGGATCTCTACAGTTAGACATGTCATATGCTACCATCTCTATATTTGGTCAGCAAAGAAAGATTTATAGAGAAACCTTGATGAAATACATGGTAAGTAGTTCAGAAAAACCACAGAATTACCCTATATACTCCATGCATTCTGATATGGACTCATTTATCTTGTATAATTCAGACAATGGAAAAAATGAAATCACAGTTGTAGAAGAAAAATACAAAGCACCTAATAGTGAAAACATAACACATGAGTCTCTATGGAATTTAGATTTTGATGGCTCTGTAAATAGATTAGGAGCAGGTGCAGGAGTTTGGATTCATAACATGGAAAATAATCATTCTGAAGGTCATGCTTTTAGATTAAACTTTAAATGAATAAGCAACATGGCAGAGTATGAAGCTTTAATATTAGGACTGCAATTGTAAGAAAACTTGGATCCAAGAGAGTTTCTATCATGGGAGACTCAGAATTGGTCATAAAACAAATTAAAGGAGAGTATTATGTGAATAATCCTAGACTTAGCCAATACAGAGAAATTGTTCTAGATCTGATTAAGGAACTTCTTGAAACTGATTTTGCTGCTATTCCTAGGAAACAAAACATGCAAGCTCACAGTTTGGCTACTTTTTCTAGCACTTGTAAATTACCTTTTCAGCCCAACCACCAGTACATATAGAAGTAAGACACAAACCTGTTATACCTAATAATCTGAAATATTGGCAGATTTTTTCACAAGATTCTCAAATCTATGATTTCATGAATGCTGAGGGAGAATTTCAAAACTGTAACATAGATACTAATTGTATAGTAGATAACATCATAAATAGTGAGATAGATATAAATGCTTTAGATGTAGATAAACCCACTAAATTCACTAAAGTAGAAATAGATAACTTAGAAAAAGTAGAAATAGAAGAAATAATCAATGATGATTATGAGATTTTAAACCTTAAAAATAACTTTTTGCCTAAGGGATTAGTCCCATTAGAAGATTTGTTTGATTCAAATGATGTAGCCGGAAACCAAAAATGAGCCTTTAAGATCAAACATAGAAGAATGTAACATAGGAATAGAAGAAAAACCCAAGCTTATCAAAATATCCAAAGCATTACCTCCAGATGAAAAGCTGAAATACATAAGTTTGTTTAAATAATTTCAAGATGTCTTTGCTTGGAGTTATGAAGACCTCAAGTCTTATGATACCAACATTATTCAACATAAGATATCCATCAAAGAAGATCAGAAACCCTTTAAACAAAAGCTTAGGAGAATTAATCCAGTTCTTATGCCATGAGTTGAAAAAGAAGTAAAAAGGATGTATGATGGACAAATCATAGCACCAATTAGATATTCATATTGGGTCTCTAATTTAGTCACCACAAGGAAGAAAACAAGAGAAATCAGACTCTGTGTTGACTTCAGAAACTTGAACAAAGTATCACTAAAAGATAACTATCTCCTCCTTGAAATGGACCACATTCTCTAGAGGATAGTAGGGTCATCCAAAATTTCATTGCTTGATGAATTCTCCGGATACAACCAAATGTTAGTTCAACCAGAGGATCAAGCAAAGATTGCATTTACCACTCCCTGGGGTACTTTCATGTATTTAAAGATGCCTTTTGGATTAATGAATGCTAGAGAAACATTCCAAAGAGCAATGGACATAGCTTTTGCAAAAGAAATCCATGACTTTCTAGTGGTTTACCAAGATGACATCACAGTGTTTTCCAAATCAGATAATGAACATCTAGATCACCTAAGAAGAGTTTTTATTAAATGTAGAAAATTTGGTATTTCCTTGAATCCCAAAAAGACACTCTTTGGGCTAGAAGAAGGTAAACTCTTGGGACACATAATATCAAAAGATGGAATTAGAATAGATCCAACTAGAATAGAGGCAATCCTAAACATTAGCCACCCTAGAAACATTAAAGAATTACAATCATTCTTAGGTAAAATAAATTTTCTTAGAAGATTCATTTCTAACTTAGTAGAACTAATTAGAGAATTGAATAACATATTGAAGAAAGATTCAACACTTAAGTGGACAATAAAGGCAAAGCAGTCTTTTGAAGCAATCAAAGAAGCCCTTACTAAAACACCTGTCCTCATAAGTCCTTATTTCAAAAAAGCTTTATAATTTTTTCTTTTGCTTCAGAACATACTATTGCAGTAGTCTTGTTGCAAAAGAATGATCAAGGTTATGAGCAGCCTATTGCATTTTTCAGCAAATCTTTGAGAGATGCTACACTAAAGTACAACATAATGGAAAAACAAGAACTTGCTTTAGTAAAGGCTATTAAAGATTTCAGAGTGTACATTTTATACTCACACATCATTGCATATGTTCCAAATTCAGTAGTAAAGGACATTTTAACACAAAATGGGCCTGAAGGAAAGAGAGGTAAATGGATTGCCACTATTTTGGAATATGACATTGAAATAAAACCTACAAAACTTATCAAAGCCCAAGGTTTGGCTAAAATCATGGCTGAATCGAACTATCAGGCCTTAGATATAAATTTCATTGGTGTCCTAGATGATTAGGAAGAGATGGTGACTCCACATATCAGTGAAGCTTTCATAGATTCACCCTGGTATGCAAATATCATATTTGTATTACTAAATTTACAAGCTCCTCCTAGTTTATCTAGAACTAAAGTAATATTTTTGAAAATTAAATCAATGAAATATTGTATCATAGACAATGCTTTATTTTGGAAAGATAATGGTGGAATTTTATTGAATTGTTTATTAAAAGATGAAGCTGACAAAGTTGTGTAAGAATTTCATGCAGGAGATTGTGGAGGACACCTATACTGGAAAACAATTGCTGATAAGATTTTAAGGGCAGGTTTTTATTGCCCACCCTTTTTGCAGATTTCAAGAAATATGTGACCTTCTGTCACAAGTGCCAAATATTTGAAGGCAAAAAGAAACTCTTACCATTACCTCTCAAATCCATCTCCACAGAAATTCCTTTTCAACAATGGGGTTTGGACTTCATTGGGGAAATTCACCCATCCTCCTAAGGCCAGCATAAATGGATTTTGACAACCATTGACTACTTACTAAATGGATAGAAGCCATCCCTTCTAGACAAGCCATAGACTCTGTCATCATTTCATTCCTTGAGAACAACATCCTTTCTAGGTTTGGAAGCCCACAAAATATCATTACTGATAATGCAGCTGCTTTCAAATCCAAGAAAATGGTAGTTTTTTGTAATAGATAACACATTACCCTTGACCATTCCACTGCCTATTACCCTCAAGGTAATGGACTTGCAGAATCCTCAAACAAAAGCCTTGTTAATATCATCAAGAAACTGCTAGAAGACAATAAGAAGACCTGGAACAAAAAGTTGGTTAATGCCTTATGGGCAGACAGACTAACTACCAAAAAATCCATTGGTACATCTCCTTACTAGCTAGTATATGGAATGGATGTTGTTTTCCCATCTTATTTAGGAGTACCAGTGATGAAAATGATTCAAGAACTGCAAGTAGAGTCCAATGATATCCAAAGGAGGATAAATCAAACAATACATTTTCAGCAAACCAGAAAAGAAGTCTATGTCAAATCACAAGTCATTGAGGATAAAATCAAAAATATTTTTGACAAGAAAACCAAAGCTGATGATTTTTATATGGGTGATAAAATACACAAATGGGATTCTAAGAGAGAAGAAAAGGGTAAACATGGTAAATTTGATTTCCTATGGCAAGGCCCTTATATCATTTATGGTTATAGAGGTAACAATGCATTTTTCTTGAGATAGATGGAACAGATCTACCGAGTGGACCACTCAATGGTAGAATGATGAAGCATTACTTGTCCCCATATTAACATTAGTTCATTTGTTTACTCTGCACATTGTACATAACACTGCAAAGTTTAGATTGGATTAGATGATAATATTTTGAGGTTGAAGCCCGAAGAGAAGGCCTTGAGCTTTGAAAGGTGTACCATCATATGTATGAATAAAGCAGATCACAGAGGAGCAGTTACAAGGCAACCACAGTCAAAGTTTCAAAGACTACTGATCTTAAAGTTCTTGACATTTCACTAGGAAATGCCATCCCCATGTGGAGCCACTGTTAGGGTCCTATACTAATAGGATTCATAATTTTGAATTGGCTATGGTTAGTCTTGTAATATTGTACATACTTTTGCTTTCTGCAAAATGTTTTCCCATATTAAAAATAAAAAAATGTAAAGAGGGTAAGTCCTAAAAGAATAATCAAAGGACTAAAAGAAAGAAAAAGATAAAAAAAGTATAAGATATTAACCCCACAGAAAAAGATAAAAATAGATTCTGAAAGTGTGCAAATTCAAATGCCACTCCTTTTTTACTTTACTTTGCAAAATAATATTGTGTGCAGCTTATAAAAAATGCCACAAATCCATGATGGTAAGAGTAGTTTAAACTTGATTCATTCATGCTTTAAATTTCATGTTAATAGATAGAGAAAAAAGATCTAGCCAGACTATTTAATCTTGGCAAATCAGTAGTTAGGTAGAGAATAATAATGAGCTCATCAGTTTAATCTGAGCCATTGGAAGTTATAAGGTTAGTATTAGATAGTTTGTTTATCAAAGAAAAATAAATTAAGGGTCAGTAAGCTCAAATGCACCTAATAAATGAAGAGAAAATGCTAGGGTAAATAAAGAGTAGGTAGAAGAAGTTTTGGAAATGCACAAGGTTGATAGCTCAAATGCACCTTCATTTTCAAAAGAGGTATTGTCCCTTGTAAAAATATCCCCTCCCCTTCATTCCACTTTCCCTCGTATTTCATTTCATTTCCCCTTGTAAAAACCATTTCCCTTCATTTTGACCTTTTTTCCCTTTGTTTCACACATTTCCCTATACATTACCCTTTAGAAATCATCCCCCCTTCCCAAAATCCATTTCCCTAGTGTGAAACCTATTCCCATCACAAATAATACATTCCCTCCTTATTAATTTCCCCTTTTTCCCTTAAAAACCCACTAAACCCTTTATCCTAAGTTATTTCCTAAAGTCTCACTTTATATATTTAAACCACCACTATAATTTCCTGACCCTCACTAAACCTTAGAAAGTATTAAACCCGCCATATTATTTAACCCCGGGCCCCGCCAACCACATCCCAACTCCGTCTATGCAACTTCGCCACGCGATAGCCCTCCGATCTCCCACCTCCAGATCCAACGACGCATATCCATATCGCACAGTTTCATCATCTAACAGTTAAAGGTCCAAAAGCACGCGAGATTCATGGTTTTGGCTGAGCACTGTTTCACTACGTGGTGGCACCAGGTTATATCGCGTGCTCGCAAAAAATACCGCCCTCCACCCAAAAGTGGTGTGATATGGCATAAAACTACCTCCCCGCGTAAAAGAAAACTACCCACTATTCATTTACCAAATCTCGCGCCAAAATGTAACCGTTGTTGGTTAAAAAGCCGAAAAAGACCCCTTTCACTCTTTTCACTCATTTTCCCTGCAAAAAACCTTTGTTAACCAATTCTGAAACCTTGAACCTCTGTGCAACCATTTTAACCACCTTTTGCAACTAGAAGACGCTGCAGACACCAAATTGAAGCATCAAATAGAAATTTGAAGCCTAAGAAATATCTATTGCTACCACAGAACCCTGTCTACACACCAAATCGTCATTTTCTAGGTATTCTTGAAAGAACCAGAACAGACATGTAATTTAAGCTATGCACAGTAATTATCAAAAGGTTAATTAATTAAATTAATTAAAAAACCTTGCTAGATTGAAGAAAACCTTACTGTGCATCCAAAAGCCCTTTTCTACAGACTGTAATTACCCTCCCCATTGTTCCAGAGCTTCTGACCTTACTCCTAAAGCTAGAGAAAAAGTAATTCAGTTGAATAAACCAAATTATGGCTTCCCAAAGCACTTTGGATGTAAGACCCCTGCAAACCCCTCACCTGGATATTGACCACCTCCCATTGGCCGACAGAGATTTTCAAATTAAAGACACTGTTTCCCCTAGCCATCTACTGAAACTCCACTACTGGAGTAAAGATAAATTCCTGAACCAGAATGATGACATTCACCTATGGGAATCAAATTTTCCCAAATACTTGTTCCCACAAGTATACCTATTCCCAGAAATCATCCACTTTTTCCAAGCTTTCTATGTCCCAAGTCAAAGAGCCATAGTCTCTCCTGAGCAACAAATTTTATTCACCATTACTGCAGAGTCAATAAATCAAATGTTGTAGATCCAGCCAAACCAGAATGAGACCCCACTTTCCATGGAAGCCTTACTTGAACTCTACACAAAGCTGGACCTTCCCATGAGAGCTCAAATCTTTTAGACTTTCATCATAAAAGAGTCTCATACTCCTACAGATAGTCCTCCATATGCTGCCACCATTTTCTCTGAGAGATCCAAACAAATTAAAGCCATTCTCTCTTGTATTCTAGGATACACCACTAATGAGCATGTAGATGAGGCTATACTTGCTTTCCTTTCTATTTTTTTCCCAGGCAAGCCTCCAGCTACAGTTTTTAACTTTGCTCAGTTCTTAGCAGACAGAATCCATGAGCAGTTTATCGAATTTCCAAATGAAAGAGTATTCAAATACTCTTCAGTATTGTTTCACATGTTCCTATATTTTCAGTCAGGCAGGATTCTAGTGAGCATCCAAAAGTTAGACACTAAGGGCCATCTAAGATCTGTCATATTTTGGACACCATTGATCCAAAGATATTCCACTGTTTTTAGTTATAAATAATTCATTGATTCCTATGTTCATCCAGTTGTAAACATGCTAACTAGTAGCAATCAACCCAAGATCAATGATGAGATTAAGAGAGTTTTACAGTTGTCTAAAAATAGTAGAGTGGGACACTGGTATCTATACCAGGACCACACAGAAATCAGGATATATGGATGCCATCTCACTCCCTACAAGCTGCCCAAATACCTCCCCATGAGGATATTTGCATTAGAGTATTTCAGGCAGATCATAAACTCAGATGAGGTCAATTTTCTGTCAGCTAGGAAGAAAACACAGTTCAAAATCAAAAACCAACTGGGCCCTTTTATTTGTAATAATAGGATAGCCGGATAAGAAGTAGAGAAATTTTTACAACAAATGAAGTTCAACAACAGTTCTATGTGGCAGTATGACCCTAATGGAGTCATAAACAAATTAAGGCTCAAGTTCAAATTAAGCCCTTTTATGCATGAGTCCAGGCTAGATATTGAAAGATATGCCAACCAGTCAGAGTGGTTGGAAAATACCTTAATAGATGTGGAAAATACCTTATTAGATGTGGAAAAGAAGATAGATACTAGTTCCTTTCTGCAGGTTCCAACCTTATAGGAACAAATGGGTATTAGTCCCATTCTACAGACTCCAGTCATGCAGGACAGAAATGTAAAAAGAACCAGGGAAGAAGGTTCTAGCTCTGGAATGGATACTATAGATGACAGGTTTGAAATCAGTTACAGGAAGAAGCCCAAGCTTAATCCTGTAACTGAGCAAGAGGACACCATTGAGACAGTTGAAATCATTGATACTGACACAATGGTTGAAAAGAGTAAAGGTCCAACAGTTTCAAAGGAAACTCATCAACCTTCTACCTCAAATACTCAAATGATTGAAAAATAACTTAGTATTGAAGTCTCTTCATCCAACAAACCAGTGGATAAAGAGAAAGATATAAAAGAGAAGTACAAAGAAATCAAGTTGAGGAATGAGGCATTAAAGGCTGAAACATATGCCCATTACTTCAAATAGACACCTACCAATCGGAATAGATTAATGTTAGCCTTTGACATTAAAACTAGTAAAATGCAAATGACCTTTATCTGTCCTACAGTCCAGCAGCCTAGATCGTCAGCAGAGTACAGGAAGACAAAGTTTGAAGTTTTGGCCAGGAATGTTGACCCCATTGATCAAATTGTATTCCATAAGTAGGCAGGTGAAATGATTTACTCTAAAATTACTAACAAAGAAATGAATGTGCAAAATCTTCAAAGTTCTCTAGACAACATCACAACACGATTTAAGCTAGAGAAGGCATCCTCACAGGCCAAGGATAACATAATCAAGTCACTGGAAGACTTGGTAATTGAAATTGGATATAATCCAAATGATATCAAGGCTGTAGAAAAACTAATAAAGAAGAAAAATGAGGATATTGTTGCTTTGAAGAAACAACTGAAGTTGCCTCCTTTTGAACATCCACAGACCAAGGAGGTCCTAGAGAGCCAAACCCAGCAAGATCAAATGATGGATCTCATTCTTCAATTAAATGCTCAATTGAAAGAAATGGAGAATGAATTGGACAGTTTGATACAGCTAAAAAAAGCGAGCCTTGAGACAGCTACTACCACCGCTATCCCTACAGTGACTACAACAGTTCCTTCAACTTTGGCAGCTTCATTGGCCCCAACAGCTCCACTAGCTACAACACTTCCAGCTGCAACAACAACTACATCAACAACAAGTTCAACAACAGCAGCAACTCATCCAAGTGATGAAGCAAGTAAACTAGTCAAAGCCATGGAGGACATGTCCATTCAGACCACTGAAATAAATAGACTTAAAGAGCATATAAGAAGTCTAGAGGATGAGAAGAGACTAGCTCAAATTATGCATAAAAATGAAATACAGAAGTCAAATAGGTTGACTGAGAGGATAAAGAACTTGGAAAAAGAATTAACATTGAAGGAGCCACTTGCCCAAGCAAAAGAGCAGCTATGGGCCAATATCATTGACTCTGTCAATGATATTTGGCCATCTATACAAGTTATCTTTGAACAAAATGATTTAGTCAAAGAGGCTAGTGAAGCAATTCAAAGAGTTAAGGCCGAACTTGGAAATATGCCAGAAGAAACCTCAAGAATAATCCAATTCCTTAACTCAAAGAATAAATATGAATTGTAGGAGTTTGACATAGCTGACAGGACTGGCACTATACTAGAGGTGAAGAAAGTAATCACCAAGAGGAACTTGATGATGCAGCTTGAGGACAAATGCCAAACCATGGAGCTAGCTATAGGTAGGTTCATGGTCAAATTTGATGCTTTGAGGCAGAAAGGTTTGCCAAATCCATTGGTAATAAATGATAGGTTAATGCCACATGAAGACTATAACAAGAAATTAGAGAAGTGGAAAGGGAACAAGCCAATAGTTCCTCTATGAAAGGGATGCCTACAGGAAAGGTTCTTTACCAGACTTTTGAGAACCTCTTTTACCTCCAGCATGAGGTAAAACATATTTTTGTAAACAATCCCACCTTTGCAAAATACACAGAAGCTAATGAAGTCTACAAAAGAATGGTAAAGATTAAATTACTAGATACAGAGACTTGGGAAAAATTGAATGATTTAATGTGAAAATGCAAGGTAAACAGTAGATACAGAACAGTGAAAAAATGCAGCAAATCAACTAAGTCAAAGAGTATCAGTCAAAAGGCAAAGTAAAAGAATATCCAACATAAAACAACAACAAAGGAGAAAAATCAGCAAAAGATCTGACAACAAAGCCAAGTATGCAGGGACAACTTGCAGTAGTTACATATCTATCTCTATCTTCTTGCATGAAGATATTTCCTTTTCCTTGAATAATTCCTAAAACAATTTGGGATATTTTGTAATAAGTTTTTGTATAAATACTTCATAATTCGAAGTATAGAGGGGTGGATTACTAAACATTTCTATAGTTGTATTGATCTGAAACCTAAGGGTTTATTGTATCATTTTTCAACTCAGCAGACTGGACTGAGTAATAAAGGCATTGCATTATAGGATTCATGTGTTGGGCCACTTCAGTGAAGTATTTTCTGTTTGTCAATTTGTTATCTTATTAAGCGTTTCACATACTTGCATGTTATCTAAATTGAATGAAATAAATGGAATATTATTACAGAATTTGTTTAAGTAAACTATGTCCCGAACAATGATTCATTTTAATGTTTTCTTCTGATATCCAGAGTAGGGAATCCTTCATTGCTCCCTAGTTTCGATTGACCTCTATCATTTCCCTCATTATCCGGTTTTAGGAACCCTTAACTGCTCCTTTACCCCCATTGAAAACCACTTCACTTTCCAGCCTAAAAGATCTAAATTTACTCAGCTACCTTGCCCTGTAAACACTATCTTTAGAACTTGATTCAGTCTTGTTTTGTTGACACTTGACCCCATAGCCCAATGGTAAAGGACATCCCTCTGTCCATCTAAGTCAGTGATTCCACCACCAAATCAAAATCAAAGCCCAATCAAAAGCTTAAATAACTAGCCTAAAATCTATTAACTCAACAAAGTTAAATCATAAAGAGAGAGCCCTCTCTGAGCATTAGGAAGGCTGATCTTGATCTCAAAAGTAGGTTTGTGGTTACCTCTAATATATCTTTTGACACAAGATAACAACTCTAGGGAAATTTTAGAGTGATAACAGTGACAAAGACCAATTTCATTTCCCTTGTCACACTCTAGTGAGACTAATGGTATTAAGGATGAATGAATGTGTCTTGATGTGTGCTTCCTAGTAAATCCTTGTGAGCGACCCAATCTAGGGTCCCCCTCACAACATCGTGAGCTTCGAAGCAGAGGTATCCCAACAACTTCCAGCTCAAGTCCTTGTGGGATTTCAATGTAATATTCCTAATTGGAAATATTAAGTGGTTAACAAAATATGCACTACAACAACAACTAGAAAATGCAACACAAGCACAAAAAATTAAAACACAAGAGAATATACGCCAGATTATTAAGCCATTTTATTAATTCTGAATGGAATGGAGTACATATAAGCAAGAAAAGAGGAGCCTGGGTTTTCTGTAGAAGCAAAGTGTAGAAAATCTTGTATATTCACAATCTCATGCAATTTACTAAAGTACAGGATAAGAATCTACTTCTACTTTCAACCAGTGGAAGCCAATAGATCGATGAAAACAATAAGAACAAGAAGAAGATAAATCAATGGCACATAACACAATAAATATCCGGGGAAAGCCTCAATTGAAAACCCTCACTATCTGTATTACATTAAATCAGAACTCCAAGATGATAATACAATGCGTGTTCTCATAAGAACAATCCCAACACTCAATATGATCAATCTCCCATCTCACAAGTAAGCTCAAGCCCAACCTTAGCCTCTTCTGCTGCTCTCCAAGCCCCTATTTCCTTACGCCCTTGGTCAAAGAATTTGTATGAATACAATATGATTTTCTCAACCTTGAGCTTAACCTGCACAAGTATTTCCTATCCTCCGTGTGACAACTTGCTTTGGCCAATACTTAGCCAAATTTCCAAGCCTCCAAACTTCTAATTCATTTTACATAATTCTTGAGAGAATTAGCCCATATTTAAAGGGAAATTCCTCATCCACAACTTTGAAATCCAAAATTAGGTCTTTCTTTTATTTCATGCATGATATATACAACTTAGTAAATCATACAACTGATAGTACACTGTCCCTGCACTCTAGTCTCAACTGGGTCTTTCTCAGAATTGACATGCATGAGTTTCTAATGAGGGAACCTTTAGTTAACTGGAGTAGCACTAGTTAATGCATTAGTGCACCAACTGAATGTTAACTGACTATTACTTCCTCAAACATTTTGGAACTAATTTAACTGAACTTAACTAAGTAAACTGAGTTATCTAATTACAACTCACAATTAACTCATCTTGGACCCCTATAATATAGGGAGAACATATACATGACATTAGAAAGAATTCCAACTCGAAATTCCTAAGTTAACTAACTCAACTCACTCTAGTTAACTATTACAAGTTGCTATGAGAATAGAATTCAGTTTTAATTCTCAATTTAATTTAAGGACAAATTAAACTGGAATTTCTGGATTCTATTTTTATCATGTCTTGTTGCTATTTTCAACACTCCCTCTCAACAAGAAAGGAATTCAGCTCGATCCCGATCCTGAACCTTTGGAATGTTCTGCATGCAACACTTCTCTCTAGTGTTGTTGCTTTGGCAACTCTAGAAACAAAAAAAACATCCAACCTGAATCATTATGATGCATCTATCATTAAAGTCTCTGATTGTTATTGCCTCTGTCTACTGAAAAATTTGCGCTTTTGTTGACTCTACCTTTATGCACTATTGTCAACTCTTCTCTGCACTCTTCAGTATCTGACTTCTCTAGCCTTTGTCACTTTTATCTCTAACTGCATCAATCCCATTGATTCCCCCCACTACTATGTACTTTGGGCTCCCATAGCAAGGTACGATGTATGAGATAACACATCTCAATGGACCCTGCCCAATTTCAGCCCTCTTGGGACTATCACTTCACATTGCCCCACCTCACACCTGGAGGTGTGGCTGCATGTGATCCCTTTTCCCACTTGGATCGTAATTTCCCCCTACTAGAGGACTCTGCATGAGTGGATACCTCCACTTGGTCTCCTCTCAGCTTCTCCAATTGTGGCTGCTCCACAATTGTCTGAGACTACTTATGAGACAACTTCTTCTCTACTTGAGTGGATCTCTCCACTCGGTCTCCTCTCATCTTCTCTAGTTGTGGCTGCTCCACAACTTCCTGAAGTTGCTTCTGAGGCTTCTTCTGGGGTTGCATGTTGAGAGGTAATTTACTCTCCCTCTCAACCACCAAGTCTCTAACCTTTGCCTTTCTCCTCAAGGCTTTTCATGCATCTTGAACCTCAAGAGCATACAGGTTCTTGACCTGTGAACCGAATTTTTTCACCTGTCCCGTGGTGATGTGTCTAAGGAAAACCTTTCCCTTACTAAAAACCACATAGCCACGGTCTTCTAATGTGACTGAAACAAGATTCTTCCTTAGTCCTGGAACATACATCACATCTATTATCTTGAGAGGGGAGTCAGACTCCCTTTGAAAGGTAATCGTTTCGATCCCAGTAGCTCTATACCTCTCGTCAACTCCAAACTCTATGCTCCGCTTGAGGTCTTTTTCCTCAAAATCACTAAAGATATCTCTATTCCCCATCATATGGAATGAGGCACCATTGAAAAGATACCACGCACCTCCCATGAAAGTGTTAGCCATGCATGCAATGAGAGTGAAATTAAGTTCGAATTGTGAAGCTAGAGCTTCACCTGCTGCCGCTACTATCGGCTCCTTCTTGATTTCTTTCTTCTGTGTGCAATTCTTGGCATAGTTCTTGTGCTTGTGACAATGAAAATGCTTGACTTTCATCAAGTCCATCTTCTTTCCGCCCTCCACGCCTTGGGACTCCTTTCCCTTAACCTTCTTTGCCTTACTTGCTAAGGAAAAATCCTCTTCCACTTCCTTGGAAGAGGTCCCATCTCTGGTGTTCCTCATGATCTCCTCTTGCATCAAATCCGACCACAGTCATTCCCAATCTGGTAGCTTCTCCCAACCATTGACAGAGTCTTGATAACTATGCCAACTCTTTGGGAGTACTAGAAGATAAATGCTCACCATATCATCCTTGGCAACCATGATTCCAATACTTCCAAGTTCATCACGACATTGAGTGAACTTGTTCAAGTAATTTGGAATTGAGTCGTTTACCTCCATCTTGATTTTTTGAAGTTTATCTTTCAGTGCCAACTTCCTTTGGTCACTATTGTTATGGAAAAGTTCCTTCAATGCTTTCCACATAGCATGTGGAGTTTACTTCCCATGGAGACTTGAGACAATGTGGTCTTGAACTTCCTCAAGGATTATCCGCCTCATCGTTGCCACACACTTCTTCCATTCAACCATATTCTGAGCATTCGATGATGGTGGCTCAGGAATGTCCTAATCAATGAATTCCTTCAAGCCATTGGCTTCCAACATGGCCTCCATCCTGTCCTTCCAGGCTATATAGTTCGAGCTTCCATCCAAGGCATACTCGAGTCATAAACAGTAGAATGCCATCTGTCGATCCTGAAGTATGTATTGCCAATTCAAATTTCACCTGTAACCCTGAACTCAAAACTTCGAAATCTCCTCTAGTATATTGTTCTCATCTTTGATACCATGTAGAAAATCGTGTATATTCACAAGCTCATGCAATTTACTAAATCACAAGACAAGAATCTACTTCTACTTTCAAACAATGAAGCCAATAGATCGATGAAAACAATAAGAACAAGAAGAAGATAAATCAATGGCACATAACACAATAAATATCTGGGGAAAGCTTCACGTAAAACCCCCCACTATTTGTATCACATTAAATCATAAATCCAAGATTATAGTACAATGTTTGTTCCCACAAGAACAATCCCAGCACTCAGTATGATCAATCTCCCAAATCACAAGCAAGCTCAAGCCAAACCTTAGCCTCTTCTACTGCTCTCCAAGGCCCTATTTCCTTGCGCCCTTGGTCAAAGAATTTGCATGAATAAAATATTCTCTACTCAACCTTGATCTTAAACTGCACAAGTATTTTCTCTCCTCCACCTAATGACTTCCTTTGTCCAATACTTCGCCAAATTTCCAAGCCTCCAAACTTCTAATTCTTTTTACACAATTCTTAGAGAATTAGCCTATATTTAAAGGGAAATTCCTCATCCAAAACTGTGTAATCCAAAATTAGGTCCTTCTTAGATTGCATGCATGATATATACAACTCAGTAAATCATACAACTGATAGTACATTGTCCCTGCACTCTAGTCTCAACTGGGTCTTTCAAAAAATTGACATGCATGAGTTTTTGATGAGGGAATCTTCAATTAACTGAAATAGCACTAGTTAATACATTAGTCCACCAACTGAATGTTAACTCACTATTAGTTCCTCAAACAATTTGGAACTATTTTAACTGAACTTAACTCAGTAAACTGATTTATCTAATTACAACTCACAATTAACTCATCCTGGACCCTTATAATATAGGGAGAACATATACATGACTTCAGAAAGACTTCCAACTCTAAATTCCTAAGTTAATGTTGATGGTGTTGGACCCGCCAACATGTTAAGGGGATCTCCCCGGTAAGAATTCCCAATTAGACCTCAGACCGTTTAGTGTAGGAGTCCCAGCAGAGGGTCGTAAGGTAATGCCTTGACCGCAATGTCACATAGAGGAAAGTAAGATAACTCTGTCAATAGAAAGGGTGTGATTGCTGTAGTGAGTCAAGGAAGGTGTGTGAGAGGTTCTAACACATGGGGGGGAGAAAAGGGTGAAGGTGAGTTCCAGTTTGAAAAGGATTAGTCCCAACTCAGCTAGGAACACACAACACAAAAGGACATACACAGCTTTCGGCGGAGCAGTCCACTCAGTCGTGGTAGTCACAACATACAAGGTAAGATAACACATACAACACTCACGGATTAGTTCGAATGAGTGCAACAGTTGTTACAGCAACGTTCATGTGAAAGGTTTGTTTGGTGTCTGGCAAAGCAGTCGACACGGACGGTGACAACATTAACAGCATATACAACACATTTGCAACAAGATTCATATAATTGCATGTGAATTAGTTCATACACAAATACGTAAGTTAAACAACATATATCATTAAGGCAACCAGAGCAGTCCAACTACAATAACAACATATGCATGAAAATGTGTTGGCTCTTATTATATAAAGTGTAAGTTCCAATCATACAATACATCCATGTAAACCTGCTAGCCCCATCAGTGAAACGTTACAGCCACATCCGCCTGCTCCTCCAAAGAGATGTACTAGCTCCGTGCAGTGGAGAAGCCAAGGCGTGTTACAATACTATCCAAGATTTCTTCAAGATAGTCTTAATAGAAGCTTGGCTGACCAAAAGCCTATACAATGAGTTATGAGGGACTATTTATAGCAAAGGGTGGGGTGACCCTTGACATTCCCCTTTGTGACCATTCAACTACCCTCATGACTCTTCACCTACTCTATGACTGTTACATCCACTATTGAGACTTGACTTACACTTGACATGACTCAACATTACAATGCACATGTACCCATGTGAACAATGGCTTGAACAAGCCAAACTAGACATCATTCTGACTTAGACAACCATAGAAGTCCAACTGCTCGACATCCTCATGCTAATCAATAGTGACATATTGATGCCAAGATTGGTAGTCCTTGATAGTGTTCGTGTGTTCTACTGTGACATCCATCTGAAACCTGAACCTTGCCTCCATAGCATCCGAGTACACTGCTCAGGCTCCTCTATCCAACTCGTCTGAAAGCATGCGCATCATTGTCTTCAATGTGGCCAGACCAACAACATACTTGTGCATGATGTCTACACTGATAGGCAAGTCTGGGTTGGTGGCGGTGCGCATCAACTCGTCGAAGTACGAGTCAAGCTCCTGTCAGACCTGCTTCTTTGTCTTCGCCTGGGTGAGAGTCCCAAGTGATGGGATCACATGAGTGTGCACTATAACATCCATGCTTTTGAATACTCGTGCATGGGAAGCCTGTATGCTAGTGATGAGTTGTGGTAGGTATTCATAGTTTTGGATCTGACTTTGGATACGTGCTTGTAGCTTGACTGCATTGGCCTTCATCATCTTTGGCAAGTGAAGCGGGGCTCCATTGCACTTTATCATCCATGCTTGCATGTTATCAAGAACATCATGTATTTTCTTCAAGATGCATGCTCTTCTCGCACATCATAGTTGCCATCCGTGAAGATGGACAACTGCTTGGTGCATGGTACCAAACTTGGAGTACAATACTCGCATAACTGTATCAAGGGACAATACTTGATCTAGTATTGCCTTCTTTAGTTCAGCTCGGGTGGACATTGTCACCAAGTCTCCTCCTTGCTTGGCCACTTGTAGTTCCTTCGCCATTCACTCATTCTCAACTATGAGGAAACGAACACTTGAGCTAGTGGCTTCAACATACACTCTAATTGCATTGGCCAAAGCAGTTGGGTTCTTGTGCACATCAGTCGCGATCACTTGTTCTTCAACTTGCATAGGGGATGTTAGGTCCTTCGGAATCGATACTCTCTGAGACTGCACAACTCTGTGATGTGATTCATCAAATGAGATGTTGTGCATCTCTACTTCCGACTGAACACCAAGGATCTTCATGCCTCCTTGGTCATTTTAGACCTGCTCATCATCTGGATGCAATGAAGTGAGTGAGTCAATCTCTTTGTGGTGAGGCATGAGATCAGTGTCCTGTTCCAACTCCTACTCCTCCATGTCTGCATCCAACTATTCAAGTGCCTGTTCTATCTCATGAGAAAAGTCTTGCCCCTGCGATGGTTCACCCTATTCTCCTGATGCCAGCTGTTCATATGAATCAACTACTTGTATGGGCGTTTCTTCATCTGTCTGCACATGATGCACCCCCTGTTGTATATGCTACTGTTGCACTTCCTTCTCCTATTGGCACAACTCTTGTTCTTTCCAGAGTTGCTCCCTAAGCTCATGCAACTCGTTCTCTGCTTCTTCCATTCTCTTCTTATCCCTCTGCCTTCGCGCGATTCGCTTGTCGCGATGCTGCATTTTTGACTGAATAACCATAGTTTCTTGTTCTAAAAGTGGATCTACTCGAAACTTGCATCTTTTCTCCTCCTCCATGTGGTTGATAATATTCCTCTTCCCTTTGTCCCACACAGGTATGCTTGGCTCTGCTGCCTCAGCTGCTGCTGCTACTGCTACTGCTCTTCGTGATGCTGCTTTTCTAACCACTCAAGGATGAAGCTGACCTATTCATTGGGTCCAGAGAAATTTTAGCAATACCTCCATGAGTCTTCCTTGGCCCAAAGAAATGCCCCATGGATCCAGTTGAACTGAACTCTCATGCAATGATCCTTCACAGTGCAATGTGGATCATACAGGTTGAAGCTTTAGAGGTCGAACAGGTAATTCTTCATCTATTTTGCTTCAACATTTGCTTGCTTGATACTTTGGATCTCATATAACCCAATCCACAATGGAAGAGTGGCCCAAGGTGCCTTCTTCTTCCGCTGCAATCTAGCTGTCAATCCTACTGAGATGTGATATGCTACTTCCTACATGACAAGTACGTCCAAGGAAAAATTTGGCAGAACATGTGGAGGCTTCTCTACACTGAACATTCAGATGAAAGTGTCAGATGGTGAGGCATACCAATCTGCAATGCCTAACAACGCCTCCATTGCTTCCTTTGACATGCAGGGTGGATCCTGTTCAAATATCAACATGTACACTAGGGTGATGAAATGGTTGAACAGCCGTATGATTACTCCCCTAAAGCTACATTCGGACAACAACTTGAAATATGTATTCACAACAGTCTTTGCCGATGACCATGCCCACTCCAAGCCCGGGAACTCATGTCAGGCACAGACTGCATCTAGGATGTAGGTGGACATATAAATATTTGCATGCATACCCTTGGGTGACTGTCAAGCCTTCGTGACTTGTTCCTTCAGCTGATGAGCCAGTATGTCAGACTAGTTGCATGGTCTTCCTTCTCTAGCCAGTTGGTCCAATGCGATCACCCAACTTTGAGGAAAGGTTTCAGTGCTTGCTTGGCCACTCAGTCGACATGCGAATATGACCAAGTATTGGTATGCCTTCCTCAATATCTTTGTCTTGTAGATCTAGTTGGGTGTCATCCTGAAACGAGTTGGCTCCTTTACCCAATCCTTCAAAATGTCTTTGGAGTTACCTCTGCTACTGGGCAAGATGAATGGAGGACTCATGACAGTCACGGGCTCTGAAATTTGATACATCTCATCATAATCTCGTGCCCAGAAGGTTGCAAGCTTCATCCCACTAACACTTCTCAAGGTCATCGTCTCGGGGTCAGTGTGAGAGACGATCTAGTGAATCATGTTCGCGCATGGGAACGCGGGGTATCTGCATGCAATCCGGTACAAGCTGGAATTGTGAATGTTCATGTACACCTAACGGTCTTCGAGGTCTTCCCCAAAAGTGCCTGTGAATGTTTCATTAACCTCTTGCCACTTCAGTTTGATGTCCTTGTCTAGATACAACTTCGTATCTTCATAGATCGACAGACTAGAGGACACCTGCTCAACTGCTACTCTAGCTGCAACTCCATCAGTGTCCTGTGATCCTGTTCTCTTGGAAGTCATTGGGACAGATGAAAAAATAAAAGATCTAGAAACAAGTAGCATGCATGGCAAGAAATATGTCAGTGGAAACAAAGCAAATCTGGGGAAGGACACAACACATACCTGGGAAACTGATGAGCAAGATTGCATAAATTTTACTGGGAGGCTGGGAGACCCAGATGTCTGGGAGGTAGGACTGGCTGCTGGATCTATGAAATGCGCAATCTAGTCAGGCAGATGACTGCTGGGATTGTGCAATGCATAATTCCAGTTGGGAAGGACTGTTGGCCCAGGGACAGATTTACGCAATTTCTTGGGCCAAGTAGCCAGTGTCCTCTAGAAATGTGCAAAACAATCCTGGAGGCCAATGGTGCGAAAGAATGTGCATTTCTGGGGAGGAAGGTGAGCCTTCCTTTCCCAAATTGCGCAATGCAGCCTTGGTGAAGGTAGAGCTCGGGTCAAGGTTGGCCTGACTCACCAATGGGCAACTGAAAGCAACTAAGAAAGTAAATGCATGGTGACACTAAGTGATAGCAGAATTTATTGACAGTTCATGCAAAACATGAATGAAATATTCAGCAAATAGATCAACATGCATGTGGGTGAGGCAGTTCGTCGGTTGGGCGAACGTTCGTGTAAATCAGCTTCATGCATGCGACAACAATGAGATAGCAACGAAAACTAAAACAGAGCTAGGAAAAGTTAGTATACATGTAAACAATAGCAAGCACTCAAAGAAATCAAGTAAACAACACTCACACAAGCGAATACACAAAAAGCGACAAAAATGATGAAAAAGACAAGTTGAGGCCACTTACCTGTGAATAGCTTAGCCAAATGTGTCAAAGAGTCCTGGATGTGTTGTGGGATGTCAGAGCTTCAAGATCGATGTGAATGAATGAGCTCTGATGTGTCGAATAAATAATTTTGGTCGCATGACGCACATGCCACAAATTTAGGAAAATGCGACACTTGGAGGTAAACTTCTAAAACAACTTTGCATGTAATCCCTGGTGCTAAAAATAGCTCCCTAAATCATGGGATTCCTTTTCCATGTTGTTCCTTGCTATTCCGGGAAGAGCAAGTCATGTATTCATGCAAGTCAAGTTTCCTCGGTCTCGGGTAGAACTGGCCAACCAGACTATTCATGCATGCAGTTGCTCAACTTCTTAGGAAAAATCTGCATTCCTGGCTGGGAGATGGGCTGATTGCCCAGGAGGATTGTGCAATTTTTGGGTAGAGCAAGTAACTACTGCCCATATTTGTGCAAATCCTAGGCTGAGCAGCCCTGCTGGGGAAATTTGCGCAAATCTTGCTGGGAGTGTTGGCTGGCAGGATTGCGCAATCTTGGATCCGAGCAAGATGGCGGAGAGGATTGCGCAATTTATGGAGGGAAGTCTCGTTACCTCTAGAAATGTGCAATTTTCAAGGGGAAGTTGCTCAGCCTCCAGCTGGACCAAGTCCGGGTGAACAACCTGTGATGGGAATGGATCCACTGTGATCGACAGGCTGCCTTTGTGCGAGGAAAACACTGAAGCTTGAGTACTTGATGAAGCAAGACAAAGTGCTGTGAAAGGGTGGTAGGGAGGCTCCAAAATAGGCTAAGATAAAGTATTGGAGGGTGGTTGTAGCCGCTACAATAGTTAACTAATTCAACTCACTCTAGTTAACTATTACAAATTGATATGAGAATAGAATTCGATTTTAATTCTCAATTTAATTCATGGATAAATTTAACTGGAATTTCTGGATTCTATTTTTATCATTTCTTATTGCTATTTTCAACACAAAGCATAACCTAGGTTGGAAGTGATATTCCCAAGTGATGAAATGCCTCCACTAAAAATCCTTGCGCTTGCAAGAAAATTACTACTAGTGGCTGCTAAATGGAACTGGAATATATGCTCAGAATGAGCTAAAAATTGGTGGGTGGCCTCCTCACTAATAACCTAGTAGAACCCATAAATATCTCATGGACCAAATGGTAGAATGTATCGCCCAATAATCACTGTGCCACGCTTTGGAAATTTTGTTGTTATTGTTGGAATGGAGCTGATATTTCGACCTTCATACCTACTCAATTTTTTTCGCAAAATTAGGAGTGACTTTCTCCCTCCAAACCCACAAAAACCTAGTAACAGTTTGGGCAGAACCCAAGTACTAAAATTGACCCCTAAATAGTGCGAGTTACCCAACCGACTTACTGAAATGGGAAATTGTCTGGAATGAATAGTTGGAAATGACCCTTCACTTTGCACTACTGGAATCCTCCCAAACTCCTCTAAGAATCACTCGGAAGGCCCAAATCCTCAATCTTCTTCAACTCCTGGATATGCCCACAAAATGCTTGTGCAAGGTTGCGCAATCCATCTCTACGCATTGCCAAAATATAAGGGAATCATCCCACAAGATTGGCCCTACTATAGTCTCGTAACTTGACTCCAAAATTTCAGCAAAACAACAAGAAGATATCCCTGCAATTTATCTCTTAAATCCCCACATTATCCTGTGCAATAGCCATATCGATTTTCCCTTCTACACCTAGGAAATGTGCTCCACTAAAGTATCCCTACAATACAACTCATGGATAATCCCTAGATGGAGTCCTCAATTCTCCACTAGGGAGACACTCGAAGTCCTCTGAAAAAAGGGTGGGAATTCCACTCGAAATTCCCAATGCTAAACAACACTCGCCTTCTTGTGCTAAACAACTCCAAGAGAACTATAATTAGAAGTTAAAATGATCAAATATACCCAAAATGAAGGCTTCCATGCCCTATTTATAATTCATTGTCCCTCTCCTCCCTTGGTGGTCCCCACTCTTCACTAATTCACACTTCTCCTCTTGATGGGTTCCTTCTTCCACTAAGGTTGCAATTCTCCTTTTCTCCTAAGTCCCATATGCCAAAATTGTCCCCAATGCCCAAAATTGAAGAATTGAAATACAAATTAAAAATTTGTGAAATTTGGGATATCATAGTCCTCCTCGCTGAAAATTGTTTTTCCTCAAGAAATGCCTAAATGAGTGCTCTCTCTTTTGAATGACCCAAATTTTAGCTACAAGCAATACCAGGGTCCCAAATGTGCCACTACGTCATGTCAAATTTGCACACTATCCCACCATAAAGGAATACCTCGATACTAGGATCCCAAGCTATCCTGCTCAATGCGAATCCCCCCCCACTCCATGCACAAACCAAAAATGTATGGGCGCAAGAGACTGCCAACATACTACCGGCAAGTAGAGTACCTTGATACTACCAAGCCCCTGTCAACTCCTCAAAACGTTGAGCTGCTGATAATTTGATCTATGGTACCTCAAGAGAGAACTCCTGGAGACGCAACTTAAGCCTCATAGAATGAATCCCTTGCTCCTGTGATTCAATCATGACCATCTTCTACTAGTCATATAACCACCCACAAGAAGCACTACCCCATCGTGACATGTCCCAGAGAAGTGAAGTGCTTGCTGCCAAATGGAAGCTCAATGGAAGATTTGGGTGACCTTCCCTTATGGGAACCCACACTTCCCAATCTATGACCCAACTTATCATCCAATCATGTGAGCGTTGTGTCAGTATGGCATGATTGCGACACCCTCGTGCTCTTGTAGATCCATCCATTCCCATAATCCTTTGTCACAACCCCATAAAGGACAACTCTATAGTGCTAAAGAAAATCCTATAATGTCATCCCATCTAATCTATCATTTATCAATCCTTGCTTAGTCTATGGCTAGAACAATAGCAGGGATGACCCTCCTCGGCCCATATTGATAATCCTGATGATCCCTGACCTTTCCTCCTGAGGGAGGTGTCGTCTTGTCACTGTCATCTCTATTATCCTCTCAAAGTAAGGTGGTCTACTTCACCAATGGATCCCTAGAACCCAAAGCCAAATTGAAATCCCATTGCTTCCAATTCCTATCACTTGCCACTATGTAGGATTGATGTCCACTGGGAACCTCACGTGCCATACAACTAATCCTTGAATGCTAATAATAGATGGATATATGATACCCACAACCAAATCAGTGTATGTGGATCTATCCTGCTCCAGCCAATCGTCGCCACTAAATCTACCATTCACACCCTCAGTAATGTGCCAATACAATGTCTAAATCCCAGGTACCCATTGGAAAATTACATCAACCGTACACAATATCCTTTGCTCATGCAAGATCCTAACAAGCCCTACTGAAGTAGAGGCACATGTCTCCCCCATGATCAGCTCCCCAAGTGTGGGCTCAGAGATGAACAATATGCCACCCTTGCAGAAGAACACCTCATCTCCTAGCCTATAGCTGCCAACTTGCATATCGACCTTGCTCCTCCATTGGGGAATCTCTATCATGCCCTTGATACACTAAATCTCATAGATTCATCTCAAGCAAATCTCTCAAGTCCTGTTATCCACAAACTGGGCCTCAATCAAACACAACAAATCTCCCCTCAATTGCCTGTGATGCCAACGAGTGAGAGATGCGAGGGCTCCAACAAGTATGGTGGAGAACTTGTGTAGACAATATTGACTAGCCTCATGACCGATCCATTCTCCAAACCAGAGTATGTCCACCTCAGTGACATGCCTAATGCTCTCATCAAGATGTCTCCCTGCTAGCAGGACTCCCCCAGTCCGTAGTGCAACCCTGCATGCTACTGCATATACCCATGTATCCTCATGCCCCTTAGCATACAACTACATCTAGTTTCACATCTCTGTTCATTGTTGGACCCTGCTACATGTTGTCGCATCACCCCATATCAACTTGCATCCCTCTTGTATTGATGTGTCTTTCATAAGATGAGGAAATGCACTCTAATGTGAATCGATCCTCCTACACCCCGGTGTGACCCTACACACCACTATGCAAAATCATGTGCCTCTGTGCTCCTCTACATATCTTTGTGCATCATTGTAAGCCCCTATACACCCCTGGATGCCATGTTCTAAAACTGATTCAATAAGTATCAAACCGCATCTTGTCAGTATCACCATATTCACTCTCTTACCTCCATAACCTCGGATGAGTGGACCTCCCCTCCCGATCCTCCCTAATGTTGGAATTTCTAAGTCTAACCCATTAGAAATTCTTCCTGTACTATCTGGTTTATTTATTCCTATTTGTTTAATTACTTAAAAAGTTATTTACCATGTAAATACTGAAAATAAACACAAGTATAGTATCAACATCTACAGATCATCAACTAAAAGAAAACAAGCACACAAGTGACACTGTTATTTTTGGACCAAAGTCCCCGAAAAACCCAATGCGGGAAAACCAGTGTAGCTATTTAGAGATTTATATTATTATGCAGTTTATCAAAGTACAATTGGGTGCCTAAACCGTCTCACTCGACAGAGAAAAATATACGGCAGCAATACCTCTATATCTGGAAACAGGTATTCAAAAAACTTGTCCCATGAAACCCTCTTCGGCACAACTAAAGCTCAGCGTTGGTCCTTCTAGCCACTGCGTTAGCCTCCTGCTAACCTGCGTTAGCCTCCTGCTAACCTGCGTTAGCCTCCTGCTAACCTGCGTCAGCCCCAGGACCCTCTGCATTAGCCTTTTGAGGCATTGTGTAGCCTCTGGAAGCCTCTGCATCACTCCCTCTGCCCTTTGCATGGACGACGCAGTCTGTCTAGGCTCTGCGTAGCCTGGACTGACTGTTGCTCTCGCTCTCTCCACTTTTGTGCTGCTATCACAGTATTGTATCTGCCTCTCTGCCTCATACTCACTGCCCCTCGCTGTTGATCACTGATTCAACTTTGCTTAGCAATCCCACTCTAACAAACTGAATGACTGATCACTCTGATGTGTTCTCCAACTGACCCTCAAACCTCCTCTTATACTTTTGTCGTTGGTCCTTCAACGACCGAGATTAAATCTCTAATCAATGGATAAGATTAGATTTGTCTTGATCCATGAATTTTGGAACCTTCTAACCCAGTTTTATATTGATACTCATTAATATTTTATCTTTCCTAAGTTTAGACTTAGGAACTCCATTAAAAATATTAATTATTTTAATATCTCCCAAACCAGGTACAATATGTCCAAACCATTTCTGGGTCTTGGATATCTCATGTGCTTTAGACTCTCCACCAATTTTCATGGCTAGATCACATCCCATGCTACCCTTAATCAACACTCCCTCTTAGCGAGGTTTGTGCTCTAGTAATATTCCTCACTGAGCATCACTTTGAGCATCCGACACTGTACATGTGCTGATGCTAGGCCTCCCCGCCCAACATCCTTTGCACTGCAACATCCTGTACTATTGCCCATGGCCCTGCCACTGCTACATTAGTACGATAGCTCCCTCTGCATTCGTGTTGCTGCTGGTCCATCCTCCCAACACTGCATCTGCACTACATCCCTTCTCATCATGTTGCATCATGCTACTGCAAACTGATACTCCACTGCAACTTAGTTACTTAGCAGTAAGTAACTGATCCACCCAACTCTAACATTCCTGTCAAGCTAGAAACACTCCCGATGTTGAAGCTCCCTCTGTCGCTAACAAGTCCTCCCTCTACTGACCTCTGCTCTACTGCAACAACTCCCTACATCTCACACTATTGCACACCTCTTTATACCATTCTGCACTGGTGCAACACTCCCATGCCTCTCGCACTATTGCAGCCTGCTAACCTCGTGCTGTATCAGGACTCCTGCACTATAGCACTCTTTGTTTCTCCATCCACATCCGTCTCTACCGACATCTGCCAGTCCTGCTACTCCTCTTCGGGGCTCCCGTAGCAAGGTCTAATCCAAGAGGTTGGGTACCTCAAGGATCCTTCCCCTCATCACCTGTAGTCCTCCTAACTACAGCTTGATGTCTCCCCACTTCTTCTTGAGTGGCACATGAGCACTCATGGCACAATCATCGTCCTCCTTGACGTCTTTCTCTGCCTTTACAGGTGTTGCCTTCGAGTCCAAAGCCTCTCCCTTGCTCTTCTTCCTATGACACTGGTTCGCAAAATGACCCAGTTCCCCACAATGGAAGCACTTGAACCTAGAGAGGTCCTTCTTCTTCCTCTTCTCCTTCCTTCCTGCAGACGCTAGAGCCGCACCCTCTTCTTCCCCCCTCTTTATTATGACCCCTTTGCAGCTACTCCCTGCCTTGGTCAACCATCTGATCTCTTCTTGATGAAGAGTCACCCACAGTTCTTCCCAATTTGGAAGACTCGTCCTGCCCAGTATGCTCTGGAAAAATACCTCCCAATCCTCAAAAACTGCATTCAGTGTAGTCCTCACCATCAATTCCTCATCTGGCGTGGCCCCTATGGAAGTTAGTTGGTCACGAATCTTCTTCAAGTGACCGAGGAAGACATCTATCTGATCTCCCTTCTGCATCTGGTATGCCCTTAGTTGATTCTCTAGGAGCGTCTTCCTTTGCGTGAAAGTATGTTGGTACAATGTCTTCAAGGCATCCCACATCTCCTTTGTCGCTTCCTTCTCGGCAATATGTGGTACCGCATGATCCTTGATCCCATCAAGGATGATGCACTTAGCCTTCACCATTGCCTCCTCGTACCTTTCATTAGCTACCAGGTCAATGTGGACAACTATCACTTTCGTGACGAAGCCCTTAAGGCAATGTTTGTCTAGAATGGATAAGATCTTGGCCTTCCAAACCACAAAGTTGTGCGCTCTGTTCAGCCTATCCTGATCTCTCAACCCATTCACGGCCATCTTGATGCTCTTCTTTCGACTCCTCCGAGTCTCTCTACTTCCCTTCTGGAAGTCCTTTGTTCGACTCCTGCTGAGTCTCTCAACTTCCCATTTAGAAGTCCTTTGTTCGACTCCTGCTGAGTCTCTCAACTTCCCATTTGGAAGTTCTCGGTTCGACTCCCTCTGAGTCTCGATTACCCTTCTGCAAATCCCTCTGCCAATGTCAATTTTCCCCACTTTGATCGTCTGTGTAATTGCACCACTGATCCAGATTCCTTGGCTAGAAATCGCCTCGGCAGCAACTCCCTCCACCTTGGTCTTGCCTTGTTAGGTATTGTTCTGACCACAGTACCTCACCAGCTTTGATCTGCAAATTTCCCACAGCCTCCTATACCCTAGCAACTGAAGGATTGAGCCACTTGGCTCTGTGCAATCTCGGCACTGGCAAATCAGCTCCCCCAGCCAACTGTGTTAGCCCTCCTAGGCTCTGCGTGAGCTTGATACTGCCTCCCTTAGCCTCTGCGCTGCCTTTCTCTGGCCCAGAATGATGACGTAGTCCCTCTGCGTCACTCCTTCCTCTGTCACCTTCTGCAAGGATCAGCTTTGTCACTTGGGAGAACTGAATCTACTACAAATGCTCTGCTTGGATGATGCCTTCATTTTTCTTGTGATCTACAACCACGCTCTGATACCATGTTGGAATTTCTAAGTCTAACCCATTAGAAATTCTTCCTGTACTATCTGGTTTATTTCTTCCTACTTGTTTAATTACTTAACAAGTTATTTACCATGTAAATACTAAAAATAAACACAAGTACAGTATCAACATCTATAGATCATCAACTGAAAGAAAACAAGCACACAAGTGACACCATTATTTTTGGATCAATGTCCCCGGAAAAAACCCAATGCGGGAAAATTGGTGCAGCTATTCAGAGGGTTATATTATTATGAGTTTTATCAGAGTACAACTGGGTGCCTAAACCGGCTCACCCAACAGAGAAAAGTATACAGTAGCAAAACCTCTATATCCTTGAACAAGTATTCAGAAAACATGTCCCACGAAACCCTCTCCGACACAATTGAAGCTTAGTGCTGACCATTTTGACCACTATGTCAACCTCCTGCTGACTTGTGTTAGCCATAGGACCCTCTGTGTCAGCCTTTTGAGGCACTACGTAGCCTCTGGGAGCCTCTGCGTCAATCCCTCTTCCCTCTGCGTGGATGACACAATCTCTCTGGGCTCTACGCTACCTCTACTGGGCTCTGCATAGCCTGGATTGACTGTTGCTCTTGCTCTCTCTGCTTCTGTGCTGGTCCCCCAGTATTTTCCCTACCTCTCAGCCTCGTATTCACTGCCCCTCGCTGCTGATCATTAATTCAACTTTGGTTAGCAACCCCACTCTAGAAAAATGAATGATTGATCACTCTGGTGTGTTTTCCAATTGACCCTCAAGCCTCATCTTATACTTTTCTCATTGGTCCTTCAACGACCGAGATTAAATATATAATCAATGGATAAGATTAGATTTGTCTTGATCCATGACTTTTGGAACCTTCTAACCTAGTTTTATATTAATGCCCATTAATATTTTATTTTTCCTAAGTTTAGACTTAGGAACTCCATTAAAAATATTAATTATTTTAATATCTCCCAAACCGGGTACAATCTATCCAAACCATTTACGGGTCTTAGAAATCTCATGTTCTTTAGCATCTCCACCAATTTTCATGGCTAGAGCACATCCGATGCTACCCCAAATCAACACCTAAGATATTTGATATGTGAATCTCCCTATGTGCCTGTGGTGATATCCTTAGGGTGTTTCTCCTTGGTGACCCATATGGCCCATATATCCATGGGGAATCCTCCTCTCCATACAAGTAACTTTTGGTGGAATACAATGCCACCTCCTCTTGAAACCTCCTACCAAGGTACATTGATCATCCAACGACCCCATGCACAACCAACATGCTAAGACAAGTCATAGAGTCTGCCTGCTCCCCTGTCAGCCAGACTTGTCACTGGTGTTATCCATAACTCTGATGGGAATATGTAAATGGGGGTGATTCTAATAATCGAATCCACCATCAGGTTAATACCATGACTAACCCAATCCATGAAGTGATGGGGGGGTCCACCTGGATCCCAACGATGATATAACCCTGAGCCCCTTTGGCAAACCACAACCCCTACTAAACTATGCTCCTAGTGATGGATTTATCTAGACACCTTTCCATCTCCACTAGGTACCAACTCAATACCTCTTGCCATCCTATCCCAAAAGAGGGATAGAAAGTGCAATATCCTATGGAAAGAACAAGGCCTCTAGGCTAATGTGTTGTCCTACTCAGCCCATGTCACTCAATCATAACAATGTAAACTTTGAAACGGGAACTGATACTGTTACCCGTTTTGTAGATATAGCAAAAAATGACCCGATTTTCAAAAGTGGTGATGCAGAATACACATGTTTTTTTAGAACATGGTTTTTGGAACTTTAATTTTTTTCATGTGCATTAAGTTTTAGAATGGTAGTGATTTTCATGCTGATTTTAAAAAGTGAGTATTCTGCATCACACCCTTTTTTTAAAAGACCTATTTTTTGACTTTAAATTTTCTAGTGTGTGAAATGTAAATAATTATTTCATAACCCTTTTTTTAAAAGACCTATTTTTTGACTTTAAATTTTCTAATGTATGAAATGTAAATAATTATTTCGTAAATTTAATAATTTTGGAAGTGATCTTCTTCTTCATATTTTCTAGTTTTTATTTTTTTTATTTTTATTTTTGTAGTGGGGCTTTTATTGATTTGCATATTTAAAGAAGAAGGTCGATATTGTACATTTTCGATATTGTACATATTTATACATCATTAATTAAATTTTCAATCCACATGAAATAATTGTCTCTAAAAAACAAATATAAAAATATATATAAAAAAAACAAAAACAAAAAATAAAAAATGTTAAAAAAAATTTATATCATAAACCATAAAAGAATTTGGAAAAAAAAAAACAATTATAAATATATATATATATATAATTAAGTAAGTAAATATTGAGAAATAAAATATATATATATATATATATATATATATATATATATTAACAAAAACTAGGAAAAAAAATAGAAACAAACTAGTCTAAAGAAAAAAATAGAAAAATAACGAAAAAAGTTTAAAAAACTAGTGAAATTAATATTTAAAAAAAAAAAAAACAAAAAATGTAAAAAAAATAAAATCTCACAAACCATAAAGAATTTGGAAAAAAGAAACAAAATTAAAATATATATATATATATATATATATATATATAAGTAGAAATAGAGAAATTAAAAAAAAAAACATTAGAAAAAACTAGGAAAAAAATAAAAATAAAAACAAACTAGTTAAAAAAAAATAAAATAGAAAATTAACGAAAAAAATAAAAAAACTAGTAAAATTAATATTAAAAAAACAAAAATTAAATTAAATTATAAAAAAAATAAACCAAAAAAATGGTTATTTTTTATTAAAAAAAACAAAAATACAATTATCTTTTATTAAATATACCTATTTTATTTAAAACTAAATAAATAATTATTTTTTTTAAACAATCTTGTCTTTTATTAAAAAAAAATAAAAAAAATTTAAACAATTTTTATTATTATTATTTTTTAATTTAAAAATTCAAATTATTAAAACTACATTTTATATTTTCAAAAAATAAAAATAAAAATTAAACATACATTTTATGTGGGCCGCCCCGCCCTGCCCGACGGGCGGCGGGTCGATTCCGGGAATCGACCTGCCGCCCATCGGGCGGGGCGGGGCGGCCCGGGGGTGGCCCTGCGCGGGTGGAGGAGGCCGGGGAGGGGGCGGGGGGAGGGAGGGGTGGGCGGGGGGGCCAGGGAGGGGGCGGGGGTAGGACGGGGGGGGGGCCGGAGAGGGGGCGGGGGGAGGACGGGGTTTTTTTTTAATTTTTTTTTAAATAAAACATTAAAAAATAAATTTAATATGTTTTAAAAAAATTAATTAAAAATTTAATATGTTTTAATATTAATTAAAAAAATTTAATATGTTTTAAAAATTTTGTTTTAATAAATAAAAAATAAATTTAAATTTTGTTTTAAATTTTAAATTAAAAAATTAAAATTGGTTTTAATTTTTTTTTTTTTTTTTGACATAAGTTTAAAAAAACATTATATTTTTTTTTTTAATTAAAAAAAGATGGTTTAAAAATAAAAATGTAAATTTAAATTTTTTGTTTTTTTAAACATAAAATGTATGTTTAATTTTTTTTATTTTTTTTGAAAATATAAAATGTAGTTTTAATAATTTGAATTTTTAAATTAAAAAATAATAATAATAAAATTGTTTAAATTTTATTTATTTATTTATTTATTTATTTTTTTTCATAAAAGACAAGATTGTTTAAAAAAAAAATTTATTTGTTTAGTTTTAAATAAAATAGGTATATTTAATAAAAGATAATTGTATTTTTGTTTTTTTTAATAAAAAATAACCATTTTTTTGGTTTATTTTGTTTATAATTTAATTTAATTTTTGTTTTTTTAATATTAATTTTACTAGTTTTTTTATTTTTTTCGTTAATTTTCTATTTTTTTTTTTTAAACTAGTTTGTTTTTATTTTTTTTCCTAGTTTTTTTTAATGTTTTTTTTTTTTTAATTTCTCTATTTCTACTTATATATATATATACATATATATATATTAATTTTGTTTCTTTTTTCCAAATTCTTTATGGTTTGTGAGATTTTATTTTTTTTACATTTTTTGTTTTTTTTTAAAATATTAATTTCACTAGTTTTTTAAACTTTTTTCGTTATTTTTCTATTTTTTTCTTTAAACTAATTTGTTTCTATTTTTTTTTCCTAGTTTTTGTTAATATATATATATATATATATATATTTTATTTCTCAATATTTACTTACTTAATTATATATATATATATATAAAATTGTTTTTTTTTTTTTTTTTTCCAAATTCTTTTATGGTTTATGATATAATTTTTTTTAACATTTTTTATTTTTTGTTTGTCTTTTTTATATATATTTTTATATTTGTTTTTTAGAGACAATTATTGCATGTGGATTGAAAATTTAATTAATAATGTTTTGTTTTTAGTATATATTTTTATTTATGTTTTGTTATTTTTATTTTTTTGTTTTGTATTTTTTCATTGTTTTAATTTTAATTTTAATTTTAATTTTTTGAAATTTTAATGTTTTTCGGGGTCATGATAAAATATTTTATGCTATTATTTTGAAATGTTGAAATTTCACCCTTGAAAAAAAAATTGTTGTCCCAGCATCAACACTTTTCGTTTTGAGGGTGTTTTTTGCACAAAATTTACCATTGAGAAAAAAAAATGTTATTCGAACATCAACACTTCGTTTTGAGGGCGTTTTTTGGACAATTTTTGCACCAAAAATTGGTTTTCACCGTCATTTTTAAAACATGTTGAAAATTTAGTTTGGAAAAAAAAGGTGTTATTCCAGCATCAACACTTTTCGTTTTTAGCACTGTTTTTGATGTTTTTTCGGGGTTTTTTGGCCAGAGTTCCCGTTTTGAGTTTATAGTTCCCGTTTCAAAGTTTACATTGTTTCATGCTAATATGGTCATCCCATATGGTATGTCTAAACAACTTTACTTCTTTCAATCCAATGCGTAGGGGTGGGATAATAATGTTGTAGGTCCCATTAGCGAGCCTATGAAGTGAATTATGATGAAATCCAATTGTGTGCCCTCTATGTTTCCCCTCATAAATGGCTATCCCAAAGGATGCCTACACATCCTCCTCCATCATGGGCTCAACATGAGCTTAAAACTGCTCCTCCATAGATAACTCAATGTGCAAGACATTCTCACGAGTCGGTTGTAGGTAGCTACCATCTTGAAATTTTTTCATAGACCTAGATGCCTCATCAATGGATACCTCAACAACAGATGGCACCTCATCAACGATGGACATGTCTCTTGGCACCTTATCAACGGGTGTATGCTCAACTGTCTCTGCCAACGTGTCAACTAAAACTAGATCTCATATGGATGTTCCCTCATCCGACATTATACCTGTCTCTATGCCCCATGGATGCATAATCAGAACCTCTGGAACATACCTCCCTGTAAGTTGCTATACAATCAGGTGCTCCTCATTTTCAAATATCACAGGAGGTTCCTCTATTCAATCATGAGTGTCCTTGTCATCATGATTGTTTTCCATGGGAAATGAAGAATGTCCACAACTCATTCCCATACAAAGTTTCTTAACTTGCAACACTGGTTCATCTCGAGCTCATGAGTAAGCCTACAAACTTCCTCCTCCTTCCCTTCTAGTGCATCATGGTACATCTCAACAAGCATGAGTAGGTGGTGTCTATCCAAAAGGAGGTGTAGGTAATTGGTTTTCATCTTTGCCAATGCCTCTTTGAGTGTTTGAAGGTTTGCAAGTGAAGGCTCTCCTCCCAAACTGTCAAGTGTCACTGCATTCCTCCAACAATATTCTTCCACTAATTCCTGTGTATCATCATAATGCTTTGTGGCCGCTACAATCTTGTCAGGGCTTACCTTCAATTGGTTCTCCAAATTAAGGGCACAGGTAGGTTCATGAGAAAAACCTTCTTCATTAAACAAATCAACTGTTAGATTTGGGTTCTCATAGCTAACTACATGTTTTTTGTCACCTATGCACATTGCTTGATTGGAAACTGGGGTAGCATCAACTGTCGTGAGTGTGGTCTCATAATCCCCCTTGTACTCATAATCCAACTCATCAATCTCACTAAGTGACAAGTAATATGTGACAACATCTAACATTACCTCATCTAAAACCTTTGCATCAACCTACTGGAGTGTATCTGGGTGAGCTCCTTCCTCAATGGGTATGTCTTCTCCTAACTTGTCATTGTCCTCACCCTCTATTTTTTTTTCTTGCACTTGCAATATTCATACTAACATTTTGTTCAATGATCATGCTTCTCTCATTTTCATCACCTGCAGGTCTGCAACTATGTTTTCTTCTTATTTCCCTTGCTGATGCCAAATCTTCAAACAAATCCACCATTTTCTCGAAATTCCTATTATAATTTTTAATTTTCTCAAGGAATTCCTCTTGCTGAAACATTTTTGTGCATAAGTTCAATATGAAGAATAATGTTGTACTATTGTTTCATCCTCTAGAATTTAGCCTCACAATAGCAACTTTGGTGTTACCATGATTTAGATTCACAACTAGCCAAAATCATGCTCTAATACCATTATAATATTCCTAATTGGAAATATTGAGTGGTTAACAAAACATGCACTACAATAGCAACTAGGAAATGCAACACAAACACAAAAAATTAAAACACAAGAGAATATACACCAAACTCCCAAGTTATTTTATTAATTCTAAATGGAATGGAGTACATATAAGAAGGAAAAGAGGAGCCTAGGTTTTCTATAGCAACAAAGCATAACCTAAGTTGGAAGTGAGGTGTCGAAGTGATGAAACGCCTCCAACAAAAATCCCTGCATTGGAAATAAAATTATTGTTGTTGATTGTTGAATGGAACTGGAATATATGCCCCGGAGAGTGCCTAGATTGAGCTGAAACTTGGCGGGTGGCCTTCTCACTAATAACCTGGAAGAACCCATAAATATCTCACAAACCAAATGGTAGAATGGCTCACCCCCTAATCATTTCAGCCTTCTCTGGAAATTTTTCTGCTACTACTAGAATGGAAGTGAGATTTTGGCCCTCGAACCTGCTCAGAAAATTCTGCAAAATTAGGAGTGACTTCCTCCCTCCAAACCTATAGAAACCTAGTAAGGGTTTGGGCGGAACCCAAGTACTGAAATTGACCCCCAAATAGTGAAAGTTTCCCAATCGGCCTACTGAAATGGAAAACTAACTAGAATCAATAGTTGGAATACCCTTCTCTTTGCACTACTGGAATCCTCCCAAACTCCTCTGAGAATCACCCAGAATGCCCAAATACTAACTCCTCTTCAACTCCTAGATCAACCCACTAAATGTATGCATAGGCTTGTGCATTCCACCTCTACACACTACCAAAAGATAAGGGAATCAACCCACAATATTGACCCTAATCCAGCCCGGTAGTTTACCTCCAAAATTTCGGCAAAACAATGAGAAGATATCCTTGCAATTTATCTCTCAAATCCCCTCATTAGCCTGCCCAATAACCAGATCGATTTTCCCTGATGAACACAAGAAATATGCTTTGTTGAAGTATTCTTGCAATACAATTCCTGGAGAAGCCCTAGATGGAATCCTCAATTCCCCGCTAGGGAGACCCTCAAAGTCCTCTGAAGGAAGGGGGTTGAATTCCACTTAGAATTCTCAGTGCTAAACAACACTCGTCTTCTTGTGCTAAATAACCTTAAGAAAACTGTAATTAGAAGTTAAAATGAGAAAAGATACCCAAGATGAAGGCCTCCATGCCCTATTTATAATTTGTTGTTCCTCTCTTCCCTTGGTGGTCCCCACTCTTCACTAATTCACACTTCTCCTCTTGATGGGCCCCTTCTTCCACTAAGGTTGAAATTCTCCTTTTCTCCTAAGTCCCATATGCCAAAATTATCCCCAATGCCCAAAATTGAATAATTTCAATATGCCTTAGAAATTTGTGAAATTTGGGATATCACATTCTTGATCCACGTGGATGTTGGTGGCCACCCACCTATTCAACTTGGAACCCCACCACCGTCTCTTTTAGTTTTTCAATTTCATTAATTGTAGCACAATTTTTCAGGTCCTGAACTTCTAGAGCCGTTTTAAGGCCCTAAACGAAGTTTTTTTTGGGAAAACCAGGGAAAAAGTGACTCTTCAGTTGATGCTTGACATTCAAAATTTGTATTCCTAGAACAGATCTTTATAACGGGGTATTATGCGTGTCAAACGAAGATTATATGCCAAAGTTACGACCCTAGGAAGTTGATGTACCAATTTACCCAAATAGGGCCCATAGTTTGGGCACTTCATCTCCTAGGGTTAGTTTTTTGGATGTTTATGGTTTTCTATTGTTTCTCGATAATAAATAGGCCTTCAAGCCTCATTGTAACATAGTTCAAAGGGATTTAGCCGCCACATCTCTTCTTAGAGATAAGCTACCATTGCCCGAGCGAGTTTGATGTCCATTCTATTTGTAAGCATATTTTAGTATTTGAAATTAATGAAATGAAGCATTATTTCTGTTGCATCTATGTATTTATGGTTATATCTGTAATTTGTTGCATTATTGTTTAAGTTCAGATTAGTGGCATCAGAGAAATCTGCTCTTTCTTTGTTTTTCTTTGCATGTCCCCAACAAAGTCAAGATATAAGGGGTTACGACTCGAATTGGTCGAACCTTTGCAAGGTCAACCTCGCAAATCCCAATGGCCTCCCATGGCAGAAGAGAAGAAAGACGAGGGGGCAGGAGATATTTTCGAAATCTTGCTCAAAGAAGTCCTTAAGCAACAAAGGAATGCGATAATGGACAACTTTTCCCAGATTCTTCAGCGGCTACCCAAAGGTGACGCATCTCCTTCGAGCAGCTACTCTAGAAGCGCCACAACCTTTGAGGTACAAGTTAACTTTGACATCCCCATATTTGAAGGTCAGATAGATGCGGGCACCATCGATAAATGGTTAAATAGGCTAGAAGGATGTTTTTCTGTTCATGATTTTTCCAACCGGGAAAAGATTACTTTTTCATTTCTCAAATACGCCCCCCACATCAAGGACTGGTAGGAAACCTACTGTGATAAGAAGGACAAAGGTACACCCTCACTATTTTTAGCTGCAACCACTTGGAATTCATTTTGGGACACCATCAAGGAGTAGTACTACCATGTCAGGAGCTATGAGGATAAATACATAAAATGGACCACGCTGCGGAAGGGAAGGGATCAAGATGTGTCAGAGTTTACTAATTATTTTCTTACCCTTCACAAAAAGTTGGGTGTCAAGGATTATGAGTGACATTTGGTACTCAAGTACCGTGGATCCCTACACAGGTACAAACATGATGAGATGGATTTCCTGGACATCTCCTTGCTTGAAACAACATATGGATACACTATCAAGATTGAGAAGAAGTTTAAACAAAAGAAGCGAGACTTTGGATCTGCGAACCCAAAGCAAGGGAAAGGCGCCCCCAAGCCATAGAGCAAAGGACAAAGCCAAGGCAGGGCGACCCAGGACAACCCGTTGAATCCGCAATAAAGAAGAACACCTCGAAGATAAAGAAGGACACGAGGAAATGGTGTGAGTTCCAAAAGAGCTCCACTCACAACACGAGTGAGTGTCGGGCCAAGCAGTCGCTGGTGGTTGAGCTGAAGGCTTGCAAATCAGATGCGTGTTCTAACTCTGAGTTAGAACCCAACCAGGGGAATGAAAAAGGGAAGCAAATCATTGATGCGGAGCCCAGTGCCACCGTGGCTACCACCAAGATCTAGAAAAATGAGCCTGAGGATACAGAGGAGGAGGAACGCCTCTTCCACTCACAGATGTGGGTGAAGGGTTCTCCGTTGTAGTTCATTATCGATAGTGAGAGCCAAAATAACCTCATTCCAGTAGAGGTCGTGAAGTAGTTGGGCCTAGTGACTACAACACATACATAGTTGTAAACCATTGGGTGGATTCACCAAGGATGAGATCTCTGCGTAAGCCAACAATGTGGCCTTCCCTACATCATCAAGCCCTTTACGTATGAGGTACTGTGTGATGTTGCCCCTCTTGAAGTTTATGATGTATTATCAGGAAAACCATACTTGTGCAAGAAACATGTTGTATATGAGTCTAGACCTTGCTCTGTGATTTTTACTTTGGGCAATAAGTTGTATAGGATACCAGAGATAGCCCCGCCTACCACCATCCCTTTGATCACTGCAAAGAAATGCAGTAAGATCATTTCACAGACTAGGAAATTTGTTTTCCTTATGATTCGCCCTGAGGGTAAGAAGAAGATTGTGGCCATGGCTTCCAGACTAGGTTCTTCTGCACAACAATAGTAGATGGACAAGGTCATGAAAAAGTACATGGAAATTTTCTCCTCACATATGGGGGTGCCTCTGCACTGTCAGGTCAAGCACTCCATCGATATGACCCTGTGCACACCGCTATCCAATGGACCGATTTATCGACGTTATGTTATGGAGAACGATGAGTTCAAGAGGTAGATTCAAGATTTGTTGTAGAAAGGGCACATCACGCCAAGCTCATCATCTAGTGGGAGCCCAATCATATTGGTACAGAAGAAGGATGGGACCTAGAGACTCTGTATTGACTATCAGGTGCTGAACAAGAGAATTCTATGGAAAAGGTACCTGATCCCACTGATTGATGAATTTCTGGACCAACTCAAGGGGGGCAAATATTTCAGCAAGATTGATTTGAAGTTTGGTTATCACCAGGTTCCTATCAATCCCTTCAATGCGTGGAAGACTGCCTTCAAATCTAAGGAGGGCCTTTTCGAATTGTTGGTCACGCCCTTCGAGTTGACAAATGCCCCCACAACCTTCATGAGATTGATGGACGACATCTTGCGACCCTTCACTAATGCATTCATGGTGGTGTATTTAGATGACATCTTGATCTTCAGCCATAGTTGGGAAGAGAACCTCCACCATATTCAATAGGTTCTTCAAACCTTGCGACAACACAAGCTATGTGCCTATTTGGAGAAATGCACTTTTGGCATGACCAAGGTTTAATATCTCAGGTACATCATTGATGAGTAGGGTGTGCATATGGACCTAGCCAAGATACAAGTCATTCGGGATTGCCTAGCCCTAAACACTCTAACAGAGCTCCGCAACTTTCTCAGCTTTTCCAATTTCTACCATAGGTTTATGTTGGGGTTCTCCCATATCACTTTCCCTTTAAGTCAAGTCACTAAGGGAGGAGTGAAAGAAAAATTATTTTGGTCCAAAACCCAACAGAAGGTGTTTTCCGGGTTGAAGCATCGCTTCTACTCTACACTAGTGCTCACATTACCAAACCTGCAAAAACCATTTGAGATTGAGACAGGTGCCTCTGACTATGCTATTAGTGTAGTTCTTACTCAGCAGGGGCATCTAGTGGCTTACCACATTGAGACATTTTCAGACACAGTCTGAAAGTATCCCACCTATGACAAAGAAATGTATTCCATTGTGCAGGTCTGCTTTCAATGGAAACATTACATTTTATGGAAGGAAACGAGGACCCACATAGACCACCGACCCTTACAGTCATATAGAACAGGGAAAGTTGCAGAATGATCGCCATAAGAAATAGTCCACATACCTGCAACAATTTCATTTGAAAATTAAGTATAATAAGGGAGGCACAAATAATGTTGCACAATGCCTCAGTTGACCACCAGTCATGGTGTTGATCACTGTGCTCGACTCTTGTGGACATAAGACTTCAGGGTGGACACATCTTTACAAGAGCGATCCAGAATCCGACAGCACATACCAGACATTCTTGGAAGGTAAGAAAGTTCCAAATTTTCACCTCTAGGATGCATTTTTATGCCACCTGGGACACATCTGTGTTCCTTCAAGCGAGTGTTCCAAGATGATTTGGGAGGCGCACTATAGTCGGTTTGTTGGAAATTTTGGAGTAGAGAAAACAATGGAAGTACTGCAAAAGTATTTTTATTGGCCGAACCTTCGTTAGGATGTTGGGAAGTACATTTGATCCTGGATTGCTTGTGCCATTACCAAACCAACCATCAAGAAGCAAGGCCTATATACTCCTATGTCTACTCCTAGTCGACCTTGGCAATCCATCTCCATGGATTACATGTCGTGCCTTCCTTCTACTAAGCAATGCAACAATTGTTTTTTTGTGGCCTGCAAGAAGAATATCACAGTAGAGGCCACTGCTAAGCTCTTATTTGAGCGAGTGTGGGTACACTTTGGGATCCCACAGTCCATTGTCTCAGATCAGGACAACAAATTCCTAAGTGCATTTTGGTCAAGTCTTTGGTTGATCCTAGATACCAAAATTACTAAGTCCAGGACTTCCACCTCCAAATTGATGGCCAAATAGAGGTCATCACATTTTACGCGTGTACAACTAAAAGCATCCACACACATGGAATGAAAGCCTCCCTTATGTCTAGCATAGCTACAACAAAGCTCTCGATAGCTCAACAGGACACAACCCCTTTTAGGTAGGGTTGGGATTTCAACCATTATGTCCCATCGATGTGGCCATACCATTTGCAGCCACTTAGGTAGGTTCGGCTCATGTATAGTCTGAAGTTAACAAGGCTAACAACTTCATTTAGTGCATTCAACACATCCGACAGTAGGTCCACGATATATTAGACATAGCCAATGCTAAGTACAAGTAGTTCCATGATCAACGTCAGGTGCCGCACAAGTTCCAAGTGGGTGACAAAGTTTGGCTACATTTGTAAAACGAGCACCTCGTTGGACCCCACCGCAAGATTCACCCGCTCTGATATGGGACATACACCATCACCAAGGTTGTAGGGGACAATGCCTTCGATCTCAACATTCCACCTTTCCTTGGTCTACACCTAGTGTTCAATGTAGACCGCCTTCGGCCATACTTTCCACCATTGATGGACACATTCGACATTGCAGAGCAACTCACACCAACATAGTTAAACCCAAAATGCATGGAACAAGCCACAATTGATTGGATCATGGACACACAAATAAAAACCACTCACCAATAGAAGATCCAACTATATCAATTTGTCAAAGCTAGCCAACTCCTGCACCAAGACAAGTGGCTCACAGGGACCAAGTTCAGTAGAAGTTTCCCCATCTCATGGAGGCACACAACACAATGGGGACCATTACCTCCTAAGGGGGGAGGACTGATCTAGGTGGATTTTAGTGGCCACCCACCTATTCCACTTGGACCCCCACCACTATAAATTTGAGTTTTTCAATTTCCTTAATTGTAGCACAATTTATTATTTTTGGCAATTTTTCGGGTCCTGAACTTCGAGAGCCGTTTTGAGGCCCTAAACGACATTTTTTGGGAAAACCAAGGAAACCATGAGTCTTTTATTATGTTTTCCATGAGAAAGTTTTATTCCTTTGATATATATTTCTAACGAGGTATTGTGCATGTCAAATGAAGATCGTATGCCAAAGTTATGACCTCGGGAAGTTGATGTATCAATTTACCCAAACAGGGCCCATAGTTTTGGCATTTCATGTCCTATGGTTAGGTTTTTGGATGTTTAAGGTTTTCCATTGTTTCTCAATAATAAATAGGCCTTCGAGCCTCATTGTAACACAGTTTAGAGGCATGCAGCTACAACATCTCTTCTCAGAGATAAGCTACCATCACCCGAGCTAGTTTTATGTCCATTCCATTTGTAAGCATATTTCAATATTTGATATAATGAAATGAAGTGTTATTTCTATTGCATCTCTGTATTTATGGTTATATTTGTAATTTTTTTCATTCTTGTTTAAGTTCGGATCAATTCTAGTGGTGTAAATAAGGATGTTCTCCCACCCTTCCGATAAAGTTCCATTTGACCTATACAACCCCATCATCCATGTCTGAGTCATTTGACCAAGCGATTTACTTGTGCTTGAAACCTCTATCATGCCATTAATAATCATATTAGAATATTAATTTTAACTTTAAATTTTTGTATCAATAGTTTGCAACTAATGAAACCAAAGGTCGTTGACTCATCACATGTAGGTGCATTTGGGTGGTCTCTTACCACTCTCAATATTCTCCAGTAATATCTTCTCATAATGTTATTCATTGATATAACTGCACATACTAAATTATCATCATGACATAATCATCAACATAATCTTTAACTATAAGTAAGAAACTAATTTTTAGAATATGTAAATAAGACAACCTAATGAATTCATCAACATGATTACACGTACTCATCAAACAGGTGTATCACAACCATCGTCATCATTACATCAAATTGGTACATCACAATGATTATCACATCCACTCATAATCAAATAAAAATAACTCGATTCTCAACCAATGGTCCTCACAGAATAATGTATGAGCCCTAAAGCTATATCAAGGCTAATGTAATATCAATGTTAGTCAACCGGAGCAAGAATTACACACACACCCTCTTAATTATAGGTTTCTCACCGAAGTCCTCATAATAGGAAAGGAAAATGGTGATGCATCTCCTTGGCATCCCCCCATGTAGCCAAACTGGGACTATAAATGTCCCACTAGACCTTCACTTTTTCCACCAATCATCGCTTAAGTTATAGAGTTCACCGGTATAATATGCAAATTGACTCGACCATCATTGTGCCTTCATTCGAGACTTGCAACTTCTTGATATTCATGGCATCTTCGCCTTGTGCCTTCCTCTTTTCTGTGAAAACTTTCTCTTCTTCTGTCTTTTTAGATTCCTTATTTTTCTCATCTCCTTCAAGAGGATCCTGGTGATATTCGTCATATTTATCCTCTTCCTCTGATTCCTTCTCATCCTTATCTTTGTCCTTTCCACTTGCTTCACCATGTTGTGAGGTGTCCTCCTCTATCACACTATCTTTTGCCTCTGCCTCCAACGAAGTCATCCATTCTGCGGGCCACTATTGTATCTGTGCGAGGAAATCATCTGTTGTTACTAAGTATGGCAATGGATGTTATTTCTTATTTGTTTCCCTACATCCCTATATATATACTTTGTGGAAACCAGCTTTGAACTTCACAGCAGAGCTATACTACTCATATAATCTCGGTGATATAATAGAGTGTTTGTTCACTAACATATGTAAGTCCATATGATATAATATGAAAAACATTTTGTTCTCCATTGCTCGCGATGGTTGAGTGGTATACCATAGCAAGGCATACCACACAGCTTCACAAACATTTGAAGCTACTAGAGGGAACTACGAATCCTATGGCTCTCTCCATGCCAGCATTGCAATTATCAATATCAACTATGCATAATGGAATGTGGTACATTTCTCCTGGACCTCGCGGCAACCATCCAAAAATTCGTTGCAAAGGTATTCAGCCCAATTGTACTAAAGCCCATTAGCGCACTACGTAGCTAATGAAACCACCGACGCGGGGACTTCATTAGCCCAAAACTTTCTCATGATCTTCCCAGCTAATATGTGTGCCATGAAGCGAACTTCCTAGTCACTGATTGAGTTTATATCATATCCCCTCTTTCCTTTTGTCAGACCAAAATTCTTCTTCATGTTGTCTACTATGGCGTGGTCCTGATCTTTTCCAATAAATTCTTCTACGGGGTTTCTCCCTTGATACAGAAATATGGTGATTCTCCATATCAACATTGGATCTATATGGATCTTATTTCCAATCCATAAGAATCCATTGTGCACCATTACGAGCAACTATCACACACAAGCTGTGCTCCCCAGACTTCTGCCAATGTGCGACACATTTAACATGTTCATCAATCCTGACTGTGCCAATCCATTCTCCCACTGTTGTGGATCTAACCTTGTCACACCACTCTTCGGGCAGTTTACTTCTTTTAAATATCGATCCGGTGTAAACCATGGGTATTTCTTTCTATCATTGATGTTGTAGTCTGCAAACTTTAGCTGCAGAATTTTCACAAGGATTTCTCCAATGAATGGCACTGATTTTGGAAATATGGGTATGAAGGTGCCAACTTCACATCCTTTGAGTCTTTCACTGGTTTTGCACTCGGTTTTCTCGACATAATATATGGTGGGAGAGGTGATGGAAATGTTGCGTCATTCATTTCCATCTTGATCCAAAATGGATCTTGGATAGACTTCTAAGTCTAAAGTGTTCCTCGCAGAGGAAAATGAAAGTCCAAGGATGCTCTTGGAAATAGTCCCATTGCGTAGATATTTTCATTCTGAATCTACTGCAATTTGAATGGGCTAAAATGGACTTCGGATGAAGAAGTTATCGCAAAAATAAGTTAGAAGCTTGCCTTTGTCCTTTGAAAAGGAGGCAAATTCTTTTATAAATGGGACTTAAGGGAAAATGTGTTTTTAAACATAAAAAACCTTAGAACCCATCACATCGCATTATTTTATTGCATCGAAATAAACTAAGGTTGAAGGACTTAAAACAGGCACAAAGGCCTTCAGCGGACCCGATAGATTTATAAATCAAACAAGTGAACCTTTTGAGTTCCAAAAGGAAGGGGAAGTAAGCGGTATTTCGGGCGGGCCTCGAGCAGTAAGCGGTATTGGACAGGCTCCGCCCGAATCCATACATTGACTGATGCGTGGCATGACGAAGGAGAGAGGAAACTACTTTTTCGGGCGGTTAATCCCCGTGTAAGTTACGCGCCCGAAATGGACTGTCAGCTGTCGAATTAGAGGTTGCAGATCAACGGTTGAGATCTAATCAGCGGATGGCCGAGAGAAGCTCAGAGAGAGAGCCATAGCCAGAGCTAGAGAGCTCACAATAGACTTCTAAGAGCCATGGAGCCATAATGAAGCTGCAGAACAACAAAGGGGCGAAATGATCAAGTTGTTGTTGGTGTCCAGAGTGTGCTGAAGATATAAGAAGGCATTCCAGAGACAGTTAAGAGGATTCTGAGGGAGTTGGTGCAAGCTAGAGCAAGATCGCTCAGAGCACTGATTGAAGGAGTCTAATCTAAAGAAGCCTAGATCTGTCTGCAGAGTGAGGACAGCTAGAGGGGTAAGATGGCATTTTAAGCCCACAGGTTCAGTGTAAACCAATGGAGTTGAGCGTGGAGCTTGTAAAAGGACTTAAGCCATAATACCAGAGAGCCTAGTTGAGTTGACTAGAGCTCAAGGAGACGTAGCCCAAGAGTTTTGGGTGAACTCCATATTATATTGCTGTTATGTGTGATTGCTTGTTGCTGCATTGTATCTGCTGCTTTATTTGTTGTTATATGTTTTATATCAGTTCAAGCAAATAAACTTAAAACACATAAACAGTTTAAAACCAAACATAAGCATACACCTATTTTCAAGCAATTTTTAATTCCGCAAATGGTTAATCATAAGGTCTTGGGAATATTTAAGCTTTGGAAGTGGGAGAGGTTCTTGTAAGCTTGACAAGAAGCCTTTAGTGCCCCATTTTCAGATCAGGTGGTATCAGAGCCTAAGATTGGTTAACCCCACCTTCAAGAAGGTGATATCAAAGCTGGTTATACCAGAGCAAGTGGTATTAGATCAAAATGCTTGATTGACAGAGCAAAGATTGCTTGTCTGAAAGGTGTTTGGGAAATCAAGGATTGATTGTCTGATTGACTGTATGCTTGTTTGCAGACTGACTATTGTTTGAGTTTGCAGAGGTGAAGGGAAAGCTATTGATAGCTCAATCCAGGAAGGACAAGAAGGAAGAAGGGATGAAGGCATTCTTCTATCCCAAAGGACCTCAAGGCAATCCTTGAAGCACAAGAGGTTTGTTACAAAAGGTTGCTTGAATAAGCTCTTTGTTAATCTTGTTTGAAGTTCTTTTGCTCATTTGCATAATGACAACTTCTACAAGTGAGTCCTCAAATTCCTCCTTCATCACAAGATTCTTTGATGGAGACATGAAGCAAGACTTGTTCACCATGATGGACAAGGTGAGAGAAATGTATGAGGATGGAAGGAAGAGCAGCATACTTAGAGAGCAGTTGAATTCCGTGGAGGAAGAGAAGCAGTTGCTTTCTAACAAATTGTAGGAAATGGAGAGGCAACTTCATATTGCAAATATGAACCTGAAAAGGATGCATGAGTTGGAGTCACGACTCTTTGTTTCCAAAGAAGCCTTAGTCAAGTATCAGCTTGAAGAAGAGGTAAACCATTCCTGTTTGTCTTCAAATTCTTCTAAGAATGCTTATATTGGTTCTTTTGAAAAACATACCAGAGGCATAGGTTCCAAGTTAATGTCCAAGATGGGCTATTAAGGAAAAGGCTTGGGTAAACATGCACAGGGTATTGTTGAGCCAATAATAGTTGAGGAAAGGCCTAAGTATTTGGGTCTTGGCTATGGACAGTGTTATGGAGGAAGTTCCAAAGCTGCGATGAGGGCCATTGAAACAGTTCCAAGAAGGAGTTTCACTTCAGGTCCTCTACCTCAAGAGTGTGAAGATTGTATTCAGGAGGAATGCAATAGCTTGAAACATCATTTGTAGGATGCAGGTGTTCAGAAGCACACACTTGAACCAGAGAGTTGTGGAAACTCTAACAGCCTTGAAGAGATTGATGGTGTTCCAAAGGGAGCCACTTCTTCATTTGCTTCACCTCCTCATGAAGGAAATAAAGGTGAAAGAGAAAGGTATAAATCTGGTTCTAATCATCTTCCTTTTTATTTTGCAAAGCATGATAAATTTCCACATAGATATGGGAAAAGAATTGCATGTTCCTTTTGTGGTTTGGATAACCATAATATTTCTAGATGTTGGAAGAGGATAACCACATGCAAATTTTTTTTGAAGGAAAGGAAGCAAGAAGCCAAAGGTCCATTGGACAAGGCAAATCATGCTGTCAAGAGGATGCACATGTGTTTCACTTATTGCCATAAGCAAGGGCATCTTGCTGAAAGGTGTTGGACTCTGAATCCAGCAATGCTTCCACGAAACTTGAAGAAGGTGGAGAGAGAGAATGGAAGGGATGGAAAGGAAGTTTCCATGAATGATGTGTTTCAGAATGATTCACATGTTGATGCTGATGTGTAGACAAAGGAAAGACCTTTGAAATGGGTTGGTAAGAAATGGTTAGAATTCTTATCCAATTAAGATTGCATGTCTATTGATGCATCTATTTGAATTTCTTTGTTAATGGAATGCAAGTTGCAGGTTTTTACCAAGATGGTGAATGGAAAAAGGTTGAGTAGGAGACTCACTTTGTTGCTGCAACATTATATTTCATTTCAGCTTCGAAAGTATAGTGTGCTTAAGCGAAAGTTGAAGGATGAAATGCATGCATAAGCTTGATGTGCATGAACACAGGGATGCTGATGATTTCCTTGTATTTGAACATGTATGTGTAATTAACTTGCAGGGTTGATTTCTTTGACATGCATGTGATGCAATGTTGACTTGGGAGAAGTTAACTTGGTCTCCAAGATGGAGATAATGATGAAGTGTTTCATCTTTGGAAAAGCATGTAGAAAAGATGAAAATACATGCTTGACTTGTAAGGTCATTTGTTTAAAGGCATGTTTTGTGGGCTTGTTATCTAGTCCATCATTTGTATGCAAATGTAAGACATGGAGGTGTTCACTAGATGTGAAATCTATTTCTTTTGTTGAAGCAGGAGTTTAGTCCATCCAGTTGTTGTTTGTATTTCTGTTGTTGTTAACAGTTGTTGTTGATAGCTTTTCAAACAGGTACAAATGAAAATATTGTGAAGCAGATGTAATTTCACATTTGTTTGAGCCACCTTGGATCAATGATCAAGGAATAGAAGTTCAAACTACCTTCTGTGACCATCTCAGCAGGAGTTCTGCATGAAGTCAAGGAGGAAAACAGTTCTTCCTAGGAGGACTAGCAAATCCAAGAAGGAAAATGGTCAAAGGCTTTGGTTTAGAGACACTATGCAAGGCAAGTGTATGGAGGCTAAAAGAAGAGGGTGCTGTTACTCTCATTTACTGTTCAGATCAGTATATCAGTCTTTTGGAGACCAAAAGTTCTTTAGTGGGAAGGCGTGATCCAAAATGGATCTTGGATAGACTTCGACGTCTAAAGTGTTCCTCACAGAGGAAAATGAAAGTCAAAGGATGCTCTAAGAAATAGTCCCATTGCATAGATCTTTTCATTCTGAATCTATTGCAATTTGAATGGGCTAAAATGGACTTTAGATGAAGAAGTTATCACAAAAAGAAGTTAGAAGTTTGCCTTTGTCCTTTGAAAAGGAGGCAAATTCTTATATAAATGGGACTTAAGAGAAAATGTGTTTTTAAACATAAAAACCCTTAGAACCCATCGCATTGCATTATTTTATCGCATCACAATAAACTAAGGTTGAAGGACTTAAAATAGGCACAAAGGCCTTTAGCGGACCCGACGAATTTATAAATCAAATAAGTGAACCTTTTGAGTTTCAAAAGGAAGGGGCAGTAAGCAGTATTTTGGGTGGGCCTCGAGCAGTAAGTGGTATTGGATGGGCTCCACCCGAATCCATACATTGACTGACGCGTGGCACGACAGAGGAGAGAGGAAACCACTTTTTCGGGCCTGTGTAAGTTACGCGCCTAAAATGGACTGTCAGCCATCGGATTAGAGGTTGCGGATCAATGGTCAGGATCTAATCGGTGGATTGGTGATTGGTGTGACCAAAGGGAAGACCCCTGGGGTTGTTGCAACAGTGATATGTGATATGGCGATGTTCCGATGGGCCGATCGGTGAACCCCCGATACCAGGGCCAATGCACATTGTGATTGCGACTTGCGATATGCCGATAAAAAGGCGAACCCGATAAGAATTATGGACGTGATTTCATAACTTTTGAAGTCTGGATTTACGGGATTTTTGTGTATTTCCCGTGTATTGGGTTCTTTTTTTCCATTACGCCATGCGATAGAAATAAGCGATATTTGGTTGGACCCAATAGGTTTATAGGGCCGATTCCATAATATTTGAAGTCCAAGCTAAAGGCCCATGATGTGTTTTGCATGCATTTCCTGTGTATTTCCGTTATTTGGTTGACATAGCCAGAGGAAGGCAAAAAGTTTGGATTCCCCCATGCCGACGATTCCTTTCCCTTGTAAATGGATTCTTGTGGTGAACAGTCGGTTTTTCCATGATGGAGGACTGTAACCGACGTGTTACAAATGCACAGAGCGCACAATTGTAGAGCAGGAGCTGGAGGACTGAAAAAGGTTACTGGAAGGTTGTCGAGAGTCACTTGGAGGTCAACCGAACTACAGAAGCATGCAGAGGCTGAGAGAAGCTCAGAGAGAGAGCTAGAGCCAGAGCTAGAGAGCCAGAGCCAGAGCCAGAGCCAGAGAGCTCACAACAGACTTCTAAGAGCCATGGAGCCATAGTGAAGCTGCAAAACAACAAAGGGTCGAAATGATCAAGCTGTTGCTGGTGTCCAAAGTGTGCTGAAGATAGAAGAAGGCATTCCAGAGACAGTTAAGAGGATTCTAAGGGAGTTGGTGCAAGCTAGAGCAAGATCGCTCAAAGCGCTGATTGAAGGAGTCAAGTCCAGAGAAGCCTAGATCTATTTACAAAGTGAGGATAGCCAGAGGGCTAAGATGGCATTCTAAGCCCATAGGTTTAGTGTAAACCAATGGAGTTGAGCGTGGAGCTTGTAAAAGGACTTAAGCCATAATCCCAGAGAGCCTATTTGAGTTGACTAGAGCTTAAGGAGACGTAGCCCAAGAGTTTTGGGTGAACTCCATATTATATTGCTTTTATGTGTGATTGCTTGTTGTTGCATTGTATCTGTTGCTTTATTTGCTATTATATGTTTTATATCAGTTCAAGCAAATAAAATTAAAACACATAAATAGTTTAAAACCAAACACAAGCATACACCTATTTTCAAGCACTTTTTAATTTCACAAATGGTTATTCATAAGGTCTTGGGAATATTTAAGCTTTGGAAGTGGGAGAGGTTCTTGTAAGCTTGATAAGAAGCCTTTAGTGCCCCATTTTCAGATCACATCTGCTCTAAGTGCTATTCTTCTTCCTCATTGTCTCTGACTTGCTCGAGTTCTTTTTGAGGTTCGACATGTTTCTTATATTGTTTCTTCTTTATTCCTTGGTTGGTTTCTTCTGTGGAGATCTCCGTTGTTTCTGTGATGATGTTGTTGTGAGTGATATTGCTGCGGAATATCAAATGATGTTGCAGGCGCACCAGCTACTACTTCCATAACTCCAACTAAGCCCTTTGTGTTGAATATATGAATGAATTCTTCAGTTGACAGGATGTTCATGTGGAAATTCTCTACAATTTCTTCACAATAGCAACACTCGAATTCTCAATTCAGCAAAGTGTTAAATCTTGGCGGGACGCGTCTTTTTATAGAAATTTCGAGTTTCTAACCTCATCATTAGCTCATATTGTGTTCAAATTATGTTCATTAACTGCATATCTATCCCTAGATCTTGCCAATCTGTCCTCATAAATGCAAATTTCCATGTCTTTTAACGTTAACTTTCCCTTTTAATAGTCATACTTTTGTTTTTCCAGCATACTTCGACACATCCATATTGTAGGGAACATCATGTCTTACGTCACGACTCCTATGAACTTCGACATAATCCAGACTATAGTGAAGTAACTTCCTATGTTGAGGCTCTCTGCAGTGTAGTTTATAGTCCAGTGCCCACTTTCAACTATAGGTGGCACTAAGACTCTTATCCTTTATTCTTTAGAGCGAAGTTGTAGGGGCAGGGTTGTCCCTGTACAACTTCAACCTACTACCATTTACTTTTCCCTGAATCAATTCTCCATTTAACTTTTCTAATTGAACTGTGCCTCCATCAGTAATATGCTTGATAATGTATGGGCCTAACCAATGCATCTTGAACTTTCCTGGAAATTTTACAAACTTACTGTCATAGAGGAGAACAAGGTCTCCTACTTGGAACTTCTTCTGCTTAATATGTCTGTCATGCCAGGCCTTTTCTCTTACTTTCTGTACCTGCTGATGAAATCCTAATATAAATATGTCTTCCTCCGAAGCAATCAATTGTGACATTATTTCATTAATTACGCCGTAAGGCGTTCCCTCTGGAATCAACACCCCCAGCTGCTAGCGTGGACGATTATGGACCATCGATTATCTATGTTAGACGATAGAAGCATCTTCTACCGTCAGATTAACCAGCAACTATACATACCTCCACGTGGTTACTAACTCCGGCGAAGATCGATACAGTTACATGGACACTCCTCCTGCTCTGTATCCTGCAGAGCCCGTGGCCACCATTCCTTGGGTATAGCGCCTGGTTTTCCTGATCTATCCACCAAAAGTTTAGGATTGATAGACTCAGCGCCTGATTTCGGAATGGTTTCATTCTCAAACCTGGCTCGGGATATCAGGTACTGGACAGCACAATATCCCACAATCACCCACTTTCAATGGAGCAGCACAAGCACCTGGGGGGCCTCCTGGCAGTTTTTGATCGCTGCAATGGTAAGTTATTTGCTCCTAACTGCAACTTTATGGCACATAATGAAGAAAAAAACATACCCAATTCGCCTTGGTCCTATTCCCGCAATTCACAACATGATAATACTCTCTCTTTCGGCTCTTATGGTGGTGGGTTCCTGGGAAGCTACAAGCCTTGAGATGGAAGAAACACGGTGGTTGTGGGGAAGGCCATATGCCTCTAAACAGTGGATATTCTGTTTCCCAATAGGTACGCGCCCAAAGGGAAGAGTCTTCTTCTGGTCGTATGTGTTTTATCTAAGCAAATTTTATGAATTCATGGACACCATTATCCTTGTTCTCAAAAAGAGGCCCTTGACCTTTCTTCATGTTTATCATCACGCAGTAGTGGTTGTAATGTGCTTTCTGTGGTTGGAGTATTCACAGTCCCTACAGGTGATTGCATTGATTACGAATGCATCAGTGCATACTCTGATGTATGCATACTATCTTCTGTGTAGCATTGGGTTCCAGCCTCCATGGAAGAAACCTGTCACGAATTGCCAGATTGTGCAGTTCTTGTTCAGTTTCTTGGTTTCCATTGTGTTTCTGTGGCTACATTTCACTGGGGATGGGTGTGCTGGAATGGGAGCTTGGATTTTTAATGCTCTGTTCAATGCATCTCTGTTAGTACTCTTTTTCAACTTCCATAAGCGGCAATACAGGAAAGGTAAAATGAGGGTAGGCGTAGCAAGGAAGGTGGAGTGACATTCAGATGGTGTTTTGTAGCAGAGGGCCCGTTCTCAACCCCCCATTTTAAAATTTGATCATGACAAGGACATGAACTTGTTGTCTAAATTTGATTATAACATTGACATGAGTTTGTGGTCTGATGGCAGTGTGGAAAATTAACCAAACGCAGGTCTCAAACCCCATCCTCAATACCGAGGAAGATTTTTGGGGTAACCAGTAACTGGACTTGGTATCCCTTGATCTTAGTGATGAGAGGGATAAATAAATGTCACAACTCCGGCGAAGATCGATATAGTTACATGGACGCTCCTTCTGCTCTGTATTTTGCAGAGCCCGTGGCCACCATTCCTTGGGTATAGCGCCTGGTTTTCCTGATCTATCCACCAAAAGTTTAGGATTGATAGACTCAGCGCCTGATTTCGGAATGGTTTCATTCTCAAACCTGGCTCGGGATATCAGGTACTGGACAACACAATATCTCACAATCACCCACTTTCAATGGAGCAGCACAAGCACCTGGGGGGCCTCCTGGCAATGTTTTCATTCTCAAACCTGGCTCGGGATATCAGGTACTGGACAGCACAATATCTCACAATCACCCACTTTCAATGGAGCAGCACAAGCACCTGGGGGGCCTCCTGGCAGTTTTTGATCGCTGCAATGGTAAGTTATTTGCTCCTAACTGCAACTTTATGGCACATAATGAAGAAAAAAACATACCCAATTCGCCTTGGTCCTATTCTCGCAATTCACAACATGATAATACTCTCTCTTTCGGCTCTTATGGTGGTGGGTTCCTGGGAAGCTACAAGCCTTGAGATGGAAGAAACACGGTGGTTGTAGGGAAGGCCATATGCCTCTAAACAGTGGATATTCTGTTTCCCAATAGGTACGCGCCCAAAGGGAAGAGTCTTCTTTTCAAAATAAAAATTAAATAAATTAACAACTTAGATCCCATGCGTCGTTCTGCTTTTTGCAATTATAAGGTTTTGTATCAGATGAGATTGTCGAGTGCGCAAACAGATCAATCGAATTGGACCTCTCGATGGACTCCCAGGTGCGGAATTTCAGGTAAGATTTTACAAACCCTATAGACCTGATCTTTCTTTCCCTTCCCATGTTTGTCATATCAGATCAATGGCCCTTTCTGAAACGGAAGGAACGATTTATAGCAGTTACAAAATGTTTATAGCGTGATCTATAAGCGAAGCTTTTCACAGTGCTGTGAGGTGTAAGTCTTTCCCTTCTTTTATTTTTCTCTGAATATTTGATTGTGTTTTGGCGGTGGATGGTCATTTGAGGAAACCAAGTTTTTCGATCCTCTGTCCAGCGTATAGAATGCATGATTAGGGCACCCGACCCTGGGTCGGTTCCAGTAGAGAATAGGCCAGATCCATCCATCCCATCTCTCTTTTTTAGCATATTTGTTTTAGGTGGGGTGCTTGGCAGCTGTTGTGCTTGTTATTTTTGCCTTCACATTTCATGGGCTTCATGAGCACAGGTTGGGTTGGCAATATGGGCAACAGCTGATGTTGATAGGTTGGCTCAGACTGAGAAGATGCCAGATCCGTCCATATCCTCTGTGTTAGTAATTTTGTTTTAAGCAGGGTGAGGGGACTAGAGTGCTGTGCAACCTTAGGGATCGTAGGTTCTATGATTAAGGATGCTCAAACCTAGGGAAAGACGTGGCTTGCAGATGTTGACCGAGTTCGTTTAAATGGTGTAATGGCATGCTGGCATTGTGATAGCATCTTTGTTATAAATGATCTGTAACAAGTTTAAGGGAAGTAATGTCCTCTATGATGCTATTTGGGTCACAATTTTTCAAGATTTTAAACATCTTTGATTGTTGTTGCAGGAAACAAGAAACTATTTGAGGTATTGGCCGAGTTGTGAAATCACGATCGCATTCCCTACTCGGAGGAAGGATCTGACACTGAGAAGTCCTTGTCACGAATTGCCAGATTGTGCAGTTCTTGTTCAGTTTCTTGGTTTCCATTGTGTTTCTGTGGCTACATTTCACTGGGGATGGGTGTGCTGGAATGGGAGCTTGGATTTTTAATGCTCTGTGCAATGGTAAGTTATTTGCTCCTAACTGCAACTTTATGGCACATAATGAAGAAAAAAACATACCCAATTCGCCTTGGTCCTATTCCCGCAATTCACAACATGATAATACTCTCTCTTTCGGCTCTTATGGTGGTGGGTTCCTGGGAAGCTACAAGCCTTGAGATGGAAGAAACACGGTGGTTGTGGGGAAGGCCATATGCCTCTAAACAGTGGATATTCTGTTTCCCAATAGGTACGCGCCCAAAGGGAAGAGTCTTCTTCTGGTCGTATGTGTTTTATCTAAGCAAATTTTATGAATTCATGGACACCATTATCCTTGTTTTCAAAAAGAGGCCCTTGACCTTTCTTCATGTTTATCATCACGCAGTAGTGGTTGTAATGTGCTTTCTGTGGTTGGAGTATTCACAGTCCCTACAAGTGATTGCATTGATTACGAATGCATCAGTGCATACTCTGATGTATGCATACTATCTTCTGTGTAGCATTGGGTTCCAGCCTCCATGCAAGAAACTTGTCACGAATTGCCAGATTGTGCAGTTCTTGTTCAGTTTCTTGGTTTCCATTGTGTTTCTGTGGCTACATTTCACTGGGGATGGGTGTGCTGGAATGGGAGCTTGGATTTTTAATGCTCTGTTCAATGCATCTCTGTTAGTACTTTTTTTCAACTTCCATAAGCGGCAATACAGGAAAGGTAAAATGAGGGTAGGCGTAGCAAGGAAGGTGGAGTGACATTCAGATGGTGTTTTGTAGCAGAGGGCCCGTTCTCAACCCCCCATTTTAAAATTTGATCATGACAAGGACATGAACTTGTTGTCTAAATTTGATTATAACATTGACATGAGTTTGTGGTTTGATGGCAGTGTGGAAAATTAACCAAACGCAGGTCTCAAACCCCATCCTCAATACCGAGGAAGATTTTTGGGGTAACCAGTAACTGGACTTGGTATCCCTTGATCTTAGTGATGAGAGGGATAAATAAATGTCACAACTCCGGCGAAGATCGATACAGTTACATGGACGCTCCTTCTGCTCTGTATCCTGCAGAGCCCGTGGCCACCATTCCTTGGGTATAGCGCCTGGTTTTCCTGATCTATCCACCAAAAGTTTAGGATTGATAGACTCAGCGCCTGATTTCGGAATGGTTTCATTCTCAAACCTGGCTCGGGATATCAGGTACTGGACAGCACAATATCTCACAATCACCCACTTTCAATGGAGCAGCACAAGCACCTGGGGGGCCTCCTGGCAATGGTTTCATTCTCAAACCTGGCTCGGGATATCAGGTACTGGACAGCACAATATCTCACAATCACCCACTTTCAATGGAGCAGCACAAGCACCTGGGGGGCCTCCTGGCAGTTTTTGATCGCTGCAATGGTAAGTTATTTGCTCCTAACTGCAACTTTATGGCACATAATGAAGAAAAAAACATACCCAATTCGCCTTGGTCCTATTCCCGCAATTCACAACATGATAATACTCTCTCTTTCGGCTCTTATGGTGGTGGGTTCCTGGGAAGCTACAAGCCTTGAGATGGAAGAAACACGGTGGTTGTGGGGAAGGCCATATGCCTCTAAACAGTGGATATTCTGTTTCCCAATAGGTACACGCCCAAAGGGAAGAGTCTTCTTTTCAAAATAAAAATTAAATAAATTAACAACTTAGATCCCATTCGTCGTTCTGCTTTTTGCAATTATAAGGTTTTGTATCAGATGAGATTGTCGAGTGCGCAAACAGATCAATCGAATTGGACCTCTCGATGGACTCCCAGGTGCGGAATTTCAGGTAAGATTTTACAAACCCTATAGACCTGATCTTTCTTTCCCTTCCCATGTTTGTCATATCAGATCAATGGTCCTTTCTGAAATGGAAGGAACGATTTATAGCAGTTACAAAATGTTTATAGCGTGATCTATAAGCGAAGCTTTTCACAGTGCTGTGAGGTGTAAGTCTTTCCCTTCTTTTATTTTTCTCTGAATATTTGATTGTGTTTTGGCGGTGGATGGTCATTTGAGGAAACCAAGTTTTTCGATCCTCTGTCCAGCGTATAGATTGCATGATTAGGGCACCCGACCCTGGGTCGGTTCCAGTAGAGAATAGGCCAGATCCATCCATCCCATCTCTCTTTTTTAGCATATTTGTTTTAGGTGGGGTGCTTGGCAGCTGTTGTGCTTGTTATTTTTGCCTTCACATTTCATGGGCATCATGAGCACGGGTTGGGTTGGCAATATGGGCAACAGCTGATGTGGATAGGTTGGCTCAGACTGAGAAGATGCCAGATCCGTCCATATCCTCTGTGTTAGTAATTTTGTTTTAAGCAGGGTGAGGGGACTAGAGTGCTGTGCAACCTTAGGGATCGTAGGTTCTGTGATTAAGGATGCTCAAACCTAGGGAAAGACGTGGCTTGCAGATGTTGACCGAGTTCGTTTAAATGGTGTAATGGCATGCTGGCATTGTGATAGCATCTTTGTTATAAATGATCTGTAACAAGTTTAAGGGCAGTAATGTCCTCTATGATGCTATTTGGGTCACAGTTTTTCAAGATTTTAAACATCGTTGATTGTTGTTGCAGGAAACAAGAAACTATTTGAGGTATTGGCCGAGTTGTGAAATCACGATCGCATTCCCTACTCGGAGGAAGGATCTGACGCTGAGAAGTCCATTGAAATACAACCCCTCTCTGGATAAGAAGCGTGGATGTTTGCAAGAATAGCTTTCAAAGAGGACCATGCTCCTATGGAGTTGGAATACTCTGTTGCGGACGAGTATAAATGTTTTCCTTTGGCATTAGACGCAGTATCCGCAGCCATGAAGGGCAAAAGATGTGTAGATGAATGGGAGATTTCTTTACCTTTGATTGAAACCCTCAGATCCATCTTTTACACACACTCATGCTCCCGTTGATCAAGACCTGTATCAGCGATTAAAATGGAGTTATGGTTCTTTGCCCCTTTCAAACGTCGAGATTTGCTTCTTCTCTTCTGCCATTCTTATGGGAGACGCAGATTCGATGTGGACAAATTAGTACAAATATAGATTGCCCAAGGGCTTGCTTTGAGCAAAAAAGAGAAACTATTTAATGGGCATGGCCATTGGGTGCAACTATGGAAATCTTCAGGGAGCTTATGGAAATCTTCAGGGAGCTCGTGGTTTGTTTCAGAATTTAAAAAATAAGGGGACTTAGGAAGTCAATAGGGCATGCCATCGAAGAACTCATGATAATGTTCTTCGTGATATGGCAATTTACATTTGAGTTCTTCACATAATGATTCAAGGGTTTGCCTCTAGAGATTGCTATATTTCTAGATTTCAATTATTTAATGCTTTCATTGTTTGCATATTTAGAATCATTCCCATCTCAGATTGGAGAGCTTGAAAATCTCAAGTTTCTTAATTTAAATGGACGCTTGAACTTATGGATGATTTCACATGAAATCTCTAAACTAAGCACTCTGTATTCAATAGTCAACTCCTGGATTAAGTGTAGAAACTGAAGCTTCTGCAAATGTTTGGAGTTTGAAGGGTCTCACAAACCTGTTACATCTGTTTGTCAAATATTAAACCAGGGAAAAGTCAGGAATTAAAGAAAGCATAATGGGGAATTGGCGGGAGAGGACGCACCTATGGTTGAAGTACAAGGAAAATTTATATGGGGTTTGGAGTTTGAAGGTTTCAGAAATCTGTCACATCTATTTGTCAAATATTAAACCAGGATAAAGTCAGGAATTAAAGAAAGCATAGTGGGGAATTGGCTGGAGATGACGCAGCTATGGTTGAAGTACAAGGAAAATTTATATGGGGTAATGAAAGATCTTCCCCAAAATATGGAGGACATCAACCAAGGAAAATTTATATGGGGTAATGAAGGATCTTCCCCAGGATATGGAGGACATGAAGAAGCTACCCAGTTTCATTATGGCTTGTTACCATGGGTATCAAACAATGGACTGTGGAATGATACTGCCCAAACTCTGTCCGTGTCTTGAACATGTATCATTGACCTTCGAAAAGATTTCCGACAGCCTTGGAGAAGCTACCCAATTTGAGTCACAGGAAACAATATTTTGCAAAGAGAATAACATGAAACTGCGCCTCCAACAATTATTCAGAAAACTGGGGAACTGTAAGTAACTGTAATTCTTATCCTTAAACTTTCATCTTTTTCTGTTATAAATGTGATGGTGGTTAAATGAATGTATAAGATTTTTAATATGTATGACCTTTTCTTATAAATTTTGGTTAACAATTGTTGTACAGGAAACCACGGTGGCGCTAATGGAGATGAGGAAGAAGAGCCACAGCATTCGAAAGAAGATCCTTGTGGCAATTGAGCTTAGCAGCAATGCCCTGCCTTGCGGGAAAACCTGAGAATTTCTCATTAGGTCCTTCTCTAGAGATATTCAATATTTGTCATGCTTGTATTAGTAAGTTGGCCTTATGAGAGGTGCATAACACAAAAATTGTGTACATTAGGAAAATTTCTTTCAACTTGGAATATTGTTTGAAGTTCATTTTATGGGGATGAGGCATTGCTCACTACCAAAGAGTCTGAATTTGCATGATTGAAAAGCGTTGCTTGGATGATGCTACATGCACATGTTTACAGAAGAAAACTAGTCTATGTGTTGCTTCTCTGTCAAACACGGATGTTAGATCTGATATAACTGTCACCATTCATAATTTGACATATGACTTGTCTGCATGGTCTGTCAGCATATATCCATTGCAAGAATGTGGCATTCAATACTGCAAAGGTGAGTTGGTTTTCCTTGGTTGCATGAAGGTTGATTGAATTGGCATTGAACTGTTACCCATCTAGCAGTGTTCTTAATCATCATTTTGTGTATTGCATAATCATCTTACATTTCTGAAAAGTTCTACTTTTGTATGGGGTAATTTTGCTGGGCTATGAAAGTGGTTATTATTAGGGGTCTGAGTGGTCAGGTGTTAAGATTTAGAAAGCGTGTGGTTGTCTATTGGTAGATAAAATTAGGACACCAAGCAAAAGTTATCAAGCAACCACAAATATGGTGTTAATATTTAGAAAGCGCGTAGTTATCACACGAAGCAACAGTGTGTGCTTTCCTTAAATATTTGCAACCAATTGATTAAGAAAGTTGAGGTAAACTCTCTTGCTGATTCATCATTGTATCACCTTTTATTGAGTACTTGCCACACTCCCTTTGCTGGTTTTTTTGTTTTGTCCAGTATATGTTGGTTGATTATTGTTCTGCTAATACTGTTGTCAATCTAGGAGTGTATCAGTAGTGAGTTTGTGTATTTCCCTGTTCTTTCTGATGGTCATAACATAAATTACGAAGAAAACATGAAATACTGTGATACTGTTGCGTAAACAATGAATGGGAATCAGTCCTGTAGTGTGCTTTGTTAGGTTTCAGATTCATTGTGTATACACTATATAGTCAACTAATTTAATGTATATATGAAGTACTGTTCCATTAACTTATTAAGTTATTTGTGAAGGGCAGTTGTTACTCTGTTCATGTAAATATCAGCAGTTGTCAGGTCTGAGGTGACTCCATTGTGAAATTATTTCACTGATTTGCTTCGGTACAACATGGCATCACATATTTAAGGAATTGTAGTTTTAACGACTCACTGAACATATTAAACCGCAGAACAAAAATTGATGATAATGGCAATAATGTGCTAGTGGTTTCATGAAAACTATATTAAATATGTATGCATAGTCTTTGATAAAGGGAGTGCATAGTCTGTCTGGGCGGTCTTGTATCTCTATTCAAGGTGGTAGTTTGTATATTTACCTGTTTTTTCTGATGGTAATAACATGAAATACTGTGATACTGATGAGTAAACAATGAATAGGAATCAGTCCTGTAGTGTGCTGTGTTAAGTTTCAGATTCATGGTGTATACACTATATAGTCAACTAATTTAATGTATATATGAAGTACTGTTCCATTAACTTATTAAGTTATTTATGGAGGGCAGTTGTTACACTGGTCATGTAAAATCAGCAGTTGTCAAGTCTGAGGTGACTCCATTGTGAAATTTTTTCGCTGATATGCTTCCGTACAACATGGCATCACATATTTAAGGAATTGTAGTTTTAACGACTCACTGAACATATTAAACTGCAGAACGATAATTGATGATAATGGCAATGATGTGCTAGTGGTTTCATGAAAACTATATTAAATATGTATGCAGTCTTTGATAAAGGGGAGTGCATAGTCTGTCTGGGGGGTCTTGTATCTCTATTCAAGGTGGTAATTAGAGGTGGATGAGTTTAGTTTGCATACGAGATTGAAGACCCTGATAGGCTATAACTAAAAACAGCCATACACAAAGCCAACAATGGTTCCAACATGGCTGTAATGGAGTCTAAATTATCTTGTGGCCTCGTACCTAATCTGGGTAACATCTTAACAGTATCACTATCTAGTTGGTTACGTTTTTGCTCAGAGTAATCCTGTTGACCCGGAATATCTCTAAATCATCCTCATTGGATCCAACAAAGTCACTCTATGAAGGGTTGAATAGTAAAATTCCATAGCCCTCCTCTGTATGCCCTGAAGAGAGGGCATGCCCTTCTCATTCAAGTTTTATAGTACCATAGATCAAAGGGTACACTGTGCTATAGCATGCAGCTGAGAGAGCATACATAAAAGAACAGTGTGTGGGAAGTACCCCTGAGTCTCACACTGATAAACTCATATTGGGTTTGGGTTGTTGTTATTGATTCACTGTTTTCCATACATTTGGCATGTAACATTAAATAAAAGCGTGGAAAGTTTGCATTGGGCCTCACTTTAAATGTCCAACATATGCCTCACTGATTTGCTATAGGGTATGACAGATGTGGCCAGATTTGACTGCCAAGGCCAAGGAAGCAAGTATTGATGTGATTAGAAGTTATGTATTCTGGAATGGGCATGAACCAAAAGAAAGCACTTTATGTTTCATTTACTATCGTACAAGTAATAAATATCAATTCTCAAATGTTTGGGTTTGTTTTTTTCTATGTTGTAAGGAATTTGTCCGTAGAAACACCGATGTAACTTGTGTCTCTGAGTTCCTGGGTTTTTGGATCCTTAAGAAATATCCTCAAATTATTGGGGACTTGCTGGCCGTCCACTTGTACATTCTTTACCTTTATGAGACACAAGGTGTAGTTTGAATGCACATATACTCAAATTATTGGGGACTTGCTGGCCGTCCACTTGTACATTCTTTACCTTTATGAGACACAAGGTGTAGGTTTGAATGCACATATACAGGATCCTCAATTTTCTACAATCCCAACTTCTTGTGCTTCATAGAATTAATGAAACTATAGGAGCTCAATTCTGTTCCATTGATAAAGAGCTTGCCACTTGTGATAGCATACGAGTGGCAAGTCGTTGCAAATAAACACCATTTGCCCCATGACAAGTCCTCCATTTAAATGAGTTCATTGTCCTCCTTTCATCCAAAACTGATGTCTACAAAATCTTCTAACCGAGCAACGAAACAAGCAAATTCTTCCTTTGCATCAATTTGTAAAGAAGTACAACCTTTGAAAGAATTTTTTCACTCCATTGGCCACGTTCTTATGTTGGGTCTTCCTCTTCCCATTGCTTTGAGCAATGAATTTTTTATCATAAAATTTTGGATTTAGAGGATGTGTGAAAGTGTGCAATGGAGTGTTAAAAGCCATTCCACTTTGTAACAATGATGTACTTCACATGCTCCACAAAATTAAAATCAATAAAAGAGCTAAAGCATCTTGTGTAATAATTTCCTTAGTTTTCTCAACCATGGTATTTATGTTTGCTGGCAGATTTCCATATAAATAGCACAATTGCAGGTCAGCATCCTCATAGCCGAGTGCATCATAACTCAACCTAACACAATTGTACACACTGTCCACGTTTGGCAGCCTTTGGACAGCCCATTCCCACTGTTGTGGATGAGTACTCCCGGCCATTGCCCTGCCAACCACTTTGATAGCGAGGGGAAGCCCTCTGCACCTTTTACACACAAGCTTGGCTTTTCCCTCTTCTATGTTTGCTGGCAGATTTCCATTATTATATGGAAAAGTGTGACAAGCAAACAACTTCCAACTCTCATCTTCCGACAAGTCCTCCATTGTTATTGTGTATTTATTTGCGACACCTGTTTTTAAGAGTGCAGCGCGAACCCTGGAACTGACAATGACTTTGGAGGTGGAGTAGTTCCTTACAGGGCACAGTACACCTAATTCCTCTAACAATTCTGCAGCATTGCATCCCCATACATCATCTAATAACAAAATAAACTCGGTGCTCTGGTGCACTGTCTGATTCAACCATCGCTTTACCTCTTCTTCGTTCATATTTTCGCCCAAATTTACATTTTTTGTGTGGCTATTTGGGTGCGGAGTGCATTTCTAAGACTTGTAAAAGAGGGACTTTGGGAAACAGTGAGCCAAAGTAATAAACCATCCTTAGAATTACTGCGTACCTTTTGGCTATTGAAGAGCGTCTTCAAAAGAAGAGTTTTTCCAGATCCACCCTTGCCAACAACACCAGCTTTTCGAGAATCGAAAATGCTTTATCCCGTCCCACTATAAGGGGCTCTTCGATCAATTTCATCTTTGCAGAGCCTGTTGGAACAACAGGGCCATGGGAAGTACTTGAAGAAGAAGAGCTCATTGCACCAAAATTCACCATACAACCAACTTTCCCTTTTATCTCACAATTGGGAATATCTCTTTGTAATTTCTTCCATGTCTACCATAGACATTGCCATCACTTCTACATTAGTGTTCTCTCTAGTTCCTATATTTCTTATTGGACAACCAAAAATTCTTACTTTCTGAAGTGTCTTCAGATCCATATAACTCTCTGGTAATATATTTAATGTTGTACGTGCCATTATATTAAATATTTTAAGTGAAGCCATTGCACCTTTCTCTATTACAGGCAACTCCTTTAATGTAGGTAGCCAAGCAAGAGAAAATGTTTCCAGAAGAGGAAATACTCCTTTGTGACCAAACTCTGTTGGAAACAAACTTACTCTAGGACATTCAATGATCTCCAATTGCCTCAAACCCTTGAGTTTATGTAGATCCAGCATGCCAGGGTTGATTAAATTTCGAAAGTCAATTAAATAGTCAAAAGTTTTAAAGCTGTTGACTAGATTTGTAGAGTAAGTGAAATAGTCAAAAGGCGCTTTAAGTGACTGCCAGAATCAAAGGTTGTTTCCGAATGAGCACAAGCTAGCAGAGCCGCTCGTGATATTTCCGGAGGCGTTTATCGAGGTGGAGGAATTGCCTGGACCGCCAAAAGTGGTCGGAATCCGGGCAAAAAAATTTCAAAAAATTTCATAAATCCTTCACTTTGAAGATATCCCCGTTGGAATCTCCCTGAAACATAACATATGATAAAAAAAAAATCAATAAAGAAACAAAATCGCATAAACTTTTGACTTCTTTCTTCTATGCTATTGTTTCTCATCATTGCCTTACGGCGTTTTCTTTGCAACATGTGGTGCAAATGCTAGTTATGTTAGGGTCCGCCATATCTATAAAAGTTGTGATCCTCAATCTAGGGACAATGTACTCCATATGCATCATAACTTCTTGCCCATAAACTAATCTGAAGGGTGTCTAACCTGTCAAATTTTTGCATGTGGTCCAAAAGTATATTTCTAAAAACTTATGGATGTATTTCTTAAAAGTTGTAACCACCACTCTAGAAAATATAGCAGGGGCATTCTTTAATCCAAAAGGCATTACTGTTTATTGATATGAGCCCCATTCTATAGCAAATGTGGTCTTATGACGATCTTCAGGTGCAATCCTAAACTAATGATAACATGAAAATCCATCTATAAATTAGTAAGCTTCCAGATCTCCTACAATGTCTAGTACTTCATCTATGAAAGGGGTAAGGAAGGGATCATGTAAACATGCATCATTCAACTTCCTCATATCAACATAGATCCTAATTTCTCCTTGAGTCTTCTTCTCTTGCACCACCATAGGACTCACCCATTCTGATTCTTCTACTGGTTCAATAATTCTTGTTTCTATCATCTTATCAAGCTCTATATTTACTTTCTCCTTATACTTCGGGTTCAACCTGTAAGGTCTTTGTTTGATTGGCTTCACATCAGGCTTAAGGGGAATCTTCATGACTCCTAGATCTCCTATTATACCCTTCATCTCTGAAAACTTGGTGGGAAACAATTCTTGGTATTCATGAAGTAACTCTGTAACTTTACTGACTGTCTCTTCATCCCAATAGTCTCCTATTGTTACAAACTTAGGTTCCTTCTCTGATCCTATATTCACCTTCTTGGTCTTCAGTGGCTTCATTATATCTGGTATTTATGGGCCAAGTCTAATTACTTCGCTTTATCCTTCTGATTCTTGCATGTCGATGTTGTGAGAATATTCTTCTTCATTTGCAGTAAGGTTATAACATTCCAATGCATTTTCTATCTGTGCATCCCAATCAGGTTGTTGCCATGTTAGTGGGGTTACATTCTCAAAGATCTTCTTCTTAACTATCTGAAGGGACAAATCTATGTATGGGAAATCATCCTTAAAGTTGAATGTTAATATGAATCCATCAACCATGTCTTCACAGTTCATGTTACCATGTCGAAGCTCTATCTCTAGGTACCAGTACTTAGGGATTGTCTCTAATGTATGAATGAATCCATGTACCCATTCTTGTTGTGGATTCTCCTTCCATTCTGTAGTGCATAGTTGGATATGCTTCCTAGGATTAGTTTCACCATCATATTTGATATCTATATGTCCAAACCTTATCCACATCACTCTTCAATATTGTTTCCAGCCTTCTATATTCTTCTTGTGTGCATTCCACCATATAGCAAGGGTAGCTTTAAGAGCTATATCCAAGGCTAACAACCTTTGATTTTTAGGAACTTGTTCTTCATATTCATCAAGAAAAGTATTTACATCACCTAAATCATCATAAGAAGGTAGGTTACATACCTCATATATCATATAGAAAACTGATTTAGTAATTCTTGCACATCGTCTTGTGGATACTTCATGAAATCTATTCTGTTAGTTTTCCAACTCTTCTTCTTAGTTTGAGGTACGAATACTATCATGCTCCCAACTCAACTTGCCTTCTATAGTAGGGTTAACAAAATCGCGTTCCTTTATTGTCATTTGATAGATATTGTCTATATCAGCTGTGCAATATTCTTCTTTGATTGGTTCTATGTATCTTACTCCTTCTGAGGGATCTAAGGGAACAATTACTCTTACATTGTTTCCTTCAAATATCATTTGTCTCTTCTTTATATTAATTATGGCCATATTATCAAATTCCCAGTCAATTCCAAGCAATGTAGGGTAAGGGTTGTTGTCATTGACGATCTCTATTACTTCAAAATCAGCAATAGTGTGAACTCCTTCAATATCTACTGTGACACCTGGTAGTCTTCCTAGAGGGAAGATCTTTTGTTGATTTTCCATCCTTAACTGAATAGGTGACCATTGTAGCTTTGGCTTACCCATTAATTCCCATGTCTACTTCGTCAAGACATTAGCATCAGATCCTAGATCCAAAATAATTTGATCCATCTCATATACTCTTATCTACACACTAAGCCTCATCTCTCTTATGGTTCCTTTTTTTTAATCCAAATTATTAACTATGCGCATATCACTTCGTAGTGTTTCTTTGGATGCACAGGAATCTATCAACTCCTGAAGCCCTTCTATAGCCTTTTGATCTCTTAATAATTTCATACAAGTCTGCAAAAAAGACTTTAAAATACCTGCTTGATTTTCTAAATCCCAGCCTTGCTTCGAAGCTCGATCATGTGTCGAAGCTCGGTCTCGTGTTGAAGTTGATGACATGTTGCAAATACTTATCTGATCGGGCTATGTGCACTATATGTCGAAGCTCCAACATCCATAAAACTTCACTTTACTTCCCTAAATACCTCTTTTTATTTCTGAATATAAAAAACGAGAACTTTCTCAGCAGTTTTTATAACCCATGTACTTTCATATTCTTTCTTCTCATCTGTATTATCACTTCCGATCACAACTCCACTTTTAGTGACAATACTAATTCGAGGTTCGTCAATACTCCTTTCAACAACCATCATTTGAATATTCTGTGTCAGCTGCTAATTTATTTTTTCTTGCATATTTTCCATAAGTACAAGGCATTCTTCAATTACATGGTCAAATGATTTACATTACTTACATGTCATTGTAGGGTTTTGACAATCTCTCGCAAAATGACCTGCATAGCCGCAATTATAGAAAATGATTTTTCCACATCCTCAGTTAGCTTTAGCACCTCGACCTCTTCCTTGGTAGACTCCTTGACCACCATTTTGTCCATTACCTTCATGTCCATGTTCTTATGCTTACATTCTATAAGTTTTAGCACCACGCTCCATCATTAGTTCATAAGCTCGACAATTATTCTGATCATGTGCTATTGATTTACAAAATTTTCAATATAGGTTCCTTGGAGTCTGCACATATTTCTGTAATAGGTAAAATTCTTCTTAGAGATGTTGGCCTTTGGTCTTACATATCTCGCACCACATGTTGGATCCTGCATTTAAGGGATTTGATGCCCCACTAGCCATGTAATCCCTGAAGATAGGACATTGTTCTTTAGAATGGCCCTCCGATCTGCACTTCGTACACCATACTTATTCTTTGACTTATTTTATTTTCTTGATATCTTGTATCTATAGGGTTAGGTTCACCAGCTGACTCTAAATCTGTTGCATCCCTGCACTAGTATCTCCTATAGGCAAAGCTTCCAATTTCATTTCAATCTATAGAGCTTCGGTTTGACTTGTTATATTTTTTTGCATCAATGGTAATATGATATGCGATAACAACACAAGTATAAACCATTCTTGATGTTGTTGTGGAGCTATGTCGAAGCTCACTTGATCCAACAATACCTTAAATCTCTTATCAAATTCCTAAATAGACAGTAGGTTTCTGTTTAATTTCTTTCAACTTAGTGATGCACTGCGACTGAGACTTCGTCTTCTTAAATTCTCGGATCAACACTACTTTAATATCTACAAATGTTCTTATCTAATTATTTGAATACTTCATATGCCATGTCAATTATCTATCTCAGAACTTCGTAATGAGTTGTGCTTTTTTAATATTTTCATCATTGATCTGCTTTGCGGTCCATATAGCTTCACATAAAAAAAAAAAACTATTATTGATGCTCTAATCCAGTTCCTTTGAAAACGGGTAGCTTAATATCATCAACCATATTTATTTTTGGAGGGAGAAGGGGAGAGCCAAAAACACCCTGGCTATTACTCGATTCTGGCTTCTATGAACTCTCAGGTTGGGAAGGTGAATACTGCGAAGTTACCCGTGGTTTATCAAGGTGGCTATCTTCTCTTTAACTTTCAGATTGACTCAAAAGAGGACTATACTCAATCTCTACCAAGGTCTCCAGGTCTTGTCAATGAGCTCTCTTTTTGGTATCTACTTTATATCTCTTTCCACTTTGGGTTATTGCGATCTCTAGTTTAGATTTATTCTCTTTTCTTCCAAACATAAGTAAACTAGCAATCTGAGTGCATATGTAAAACTCCCTTTTCACACAGAAGCATCTTAATCCAAAGTTTCAGAGATTTCAAATACTTACCTCGCAGTCCCTTGAAGAAGTTGTTCTTATTCTCTATAGGACACAGTTGAGTCTACTGCGAACTCAGTAATGAATCCTCCCAAGATGCTATCAATCCAAAAAACAACATCCCTTTAAATCCTATTGTTAGTGCTCTTGATTAGTTGTATTAGTTTAGGAGTCCACATCGTAGGTTCTCCATATTTAAAACGGTTCTTTATTTCGGTCAACCTTGATATCCACTCATACAACTAAACAAGAAATGATGTGAAGAAAATCTCGTATTGATCCGTAAAAATATAGTTTTGTAACCAAGCTTTAGATGTCAGACGAGGGTTATCTTGATCCACAAATTCTCGCTCTTTCTTTTTTTTTCTTTTTTCATTTTTCACGTGTGGTTCACGGATACCCATTGTCACTGGGTAGCCGCTAGGTCCATGGGACAACACTAGGGTGGATCCCACCCAAAGGGGATCACACCCCTCAGCCTATTCACTGACTTGACCCCAAGAGCTTTCGAGAATTGACCCTGTGACCTCCCGATTGGTGAGGCACTGATTTGACCGATTGAGCTAACTCTTGGGGCTTCTCGCTCTTTCAATTCTAGCCAATCTTGAATTTCCTTCTTCGACGAGTGCCACATCCACATATCCCTCAAAAAAATCCCGGTCCCGGTGATGGAACCATTTTTTGGTTATGATTTGGGTTGACCCAGGTTTGATCTATACTACGCACCAACAAACCCCTTAATCATTGGCCTTTCGGCAACGACCTATAAGCAAATCACAGTCTCACCCGAAGTGACTATGGAAGGATGCAGAACTAGGTTTTTGTAGCCTTGAGGGACGTGTAGATTTGGTATTTTTATGTTTTCTTACACTTAACATTCATACATCACTTCGCCACATTACATTAATCATTTAAACATATCATATAAATCCATAAAACATCATTATGCTACAATAAAGTGCAACTGTAATAAAATGCTACACTACAATAGATAATAAGAAAATATACACATGAAGACACCAATTTTACTGTGGTTCACCATAATGTGGGGCTACATCCACAAGAACTGTTGCTAATAATATTGAATCTTTGTACAACAAATAGGTCTTGACCTGCACACTAAGCTGCAGGTCATCTGGTCACTCAGCTGCAGGTCATCTGCTCACTCAGCTGCAAGCTCATGCCTCTACACACTCAGCTGTAGAGCCTCGCCTCTTCTTCCAACTATAGATCACAAGAATTCGACCATAACACAGATCTGGATCATAAGATTGATTTTTCTTCTTATTATTTGACCCTATATATACTATTACATCGAAGGGTACATCATTATAATACCATGGTCCAAATACCATGGACTCCCTAATACAAGTAGCTATGGTCCCAAAATCCATTGATCTTTTACATTATTACAAAATAAGAGGCTTTGCACTATCCCGAAGCCCTTATACCGTGTGGTATATTCAAACTGCTCTGGCACGCAGTCCACTTCACACTCTGTTGCACGCTCCACTTTGCACTCCGTTGCACGCTCCACTTCACAAAACACAGAGTCTTTGCCAAAAACTAGGCCAAGTTGGGCTCACTCCCATGTGAATCTTCCTGAGTCACTCAGCTACTTTGCCTCTAATTTTTATTGCAATACTATTGTAGGCCTCGTTGAACTGCTACAAAATATATGTTACCTGCTTTTCTTCACTGCACACTTCCTCCAGCAGTGCTTTTGTCACATGTTTTGCTGCCTTCTACACCATCATTGTCTCCCTCTGTCGAAGCTCTTGAAGCTTGTCATCTACTGTTTGTGATAGTTGAAGAGCCTCATCGTGCCATGGCTGAGTTCTCTTTGTCAAAACCTATTCTTCCTTCTTCAGTTTCTCAATCTTCTTCTGGAGGGCCTTTCCCTCATTGATCTTCGCGAGCTTCTGCGAAGGTCTTCACAGTTGCCCGAATCTCTTCTAGCTATTGTTGCTTCTACTGAATGTCTTCTTGCAGTTTCTGCACATTTGGATCTTCCTGCAGCGAAGTCCAAATCTGTAATATCTCATCTAGAAGCTTCCCATAGTCTGCCACTGTTGTGGAGATGTTGGCCACTACAGCCTTTAGGTTGGTCTCCCTCTACTCTCTTACTTCCTGCAGTGTGGTTGGTTGCAGCTTCATATGCAGCTCACTGATCTGCATTTCATATTTAAATTGTACTGCGATGATCTTTTCCTTGTACCCTTTCACTGCAAGGCCGAGCTTTGCGACCTTGTTTTCTACTGGCTCCTCTTCTCATACATCAAGGTTCGAAACTTCTCTGCATGTGGCTTCGACTACTTCCTTGAGCTTATGTTGTTGTTGAACTACTTGATCCCCTTCCTGGATCACTTGGTTGAGTTTCTGTTGCAGCAAAGCTCACTCTCTTTCTACTTGAATATTCAGCTGCAAGGTATGTTGTTCGCGCAGCTTCAGCTCCTCTATTATCTCCATGTGCAACTTTTGTAGTCTTTGCAATGGTACCATTGCGATGTTCATATTGACATTCCTCCATTCCTTTGCCGGCTGCGGAACCTCGACGGAGTAAAACTGCAGGGCTCTGGCAAGTATCGATGTTGTCCTTGTTGCAAGTGTAGGCTCTATTTTCCTTTCTTCTCCAATCCTCTCCACTACCTGTGTGAGTTGTCTAACTATCTGTGCCAAAAACTAGGCCAAGTTGGTCTACACCCAACACTATATATATGTGTGTGATGTTATAACTTTATAATAGTTATATATATATATATATATATATATATATATATATATATATATATATATATATATATAACTATGGTATGTTAACTAATTTTATGTTATGTTAAATAGTTTTAGAATATTTTATGTTATGTTATAAATAATATATATAGAACTATAATATATTTAGCTATGTGATATGTTGTAACTTTATAATTTGATATGTTATAACTTTATAATATGGTTAAATATATATGGTTATATTTAAATAATTATATAGTTACATAATTATAAAATAGTTATAATTATGTTATATGCGTGCTATGTTAAATAACTTTGTATTATAGATATTAAATAATTATAGAGTTCTATGTTATAACTTTATGTTATGAACTAAATAGTTATGGTTATATATATATATATATATATATATATATATATATATATATATATATATATATATATATATATATATATATATATATAAAATTAATTAATTTTATGTTATATAGAACTATAATATATAGCCATATATATTAAGTTAAATAATAGTTACATGTTATCTTAAATAGTTATATATATTATGTAAAATGTTATAATTATATACATTAACATAATGTTATATAGTTTTTAGTTTATACATATTTATATATATATATATAACAATTTTTTCTCCTTTAGATTGTTAATTTTAAAGATTAATATTTTATTTTTAAATCTAGAATCATACTATATTTATTATTAAAATAATATTAAAATATAAATTAACTTAAATTTAAACTAATAAAATAAAATTTCTTATTTTATAAATAAAGGTTCACTATGAGAAACCATATTCATCATGTCAATCTCAAACTCCTAATTTACTTATTTATTGGTTATAGTTTTGTTGTTTTCTGTTTTGGAGTTTTTTGGGGTATATTTTCAATCAAATTTGTTAGAAATTTAAAATGCATTTTAAATAACAAAAATAAAAATAAAAATGAAATTTTATTTCACAAAAATTTCTAAAGAAAAACTTTAAAACCTAAAATAATTAGAAAAATAATGTTTCTACCATTTAAAATTAGAAAATATGCATTTAATAAACAAAATATTGCAAGTAACAAATTTAAAACTTAAATTATACAATTTTTGGGGGTTTTGAAGTGTTTTATAGGTTGTTTTGAAAGGTTTTTTTGATGGTTTTCTAGATTGGTTTTGTGGTTTTCTAAGTTGTTTTGAAGGTTTTTTTTTTTATGGTTTTCTTGGTTAGTTTTGTGATTTTCTAAGCTTTTTTGAAGAGTTTTTTGTGGTTTTCGTGTTTTTTGTCTGTTTGTTTTTTATTTTTAATTTAAAATTGGTTTTCATGTTTTATTACATAGTTGATTTTTTTAAATTGATTTGTTACATTTTTCAAAAGAAAATTAAATAAGAAAGACAAAGGACATAGTACCAACCTTCGTTCGAACCTCTGCAATGTTGGCGGGGTGGTTGGCAAGATTGTTTTGAACGATCCATTGCTTGATCGAGCTCCAATACTCTCGGTTGAGCTACTCTCAAACTCTTAGTCGAGCTCTTGCGGTCTACGCAAATGGTACGCGCAGACCGCAAGAGTGGTATATATTAAAAAAAACACTTGATTGAGAATTATAGCTTGATCAAGGGTTAGTTTTTAACCCTCGATCGAGCTTCCTTTTTAGCGCCCAAGGAGCTCGATCGAGCATTTAAAAGAGGCTCGATCGAGCAATTGAACAACTCAATTGAGCCATTTTTTTCCACCCAAATGCACCCTCTTTCACCAAAAAGTGTAACCCAACTCCATGCTTTCGCCCAATATTCATCATAAAGAGACATGTTAAATACCCATTATTTTGAATCATTTTTCTCCTGATTTGGATTAGGTCTATATCTAGTTTTAATCAAGATATGATAGATTAGTTTTATTTTACTTCCTGCATCCAAATTTGCATTTAAATTAATTTAATGCATTTTATAAAGTCTCCTTAAGCAGGAGCAATTGTATTTGTGGCTTGGCTGAGCCCTTGTTTTAGCATAAGGATTTCTTTCTTGCAAGGGCCCTACAAGAGGGTAATTATGATATCTCCCTTCTTGTTGATAAATGATTAGATATATCATAAGTCAATTAGAAGAGTGAGGGGGTAAATTGACCCAATAGAACGAGTCGGAACCGCCAAATCAAACGGATAAAAGATTAGTTTGGGGCTCTGACTGTGTGGTCTTCCCAAATGTTAATGAGGTCATTTTTGGGCATCAACAATTTCCTAAATCTCTTTTACATAATTCCTTACCGATGCAGGCCAACATCCATCCTTTTTGCATTGAAACTACCCAAATTCCATACCTTTCACATTTACATTGCTCAAATTCCTTTTTCATAACCTTCACGTTCCATGATGAAAGTGTTAGTGAATTCAAGCATGGCTAGCCTGACATGGGTAGTACACATAGCCTCTTTTAAATCTTGAAAATAATATCTAGCCACATCATTTTAGTTGAAGGAATTCTTCTTGAACAAGGTGGTTAACATCGCTACAATTTTACCATAGTTTTTGGACAAACGTTCTATAGTAACCACTGAGGCTTAGGAATCCACAAAAATGTTTAAGTCTTTGGGTGAGGCCGATTTTCAATTCCTCGATTTTCTTGGGATTAGGATGCACTTCCTTCCTATTGATAATGTGCCCCAAAATTCCCACTTTTAAGGTGCCAGACACACATTTAGAATGTTTAAAGTATAGTTGGTGATTGTGGAAGAATTTTAAGACCCAATCTACATGCACCTCCCATGTTTTGTTGTATACAAAGAAAAGAATGCAAGGAAAAAAGGTGTAGGAGGGGTCAAGATATATTGTTCATGATGCTCTAAAAAGTGGAAGGTGCATTAAAAAGACCAAAAGGAGAACTTTTAATGAACTTCATGTCTATTGAAAATAGTTTTAACAATTCCTACTTCCTTCCTTATAATTTGGTGATAACGGAAACATAGATGAAGTTTAGTGAAGAACTAAGTTCCATGAATCTCATCTAAGAGATAATCAATGATAAAAATGGAAAATTTATATTTGGCAATCAATTTGTTAATATCTCAAAAGTTGGGACATACAAACCAAGCACCTTCTATTTTAAGAACCATGATTAGTGGAGAGAAATAAAGGCTAGTGCTAGGATGGATGACACGTACTTCCAACAAATCCTAAATGATCTTTCTAGTTTCATTTTTTTATGCAAAATGATGGCAGTATGGATGCATGTTTGGTGGTTGAATACTAAATATTAGTGGGATACTATTATCATGCTCCCCTTGTGAGGGTGGTAGTCCATAGTGAAGCTCAAATACTTGTTGATGTTTATCCAAAATTAACTACAATTTAGGATGAACAAATTAAGAAGTGTCCTCAAAGGCTTCAATATCATGGAATTGTCCAATAATGTCGAAATGACCCTTCTTCAACAACTTTTCCATATTATGGTATCTAAGTATTTCTAGAGAGTCTATTTTGAGACCTTTGAGAGGCAATACTTGTCTTTCTTGAAACTCATACATAATTCCATAAAATTCATGGTGACGAGGCCTCTCGATCTCTATTATTTATCACTGAAAACAATATCTCGACTATCCATTTCAATGTTAAACATTCGAGTTTTCAAAAAATTATTATCCATTTGAAGATTCAAATTTTCACTTTTTCCACCACATTTCATAGAGCCTCCATTTGTAATCATAATTTGGAAGTTACTATTGACATGGATATAGAAACATGTTTCTTTCACAATGTAACAATGAATGAAAATGTGATTTCTACAATTGCACTACAATTGTCAGTTATGACAATGAACTTTTGTTGCTTAATAGAGCCAAATATATTTAATGTCTAAGGATAAGACATGTTAGTTAATTCATGAAGGAAGATTTGGTATTATTCGCCATATCTTCTAGAATATAAATATTTTTTTAGAAGATGTTATGTCCTCTAGAGTCATTGCAACAAATTTATTGCAAGAAACATCCATGGAGATGGCCATGAATAATTTATTCTCCTTATATTTACGCATAGGGAAATATTTTCCATTACAACTGTAACATACACCCTTGACTTGACATCTTGTCATTTCTAATTGCATCAACTTATGGATCTTGAGCGGATGAGCATGTCGTGGAAGAAGCAAATTATTTAGGTGTGGATGTGGATTAAAGCTTGGGAATTTGGAATGACTATAGTACTTAGTTTTTGTGTGAGAGAAAGATAAGATCCATCCAACCAGGTCGCTAGATGATTCATATAAATGTGGGATTTTATTTCTCTCTTGAGACCAATATTATTAAAACATTGTTTGAAAAAGTCATAAGTTAAATTTTGAGAGTTGATTTCCAAGTGTTCACATGCATCAACATATTTTTTGTCTGTGCTTAATTGATGACAACTTCATAGGTTGTCCCCCAAAATTAGTATCCCTTACAAGTGAGAAAAGAGGGATTTTATAAATAGATTCCATGCAATATATCCCATAGAGGTTTTCTTATGCCATTGCCACCACTACCAATATTCCCTATCTAGATATAAGAATCCCATTTAGATTTTCCTAAGGTCATCCTTTTATAGCATGGAGAGAAAAAAAATTATTCCATTTGATCAACCCAACTAGTTGAATTTTACCTATAAAACTTATTTACATCAATGTTAGGTAATTGAGTCAACATATAAGGGTAATGAATATAATAGGAATTACCATTGCAAAAGCCTTCACACATGAAATATTCATCATCAATATGCTTACCTTATGATAGCCTTCACAATAATCATGCTTACCCTTTATCTTATTAACTCTATCGAAATAAATGGAGATTTTTTAATTAACAATAATTATGTGGGACTAACATTGGTCCATTGTTTGGCTAAGGGTTTGTACCCTTTTGTAAGATCATCCATAGCCAACATGTTTCTAATGTAAGTCATGGGACCATGGGGACCACTTAGAAATTTCACCCAGTAGTAATTTCAACATAATCAAAGTCACAAGGGGAGTTTGTTAAGATAAATAATAAAGAACTATCTTGTTGGGCCCACAAAAAGGTTATTAGATAGTTATACCAATGTGATTATCATCATTCAAGTAATATTTTGATACACTCACAAATTCCCAAATTCTTGATATTCCAAAAAAATATTTTATTTTTTATTTTTTTCAGCGACTTATTCTATATACGATACAGTTTGTAGAGTAATAAGGATAGAGGATTGGTCAAAAGTGGTATATCTCTAGGATATACTAATAAGTTTCCGCTAATACTACTTAGTGGAATCTCTCATGGTGATAAACAAGGAAGATAAACTATACCTTTAACCACACTACCCAATTCCCAAATATGACAGAGTGATCTCCCTAATTGTTATTCTCAATATATTGTAACAACAATATGGCCAATAGGTTTGTGTAAAATTAGTTTTAAGTGTACCTATAGGGAATTCCAATATACTTGAGGGTACATGGAGAATATAATACATAAGAAAATTTTGTTTGATGCAATACTACTTGAAGGGGTACTAATAAAGGTGTACAAGTTTTTCCAATCATGTGACTCCACGTATACATTTATCTGCGTGTATGCTTCCATAGACATACTTTTAACTATTTAAAAATAAATCCATGTGTCTGAGGATGTAGATGTTTCTAGCCTTCAAAAAAAATATTCAAAAATTTGGATGTGCTTTGGCATGTGAAATAGCTTTGATACCACTAATGGCATTTCTTAGTTGAAACATAGTACATATACCAATATATATAGAAATATAAGTGTGAAAATCTAAATATAGCAAATCCAAAGTAATGGAGCAACAATAGTAAGAAAACCTTCATTAATATTATGAATAGGAAGAAATATTTACTTGTCTCTTCAAGGGAACAACCTACGATTCCATAAAATTCCCATAGAATATCAAACACTTGTATTATACCATTATATGACTGTAATTGATTGACCAACACCCTAACCGCTTGATGAGCCTTATTAAAGAGGATACAATAACTAGCTAGCAAACATTTTTAAATGAGGCCACCTTAAATATGTTGATCACTATTCTAATTACCATATTAGGCCTCATTCAATACATGTGGACATAATACAATAGGTATAAACCTATCCTTTAACCATGGGAGTTAGGATAAGACCCCCACGTTATATTTATCAATGTTGGAATATAAAGACCAATTTGGTATATTTTATGAAATAAAGCTAGATTAACATAACTATTGCATTTTTTTCCACCAACACATTTTTCTTAGTAAAACATCTCATCAGCCACTCTTTCACATCGATAATTAGATATAACAACATGGACTGTACAAGGGAGATATGAATTTGCCTGATATTTTATACCAAAATCAAGAAATGTATCATAAGATAATTCAAATTTAACATGGAAATGAAAACAACATATGTTACATACAACAATAAGTATAATTTACCATGATTTATGCTACATAAATTTGTTGACCAAGATATCAATATTGTAATACTCTCTTTGAAATTAGTTAAAAATTCAACATGAGTAATCTATGTGGTTCATACATATCTCTCGATAATTGACTTTGTATTATATCATTTACATTTAATGAAGCATGATAATTTGACAACAAATACTCTTATATAGTATTTTTAAGAGGTTTTGGAAGTTTATCCTTGTATAGTTGCCCATGAATTGAGCCCAACAGGTAAGGCTACCATTCACATCTAATTGCATATTGAATTTTTTTTATACTTGCATACTATTTTTCTTGAGGTTCCCAACATATTTGACATGTGGGTTGGTACAAGTTTTCTTAAGGTTGCAGGTGTAATAACAATGACATGTATAACTCTACTTGGAGCCTTCATGTTAGATGTCCATGATCTTCCAAATGTTTTTATTAGTATATTTAGGTTTTTAAATACATTATGATTTATGTTTTCCTCTTTTGTAAATATTTGAACATTTATAGTGTGGTGGCTCTTTTCAATTTCTTGTACTTCATTAAGCCATATAAAATTTGCACTTTTTCTATCACTAATTAATCTTCAAAAAAATGTTGTCGAATTATCATAAGCACACCATACAATACGAGAAAAATATTGGACTCCAACTCTTTTTTGGTTGTATCAATGTCCTCAATGAAGTTGTCATCAAATCAGATATCAATATAACTACTAATTTGTCCTAAAATCCATTACGTATTAACATCTTCATTTTTTTCTTCATTTCCATATTTTGTGTTAAAATCCTCTTCAATTTGTTCATCAATTCCATGTTGTTCTTCATTGGAGCTAAAGTCCATTTGCTTTTCATTAATGTGATTGTTAGTTCAAGGATTTAAATCTCTTGGTTGAATATCATCAATTACATCTCCAACTTTCAAACATAATTTTTCTACTCTTTTTTCACTATGCTTTCCTTATCTTATTTTGTTATAGATACCACTATCTTGGTATCAATGAGATTTTCTTTAATGACTTCACCATTACTTAGGAGATCTTTAGATCTCAAAAATCCAAAGTGTATTTTTTTACTATAGTTACTAATTTTAGGCGAAATGTGACCTCAAAATGAGGACTTATGCCCAGAAAATCCATATTTTTTGGATAAAAACACCAAAATCAACCCTAAGTAAAAAATGGTTTACTACTAATAGCACTTATTTTTTTGGAGATGATGATTAAAATTCCAACTTAGAAATTACAACCTTTACAAAAACCTTAAACTTTAAAATTGACACTTGAAATAAAAAATAATACTACACATGGTACCTTTTATTTGAATTAAAATTACAACTTAATTGAAATTATATTTTTAACAATTAAACACTGGTCATGTATCTTCATGGATGTTGCTTGATAAGAGAAGATGATCGTGGAAGATGTTCCTGGAACATAGATTCTGTGCCTATTAACACTGGTCATGTATCTTCATGGATGTTACTTGATAAGAGAAGATGATCGTGGAAGTAAGAAGCCTACTTTGACTTCACTTTCTGCATTTGAACCCACTTCAGCTATCCACGTTGTGAATCTGAAAAGAAAAGTAATATGAAGTAAGTTTGTGGATGTTGCTTGTGGACTTTGTTCGATAAAATTTGCAAAGGAAAATAGAGTTATGAGATGATGGTGTTACGTTCGAAACATTTCAAGTTTGTGGCCGAAGATGTTTAAGGATGAAGAAAATTATTTTGGAACTAATTAATCGTTAGTCGAAGAAGAAGAGGCTAGATTGACTCGAGTAGAATTTGGATTACAAGAGAAAGGGTGGCTCTATGTTTTAATGATTCTTCAACTTATGTGTATTGTAAATTTGGAGAATATCTCGGACAAAAGGTGTTAAATAGTAAATTTGAAGAATAGCTTATAATTGACAATTTGGAGAATATTTTGGACCAATAGTGTTAAATAATTGATTTTTGGTCAAACAATTGACTTTTTTTTACAATCAAATTCCAAAATCTACCACTAACGTATCCCAATTTCATTCCCAAAACAAAATACACTAGCTATTTCCATGCCTCTTGATGCTATATCTATATCATAAAGAGTCTTCTGGTTGTTCTTTATTTGACTACATGTAGTCAAATGTTGTTGGTATTTTTCTTAATACGCAGTGATTCTATCTCTGAGCAAGTACTTGGAAGTTTTAATATTGACGAGGAAGGTTGAGGTTGAGGAGATGAAGATTTGAAAATGGAACGTTCATAACCAAAGATGGATAGTTCTAGATTGTTGGTACAGTATGACTACATCCTTTCTCATGTTGATTTTTATCTTTGTATCAAATTAATATATGACCTGAATGAAGTTCGATGTAGTTCGTGGTTTGACTCGACTAGGTTAAAGATCAACCATCGATGATGATAGAGTTTCTTAATTTATTTTTTTCCAGTGTTAGGAATCTCATCTATGAAGTCTCCAAGAAACCATAACAATTGGTGCAATTGCCAATTATATATTTTTCACCCATTTTCATTTTCATAGAAACATGGGGATAAGAGTGAGTCCAGTCATAGGTGTCTTCATGTTTATTGTAGATTTTGAGAAGATCTCAAAATATGGTAGTCCCGAAAAAGTAAAATAACTAACCTTTCTCCTCACCATCAGATTTTGGGATATTTTAAAAATCTAGAATTAACATAAATTTAGCATCCAATCATATAACTTTAACTATAATTCATTGGCATTTCTTTCTTCCTCTAGCAGAGGTGATTGATAATAAAAATGCCAATGTGGAAGAGTTCAAAGATGTTACAATACATAAACTATCGAATGCAGGTGGCCATTGAGGACACAAGAAGGTCAATTTTATTTTGTTGGTTATATATTTTTTGTGAAGTCCATAAATCAAAATTGTGGATAGTGAGTAATGAAGAAACTTATCATAATCAAGTTGAACTCATAATGAAGAAAATGAGATAAACATTGTGAGGCTCATGAAGATGACCCTTGGTAGATAATAAGATATGCTTCTTTTGTTAAATGAGGATGCAAAATATGTTTTGCAGCCACTATTCTAAATGATTTTATTTGTGGCCTGAACCGTGTTGAATAATGTGCTAGAACAAGTTGTGCATGCTACAAATTCAACGCATGAGGAGTGTGGGACTAATTGTCTTTGCATAAAGGTATCAGGTGCCTTGTGTGCTATAGTTGGTCGGTTGAAGATTATGAAGTTGATGACGTGTACATTTTATTTAATTCACGAGATTCATTGGTTGTAAAAGTGAATTTCTCTTTCTCTCTTTCTCTTTCCTCAGGGCAGGTTAATTCAATTGTGAATCAAATCATTGGTGCTACCAAAATGTCAATGGCACAGTGTAGTGGCTAGGTCAATATCGATAGAAAAAGGAAATGTTTGTGACTAAAGTGCTGGAAAGAATGCAAACCTGATATATTTGAACCATGCAAAGAACTAAATTGGCCCATGGAACTTCCATCGACACTTTGGTAGACATCTAACTCATGGAGTCGATAGAGAAATGACATCTTTATCATTTATAAAAAAAAATATAGTCAATTATATTCTTATAAAGAAATGTAGGGATATTATATGTAATGGAGTTTGGTACCAAAAGAGAAGCTAAAGGTTTTGAGTATGTAACTACTCGTTGAGTGTATCTTTTGGTCATATTTTGTTATTTAAAATTCAGGAGAGGGTGAAACATGATTCTGGTTTAAAGTGGGAGATTTTATTCACTTTATAATTGATTAAATCAATAGTTATTTATATAATATATTAAATATAGATTTTATATATTTTTATAAAACATATTATATTAAAGAAGTAGAAAAATATACTGAAGTTGTATTATTGACTGAAATAGAGTTGGTAGAGCATTCAAGATGAGCAACCTAATTTTTTTGGCAAAAACACTTGCAATGGGTAAGGAGTAAAGAAAGCAGTAAAGAACGAGACCAAACAAGATGAACACACATGCAAAGAGCTAGATGAACAAGACGATGACAACAAACAATTGAATTGATTAAGCCCCTAGTATAAGACTAGTAGAACAATTTTTTGGGTTGTCACCTTGAAAGATAGAAAGTGAAAAATTGGTAGGTTGGTTGAGGAATGATCTCCTTATTATTTGGATAGTAGATCAATCTACATTCTCATCACATCATAAAATATGAAAAGAGAGGGAATTTAAAGGTGGTCCTCCTTGCCACCTTGGAGTCACATGCCAATGCATGTGAACTATCTTGTCCTTTTTGACATTTTAACAACATTCACTCTCAAGAAGAGAGGGTATTCCACCTAGCTCACTTTGTCTCCAATCTCTTAGAAGAGATTCCCACCCCCCAAAAAAACAAGGATGCAAGGATGATCTTGCCTCTTGTGCTAAGCCTGTAGTACTTTGATAATTTGGCATTTGGTGATTACTCTCCCCAACACAAATACTCTCTCTTGGGAGGGTGAAGGATTAAAGGCTTATGCAATGGCTAATGGAAGAAATCAACTACATGCCAATTCTTTTTGAACTAAGGTTTCTTCCTCTTTCCAATGCCTAGTCCATGCACTTATAAGAATGGGCTCTTAATTCTATTTCTAGTTAGGATTTGTGTGTTGTGGAAAATATGAGGCTCCTTGATGCAGGAGCATCTAACCCCCCTAATCAAACAAAGGAATCCAAAGCAGACATGGACCATCGAGCTAAATAAGGGGACTTTCTGTTTAAAATAGAGCTTAAAGAATGGAATGGATAAGTCTCTAGAAGACTTAATTAAATGTAATCTGCCATATGTATTATATAGCGAGCTTTAGGGCTTTAGTTGAGAGATTTGAGGAAAGGATGTGATCGGATCCTTTACAGTGATCCGATCCAATGTATTCTTATAAATAGTGAACCTGCACATTCAATTAAGATATAGCGAGATAGATAGAATATATGTAAGCCTACAGGCAGAGTCGAGAGGAGGCCACAATATTGAAGAACAGGCCTGTGTGTGAGGCACAAAGACCTCATTCTGTAACCATTGTTTATATTGTTAATATAATCATCTCAATTCTGAGAAGAATGCGTGTTTCGAGTGTTGGATTTTATGTGAATTTGTAGGTTCTGTAACAGGGGGTTGCAGATAGAGTTAAATAGAACACGCAGAGGAGCAAAATGATTCAGAAGAATCATAAAGGGATCATTGAATCCAAGTGAAGAGACAAAGTTAGTTTTGGAGAGGAATTGCGAAGCAAGAATTCGCTAAGGAGCCAGCTCAGAGGAAACAGAGCAGTGGAAGCAGAAGGCAGAGTTTGAGGGACGCGCAAAGAAGAAGAACAATTTGGAGAAATCATATTGATCCACTTGAAGGATCAAGAGTTGCTTTGAAGTGACAGAAATTAGAGGAGTATGCGAAGTGAAGCCAGGAGGAAGAGTCGCAGCGAAACAGCGAAGGAGGAAGGACCTCTGAAGAACCCAAAAGAACCGCAGAAACCATTGGAAATGGCATAAAAACTAAGTTATTAGTGGAGAAGTGAAGTGTTAATCACTTAAGAGTCGTTAGATCCGTGAGATCAATGGTCCAGATCGTATCGCATTGACGAAATCCTTTTGGAGGCATCGAAATCGGCAAGCGACTACCGATTTATCGTGGACCGTTGGATCGGGACCAGATCAACGATCACGATTTAAATTGCAATCACATTTCGGAGGAGATAAAAGGTTGGCGATGGTGCATAGTGAAGGGCCGATAGCGATATTGCGATATCGCGAACCTCGATATAGCAATAGCCTATCGGAGTTCAGAAGTGTTGGTGAGTCAGAGATCAGAGAAGTGGCGCGATGGAGAGTCCAGTGAGGAAGCGGACCCGACGACAAATATAATTGCGGGTTTAGTGAATTTGAAGTCCGCTATATGCATTGGGCGGAGTATTCCTTTGTATTTGTGTAAGGGTTGTGTCGAAGGTTTTAACACTAAGTATAATTCAAAGGTTCCGATAGTTAAATATCGGAGTCGGTGATGTAACCATATATGTGGTGTGCCTGCGATGGAAGCGAATGCCGATTGCAATGAGGTTTAACCTCGGTTTCTATGCGAAGGTTATACGAAAGGGTGAAAGGTATGTTTATGTGCGTATTTCCTTTGTAAATGGGTTTCTAAAGGAAAATGAGTGCAATAAGGATTTTGTGTATTAATATATATGTAACCAAGGCTATGAAAGGGGAATGGTTATATATATGGATAATGGTTTATATAAAGGTTCTGAAGGGTTTTTTATTCCTGATAGAAAGGTTTGGCGGGGTGATTGTGTTCCGATACAAAGGAACCGTTTAGAAGGCCTTAACCATTTTATGTATGAATATTTGACTCCATTGTAGAGTCAAATACTTGGGACAGTTGTGTTATGCAGATTATTGCATGTTGTGGGTATGTGCGGGTTTTACCTTGCATCACTCCTCATATTTCATTTTCTTCTATTTAGGTTTAGAAATGACCTACTCCTATTACAATAGTTATGTCCAAGAGAATTGGAAGCCCTTGGTAGGGACCTCAATCATTGCAAGCACATAGTGGATGTGGCTAATGTCACTGCTTCTCATGTGTCTATCTTAACTTATGGAAACAAAGCTACTTTGAAAATGCATGCTTGCAAGGGCCCTGTTAGCTCTGCTACAGTTTCATTGTTTAAAGGTCAATATCAGATTGGACAATGTTGTTTTGGTCGCTATGGTGCTCGCAGCTGTTGGCTTCCTTTGCCCCTTGTTCTCCTTTTAAACTCTATTTAATCCTGTGTGGTCTCTGAGCCTTGATTTCTCCGCTTTGTTTCCAAAATTTCTTCTTTCCCCTGCGGCCTTTGTTTTTCTTTTCAAACTCTGTATAGCTCCTTTTCTTTAGGCCCCGGGCGCTAAACTTTTGAGCCCGCGCTCATGTGACCCACCCCTCCGTAACCCTTCGCAGCCCTTTTCCCGCACATTAAACATTGTGCATTTTCCCTTTCATCTGACCGTCCATCGCCAGATCGACGGTAGTCGCAAGCCCTCTTCCCGTAACTTGCGCGTCCGTTAGGCAGCGGGGAAGGCGGTTTCCCGCCGAACCTACTTGCCACACGTCGCAGCCTTATTCGATCGCGCCTCCGTGTACGTAAACCGCCCAGCGCCGATAGGCAGTGCGGGGAATACCGCCCGCCTCCCTAAACTGCTCTCCTACTGTTTAAACTTCGTGCATCTTCCGTCTGCGATGACCGTCGGATCTGCCGCGTCCAGATCCGACGACCCTCGTTAACTCCGATCGTCTGCCTCCCGATAGCTCTTCCCGATGCGATCTCCACCATTCATTTTCGCGATCCGACGGCCCACATTCGCCCGTCTGCTAAACTTCCGATAGCCTCTGTCAATTGATCGTAGTCGTTGATCTCTGCGATCCGACGGTTGTTATTTACTCCGTCTGTTCTTCCCGATTCCTCCTGCCAGCGATCTCCGTCATTGATCTCTACGATCCAACGGCTGAGATTTATCCCCGACCTCCTCTTACTCCCGCCATGAAATCTCATTTCCTTTTGACCGTCTCGAGCTCGCGAAGGAGGGAGGAAGCCATCATCTGGTGCCTGCACAGTTAATGGCTCCAACAACCACATTAAACAACAAAATGGCCGAAGGACAAACAAGATGACCTCGAGCAGTGAAGAGCATTTATCAGGCATGGAGTTTAATCCATAATTCATTCCAGCTGCCAGAGAAGGACATCAGACAATCTAAATAGGCCATTTGCCCATTAAAGCTCTGAGAATTGCAGCAAAGGCCCATTTCATATTGTAAATGTGGTTGGTGGTCATTTATTGACACCTCCACGCATAGCCTAGCAAAGCAACTTTGTAAACAGATTCTATATATATCCAGAGACGCAATGTAATCAGGTTGATGAGTGTTGGATGAGTGGTTGATGAGTGTTATTTTGATGTAAGGTTCAACTTCTGGAGATTGTAACTATTGTGATACCTGCAGCATCTGGTCTTCATTTTCAGCTAATGCAAGCTTCTTTTGTTGTTAATTGCTCACTGTCCACTTCTTCTTCTTGTTCCAGGTTGTGCCTGTCTTGCATTTATTCATGTGCTGTTAATGTTAGCATTAGAGGGGTTGTCATCCCACCTATGTGTTAGGATTTATCATGTATCATTGAATTTGTATGCAGGTTTCTGTTCTTTTAGTGCCAGAGAGCTGTCATCCTGTCTGTGTATTAGAAAATAGATTTACAGACCTTTTAACTGGTTGCAGCCAGCCATCACAAGATCCTGTGCATCTACTGGTGTGGTCAGTCTTCTCCATTATCACCTTATCCTCAAACTATGAGTAATTGGTGGTCTAAAGCCTTGTAGTCTGGGGGTGTTCACCCATGTCTAGGGTCAAGCACAGTAGAAGTGGTTATTTGGCTTGAATATGCAACATTTCTTTCATTCATCCACCATTTTCCAACATTTTTGTTGAGTTTGTAATGTTCCCGAGCATCTCTGATATACAACCTAGGAGAGTTTCTTGGGGTGATAACATTAATTGGTGCTGTTGCCGGGGAGAGGAGAATCGAAGCTCAGCTTCCCTGGGAGAACGACACAGCTTCAAACTTTGGTGATAGACAAGGTTTGAAGACATATTTTGGTTGTAATCATCTATCTGGCGACTCCATTGGAGGAAGACCATCATTTGGCGACTCTACATTGCAGTTCTGGCGCAGTTGGTGAAGCATGCTCGAAGAAATCCTCAAAAATTATCAGCTGAACTAGTCCCTGATCCTGAGAATATCATTCAGCAGAAGGGAGTATCGCAGTAAGGGGCATCAGGATCAGGTAAGCCTTAAAAATTCCATGTATCTCTATTAGTGATTGTCACCTTCAGAGATTCATGCAGCTCCTTGTTATTCATTTCCCTTTTGGACCTCAGTTCACAGAAAGAAGCACCATGATGTCCATCATATTCCTTTGTCTCCATTATCCTTTTCATTGATTCATTTCACTCAGTCCACCAATATCGTTTTTGTATACCTCAGTCATGGTAGGCCAGCAAGCTCTTACAAAGATAGAAAGAATAGTTGCTGCTAGGTATGGACCCTTGGTCGTGCCTTCCCCTTTGAATGCCATGCTTGCAGGAGATTATCAAGAATTTATGCCAAATTTTACTGGTGCAGAAGGAGTAATAGCTGAAGAGCATTTAGAGTCCTTTTACAGCTATGCTGATAACCTGGATATCAATGAAGAAGATGTCTGGATGAGGGTTTTTGTTCAAAGCCTAGATGGGGAAGCTAGAAAATGGTTCAGAAATTTACCCCCTAGGTCTATTGTAGACATTGATGCTTTAGATGATGTATTTTTAAAGCACTGGGGAAATAATAAAGATCTTCTCTTTTATCATGATGAACTCGGAAACTTGCAGAGAGAAGATGGTGAGCTGCAGTCTGATTTCTATATCAGATTCAATCATATGTACAGCAGAATGCCAGCTAAAATAAGACCTACCCCTTCTTCTGCTATGATTACTTATGCCAATGCTTTCGATTCTCAGTTCTGCTTGCTGTTGAGAGAGAGGAAATGTGCTTCTTTGGCTGACATGCAAGATGCAGCTTTTGAAGTTGAATCGAACATTCTTGCTGCAGAGAGACTTGAAGGTGATGCCGAGAAGAGAAGACAGGGAGGTGAATCCTCATCATCCTCAGAGCATGAGATAGATGAATTATCTAGGATGATTGAGTTTTTGACCTCTGAAGTTTCCAAACTAAAAGCTGAGCGGTATTTTGATGAAGCAGGAGCTCATTGTTCCATTTCTTTTCCAACTCCAAAACCACATAGAGGGACACATGAGCATTTGCAGAATTTGCAGAGAAATAGAGATGCAAACGAAGATCAAGGGGTGAGGCCCCTTTTACAGAGTATAGTCATGGAAGAGGTGCACCATGAGGAGGAGGTCCATTTGGAAGGTGCTCCTTTCTTAACAAGGGCTGCTTATGAGAAAGCAATATCCAAGGGCACTGCTCAGCAATTTGTTATAGCTGCAGAACAACAAGTTGACCAGCAATGGCAGCCAGCAGCAGATCCCTTCGTCCTCCGAGAACCTGTGCCTAAGGCCAGCTCATCTTCACATGGCTATGAAGATCTGCAAGTCGAACAGCCTGCTTTCATCCCTAGTCCAGTGATAAAGAAGGGAGAAGATAACTCCCCATCATCTTTTGTCCCTCTGTCTGCTCAAAAAACAAGCCCTCTAAGTTGCCCCATGAACACTGAAGCAGAACAAAATCCAATGCTCAAGGTTGAAGCTGATCATCTCAGTCTTGATATTTTGAAACCTGCTCAGGTGGCCTCTACACAGATTGAAAGGGCAGCTTTTCAGATGACAGAAGAAGCAGATGTGCAGTATTGGAATCCCTCCTTGGATGAGGATTGTTCAAAGCAAGATGAAGGAGCAGAAAAAGTCTCTGTGTCCCCTGCACAGGAATACAATGGTGCATCTTTCATATTAGTTGTGCAGACCACAGATGACACAAATAAGTACACAACAACACTGATTATTCAACAAATGTACAAAGGCTCCTCTAAAGAACATTCAAGGAGGAAAATACACAGAAGGGAAATGAAATTTGATCCCTATCTACCCATCAAGCTCAAATGTCCTAAGCTGTTTGAGGTGGAGGATCAAATAAATCATGTCTTGTTGATTTATGATGAACCGGACAGGCAACAATTTTGATGGCCCAACAAATGGGCAATTTTTGAAGTGTTAAGTTTTTCGGACTTAATGATTGTAATCATGTTCTTTTACAGGTTTCTATTGTATGCTTAGTTGACTCCATGCCCAATGGATACTAGGCAAATGTTTTTAAAGCTGAGTTTTGCATGAAGGCATTGGTCTGCAGTTCTTGAGACCTCGCAGGGAGGATCTCATCCCCAGAAGGAGCCAGTGTTAGCTCTGCTACAGTTTCATTGTTTAAAGGTCAATATTAGATTGGACAATGCTGTTTTGGTTGCTATGGTGCTCGCAGCTGTTGGCTTCCTTTGCCCCTCGTTCTCCTTTTAAACTTTGTTTAATCCTGTGTGGTCTCCGAGCCCTGATTTCTCCGCTTTGTTTCCAAAATTTCTTCTTTCCCCCACGGCCTTTGTTTTTCTTTTCAAACTCTGTATAGCTCCTTTTCTTTAGGCCCCAGGCACTAAACTTTTGAGCCTGCGCTCATGTGACCCACCCCTCCGTAACCCTTCGCAGCCCTTTTCCCACACATTAAACATTGTGCATTTTCCCTTTCACCTGACTGTCTATCGCTAGATCGACGGTAGTCGCAAGCCCTCTTCTCATAACTTGTGCATCCGTTAGGCAGCGGGGAAGGCGGTTTCCCGCCAGACCTGCTTGCCACACATCGCAGCTTATTCGATCGCGCCTCCGTGTACGTAAACTGCCTAGCACCGATGGGCGGTGCGGGGAATACCGCCCACCTCCCTAAACCGCTCTCCCATTGTTTAAACTTCGTGCATCTTTCGTTTGTGATGACCGTCAGATCTGCCACGTCCAGATCCGACGGCCCTCGTTAACTCTGATCGTCCGCCTCCCGATAGCTCTTCCCAATGCAATCTCCACTGTTCATCTTCGCGATCCGACGGCCCACATTTGCCTGTCCGCTAAACTTTCGATAGCCTCTGTCAATTGATCGCAGTTTTTGATCTCTGCGATCCGACGATTGTTATTTACTCCGTCTGTTCTTCCCGATTCCTCCCACCAGCGATCTCCGCCGTTGATCTCTGCGATCCAACGGTTGAGATTTATCCCCGGCCTGCTCTTACTCCCGCCATGAAATCTCATTTCCTTTTGACCTTCTCGAGCTCACGAAGGAGGGATGAAGCCATCATCCAGTGCTTGCACAGTTAATGGCTCCAACAACCACATTAAACAATAGAATGGTCAAAGGACAAACAGGACGACCTCCAGCAGTGAAGAGCATTTATCAGGCATGGAGTTTAATCCATAATTCATTCCAGCTGCCAGAGAAGGACATCATATAATCTAAATAGGCCAATTTGTCCATTAAAGCTCTGAGAATTGTAGCAGAGGCCCATTTCATATTGTAAATGTGGTTGGTGGTCATTTATTGACACCTCCACGCATAGCCTAGCAGAGCAACTTTGTAAACAGATTCTATATATATCCAGAGACACAATGTAATCAGGTTGATGAGTGTTGGATGAGTGGTTGATGAGTGTTATTTTGCTGTAAGGTTCAACTTCTAGAGATTGTAACTGCTGTGATACCTGTAGCGTCTGGTCTTCATTTTTAGCTAATGCAAGTTTCTTTTGTTGTTAATTGCTCACTGTCCACTTCTTCTTCTTGTTCCAGGCTGTACCTGTCTTGCATTTATTTATGTGTTGTTAATGTTAGCATTAGAGGGGTTGTCATCCCACCCTCTGTGTTAGGATTTAGCATGTATCATTGAATTTGTATGCAGGTTTATGTTCTTTTAGTGCCAAAGAGTTGTCATCCTGTCTGTGTATTAGAAAACAAATTTACAGACCTTTTAACTGGTTGCAGCCGGCCATCACAGGATCCTGTGCATCTGCTGGTGTGGTCAGTCTTCTCCATTATCACCTTATCCTCAAACTGTGAGTAATTGGTGGTCTAAAGCCTTGTAGTCTGGGGGTGTTCACCCATGTCTGGGGTCAAGCACAGTAGAAGTGGTTATCTAGCTTGAATATGTAGCATTTCTTTCATTCATCCACCATTTTCCAACATTTTTGTTGAGTTTGTAATGTTCCCGAGCATCTCTGATATACAACCTAGGAGAGTTTCTTGGGGTGATAATAGGCCCCATGTAGAACAACAAGAAATCCAACCGTACATCCAACACCTAGGTAATTGAGATATAGAAGCAAAGGTGACTATCTGAACATTTAAGTAAAATTTGAAGTTCTTGAGCATTATGTGGATATTGTAGATGAATTAGTTGTGCACCTGTCTTCCTTCATCAACTTCCTAATTGAGTTTGTCATTCCCTTTGTTCACCCCATCCCTGATCCTCATGAAGAAAATGCAACATTTCTAGGTTCTTTCATTAACATGGAACCAATGGTTCACACCTAAAATAGATAATAATTTTCATTTTCAATATTTTTTGGATATATTATTAATATATTTTACTACCATGGTAATTTATATGGAAACAAAGTTTTGGGAAGAAAATTATAGATACTTTTGTATTTAAACAAACAAAAAAATTATTAAAAATTATAATGGATACTAAGATTTTGCATAAATTTATAACTTCTTATTCATCGCTTTTCACTAAATAAAATATGACCATTTTATTTGAAAATCAGGAAAAAACAACAACAACAACAAATTAAAGATAATTTCTTTGTATTGAAAAATACTAATTCTAGTAACCATAAAATTGCAACTAAAATTCTTTACACAATTAAAATTACCCCTCAATATAACCTTTAACATCACCTCTAATAAATTTCACTAATAATAACCCCTTATAAATTCCTATCACATTTTCTAGAAAAACAACACCTTAAATGATGTTGTTGCCCGAGAAAATTTTCTCCTTGAAATGCGATAAGAGAAGAATAGAAGTTTCTTGAGTGAAAAGAATGCACTCTTGGGCTTTAAACAACTCTCCTTTGGCATGACTAATTAACCCAACGGCTTCACCTTAAGAAGCCATATAATTGAAATATTCATGTGAAAGGCACAACCTCCAAAAAGTGGTATCTTTCCGCATCGAAAAAAGAAAAAGAAAAAGAAATTGTTCATTTCTATGAAAGGAGGAGCTTTCATTTTCTTATTCCCTAATGCAAATAAACCCACCTTGTGCACTACATTCTTATTTTCTTATTTCCTTTTGCAAACAAACCCATCTTGTGCACTCTAAAATTCATGTAAAAGTGAACGATGCCCAAAGTGGTGTCTTCCCCACCCAAAAATATTGTTCAATTAACGTGTGTTCATTTCTACGAGAGGAGTAGCTCTCATTTCCTTACTTCCTAATGCAAATGAACCCATCTCGTGCACTCTAAGATTCTATATTGATTGACTAAAGGTATTTGGTCATTATAGATTCAAATCTATAGTCATCAAATTGAAGGACCAAGGGATTGATATAAATGTTATGGTTACTCTTATTTGTTAAATAATTTTTTAATAATAACAATTTTTAATTTTTTAATTAATAATATTAATTGTTAGGTTAAATTACTTATTATTATTTTTTAAAGTATAGTATATTTTTTTATTGGAATCTGACAAAACAATTTCAAGGAAAAATGTGATTTTTATTGTTTAAAATATATTTATAAATGCATAAATGGATTCAATGCCCTCAAAAACTCATGGTGCATTCGAATTCTACATATTAAACAACTTAAACTCAAAATTTTAAAATTTTTTGTTGGATTTTAGTTAAAAATTAACTAGAAAAAATGTCATGAAAGAGGTCATTTCGTCAATAAGTTAGACTACACCAATATTTAGTCTTTATTTTTATTAATTTTTATTTTGAATATAAAAATATTTTTTTATTAATATAAGTTTTGTCTAAATGAAGCTTCTGCGAGTAGAAATATTTAGATAATTGTCTTCTAGATCCATCACATAACTAAATTAATTGTCGACGCATTTTGAACCAATCAATATAATTCATCATCAAAACGCTTTTCATAAAGAGAATTTGATCAAACAAGGGTATAAAAAATGGGGAATAAGTTAGGATAAAAGTTTAAGAGTTAAATCAAAAGTCATAATAATACTACAATTAGTTATAATAGTTAAGAATGAATAAAGATTATAATAAGGGAATTAAGGGTTAATAAAGATAGGATAAATACATAATTAATAAAATAATGGTATAAATAGGTTAAAAGACTAAAAAAAAAAATTCAAAAAAAATAGTACTAAATATATAAAATAATAATATATTTTAATAAAACAAATAGATATGTCAAGTATTATTAGCACAACCAGTTGAGAATGAGGCTCATTAGCAAGGCGACCTAGGATCAAACCTCACGGAGACCTAGGATCAAACCTCACAGAGACTGTTACGCTCACGCTGGGGGAGACACGCTAAAATCCAGACAACTTAGGGCTGGTGTGGCCCAAGCCGAGTGCGATCCCGAAGTGACTTTGATGACTTAGATGCCCCTTAAGCATGGTTTATCAAGCCTGAAAAAACACAAACAATTTGATAAACAAAAAAATATATATCTATTTAACTAACCGTTATAATTACATGTATATATTAATAGTAAAAGAATTAGAAGTACGATAAAGTAAATAAATAATATTTTATAAAAATAAAAATAATTATTAAATAATTCATATAAGGTAAATATAAAGAATTATAGTAATTCAAAACCACAATTGAAGAATAAATAATAAAATAGATATATAAAATTATTATATAATTAATGTAAATATAATAAGGAATGTAGGCCAAAAATATAAAGTTTAATAAATATAATAATTCAAAATCAATTCAAAATATAAAGTTTAATAAATATAATAATTCAAAATCAATTCAACAATTCAAATTCAATTTAGGAATTCAAAATCAATTTAGAACTAAATACTATTATAAAAAAATTGAATGGAAGATATATAGAACTCTTCTACAAGAGGATAAATAACTAAAAAATAAAAATAAAAATAAAACAATATAGATAATATTAATTTACTTGAAATAAATATTTAATTTAAGTTATTTAGTATAAATACAATTATTTAAAAGAGAAATTAATAATAAAAATAAGATTGAAAAAGGGAAAGACCCAAAGGAAAATAGAATATAAAAAGAACTAAAAGAATCAAGGAGGAAAATTAAGAAGAATACTTCAAGGAGAGAGTAGGGATCTAATTTTTATTGATCTTCCAACTATCATCCTTGTTAAGATTGTTGCTTGCTCGTTTCTCTATTTCAATGGTTTCCCTGAACTTCCTATGATGATAATAAAAAATCTTAGCTAGGACACAAACATCCTCTATACATATGTGATGCTTTGTATTAGTTGAACGCTTAGCAAGAACCAAAGATCGAGAGCAATTATGCTTGATGTCCGTAGCATGTTCCTGAGTTCTACGCTTGATGGAACAACTAGCCTCACCTATAAAAGGCTTCACACAAGAACATAGAATTATGTAAACCCTTTTAGAGTTAGAGGGGATAATCTGGTCTTTAACAAACTTGAGGGAGAACCAAATAGTGGTAAGGGGCATAAAGGTCACAAAAATATTGGTTTTCTTAAGAATTCAAGCCAAGTTTGAGGTTTGAATAAAAGGAGGATGGAAAATAGCTATGGGATTGCTAGAATCTATTTTAGTTCTAAGTCCTTATGATAATATAAATAAAATAGCAGAATATTCAGAGCTCCAAGTTTAATATTTAGAGAAGAATAATATAAGTTTTGTATTGTGTTCTAGTCATTTTTTTTAATTTTGAATTAATCATAAGTTACACTTCAACTAAATAATCATATATGTATATGTTTTATGTTAAAAAAAATTCAAATATATTCAAACTTGTTAATTTTGTGTAAAACTAGCCAATAATTTGGTGCAATTATATGTAGACACAATTTATGTACTTTCAAAAAATTTATAAATTAGGCTAAAGTATTCTTGAAAAAAATTCAAGTATCTTGGTTAAACCCATTAACTATAATCTATTTTGAAGAGGAAGAGAGAATCTCAACTTTCAATTTAATGAGTTTGAGTGAAAGAGGAGCTTAAATATTAAAAAAAACAATATTTGAACCTACTAATTGGGAGGATTCTAACATGTTAAGCAATAACAATATACAATGCGTGCATTTTGAAGAAATTTGTAATCTTCTCACAAGTAAGAAGAGTAGAGCTCTCATGCCTACATGTGCTAACACCTAAAAGGCTCAAACCTAATTATGTTTAGATTCGAATATGAATGTACCAAAGGCATCATAGCCTTGGTAACCACACATTTAAGATTTATATATCCAACTACAAAATAGATTTGTGTCTAATCAAACTAATAAGTAAAACCATTTTATAAAAATCTAGGATTATCATCAGTGTACTAACAATAAAGGAAATCATTGTTTTTACTAGCTTTTTCTAATAAGTCCAATGACCCATTATAGGTGAGCCTCTAATTATCTTGAAGTATCATCACTATTGAGACATTCTAATAGCACTATCACCAACTTCTTCTTCTTTTTTAGATTTTATTTGGAATTGCTTATATACACAACACACATATAGATACATGTAAATTTTTATGTCACTCATCAAAACAATAGTTTGAAAAATTAAAAAGTCATCATTAATAGTATGCAAATTTTTTTGTTTGCTAGGTAGAGTGAGTTGTTAACTTGACACTAAAAGTGTAGGTTGTGTAACCTACCACTTGAGTAGCCATAAGCCAAAGGCATCTAAGCCTCAAAACCACCCAAGAATGCCACCTGAACAGAACCACACTAACCCTTAGCATGATTGGATGTTTAGAACCTATGACCATTACACCAAAAAATTCCTTAACCAAATACCTTGTTATAGTCTACTCTCCACCTCATAAATTAATGATATACAAATTTTATAATTATCAATATTTGACCTTTAAAAAATATTTCACATTTAAATATTTAAAATGCTTGTGAATACCTTCACATTTACACTGAGTGAAGTGGTCCCTGAAGTGCTACACTAAATTATCTGGATCGTATTGAAATTTTAGCTGGGACGTCCTTCCAATTATCAACACATGTCCTGTCAAATAAATTGGTGGGTATACTTGAAGAAACCAAGTTTTAAGTCCATTTCAGAACTGAATGCAATCTCGGCACAGACATGTCATGTTTTTTTAACCACGGATGTCAACGCTTTGATATGAAGGTCTAAATATGGCAAGTTGGTTCTGGATTGCTGCAGCCAATGCAACATGTCTACAGAGGATCAATTTTTTTTGTGTCACTCTAGTGTTGGTGTCACATGTCACATGTTTTGCTTTAATACTGCTACTTGGAATTCTGGTTTGGGTTTTAAGTTGTTTATTGTATTTTGTGTCAGATGTGCAGTGTTGTATAAAATACCTGTCTCCATCCAAGGAATACATTGATTTAAATAACAAGCTTGCCCATACTGTGTGTATTTCAATGTTGGAATAATGATTCAAATAACAGTTTTGGAAACATCTGACAATGCTGGAATAATGATTCTAATAACAGCATTGGGAACATGTGATGATGCAGGCCACACAACTCATCCAACAACATCGATGTCTGTGTATACCTGCATGACGGTATTGTATCCAATATCTGGTTAAGGGTATTTCTTTGTATCAATCCACTAAATTTACATTGATAAATAAATAAATAAGGGAAAAAAATGAAGGGTGGAAACGATGTAAATAAATAAGAGCAAAAAAATTGAAAGGTGGAAACCATGTAAATAAATGAGAAAAAAAATTGAAGGCTGAAAATTTACAATATTGTATACCATATCGGGTTATGGGTATTGGGTATTTCTCTGAGTCAATCTACTAAATTCACATTGATAAATAAATAAGAGCACAAATAAGTGAGTGTAAAAAATATCTGGGTATGAGTATTTTTTTGGGAGTAAATTTACTATATTTATATTGGTAAATAAATAAGAAATTTTTTTTTTTTCTGATAAATGTATGGATTTTATACTGAAACTCTTAAATATTTTTCAGTAAAATCATTTTATTCTATAAAATTTAAACAAATTATTATAGTTTTGTATTTAGAGGAATGGGCCACTGGGCTGTGGTAAAATCATTTTATTCTATTAAATTTAAAGAAATCATTTTCTTTTTGTATCTAGAGAAATAGGTAAGTGGGTTGGTAGATTCTAACCACTACCATTATAACTTCAAGGTGTACATTCCAACTGCTGCCACTATAATCTCTAGTTGTGGATTCCAACCACTACCACTATAACGTTAGGTGCCAAGGTGGTAGATTCCAACTGCTACCACTATAATTTCTAAGTGGAATACCACTATAACTTTTAGGTGTCTATTACAACCACTGCCACTATAACCTCTAGGTGTTGATTCCAACCACTACCACTATAACTTTAGGTGCTTACATATACCTCTTCAACATACTTAAACACAAGTGAATCAGAAAATTTGAACCTCGAATCTCCTGACACATAACACTTCATTTCCACAAGAATTACCAGTTAAACTGACTCTTAAAAATAAAATTTTAAAAATCATTCAAAAAAAACTTACAATTTTAAAATTACCACTTACAATTTTCCATTTTCAACACTTATCATACATTTATATGACTGTACAACACTAAGTTAGTCCATCTCCGTGTTTCCAGCTTCTCTGGAAAGATGGAAACAAAGGAATATTGCATAGATACAACCTCCCTCCTTTATCTTATTGAACAGTAACTTTACAATATTAGTGGACAATTTCTGGTAAAAAAATTCTGGTAGCAAGATAGCTTAAGGTGTGAGCTTATGAATGGGACTTTCCTCGTTATGCAAAGGATTAGGGCCATTGGGCACGAATGTCTTAGCATCTAAAGTGCCTGCGGCCTCATCAATGGAGTTGACAAAGGAACTCTTCCCCGAGATCTCACCAGCAATATCATCCATGACAGCAACATGACTGTAAGCTGGTGGACTGAAGGACTTAATTTGAGGGGCCTGTCAAGTTATAAAAACATGTAGCGATACAGCACAGGCAGAAAAGCAAGGTAGTGCAGAGCTACATATAAGCAAATCAATTATACCATACATACCATTAAAGCTCGTTGTGTTGCAGAGGGAGCAGTATGGTCATAATTTGCAGTCTCTAATCTTTGCAACTTAACTGCATATATAAACCTCACAGTAAATGAACAAGCCCCTTGATATATGTAACATGAATAATGACTTTTATGGCCATGACAAGTACTTCACCTGCTAGTAAAATGTGGCGTATTGATCCTCCCTCGCAGAGAAAGCAGCTGCAGGCACAGAAGAGTATGGCCATGGCCAGAATGCGGTTGGGGATATTGAGGATTGATCTTGCCATTATACGAACCAAATTACAGAGAACCCAAATGAAATGAAGGAGCATAAGGTCTCAATATTAATTTATAGTGATCAGGATGGCCATGGCTAGAAGTGGAGCGTAAGTGTGGGAGGGAGTAAATTGAAACGCTTGTAATATAATACAATGACGGCGTTGTGGTGGTGGGCATGATCAGGCTTGCTGCTGAAAAGCATGGGAGCGTGGGGAAATTATGATCAGGGAGTGAGGGAAACACTTGGGAGCGCCTTGAGCCTTTAACATAGATGTCAGCACATGATTACCTGTGTCTCATTACCCCATTACCCCACCTCGTATTGAGAATAGGGGTACTGTTCTATTCCATTAAAAGCAACCGCTCTTTATCATTATAGTGATCAAAACAATTCTTTCTATTCCTGATTAAACACTGATAACGACCACTTCCACATGTTTCAATAGATGGCCCAATCATCTTTTCGAATTGTTCGAAGCACTAACTCTTATGCTATGGTGAAAAAGCTGTGAATGTATGAGACATTGTGGGGATTGACCTACCCAAATGACCAAACCCTTTGATAAAAACAGATTAACCCTATGATAAAAACAGGTTTACTTATGAAATGAGTTAATAAATAATTGACATGTCCAAACCCTCTGATAAAAACAGATTTACTTATGAAATGAGTTATAAATAATTGACATGTCCTCTGAATGAAAGGGACAGAAGGGACTGACAATCCTGATTTGTGGCACAAAGTTAGAGATTAGGCACATTTGAATTTGAAGGATTAAAAAAAATATAATTAATTTATGATTTTAAAATATAAATTTAATAGTTTGAAAGGTGTAAAAATTCCCATTTAAATTAAATACTATATTTATTAGCATTTTATTCAGTATATAGAATATTATATCAATATATTAATTTTGATTTTCTAATTAATTTTGAATATTTGCTATCTCATATTCACAAAAGGAGCAAGCTAGTGAGCACATGCTCAACATTAATTTGTAATATGGATTAGATTAAAGAGAATCAAAACTAATTACATACTTATTTTCCAAAGAGAATAACATCTAAATCTCAACAATGTACACTTAGAAGTATACAAAAGTGATCCTCTTAATTAATTACAACAACATAATTCCATAGGTTGATTTTCTCATTATTTGGACCATGAATTTATATTAGGAGACCAAAAGTGTAAGGCCTTAAATCACATACCAAAGTTACTTAAAAAATAAGGTAATATTTTTTTATAATTCAATGGCTAGCACACCAAATGGTAGAAACATAGCACTAAGTTGGATCCTAAGGCCTTTTAGAACCTTTGAAGCCTATACTTGTTAGAGAAAAGTATAATACTCTATAAATTAAGGGATATTGAAAACATGACAAACTTATCATTGTTCAAAATGGTTAGAACTTTGGTGCACAATTAAGAGTCTTAGAACTAAGAGGTTGGAAAAGAGAAGTTCCATGAGATATAACATAAGGATATTCTAAGACATAACATCAACAAACACATTAAATGTTGGTAAAGATGATGAAAAGTTTGAATAAACATGTGCATAGCTATCATAATAAGATTTAATGTGTCTTTGGATGATCATAAATGAATAATAGACAAGGCGAAATAACCTGGGAAATTAAAGGCTCTCTCAATCAAGGTCAACTACTAGTGCATCAAACCAAGAGATTATAGACAACTCACAGAGTTCTAACATGGAGAAGAGAGATGGAAGGAAAGTGATCACCTTACATGGACCATGGCTTTATGTGAGTAGTGGACAATGAGTTTAGAGTTGATTGCACTCATGAGGATTAACTAATGAATAGTAGACAATATGAGTGCATCCCACAAGTTTTGTATGTTCAACTTCTTGACCTGTGATATGAATTTTCAACTTGGTGGCATGATAGTCAACTCATGATGATTGAGTTCCTTAATTGATTAAGATATAAAACCAACTAGTATAGCCTAGATATGCTAAGATTTGAAACTTTTTTAGCCATATTTTTTTTTACTATCTTTGCTTAAAATTAGTCTATAAGTTTAGAAAAATGACTAGAATTACATTTATCAATTATTGAGATTATATAATTTAGGTGCAATAGGAATTTTTGAAGGCAATAAATCCATTTATGCATTCAAAAATGCAATTTCAACAATTAATTATTGCAATTTGACAAAAAATTATATAGCTAGATTGCAGTGACATTTGCTAGAAAAAATCCAAATCATGTACTGTTTAGACTTCTCCACTCAAGTTCATCTAATCGCGATGCAAGAACACATTTAGTGAAGTAAATTGGGTGCATGGAGATCATGTGGCTACTTAGTGATACTGGAGAAATTTCTAGTTCATAAGAGACTCCTTGACCATGGGGTATGCCATAATATCCACATAAATTTATCTTAGGAATGGATACTTACAACATCTCAAACTTTTGTAACCAAAATTTGGGTTGTTTTTTCTTCCATGAAGGAGGTAAATATATCAATGAAGAAAGAGTGAATGGTTCTTGAGTTGGTTGGTTCCAATGATTATGTATCGTGGGAGAGATAGTAACCATAGGTCAATTAAAGCACCCAAAAATTATAGAGAAGAAGCATAGATAGTGATATATTTGTAGAGGCCAACACCAACAATAGATTGTTCATTGAGTAAACCAAAGCAAAACATGGGATATATCGCCCTTGTATTCATTATGTTTTGGAAAAGAGTTCCATGAGATATAGCACAAGGATATTCGAAGACAAAAGATCAACTAACACATTAAATGTTGGTAAAGATAATGAAGACTCTGAATAAGCATGTGCATAGTAACTATGAGAACATTTAATGTCTCTTTGGATGATCATAAATGGATCGTAGACAAAGATAAAATGGCTTGGAAAACTAAAGCTCCTCTCCATTAGGGTCAACTACTAGTGCATCAAACCCAAGAGATCATAGACAACTCATAGTGTTTCAACATGGAGAAGAGAGATGGAAGGGAATTTGACCACCTTACCTGGACCATGAATCTACGTGGGTAGTGGATGATGAGTTTACAATTTACTGCACTCATGAGGATTAACTAACCATTGGTCGAAGATATGTGTGCATCCCATAAGTTCTATATATTCAACCTCTTGGCCCACACTATTCAAATTTCAACTTGGTGGTATGATCATCAACTCATGTCTATTGAGTTCCTTAATTGACTAGGATACAAAATCAACTAGTTTAGTCTAAGCATGTTAATATTTGGACCTTTTCTAGCCATTTTTAGACCAATTTCGCTTAAATTCACGCTAAACATTTAAAAAAAAAGGACTATAATTACATATATCAATATTGAGATTACATGATTTAGGTGCAATAATGATTGTTAAGGTATTAAATACATTTATGCATTCAAACATTTAATTTCAACGATGAAATATTTTAGTTTACCAAAAATTATATAGTTGATTCCAGTGACAATTGCTGGAAAAAATCTAAACTATATAATGTTTAGACTTCTCCACCCAAGACCAACTAAGGTTGTTGTAAGAACTCATCCAGTTGGGTGTATGGGGAAAATCTAGCTACTTCACCGTGTTGAATAAACTTCTCATTAATAGGAGACTCTTCGACCATGGGGGATGCCACAATGTCCACATAAATTCATCCTAGGAATGGGTACATACAACACCTTGAACTTTCCTAACCAATACTTGGGATGCTTTTCCTTCTAGCAAGAAAGGAGGTAAATAGACCAATGAATAAAGAGTGAAGCATTCTTGAGTTGGTTGGTTCTTAATACCTTGATTGAGATTTGTCCAATGATAATGTACCATGGTAGAGATAGTGCCCACAAGTAAATTTAAGCACCCAAAAATTATAAACAATAAGTATACAAAATGATATATTTGTGGACACCAAAACCAACTATAATTTTGTCATTGAGTAAACAAATGCAAAATATGGGAGGTATCACCCTTGTATTCATTGAGTTTTGGTAGAGGAGTAGAAATTCTAGTCAATCCCTTTATAATCTATAGTTTCCCATGTAAATACTAAAGATTTGATCAAGCTATTTTGATTTGAAATTTTCCCAAGTTGGGTTTATCTTTGTGTCTAAAATATGTGTGTGATTGTGAATTTTTTTCATGGAATTATTTGTTTTGAATACACAATCATGGTTATTTTCACAATCAAAATTAAACACAAGGATATATTGGATTTTAATATGCACAATAACAAAATAATTTAGACACATAAACAAAGGACACTTGATGTCTACACTAGAGGAATCCATGAAGGGGAATTATATTTAATCATTCCATGGAGGGAGGGAGTGAATAGATGGTTCATTTTCCACTACAATGACCCTTTGGCATAATCTCATCACATAATTACCCATCTCTCATTACCCTACCTCGTATTAAGAAATGGGGTACTATTTTACTAGACACCACTCTTTCTCATTATAGAGATCCCACCAATTTTTTCTCGTCTTGATTTATCATTAATAGACATCACTTCCATGTATCTTAACTATTGCTCTCTTCCACTCTGTAGTACAATGATATGAGGTTTATGACACTAAGTGATGTGGCTAGTGTGTATAGCTTTCTATTTTCATTTGTTGTAGCATCCCTTTTTCATGGATTTTAATAGATGATCCAAATATCTTTTCAATTTTTTTAAAGCACTAAATCTTATGCTATTCTATTGTGAAAGTGTTGAATACTTGAGTCATTAAGGTAGAGACCCAATTGAGATACCCTAAATAGCCAAATGGTAATTGTTTGGATTCAAAACAATTTACCCATGAAATGAATTATGAGTAATTCACATATCCTTTTGATGAAATATTTTAAAAGAAGCAAATCTCATGAGTTGTGAAATTGAAAAGTGTCGATGCAAGGAAATGTCCCATGCCAACAATAACAAAAATTGCAATTAGATCCACTCTCATTTGGTATGGAAATATGCATTAGTATAAAGGTTTGGACGTTTTTAACAAAAGCTTGTGCAATCTAATTATTTAGGTGAATATTGGTGGCCACCCACTCTTCCATTGACTCAATGGTTCTCTATCTTCTTGGTGGTATTTTTTATGAATTTTTGGGCCACAAAGTTTTGGGTTTGTTTTGAGGCCCTAAATGATTTATTTATGTTTGAAATTCGTGATATGAAGATAAAAATTTGTAGTCGTTAGATATTTCTTTCCAATGAGCTATTGTGCACCCCAAATAGATTTTGTGTGAAAATTTTGTGTCCCCAAGAAATTGATGTATGAAATTAGCCACCTTAGGGCTTGCAAAACTTTTAGTGCTTCATATTCTAGGGTTAGGGTTTTAGAAATATATGGTTCTTTATTTATGTTAAAAGTCCATTTTTTTCCTCTTATAATAACTTCTTTGAATGCATGTAGCTTCCATCTCTCTCTCTCTCTCTTTAGAGATAGCTACTACTATTCTAGCTAGTTTGTGTTCTACCATGTTTTTCCATTTCATTTATTAATAGAAGTTGGGTTTTCACCATATTAATAAAATTTCTATTATATTTTTGTGTGTGTGTGTGTGTTTCATTTTCTTTCCATCCTTTCATTTCATTCCTTTTAAAGCTCAAGTCAGTGGTATTGGATCAATATGCTCTTATAACAACCTCGGGTTAAACGTTCATGTAATAAAGTAATAAAGCCAAAATAAGGCCAAGGTCATGGGACACATATTTCAAGTTGAATGTTGGGAAAAACATTCTAGAGGGGTTTTCATTTGGTTTATTATGGCTAAGGGGAAATTGGCAAAGGCATGGCAAAGACTTTGGAAAGGCAAAGAGGCATTAATTGGCATTTATCTATGAAAATAAAGGAAAATAGGAGAAAAGTGAGATGAAAGGTCACAAGTTGCATGTGAGGAAGAAATCGAAGGAAAAATAGAGGAAATTGAATAAATTAGAGGCATCAATAATAAAAAGACATCATAACATCACTTTGGGGCCTTTTTTAGTTTAGCTTTGGGAATTAGTCTTAGAGAGGAGAAGAGCACCAAGAGGAGCAGAAAAGAAAACAAGCAAAGGAAGGACAAATAGAGCAAAGGAAAGCAAAGGAAATTAAGGATCAAGCAAGAAAAGGTTGGATCAAGTGGATTTAGAAGGAATACTTATAGGTAACATGTTTCATGTATGATTTCCTAGCTAGTTTTGGCATGCATGTGTGTATCTAGCTCATTTGTTGTCATTGGCATGGGTTTTTCTAGGTTTCAACAGTGGTTTTAGCCTTTCCCTTCTGTTTTTGGATAGCCATGGTGTGATGGGATTCATTCTTGGTTAAGCTTTGGATTTCTAGAAGGTTTTGGATCCACGTGAGGTGGTATCATGAAAATCCCAAGGGTTGGGGTTGGAGATGGCTTTCTTTAGGAAGCCATCAATAGTTGGGTTGAGACAGTAAAATTCCTTAAGGGATGGTGAAGGAATTCTGATGCATCCAATCTTGGTTTAGTTTGGTGATCTCAGGACCAATTTAGGTGAGATCATGGTAGTGTGAGGGTGGAGGTGGTTTAAACTCTAGATTCCCTTGGTTGTTTATGGATTGGTTTATCCCATGAGATCTCACATTCATGCTTGGAATATGACATAGGAGTGATTGGCTGAAAGAAAGATTTGGTTCAACCCAATATATTTTTGGGTGGTACGTGGAAGTCCCTAACTTGGTTGGCTTTTGCATATGGCAATAAGAGATAAGTTCCTATTGTATTTCATGAGTAAATGTACCTGTTATTATGTGGCTTTAATGGTTGTTCTATCATTGTTATTTATCTAGTTATATGCTAGTTATAAGAATGGTTTCATTTAATGTTTGATTGATAAATGAATGGTTATTTAATGCATGACCTAATACATGTTATTGAAACTATTGTGAGAGTGTATTAGTCCTTCTTGGTAAACCTCAGATAAGTCTCAGATATCTATGTTCAAATATTCATTCATGACCTGTAGATCTCATGTTCTCAATGTGTTTGACAGAATGACTGTCATAGTTAGGCCTAGTTAGTTTAGGTCCCTGATTAAGATTTGTGTTAAAGGCTTTGTCTCTCTGTTATTTATCATTTCTGGTTGTTTCATTAAGTTCTAGGTCCTAGCCTTGAAAAGGTGGCTCAGATCTCAGGGTCACAAGCAAAGAACCGAGTGAAAAATATTGCAGTCGCGAGAAACAGGCCAGTGGGAGCGACTAGAGGGTTCCATACACATGGAGGCCTTGTCGTGGGAGTGACTGAGGCTCCAAGTTAGTGAAAAATAAATTTAGCTAAGGGGTTGGGAACTTGGAGTGATTGGTTAGCTTCTAGGGGTCCTGTAGCACCTAAGGGAAGTCAGTAAGGTCTTATTTTGTTGGATCCATTTCCTTAAGGTTATCTAGGAGTTCAAGTCATGTCATAGTATCCCTAAGCTCATGTTTACCCTAGGTAGACTAGTTAAAGTGGGTAGATATGGGAGGAGGCATTACAGAGTGGTATCAGAGCATGGTTCAATATTTGGATTGGATGGGCTAGATGCCTGTTTTTATGCATGCATTGTCGTGGCTATTGTTGTAATGTATATAGCTAGTGTCATAGTTGATGTTATCATGTATGATGTTGTTGGCATGTCATGATATGTTGTCTGAGATAGAGCAGGAGATGCAGACCATTAGAGTGAGGTTGTAGCACTAGACCTCAGGGTAAGAGTGAATTTTCATACATGTTTTTATGTTGGGCATGCAGGTATGTTTGTTAATGGTTGTCATATGCATTATGGTTATATACATGTAAGTAATTCTATTGTTGTTGTGGTTACATGCATGATAGATGTGAGTTGATCAGTGCAGTCATATGCACATGTGTCAGAGAGTCATGAAAGGTAGCAATTTGTTGTTATATGCATTGCAGTGACATGCATGGTAGTCATGTTATTGTTATTATGGTCTTATGCATGAGGATTATTGTCATGACAATTCTTGTATGTCAGTTAGTTATTTATATTATCATGTATCATGCTTATCTGGACTTACTTGTGCATATGTGATAACATCCCTGAGATACATTGAGGTATGTGTTGGATTATGTTGTCTATTTGGTTTAGCTCAGATTGTATGGTTACAGGTTGTTTGAATGTTGATTAATTGCATGATATGGGTGTGTCTATAAGATTGCATGAAGGAATGGTCTTATTTTAAGATGGTTGTACTAACATAATATGTGTTGACACAGTTGATATGTACTTGAGTGCAAGTGGGTGTTAGTTGTAGTAATTATGGCTAATGACTATAAGTTAATTGGGTAGCAAGCTAAGTGGGCTTGATTGTGGGGAAAACTCCACAGTTAAGCGCGCTTGAGCCAGAGGAGATCTGGGATGGGTGACCTCTTGGGAAGTCCTGGTTACCGAGTGCAAGCCCCGAAAGTGATGATTGATGCTATGTGATTCATTTCACTAGTTTCAATCCCACTTCTTCACCCCTGTGAGCATCACCCAATGCAATGAGTGCTAAGTGAACTATTCAAAAATCATGAGAAATTAGTCAGCTACGACTACCTCTCATGGAAATGGTCATATGTGAATGACTTACTTAACGCAGTTGAATCCCAAAAAATGATATCTAATATAATGCACTGCGTAAATCCCCATACTTAAATTCAAAAAGAGTGAAGGGATCTCTACTTGAATGGTTCATGAGGCACAATACTTGCTAAGGTTTTGCAAATGGGGTAGCAAGCTAAGTGGGCTTGATTGTGGGGAAAACTCCACAGTTAAGCGCGCTTGAGACAGAGGAGATCTGGGATGGGTGACCTCCTGGGAAGTCCTGGTTACCGGGTGCAAGCCCCGGAAGTGATGATTGATGCTATGTGATTCATTTCACTAGTTTCAATCCCACTTCTTCACCCCTATGAGCATCACCCGATGCAATGAGTGCTAAGTGAACTATTCAAAAATCATGAGAAATTAGTCAGTTACGACTACCTCTCATGGAAATGGTCATACGTGAATGACTTACTTAACGCAGTTGAATCCCAAAAAATGATATCTAATATAATGCACTGCGTAAACCCCCATACTTAAATTCAAAAAGAGTGAAGGGATCTCTACTTGAATGGTTCATGAGGCACAATAGTTGTTAAGGTTTTGCAAATGGGGTAGCAAGCTAAGTAGGCTTGATTTTGGGGAAAACTCCACAGTTAAGCACGCTTGAGCCAGAGGAGATCTGGGATGGGTGACCTCCTGGGAAGTCCTGGTTACCGGGTGCAAGCCCCGGAAGTGATGATTGATGCTATGTGATTCATTTCACTAGTTTCAATCCCACTTCTTCACCCTTGTGAGCATCACCCGATGCAATGAGTGCTAAGTGAACTATTCAAAAATCATGAGAAATTAGTCAGTTACGACTACCTCTCATGGAAATGGTCATACGTGAATGACTTACTTAACGCAGTTGAATCCCAAAAAATGATATCTAATATAATGCACTGCGTAAACCCCCATACTTAAATTCAAAAAGAGTGAAGGGATCTCTACTTGAATGGTTCATGAGGCACAATACTTGCTAAGGTTTTGCAAATGGGGTAGCAAGCTAAGTGGGCTTGATTGTGGGGAAAACTCCACAGTCAAGCGCGCTTGAGCCAGAGGAGATCTGGGATGGGTGACCTCCTGGGAAGTCCTAGTTACCGGGCGCAAGCCCCGGAAGTGATGAGTGATGCTATGTGATTCATTTCACTAGTTTCAATCCCACTTCTTCACCCCTGTGAGCATCACCCAATGCAATGAGTGCTAAGTGAACTATTCAAAAATCATGAGAAATTAGTCAGTTACGACTGAATGACTTACTTAACGCAGTTGAATCCCCAAAAATGGTATCTAATATAAGTTAATTGTTGATTATGACAAGGTTGTTAGTCTTGGTAAAGGTTGATTTCAAATTAATAGACATGATGTATTGATATTTGGGACATGTGACTGACATGTGTGAGCAGTTGTAGGGAAACATGCTTGATATTAGCATGACAAGGTAATGGTTGATGTGTTTATATAACTAACATTTGGGTGATGTGATAGTACATAGTAAGACTCGACTACAGCAAGGTAAAAGGTAAAAGAAAGGCATTGGGTGAGAGTTCCTTTAGTTATGTTTGGAAACCACAATTCGAAATGAATGAGGGCCTTGCATGAATATAGGAAGCCTTCTTAACCTTAATTTTATTTGACATTATGTGGATATGCGCTATATTCCTAAACATGTATTTGAATATTATAATATATGGTTTCCAATTATGGCTGGATTTGTCAAGGAATTGGAGTTCCTTGAGAGATGATATATGTACATGTTCAGTTACAAGGCAGCATGCTTGGCACAACAAGATAAGGTAACTGGTATATTGTATATCTATTTATGCACTAACATTCGTGTGTGCATAGAAGTATGATGCAGGGGAGTTGCAAGGAAAAAGAGACTGCCATGGAATCTTGAAGAAGGCTCAGGTTGAGCTTTCGCTTGGAAGAATTAGGAAACATGGGGTTGAGTCATGGTGTTTGTTGCTAGTTTTGTGCTTTTGGTCTCTTGTGATTGATTTTTGATTAATTTGATTTTTTTGTTTTTTTTGTTTTTTATGTCTAGTGCATGGCCATGCCACTGTGTTGTGGTGTCATATTCCTATTAGTTTTCATGGTTTTCTCTTGTTTACGTTTTGGTCTTTCCTCTTATATTTTTGGGGTCTTGGGAATTGGTTAAGGAAAGGGGAAAGTTAATGGAGCTCGGGGAGAGCTGAAAGAAACCCAACAAGTAATGTAAGACTTGGATGAAGTTTGGTACATGTATAAGGGAAATTAAAGGTAAGAATATGACAATCAGCTAGACTGGTTGGGTCCATTGGGATAAATGGACGGTGGTAAGACAGTCATGAGGAAGGTAACTAGGAAAGGTAAAGTGAATGGATTTGAGGTGTCAGGTGCCTTGCTATGTTGGGAATTATTTTTCTCAATGTTGTGCATGTTGTGCACAGATAAAGGGAGTTTTTTTAACCTTGACCTTATGATATCTGGTAATTATGTTATGATTATGATTATGTTGATGTTTATATAAGTATATATGAATATACATATGTCATTATCTAATAAGGTCATCAGGGATCATACTTTTTTATGTTGATGATTATATATATATACATATACATATACATATACATATACATACATACATATACATATACATATACATATACATATCTATATCTATATCTATATCTATATATATATATGTATGTATGTATGTATGTATGTATGTATGTATGTATGTATGTATGTATGCCATTGTCTGATAGGGTCGTCAGAGATTGTTCTTGTGGAGGAATGATTGCTTATGCATGTGAATGGCATGAAGAGGTTCTTGGTTTCATGAGGAATAAAGTGGGAAGAGTATCCCTGACATATATATGAGGTTACTATTGTGTGGTTGTGAATTGATATTATGTGTTTAGATTATGCCTTGTTTATGCTATGATAGGTAGTTTTGAGAGATACATCAATAGAATGAAAGGAGTGTGACCTTTGACATGTTGGGATAAGCATAGATGGTGGATAGACACTGGAAACAAGGTTGCCTATCAAAGACAGTGTAATCTATGGATGTGTGGTAATATTATTGTGTATATGTTGTACATGTTGTACCTGTGATGTTGTGTACATGCGGTGTTGTGTATATATGGTGTAGTGTACATGTTGTTTATGCAATGTTGTGTACAAATGGTCTTGTGCGCATGTTGTATGTGCAATGTTGTGTACATATGGTGTTGTGCGCATGTTGGATATGCGGTGTTATGTACATGTGGTGTTGTGTGCATATGGTGTTGTGTACATCTTGTACATGAGGTGTTGTGTACATGTCATGCATGTACATGTTGTGCAGGTGTTGTTGGGTGCTATGTACACATTGTGGAGGTGGCGTTGTATACATGTGGTATTTTGAGGGTCTTGGGAATTGGTTAGGGAAAGAGGAAAGTTAATGGAGCTTGCAGAGATATGAAAGAAACCCAACAAGTAATGTAAGATTTGGATGAAGTTTGGTGCAGGTATAAGCGAAAATGAAGGTAAGAATATGATAGTCGGTTCGAATGGTTGGATCCATTGGGATAAATGGATGGTGGTAGGATAGTCATCAGGAAGGTAACCTGGAAAGGTAAAGTGAATGGATTTGAGGTGTCAGGTGCCTTGGCTATGTTGGGAACTATTGTTTTCAATGTTGTGCATGTTGTGCATGGATAAAGGGAGTTCTCTTAACCTTGACCTTATGATATCTAGTAATTATTTTGTGATTATGTTTATGTTGATGTTTATATAAGTATATACGCATGTACATATGTCGTTATCTAATAGGGTCGTCAGGGATCATGATTTTTTTATGTTGATGATTATATGTGTGTGTGTGTGTGTGCCACTGTCTAATAGGGTCGTCAAAGATCATGCTTGTGGAGGAATGATTGCTTATGCAGGTGAATGGCATGAAGAGGTTCCTAGTTTCATGAGGAATCAAGTGGGAAGAGTATCCCTGACAGATATATGAGGTTAGTATCGTGTGGAAGTGAATTGATATTATGGGTTTATATTATTCCTATGTTTATGCTATGACAAGTAATGTTGAGAGATACATCAGTGGAATGAAAGCAGTATGATATTTGGCATGCTGGGATAAGCATAGATGGTGGAGAGACACTGGAAGCAAGGTTTCCTGGCAAAGACAGTGTAATATATAGATGTGTGGTACTATTGTTGTGTATATATTGTACATGTTGTACCTGTGATGTTGTGTACATGTGGTGTTATGTATATATGGTTTTGTGTACATGTTGTGTATGCAATGTTGTGTACAAATGGTGTTGTGTGCATGTTGTATGTGCGATGTTATGTACATATGGTGTTGTGCACATGTTGGATATGCGATGTTATGTACATGTGGTGTTGTGTACATATGGTGTTGTGCGCATGTTGGATATGTGATGTTATGTACATGTGGTGTTGTGTACATATGGTGTTGTGTACATGTTGTACATGGGGTGTTGTGTACATGTCATGCATCTGGTAATGTGTATGTGTTTTGCAAGTGTTGCTGTGTACATTGGGTGTTATGTACACATTGTGTAGGTGGCGATGTGTACATGTGGTATTGTGTACATGTCGTACATATTGTGTTGTGGATATTTGGTATGGTGCTACAGGTATTATGCAGTCATTGTATCGTGATAGGTGTATTCGTGGTATTGTACAGTGTGTATGTATATGTATTGTGTTGTACACCAGGTGTAGGTGTATGTGTCGTGTTGTACATTGGGTGTAGGTGTATGTGTCGTGTCATACAATGGGTGTAGGTGTATTTGTTGTGTTTCACACTGGGTGTAAGTTTATGTGTGGTTTTGTACACCTAGTGTGGGTGTCTATGTGGTGTTGTACACTTGGTGTGAGTGTATGTGTGGTGTTGTACACTAGGTGTAGGTATATGTGTTGTGGTACACTGTGTATGTGTATGTTGTCATACAATGTGATGGGACAGACATGTATGGGGTTGTTTGGGCCTTGTTGTTGCTACTGAGGGTTGAGGTGGTTTAGTCTTAGGATACCCTTACTGTTATTAAGGGTTGAGGCGGTTTAGTCTCGAGATACCCTTGTTGCTATTAAGGGTTAATGTGGTTTAGTATCATGATACCCTTGCCATTGATATTGAGGGATGAGGCGGTTTAGTCTTTGGATTCCCTTGTTTCTTAAAGAAAAGGCATTAGGTGCTTGCCAAGTTTGGAAACCAATTTAGTGTGTGTACCGAAAGGATAAAGAAAAAAGGTAGAAGCAAAGAACCATTTGAAACATAAGTATCGATATTTTATTTTAGTTCTTTATTATGCATGTGATCTATGATTCTGATTTATGATGATTGTGTTTTGAGCTAACCAGATGTAATATATTTATACATGATGATTTGATCAAGAAGTAAAAATAATTGCAAGTGTGCCTTATTGACGGGCCATAAATGAGGTATGATTTGAATTAATTTCTATTCCTTTTGAGTCTAATGGAAATTATGTGCTTGGTATAGGAAAGCATGGGAAATGCCCGGTTTGGGGTGGTTGAAACTAACTACAAGAATTAGCAGTAGTAGCAAAAATTAATTGGAATAGGTAGTAGTATGTTGGTAAAGCATTCAGGAGCAAGGCCGTTATGGGACATTGTTACCCAATAGTGTCCATTTATTTTCTTGAGCATGCTATGACCGGTATGATGGTTTTGGGGTAGGGATACACCTTGGTTTTTGGACCTTCCAATGTGATTCAACCTTTCCAATGGATGGATCGCCTGGGAAAGGGGATGTTGGGGAACTTGGAAGGTGAGTGATAGCATAGAAGAGGGTGACCGGATTTCCCGAGGGACTGTGTAGCAGAGAAGGGAAGGTATGGGAATACATTTTTTTTTTGTCATTAGCATTGCCAAATGGAATTATATGCACATTGGGAGTGTGCCTTGAAACAATGAGTCGGTAACTGTTCAATAAGGGAACATGTAGTGCAAGGATTATAACGCTAGACAATGGATGCGAACTTAGGTTTTGACAATGGATTCTGGACTTCTTGAGAAGGAGGTGAATCATATTACTACTTTTGAGGGTGGAGGTGTGAGCATATGGATTCCCTTGTTGCTGATACGGTCACTGTATCCTTTTATTTGCTGGTTAGATAAAATGTGCATATGTGTATATGTGTATATTATTGTAAATATTGTATCGAGTTGTCTTATAAAGCTCCCTAGATAGTATGTTTATTTGTTGGTTGAAGAAAATATGCATGAGTATATGTGGCTGTGATTATAAATACCATAATGAGTTGTGTTATAAAGCTCCAGTAAGTGGTATGGTTGTCATGTTGTCATGTTTGTCATGATGCTTTTGATTTTGAGTAGGTTGTTCAATGTAAATACTCCAACGAGATGGGTTATAAAGGTCCATGGGTAGTATGTTTTGGTTTTCACTGGTTTTGCTGGTTGTAGGTGTCATTGAACACCGAGGATGGTATTCCCCTAAGGGGGAGGTGTCTATAACAACCTGTTGTGCTATACAACAACCCTCCCCATTTCAAATTTTTTTCATAAAAAACTTTAATAAGAAAATGGGTCCCCTTTTAGAATATAAATAAAATCAATAAAAGGTTTGAAAATAAATTTTTATAATAGGTCATATAAAATTTGCTTTTAGGATAGGTTAAATCGCAATTGCAATTTGCAAATCTATCAAATCCATGAAAGTCCTCTTGATAAGGTCCAATCCGATTTGAATTATAATAAAACCTTATCATAAAGCTTTATCGAAGGAAAACAATTATAAAGGGAATATGTCGCATCGCGCACATCCTTTATTTCAATAGTGGACTTAAAGTGTTCCATTGATATCCACCGATGCGATAACTCTATCGGAAATCACATATCGCTACTCATCAAGAATCCATCCCAAGTGTTCCATAGAAAACCTCCGATGCGATAAGCCGATCGCAATTGCGCATCACTAAAATCATAAAAAACATCCCAAAAGCCCCATTGAAATCTCCCGATGTGATTTTATTATCGTGAAGCGTGCTTTTGATAAAGGAAAAATATGAAGTATTACGAAGGAAACATTTAAGCACGACACTTGTAACTCCCGATCTACGATATGCAATTATCGCTAATTGTCGATTGGGAAGTCACGATACCCATTCTAAAAAGGACCGTTATAAATTTGTGATGCAACATATCATCACGACATTAAATTTTCACGTTGGAAGTTATGGGGAAATCATTAATAAGCAATTATGGTTGAATCCTTCAAGGATTTCATCCGTGGTGGCTTATAATATCACAGATCCGTAGCATCTATTTTGCTTAATTGTTGTTAGTCCTGTGCGCTGCGTATTTTCTTTGAACAAGTTTTTCATTGTTACATCCTTCTGTTTCATTTTGCAAAGCAAATCTGAAATCATCAATCCAACAAAAATGGCTAAGAAATCTCGGAAAGTAAAGGTCCCCGTCATAGCGAAAGATGAACCAGCAAAGTTGGTACTGAGAGTTGATACTACCTATTCAGGCCTCAGAAAGACTTCATGGGAGAGCATATATAATCTACTCGAAGCTGAGGATCCAACCGAAATTGAGGAAGAAGGAGCAACGACTGGTTCAATTGATAAATCAGAAAAATACTCTTAATGATTTAACCAGCTCCTTCCTTAGAATAGCAGCCCATGCGAAAGTGTTACCATACAATGACCTGGTGAGATGGGTTATAGAAAGTATCAACATAACTGACAAAGCATTCTATATAGCCGATGGAAGAATGTTTGGGTCATTCAGGGTAGAAGATGTCAAGAAGATGTATCATTTACCAGACCCCCAGAAACATTACAACAAAGCATTTTTAGAAGCTTTCGCTAAGGAGAACGATGTAGAGTCGGACCCTATCAGGCAATGGAGGCATTTCCCAAATAATAATAAGCATGAATCCTCTGGTATGTACTTCGTAGACTCCTTAGCATCTCCCTATTACTATGTTGGTGCTATGATATGTAGACTCTTTGGAGTCTCTGAGTCAGCTAGGTTTTCCATAAAAATGGTGCCTTTAATGGAAGCAGCGATTAACACTTATATCATGGATTAGGAAACCATTTTATCAGACAAAATGGCCAACCAAATCCTTGATTATAGAAGAAATAGGTTTTTAACTACCTGGATAATACCCCCATTCTATATGAGCGCCTACATTATGGATACCATCTTCTTCAATTTTGACCTCCCCATTCTAGGTTGGAAATGGACTCCTCAAGACCCAACCCCTATTCACATTTATCATAAGTATTTGTGGAAATCCCATTATAAATACCATATATATATATAATTTGTCATGGTTTTGTTTTACCCGTTCATTAGGCCATATTCAATAGACTTGCTCCTCGGTTATCCGATGAAGCCAGCATTGACCTAACATCAATCGGCAGTTGGTTCAATGAAGAAAAGTTAACCTATGTCAGAAGTTTTGGTAGCACCATAGATCCACATGTTCTCCCCTTATACATTCCTGATAAGCTATTGGCCAGAGAAATAACTTACCAGATAACAGAAACAGGAATGTCCAGGAACCTCAAAGAGTCCAAGAAACAAATGTGGCCTTCATTTCCCCTTTGTCGTGGGACTTACTGCATGATTTCAAACATGCAGAGAAAGAAACAGAGAAGATAAAAATTCTAAAGTTAGCAGTCATTCCTAAGAGACAGTATGATCCAAAAGCAGTGGCTTACAACTTTACCTCTCAAGTGAAACTTGCCAAATTTGAGCACGAGAAAGATGACTATGATGACTTGTTCTCTTTGGCTTAGTCATTTTCACGGGTAAAACATCTAGCAAAGATCAAATTGGGAGCAGAGGGGATAGATAAATTTATGAAGTTCAGGACACAGAGGTTACAAACACTACCTCTGGATTTATTGAGCACTACCCCTATGGTGCAACAAGAAGGCCACAGTGAAGAACAAACCACTAAGAAGAGTCCTGAAAAGGAGAAGAGTCCCGAAAAGGAGAAAAGTCCTGAAAAGGAGCAGACAAATGAAAAGACCAGCAAGCTCCTAGATATGATGTGCATATTGATTCCAGCTTAATCAAGGAATAGGAGTAGTTCAATCAAATGATCAAGAACCAGAATGACTCCCAAAACATCATTATGCCAAAATCACCCGTAACACAAGAGCCTATTGTTACTAGTACTACAATTGAAGGGGCAGTCGGCACAGTGAACACTCAGCATGATATTGAAATAATTCCAGAGAATCCTTCAGAAGAGATTGTATTGAAGGTAGAGGAAATACCACCCCTGGATGTATTCTACAGTCCAAAGCATAGAGCTGTGGTCAAAAGACAGAGGAAAAAGAGAAAGATTGACCAAGGACCATTCTCATCTCCTCAAGCTAAAATGATGAATGTGGTATGGAAAGACTCAGAAGTCAATCCTTCTGAAGATTTAACTAAGTTATCTCAGTATGCAGGTGCCTATACAGCTGCTATAATGGAGAAGGTTTCTGAAGCTAGCCAACTGATCAAGGAAAAGGATCTAAGGATCACCCAACTTGAAGAGAAAATGGTAGTGGAACAATAGAAGATCGGACAACTTGAGCAACAACTAGCAGAGAAAAAACAATAGAATGAGAAACTAAAAGAATAGTTAAATCTGGAGAAACAAAAGATCGATCAGCAGGCTCTCCAGAAACAACAAAATTTGTCTCAAGAACTCAACAAGCTTCAAGTGGCAATTCAGCAAGAAAAGAAGGCTAAAGAAGAACAAGTTGCACAGTTGCAATTACAGGTAGAGAAATTCAAGGGTTATCCGAAGGTTGGTGAATTCAAGAAAGAAGCCCTGGAAGTGACCAAAGCCTTATCTCGGCAACTAAATATCCTTTGCCATAAAATATCATTGGTTGACCCATTATGCACTATCACTGCATCACTCATTGAACAGGTAGTTGACACCAGGCTAGAATTTGAAAACGCAGATGATAAGCTCACAAAATTTCTCTCTTGGCAAAGTTCAGAAGAAGGCATGGCTGCTAATCTACCGAAAATCCAAGAATCGCACAAAGAAATCTTGTTTTCGGAGTGGGAATCACAGTTAATAAAGGCCGAAAGAGCTACTTCCAGAGCCAGGGCTACAATGAACAATGTGATCGAGTTGGTAAATGACAGCTTATATCTAGCTAACTTGATCTCCGATTGCTCTCCAGGAAAGCTCCCGAAAGAAAAAGCGCTAGAAGATCAATGGAGACAGGATCTGGCCAACAGAGAAGAACAAATCGGCAAAGTGCAAAACTTGACTTGGGATGCATTTTGGTTTTTCCTAGTAAAGCCGCACAGTCAGCAGATGGCCACCAAATGCCTTGCCGATGCTATCAATCTCATGGTTCCCAAACTTTCAGATGCTACGTACACAGCTCAACTACATTCTAGGCTGAGTCATCCTCTAGAAATTCAGCAAATGCTCTCAATTTGTCAGCTGCAAGTGCAAGAGAAGAAGTAGATACAATGAATCAGTTAAAAGGCTATCACACTGTTATTTTCATAAATCAAATCCCAGATTTTCATGTTTGCAGTTTCAACAGCTCAAAGCGATTTTTATTGACAGTTAGTTTTTATTTTATTATTTAAACCCTTTCATGTCTTTGAAGAAAGGGTCCTCAATTTGCATAAAAACTTGACTTGAGAAGTTACACTTTTGTACTTCTGAATATATTTTTATCAGTAGTGGATCAAGGTTCTACATTTTTGTGAAGAAAACTTTTTCAAGGCCTGCACTTTTGTATCTCCTTGAAGTTATCACAAATAAGAAAGTGGAATCGGAGTGTTATTTGCATTGGAAAGACTCAAATGCATGCGGTATTTTTATCACTGTTCTTTTGTCTTATTTCCTTATGTGATGAAGCATTCCTTTTAAAAGTTGCTATTATTGATGTATGTATGCTCTTCAAATAATTCTTTATCGTGTCATTTCTGAAGATTTAGAATTGTTATACTTTAAAGATACATGTCAGCGATATACATTGTTATGAATGTGATGTTTTATTAATAATTACTTTGTTTAATTTCTTAAACTGAGTAATCATTATCTATGAATTCATCTTTCTATCAATCAGTAATTCATCTATAAGATTATTTGTTTGTTAGAAATAATCAGAAATCGCATTGTTAATACATTACCTGGGTTTGATAAGTATATTTTTATATTTTTGAGTTATAGGTTAAAGCACTTATCATCCTTATTTTACATTATAAAACAATCATCCATCAAACCATTCATTATATGGAAAATTGGTCCCATAATATCCACTCAGAGCCACCACACCAAACGGAAAAGGAGTTGTACTAAGGTCTAGACCGGGTGGTTATCCCCAATGCTGGTGCTAGGATTTTAGAAGCATCAACATTTTTGGCGCTAGAAGGAGGGTTGAACTGTGAATGGCGAGTAAATCTAAATCCACAGGCCATTCTATGAGTAAAACTCCCTCACCATCTCCTCCAACTTCTCCTTCGCATTCTAATTCTCCTATTTTTAAGCCAGAAGTTGAAAAGGAAAATACAACACCCACTGCTGAAAACTTAAACACACTTGACAATTCTTCTCTTGAACCCCCTGAAGTACAGACTTTGATTCATAAAATCCAAGGGTTTTCGATATCCCAAAAACAGTCTGAGTTATCCCAAGGCAGCGTGACTTTGCAATATATTCCATCTCAGCCTATTACTAGAGCACAGAGTGAAACGCTTGGTATTCCACCAACTGAATTTCCTCTACCAAGTCAAAAAAGAGTAGGAAGACACTTGCAGAGTCTAACAATGAGATTCTTTCCTCATCATCATCCATTCCATCTAATCCATTGCAAATTCATCCATCTGTTTCACAACTCCAAATCGTAGTCCATAAGGGTATAGGTACTCCAACATCCTCTACCCAATCACTTTCAACTACCTCCTCACCTTCTTCTACCGTTAGCGCAACAATGGCACAACCTCAACCAAGGCCATGGACCAATCCAGGAGTTGTCACAATGCCTGCACCCTTGAGTCAATTACCAGCTCATCCTAAAAAATGGTTACCAAAGTTTAATCCTGACATTGACATATTAGCAGAAGAACATATAAACAATTTCATGTTGTCAATAAACTTGAATGGGGTAACAGAAGAAGACATTGTTGTTAAACTATTTCCATACACTTTACAAGGAGCAGCTGGATCGTGGTATTTTTCATTACCACCAGGATCCATCAATAGCTGGGATGATTTTCAGGAGCAATTTTTAATTAAGTTTGGAGACGATAGGTCCACAACGACTTTGACTAATGATCTCTCCAATCTAAAATCTGAATCAAAGGAACCCATCAAAGACTTCAACTCCCTATTTAATAAACTGTTGAATAAAATTCCTACAACATCTAAGCCTAGTGAAGAAGTCCGAAGCGAATGGTATATCTCTGCTTTACCTTCAAAAATAGCCATCTTCATTGATAGGGCTGCCAAACCCACATTAGTAGAAAATATGAAGGAAGTGATCGCTGTTGAAAAAAGTATCATTGCTTTGGAAAAGAAAAACGCTCTTGAAAAAAGAAAATCCAAAAAGGTTACTTTCAAAGATGATTCAAAAGAGAAATTAGTTAAAGACCCATATGACATGGAAGGTTTACGAAAGGTTCTGAAAACTATGTCCAATGAAATGGTGGAAATAAAAAAGCAGGTAGCTGAAACTTCTACTAAAAAACCATTTAGAAACATTAGAAGAAATCAGTCAACTGACCCTAAACCACCTAATGCTATATCTAATGTAGAATCAGATCTAGCAGACGATGAAGATGAAGACATAGTTTTATCATCAGAGGAAATAGAAGAAGATGAAACAGTTGAATGTCATGGGATGTGTGATTTTATCTTGCCCAACTCTGATAATGAAAGTGAACAGGAAACTCTCACAGTAAATACCAGAAGTAAAAATGCAGCAGAGCATGTTCAAACAAATCCAAAGAAGAAAAATTCAAGCCTTGCTACTAAAGACAAATCTCCCATGAAGAAAACTCCAGTTGTGCCTACCCAAAATCAACCATCATCTCCTAATCCTCCTTCATCATCTAAAACGTTAGTAGTTTCTGACTCTATGGATTATAACATTGTGGAAGACATGAAGAAGACTCGAGAAAATATTTCTCTACATAAACTTAGCAAGTTAAACAATCAATAGAAATTGTTACTTAAAGAGTTAAATGCAGTACCTTCTTCTCCTCTTCTAACCGGTGTATTATCCAAGGCAGCTAAAGGATCAGGTAAACCACCATCGGATAAAGTAGATGCTACTAATGTTGTTTTGATCGGAGATAGGTCTACTTCTCATAGTCCTCCTTTTCTCATGACTTATGAGATCTATAATATAAATCTGAATAACTATCTGATATATTTAGGGGCTTCATCAAACATAATGCCAGCCTCAGTTTGCTCCAAATTAAACATTGATCCCCAGAAATCCGCAATTCATATTGTTCAATTAGATCGAACTAAAGTTCAATTTTTAGGAGAGATTAATTCAGTTACTATTAGGTTATTAGCTGATCCTGGAGTAGTTCAAAGAATTGATATATTGATTGCTGACATCCCTGAGTTTTATGGTTTAATTTTAAGTAGGTATTGGTCTGAGAAACTCCATGGTTACATTTCCCCTGATTGGTCTCACATGTGGCTTCCCTATAAAGGGAAACCAAATCAAATCAAAATAGATCGGGAAAAACACATGACCCATACAGTAACGGAGTTTGAACAAGAAAACCAACCTATAGCTTTCAATAACAACATTCTCAGAAATTACTCAGCTGAGTCATTCTTTGGAAATTTTAATGCTCAACAATCGCCTTTTCCTGTTAATAGTATCACATCACAAATTGAAAATTTCTCTCATACTGATACCTCAAGATGTGTTAGTATTGTTGATGAACTTGTAAATAAATATGTAGATAAGCCTTTATTTTGGTCTTTATATTTTGATGGATCAAAATCCAATGACGGTGCAGGAGCATGATGTATTTTAGTTAGTCCAGAAGGGGAAAAAACTATGCTATCATGCAGGCTAGAATTTGAGTGTACCAATAACACTGCAGAATATGAGGCATTGATCCAAGGGCTCTATAAAGCAATAGGCCTAAATATTCAATATCTGAAAGTATTTGGTGATTCCAAAATTGTCATCAAACAAGTAAGGAACACTATCCATTGTCTCTCAGGTCATCTCAAACATTATCAATCCCTTGTTCAAGATCTCATAACTCATTTTCTGGCATTTAACATTTCTCCTATTCCTAGATCTCAGAATGCAGCAGCTGATTTATTGGCTAATGTTGCTTCTAAGCTCCTTCCATCCGAGGATTATAGTCCAGATAGGTTTTCAATTGAATTAATTTTTCAGCCATCTGTCCCAGACAATGTCACCAATTGGCGAGTATTTAATCATGATGAAGACATTTTAAATTTCTTGACTTCTAAAAAATCTTATGATGATCAGATTATTGATGAAAGCGATCATGATCTTCAGCTAAAACAAAGACTAAATGAGAATTCTATTCCTAAATCTATGGTCAAGCTAGAAGATCTCTATGATATCAAAGATAGATTCAAAAAGGTCACTAATGCAAAACTTCAAAGTTCTACTTTAAGGTTTGAATTAGTAAATATTGGCACTGAGGCCAAACCACAAAATGTCAATCTAGGGCTTGAAATCACATCAGAAGAAAGACTTGCTTTCATCAGATTATTAAACAAATACAAAAAAAATTTGCTTGGAATTATGAAGATCTGAAAACTTATGATATTTCTATCATTCGACACACAATTCCAATGATTTCTGATGAGAAACCTGTACAACAAAAGTTAAGGAAAATTCACCCAAATTTGGAAAGTCAAATCAAAGCAGAGTTGAATAAACTTCTAAAAGCTAAGATAATTTTCCCGGTCAGACATTCTAAATGGGTTTCAAACTTGGTACCTATAAGAAAAAAAAATGGTGATATTAGGATTTGCATAGATTTTAGAAATCTCAATAAGGCATGTCAAAAAAGATAATTTCCCATTACCAACAACGGAACAGATACTTCAATCAGTTGTTGATTCAGAGTTAATTTCCTTTCTTGATGGATTTTCAGGATACAATCAGATACTGGTGCATCCAGATGATAGACTAAAAACTACATTCAAAACTAAATGGGGAACATATGCTTATCAGAAAATGCCTTTTGGTTTGATAAATGCTGGAGCTACTTTCCAACGAGTCATGGATATAGAATTCAAAGGTTTGATCAATAGGTCAGTTGTTGTTTACTTAGAAGACATAATTGTCTTTTCCAAGAAAAGGGCCAATAATCTACATGATTTAAAATAGATCTTTGAGCGATGTAAAAGGTATGGGATTTCTCTAAATCCCAAGAAATCATTCTTTGCTCTTAATGAAGGCAAACTCTTAGGGTTTATTGTATCTAAAGATGGCATATATATTGATCCTGATAGGATAAAAGATATTTCTGATATTCCTTTGCCACATAACAAGAAATCAATGCAATCATTTTTGGGATAGATAAATTTTGTAAAAAGATTTGTTCTTTATTTTTCTCATATAGTCTTACTTTTACAAACTATGATTAAGAAAAATTCAGTTTTCAAATGGGGACATAACGAAAAAGAAGCCTTTGACTCAATCAAACAGGCAATTATTAATGCTCCTACATTGAATACTCCCAATTTTTCTAATAATTTTATTTTGTATACTTTGGCCACTGAAACATCTTATGCTGCTATTTTAACACAAATCAATGATCAACAAGTAGAAGCACCTGTATCTTTCTTTAGTTCCAATTTGCAGGGTGCTGAACTCAACTATTCGGAAGTAGAAAAACAAGATTTTTCTGTGTTTATATCTATCAAACATTTTAGACCATTTCTCCTAAAACACACACAAAAGTAATAGTCCCATTCTCCGTAGTGAGGCAATTGCTAGTGCAAAGAGAAGTAGGAGAAAAGAGAGCTAATTGGGTAACATCTTTACAGGAGTATGATATTGATATTAAACCAGCGAAAATTGTGAGAGGGAAAGGTTTTTGCAGGTTATTAGCAGGAGCTTCTGATATTCTAGAAAATGAAGATTCAGATAATACTCTTCAAGTGAATGAGATAAGTATCATAAATTCTAAATCTCAGTATGTTGATCTAATCTTTTACTTGAAAAATGGATATTCTCCTCCTAATTTTAGTTACAAAAGCAAACGTGCCTTAAGATTAAAACACTTAGAAATCATTGATGATGTGTTATTTAGAAGAAATTATGATTCAATTTTATTAAGATGCCTTGAAAAAACTGAAGCACAAAAGGTTTTACAAGAATTACATGATGGTCCAGCTGGTGGACATTTTGGAGGAAATACTATAGCTCACAAAATAATACATGCTGGATATTATTGGCCCATTTTGTTTAAAGATGCCCATGATTATGTCAGGAAATGCAAGATATGGCAAATTGCTAGTGGGAGACAAAGGAAACCAGCCTTTCCTTTACAACTAGTAAACATTGAGAAACTATTTGAACAGTGGGGGCTTGATATCATAGGAGAGATTGTTCCACATTCTTCCAAGAAACACAGATACATCCTTACAGCCACGGACTACTTCACAAAGCGGGTAAAAGAAATTCCATTAAAGGTAGCCAATTTTGATGCAATCATTGAATTCATTGATCAATTCATCATCACCATCTTTGGTGTACCTAATGCCCTTATTTTTGATAATGCATCTTATTTTTCTGGGAGTAGTATAGTTGAATTTGCTCTTAAGAGAGGTTTTAAATTAAAATATTTTGCAAATAACTATCCTCAAGGTAATGGTTTGGCAGAGTCAACTAATAAGAATCTCATTAAGATCATTAAAAGAACTATTGATAAAAATCAAAAGAATTGGCATAAAACTTTAATATTTTCATTATGGGCAGATCGCATAACTCAAAATGCCTCAATAGGTACTTCTCCTTTTAACTTAGTGTATGGGAAAGAAGCTGTAATACCTTCAAACTTAGCACTCCCATCTCTAGCCCTAGTACAATTTATTGAAGAAAATCCTTCTTCCTCTATTCAATTAAGATTTGATCAAATCCTCAAATTGGAGGAAGAAAGAGAGAAGGCCAAAATCACTCATGCTAAACATCAAAAAGTCATTAAATCTTCTTTTGATGCAAGTTCTACTAGCTCAAAAACATTACAAATTGGTGATCTTGTGTTGAAATGGGACAAAGCACATGAAGACAAAGGTAAACATACCAAATTTCAAAAGATGTGGCTTGGACCATTTCAAATCATTGAAAAGATAGGCTCATCAATGTTCATACTGCAAGATTTATCAGGAAAGAGAGATTCTCTTCCTGTGAATGGACTTATCTTAAAGAAATTCTTTTCTTAAGAAGGTAATCCCTTCTTACCTGTAAATATTCTTTATGCAAGTTTGTTTATTTTAGAAAATAATGTTGTGAATAGTCTTCCATTGGCCTTTTACTATTGAAAAGATCTTAGAGAGAATATTGTGAATACTTGCTTTCAATTGCAAAAAACTTTTAAGGAAATTATTACAACTGTTTTGGAAAGTTGAATAAAACATCAAACTCTGAAGACCTCTTTAAAGTTTGTAAAATCTTCCAAAACCTTGAAAACACTGTAAATCATTCTAAGTTTTATAAAGTTAAGAGAGTTTATTCATAGAAGGTAAAGACTTTTCCAAGGTTAGCATCCATAACTCTAAAATTGTCATCCATAAACTCTTAAGGAGAAAGTCATTCACCCCATCCACTAAGTTTATGATTTTTCAAAGTGTGATTCTAAAATATGTCTGATATAAAAGATAAGAGGTCTCATCATGAGCCTGCTTACCATGATCATAGGGAACTAATTAAACTGACATTACCAATACTACATATCAAAACAGGGTAGTGGCTTATAATCATAAGACAAGGGGTCTCATCATGAGCCAGCTTATTCAGTTCAATTACAACTAGTGAATGGCATTGTTATAAGCTGGCTCCAAAACCAGGACAATGGCTTTTTATCTTAAAAAATTAAAAGAATATAAAATTAATATATATATATATATATATAAACATATCTTTATGGATTTATCTTTCGAAAGTTATACTCTTAGATGGATGGGACAATGAATGACTGATGGTCAAAAGGTAACCCTGTCGAGACTATAGATGTTTGCTAGCAGCAGAGGCACTACCTTTGACAAAAGAGTAAATTTAATAGCTAAGTTGGAGGAGCCCCCTACTTTATCTTTATCAACCAATCAAAGTTTGAAGAAACCAAAAATGTTTTTATTTATAAGGGATTGTAAAAGAAACTGCAAAAAATTGTTATTATATTCAGAGTTAATTTTTGTTTAGCTATTCTTAGATGGTTTTCTTTATCCCCAATTGTTTCTAAACTAAGAAAGTTTTGGATATTGCATTATTTTTCAGAGATAACTATTTCTCCTAGTGAATCACCAATTGTTGTGCTATACAACAACCCTCCCCATTTCGAAAAAATTTCATAAAAAACTTTAATAAGAAAATGGGTCCCCTTTTAGAATATAAATAAAATCAATAAAACATTTGAAAATAAATTTTTATAATAGGTCATATAAATTTTATTTTTGGATAGGTTAAATAGTAATCGCAATTTGCAAATCTATCAAACCCATGAAAGTTCTCTTGATAAGGTCCGATCTGATTTGAATTATAATAAAACCTTATCATAAAGCTTTATTAAAGGAAAATAATTATAAAGGGAATATTTCACATCGTGCACATCCTTTATTTCAATAGTGGACTTAAAGTGTTCCATTGAGATCCACCGATGCGATAACTCTATCGGAAATCACATATCGCTACTCATCAAGAAGCCGTCCCATGTGTTCCATAGAAAACCTCTGATGTGATAAGTCGAGCATAAGTGCGCATCACTAAAATCATAGAACACATCCCAAAAGCCCATTTGAAATATTCCGATGCGATTTTATTATCGTGAAGCGTGCTTTTGATAAAGGAAAAATATGAAGTATTACGAACATGTGCTGTTTAAAGTTATAAGTCAACTATAAAGAAAATTCAAACGATTTATCAATTTTAAAGCATGCCGCCTCCCCATGCCAGCTCACCACTGATCGCAATCGCAACCATGCAAAGGAAACATTTAGGCACGACACTTGTAACTCCCGATATGCGATATGCGATTATCGCTCATCCGCAATCAGTAAGTCACAATACCCATTCTAAAAAGGACCGTTATAAATTTACGATGCGACATATCATCACGACATTAAAGTTTTACATTGGAAGTTATGGGGAAATCATTAATAAGCAGTTATGGTTGAATCCTTCAAGGATTTCATCTGTGGTGGCTTAATATATCATAGATCCGTAGCATCTATTTCGCTTAGATGTTGTTAGTCATGTGCGCTGCGTATTAGCTTTGAACAAGTTTTTACACTGTTACGTCCTTCTGTTTCATTTTGCAAAGCAAATCTGAAATCATCAATCCAACAAAAATGACTAAGAAATCTTGGAAAGTAAAGGTTCCTGTCATAGCAAAAGATGAACCAGCAAATTTGGTACTGATAGTTGATACTACCTATTCAGGCCTCGGCAATACTTCATGGGAGATCATATATAATCTAATCGAAGCCAAGGATCCAACCGAAATTGAAGAAGAAGGAGAAAAGGTTGGTTCAACTGATAAATCAGAAAATACACTTAATGATTTAGCCAGCTCCTTCCTCCACAGAATAGCAACCCATGCGAAAGTGTTACCATACAATGACTTGATGAGATGGGTTATAGAAAGTATCAACATAATCGACGGAGCATTCTATGCAGCCGATGGAAGAATGTTTGGGTCATTCAGGGCAGAAGATGTTAAGAAGATGTATCATTTATGGACCCCTAGAAACATTACAACAAAGAATTTTTAGAAGCTTTCGCTAAGGAGAACGATGTAGAGTCGGACCTTATCAGGCAATGGAGGCATTTCCCAAACAAGCATAAGCATGAATCCTCTGGTATGTACTCCGTAGACTCCTTAGCATCTCCCTATTGCTATGTTGGTGCTATGATATGTAGACTCTTTGGAGTCTCTGATTCAACTAGGTTTTCCATAGAAATGGTGCCTTTAATGGAAGCAACAATTAACTCTTATATCATGGATTAGGCAACCATTTTATCAGATAAAATGGCCAACTAAATCCTTGATTATAGAAGAAATAGGTTTGTAACTACCCGGATAATACCCCCATTCTATATGAGCGCCTACATTATGGATACCATCTGCTTCAATTCTGACTTCCCCATTCTAGGTTGGAAATGGACTCCTCAAGACCCAACCCCTATTCACATTTATCATAAGTATTTGTGGAAGGCCCATTATAAAGATCATATATATAGAATTTGCCACGGTTTTATTTTACCCATTCATTAGGCCATATTCAACAGACCTGCTCCTCGACTATCCGATGAGACTAGCATTGACCTAACATTAATCAACAGTTAGTTTGGTGAAGAAAAGTTCACCTATGTCAGACTTTTTGGTAGCACCATAGATCCACATGTTCTCCCCTTGTACATTCCTGATAATCTATTGGCCAGAGAAATAGCTTACCAGATAACAGAAACAGGGATGTCCAGGAACCTCAAAGAGTCCAAGAAACAAATGTGGCCTTCATTTCCCCTCCACTATGGTACTTACCCATTGCATGATTTCAAACATGTAGAGAAAGAAACAAAGAAGATAAAAATTATAAAGTTAGCAGTCATTCCTAAGAGACAGTATGATCCAAAAGCAGTGGCTTACAACTTTACCTCTCAGGTGAAACTTGCAAAATTTGAGCATGAGAAAGATGACTATGATAATTTGTTCTCTTCGGCTGAGTCATTTTCATGGGTAAAACATCTAGAAAAGATCAAATTGGGAGCAGAGGGGATAGATAAGTTTATGAAGTTCGGGACACAGAGGTTACAAACACTACCTCTGGATTTATTGAGCACTACCCCTATGGTGCAGCAAGAAGGCCACAGTGAAGAACAAATTATTGAGAAGAGTCCTAAAAAGGAGAAGAGTCTCGAAAAGGAGAAAAGTCCTCAAAAGGAGTAGACAAATGGAAAAACCAGCGAGCTCCTAGATACTGATGTGCATATTGATTCCATCTTAATCAAGGAGTGGGAGAAATTCGATCAGATGATCAAGAACCAGGATGACTCCCAAAACATCATTATGTCAAAATCACTCGCAACACATGAGCCTATTGTTACTAGTACTACAATTGAAGGGGCAATCGGCACAGTGAACACATAATTCTAGAGAATCCTTCATAAGAGATTGTATTGAAGGTATAGGAAATACCACCCCTGGATGTATTCTACAGTCCAAAGCATAGAGTTGGGGTCAAAAGACAAAGGAAAAAGAGAAATATTGACTAGGGACCATTCTCAACTCCTCAAGTTGAAATGATGAATGTGGTATGGAAAGACTCAGAAGTCAATCCTTTTGAGGATTTAACTAAGTTATCTCAGTATGCAGGTGCCTATACAACCACTACAATGGACAAGGCTTTCGAAGTTAGCCAACTGATCAAGGAAACCGATCTAAGGATCACCCAACTTGAAGAGAAAACGGAAGTGGAACAACAAAAGATCGGACAGCTTGAGCAACAACTAGCAGAGCAAAACCAACAGAATGAGCAACTAAAAGAATAGTTAAATCTAGGAAAACAAAATATCGATCAACAAGCTCTTCAGAAACAACAAAAGTTGTCTCAAGAACTCAACAAGCTTCAAGTGGAAATTCAACAGGAAAAGAAGGCTAAAGAAGAACAAGTTACACAACTGCAATTACATGTAGAGAAATTCAAGGGTTATCCGAAGGTTGGTGAATTCAAGAAAGAAGCCTTGGAAGTGACCAAGGCCTTATCTCGGCAACTAAATATCCTTTGCCATAAAATATCATTACTTGACCCATTATGCACTATCACTGCATCACTCATTGAACAGGCAGTTGACACCAGGCTAGAATTTGAAAACACAGATGATAAGCTCACAAAATTTCTCTCTTAGCAAAGTTCAGAAGAAGGCATGGCTGCTAATCTACCGAAAATCCAAGAACAAATAAATCTTGTTTTCGAAGTGGGAATCATAGTTAATAAAGGCCGAAAGAGCTACTTCTAGAGCCAGGGCTATAATGAACAATGTGATCGAGTTGGTAAATGACAGCTTATATCTAGCTAACTTGATCTCTAATTGCTCTCCAGGAAAGCTCCCGAAAGCAAAAGCGCTAGAAGATCAATGGAGACAGGATCTGACCAGTAGAGAAGAAAAAATTGGCAAAGTGCAAAACTTGACTTGGGATGCATTTTGGTTTTTCCTAGTAAAGCCACACAGTCAGCAGATGGCCACCAAATGCCTTGCCGATGCTATCAAGCTCATGGTTCCTGAACTTTCAGATGCTATGTACACAGGTCAACTACATTCTAGGCTAAGTCATCCTCTGGAAACTCAGCAAATGCTCTTAATTTTTCAGCTGCAAGTGCAAGAGAAGAAGTAGATACAATGAATTAGTTAAAAGGCCATCACACTGTTATTTTCATAAATAAAATCCCAGATTTTCATGTTTACAGTTTCAACAGCTCAAAGCGATTTTTATTGAAAATAGTTTTTATTTTATTATTTAAACCATTTCATTTCTTTGAAGAAATGGTCCTCAATTTGCATAAAAACTTGACTTGAGAAGTTACACTTTTGTACTTATGAATATATTTTTATCGGTAGTGGATCAAGGTTCTACATTTTTGTGAAGAAACTTTTTTCAAGGCCTGCACTTTTGTATCTCCTGGAAGTTATCTCAAATAAGAAAGTGGAATCAGAGTGTTATTTACATTGGAAAGACTCAAATGCATGCGGTATTTTTATCACTGCTCTTTTGTCTTATTTCCTTATGTGATGAAGCATTCCTTTTAAAAGTTGTTATTGTTGATGTATGTATGCTCAAACAATTATTTATCATGTCATTTCTGAAGATTTAGAATTGTTATACTTTAAAGATATATGTCAGCGATATACATTGTTATGAATGCGATATGTTTTATTAATAATTACGTTGTTTAATTTCTTAAACAAAGTAATCATTATCCATGAATGCATCTTTCTATCAATCAGTAATTCATCTATATGATTATTTGTCTGTTAGAAATAATCAAAAATCGCATTGTTAATACATTACCTGGGTTAAATAAGTATATTTGTATATTTTTGAGTTATAGTTTAAAGCACTTATCATCGTTATTTTACATTATAAAACAATCATTCATCAAACCATTCATTATATGTGAAACTAGTCCCATAATATCCAGTCGGTGCCACCACACCAAACGGAAAAGGAGCTATGCTAAGGTCCAAACCGGGTGGTTATCCCCAATGTTGGTGCTAGGATTTTCGAGGCATCAACACAACCCTGAGTTAAAAGTTAAATAAGGCCAAAGTCATAGGACATGTATTAAAAGCTGAATGTTGGGAAAAACATCCTAGAGGGGTGTTCATTTGGTTTATTATGGCTAAGGGCAAATTGGAAAAGGCATGGAAAAGGCTTTGGAAAGGAAAAGAGGCATTAATCGACATTTATTTATGAAAATAAAGGAAAATAGGAGAAAATGGAGATGAAAGGTCACATGAGGAGGAAATTGAAGAAATTAGAGGCATGAATAATAAAAAAACATCAGAGCATCAGTTTGGGGCCTTTTGTCAATTTAGTTTTTGGAATTGGTCTCAAAGAGGATAAGAGAACCAAGAGGATAAGGAAAGAAAGCAAGCAAAGGAAGGAAAAGGAGAGCAAAGGAAAGCAAGGGTTAGGCAAGGAAAGGTTAGATCAAGCAGCTTCAACGGGAATACTTGCAGGTAACAGGTTGCATGTATGATTTCCTAGCTGGTTTTGGCATGCGTGGTATATGCATGTGTGTATTTGGTTCAGTTTTTGTCATTGGCATGGGGTTTTCCGACTTTCGATAGTGGTTTTACCCTTGCCTTGCCATTTTTGAATAGCCCTAGTGTGATGGGATTCATTCTTGGTTGATCTTTGAATTGCTGGAAGATTTTGGATCCAAGTGAGGTGGTCTCAGGAAAATGCGAAGGGTTGGGGGTGGAGATGGTTTTCTCTTGGAAGCCCTCAACATGTGGGTGGAGATGGGAAAATTCCTCAAGGGATGGTGAAGGAATTCTGAGGCATCCAAGCTTGGTTTGGTTTTGTGATCTCGGGACCGGTTTAGGTGTGATCATGGTAGTGTGATGGTGGGGGTGGTTTAACCCATGGATTCCATTGGTTTTTTATTGATTGGTTTATCCCATGAGATCCCATGTTCATGCTTGGAATATGGAACAAGGGTGATTGGCTGAAAGAAATATTTGGTTCAGGTCAATCTATGGTCGGGTGGTACGTGGATGTCCCTGAATTGGTTGGATTTTTCATATGTCAATAAGGTTAAGTTCTTCTTTTATTTCATGAGTAAATGCACTTGTTATTATGTGGCTTTAATGGTTTTCCTATCATTGTTATTTATCTGGTTATATGTCAGTTATAAGCATGGTTTTACTACAGATCTAAGTTATAGCTCTTATCATGTTTGATTGATAAATGAATGGTTATTGAATGCATGACCTAATATGTTTTATTGAAACTATTGTGAGAGGCAATTAGTCTTCTTGGTAAACCTCAGATAAGTTTCAAATCTCTATGATAATATATGCATTCATGACCTATAGATCTGATGTTCTCAATGAGTTTGACAAAATGGCTGTCATGGTTATGCCTGGTTAGGTCAAGTCCTTGATTAAGATTTGTGTTAGAGGATTTATCTCTATTTTATTTATCATCGATGGGTGTTTTATTAAGTTCTAGGCAGAGATCTGGATCCTAGCCCTAAAAAAGTGCCTAAGATCTCAGGGTCGTTGGCACAAAACTGAGTGAAAAAGACTGCATTCATTGGGAAGCAGGCCTATGGGAGCAATTGAAGGATTCCATTCACATGGAGGCCTTATCATGGGAGTGGCAGAGGCTCCAGGTCAGTGAAAAATCAAGTTAAATTAGGGGTTGGGCACCTAGAGTGATAGGTTAGCTCTTGGGGGTCTTGTAGGACCCAAGGGAAGTCAATAAGGTCTTATTTTGTCGAATCAATTTCCTTATGGTTATCTAGGAGTTCGAGTCATGACATATTAGCCCTCAACTCATGTTTACCCTGGGTAGGCTGATTAAAGTGGGTAGATGTGAGAGGAGGTTTTATAACACCTTATTATTCCTTGATGCATGTCTCTAATGAGGTCAAGGTACATAGAGTTGGGTCTTAAGCTAATTTCACTTGTGAAGGATCCTACTCACTAACCTAAGTGGCCTCCCATGGTGGAAGAAAAGAGAGATGATGGAGTAGGAGATCCTATCAAGTTGTTTCTTGAGGAATAACTCATTTGACAGAGGAATGAGACGATGGAAATTTTTTCCTAGATCCTTTGATGAATTCTAAAAGCAACCAAGGAAACTTCAACCAACGATAATTTTGGAGGTGTGAAACCATTCAAGGTGATGACTCTTTTTTGATAGAAAATTTTCCAACAACATCTTAGTTTTTTCCTTAAGAAACCCTACAATTTCCACTCATACTTGTCTTATTTACTTTAAATATAGGTATACTTGTATTTATTTCAAGTCTTGTCTTTTTATATATAAACGAATAACTAAGGGGATGAATAGATAGGTTATGTATGTAGATATTTGCATAAGAACATAGTTTGTGTGTGTGTGTGTGACTAAATAAAGGGTCAGGCTACTGACTCAAGTTGAAAGATATATTGATCACAAGAATGCATATGGTTTCATATATTTCAACTATATTTATAGGATGCTTTGTGACCAGTCGCCTTGATGAATTTATGTTATGTTGTCAACTTATTCGATTGAAGCCTATTGATAAAATATTTTAATTAATATTACATAGGAAAGTCAACAAGGTTCTTCTCGTGGATCTTATGGATCTTGAATATAACTCAATCATCTACGGAGTCTACTCACAAATGAGATTAGATGGCACGTTGACAAGTCAGTCAACTATTTTGACTACGGTTAATCCTTCAATCATCTAGGTGACATCCCTATATTATTTTTCCTATTGGATCTATGAGAATGGTTACACTTAACAGTTCAGGTATATGACAATCCGGATTTGAAACACAAGTTGCACCAACAATTGAGGCTTAGTAACGAAACTCAATTGGCTCACAGAAGTTTTGGCTAGTTATCAACCTTAGAAACAATTTATGGGAATTTGTTTATTCAGTAATGGTCATGATGACACAAGATTCTGACAATAGACAATTATCTCAAATCGGTTGTAGATGGATATTCTCATTTCTAGAACTTTTAGGAAATATGTACTGGGTGATCCAATAAATGTCAAGCTCAATAATCTAGAAAGAAACTGAATTATCTCTATTCGTAGATCTTAGGTGCAAAACTAGAATTAAATTCTAATAAAATTTAATATTGTCTATAACCATTTACTATGTTTACTATCGAGGCAGTTGGCCTAGATCGACCGAACTCTATTTTGATATTTTTGGTTTTGTAATACCCTGTATGAAAAGGGGTGTACCCAACACAAATGAAACTGTTACTTTCCCTTGATCAATTAAGATGATATCCATTTTATTGAGAGATTGGCAGAGTTCTCTACTTTCAATTGTAGTGTTCTCTCTAGTATGCTTTGTTGAGTTAGTTCTATGTTGAATTCTTTTGAGTAGTTAGTTTTTATAAGGCACTAATCAAGCCTTGAGTTGGGCCCACTCAAGGCATGGTCAGGTGCCAAATCTCATTATGTTATTTCCATTGGTTGTTAGATTTTTTCGTATGTCCAAATCAGATTGCTTGAATTGAGTAGTTTGTCGTATTGTCGATTTGGATTGGTTTGACTATTGAATGGCTTGTTTTACTAGTTCGATTAGTTGTCATATTCATATCACTGTCTCATTTGTATATGGTTGATTATCTAAGTATATGAGGTTTGTTGTCACTTGATAATTTAGTTCTTGTCTTATGTGTGATTATATAAGGTGTGGACAATGTGTATCTTTTTATGCATTGATTCTTGTGTAATAAAAGGGGTCGGGTAATGTTTGTTTTATTTTTAAGGGATTAAATACACTTTGCTACAAAATTGAAGGTGTCAAAATACTTTAGAATAAATTTAAAAGGGTTACCTTGACATTCTTTCAACAAGTAATTTAAAGAGTTTTAGATAAAGAAATAAATCCCTTTTTGTTAAGACAACCTACCTCCATGCATTTAGAATAGGTTATCAAATAAAGCAAGAATTGTTATCTCCCATGCATATTGCACTGAGTTCCTCATAAGTTTACTTGCCAAGTCGATAATTAAACGAGAAGTGTATGAATATTAATTTATCAATAAAAACACTCGTCACAAGGTACAAGTTAACTTTGATATCTCCTTATTTGAAGGCCAAATATATTCATATGCTTTGTAGAAATGGTTAAATCTCTTAAGGGGATATTACTTAGTCCAAAAAAATTGGCGATTAAAATATCACCTTTGCACTCTTGAAAGTCCTTCTGTCTGTCAAAGATTGGTGGAAAGGTTATTAGGAGAGATAATATGAGTCTTTGATATACATGGTATGAACCACTTGGGAAGCTTTCCTTGATGCCATTAACAATGAATTCTACCATGTAGGGAACTATGATGAGTAGTACATGAGATGGACAATCATGCAACAATGAAGAGATCAAAAAATGCTAGAGTACAATATTATTTTCCATACCTTGTGCTCCAATATTGGTGTAAGAGACTCTGAGAGGCACCTAGTTCTAAAGTATTGTATTGGTATACAAAGGTAAATCCAAAAAAATATGGATTTCTTGGGCATCTCAATGGGAGCAACTCGCCAATATGTTGTCAAAACTGAGCATAAATTGAAGTAGAGGAATAAGCGAGAGTCCAATATGAAAATTCACTACAATAGTAGCCTAGAAAGGGAAATCCAAACTCACAAAACAAGGGACAAAGCAAGGAGATCCAACCTTAATACAACCAGCCCAAATCACAAAGAAAGAAGGGTAACAGGAAGTAAAAAAAGGACACTAGAAAGTGGCGTGAGTTCCACAAAAGCCCCTAGCACAAAACTGATGAATGTTGCTCGAAACAATCATTGTTGGTAGAGATTAATGGAAAGGATACAAACTCTAACTCTAGTTATTATTCAAAATTGGATAAAGGAAAGTGGGTCATTGATGTAAAACCTAGTTCTACCATCATAACCATAAAGTTCCAAGCAAAAGAGCCAAAGGAGCTTGAAGATGGGGGAGCACCTCTTCCATTCACAAAAGTGGGTCAAGAGGACCCCCCTACATTTCATTGTTGACAATGGAAAACAGAAGAACCTGATACCAACCAAGGTCATCAAGAGATTGGAGCTACCAATAATGCCATATCCCAACCATACACCATTGGATGGTCGAACCATAGACAAGACAATTGTTTTAGCTAACTGTTAGGACCTCACATTGTCTCTTTTTGACCATATATTTTGCTATTATGTCATCCTTTTCTAACCCACATTTAAAGTCCATGTTACTGCTTTAATCCATTTTTCCAAAAGTTATACAATATTTCTTCTCATTACTATACGTTTAATTTATTTTATATATAATTACATTACCTTCATAATTTATTGATTGAAATGGATAGTTGCTGAAACAGTTATCATTGCAGTCTCTGTTGCTGAAACAACCTGGAAGACTGTAGGGTTATCATTACAGGTTATGTTGCTATAACAGTTAGAACAAGGAGCAAATCCCGTTGCTGAAGCAGCCGTGATTTGCATTCTAGATTTGACAGCAACAGAAGAAGATCATCAAAGGAGCTGCTACATTGGCTGTAACTATCACATTCCAAAGTCAGCATTACCATAACCATTGTAACAACATTTTGTTAATGGGAAAACTGATTTCCCTATTTTGGTATATTGGGTTAAAGATAGGACTTACAATGTAATCAATTGTAATAGATGTCTCCTCTTTAAAAAGAGGAGACATCTACATTAGAAGGGGACAGACAGACTGCGGGAAGGTCTAGCTGAAGGAAAAGAACTAGAATCTTTTTGTAACATGACATATTGATGGATGAATAAAATATTGTTCCAAACATTTCCTTCTAGTTCTCGTTTCCTGGGGAATCTTTTGAGAAGGACAGGGCCCACCTTCATCACAAGATTCACCCATTATATTTCTGCAGTGTGTTAAGTGTGTTTCCTATCCATATCTTGTTAAAAGTTCTGTTTACTGAATGTTGCTTATGCATTATTTCTAAACTCTGTTTTTTCCAATTGATTGTTGCATTATTGAATTCATTTACAGTTAGTTCATGAGTGTTTTATCGGCCATTGAGTTTACAGAGTGAGTTGGCAAGCATGGTAATCAGAAACAGGTGCTGAAGACTCCTGCTTTGGGAATAGGGTCCTGTTCTCTGTTACAGCATAGCTAGTGCTTTCCTTTGCAGATTGATCCATTTTCATTAGATTACTCTTTTAATGAATTTGAGCATTCTTTGGTAATTTTCTGCAATAGATTGTTTTTGCTATAACTCAGAGTGGAGCTTCAGTTTTCTTAGAGCAAGGTGTGACTAGTTTACTTATTACTACAACTCTTATTGCTTTTGAAATTGAGCACATACAGTGTGTAGTTTCCTTTGAAATAAATAGACTTCCCTGGGTTGACAATTTATGTAGCACTTAGTTGTTTGAATTAATAAGCAATTAAAGTGACCAACATTTTGGCGCCGTTTCCAGGGAAGGCAATCATAGATTTTAAAAGCATTAATGTTCTTCTTTTAGATGTGCAGAATGCATGAGAGGATGCAAGAAAACTAATCCTATAGGTGGCAAGGGCAAAGGAAGAGGAGGAAGAAAAACCTTTATTGATGAGATTATCTCAAAAGCTGAAACTTCTCAGAGGATAAGCTCTCAGAAGCCAAAGACTCAGCATTACCTCCAAAAAAACTACGAAACAGAGGAAGTTGTGGGCCCTAAAAGGGTTGGAGAGAGAACAGAAGACATTGAGGAACCAATAGAAGATATTGAGGGATCAGTAGAAGACATTGAGGAAATAGTTCAAGACATTGAGGGGCCAACAGAAAACATTGAAGACCAGGCAAGTGCAACAGGAGAACAACCAATGGAAGGAAACAATGAAGGACTCTTTGGTGGAGGACAGGTAGGAGGAGAGGGAAGAGGTGAGAATTCTCTCTCCACCTTGGGATTCCCTATTGGGGATCTTCCCAGAGGGGCAACCCCCATGAAGAATATCCCACTCTCAGCTTTACCTAACTTCCATGGTTTATCTTCTGAAGATCCTGATGAGTTTCTTTTTGAGTTTGATATATTGTGTAGAAGTTATGATTATGTTACTAATGCTCAGAAATTGAAGCTATTTCTAGCAACACTAAAAGGAAATGCATTAAGATGGTTTATGAGTCTGGGAGGTCATGTAATCACGACATGGGAACAAATGAAGGAGAAATTCTTGACCAAATATCAAGACTACTGCCGAACAAGAGAAAAAAGGGAGGAACTATTTAAGATGGTCCAGAAGGAGGACGAAAATCTGGAGGACTTTGTGGAAAGACTACAATACAATCTACAGAGATCCAATCATCCCGATGTAAGTAAAGACATTCTTAAAACAATATTATTGAAAGGGGTGAGGGATGATTGTTTAGACATGCTAAACATGCTTGGTAAAGGGGACATATCTAAAGAATCGTATGATGAAATTGTTAACCTCTGCAAGAGATGTTCAAGAGGAGCTGCAAATAGATCAAAAAGTAGGGATAACACATATTCAAGAGTCCAAAAATCAGCCAGTGGAGGAGCAACAAGAGCTGAAATAGGTAATCTACTTGAGGAATTCAAAACTGAAATGTTAAGTTCTTTTGCTTCACAGATTGATACCTTGCAGGTTAAGAAGAAACAAGCAGAGGCAGAAGCTGCTTTGGCTATCTTCTGTCCCAAATGCAGAGATAAACATCCACTAAGGGAATGCCCATTGGACAAAGTACCAATTTGCACTATTTGTGAGAAAGATCACGAAACTCAACAATGCCCTTCTTTACCAGGAATAAAAGCAGCATTGCAACCAACCGAAGAGGAAGCTGAAGCAGTTTATTTGCTGACACAGAGAAGACAATGGCAACCACGAGGACAAGGTATGAACTCTAATATGCCATTTACATCCTCTAATCGTTGGAATAATTATCCTTCTTTTAATCAAGCAAACTACCCGCCCTTCAACCAAATGCAATATCCACCCTTTAATCAAATGAATTTCCCACCCATGCAACAAAAAAACCCTCCCTTTGTAGATCCTGCAATGTGGACTTCTTGGCCTCCACAGCAATCTTATTTTAATCAATGGAACCCAAATTGGAGAGCTCAAAAAATCCCATTCCCAAACCAATTTCCTCAGTTTCAGCAACCACTCCCTCTACCATCAGGTGCTCCACCAAATAATCAGACAATAAGACCCCAGCTGCCTGTACAACCAAACCCTAACCCTAATAATAAAGTTGTGCACATCATCAATATTCAGAACCAGCCTATATCTCCTGTTTACCCTGTGCAGTGTAATGACATTCATTTACAATCTAGGAGAATAGTTGAGCCTATTATTGATGATATTACCTCTTCTGACTCTAACAAAGAAGAGACAGAGAGAAATAATTTATCTAATGAGGGTGCTGAAACAACAAAGCCACCCTCTAAGAAAGGTGCTGAAATAGAAGAACTACCATTCCTTGAGCGTTTTGCTCTCACTAAGACACCTGAGCTGCCTGCTTTTAATCTTCTAGGGGAATTGCAGAACCTTTATGTTAAAATTCCACTCTTACAAGCACTCAGAGATGTACCAATTTATGCTAGAACTGTGAAAGACATTTTTATTAAGAAACTGGGCAGGAAAGTTAAAGATCCCCTTACAGTTCATGTGATGGGTGATCTAGCTGCTTTAATGTATAGAAAAACTCCTCCTGTTAAATATGGTGATCCCGGCCATCCTACGGTTATAGTACATATTGGAAAAACCATTATTTCACGAGTTCTGGTAGATCTAGGTGCTGCTATAAATATTATGACCCTTGAAACCTCACAACTATTACAGCTGAAGAATGTAATCAAAGAGACACCAACCATCCTGGAGTTAGCTGACCATTCCACAATCAAACCAGAAGGAGTTATTGAGGACCTGATCATTTCAGTTGAATCCTGGAATTACCTTGTTGACTTTTTCGTACTGTAGACTAAAACAAAGTTGGGGGGACATCCTTTAATTTTGGGAAGACCCTGGCTAGCTACAGCTGATGCTTTTATTAGCTGTAGATCAGGTTCAATGACAATTTCTAATGGATGTGAAACCAAGCAGCTTACTCTTTATCCTCATGCCACACCTATAATTAATAATGATGATTCTGTATGGTTGGATTACGATGATAATGCTATTCAACCCATTTTGACTATTAGGCAAGCCTTAACTCTTAAAGGTACCACAAAGGATGAAGTAATTAGTAATTTTATTTCTGAACTCTCCTCAGTTACTTCTGAAACATATAACTAGTTGACTGCAATTTTGGAACCTGAAACCCAGGAAAAGCTTAAATCTTAAAATATACCTCAAACATCAACTACTATCTCCTATAAAAGCATAACAGTAGAAATTTATCCTGGCAAAACATTGAACATAAACCCCAACTTATCAGATGCTGAAACACAACAGCTAATGAAGTTACTTTGTAAAAATAAGGAAGCATTCACATGGGACTATATAGATATGAAGGGGATCTCTCCTGAATTATGTACTCATCGTATCTATATCAAGGAAGGGTGCCGACCAGTCTGTCAACCCCAGTGGCGAATTAATCCCAATTTGAAGGAAATTGTTAAAGAGGAACTTCAAAAATTGCTTAATGTAGAGTTTATATACCCCATATTTGACAGTGAATGGGTTTCTCCATTGGTGATAGTACCTAAGAAAAATGGAAATGGAGAGTCTGTGTAGATTATAGAGCCTTAAACAAAGCCACTCAAAAAGATCATTTTCCCTTGCCATTCATTGATCAGGTTCTAGACAATTTGTTAGGGAAGAGATTCTTTTCCTTTTTAGATGGTTTTAGTGGATATAACCAAATCAAAATTGCACCCCAAGACCAAGACAAGACCACTTTTACTAGTCCCTGGGGAACTTTTGCTTATAGAGTTCTCCCATTTGGACTATGTAATGCTCCAGCAACGTTTCAAAGAGCAGTGATATGAATATTTTCTGATATGCTTAATGACTCTATGGAGATATTTATGGATGACTTTACTCCTTATGGTGTGACTTTTGAGGATGCATACAAAACCTTGAAAAAGTACTTAAATGTTCTATACAAGCTCACCTTTCCTTGAGTACTGAAAAATGTCATATGATGATGAATGAAGGAATTGTACTTGGGCACTTCATTTCATTCCTAGGGATTCAGGTAGATCCATCCAAAGTACAGGTAATTCAGACCCTTCCTATCCCTAGAACACAAACTGATGTAAGAAGTTTTTTAGGACATGTTGGATACTACAGAATATTTATTAAAAATTTCTCTAAAATAGCTTCTCCTTTGTTTGTGTTACTTATGAAAAATGTTGAATTTAAGTGGACTGATCTTTTCCAGAAATCATTTGATGAACTCAAGCATCAGTTGTCTACAGCTCCTATTCTAAGGGGACCTGATTGGGCACTCCCCTTTCATATATCCTCTGATGCTTCGGATACTGCAATTGGAGCTGTCTTGGGACAGGAGGAAAGTCATCTTCCTTATTGGTTGAAGGGAAAGTACCCCTAGGGTCCTTTGGGCTAAGACTCTACCAGACTGAAAATTGCTTATTCAAAGAAACACACACACACAGCCATCTTTTTTATTTTTAAGCAAATTCTAATGTTTAGGGTACATACCTAAGGTCCTACGTTCGAGAAGACCGTTAGGGTGCAAACCCTTCTTGGAGTTCCCTTCTTCTTTCTTTGACCTGCAAGACAAACAAATCAAAGAACACAATAGTACATGTATAGAAGTTTATATATAAATCATCTTTATGCTATAAAGTTAGTTATAAAAAATCTTTAAGTAACCACTTTCATAAGAATTCAACACAAGAATCTCATAAGCATAAAGAAAGATTATTCGGGAACAAAGACGTGTTTCTTTATATATAAAGGCAAATAAAGTACATATATCGGAAAGATATCACCTGAACACCTTCAGCAGGCTCCAAGCAAGCTTCCTCCCGGATTCGTTCCAGCCTCCAGCCTCCAACAAGAGCTCCTTCCAAGTCTTACTCAATGATGATGTCAAGGATGAATGATCACCAATACACATGGAAACAAGGGTTTCCTATGCAAAATGGGGAAGTGCAGAATGCACCAAGGACTTCAGACCTGGTCTAAGGGAAAAATCTCAGCATAATAATCTTGCTCTCCTTTCTCTCTCCCCTTGGCCTTCCCTTTGATGTCTTTTTATACCCTCTCCAAAGTAGTTTTTTAGTTAGGAGTTGGTTGGGAACAGTTGGGCCACGGGCACTAACAGGTGATCCAGCAGGTAAACCCGCGATCACCGCCCGAAAAAGAGGAAATTATATTTTTTTTAAGTGTTTTAATAGATACACGCGGGTTAGGTATGACAGAACCGCGTGTACACGCGTTTAACACAGGGCAAAGTCGCGTATAGGGAATAAAACACTGTTTTTTAAATTTTTGGACCAGGTCTGGAAGGAGGGGTTGCCCTAGGCCATAAGTGCAGCATCACAAACCATAAGAGTGAGATTTGGAGCTATAACACTTATGCTATCTATTTCATTAGTAAGAATATGACCCCTGCTGAGCTTAATTACGCAGTTACTAAAAAGGAGTTTTTAACAGTCATTTATGCTATTAATAAATTTCGACATTACATTGCTGGTTACCCTACTTTTGTTCATACTGACCACTCGGCTATTAAGTATTTAATTAACAAATCTGTCACAAATGCTCGAGTTACCAGGTGGTTATTGTTATTACAAGAATTTGATATTACAATTGTAGATTGACCAGGTAAATAAAATGTAGTTGTTGATTTCCTTTCTCAGATAAAAACTAATGATAATACTCCAGTAGATGACTCCTTTCTTGATGAGTATTTATTTGCAGTATCTTCTCACTCACCTTAGTATGCAGACATTGCCAATTATCTAGTTGTAGAGAAGCTACCATCACACCTATCACATCGGGAGAAACGAAAGATCATTCAACAAAGTGCTCAGTATAGCTGGATAAGTGGGTGTCTTTTCCATACAGGACTTGATCATGAAATCCGAAGATGCATTAGAGAAGATGAGGTTTATGATATATTGAAGGCTTGTCATGATAGCCCTTGTGGAGGGCATTTTGCTGGTAAGAGAACAACACATAAAATTCTTAGAATGGGTTATTATTGGCCCTCACTCTTCAAGGATGCAAAGAAATATGTTCGGGCCTACGATAGCTGTCAAAGAATAGGTCAACCTAATCATCGAGATGAAATGCCATTGAATCCCTAGGCAATACTTGAACCCTTTGAAAGATGGGCTCTAGACTTTATAGGGCCCATCAATCCTCCATCCAGTCAAAGAGTTTACATATTGGTATGTACATATTATATGACTAAATGGGTGGAAGCTACGACACTTATTAGAGCTAATGAAGAATATGTTTTAACCTTTCTATTTGAAGAAATCTTTGTTAGATTTGGAGTGCCTAGAGAACTAGTTACAGATGGGGGACCTCCTTTCAATTCTCATGGTTTTAAAGCCACGCTTCAAAAATATCATATTCATCATAAAATGACTACACCTTACCACCCCCAAGCCAATGGTTAGGTGGAAAGTAAAAACAAAGTCATAGAAGCCATTTTAACAAAAACAGTGAAGGAAAATAAGAAGGACTGATCTCAAAGGCTACCTGAGGCATTATGGGCTTACATAACTACCTAGAGGAACACTACAGGCTTTTCTCCCTATGAATTGGTTTATGGTAAAAGTGTTGTTTTTCCTGTGGAATTTGAGATTAAAACCTTAAGAACTTCTTTAGCTGTTAACCTTGATTTGACTAATGCACAGACAACCAGGTTGCGGCAGCTGCAGGAATTGGATGAAATGAGGTTAGATGCCATCCACCAAACAACTATGATTCAACAGCAAAGAACTAGGTGGCATGATAAAACTATTAAGCATAAGCAGTTCCAAAAAGGTAATTGGGCTTTATTGTATGACTCTCGGTTTGAAAATTTTCAAGGGAAATTACGAACAAGATGGTTGGGACCTTACGAAATAGATACTATTTTTCCCAATGGAACAGTAAGGCTCCTAACAATTGATGATGCTAGAACACCATTATTAGTAAATGGGTATCGGCTTCATCTGTACCAGCAGCCCATTTCTAAAGAGGATTTTAAAGCTACTTGCATGGCAGATTCACATTATATCTTTTTGGGGGAGCCTGCTGCCCCTCATTGCATTTAATTTATGCATTGTATTCTTTTTAGTATTAGATTAGATTTCTTAACTAATAATCCCTGTCAAGGGTTGCCATGTTACAATTGATTATTTTGCAGATCTCAGATGTAGGGAGGCTGGTTGAAAAGAACAAATCTTACTGCAAGCAGATTTAAGCTTCATTTTGTGAAGCATTGTCATCTCACTCTAATTCACAATTCATTCCCCCATTTCGATCATTTTTCCCTTTTTCTCCTCCCTATGTCCCCCATTATTTTTCAGCAACATTTTCCCTATTTTTCCCATTTACAGCAATATTTTTCTTTACTTTCCTCGTTGCTAAAACACCAATTTTCATCCATTTTCCCGTTGCTAAAACACCAACTTTTACCTATTTTCCTCGTTGCTGAAACACCAACTCTTACCATTTTACCCATTGCTGAAACACCATTTCTTCTCAAAGAATGATTATACATTACTTTCAGTTGTGAGAATCATCTATTGCATTATTCTTATAACTTTGTTCTTTCACTGCCTTCTCCTATCATCATATAGGCCTTTCATACAATTACCCTCATATTTCAAAACCCCTTTTCCATAACCATTGATGATCTATTAGCAATGTATACTATATATTTTCCAAATATCAATCAAAGGTAAACATGAGGTATGTATTTGTATGTGTAAATATTATTATACTATAGTCAAATGAGAAGATTATGACATTATTACCACGATCTTCGTAGATTTAAAACTCTTTATTCCAGCCGTAGTTTGGGGGAATATCAAAATCATCACGCCATCATTTCACAACACGCCAATCACCATCATTTTTTTACCCACGATTACGTCTCATCACCCCGTCTCTATCTTATTATTCCATGGTCTCATTTGCAAAATTTACTCTGTCTCAGGTGCAGTAACTCGCTTTGTCACTGTGCATTTTACTGAAGCTGGTAACTATGGGGGGACCTACTATTCGACATGAGCCCGGCTCGATAGCCTTATTAGAATTACACCCAGAGGTATATCAGATTTTTTAGTAGGCCGGTTGGGTAGATTATTTTCAGAGGCTCCAGGGATTTGATCCACAGCAAGTCCTTGAATTTTCACGTAATCTACAGGATGGCTACTCTACTGTTCAAGGAGTTCAAATTCTAGTCTCAGAGGATGATATAGCACAGGTTTCAGGCCTACCGGTCGATGGAATTCGATGGTTTAGTCGTAAACACATCATTTTTAACCAACAGTAGGACTTTCTTTTGCCAAGAGAGCGGGTCGAGCCTAAAGGCAGGGGTGTCACACTTCATTCATTACCACGTCCATGGCCGACGGTTGTAGAATTTGTCAAGCACTACCTCACCTGTGAAGGTCGTTACCAAGTAGTCTATCAGCATGATTTTGTCTTGTTAAATCATTTCAGACATGGTCGACTGTTAAATATGTCGTATTATCTACTTGGGTGTCTAAAGAATATGTCACATTACTGTATGCATGCAAAATACCCACTCCTTTCCCTCACCCATCATCGTCTTGTCCAACTATTAATTCATAGAGGATTGGCTCAACAGAATCCTCCCCCTCTTAACAACCCACCCCTAGAACCCCAAGAAGCTGTTGAAATTCCTCAAACATCAGCTGAAATTCCCCAAGAAACTGTTGAAACTCCCGAAGTTCCTCAACCAGCCCCTGAAATTCTTCAACAAATTCCTGGAATCCCTAAGCAAGTTGAAAACCCTTCCGAACAACAACAAGGGAGAATTCCTGATCCCCCAGAAATTTAACCACTCGCATCAACCAATCCAATTGACCCGTCCACCACACCAACTCCATCCCATAATTTAGCAGAATCATCGAGTCCCACTGTCCACATTTCTAGTGATGATTCTAATGATAACCTTCCCATTGCTAAGTTAAAAAGAAAAAGGCAAGATAAGGTTGCTTCCCTACCAAAAAGACGAACAAGGGCCTCAATTAAAGAAACCACCACCCCTGATGACCCTCCTCCCACTCATAAAAGAAAAACCACCGCTCTCCCTGCCTTTTTACCTCGAAGACGAATGAGGATGTCTACTGAAGCAGCAACTATTACTACCATCCCAAATTCCCCACCTATTAGCCTAAAACCCCATACCCCACCACAGTCCCAACTCCCTGAATCTTTACCTGTTTCACCCTCGGGTACTGAAATGCAAGATGCCCAGGATTTTGTGACATCATTTCTTTCAGAAAATGTAGCTGCCACACAAGAACCAGCTACTGATTCAGCAGCTTCCACACAAGAACCAGCTGCTGATCCACCAAATTTAGATACCCAAGATGATGTACAACATGTAGCTGCCCCACAAGAACCAGCTACTGATTCAGCAGTTTCCACACAAGAACCACCTGCTGATGAACAAAAAACAGATGACCTAGGTGTAGCTACCCCACAAGAACCAGCTACTGATTCAGCAATTTCTACACAAGAACCAACTGTTAATGAACAAAACATAGATAACCAGGATATTGCACAAACCGTAGCTGTTACACAAGAACCAGCTACCGAGTCAGCAGCTACCACACAAGAACCATCTACTGATATGCAAAATTTGGATGCTCAAGATGATGTGCCTGTTACAAAACCAACTGATGATTCAGTAGTTGCCACACAAGAACCACCTGCTGAGGCTCCAAATGATGAAGCTGCTACGAAACAATAGGCCTTTCATTCACTGGAATCAGCTACTAAGACTGCGACTGCTACACAAAGCCCAGTCACCTTGGCTTCCCTTCTACAGGAAAACGAGTTTCTAAAATCAGAACTCGAAGCTTACAAGCAGGAATTAATAATGGCAAGGGAAGCCTATGACAGAGAACTTAATTTGTATACTTTAGCCCATGCAGCATCCGCAGCTGAGAAGAGTACAGAGAAAGATCGATATAATGAATACATGTGCAGCCAATGTGGTAATATTTATCAGCAAGCCGGTTATAAAATAGTTGAAATTCCACTACTTGGAGCCACCCCTGCATCTACTTCTGTTGCAATTAAACAAGAACGCCCTGCTATCACACAAAAACTAGCAGGACCTTCAAAGATTTTTGAAAAAGAGGTTAAACCACAAATACCTTGGCTGACTGTGATTGCTAAAACTGAAAGTCCTGCACTTCGGTCTACAAAAACTGTGTTTACTCAGACTGAACCCCGGCCTACAAAGATTGTCTTCACTCAGACCAGCAGCAATCAAGCAGAAATGGATAAATGGAAGAAGGAATATGTTATGTCGCAAGAGAAGATCTTGCAGGAGCACAAATCATCATGGAAAAATCATATATATTCAAATTGGGAAGTTTTGGAATAGTCTCTTGCCCAGGACAAGGAAAATAAACAACTAAAAAATAGATTGTTTCTCTGTTTGATTTGGTTCAAAGATTACTGGCCACCAGGAAGCCATCCTCTAATTACTCTCTGTTTCTCGCAGAACGCTTAGCGTTCTTCCAAGTAAAGGAAATCAGAGATGGGCGACCTCATGAGGTATCTACACCTCAACAGTTTGTCAAAACTTTCACAAAGGCATCAACTAGTGAACAAAATTTACTCTGTGAATTGTATCTTCATAACGAAGCCATCCCTGAGGATAGGAAACTCAATCTGAATCCTCTGGTGGGTGATATTCAGATCAGGGCCTTTGTTTCTTTCCTTGCCAATCAGCTCACGTGGTAGAATGCCTTCCTTTCAACAAGGCATAATGAAGAAAATTGTCTTTTGTGGATTCGATCTGAGCCACAGAATGTTGCCATTTTCGTTGCTGAATATCATCAGTTTTTAAGGCAACAAGGGATGACCGAGCATATCAGACAGTTACAGGCAGCAGTCTTAAAAGACTGCCAACATTATGTCAAAGCCAAGGGAGCTCTTGCCTTACAGGCAAACAACCTATTTTGGGAACAGTCCCCTAAGGAGAGGAAGGAATATCATCCCTTTAACCCTCTTAATCTTGAAACAACAATTTCACGGCTACCTAACTATATCAAATGCATTCAATAGTGTGCCGAAAAATGGGTAGGATATCATTTTCATTTCCCTATTCTATGGCTGCCAACACAAGAATATAAGGCTTACTTCAAGTTGTCCAAAAAGGAGGAGCTAGCAACATGGCAGAGATTACAGAATGTTCATGGTTTCAGAGATCTGGCTGATAGCACCTTCTATACTTACTGCCTAAGTAATTTGCACTGCAAGGCCCAGTACTCCGACTCAGATTCAGAGTAAAGTTGCATGAGGACATGCAACCCTTTCAGTTGGGGGGGATGTTAGGACCTCACATTGTCCCTTTTTGACCATATATTTTGCTATTATGTCATCCTTTTCTAACCTATATTTAAAGTCCATGTTACTGCTTTAATCCATTTTTCCAAAAGGTATACAATATTTCTTCTCATTACTATACGTTTAATTTATTTTACATATAATTACATTACCTTCATAATTTATTGATTGAAACGGATAGTTGCTGACATAGTTATCATTGTAGTCTACGTTGCTGAAATAGCCTGGAAGATTGCAGGGTTATCATTACAGGTTATGTTGCTGTAACAGTTAGAACAAAGAGCAAATCCCGTTACTGAAGCAGTCGTGATTTGCATTCTATATTTGACAGCAACAGAAGAAGATCATTGAAGGAGCTGCTACATTGGCTGTAACGATCAAATTCCAAAGTCAGCATTACCATAACCATTGTAACAACATTTTGTTAATGGAAAAACTGATTTCCCTATTTTGGTATATTGGGTTAAAGATAGGACTTACAATGTAATCAATTGTAATAGATGTCTCCTCTTTAAAAAGAGGAGACATCTACATTAGAAGGGGACGGATAGACTGCGGGAAGGTCTAGCTGAAGGAAAAGAACTAGAATATTTTTGTAACATGACATATTGATGGATGAATAAAATACTGTTCTGAACATTTCTTTCTAGTTCTCGTTTCCTGGGGAATCTTTTGAGAAGGACAGGGCCCACCTTCATCACAAGATTCACCCATTATATTTCTGCAGTGTGTTAAGTGTGTTTCCTATCCATATCTTGTTAAAAGTTCTGTTTACTAAATGTTACTTATGCATTATTGTTGAACTCTGTTTTTTCAAATTGATTGCTGCATTATCGAATTCATTTACAGTTAGTTCACGAGTGTTTTATCAGCGATTGAGTTTACAGAGTGAGTTGGCAAGCATGGTAATCAGAAACAGGTGCTGAAGATTCCTGATTTGGGAATAGGGTCCTGTTCTCTGTTACAGCATAGCTAGTGCTTTCCTTTGCAGATTGATCCATTTTCATTAGATTACTCTTTTAATGATTTTGAGCATTCTTTGGTAATTTTCTGCAATAGATTGTTTTTGTTGTAACTCATAGTGGAGCTTCAGTTTGCTTAGAGCAAGGTGTGACTAGTTTACTTATTACTACAACTCTTATTGCTTTTGAAATTGAGCACATGCATTATGTGGTTGCCTTTGTAATAAACAAACTTCCCTAGGTTGATAATTTATGTAGCACTTAGTTGTTTGAATTAATAAGCAATTAAAGTGACCAACACTAACAATGCTACTTGTCCTACAAAATCAAGCCCTTGAAAGACAAGCTATTGTGTGATATTTCTCCACTCGAAGTTTGTGATGCTATTTTAAGACATATTATATGTGATAATTTCATGTTGTTTATGAGTCTTGTCCCTATAGTGTCATTGTCATTGTTACTCTAGGAGGTCAACTCTATAGGGTACCAAGTAGTTCCAACTATTAGAATATCATTGATCTCAATAAAACAATGTTGAATGGTAATATCCTAGACTGAAAATTTTGTCCTCTTCTTGGTTCAATAAGAAGGTGAAAGGAATTTCATTGTTACCACCATAGCCTTAGCACATGGCATCTCTACACAATAAAATTAGGTGGACAAGATTGTATAAACATACAAGGATACCTTCGCTCCACTTGTGGGGATGCCTTTACACTATTGGGTAAAAAACTCAAATGACTCGATACCTAGTGACTTGGTGCTCCTTTATGTAATGGCCCAATATATAGATTTTCTCTCTTGGATAATGAGGAAATAAAACATCAAATTCATGAGCTCATCCAAAATACCCACATTCAACCGATATCCTCAGCTTGTGGGAGTCTAATTGTGTTGGTTAAGAAAAAGGATGGGACATAGAGACTCTATGTTAATTTTATAGCCCTAAAAAAATTAAAAAATCAAGAACAAATATTTGATCTCCAATATTGATGATCTTCTTGATTGGATTAAGGGTGACAAGTATTCGGTAAGATTGATATGAAGTCAGGTTACCACCAAGATCTAATTAAAAAGACCAATGTATAGAAGAAAAACTTCAAATATAAAGAAAGCCTTTTTGAGTGGTTGGTTATTCCCTTTGGCTTAACTAATGCTCTAACAACATTTATGAGGATGATGGATGATATCATGTGGAAGTTCATTAACTCTTTTGTGGTTGTATATTTAGATGACATCATCATTTTGGATAGAACTTGGGTCGAACATTTGCAACACATTCAACAGATCCTAAGCACCCTACAACAACAAAAGTTGTCTTCCAATATGGAGAAATGCTTATATGGAATGTTGAGAATTCAATATTTGGGATACATAGTGGATGAAAGTGGGTCTTATGTGGACCCAACCAAGATCCAAGTCATTTAGGATTTGTCGGCCTTGATGACTCTAATAGGGATCCACAACTTCTTCGGAATTCTAGCTTCTATAGAAGGTTCATGTTGGGGTTATCTCATATCACTTGGCCCTTAATTCAAGTAACCAAGGCTGGAGAAAAAATATAAAGATTGTGTGTTATTAGTCACAATAGAAAGCATTGAAGGATCTAAAGCATTGCATTTTCTCTGCACTAGTCTCATCCTACCAGACTTGCAGCAACCATTTGAGATTGATATAAATGCCCTTAACTATGTTATTAGTGCAATCCTCACTCAATAAGGACATCTAGTGGCCTATCATAAGGAAACATTCTCTGATATTGTTCAAAGATATCATGCCTATGACATGGATATGTACTCCTTGTTACATGCATGTCGATAATGGAAGCATTCTATTATGGGGAAGGGGACAACCATCCACACTAATCTAGGCCTTTGCAATTCATGTAGACACAAGGAAATTTACATAATGACATGATCCAAAATGGATCCTAAAAACCCTCTAAGTCTTCAAAAATAAAAAACTATCGCATGAGAAAAAACTTTACAAAAGACGGATTACAGTATCGGACAAGAAAAACATGCGGAAATGGTGAAGACAGAGCTTATTGGAGGCCAAAACAACAATGCACAGGAGCCGTCATATCTGGTTGATCAACGATCCAGATTTGATCGGACAACCATCCACACTAATCTAGGCCTTTGCAATTCATGTAGACACAAGGAAATTTACATAATGACATGATCCAAAATGGATCCTAAAAACCCTCTAAGTCTTCAAAAATAAAAAACTATCGCATGAGAAAAAACTTTACAAAAGGCAGATTACACTATCGGACAAGAAAAACATGCGGAAATGGTGAAGACAGAGCCTATTGGAGGGCAAAACAACAATGCACAGGAGCCGTCATATCTGGTCGATCAACGATCCAGATTTGATCGGCATATCGCAATCGGCAGTGGCAGGTAGAGTTAATCGGGCATGGCCTTATGGAAATCACGATGGAAATCAACCGCAATTAGACGAGGATCGTCGATCAAGCGCACAGATCCGATGGTCTAGATCTACCCGCGCTATATCGCATCGCTCGTATGCATGTACAAAGGGACTTAACCCGCGGCCCAGAGGATCAGCGATATGCGATTGCGATATCGCAATATCGCATCACAACTACATAAGGGGTGATGCCAAGGAGGCCAGCGACCATGCGATGCGCCAATAGTCGATAAGGCCGATTTGCGCAATCAGTGGATCAGAGGTCTAGAAGGATATGCGATAGTGATATAAAAGTGGACCCGATGAAGTTATAGGGCAGATGCGATAATATTTCAAGTCTGATAAATGGCCATTTTACGGGTTTTTCCTTTGTATTTGGGATTTTTCATAATAAACCCAAATACAAAGGAACCCGCGACTAAGCGACTTGCGATAGCAATCTAAAGGTGGACCCGATGGAGTTTAGGGTAGAGTTAATAATATTTCAAGTCCGGAAAAAGGTGTTTTGGTGGATTTTTACAGTGTTGCTGTGTATTTCTCTGTGTAAATAGAGAACAACTTTTTTGGGAATTCTAATGTATGAGGGTCCCTTCCACTATAATACAGGTGGCCACCATACGCAGAGACATTTAACAATGATTGTTTAATGCTCAAAGGGGATTTGAGTAGACAGAGGTTGTGAGCCAGAGACTCCGAAAGGGAAAGCGAACAGAAAAGCACTGATTGGCTTAAGAGCCACTAAATGACAGAGACAGGGGCAGGAAATGCTGAGACAGAGAGCGAGAGGGAGAGTTTGTGTACTCAAAAAGAATTTGGGGATCCAAGTAAAGTCCTGTTGTTTTATTCCTGTTGTGTTGAGACTCAATTTGAGCTCACATCTGTAAAAACTCTGCTCTTGAAGACATAATAGAGAGGTCACCACTGAAGGCTAGACCAGGAGACATAGCCCAAGATTTTTCGGTGAGCTCCTTGATTATTTGTTGTGTTATGTGTGTATCTGTTATGTTTCTTTAACTGCTTCATTGTCTATATTATTCGCAATATTTTTGATCCATTGCACTAAGTAATATAGGAAAAACCTGCACATGAGTCTGTAATACCTTAATATTAATCTAAGATCTCATTTTCAGATCAAGTGGTATCAGAGCTTTAGGTTTGCTAAGGTTAGACAAGCTTGTGCTGGATTCTTGAATGCTAACTAGGTCAAAGCTCAAACTAGGAGAAGGAGAACTTGTTGAGACTAATCCAGAGATTGGAAGAGTCTATTCTCAGAGGAGAATGGCCGGAGAAGTCCCATTGGAATCAAAATCTTGGTTCATGTACAACTTAATGGCCATGCGAGCCATGGTGGAAGAGATGTATCAGGAATTTAAGATGGGTCGAGGTGAAATCACCTCAACACCCAAACAAGACAAAGGAGCAGAGGAACCTTCTCTAGATGCCCATCCAGAGAGCAAAGGGAAAGGGGAAAAGCCTCCTCCCTCATCTCCTCCACCATCACATCCATCATCCTCATCTCCTAGCCCTGAAAAGAAAAAGAAGAAAACATCTTTGATTAAATTAGATGTAAAGTTTGATTTGACAATTTATGATGGAGAATTAAATGCAGAAAGCTAGATAACTGGATTAGACAGATTGATGTATATTCTAGGGTGCAGAACATTGATTCAGAAAGGATAAAGATTCATATGGCTAGCCTTTTCCTTGGAGGAACTACCCTAGTGTGGTGGGAAGGCAAGACACAAGCTGATCTGAAGAGACATGGTAAAATTCTTTTCCCTGGAATGAATTTGTTTCTGCCATTAAAAAACAATTCCATCCTCTAGCTTATATGCAGCAAGTAATGATGAGTTGGAAAACTCTACGCCAATTAAAGGGCCAAAGTGTACAAAGTTATACCCAAGAATTTAGAAAAAGAGCTTTAACTCTAGGCATATCTCTAGACTCACTTGAAACTTTCTTGAAGTATATAGGTGGTCAACATAGCTATTTGAAGCACACCATTCTCATGTTTAATCCCACTAGCCTAGATGATGTATCAGTTCAGGCTACACATCTAGAAGCTAAAGGCAAGAATGTGAACCCAGAGGTTGGTGGATCATCAAAACCCTCTAAAAGCAGGAGCAAGGAAAAGAAGAAGCTAAAATGGAAGGAGAGGAAGACAAACGTTGTACAAAAGGACAAACCTTCATGCACTCACTGCAAGAAGGATGGACACGATGATGAACATCGTTGGACTTTGCATCCAGAGCTAAAACCTAAGAAGTTCGGTGGTAAGAAGAAGAAGACTATTGCTGTTATTCAGAAAGACTTGGGGTCAGACTCAGGTGATGAAACAACAATCACAACCACAGGTATAAAAGGTAAAAATTTTGAAGCATCTACAAGTAAGTTTGCACAATCTATTGATAATGAATATAATGAGAGGAAAAGACATGAGCTTTTTCATATTAGAGTTATTTCCAAGCACCAAAAGATTGACACTTTATTTGATAGCGGATCACAAGTAAACTTGATTTCTGAAACAAATGTAAAGAAGTTGGGATTACTAACAACACCTCACAAAAAGCCATAACCATTAGGTTGGGTATGTGATAAAGAAAAGCTACAAGTGACAAGACAATGTAAACTTAGGTTTGCTATTGGGTCAGCTTTTGTAGATGAGGTTGAGTTAGATATAGTTCCCTTGGATATATGCGATATTGTTTTAGGAAGCCCTTACATGTATGATAGAAAAGCCATTTTCTATAGAGCTGAAAATAAGTATCAACTCACTAAAGATGGAATAGAATATATTGTAAGGTCTCATAAACTCAAAAATAACTATTCTCTCATAAACTCAGGGCAGATGAAAAGAATTGTAAATTCATGCAAGCAATTTTACTAATGGTTGTAAAGGAAAAGAACCCTGATAAAACCAATGAATTTAAAGGCTGTGATGCTAAACAGAAAGCTGATTTAGTTAAAGTTGTTTCAGAATATGATATCCTATTTCAAGAACCTAAAGGTCTGCCACCCAAAAGGGAAATAGTACATGATATTCATTTGCAGCGAGATGCTCCATTACCTAACATCGGAATGTACAAGTTATCCACTTTAGAGAATGCAGAGATCAAGAAGAAAGTATAGGAGTTGCTCGATAAAGGGTTCATAAGACCAAGCACATCACCATGTGGATCTCCAATCGTACTGGTGAGAAAGAAAGATGGTTCATGGAGGATTTGCATTGATTGCAGAGCACTGAATAAAATAACGATCAAGAATCGTTATCCTCTTCCTTGCATTTGTGATCTATTATATAAGTTGAAAGAAGCAGTTTACTTTTCCAAGTTAGACTTGTGTAGTGGCTATCATCAGGTCAGAGTTGCAGAACAAGATGCATGGAAGAGTGCTTTCAAGACAAAGCAAGGGATGTATGAATGGCTGGTTATGCCTTTTGGCTTAACTAATGCTCCTGCCACTTTCATGAGAGTTATGAATGATGTACTCAGACCTTTTATTATGATTTTGTAATTGTATATTTAGATGAAATTCTTGTTTTTAGTAAAACATGGGAAGAACATTTGAAGCCTGTAAAGTAGACTTTATATGTTTTGAAAAGAGACAATCTCTATGTGAAGTTATCAAAATGTGAATTTGGCAAAACATCTTTAAATTATTTGGGTCATATTGTAGGGGGTGGTGAATTGAAGATAGATCCCTCTAAGGTTGAAGTCATTATGAACTGGCCTAAACCCAAATCTGCTACAGAAGTTAGGAGTTTCCTAGGAGCAACACAATATTGGAGAAAGTTTATTGCTAATGTTTCCTTGATTGAAGCTCCCTTACATGCTTTAACAGGATTGAACAAGGTGTTTCAGTGGAGAGGCAAATAGCAGAAAGCCTTCGACACCTTAAAAGAAAAAATTAGTACAACACCAGTACTAGCACTACTAGATCTTCAATGACCATTTGAGATTGAAACAGCTGCCAGTGACTATGCCATGGGAGCAGTGTTGATGCAACACGGTAAACCCATATGCTATCATTCTGAGACATTTAATTCTGCAGTAGTTAATTATCCTACATATGATAAAGAATTGTATGCATTAGTGTAGAGTGTGAAAAAGTGTAAACATTACCTATTGGGCAAAGAAACAATTATACATACATATCATCAACCACTTCAATATTTGCACCCACAAACTAAATTGCAACAATCAAGACATTATAGGTGGATGGGTTTCCTACAACAATTTCGTATTGTCATCTGATATAAGAAAGACATACACAATAAGGTTGCAGATACGCTATCAAGGCCAATCATAAATGCATCTACTATACTTAAGCATAACTCAGTAATGCATGAAAGCTACATTGAACAATATGCTCAAGATATAGATTTAAAGATGTATATGCAACTTTAAGTCATGGAAAACAAGTAGAAGAATTCGATTATTATGTTAGGGACCAACTCTTGTATGATTTGGAAAAGTTATGCATTCCACAAACTAAAAGAGTTAACATAATCCGAGAAGCACATACTTCTCTTATATTAGGTCATTTTGGTGTAAGTAAAATAGTTGCACAGCTACAAAGGTTCTGTTATTGGCCAAGAATGCATGAAACAATTTCTAGATATATTAAAGGGTGTACTATGTGTGCTAAAAGCAAGCCCAGTAATAGAAAATTAGGCTTGTACACCCCACTTCCAGTTCCTTCTCATCCTTGGGAAAGTGTTTCCATGGACTTTGTTGGGGGATTGCCAAAGTCTAGAAAAGGTCATGATTATTTATATGTTATTGTGGATAGGTTCAGCAAAATGTGTATTTTGATACCTTGTAACAAGCAGGTTACAGCTGAACAAACAACGAAGTTGTTCTTTCAACATGTATGGGTTCATTTTGGGTTACCCACTTCTATTGTATCTGATCGAGATTCCCGATTTGTTGGGAAGTTTTGGTCAAGTCTATGGGAGTTGATGGACACCAGATTGAAGAAGAGCACAACATTTCATCCACAAACAGATGGTCAAACAGAGGTGGTCAACAAGACAGTGATCCAGTTGCTCATAAACTATTGCAGCAAGTATCCTAAGCTTTGGGGTGAACATTTGTGTTATTTGCAACATGCTTACAACCGTGCCAATCACTCTTCTACTCAGAGATCTCCTTTTGAGACTTGTTTTGGTTTTATACCAAAGTCTCCCTTGAATTTTGTCTCTAGTAAAGACATAGCAGTTGATGGACACAGTGATGTGGAAAAAGAAACCAAGTTCATTGAACAGATCCAAGAAATTCACCAGGCAGTGCAGGAACAGCTGGAAAGAATCCAGGCCAAGTACAAGGCAAGGCATGACAAGCATCAAATTGAGCATAGCTTCCAAGTTGGTGATCAATTGTAGCTGTACATCAGCAAAGACAGAATGCAAGGTGAAGGTAAGAAGCTGAAACCAATAAGGTATGGGCCTTTAAAGATACTTGAGAAAATTAGTGAAAATGCTTTTCGCCTTGATTTGCCAGCTTATATGCATATCTATTCAGTCATTAATGCAGAGAACTTGAGACTATATGAACCTTCATTGGTTGAAGATCCCGAAAAGCAAATTCAGTTGCCTTCTATTGATGATCTGTTGCCTGAATATCTCAATGAGTTGCAAGAAGACACAGTTCTGGATAGAAAGGTGAGAACTACGCGCAAAGGCGATGTTGAGTACCTTAGAATCGGACTCAAAGGTTCAAAACCAAGCAATGCCTGATGGATAGAGATTGGACAAGTGAGGAAGTTGTATCCTCACTTGATCGATGCTTCAAAACCAACTTTTGGTGGTCCAAAAGATTTTCAGTGGGAAGGCGTGATCCAAAATGGATCCTAAAAACCCTTTATATCTTCAAAAATAAAAAAACTATCGCATGAGAAAAACCTTTACAAAAGGCGAATTACACTATCAGACAAGAAAAAACATGCGGAAATGGTGAAGACAGAGCCTATCGAAGACCAAAACAACAATGCATAGGAGCCGTCGGATCTGGTCGATCAACGGTCCAGATCTGATCGGCATATCGCAATCGGCGGTGGTAGGTGGAGTTAATCGTGCGTAGCCTTATGGAAATCGCGATGGTGATCAAGCGCGATTAGACGAGGACCGTCGATCAAGCGCACAGATTCGATGGTCTAGATCTACCTGCGCTATATCGCATTGCTCGAATGCATGTACAAAGGGACTTAACCCGTGACCCGAAGGATTAGCGATATGCGATTGTGATATTGCAATATCGCATCGCAACTACATAAGGGGTGATGCCAAGGAGGCCAGTGACCATGCGATGCGCTGATAGCCGATAAGGTCGATCGGCACAGTTGGCGGATCGGAGGTCCAGAAGGATATGCGATAGCGATATAAAAGCGGACTCGATGAAGTTATAGGGCAGATGTGATAATATTTCAAGTCCGATAAACGACCATTTTATGGGTTTTTCCTTTGTATTTGGGATTTTTCATAATAAACCCAAATACAAAGGAACCCACGACTAAACGACTTGTGATAGCAATATAAAGACGGACCTGATGGAGTTTAGGGAAAATTTAATAATATTTCAAGTTCAAAAAAAGGCATTTTGGTAGATTTTTACAGTGTTGCTGTGTATTTCTCTGTGTAAACAGAGAACGACTATTTTGGGAATTCTAATGTGCCGAGGGTCCCTTTTGCTACAAACAGGTGACCACCATACCCAGAGATGTTTAACAATGATTGTTTAATGCTCAGAGGGGGTTTGAGCGGACAGAGGCCAGGAGCCAGAGAGCCCGAAATGGAAAGCGAATAGACAAGCACCAATTGTCTTAAAAGCCACTGAATGACAGAGACAGGGGAAAGTAGTGCTAAGACAGAGAGAAAACAGAGATAGAGAGCGAGAGGGAGAGTCTGTGTACTAAAAAAGACTTGGGGGATCCAAGTAAAGCCCTATTGTTTTATTCCTGTTGTGTTGAGACTCAATTTGAGCTCACATCTGTAAAAACTCTACTCTTGAAGACATAATAGAGAGGTCACCACTGAAGGATGGACCAGGAGACGTAGCCCAAGATTTTTGGGTGAACTCCTTGATTATTTGTTGTGTTATGTGTGTATTTGTTATGTTTCTTTAACTGCTTCATTGTCTATATTATTTGCAATCTTTTCGATCCGTTGCACTAAGTAATATAGGAAAAACCTGCACATGAGTCTGTAATACCTTAATATTAGTCTAAGATCTCATTTTCAGATCATGACACCCATAAAAATGGTCCAACAACTCCACTTGAACATTGAATACAAGAAGGGTACAATAATCATGTTTTAAACTACCTTAATCAACCCTAAATTTCGGTTAACCACATTTCTTAACTTTTGTGGAAATGAGACCCTTGGGTGGCCACAATTATACAGTAACAACTTTGACTTTATTGCCACGTACCAAACATTGATCACAAGAAAAGAAGCTTCATACTTCCACCTCTAGGATACACTTTTGTGCTACTTGGGCCACCTCTGTGTTCCTTCAAGTGAGTATGAGAAGATGATTTGGGAGGTACATTACAATTGGATCATAGGGCACTTTGTTGTGGAGAAGTTAATAAAAATACTGGAAAAGTATTTCTACTAGCTAAAGCTTCAATAAGATGTCCACTGGTATATCAAAAAATGCACTACTCGTGCCATTGTCAAACCAACTATTAAGAAGCAAGGGTTGTACACTCATCTTTCTACCCCTATCCATCTTAACTTTGGATCTACCAAGGCCAAGAGGGAACCAATCTCTTTTCACTCTAAAAGGTTTTCATCTCAAAAGATTTGATCCTTCTCAACGCTTGATAGATCTAGACGTAAGGTGGATTTAGGTGGGTAATAATTAATTGTAATTTAATTATATTTAGGTAGGTAGTAATATAAATTAGATAGATAGGTGCTTCTTTTGAAATATTATTTATAATATAATATTATAATATAAATTGAGAGTGATTTTTTATTTTATTTTAAGTATAATATTGGATATTCCATATGAGGAACATATTTATTTTGTAGATGCTATAAACATCCATCATGTAACTTTGTCGAAATTGAACCTAGGTGGAGAGGATTCAATTCCTACCTCCCAAACAACCAGGATACACCCAATTAACATAAAACAAGATATATATATATATATATATATATATATATATATATATATATATATATATATATATATATATATATATATATATATATATGAGTTATATTTGAACAAAATTTATAATATTAAAATAAAAATAATATAATAATACATATATATATCATAATTATTACCCTTAAAACAAGTAAAATTAAAAAGTAAGATTAAAATATAAATGAGAATTATATTTCCATTTATTAAAATGTAAATGAGAGTTATATTTAAAATATAGATATATTTTTTTATATGATGGGAAAACCTATTATAATTCAATTGGAAAATCAGTAGTGAGCACGAGTCATCACTAGTTGTTATGCGCAAATATACATTGACTCATCATTGTTATTCAAAGAAAATCACACCACCTAGAATAATTTACTCTTGTGCCATATGCCTATGGGTTTTGGGCTATTAACTTGTTTCCTTACATCTGAAGAAGACAAGCTTTTAGGGAAGCAAAAACATTTTTAAGACATACTCCAAGCTCATATATATATATATATATATATATATATATATATATATATAGATAGATAGATAGATAGATAGATAGATAATATGCATATATATGCTAAATTATTGCTATAAAAATATAAATGAAAGTTATATAATTTTTTTTAATTACGTAATTAGGTTCATATTTTAGAATGTGATTTACAATATAATATGATATTATAATATTGTAAATCATATTATATATAAATGAGTTAGATTTTGATTTATGAAAATATAAGTGATAGTTATATTTGAAAAATAAAATTATGTTATTTAATATGGATATTGAAATATTTTATTTATGGCTTATTAAAATATTTTTATGTTATTAATATATTTTTGTCTTAAATATTAAATGTCAATTAAACATAGAATGAATTAGACATCATGCAATATCAATAATATTAATTTTATAATTCCATATTAAGTAGTGAAGGAATTACATATTTTCTCATACTAAAAAGTAATTTTTCTTTTTCTTTTTACTTTCAATTACTTTACCTCTCTATATAAAGTTGATTTAAAATTAAGTTTCAAATTGAAGATTTTATTTATGGTTGACATTGATTTTTTTGTTATTAATATTTTTTTATTTGTTAATGTAAGTATTATTTTATTATTTTTAAGTGTAATGTTATGTGACAACATCTGCCTCATATTGGGTTGTAGAAGACTCTAGGCACAATAATAATTAATGATAAAATAAATTAATAAAAATATCAATATAAAAATTATAATGAAAAAATATAATTTATTATAAAACCATTTGGATAAAATTCATAATAAATGATATTTCACGTAACCTCATTTTTTAAATACATAGTTTGTTTTAGCATTGGTAAGTATATTGATCCATTTTGTTTGAAATCTCTTGTCCCTTTTATTTCTAGCATTCATTTTTTAAATAACCAACATAGATCCATCTTAATTCGATATCTACCAAGTGTCTAGAGGGATCAAATATCTCAAGATGCAAACTTCATTTTGAGTGCAAACATTGAGGAAATGTTTGCACCTCAAGAGATTTCATCCTCTCATCGCATGGTAGATACTTAGTTAAGATGGATCTATGATATTTCTTAATAATATAATTTATATTATATAAATTTCACATCTCTATATATAAAATTATTCTCGTTTTTTTTGTCAATCAAATTGCTATCATTAATTCGTAAAAAAATTACATATGATTTTCCATGGACTCCCTTCTCTCCCGGCATCACTCCTGGATCTGTTGGCCACAAGAGATAGAAAAAAACTAGAAACAAAATGTCAAAAACTATAACATCGTCGTGGCCCAGATACACCTAAACACCAAAAGACATGGAGAATACATACTTGACCAATCTTCATTAAAAATTATAGGGTTAAGTCAGGGCCTGCCCAGTTTGATGAGGATCGTGAGGGCGTGGCCCCTTGTGGGCATGAAACTCCAAATGATCCATTCAACCTTCAATCCAATCAATTCTCTCAGTGATGTGTCATTAGCTTCTACGGATTGAGTCGAATTTGTCCAACATAACCCACTGGTTATGTTGAAGATAATTCATGAAGGCGATAAAATCGTTTCTATCATCATGTCGTTGTTGTTGCATTTCATTCAGGCTCGCAGTGAAGCCATGAATCTGTCTACAAACAGACTCCAGCGAGGGTGGCTCATGCACAAGGTTAGGAGTTGGGACATTTTCATGAGCCAGCTCACCATGCAAGATCACCTCTGGACCCCCTTCTTTGCCCATGCCCTCCCTTCTTTCTCATCCTGCCCCTTCTCCACGGGGAGCCCCCCAATGTTTGACATGCCCTCATTGCCTATACATGACTCCTACAACGACCCTTCATCACAATTCATACCAACTCCTCCCATGGGAAGCATGGCCCGCTAAAGCTAGAGCCCCACTAAGAGGAAGCAGATAATTCCTTCGACTAATAAAATAGACCTAAAACCTTTCTAAAGAAGGCCCTACCCAAATCCAACTACTATGCAAGAGCCTCCACCAAATTACTCCATACGAGTGTCATCAGAATAAAAAAAAAAAAAAAAGCTAAAAAATTTAGATTCCCCTTCAAAAAACATGACACTTCCAAAAGAAATAGCCTACACAAACATGAAACATCCCCTACTAGGAACAGAACACCATAAAATGAAAGTAACAACATGACCATACTCAGACCATGGGAACAAACAAACATGACCATAACTTTGTTGCCACAAAGCCGAGTTGCATCCCCCAGCTCCACACAACTCCTGACCACCCTTCCACAATAGGGTCCCAAATATGAACACTCCTTCGCCTACCCATGGCCTGCCCACCTTTCCTCCCCTTGGCATAAACAAATATGCGTACAGTGCACCAGAGAGAGGGAATACATTGGTAAGATTATTGTGCATACTATTATGCAAACTCACCACCTTCAACTCCCATTACTTGCTAAAACAACTACCAAGTGAACTGCTCTGCTTCGAATTTATCGCTCATCAGATTTTTGAAGGGTCCATGTGCCCAGCTACCCGAGTCCCACTTGTCCTCAGACCTCATCATTATGCGTCAAGGCATTCCTTGGAGAGCGTACTCCCCCCCCTTCTGCCTTTGAAATTTAATACTTCTTGATCATACACCCCCATGAGGGTATAAACATATTCCCATTTTTAATTTTATTAAATCCTTGATTTAATCTCTATTGAATATCCACTGACTATTTTTAGTGGTAGTCGGGATAGAGAGTTTAAATATATCTCAAAAGTAATTATAACATTTTTTCTTTTAAATTTAATTAAAAAATGTTATAAATTTAAATAAAAATAAATTATTTATAAAATATTTAGATTGTGAAATGAGTTATGGTTTTGGGCCTGTGGCATTGTAACAAATCCTATTTTACAAGTTAATAATATCAATGGTAAAATGGTGTGAATATATATGGTTTAGAATCTTGTTATATTGTAAGTTTATTGTAAGCATTACATTTTTATGTGCTTATTAATTAAATTTAAACATGGTTAAGGAATCATTATTTTAGTTTGTATGCTAAAATGTAAATGGATCTTAATTGCATAAGGGCTCTCCAGCCTAGTATGGAAGAGATATTGTAATGTCTTGTTATATTATGTTTTGTAAACATTTTGACTCTGTCAAATTACATAAAAATAAAAATAAACATAAACATAAAAATTATTTAAGATAAATTTAAAATTAAAATAAAATGGTAAATGTAACACATTTCCACAACTAAACATAACAATAAATTTGTTTTTATTAATACCCTTGATGAAGTTACGAGGTATGCTAATAATGGTGGTAAATGACTGAGTACAGTCATACCTGCGAGAGTTAAAGCCCTTCCTCACTAGCATACTCGTGGCGGTGTTTCACCATGCCGATGGAGGGAACTCCAAGGTCCTCCTGCTGGCGCCAGTGTTATGCCATTAATGTTGAAGGGATGGGTTAGGTGGGACTTAACTTCGGTATGTGTCCTACTCTACACCATTCGATGGTGTGACATTCACTTCCCTCACAAGTCGAGGTTCAATCGATGGATTAATGCATTGAACAGGCAGGGTTTGGGTCATTTGGTAATGTTTCAATTCAGCTCTTTAGCTCTGCAACATAGGGTGCGATAGAAGGTGAACGGGCGGCGACATGGTCCATTTCTCCACCGTGTTTGTGTCCTCAAACCTACAGGTATGCTTCGAATGACAAAGGATTTAACCCATCCTAACTGTTTAATCCGGGAGCTTTCTATTTTAAGATTCTCTATTATTAATCACTGTGCATCCCTATAAAAGACTTCGTACGCAGTTGTTGAGATTCATTGCTACCCTTATGCACAAGTGAAGCTACCAAGGAATGGAATCAAAGTTCCGGAGGAATTGGCAAACCCCAACTCGGGTAATTTCTCTCGTTTACTGCAAGAATTTGTACTGTTAGCCAAGTTTTCATTCGATTCGGGTTCTCATTCTATGCATCTTCTCTTTTTAGGTACGTTTATCGAAAATTCTAAAATCTGCGTCTAACATGGGGTTTTTGGAGACAGGTTGCGCTCTTACTTAAACTTGTTGTCTACGTTTCCAAGTGGGTTTCTACTCAGCTCTTTCCTGTCGCTTTTTGTGTTCTGGAGATAGGTTTTCATTATCAGAAGGACTATATGAAATTTTGATTAATGTGAACTCTTAATCCTTGCGGACGGATGCTACTGCTGTTAATAAATGTAATTTATCATTTTTGAGGATGATGGCCTTCAAGGAAAATTCCACTAGAGGCACAATAGCGTTGATTTGTTTTTCCATGAAGGGTTACTGCGTGAAGCTACCTGTACACTTCTTTGTATAAGGGTTTATAATTAAATATATATATAAATATAAATAAATAAATAAATATATATATATATATATATATATATATATATATATATATATATATATATATCCGTGATAATTCCGCTTCATATATTTGGAATTTTAGTTCAATAATTTGGCAGTGTAAGCCGTGGATTGGATTCATTGTTTATGATTTGAATGGGTTGATTGTATTAGTATTAACTTATGGTTGTTAGTGCTTGATCCTTATCTCCAAATATAGATCATGTCAACCCTGCTCTGTTATGGTACGAGTTAACCAACTCAGAGGGTTAGGGTTTAACATGTCCTGGGTACTTGGCTCACAGTGAGTTCTCTCCAGAACTCGACCGAAAGCCTTCAAACCCTAGCACATCAACTGTTTGCAATCCAATACAATTGAATGGTTATGTCGTTCTGTAAATGTTTTTCTGTTATAATTAGATATAAAGGTACCGATGCAATTCGCGAAACTAATAGTTTATATATATTTATGTACGATTTTCCAAAGAACTGCTTAAATTCCAGTTAGGCAATTAAATACAGAAAGATAAAAGAAAAGGATATTGATTCTTCTTATATAGATCATTTGTTACTAATGCTTAGAATAACTACTGTAATTAATTATTGTTATGCAAGTAAATACAATCATTATTTCTTTTATGCTCTAATTGCATGTAGAATTCTGATAGCATTGAGATGTATTTAGTGACAATATTTCCTAATCTTATCAGTGACAGAATCTCATTAATAATATTAATTAGCATGTTAACTTGCTCTTTATGTAAAAATAGACCATCTATCTGATCCAGGTGGATATTGGTGGCCACCTGCCAAGTCCACTTGTACCCCCACCATTGTTTCTTTCAGCTTTTTAGTTTCCTTAATTGTAGCACAATTTACTATTTTTAGTAGTTTTTCGGGTCCTGAACTTCCGGAGCCATTTTGAGGCCATAAACGACGTTTTTTGGGAAAATTGCGAGCAACATGGCTCCATGGACCGACGTTGCTCTTCCCAAAGTTGTAGTTATAAGATAGATCGTTCTAACGAGATACTGTGCACATCAAGCAGAGATCATATGCCAAAGTTACAACCCCGGGAAGTTGATGTACCAATTTACCCAAACAGGGCCCACGGTTTGGTGTTTCATCTTCTAGGGTTAGGTTTTTGGATGTTTAGGGTTTTCCATTGTTTCTCAACAATAAATAGGCCTTCAAGCCTCATTGTAACACAGTTCAGAGGCATGTATCCGCCACATCTCTTCTCAGAGATAAGCTACCATCGCCCTAGTTGGTTTATTTCCATTTCTGGTTGTAAGCATATTTCAGTATTTTACATTAATGAAATGAAGTATTATTTCCGTTGCATCTTTGTGTATCTGGTTATCTCTATATTTTGTTGTGTTCTTGTTTAAATCTGGATCAGTGGTATCAGAGGGGTCTGCTATTTTTCTCTGTTTTTCTTTGCATGTCCCCATTGAGGTCGAGATATAAGGAGTTAGGGCTTGAACTGGTCGAACCTTTGCAAGACCAGCCTCACAAATCCCAACAACCTCCCATGGCAGATGAAAATAAAGACGAGGGGGCAGGAGATCCTATCAAAATCTTGCTTGAAGAAGCCCTCGAGTGACAAAGGAACGCGATGATGGACAACTTTGCCCTAGATCCTTCAACGGCTACCCAGGGGCGACGCATCGGCTTCCAATAGTTACTCTGGAAACACCACACCATTTAAGGTACAAGTTAATTTTGAAATCCCCATATTCGAGGGTCAGATAGACACAGATGCCGTCGATAAATGGTTAAATCTACTAGAGGGTTATTTTTCTGTTCATGATTTTTCTAGTCGGGAAAAGATTATTTTCGCTCTTCTCAAAGCAACCCCCCACGTCAAGGACTAGTGGGAAACCTACTGCGAACATAAGGATGAAAGTACAGGCTCACTATTTTCGGCCAACCCACTTGGAATTCATTCCAAGATGCCATCAAGGAGCAGTACTACCCTATCGGAAGCTATGAGGATCAATACATTAAGTGGACCATGCTATGACAGGGAAGGGACCAAGACATGCCAGAGTTCACCAATATTTTCCATACCCTTCGCACAAAGTTGGGTATCAAGGATTCAGAGTAGCATTTGGTACTCAAATACCGTGACTGCCTACACAAGTACATCCAGGAAGAAATGGAATTCCTGAACATCTCCTTGCTTGGCACTGCATACTGATATGTCATCAGGGTCGAGCAAAAGTTTAAACAAAAGAAGTGAGACTTTGGATCTGCGAATCCGAAGCAAGGGAAAGGTGCCCCTAAACCGCGGAACAAAGGACAAAGCCACCAAAGCTGCAAGCAAAGAACAACACCACGAAGCATAAAAAGGACATGGGAAAGTGGTGTGAGTTCCATAAGAGCTCCACTCACAACACAAGTGAGTGTCGGGCCAAGCAGTCACCAGTGGCTGAGCTAAACGTTTCAGAATCGGATGCAAGTTTCGACTCTGATTCAGAACCTGGCAAGGGGAATGACAAAGGGAATCAGATTATCAATGTGGAGCCCAACGCCACTGTTGCCACCACAAAGATCCAGAATGAGGAATCCAAAGATCCAGAGGAGGAGGAGCATCTCTTCCACTCCTAGATGTGGGTAAATGGCTCCTCGCTATAGTTCATTGTTGACAGTGGGAGGCAAAAGAACCTCATTTCGACAGAGGTTGTGAAGCGGCTGGGCTTACCAACCACAGCACATCCACAACCGTACACCATCGGGTAGCTTCACCAAGGACGGGATCTTCACGTGAGCCAGCAGTGTCTCCTTCCATACAACATCAAGCCCTTCACGGATGAGGTATTGTGTGACATTGCTCCCCTTGAAGTTTGTGATGTATTACTAGGACAACCATACTTGTGGAAGCAACATGATGTGTATGAATCAAGACCTCGTGTTGTTATTGTTACTTTGGGAACTAAGTTGTACAGGATACAGAAGGTACCACCACTTACTGCCATCTCTTTGATTACTTCAAAACAATGCAGTAAGCTCGTTTCCAAAACCGGGAATTTTTTTTTCCTGATGATACGCCCTTAAGGAAAGAAGAAGACGGTGGCCATGACCTCCAGACAAGGCCCCTCCGCGTGACAAATACAGATGGACAAGGTCATGGAGGAGTACAAGGACATATTCACCTCCCCCGCAGGGGTTCCTCTGCACTGTCAGGTTGAGCACTCCATCGATCTGACCCCAGGGGCATCACTGCCCAATAGACCAATCTATCAACGCTCCATTCTGGAGAATGATGAAATAAAGAGGCAGATTCACGAGCTGCTGTAGAAAGGTCACATCCGTCCAAGTTCATTACCCTCTGGGAGCCCAATTGTGTTGGTATAGAAGAAGGATGGGACTTGGAGACTCTGTATTGACTATCGGGCGTTGAACAAGATCACTATTCGTAATAGGTACCCGATCCCACGGATTGATGACCTCTTGGACCAACTGAAGGGAGCAAAATATTTCAGCAATATCGATTTGAAGTCAAGATATCACCAGGTACCAATCGAAACCTCTGATGTGTGGAAGACTACCTTCAAAGCCAAGGAGGGCCTGTTCAAATGGTTGGTGATGCATTTCGGATTAACGAATGCTCTTGCAACCTTCATGAGGCTAATGGATGACATCTTGTGGCCATTCACCAACTCATTTGTAGTGGTATACTTGGATGACATCCTGATCTTCAGCCAAAGTTGGGAAGAGTACCTCCACCACATCCGACAAGTTCTCCAAAAATTGTGGCAACACAAGTTATGTGCCAATTTGGAGAAATGAACTTTTGGCATGACCCAAGTTCAGTATCTGGGATACATTATTGATGAACAGGGGGTGCATGTGGATCCATCCAAGATCCAAGTCATTCGAGATTGGTCATCTCCAACCACTCTGACAGAGCTCCGCAGCTTTCTAGGTCTTTCCAACTTCTAATGTAGGTTCGTGTTGGGATTTTCTCATATCACTTGGCCCTTGAGTCAAGTCACCAAGGGAGGAGCGAAAGAAAAATTATTTTGGTCTAAATCTCAACAGAGGGCATTCACAGAGTTGAAAGATTGTCTCTACACGGCACCTGTGCTCGCATTACCAGACTTGCAACAACCATTTGAGGTCGAGACAGATGCCTCTGACTATGCTATTGGGATAGTCCTTACTCAACATGGCATCCAGTGGCATATCACAGTGAGACACTTTCAAACACAGTTCAGAAGTATCCACTTATGACAAAGAGATGTATTCCATTGTACAGTCCTACCGACAATGAAAGCATTACATTTTGGGAGAGGAAACGGTCATCCACACAGACCACCGACCCCTGCAGTTCATACAGACCCAAGGGAAATTGCAAAATGATCACCATCAGAAGTGGACCACATACCTGCAACAGTTCCATTTGAATGTCAAGTATAAGAAGGGTAGCACCAATAATGTTGCAGATTGCCTCAGTCGACCACCGATCATGGCGTTAACCATTGTGTTGAACTCTTGTAGGCACGAGACTTCTGATTGGCCAATTCTCTACAAAAGTGACCCAGAATTCAGCCACACATACTAGACACTCTTGGAGGGTCAGCATGTTCCATATTTTCACCTCCAGGATGCCCTATTATGCCACCTGGGTCACCTTTGTGTTCCTTCAAGCGAGCGTGCCAAGATGATTTGGGAAGCACACTACAGTCAGGTTGTTGGAAATTTCGGGGTCGAGAAAATGGTGGCAGTACTGCAGAAGTATTTCCATTGGCCGAATCTTCAACACGATGTCGGGAAGTAAATCAGATCATGCACTTCCTGTGCCATTGCCAAACAGACCATCAAGAAGCAAGGCCTCTATACCCCGCTGCCTACCCTTAGTCAAACTTGGGAATCCATCTCCATGGATTACATGTCAGGTCTTCCTTCCACTAAGCATGGAAACGACTATGTTTTTGTGGTCTTCGACAGGTTCTCGAAGATGGCCATTATGGTCACTTACAAGAAGAATATCACAGAAGAAGTCACTGCTAAACTCTTCTTTGAACGAGTGTGGCTACACTTTAGGATCCCACAGTCTATCATCTCAGATCGGGACAACAGGTTCCTCAGTACATTTTGGTCTAGTCTCTGGTCGATGCTCGACACCAAACTCACTAAGTCCACAGCCTTCCATCCTCAAATTGATGACCAGACAGAGGTTGTCAACAGGATGATTGTACACATTCTGCGCATGCACAACTCAAATCATCCACGCACATGGGACGAGAGCCTCCCCTATGTTCAACACAGCTACAACCGGGCTCTCCACAGCTCGACTGGCCACAACCCTTTTCAGGTGGGCTTGGGATTCCAGCCACTATGTCCCACTGATGTGGCCATGCCAGTTGCAGCTACTCACACAGATTTGGCTCATGTCTAGTTCGAAATAGATAAGGCAAACAACTTCATTGAACACATCCAACATATTCGCCAGCAAGTCCATGACATTCTGGAGAAATCAAATTCCAAGTACAAGCAGCGACATGATCAACATTGGGTGCCACACAAGTTTCAGGTGGGTGACAAAGTGTGGTTGCATTTGCAAAAGGAACACCTTACCAGAGCCTATCGGAAACTCAGACTACTCTGGTATGGTCCTTACACCATTACCAAGGCTGTGGGAGACAATGCATTTGAGCTCAGCATTCCCCCATTCCTTGGCCTGCACCCAGTGTTCAATGTGGACCACCTTCGGCCATACTTTCCACCATTACTAGACACATCCGACATTGCAGAACAACTCACACCCACAGAGTTAAATCCAAATTGCATGGAACAAGCTGCAACTGATCGGATCATGGACACACAGATCAAGCACACTCATCAACAGAATATCCAATTGTATCAAGTTGTCAAAGTAGGCCAAGTCCTTCACTAGGGCAAGTGGCTCACCAGGGACCAAGTTCAGCAGAAGTTTCCTGATCTCAAGGAGGAACTCAATGCAATGGGGACCATTGCTTCCTAAGGGGGGAGGAATGATCCAGGTGGATATTGTTGGCCACCTGCCAAGTCCTCTTGGACCCCCACCATTGTTTCTTTCAGCTTTTCAGTTTCCTTAATTGTAGCACAGTGTACTATTTTTAGCTGTTTTTTGGGTCTTGAACTTCCAGAGTTATTTTAAGGCCCTAAACGACGTTTTTGGGAAACTTGGGAGAACCATGGGTCCATGGATTGATGCTACTCTTCCTAAATTTGTAGTTCTTGGATAGATCTTTCTAATGAGATACTGTGCACGTCAAACGGAGATCGTATGCCAAAGTTACGACCCCGGGAAGTTGATGTACCAATTTACCCAAACGTGGCCCACATTTTGGCGTTTCATCTTCTAGGATTATGTTTTTGGATGTTTAGGGTTTTCCATTGTTTCTCAACAATAAATAGGCCTTAGAGCCTCGTTGTAACACAGTTTAGAGGCATGTAGCCGTCACATCTCTTCTTAGAGATAAGCTACCATCGCCCTAGCTAGTTTATTTCCATTTCTGTTTGTAAGCATATTTCAATATTTTACATTAATGAAATGAAGTATTATTTTCGCTAAATCTTTGTGTATCTGGTTATCTCTGTATTTTGTTGCATTCCTGTTTAAATATCGATCACTATCTTTTTCCTATTAACGATTATTGAACACAGTAACACTACTTATCTGTTTTTTTTGCATTGATTGTGATTCATGCATGTAATTCCTTTGTTTGGAAGGTCTCTCTGCCCAGCCTCAAATCTAAAAATTATGTCCAGAATCACCCTCTGAGATCTTCCAACTCCTGACAATGATAGACAATTTGGTACCTTGGGTGTCAGGACTATGTCCAGCCTCAAGTCTTGTACCCCACAATTGTTATCACAGTTTCTTTCCCACAGGCTAAATCACCCATCTTTAGGAAGAATAATCATAGTATAGTTATATTCCTCTTTTTTCGAACCCCTTCAGGGTTCTATCCTTTTTCCTTTTGAAGGAAAAGATGAGGGAACTGTTTTTAACTATTTTCAGAAGTTAATTTAACTGATTCTCCAGTTCTTTTACAAATTGATCAAAATATTTTAATTAATAATTAACAACATATGTTCTGGCTTTTCACCCTAATTGTTTTAACAATCCAGATTAAACAAAATAAAATTAACAGTGGTAAATAAAACTTGGTAAAAGAAAATGTTGGTGCATCATTGGGTGTTACAGCTCCCTCCCCTTGAGAGGAACACCATCCCTAGTGTTATTTTTCTTAAGTAAACAATGTAGGATCGGCTTTCTGCATAGCTTCCTCTTCTTCCCAAGTAGCCTCATTTGTGCCAAAGTGCTTCCACTGCACTTTAACTTGGGTGATGGCTCGTTTCTACAAGGTGGTTTCTCTTCGATCGAGGATATGAAGAGGCTCTGCCAGAAATTCTCCCTTGGGTTCTACCTGCACATTCATAATTTGCTATCAGAAAATTCCCATAAAAAAAGTCATAATTTATTGACTTCATTCTTTCATTACCTGTATACTTTCCCAGTTAATAATATGCCAAGGGTTGTACACATATTTTTTTAATAAATATACATTAAAAACATTGTGGACTTGGATGTGGCCCAGAAGTGCTAGCTTGTATTCTATGGGCCCAATCCGCTCCAAGATCTGAAACGGTCCACAGTACCGGGGTGCCAACTTAGTACAACATTTCCATTGTAAGGTGATTTTCTGTGGTTTAAATTTCAAGTATACATGATCCCCCAACTCGAATTATTTATGAGTCCTTTTCTTATCTGCATAAACCCTTTTCCTATCCTGAGAAACTTTTAAGTTTTGGCGAACCTTCTTAACGGTGGCCTCCATTTCAGCTAACATATCAGGACCCAATGTTAACTTATTAACCGGACTATTCCAGTATGTGGGTACCCGACACTTTCTTCCATACAGTACTATGAAAGGGCTCATATCCAATGATTCGTGATGTCCCTTATTGTAGGTGAATTCTACAAAGTGGAGTTAGTCCTCCCACTTATGCGGTTGTTACATTACAAACATTCTCAACATGTCTTCCAAGGCTTGATTCACTCACTATGTCTGACCGTCCGTCTATGGATGGTAGGCAGTACTGAATTGAATCTGATTACCCAACCCAGCAAAGAGGGTTTTCCAAAATGCAGACATAAATTTTACATCCCTGATGTAGATTACCACTCGGGGTATTCCATGTAGTTAGAAGATTTCCCTCATAAATATGTTTGTGATCCCCACCATTTTATAGGTGGATTTTATGGGTATGAAATAAGTGTTCTTGCTTAGCTTGTCTACCACAACCATGATTGAGTCATGTTGCTTCTTAGTACGAGGTAACCCAGTGATAAATTCTAAGGTGATCGTCTCCCATTTCCATTCAGGAATGGGTAATGGTTGCAACAGACCAACAGGATGTTGATATTTCGCCTTTACCAATTGGCACTCGAAGCATTTGGATAGATTATCAGCCACATATTTTCTTAAACCTAGCTAGAAATAACTTTTCCTGATGGCAGAAAACAGTTTTTGGTATCCTGGGTGAGCGGCATAAGGCTTTCTATGAAACTCATCCAATAACAACTCCTTGACAGAATTCTGGTTAGGGATATAAATTCTATTTCCGAATGTTAACATTTTGTCGAGAGTAATCCCATAATCAAACTGTTTCCCTTTTTCCTGAGCTTCTAAAGCTTGCTGCCAAAGGAATGCATACTCTAGGTCTTTGAGGGATACTTCTTGGATGACCTCCGATAGGTTAGATTGTGCTTGACTGTATTGCACTTCATAAATGCAATGTACTTTTCTGCTTAATGTGTCTACTACCCGATTTTCTTTCCCCTTGAGGTGTTTCATGTCAAAGTCGAATTCGCTCAAGAATGCGGTCCATTTGGCCTACCAAGCATTTAAACTAGACTGGTTAAAGAAGTTTGTAAGACTGCTATGATCGGTTAATAACAGAAATTTCTTTCCCAAGAGGTAGTGTCACCACATTTTTAATGTGTGCACTATTACAGTCAACTCCAGATCGTAAGCATAGTATCGCTGCTCATAATCCTTCAGTTTGCGTGACTCATAGGCTATGACATTCCCTTCTTGTGTTAATACACCACCAACACCCTCCTTACTCGCATCTGTGCATACCACAAAGGATTTTTCTAGATTTGCTACTTTTAGCACTGGTGCGGTAGTAAGTAATTTCTTTAACTATTCAAAACTTTGCTAAAATTTTGTTATCCAGTGGAAGGCATGCCCACTTTTCTGTAGTGTGGTCATAGGAAAAGATAGTTTTGAAAATCCTTTAATGAATCAGCGGTAATAACCCACCAGGCCCAAAAAGGATCTAATGTCTGCAACACTTTTCAGAGTGGTCCATTCCATAACAATTTTGATCTTTTCTGGATCCAATGTTATTCCCTCTACTAATATAACATGGCCTAGGTACTAAATTTTACTTTTGTAAAAATCAAACTTACTATACTTTGCGTACAGTTGATTGTCTTACAAAATCTACAATATTGTTCTCAAGTGTTGCTCATGTTCCTCCTGAATTTTTGAATAGATTAGTACATCGTCAATAAAAAATCAGTACAAATTTATCTAGAAATAGCTGAAAAATGCCATGCATCAAGCTCATGAAAGTGGTCAGAGCATTGGTAAGGCTGAAAGGCAGTACCAGGAACTCATAATGGCCGTAACAAGTTTGGAATGTTGTTTTGCAGATGTCTTCATCCTTTATTCTGATCTGGTGGTAGCCAGATCTTAAGTCAATTTTGAGAATACGCTGGCCCCCTACACTTGATCAAATAAACCATCAATTCGTGGTAAACGGTACTTATTTTTATGGTCTGCTTATTTAGTTGTTGATAATCAATGCATAGTCTTAAGGTTTCGTCCTTATTTTGCACAAAAAGCACAGGGGCTCCCAAAGGAGACACACTAGGGAAAATGTATCCTTTATCCAAAAGTTCCTAAAGCTACATTTTGAGTTCTGTTAACTCAGTAATGCTCATGCGGTAAGGAGCTTTCAAAACAGGAGCTGCTCCAGGCACTAATTCAATGGTAAAATCAATATCACGTCTAGGGGGCAATCCAGGGATGGCTTTAAGAAACACATCCACGAAATCTTGAATTACAGGAATATTCTTTAAAGAAGTCATCTTGTTTCTATCATTGGTTTACCCTACTTGGACAGCATAAATCTAGCAGCCCTTCCTAATGCATCTTCCGAGCTAGTTGGGTGTAATAGGACATAATTTGAAGCTTTTATTGATTCCTTGAATTTCCTTCCTTTGCCCCGACTCAGTGAGATAGCTTACAAATTTTTCTTTACAATCCAATAGGGACCAGCGACCTTCCAACCAGTCCATCCCTATTAATACATCATACGAACCCAAGGGAAGGATGTTCAGATCAACATGGATGGGCTGTCCTGAAACTGTTATAGGGCAGTTTTCTGTTTTTGCAGACAACCTCCTTTTTTGTTCCGATGGCTAGCTGAACTAGCCAAGACTTCTTAAATTTACTGCTTTGTAGCTGACATTTCTCTACCACTTTAGGACTAATGTAGCTTAGGCTAGCACCTGGATCAAATAAAACAGAAACATGTTGATCAGCAATCATACCTTCGCATTCGATCATGGTGGGCTGATATTCCACTTGATGATTGTCCAAGGCAACATTAATTCTAGGCATGCTCCTTGCTATATCTCCCACTGTGGAGGCTTCTTGCATATTTGAAAGTTGTTCAGTTCGAGCTTTGTGCGGGCAATTCTTGTAGTAATGTGATTCCCCACATCCCCAGCATTGCAGTGGTGGTTTTGGCAGTTGGTCAGTAACAGGTTTACTAATCCCCTCTGATTGTCTATTCTCATTATATATTAGGACTTTGGGTAGGTTCCTTGCAAATTTCCTGAAAGTTCTTTGTTGATAATTTCTTCCATTTATAACTTTCGGTTGCCTATTTGGTGGTAAGTTCCTCATTTTCCTGCCAATGGATCCTTTGGACCCCTCATTATTTTGATTCATTTGTTGATAAAAAATATGGGATTTTCGCATTGCATCGTCCATTGTTCTAGGAAAATCAAATTCTAACTTTTCCTTCATAAATTTGGGTAAACTGCTAATAAACTGCTGAATTTTAGCTTTTTCCTCCTGCATGTATGGAACATGTCACAACAGGTAAGTAAACCGTTTCACATACTCGTCAATGGTCAAGACTCCCAGCCTTAACTCATGGAACTCCTTTCCTTTTTCATCATAGTAACGTTCAATTAGATATTTTTCTTTAAAATGTTTCTGGAATTCTTACCACGTCATTTGTTCTTCATCGATTTTCCTCACAATTTTAATCTCTTTCCACTAGAGGGTGGCCTTTCCCCGTAATTGGTAGACTACCAGTCGTGCTTTAAGTTTATCAGTATATTCATAAATCTTAAAATATTTACCCATGTTGATCAGCCAAGCTTTCGCTGCCTCTTCAGAGTCTCCTTCAAACAGCAATGATTTTATTTTATTGAACTCACCTTGTAATTCTATTTTTTGTCTTTTTGTGTTTCTTTGGTTGGAAATGTTATCCGAACGCCCCTCTTCCTCCTCCTTATGGCCCTCCGCTGACTCCGCATTATCTTCACCATTATGAGTGGTTGGGGTCTTCTCCCTATTCTCTGTACTGGGGTCTGGTCCTCGTTGATTTTGTCGGTCGGACAGGGTTATAAGATCTATTCCTTTTCCTTCCTTAGTCATTCGTTATCCATCCTCAAGTTCATGATCTCTACCCGTAGTTGTTGCACTATTTCAAGCAGGGAGGCGTTGGCTTGTCGTGATTCTTCTCCCAGCTGTATCCATAGATCTGGGTTGGCCTCCACATAAGGCACTTCCCACTGGTTCGATAATCTGGGGCTCCTCTTCATTTTTATTCCTTGGTGCTAACCTCTGTCTCTATGTTCATATTCACCCATACTTAGTTTATTTTCTTTTTGCATCAATATTCATACATCATAACTTAATTGACTGTGTTAAACTATCCCAGAAGTCTCAGTGTGTGAGCCTGGGTTCTGATACCATTTGTAACACATTTCCACAACTAAACATAATAATAAAAAAAAATATTATTAATACCCTTGACGAAGCTACTGAGGTATGCTGACAATGGTGGTAAATGATTGAGTACAATCATAACTGCGAGAGTTAAAGCCCTTCCTCGCTGGCATACTTGTGGCGGCATTTCACCATGCCGATGGAGGGAACTTCGAGGTCCTCCCATTGGCGCCACTGCTATGCCATTAATGTGGAATGGATGGGATAGGTGGGACTTAACTCCTGCATGTGTCCTTCTCTACACTGTTCTATGGTGTGAGATCCACAACCATCGCAAGTCGGGGTTCAATCGACAGATTAACGCATCGAACAAGCAAGGTTTGGGTCATTTTGTAATGTTTCAGCTCGGCTCTTTAGCTCTACAACAGAGGGTGTGACGGAAGGCGAATGGGTGGCGACATGGTCCATTTCTCTACCGTGTCTATGTCCTCAAACCTACAAGTATGCTTCGAATCACGAAGGCTTTAACCCATCCTAACTGTTTAATCCAGGAGATTTCTATTTTAAGATTATTTGTTATTAATCAGTGTGCATCCTTGTAAAAGACTTGGTAAGAGGTTGTTGACATTCATTGCTTCCCTTGTGCACAGGTGAAGCCGCCAAGGAATGGACTTAGAGTTCCACAGGAATTGGCAAACCCCAACTCAGGTAATTTCTCTCGTTTACTGCAAGGATTTGTATTGTTAGCCAAGTTTTCATTCGATTCAGATTCTCATTCTATGCATCCTCTCTTTGTAGGTACATCTATCGAAAATTCGAAACTTGCGTCTAGCATGGGGTTTTTGAAGACAGGTTGCGCTCTTACTTAAACTTGTTGTCTTCATTTCCAGGTGGATTTCTACTCGGGTCTTTCCTGGCATTTTTTGTGTTCTGGAGACAAGTTTTCATTGTCGGAAGGATTATATGAAATTTTGATCAATGTGAACTCTTAAGCCTTGCGTCTGGATGCTACTGTTGTTAATAAATGTAATTTATCATTTTTGAGGATGATGGCCTTCGAGGAAAATTCCACCAGAGGCATGATAGTATTGATTTGTTTTTCCATGAAGGATGTCTACGTGAAGCTACCTATACACTTCTTTGTATAAGGATTTAAAATTATACATATATATATATATATACATATACATATACATATACATATACATATACATATATAGATATATATATATCTATATATATATATATATATATATATATATATATATATATATATATATATATATATGTATGTATATGTATGTATATATCTATATATATATATATCTATATATATGTATATATATGTATATATATTTTATATGTATGTATATGTATGTATATACATATATATACATATATATACACACACACACACACACACATATATATATATAAAGATGTGATCATTATGCTTCATATATTTGTTGGAATCTTAGTTCAATAATTTGGCGGTGTAAGCCGCAGACTGGATTCATCGTTTATGATTTGAATGGGTCGATTGTATTAGTGTTAACTTATGGTTGTCAATTCTTGATCCTTATCTCTAAATATAGATCATATCAGCCCTGCTCTATTATGGTACGATTTAACCAACTCAGAGGGTTAGGGTTTAACATGTCATGGGTACTTGGCTCACAGTGAGTTCTCTCCAGAACTCGACCGAGAGCCTTCAAACCCTAGCGCGTCAACTGTTTGCAATCCAATACAATTGAATGGTTCTGTCATTCTATATATGTTTTTCTGTTATAATTAGATATAAAGGTACCGATGAAATTCTGGAAACTGATAGTTTATATATATTTATGTACGATTTCTGAAAGAACTATTTAAATTCCAGTTAGGCAATTAAATACAGAAAGGGAAAAGAAAGGATATTGGTTCTTCTGATCATTCGTTACTAATGCATAGAATAACTACTATAATTAATTGTTGCTATGCAAGTAAATATAGTCATTATTTCTTTTATGATGATTGCATGTAGAAGTCTGATAGAATTGAGATGTATCAAATGAAAATATTTCATAATATTATCAGTGACAGAAACTCATTAATAATATTAACTAGCATGTTAACTTGCTCTTTATGTAAAAGTGGACCATCTATCTTTTTCCTATTAACGATTATTGCACACAGTAACACTACTTATCTATTTTTTTGTGTTGATTTTGATTCATGCACGTAATTCCTTTGTTTGGAAGGTTTCTCCACCCAGGCTCGAATCTGGCAATTACATCCAGAATCCCCCTCCGAGCTCTTCCAACTCCTGACAGTGATAGACAATCTGGTGCCTTGTGCGTCAGGACTATGTCCAGCCCCCTCCGAGCTCTTGCAACTCCTAACAGTGATAAACAGTCTAGTGCCTTGGGCGTCAGGACTATGTCCAGTCTCAAGTCTCGTACCCCACAACTGTTATCATAGTTTCTTTTCGACTGGCTAAATTGCCCAACTCTAGGAAGAATAATCACAGTACGGTTCTTTTCCTCTTTTTTCCAACCCCTTTAGGTTCTGTCCTTTTTCTTTTTGAAGGAAAAGATGAGGGAACTGTTTGTAACTGTTTTCAAAAGTTAATTTAACAGTTATTTTACAAACTGATCAAAACCTTTTAATTAATGATTAACAATGTCTATTTTGGCTTTTCAGCGTAATTGTTTTAACAATCCAAATTAAACAAAATAAAATTAACAGTGGTAAATAAAACTTGGTAAAAGCAAATGTTGGTGCATCATTGGGTGTTACAGTAAAATAGTCATGAAAAGTAAAGAAATTTTCCTGTAATGTTGGGTAAAATTTTTGACTTGGTCAAATTAAGCAAAAATAATAATAGCTAGCATATATCCATCTTAAATGCGGAGAGGGATCAAATATATTTTTAATTATAATTATAATTTTTTTAATGTAATATGACAAAGTAAAATTTTTTTAATTAATAATGATAATATTTTTTTTTTTTTGTAATTTTTCGGAGTCAAAATGTTTACATAACATAACAAGACATGCCAAGATTTCTTCCATACTAGGATAGAGAGTGCCTCTCGGCACAATAAGAATAATAGTATTAATATTAAAACAATTTTTCTTTACCCAAGAGAGTAAAATAAAATTAATACATATAAAATAAAATAAAATTAATTAAATTAAATTATGTGAGTTTTCACAAGCCATTATTTTTCCCATGATTTGGACAAGCCATAGTTTTTTTCACGATATTTGCTTTAATTTAGAATATTTAATAATTATAATTATAATTTATATAATCACAAAGTTAAATAAATTAAATTGTAGAATTCCAATTTTTCACAACCCATGGTATTTGAATCAAATTGTTGACAAACCATGGTTTTTCCATAGTATTCTTATTTCATGCAACCTATTTAATGACATAAAATTTCACTGAATTTTATTTTATTCAAAGAAACAAATTTGATTTTAAATATCGACTCTAATTAAAGCATTAGGACAAGTTTGGAGGCCTTAGAAGGACATGTTTAATAATAGAGCTGGTAGATGAGCCACATCTGTGTGTTTAAAAACCCTTATATTAATTTCAAAATTTAGGGTAAGGTTCTAATCCACGAACCCGTGTTTAAGGTTCACGTAAAAAAACACCATTATTTTTCCCAAGATTTGGACAATCCATAGTTTTTTCCACGATATTTGCTTTAATTTAGAATATTTAATAATTATAATTATAATTTATATAACCATAAAGTTAAATAAATTAAACTATAGAATTCCAAGTTTTCACAACCCATGGTATTAGAATCAAAGTTTTGACAATCCATGGTTTTCCCATAGTATTCTTCTTTCATTTAACCTATTTAAAGACATAAAATTTCAATAAACAAATTTGATTTTAAATATCGACTCTAATTAAAGCATTAGGACAAGTTTGGAGGCCTTGGAAGAACATGTTTAATAATATAATTGGTAGATGAGCCGCATGTGTTTAAAAACCCTTATATTAAATTATAATTTTAGAGTCATCTCTCAAGAATTCAACCAACCACATTTTTCAAGTAAAAAAAATTATAACCTATATGTGTATTAAGTTTATAAAACCCTTATATTAATTGTAAATTTAGGGTTAGGATTCTAATGCACGAACCCTGTGTTTAAGGTTCACATAAAAAAACACTATAACATATATGTGTATTGAGTTTTTAAAACCCTTATATTAAAGTATAGTTAAATGTCAAGACAAACACACGCATAAACATATTATAACTAGGTCACTCTCATAAAGTTGTATAATCATATATTAAAACTAAATTTCATAGACATTCTATTGTATTTTTGCAATAAAGATTTGATTACATTAAATTATTACAATGCAGTACATAGAAGAGTTTAAGAGCTTAGTTATGAGTTAAAGTAGAAGATGGGAGTATGCATTTTTTAGTAAAGTTTTTTAATTTAAATGATTTAAACAATTAGTTATATTTATAAACATGGACTTCATTTTATAGAATTAAGATTTTTAAAAAGTTACTTTTTTTAAGAAACAATTATTTTAACACATTTTTAATTTGGGAAAAGAGTCAATGCATATTGCTTTAATTTGGGAAAAATAGGCAATGCTTGTTGCTCTAGATGATAGTTATAGCTACATTAGAAAATGAATTTGGATAAGATAGAGTGTATACAAAATTAATCAATGATGGGTGCTATTTTTGTATATAGATCTCATTCTTGGAGGATTTTTTGAATGGATTAAGAAATTCTTTATTTCTACTTTTTCCCTTACTTTTAGTTGAGTTCATCACCCTCTTCTAGTAAAGTATGGCATTGCTTGGGGTTGGTTGTAATATTAGGGAGTGCTTGAAAAATGGGTATTGTGTCCATATCCCCACCATTCATAACATTCTCCATCTTTACCTCATGGTCATGCTCATGGTTGAATTGTACATGTCCTGGTTGTAATACTAGGGAGTGCTTGAAAAATGGGTATTGTGTCCATATCCGCACCATTCATAGCATTCTACATCTTTCCCTCGTTCTCTTGTTCATGGTTGAATTTTACATGTCCCCCATCAAACGTTCACCATTTAGTAGTGCCATGAGAAGAAAGGGCTAGTCATCCCGAGGCTAATGCTAATGAAAAAGAACGTTAAAAGTAGTTATAAAATATCAAAATGCAAAAGAATAATTAAAAAAGGCCAATGAAAATTGAACAATGCCCCCACATATAAGGTCATCACCCCTAGACTTGTGCATTGAATGCATCTACCAAAAGGAATAATGAAGTACCCTAGTGTCCCATGCAATGAATTGGATATGATAAAGTCAATAAACTCGACCATCAATATATATTTACATACAAGCATTACACAATGAAAAACAAGGTTCCCCTACTCAAATCTTGAGGAAAGGAAAAGAACGTTAAAAGGAAAAGTAAAGGGGTGGAAAGACATATTGTCGAGGAAAGGGTAACACAAAGCATCTGAGAAACCTTCTATAAATGCGCTCATGGGGTCAATATTCATTGACCTTACGTGACAATGAAAGGCAACCAATGAAAATCTTGCTTTTCGTTTTTTCATTCTCATCATACACTTCACATATCCCTTGATCGGATTTATGGGGTATATTTCCTTCCTTGTGTTGTGTTGCTTGTGATAAGGATAGGTGATGATTGTATAGTATGTAAACTAGTTAAATTGTATTAAATATTGAGATATTGTGAAGTTTCATGAGAATTATTGGTGTGATATAACATAATGACCCACTTAATATGTTGTTTTGGAAGTGTTTTCCTTATATTTATAATGACAAGCCCACACAAATGATGATACACCATGACGGAGATGACCTTGTTACCATGATGATGATCATTGCTCTCTTCTTCCATGATTCTTGAGGACATTCTCTTATTTTGGTGATGATTTGGACCATTATTGAGGATGTTATGATTCTTGATTACCTTGTAATCCTTGAAGAGGGCATGACACCCCAATGATTGCATTATACATTCTTGATGGATATTGAACCTTCTCTTAATGAGGATGGATGTGATGATGATATCGCATCCCTTTGGAGGAATCATGGCACCTTCTCCCTTGATGATGCCATGTCGTAGCTTAAGGGAATTGCACTTATGGTGGGAATTTTACTTGATGAGGATGTATGACTACTTTTGGAGCTGATGTAGCATGACGAGGAGATGCTTGGAACCTTTGGGACAATGAGAGATGAATTTTAATGAGATATTGTAGCCTTTCATTGAGACACTTGATTGTTGATGAGATATTGTACCCTTTCATGGAGATACAAGACTTTTGGATCATTATATACCATTTTAGAGGATGATGTATGCCCATTCCACTCACTCACTTAAACATGTGACTCTTGCAGGGAATTTATGATTTAGTGCCAAAATTTTAACCAAACAATTTGTGAATTTAGTACATAGATTCTAACCAAACAATTTGTGAATTTCTAATGTGAAATTAAAATTAGACAATAACTGGAATTTGTTAACTGAAATTGTAGAATAATACTTGGAATCAATTGAAGGTATTTTGGACTATGGATATTCCCGCTGCTGCAGTTACCAAAATGCCCTCTTACCTCCCAGCTTATCTAGGGTCTACATGTACGGTCCCATGATCCAGAAGACAAATATTCTGGCTCTCATGCCCAAAATTCCAAGAGCAATCAGCCCCAATTCTCTATGTGGCTCTATTGGAAGTTTCTCTCTTGTCTCTCTGTGCACCCTCGTCTTTGTGCATTACCCTTCTCCTTATACCTTCCTGTTGAAGCCTCGAATATCGCTGCAACAACATCGGGGATAACCACCCGGTCTGGACCTTAGTACAGCTCCTTTTCCGTTTGGAATAGTGGCTCCGACTGGGGATAATGGGACCAGTTTCCCAAAAATGGATAAACGGGATGAATGGATGATTTATAAACTAAGCTAACGGTGAGCGAATAACTAAAACTACTAACAAGAATACATAGACTATGATCTATCCCGGGAACTTATTGAGCTTTAAAGTGCAGCGCTTGATGATCTGTGTCTATAAACAGGCATATAGATGACTCCATCTAACAGACAGGGACATTATTTCATTCATGATTACTGTGCTTAAATAGTTAAGCAAAGCGATTAAAGCAATATTACCACACTTATCATTTATATCATTGACATATACATGATTAAAAGAAAGGCACATCTTAAAACATCCAATAGTGGAATAAATGTAGATCTGCTGTTACAGCGCATGCATATAATCAATAATAGCAAGAATAATCACATAACAATTCATATGAAAGGAATGAATTCAGACATAGATAGAAATACCATATGAGCTGCTCGACACTCCCAATATCAATCGCTACTTGTAGTTCTTCCTTCAACGCAAAAACATTCTCAACAAAGACAATAGTGCACAATTGCATAAAAAAGCTTCCTTGTCGAATTAAGAACAACTAGTCAAGTTTCATAAAAGAATATTGACTGAAGCACAATAGTGCAAACTTCAGTCTTTTAAGTCTGGTACAAAACTTTACGACCCTTTCCAAAACAATGAAAGGGTCTATAAATACTAAATTAATCTAAATATCTATTAAACTGAAATCCTACTAAATCGGTATCAATAAATCTTGATCTTATTTTCCTCAGCGATCTGGCAATCGGCGGCATGATTCATCAAGTAGGTTGCTTGCCTTTAAATCTGAGCTGACTTATCGCAAGCATTGGCTCTACTTCAGGAGGTTTGTTGAGGCGCGAACTGAGCTGGGCGGCATAGGTGGCATCCTGAATATCGGGAATTATATACCCGATCACATCTGTTAGGCACTTAAGGGCGGCTCTCTGTGTATGCGGCTTAATCAGGAAGAGCCAATATGCCTCAAAGGTTAAACTGTTAATCCCGGCGATTAATCTCCCCTTTTCCTCTAAATCAGGATAACATGATTGCTCCAATGTGTTTGTTGTTGTCAACTTTCCTGGTGTACATTGGGAAATCATATTTGATAAGTAGAGAGTGTTGTTAACTAGTTCAACTAGATTGCTGGACGTTGATTTACATCTTGAAGCCGCCCTCTCTGCTTTCATCATCTGAGACTGCCATTCTGTGAAGAGTATATCTTTATGTGTTTCTGAGATCCTGGGCAAATTTGCTGCTCTCCCTTGATCAGAATCTTGCCAGTCAAGAAATGCAGTTATGATCTCTTCGGCTTGATCTAATTCATTTCTGGCCTTCTCTACCTGCTGATTTATGGATGTCGTTAACTCACACAGTGGCTCTGCCTGAGCGATTTGTTGACACAGGAGCTTAATTTGGGATATTAATGCAGTGTTTATTTGTAATGCTTCTGCTCTGAATTCATCCACTTGTGGAGCGCCCTTTATTTTTTCGAGTTGTGATGACAATTGAGCGATTTGCTCATCCTTTGTTTTCATCATTTGCTCGTTTGCTGCCCTTAATTGTGCCAATGCCTCTGATAATTCTTTCTGTTTCTGGATCGCGCTTTGGTCGATCCTTTTCTTTTCTGCCTGCAATTGCTGAGTTAATTGACTGTTCACTTGCTATTGTGTCAACAATTGCTGCTCTGCCTTTTGCTTTGTCTCAGCCAACTCTGCCTGTAATGCGAAAATTTCTTGATCCTTAGTTTTCAGTAGAAGACTTACCTCTAATGCCTTATCAATTGTTGCTACCGAATAGGCTCCTGCATACTGTGATAGTTTTGTCAGGTCATCGGAGGGGTCAAATTCCTCCTTCCAAACCACATTGCCCGTAACAGTTTGCTCTGGGAAAAGGGAAGGTTGATCAGTCCTTCTTCTTTTCCTTTGTCGTTTAAGCACTGCTTTATGCCTTGGGCTGTAGAAGACATCCAGGGGAGGAATATCTTCTACCTGGAGAATGATTTGGTCGGAGGGGTCTTTTGGTATTACCTCAACATCCTTAGAAATGGGTGGGCCGCTGGTTCCACTTAGAACCTGAGGTGAAGTGATGTCCTGTGTATCGTTTGTCTTGGAAGTGTCTGTATCCTTTGAACATTCCAACCCACTGATGATAGAGTCAAATTGCTTCCATTCCTGGAGCAATTTAGGGTCAATATGAGTATCTATATTGACATCAATGGTGGTTTGTTTTCTCTTTTCGACTTGGGACTCCTTCCGCACTTCTTCTTGCTCTTTCTTCTGTTGCTCCTCCTGCTCTTTCATTTGCTGTTCCTCTTTCTCTTTCCTCTGTCTTTCCTCCTGTGCTCTCTTTTGATTTTCTTCCTGTTCTTTCCTCTGCCTTTCCTCCTGTTCCTTCTTATGATCCTTTGTTATAACCGGAGGTTCCTTTGACTGTTGCCGACCAGGCTCGCTTGATGATGTCGCTGGGGTTGTTGCTAGTAAATCTAGAGGCAGAGTTTGCAACCTCTGTTCTCTAAGTTTATTAAATTCAGTCAACCCTTCATCATTATATTTCGCTTTGGCGAATGATTTAACTTGATTTATTGAATCGGCTGAAGAGAACAGGTCGTCAAAGATATCTTCCTTATGATCAAATCTTGTCAGTTTGGCCTGTTCTAATGCATTATAGGCAACTTTATTTGGATCGAAATGCCTATTTGGGAGAGTCGCCAGAGTCAAGGATTGAATTTTTGTGGCTTCCTTTTCTGCATGTTTGAGGTCATGCAGGGTATATACACCACACTTCAAAGGAAAAGAGGGCCAGCCTTGCTTCTTATTTTTCTTGAGCATTTGTGTAACACTCTCTGCAATGATTTGGTAAGAAATTTCCCTCGCTAGCAGTTTATCCGGTATGTACAAAGGGAGGACATGCGGTCTGGCTTGACTACCGAAAACTCTTATGTAGGTAAATCTCTCCTCTCCAAACCATCTACCTATTCCAGTTAAATCAATTCCGGCTTGATAGGAAATCTTGGGAGCAGGTCTATCGAAAATGGAATAATAAATAGGCAACATAAAGCCATTACAGACTTGGTATAGATGATGTTTATAAGAAGATTTCCACAATTTCTGATGATATATATGAATAGGCGTGGGGTCTTGTGCAGTCCACCTCCAGCCGAGTACGGGGAATTCAGAGTTAAAACAGAGGGTATCTAGAATATAGGCACTGTAGTAAAATGGGGGAATTACCCTTTCAGAAATACGGGTCTTGCTTCTAAACTCAAGCACAGCTTGTGCTAATTTGTCAGAAAGGATGGTGGCCCAATCCATAATTATACTGTTGCATGCTGCTTCCATTAGAGGAACCATTTCTATGGTAAAATTAGCAGAGTCATGCAATCCCCATAATCTACACATCATTATTCCAGCATAGCAATAAGGAGAGGCCAGGGAATCGACTGAGTACTTACCAGACGACTCATGTTTGTGCTTGGCCGGATTTTGTCTCCAATCCCGGATGGGTTCGGATTCAACTTCATTTTCATTTGCGAATTTCTCCAGGAACGCCTTATTATATATCTTCTCTGGTTCGGGCAAATGATACATTTGCCTTAGATCCTCTGCCCTGAACGATCCGAAAATTCTTCCGTCTCTAGTGCTAAAAGTTCTATCCAAGATTGGGATTTCTTCAATCGCCCACCGCACTACGTCTGTGTATGGGAGAATTTGCTCCCTGGCCGCTATCCTGTGAAGGAAAGAGTCGGCTAAATCCTTGAGAGTACTCTCAGACTTCCGAGTTAAATCCACAGTAGCTTCTACTATTGTCCTCGTTGGTTCTTCGGCTTCAATCAGGTTGTAGGTGCCTTGCCAAGTAACTCTGACGAGACCCGTACATGTAGTATCAGATATCAAGCCCTTCTTTTTGTCCACGACAGCTTGTCCTGCAGCTGGTGTAGCGGAAGCGCCTGTGGTCTTCTTGGATTTCTTCCCCATCTTGCTTGAGCTTTCTTCTATGGATGAATTCTGCACAGCGGCGAAAATAAACGTAACACAGAGATATGCTAATGAAAATCCAATATGGGAAAGATATATTGATCAAAGCGTGCTGAGAGATTAACTCTTAAAAATGGCTGCGGATACAATCGATGGGAAGATCTTACAATTACATTAAATGGCCATTTAAGACCTGCCACCCCTTAAATGCTCATTATATCATTATTCGGCCGAATGACCCATTTAAGCGTGCTATGGATATTTTGGCGGTTAAGAGATCAAGCTTTAAATATGAATGGATTGTAATATCCCTCCATTTAACGGCTTTTTGAAATCCGCGCTATATCATAATCGGGCGTCGGGAACACTTAAATCCTTATGTTGACAATTTTGAAACCCCGATCGCCGATAGCGAAATCGCATCGCATCGGGGTGAATGGGCATAACAATGTGCATAAATAGTGTATCGCCGATTTCCGATTGCGATATCGCATCGCATCGGGGGTATGACCTGGGCGCCTTATTATTGTGCATAGGATACTGCCGATTGCCGATTGCGATATTCCATCGCATCGGGGTGAAAGGGTTGGGGTGTTTTAAGACTGCGTAAAGATTACCGTCGATAGCCGATCGCCGATTGCGCATCGCATCGGGGCTAATGGCATGGGGCGCTTTAAAATGTGCATAGAGTATTGACGATAGCCGATAGCGATATCGCATCGGCGGAGACCAATGTGCCACTTATTTGTGTTTTCTATGCCATTGCGATATGCGATCTTGCGATCGCTTTATTGCAATGATAAAAGATTGTTTTATTTGACCAAAAATGGGTTTTTTAAAAGGTTTTATATAATGTCTTCATTTGGTTTGCGGACCTTTTTCAAATAATGAAATATTGATACCAACTAACTTCTAAAGGGACCCATTTCATATGATTTTGTAAATAAACATGATATGAAATGGGGGGTTGTTGTAGGGCACAACAATTGGCGATTCGCTGGAAGAACCAGTTATCTCTGGAAAGCATAGAAATACTTAAACTTTTTTTACAATAGAGTTCTAATCAAAGGGGAAAATTCTAATATAACTAGGTATATATGCATTCTGAGTAAAATGAAACTATTTTGCTAACTTCCTTTCTTTTTTAAGAAAATAAATACATTCTAAGTTTTAAATAGGCCTTTATTGGTTTATAATGATAAAACAGAAAACCTTTCCAAATCAGCTTTTATAGTAAACTCATCTGTCATAGGTAGAGCCTCTGTTGCCAGCAAACGTTCATAGTTTCGACAGGGATACCTTTTAACCATGTTATTGTCCATTGTCCCATCCAATTAAGAGTGTGATTAACAGAATGAATTCAAAACATGTTTTCATATTTTGTATTTCTTCTTTTTTCTGTCATTGACAAGATAAAAAGCCATTGTCCTGGTTTGGTGGCCAGCTATTGACAATGCCATTCACTGGTAGTAATCTAACCGAACAAGCTGGCTCGTGATGAGACCCCTTGTCTTATAATTTTAAGCCATTACCCTGTTTTGGTATGCAGTATTGGTAATGTCGGTTAAACTATTTCCCTATGAACATGGTAAGCAGGCTTGTAATAAGACCTCTTATCTTTAATATCAGATATTTTAGAATTACACTCTGAGTAATCATAAACTTTAGTGAATGGGATGAACAATCTTCTCCTTAAGAGTAAATGGATGACAGGGTAAGAGTTGAAGATGCTGAAATTGGATTAGCTTCTATCTTGATATTGATAACCTTTTGAGACCAATTTGAAAACAGAAAATGATTTACAATACTTCTAAACTTTGAAAGGAGTTCACAAAACTTGAATTGTGGTTTCAAAATACAATGATACCTAATTTCCTAGAAATTATCCCTTTTGGTTAAGAGTTCTATTATTTTAAAAGTCAATATCACAGTACTCCTGTAGATCAAATTTTCAAACACAGCAAAGGTCAATAGTAGATACCTTACAACATTATTTTCTACAAATCCTACAAACTACAAAAATCTATCAAACTAAAAGGAGAAGGGGTTACCTCCTCAATTAAAGAATTTCTTCAAGATAAGGCCATTAACAGGGAGAGAATCTCTCAACCCTGATGAGTCTTGCAATATAAAGGTCGAATGGCCTACCTTTTCACAGATCTGAAATGGTCCAAGCCACATTTTCCGGAACTTGGTGTGTTTACCCTTGTCTTCATGGGCTTTGTCCCATTTCAGAACTAAATCACCGACTTGGAATTGTTTTGAACCGGATGAGACTGAATCAAAAGCTGCTTTGATGATTTGCTGATGTTTGGCATGAGTAACCCTGGCTTTTTCTCTTTCCTCTTCTAGTTTTAGAATTTGATCATGTCTAAGCTGAATAGAAGAGGAAGGACTTTCCTCAATAAACTGCACTAGGGCTAAAGAAGGAAGAACAAGATTTGTGGGCAATACTGCTTCTTTTCCATACACAAGATTGAATGGGGAAGAACCTATAGAAGCTTTTTGTGTTATCCTATCAGCCCATAATGCAAACATTAAGGATTTGTGCCAGTTTTTATGATTTTGTTCTATAGTTCACTTAATGATTTTGATCAGATTCTTATTAGTAGATTCTGCTAAACCATTACCCTGGGGATAGTAATTAGCAGAATACTTCAATTTAAATCCTCTTTTAATAGCGAAATCAAACATAGCATTGCCTGAGAAATAAGATGCATTATCAAAAACAAGAGCATTTGGGACACCAAACCTAGTAATGATGAATTGATCTATGAACTCAATGATTGCTTCAGAATTTGTTGTCTTCAAAGGGATTGCCTCAACCCACTTAGTAAAATAATCGGTAGCAGTAAGGATATACTTATGCTGTTTGGAAGAAGGTGGAGTAATCTCCCCAATGATGTCCAATCCCCATTGCTCAAATGGTTGTTCAATGTTGACTGGTTGCAGAGGGAAAGCTGATTTGCGTTGTCTTCCACTAGAAGTTTGACAATTGAGGCATTTCCTTACATACTCGTGGGCATCTTTAAACAGAGTGGGCCAATAATATCCAGCATGAATAATTTTGTGAGCTGTTGTGTCAGCTCCAAAATGTCCTCCTGCTGGTCCATCATGTAACTCCTGCAAAACCTTTTGTGCTTCAGGTTTCTCAAGGCATCTTAATAAGATGGAATCATAATTCTGCTTAAAAAGCACATCATCAATAATTGTAAAATTCTTCACTTTTAACCTAATGGCCCTTTTGTTCTTGTAAGACAGGTTTGGAGGTGCATAACCATTCTTTAAATAAAAGATTAAATCTGCATATTGAGATTCAGAATCAGTAACACTTATCTGATTGATTTCTTCAGTTTGATTTGTATCACCTGATTCTGGAATGTTGGATGCTCCTGCCAATATCCTACAAAAACCTTGACCCCTAACAATCTTTGCTGGTTTAATTTCTAATTCATATTCTTGAAGCGATGTGACCCAATTTGCCCTTTTTTCACCCAGTTCTTTTTGGATTAATAGCTGCCTAACTGCCGGGAAAGGAACTATAACTTTTGTGTGGGTTTTCAAAAGGAAGGGTCTATAATGTTTGACTGCTTTAAATACAGCAAAGGCTTGTTTTTCTACATCGGAGTAATTCAATTCAGCACCCTGAAGATTTGAGCTAAAAAATGAAATGGGTGCTTCCAGATTGTGATCATTTAGTTGCGTGAGTACTGCAGCATAAGACAAATTGGATGCGATGGTATACAATGTAAAATGATTAGAAAAATTTGGAGTATTTAAGGCTGGGGCATTGATTATTGATTGCTTGATTAGATCAAAAGCTTCTTTTTCTGCTGATCCCCACTTAAAGACTGAATTTTTCTTAATCATTGTTTGAAGTGGCAAAATAATTTGAGAAAAATCTGGAACAAATCTTTTAACAAAATTGATCTGGCCTAAAAATGACTGCATCGATTTTTTATTGTGTGGGAAAGGGATTTCAGAGATTTCTTTGATCCAATCAGGATCAATATAAATGCCATCTTTGGACACAATAAATCCCAAGAGCTTTCCTTGATCAAGAGCAAAGAAAGACTTTTTAGGGTTAAGAGAAATACCATATCTTTTGCAACGCTGAAAAATTTGATTTAGATCATGCAAATGATTAGACCTCTCTTTAGAGAATATAGTAATATCGTCTAGATAGACGACTACTGTTCTATTAATCAACCCTCTAAAAGCTGTATCCATAGCTCTTTGAAATGTTGCTCCTGCATTTATAAGTCCGAAAGGCATTTTCTGATACGCATATGTTCCCCATTTTGTTCTGAATGTAGTTTTAAGTTGGTCATCAGGATGAACCAGTACTTGGTTATATCCTGAGAAACCATCTAGAAAGGACATTAATTCGGAGCCAGCTACCGATTGAAGTATTTGCTCCATAGTAGGTAATGGGAAATTGTCTTTCAAGCTTGCCTTGTTCAAATTTCTGAAATCAATACAAATTCGAATGTCGCCATTTTTCTTTCTGACTGGCACCATATTAGAGACCCAGTTTGAGTGTCGGAAAGGAAAAATAATCTTGGCTTTCAAGAGTTTGTTAAGTTCTGATTTTATCTGGCTCTCTAAGTTTGGATGTATTTTTCTTAACTTCTGCTGAATCGGTTTCTGGTCGGGAAGCATTGGAATGGTATGCTGGATAATAGATGTATCATATATCTTCAAATCATCGTATTTCCAGGCAAAGACCTGTTTATTTTTCCTTAACAGTCTAATGAATGCCTCCTTCTCTTCCAAGGAAAGTCCTAATCCTAAATTAATATTTTGAGGAGCTTGTTCAGTACCTAGATTTATCAATTCAAACCTTAGGGTAGAGCTTTGGAGCTTTGCATTAGTTACAGGTTTAAACCTGTCTTTAATATCATAAAGATCCTCCAACTTTACCACAGGCTTAGGAATTGCATTTTCCTGAGGTGTTTCTCTCATTTGGGAGTCATGCTCATCTTCCTCAATGATTTGATTATCATAGGACCTCTCAGAAGTTAAGAATTGTAAAATATCCTCATCATGGTTGAATACTCTCCAATTAGTGACATTGTCAGGCACTGAAGGCCTAAAAAGCAATTCTACAGAAAATCTATCTGGGTTGTAGCCTTCAGAAGGTAGGAGCTTGGAAGCTACATTAGCTAGGAGATCGGCTGCCGAGTTTTGAGACCTGGGAATAGAAGAAATGTTGAATGCGGAAAAGTGCGAGGTAAGTTCTTGTACTAGCGATTGATAATGCTTGAGGTGATTTGAAAGACAATGGATTGCATTTCTCACCTGTTTAACAATAATTTCAGAATCGCCAAATACTTTTAGATATTGCACTTTTAGGCCGATTGCTTTATATAATCCCTGGACTAAGGCTTCATATTCAGCTGTATTGTTAGTACATTCAAATTCTAGCCTACAGGACAGCATTGTCTTTTCTCCTTGTGGGCTAACCAAAATACATCCTGCTCCTGAGCCCTCGCTAGACTTGGACCCATCGAAATATAATGACCAAAATAAAGAAGTATTAACAATTGTATTTACAGTTTTCTCAGTATCATTGAAACATCTAGACCTATCTGTTTGTGAAAAATTCTCAATCTGAGATGTAAAATGATTGACTGAGAAAGGGGATGGTTGGGCAACAAAGTTGCCAAAGAATGACTCTGATGAATAATCCCCCAAAATGTTGTTGTTGAATGCTACGGGTTGGTTTTCTTGCTCAAATTCAATAACTGTGTGGGTCATATGTTTCTCTCTATCGATCTTTATTTGATTTGGTTTACCCTTATAGGGAAGCCACATATGTGACCAATCAGTAGAAATATACCCATGCAATTTTTCGGACCAATCCCTACTCAAAATTAAACCGTAAAATTCAGGTATATCGGCTATTAGGATGTCAATCCTTTGTACTACTTTGGGATTAGCAGACAACCTGATAGTTACGGAATTAATTTCTCCCACAACCTGCACTTTGGTCCTGTCCAACTGTACAATATGAATAGCAGACTTATGGGGTTCAATGTTCAGTTTAGAACAAACTGAAGCTGGCATTATGTTAGATGATGCCCCTGAGTCAATTAAACAGTTGTGCAGGTTTCTGTTATAGATCTCATAGGTTAGAAGGAAGGGTGGAGTATGAGAATTTGATCTATCTCCAATCATAACTGAATCAGTAGCTTCAACCATACCTGGAGGAGGTTGGCCTGAATCATTAGCAGCTTTTGCACTGGGAAGTGGTGTAGAGGGAACAGCATTCAATTCTTTAAGAAGTAATTTCTGCTGATGTTTTAATTTACTAAGTTCAAACATGGTAATGTTTGCTTTAGTTTTCTTCATATCATCAACAATGTTATAATCCATTGAATCGGATACCACTAATGTTTTATATGTTGAAGGAGTATTAGAAGTTGAAGGCTGGTTTTGGGGAACAGTTGCAGGTGATTTCTTTGCAGGTGTTTTTTCTTTAGTTGTAGCGGCACCAGCACTCCTTTTCTTTGATGTTACCTGAACAGGTTCAGAAGTACTTTTTCTCCTAGTAGTGACTGGGAATGCTTCTTCTTCATTATCGGTATCAGAGTTGGGGAGTATAAAATCCCACATTCCATGACATTCCACTACTTCTTCCTCATCGTCAGTTGGTAAGATCGTTTCCTCTTCCTCTTCTTCTTCTTGCTCTGAATCTGCATTAGATATGACATTTGGTGGCTTTGATTCATTTCTCTTATAAGTCCTAAAGGGTCTTTTGGTTGATGTTTCGGCTACCTGTTTCTTTATTTCAACCATTTCATTTGATAAAGTTTTTAGGACTTTTTGTAAACCCTCCATGTCGTATGGGTCTTTTGGGGTTTTCTTTCTTGAGTCATCTTTGAAAGAGACTTTTTTGGCTTTTCTGTCTTCCAGAGCAGCTTTCTTCTCTAGAGCATTGATGCATTTTTCCACAGCAAGTGCTTCTCTCATGTTTTTAGCTAAGGTAGGTTTCCCTACCCTGTCTACAAAAATGGCTATATTGGCAGGTAGGGCGGTGATATACCATTCGCTTCGAATTTGTTCACTTGGTTTGGAGGCTGTAGGGATTTTATTCAGGAGCTTATTGAAGCGGGCATTAAATTCCTTAATTGGTTCCCTATGCTCTATTCTCAGATTGGAGAGATCATTTATTAGGGTAGCCAAAGACCTATCATCTCCATATTTGGTAAGAAACTGCTCTTGGCAAGTGTTCCAACTAGTAATGGAACCAGAGGGTAAAGAGAAATACCAGGATCCTGCTGATCCTTGCAAGGTGTAAGGGAAAAGTCTAACAACAACATCTTGTTCTGTTACTCCTTTCAAGTTGACTGCTAACATGAAATTATTAATGTGTTCCTCAGCCTGGGTTCCATCATCTGGATTAAACTTGGGTAGCCATTTTTCAGGATAATCTGGTAATGGATGCAATGGCGCAGGCATATTGACTGCACCAGGTCTGGTCCATGGATCTGCCATTACAATAGCAGTAGTGGTTGATACTACCGCTGGAATTCCAGATGTCTGGGAAGGAAATAATGTTGAGGAGTGAGCAGGCTGGGATGTTGAAGCTTCTAATCCCTGGTGAACAACAATATGTAATGGGGGAGTGGATGGTTGACTTTGCAGATGGGAAGTTGAAATGGAGGATGTGGATGAAAGCTCTTCACTGTCAGATCCTTCAGTATTTTTCTTCGCCTTTTTCCTTTTGGGTAAAGGGAACTCAGTGGGTTCAATACCGAGCTTTTCGCTCTGAAGTCTGGTGAGAGGATGAGATAAATTGAACTGCGAAGTCGCACTGCTTTGTGATACCTCAGATTTCTGTGGTGAAATCGAGAAGCTCTGAAGTTTGTGGATAAGAGACTGGACTTCAGGTGATTCAAGACTTAATTGTTCTGAAGTATGATGGGTTTGAGAAGTGGTAGTTGATTCCTCTTCTTCTTGTTTAGATACTGGAGAACCAGCATGCGAATGAGAAGTTGGAGAGGATTCAGAGGGAGAATTACTCTTAGAATGGCTTGCAGATTTGGGTTTGTTTTCCATTCACAGTCAGGCCCTCCTTCTAGCGCCAAAAATGTTGAAGCCTCGAATATCGCTGCAACAACATCGGGGATAACCACCCGGTCCGGACCTTAGTACAACTCCTTTTCCGTTTGGAATAGTGGCTCCGACTGGGGATAATGGGACCAGTTTACCAAAAATGGATAAACGGGATGAATGGATGATTTATAAGCTAAGCTAACGGTGAGCGAATAACTAAAACTACTAACAAGAATACATAGACTATGATCTATCCCGGGAACTTATTGAGCTTTAAAGTGCAGTGCTTGATGATCCGTGTCTATAAACAGGCATATAGATGACTCCATCTAACAGACAGGGACATTATTTCATTCATGATTACTGTGCGTAAATAGTTAAGCAAAGCGATTAAAGCAATATTACCACACTTATCATTTATATCATTGACATATACATGATTAAAAGAAAGGCACATCTTAAAACATCCAATAGTGGAATAAATGTAGATCTGTTGGTACAGCGCATGCATATAATCAATAATAGCAAGAATAATCACATAACAATTCATATGAAAGGAATGAATTCAGACATAGATAGAAATACCATATGAGCTGCTCGACACTCCCAATATCAATCGCTACTTGTAGTTCTTCCTTCAATGCAAAAAAATTCTCAACAAAGACAATAGTGCACAATTGCATAAAAAAGCTTCCTTGTCGAATTAAGAACAACTGGTCCAGTTTCATAAAAGAATATTGACTGAAGCACAATAGTGCAAACTTCAGTCTTTTAAGTCTGGTACAAAACTTTACGACCCTTTCCAAAACAATGAAAGGGTCTATAAATACTAAATTAATCTAAATATCTATTAAACTGAAATCCTACTAAATCGGTATCAATAAATCTTGATCTTATTTTCCTCAGCGATCTGGCAATCGGCGGCATGATTCATCAAGTAGGCTGCTTGCCTTTAAATCTGAGCTGACTTATCGCAAGCATTGGCTCTACTTCAGGAGGTTTTTTGAGGCGCGAACTGAGCTGGGCGGCATAGGTGGCATCCTGAATATCGGGAATTATATACCCGATCGCATCTGTTAGGCACTTAAGGGCGGCTCTCTGTGTATGTGGCTTAATCAGGAAGAGCCAATATGCCTCGAAGGTTAAACTGTTAATCCCGGCGATTAATCTCCCCTTTTCCTCTAAATCAGGATAACATGATTGCTCCAATGTGTTTGTTGTTGTCAACTTTCCTGGTGTACATTGGGAAATCATATTTGATAAGTAGAGAGTGTCGTTAACTAGTTCAACTAGATTGTCGTACGTTGATTTACATCTTGAAGCCGCCCTCTCTGCTTTCATCATCTGAGACTACCATTCTGTGAAGAGTATATCTTTATGTGTTTCTGAGATCCTAGGCAAATTTGCTGCTCTCCCTTGATCAGAATCTTGCCAGTCAAGAAATGCAGTTATGATCTCTTCGGCTTGATCTAATTCATTTCTAGCCTTCTCTACCTGCTGATTTATGGATGTCGTTAACTCACACAGTGGCTCTGCCTGAACGATTTGTTGACACAGGAGCTTAATTTGGGATATTAATGCAGTGTTTATTTGTAATGCTTCTGTTCTGAATTCATCCACTTGTGGAGCGCCCTTTATTTTTTCGAGCTGTGATGACAATTGAGCGATTTGCTCATCCTTTGTTTTCATCATTTGCTCGTTTGATGCCCTTAATTGTGCCAATGCCTCTGATAATTCTTTCTGTTTCTGGATCGCGCTTTGGTCGATCCTTTGCTTTTCTGCCTGCAATTGCTGAGTTAATTGACTGTTCACTTGCTGTTGTGTCAACAATTGCTGCTCTGCCTGCTCTGCCTTCTGCTTTGTCTCAGCCAACTCTGCCTGTAATGCGAAAATTTCTTGATCCTTAGTTTTTAGTAGAAGACTTACCTCCGATGCCTTATCAATTGTTGCTGCCGAATAGGCTCCCGCATACTGTGATAGTTTTGTCAGGTCATCGGAGGGGTCAAATTCCTCCTTCCAAACCACATTGCCCGTAACAGTTTGCTCTGGGAAAAGGGAAGGTTGATCAGTCCTTCTTCTTTTCCTTTGCCGTTTAAGCACTGCTTTATGCCTTGGGTTGTACAAGACATCCAGGGGAGGAATATCTTCTACCTGGAGAATGATTTGGTCGGAGGGGTCTTTTGGTATTACCTCAACATCCTTAGAAATGGGTGGGCCGCTGGTTCCACTTAGAACCTGAGGTGAAGTGATGTCCTGTGTATCGTTTGTCTTGGAAGTGTTTGTATCCTTTGAACATTCCAACCCACTGATGATAGAGTCAAATTGCTTCCATTCCTGGAGCAATTTAGGGTCAATACGAGTATCTATATTGACATCAATGGTGGTTTGTTTTTGCTTTTCGGCTTGGGACTCCTTCCACACTTCTTCCTGCTCTTTCTTCTGTTGCTCCTCCTGCTCTTTCATTTGCTGTTCCTCTTTCTCTTTCCTCTGTCTTTCCTCCTGTGCTCTCTTTTTCTTTTCTTCCTGTTCTTTCCTCTGCCTTTCCTCCTGTTCCTTCTTATGATCCTTTGTTATAACCGGAGGTTCCTTTGACTGTTGCCGACCAGGCTCACTTGATGATGTCGCTGGGGTTGTTGCTAGTAAATCTAGAGGCAGAGTTTGCAACCTCTGTTCTCTAAGTTTATTAAATTCAGTCAACCCTTCATCATTATATTTCGCTTTGGCGAATGATTTAACCTGATTTATTGACTCAGCTAAAGAGAATACGTCAAAGATATCTTCCTTATGATCAAATCTTGTCAGTTTGGCCTGTTCTAATGCATTATAGGCAACTTTATTTGAATTGAAATGCCTATTTGGGAGAGTCACCAGAGTCAAGGATTGAATTTTTGTGGCTTCCTTTTCTGCATGTTTGAGGTCATGCAGGGTATATACACCACACTTCAAAGGAAAAGAGGGCCAGCCTTGCTTCTTATTTTTCTTGAGCGTTTGTGTAACACTCTCTGCAATGATTTGGTAAGAAATTTCCCTCGCTAGCAGTTTATCCGGTATGTACAAAGGGAGGACATGCGGTCTGGCTTGGCTACCGAAAACTCTTATGTAGGTAAATCTCTCCTCTCCAAACCATCTACCTATTCCAGTTAAATCAATTCCGGCTTGATAGGAAATCTTGGGAGCAGGTCTATCGAAAATGGAATAATAAATAGGCAACATAAAGCCATTACAGACTTGGTATAGATGATGTTTATAAGAAGATTTCCACAATTTCTGATGATATATATGAATAGGCGTGGGGTCTTGTGCAGTCCACCTCCAGCCGAGTACGGGGAATTCAGAGTTAAAACAGAGGGTATCTAGAATATAGGCACTGTAGTAAAATGGGGGAATTACCCTTTCAGAAATACGGGTCTTGCTTCTAAACTCAAGCACAGCTTGTGCTAATTTGTCAGAAAGGATGGTGGCCCAATCCATAATTATACTGTTGCATGCTGCTTCCATTAGAGGAACCATTTCTATGGTAAAATTAGCAGAGTCATGCAATCCCCATAATCTACACATCATTATTCCAGCATAGCAATAAGGAGAGGCTAGGGAATCGACTGAGTACTTACCAGACGACTCATGTTTGTGCTTGGCCGGATTTTGTCTCCAATCCCGGATGGGTTCGGATTCAACTTCATTTTCGTTTGCGAATTTCTCCAGGAACGCCTTATTATATATCTTCTCTGGTTCAGGCAAATGATACATTTGCCTTAGATCCTCTGCCCTGAACGATCCGAAAATTCTTCCGTCTCTAGTGCTGAAAGTTCTATCCAAGATTGGGATTTCTTCAATCGCCCACCGCACTACGTCTGTGTATGGGAGAATTTGCTCCCTGGCCACTATCCTGTGAAGGAAAGAGTCGGCTAAATCCTTGAGAGTACTCTCAGACTTCCGAGTTAAATCCACAGTAGCTTCTACTATTGTCCTTGCTGGTTCTTCGGCTTCAATCAGGTTGTAGGTGCCTTGCCAAGTAACTCTGACGAGACCCGTACATGTAGTATCAGATATCAAGCCCTTCCTTTTGTCCATGACAGCTTGTCCTGCAGCTGGTGTAGCGGAAGCGCCTGTGGTCTTCTTGGATTTCTTCCCCATCTTGCTTGAGCTTTCTTCTATGGATGAATTCTGCACAGCGGCGAAAATAAACGTAACACAGAGATATGCTAATGAAAATCCAATATGGGAAAGATATATTGATCAAAGCGTGCTGAGAGATTAACTCTTAAAAATGGTTGCGGATACAATCGATGGGAAGATCTTACAATTACATTAAATGGCCGTTTAAGACTTGCCACCCCTTAAATTCTCATTATATCATTATTCGGCCGAATGGCCCGTTAAAGCGTGCTATGGATATTTTGGCGGTTAAGATATCAAGCTTTAAATATGAATGGATCGTAATATCTTCATTTAACGGCTTTTTGAAATCCGCGCTATATCATAATCGGGCGTCGGGAACACTTAAATCCTTATGTTGACAATTTTGAAACCCCGATCGCCGATAGCGAAATCGCATCGCATCGGGGTGAATGGGCATAACAATGTGCATAAATAGTGTATCGTCGATTGCCGATTGCGATATCGCATCGCATCGGGGGTATGACCTGGGCGCCTTATTATTGTGCATAGGATACTGCCGATTGCCGATTGCGATATTCCATCGCATCGGGGTGAAAGGGTTGGGGTGTTTTAAGACTGCGTAAAGATTACCGCCGATAGCCGATCGCCAATTGCGCATCGCATCGGGGCTAATGGCATGGGGCGCTTTAAAATGTGCATAGAGTATTGCCGATAGCCGATAGCGATATCGCATCGACGGAGACCAATGTGCCACTTATTTGTGTTTTCTATGCCATTGCGATATGCGATCTTGCGATCGATTTATCACAATGATAAAAGATTGTTTTATTTGACCAAAAATGGGTTTTTTAAAAGGTTTTATATAATGTCTTCATTTGGTTTGCGGACCTTTTTCAAATAATGAAATATTGATACCAACTAACTTCTAAAGGGACCCATTTCATATGATGATTTTGTAAATAAACATGATATGAAATGGGGGGTTGTTGTAGGGCACAACACTTCCATACCATAGTCTCCATATTTCCTTGGGTTTGTGGTCTCTTTTACCTTCCATCACGTGGAGGTGCAGCTTGGTCATTCATCTTCCCACAGTAATGAAGAGGTGGTCTCATTATATTGAATATAAACAGACTTTTATAATGTATCCTAATTCATATTTATAATGTTTTTAATTTTATTCTTATTTTAGAGTTTTATTTAATTTTATATTTTAATTTAGTTTTAATTTATATTTTAGTACCTTTATTATATATATATATATATAAGAGTGGTACACATATCAAGGTCCTACTTAATAAATTTATTATATTATGGTGAATTAGGAATTTATTTCGATAATCGATTCATCAACTTAAACTTAGAGATTTTCCACATTAGCCAATATGTATACTAGTGCAATACATGTGGTTCATGCATGTGTAGCTATAATATGCATGCCTCATATGTTTGCTAATATTCCAATGTTCCCTGTAATTTCATGGGTCATTACATATGATGGACATCTTGTATTTATGGCATCTCTTAGTCATTGGTGAGGAATATTTGAGGGTTTAACTTGACCAACCCACCTTGTATCAAGGATTTATTGCATTTTAAGGATTTTTACTACCTTTTAGCCTTTTGTAGAGAATAACATTTGGTTTCCTCCTATTTATATAAGAATCGCTACCTCATTTGGATCACTGCACATTGTAGAGACTACTTTTCTCTTGAGTTTCATCTCTTTTCTCTTATGTACTGTGGATGTCTAAGTAGAGTGGTCTCTTAAGGAAGACATGTGATATAGATTGCATTCTTTTCTTGGATGCATATCAATAAAGCTTGGATAAATGCATGATAATCTAAATAAGTGGACTTATTTTGACTTGGTTATGTTTATGGATTATGGTAATTAAGTATCAAGCAAGTGGGCATAGTATTTTATTTTCATTCTCTCACTTAGACAAACCCTCCTTCCAAGTTTAAAGAACAAAGTGGGTTCCTTATGCTATTTCATCTTTGAATATTGAGACGCCTTACGTTAAATTGCTAGGGATGGTGAGTGTAATTACCCTAGTCAAATAAACCTATACCTACTGCAACTTCTTCAATTGTGTTGATCCTTGACTCCATATGCCCTAAGTAGAGAAGGCACTAGTCTTCTCCCTTGTGTCAATCATTAGTTATTTAAATTCATTTTCTTTTATATTCAAGGTACCTTAGGGTTAAATAATGAAAAAATATTTCATTTCCATCATTCATTAACTTGGATGCCTCAGTCCTAGGATTAAAAAGTGTTTGAATATATTATGAAAGACACATTGTCAATTCTAATGCATTTTCTAGTCACATTGTAAGGTTGATGTCTAGGGTTTATAATTATGTTATATACTATTTTATAGCATAGATGTGTTGTAATTTAATATCTATTTTACTCTTATAACCCCTCAATTTTCACTTTATTATCATAGGTCTTGCGGCTATTTATTATTATTGTTTCAAAGTGGTGTATTGCTAAAATTCGTTCTTTTGGAAGTTGCTTTGCTAAAACATTGTGTAATTTCTTTATTATGTATGTTTTGGGACCTTTCTTGAGCTCATATTGGTTGACCTTAGCCATTAGAGTAGCCATAGAACCCTTTGAATTCAAATCTAGAAATTACCTTCGAATCCACCATAAACTCTAATTATTTGATCCTCTTGATTATTCATCACAGAAGCCTTGCAAGGCTCTTGACTTGGTTTGGATAGGCCATTATAACCCCAATATCTAGTAGGGAAGCCTAATCCATCACTAAAACTAGGGAAGTAGTTGTTAAGGTGATAGTGGTGATTCTCGCATGTTACTTATTGTCTTAATCACCTAGTGAGGTTTTGCACAAAGGTGCAAGATTTTATTGTAAATTAACAACAACAAATCTCCAAGAATGTGATGATAATCACAAGATGGAACCTCATACCCTTTAATATGTAACACATACCAAAGGAGAAGTTAGGCTCCCCCAACCAAAATATCCATCAAGTTATAAAATGCAATGAAGAGAAAAAGGTTCCATGAAGATGTGTCCCCCTAAGTCAGTCTAATGTTCCAAGAGTACCAACAACAAATCTCCATTAATGTGATGAAAATCACAAGATGAAACCTCATACACTATAAGTTGTAAGAGTTCTAGGCTAGGCCAACCATGAACAACGTAATCATCCAAAAATGATATACCACGGCACCAACCAGTAACCAATAACTATCAATAAAGTCATCAAGTGAAACCATAAACTCTTAACCACAAAGTTCCCTCAACAAAGGATATGCAACCATGAAGAGGGAGCCAGATAAAAAGCACAAGCACCATCCAACCAAGCAGAAGTGAGGCTCCCCCAACCAAAACTATCCATCAAGTGATGAAATGAAATGAAGAGAAAGGGGCTCCATGAAGATGTGTCCCCTCAAGTCAATCTAAAACTTTAATAGTGCCAACAACAAATCTCCATTAATGTGATGAAAATCACAAGATGGAACCTCATACACTATAAGTTGTAGCACATACCAAATAGGTTGGGAACCCCTAATATACAAGCATAAAGATCGATTCTTCTTGGCAAGGGGTAGGATGCCTAGTGGAGGGGAATTTCCCCTACCAAGTCTTAGTTCAATGTTGGATTTAGCAGGCTCAACGTATTCAAGGCATTAAAGGTTATTGTTAACCCTCGTACTACATGACAGTGTATTAGCATATCCCAATTGTGCCTAGAAAACATTTCTTGATGACACAATATTTAGTTTTCAGATGTGGTTGAGAGTTATTTTATGGGAGAATACATTTTCCCTAGCATTGCCTTTATGGTATGGAGGACTACTTTCACAACAATTGGTGTGTGATGTCAAAAGGAAAATGGTTAGTACAAAGTATGTGTTTGTAACCTTAAATACTAGCAAGGTCATATTGGTTGATTGATTTTGAGCACCAAATTTATTATGATGAGATTTAGCGTTATGGTTTTATGTCAGTGAGAGGAACTAGTTTATATGTTGAGGATGCACAAATTGCATATGAGACAATATCCATACTACATTGATATTATTGTACATGGGAGTGACACATTTATATGGTTTACATCACATTTGGATGAAGTGTTTGGCATTAATCATTATTATTACATGATTCAATTATGGTTTGCAAGTATATTACTATGGTTTTCTACCATGGAGGACTTCTAGGATGGGCGTCCTAGCCACTTTCAGATTTCATGATGGCTAGATCACTTTAATAGGATATTGATACTCCCCTCTAGCGAAGTGTTATCCTTGGTGTTCATATTGATGTTTCATTGCATTATTTTATTGATGGATTAACTTGTCATCGCATTGTAGATCCCATAACCATGATGGATGAGGTTGTATACATTTGGATTGAGGAGCATGATTCATTATCTTCTTATTGCACTCGCACATGTGGTCATATCCTAGGAGGACATAATCAATTCATGGGTTATTTTATATAGTTCTTTTGGAGGATTCTAAGAGAGTGCACCATGTGACAAAGCATTATATTACTTGTTTGACCTATTGGCACAACCCACTTTCTTGAGTTAAGGACGTTGTAAGAGCCTTGGTCCACTTTCCTAGCATGCTTAAGAGGTCACATCACTTGAGCTCATACGTATTTAGATTTTTACATGTGGAAATGCCATTTTTATTTTATGCAATGTTAACCATATCCACTCAAATTAGTTGAGTGATAATATTTGTTTATGGATTCCTAGATTAGATGTAGGGCTTTTGCTTAGATATTGTTATTTTGTTATTGGAGGTTTTGAGTTTGAAATGTTATAAAAGTGAGGTTGCTCCACTTGTAATGTTTGTTGAAGGTGTTGAAAAATGTAGCAAGAAAGTCTCAATTTGATTTTGTCTTGGTCAAATTGAGAAAATTCGAATTTCCACATCAAGAGACAAATTGGAGGCAGTTAACTTGTGTGATATGGCTCCTGTCACTCAGTTATCTTAGTAAATTCGAGTTAGAGGGTTTGAAGTTCAGTTAAGCATGTGTGATTGCTAATTTGTAGCAATCAAGGTCAATTATTTCTAGTTGTATTCAATTAAACGAGCTTTAACTATTGAGAGAACTAATGGAAGGTCATTTGTGCATTGGGGCAACAGTCTAACTTAGTGATCATCCAGTTAACTGATCAATCAACCCAAAATATCTAGTGCATGCAAAGAGTTCGAGTTCCTCAGTTGTGGTGGATATTCCAAGGCAGTGTAACATCAGTTGTAGACTAGTCTTGAGTGTACAGGTGTTGCATGCAGTCAGGTGATCAACCTTGGGAATTATGCAAGCAATTGGAGGAAATTCCTAAATAATAAGGGCCTAATTCCTCATGAATTATGCGAGGAAATAGGGGCTCAATCAGAGGCCGAAATTGAGTAAGTCTAGGTCAGAGATTATCATTGAGTAAAGAGGTAGGTTATTCACTTGTAGGTTGAGCTCAAAACGAACTAGCAATTGTAATGCATTCTCTATTCATCTAATTAATGCAAGCAGACTTAAGGGGTTTTTGAGTAGTTTCTTTCCCCTAGAAAAATACTTTGCATGTGTTATTTCTTATTGCATGTGATGCAGGAGCATCCGAGCACTCTTAATCAAATTCGGAATCAAAAGTCAATGTCAAAGCTGAGAACAGGGAGAACATGGACAACCATTGTAAACGGGGCAAATTATGTTAAAACAGAGTTAATTTGATGGAATTGATAAGTCTCTAGAAGACTTCATTTAATGTAATTATCTTCCATGTAAGCGTATAGAGAGGTTTAGGTATTTGATTGAGCGATTGTGGGAGGAAATCGTGGATCTCAGATGATCCACAACTTTTGTAATTTCTTACATAAAGAGAGTCTATGTTGTGAGAAGGGAGGAGATTGGATACAATGTAGTTGAAGGAGAACTTGTGCCTAAGGCTGAAATTCCTTAGATTGTAACTATTATGTATAATATAAAAGTGTTCTTTGTGTAGAAATTGTGCGTCTATGTGTTGTTTCATAATTAGTCTGAATATTCCGTGTTGCAGGTTTGATCAACCATCGATCACTATAAGGATTGATGGCAATCCAAGGTTAAGCGAGTTATTGTTGTATCGTGTGTCATGAGAATAGCGGTGGCAGCGCAGAACTATGTTTTAAAATCGATTCCATTCACAAACGATCAAACGCAAAAAAGAACCATCGGATCGTACAGATCGACGGGCAGTAATGGTGGAAGGTGAGGAATCGTCGGAAGTTGATCTAGATCGTCAGATCAACAGATCCATTAGATCGACGGTTATCACATGGGTAAAATGTGTGAGCGTTAATGCGCAAGAAAAGTAGTTTCATAACAGGAAATGGTTTATCGCGCAGGCTCTAAGTGGTAAGTGGTAATTCGGGGTGGTCACCCGATTCCATTTATCAGTCGACACGTAGCACACTGTAGGAGAGAGGAAATCGCTTTATCGGGTGGGTAATCCTCGTGCAAGTGGCTCATGTGATATGGCTATTAACCGTTGGATTGGAGATAGTTGATTGAACGGTGGAGATCGAGCAGATTGTTTGGTGATCAGGCTAAGCATAAACTGTCGGATTGGGTAGCAGATTAACGACGGAGATTGAAGCCGATAAGGCTTGGGAAAGAGCGGACCCGATGAATTATGATCAGGAGTTTGATTTCTTTTGAAGTCCGGTCTTTGGCGTCTAGAGTGGGACCGACGTTCATTGTCGGGTTTCCATGCATTTCTGTTGTTTGTTAATTTCTGGGTTTTAGGGGAAGTACGCCATTCAAACGCTTCTAATTTGTATAGGTGGGCCATAACCCACAAGTTCACGTAAGGATATTATGAAATGAAAGGGAAATTGCCTCACTGCAGTTTTCTTTTTCATCATTTGGTAGCAGAGAAGAATAAGGAAATTTTGTGTAAAAGGTCTTTGAGAAATTTAGAACAGAGTTATGTTTTAAGATGTGTATGCAAGCAAGAGGAGATCAGATTTTAATCTGACAAACAGTAGGCAAACAGAGATAAAATTATAGCAGAGTTTGCAGATGCAAGAAATAGAGAAAAATCCATTCAAAGTGCAGGAGAATGGTAGAACAAGATCATGCAGAGATCTTGAAGATGAGATGATATGTTTTTATTTTAATTTGATTTGAAGATTGGAGAGTTTGTGGTATTTATATTGATGCACAGGTAGCAACATAAGAAGGTGATAAGATTGCAACAACCTAGAGAATAGAGTGCTCCAATGGTTCACAGAAGAGAGAACCAAAGGGACGCCAAAAGACTGAGCCAGGAGAGAAGCTTGGTGAGGTATCATGTAGCAGAGAACTGTTACTGCAGAGGTTTTGCTACAGCTCATGGAAATATCATGAAGGCAGTTCCACTAAGGAAGTGGGTAGAATTTCTATGGGATTAAGGAGAAGCATATGACTAGGAGGTCATAAACTTTTGTGCCTCGGGAGTCTGATGCAGGAGCATCCGAACACTCTTAATCAAATTTGGAATCAAAAGTCAATGTCAAAGCTGAGAACGGGGAGAACATGGACAACCATTGTAAACAGGGCAAATTCTGTTAGAACAGATTTAATTTGATGGAATTGATAAGTCTCTAGAAGACTTAACTTAATGTAATTATCTGCCATGTAAGCTTATAGAAAGGTTTAGGGATTTGATTGAGCGATTGTGGGAGGAAATCGTGGATCTTAGATGATCCATGACTTTTGTAATTTCTTATATAAAGAGAGTCTGTGTTGTGAGAAGGGAGGAGATTGGATACAATGTAGTCGAAGGAGAACTTGTGCCTAAGGCTGAAATGCCTTAGATTGTAACTATTCTGTATAATATAAAAGTGTGCTTTGTGTTGAAATTGTGCATCTATGTGTTGTTTCATAAATAGTCTGAATATTTCGTGTTGCAGGTTTGATCAACCATCGATCACTGTAAGGATCGATGGCGATCCAAGGTTAAGCGAGTTATTGTTGTATGGTGTGTCGTGAGAACAAAGGTGGCAGAGCAGAACTGTGTTTTAAAATAGATTCCATTGACAAACGATCAAACACAAAGAAGAATCGTCAGATCATACAGATCGACGGACAATAATGGTGGAAGGTGAGGAATCGCCGGAAGTTGATTTGGATCGTCAGATCAACAGATCTGTTAGATCGATGGTTATCGTGTGGGAAAAATGCATGAGCGTTAATGTGCGAGAAAAGTAGTTTCATAAAAGGGAATGGTTTATCGTGCGGGCTCTAAGCAGTAAGTGGTAATTTGGGGTGGTCACCCGATTCAATTTATCAGTCGACATGTAGCACGTCGTGGGAGAGAGGAAAATGCTTTATCGGGTAGGTAATCCTCATGCAAGTGGCTCATGCAATATGGCTATTAACCATTGGATTAGAGATAGTTGATTAAACGGTGGAGATCGAGCGAACTGTTTGGTGATCAGGCTAAGTGTAAACCGTTGGATTGGGTAGCAGATTAATGACGAAGATTGAACCCGATAAGGCTTGGGAAAGAGCGGACCCGACGAATTATGATCGGGAGTTTGATTTCTTTTGAAGTTCGCTCTTCGAAATCCACAGTGGGACCGGCGTTCATTATTGGGTTTCCATGCATTTTCATTGTTTGTTAATTTTCAGGTTTTAGGGGAATTACACCATTCAAACGCTTCTTATTTGTATAGGTGGGCCATAACCCACAGGTTCACGTAAGGATATTATGAAATGAAATGGAAATTGCCTCATCGCAATTTTCCTTTTCATCAGCATGTCTGAGATTTTTGTTCTAAATTGTGAATTAATTTCTGCAGAGCATTAGAGTAGAATTGTGTCTCTTGAATTAGATTAAAATTTCTTGAGAAGTTGCAATTCTACACCATATTTCTACATGGTATTAGAGCAGGATTCACACTAGAATAGGAATTTTGAAGTTTTCCTCGTGAACTCCGAATTTTCAACTTCTATGTAGAAGGATCTCTTCAGAGTTGGGAAGATTACCTTCAACAGGTTGAGATTACAATATGCCTTGGAACAAAGTGTGAATTTCATTGCATGGAAGTATCACATGGAGGCGATGCTTGATGACAATGGATTGCTAGAATATGTTAAGCCAGACATTACAAAACCAAGATCAGTTGATGCCCAAAACCTAGCTCAATGGAAAAAAGATGTAGCCAAGGCGAGGAAAATTATCTTGGAGGGAGTGCGAGACCACATTGTCTCAAATCTCCAAGGGAAAGAAACTCCTTTGGCGATGTGGAAGGAACTGACAGAGCTGCTCGAGAATAGTAGTGACCATAGGAAACTGGTTGTCAAAGAAAAAATTCGAAATATAAAGATGCAGAAGAATGACACTATTCCACAGTATCTCAAAAGATTTACACAAGTTTGTGATGAAGTTGGAGGGGTTGGTGTGATTGCTGCAAAAGATGACATGGTGAGCCTACCTCTTCTAGGCCTTCCCAAAAGTTGGCATAGCTATCAGGACTCGGTGAATGGAAGGGAAAAATTATCGAAGTGGGAAAGGTTGTCATCCGACTTGGTTCAAGAGGAGTTTAGGAGAAATAAGCAGGATGAAACTTCATCAAAGGGCGAGGATGAAGAAAACTTTCCATTGGTTGGAAAGGGAAAGAAGGGAAAAGGGAGGAAATCTCAAATCAAACCAAAATCCAGCCAAGGGGCCAAAAAGAAAGACTTTTCCAAAATCAAATGCTCCAATTTCCATGAATTCGAGCATTATGCTACGAAGTGTCCACAAAGCAAGAAGAACTCAGGAGGAACAGCAAGTGAAGCTTTAGCTTCATAGTTTGAGCTTGACTTCACTGTTATCGCATGTATGGCTAGCACAGTGATGGGGAGTGTGTGGTAATTGGACTCGAGTGCCTCGTTCCAGATGACAGGGTGTAGAGAGTTTTTTAGTGAATTGGAGAAAAAATATCTCCATATGCATATTGAGTTGGCGAACGATATAAGGTACAGTGCTATCAGGATTGGTACAGTAACCTTTAAGAGGGAGTCTGGATCCCCTCTTCACCTCAAAGATGTCATGTTTGTGCAAGGCCTAAAGAAGAATCTCATCTATGTGGCAGTTTTGGAAGACTGTGGTTATGATGTGATCTTCAACAAAGGGAAATCATTCCTTAGAAACATCGCCACTGGATAGGTGAAGCAAATCAGGGTTTGTCTAAAGAACCTGTATAAACTTGATGTGGAAGATTCTGCTACATCAAGCAATAAGGTAGAGAAAGTGCAGAACCGCAATCTCAGTGAACTTTGGCATAGGTGATTGGGCCATTTGCATCATGGTTCCTTAAAGATTATGAAACAAATAACAACTGGCCTCCCCAAAGGATCACTTGAGCATCAAGATGTCTACAAAGGTTGTACCTTAGGGAAGTATGTAAAATCCACATTCCATGATCGATACAACAAAGCACATGCAGTCTTGGAAAGAGTCCACTCTGATGTTTTTGGACCTTTCTCAACAACCTCCACTACCAGACATAAATATTTTGCTATTTTTATTAATGATTTCTCAAGGAAGTGTCAGATCTTCTTCACGCAGAAGAAGGATGAGAGATTCTCCAAGTTTGTAGAATTCAAGGCACTAGTTGAGAAAGAGACCAACAACAAGGTGAAGGCTCTCAAGAGTGACAATGGAGGTGAGTATGTTTCGAATGACTTCAGGGATTTTTGTGCAAAAGAAGGCATTTAAATAGAACTGATAACACCCCAAAACCCACGACAAAATGGGGTAGCTGAGAGAAAGAACTGAAGCATTGTTGGAGTTGTGAGAGCTATGCTACATGACCAAGGTTTGCCGCTACATTTATGGATAAAGGCATGTAACACAGCGGTCTACTTGCAGAACTGGAGTCCTCATCGAATTCTTGGTATGATTACACTGGAGGAGGCTTTCTTTAGGAGAAAGTCGGATATGTCTCACTTCAAGATTTTTGGAGCCCCTATTTACTGCCATGTCTCCAAAGATTCAAGGAATAAGCTTGAGCTGATCGCAAAGTTGGGAGTTTTCGTGGGTTACACTGAAACTCCATACAATTACCGTGTGTACTTAGTTTGCCTCAAAATGACAGTTTGTTGTGGTGAAATCACAACACCCCCATTTTTAACTTATTTATTTCAAATAATGGAGACCCTTTCCGTAAATGGCTAAATCACCTTTTAATGGTTTCTTTTGGTTAAGTGTCTTACAATTTTGCCAAATTTTTATTTTCTTCGGATTCTTCATTTGATTGCTTCATTGTGTTTGAATTTTCACAAGCTTTCATCTAATTTGGATGCACGGTTTGCAAATGGTGTTAATCTGAAGTTTTACAATTTTTATTGTTCGGGTTAAAAAATGTACAAAATGTATATTATTTTAATTTTTGTAAATAATTTCTAAATATTGGTTCCTAATTAATTTTTTCTAATTCATTCATTTTTCGCTAATTGTCCTACAAAATTGCCATAGCCAAATTGTAAAACAATTAACATTATGGTGTTTTCGGATTTCGGAAGTCTATGTTAAATCCCAATTTAAAAAAATACAAAATCCGAAATCTCAAAATTACAAAGTAACTATAGTTCTTTATGTCAAGACTTTTACACAATTACTTGTAATTTATGAAAAGATCCTGCTCCACATTACCCCTTTCCTTCCTTTACTATCTCGATCACCTCAACCCATCAGAACCTCCTAGCTTTTTAAAACCTCAAAACTCTAATTAAAAATCTCCCTAATGCAAAAAAAATAAAAATAAATAAATAAATAAATAAAAATAAAAAATACAAACAAAAACAAACAAACCTATAATGGCATTCCTTTTTAAATACCTCTATACATTCCTTTCCCTCGTCATCGGAACCTTCGTACATTTTTGTATCGAAACTTCTTTAACTCTCTGATGCCCCTCGACACTTCGTTAACCTCTGAGTCTTTTTCATAAAACTTAAAGATTTCTAATTCCTCTCAGTTAACTTACACCTCCCTCTTTCACTTTACCCTATACCTCGACGTATTGTATCGGAGCATTGTCAATGGGGCCTATCTAAAAAAAACTCTCCGAAGTTGAAACTTCGATGGGCTTGTTACAAACTCTCCAAAATTGAAACGTTGGATTTATATATGAGATTTGTGTTATGTAATGAAATATGCTTAAACAACATTTTAATATTATTTAATTTTTATTTATAATTAAATTAAATTATTTTTTAATTAATATTTTTATTTAATTATTGTAAATAATTTAATAATATGTAAACTATATTGAATTTGTAATTAATTAAAATATTATATTAATAATTTGTAATTTAGTTTAATAATTTTAAATAATGTGTTTATAATTAATTTAATTTTAATTAATTAATTTTAATTGTACAGTTAATTAAGATTAGAATTTTAATAATAAAAAAATTAATTTTGGTTTAGAGATGTATTTTTTCATAATTAGTTGACATTTCAACTTTGGAGGTTCATAAGTTGAGTTTTACTTGGCTAAATAAGACCTAGGACGGCTCGTTAGAAAGATAAAGTCATAGAGAATATTTATGGAGTGATTGCATCACCAGATTTGGTCATTAAGAGTCTAAAATTTAGCAAAAAATTAAGCTCTGAATTTGCAATCAAAATTAATTTTCTAAGTTTAGTTTTTTGCATTTTCATTTTCCCAAGGTCTCTGTTGATTGTAGATCCATTCAATTATGTCCTCTTTGACCAACAAGATCTTTACAGGGATCAATGGGAAGCTCTAAATTCTTTTTATTTATTTATTTAATTGAATTTTGATTGGAGATGTTTGTTTTCCCAAATTTAGTAATTATGATTTTGATTTGCAATTTAATTTACTTTTGATTGGTTTTTGGTAGGAGAGCAGTTGGGGAGATGAGGAAGAGAAGACTTGGAACAATGGAATTGCACCAGCAAGAGAGAAAGAAGAATTTTGGCCAATTAAAATTTGTTGGAGCAAATTTATTCTCCAATAGCTCTCTCATTTTGATTTTCTTTTGTAATTATAAATATGGCTTCTATATGGAGGGGGTTCCAAATCTAAGACTTGAGGAAGAAATTATCTGTAAATAAATGACTTTTTGCACTACTGTAGGGAGCAATATTTTTGTAGAGAATTAGCTAGTTTGGACCAAAATTGTGGAGATTAAAAGAGATGTATTTCAGCTCTGAAAATTTCATGCTATCATGAAATTTTCTGAGAATTTCATGCACTCAAAGGCTATGATCAGATCTTTAATTCTTGTACACTATTGTCAAAGATAGAGGTTGATTGGTGGTCTGCATTTAATAAAATTTGAGACAATTCTTGATCCAGATAAATATATTTTTTTGAAGTTTTGCACTATTGTAAATTCATTTAATACATGCTTGTTTTAATCATTTGAAAGTTATCTTTTAATGATGGATCTAATTGCCATCAAGTTAAATTATGAATTCAAATAGATAAATAGGACATACTTGTTAACTATTTAGCAAATTCATGTCAAGTTTATCTTGGTTTTAATAATGATTGTTTTATGAGAACTATTTCCTTAATGCAATCATATATGTTTTAGTTTGAATTCATTATTTGAATTTGGATGTATGTGCACCAGATATTTAATGACATATACTTACTTGAACTAGTAATAAGTCTTGAAACTCTTTCTTTGGCTTACTAGCTTCATTTTTATTCCAAATTCAAAGCTAGTCCAAATCCCCTTTTTAACTTGTTCTTAGTTGAGAGGGAGATTAATATTTCTTTCAATAGAGATAGATTTAGGATTTATTTTCTGTTAATTAGAGTAGATTTGTATTTAGCTTTAAATATTGCATTCTATAAGTTCTCTTACATAAGGGGTAGACTTAAGGATCATTTTCTTGCATGAGTTCTACAAGAGGGGAGATTTGATGTCTCTTTCCTATTCGCAAGTAATAGACATACTATAAGCTGGGAGAGAAAGAGAGAGGGTAACTGGACCCAATTGAACCAGTCGGAACCACCACTCCAAATGGAAAATGAGCTGATTTAAGTTCCCAACCAGGTGGTTTCCCTCATAATGTTCACATAGTCATTTTGGGCCATCAACACAGTTGTGCGAAGGAATGTAAAGTTTGATGAGGAGAAATTGATGTGGTGCTCTCTTGAGAGGGAGCTTCAGATCCCACAAGAAGAGGAGCTTTTAGCTCCAAAGAAAGAGCCTCAGGAGGAGCCTCAGGAATTTTTGGAGAAGCCACAAATTGAGGAGCAAAGATAAAGGCAGAGTGGAGACAACCACTCAAGCATAACCATCTAGAAAAGGCAGAAAAAAAACTAGGGAAGTTGATAGATTTGTGCAGGATGCGAGAGAGAATGTGGGATCTCTTTCAAATTTTCACAGGCAAAGGAGGTCACCTGAGTGGTACGCTCACTACATGGCTCTAATGATTGAGCTTATAAAGACTGAGCCATCCTCTTTCGAGGAAGTACTAAAGCAACCTATTTGGGTTGATGCAATAGCGGAAGCATATGAATCCATTGTAAAGAAAAGTGTTTGGGAAGTGATCCCAAGATCAGTAGATAAATTAGTTGAGGGTTCAAGATGGATCTTCAAGGTTCAGCATGCAAGAGATGGAAGCATAGAGAAGTATAAGGCCAGATTTGTGGCCAAAGGATTCTCTCAAGTTGAGGGAATTTCCTATGAGGAAACCATTTCTCCTGTAGCAAGGTATTCACCCATTAGATCAATTATTTCATTGGCTACGCAAATGGGGTGGAAGATCCACCATATGGATGTAAAAACAACATTTATCAATGGTGTTATTGAGGAGGAGGTTTGCATCGAGAAACCAAAAGGTTTTGAGACATTTGATTGAGAGTCTCATGTGTGCAGACTCAAGCGAGTGTTGTATGGTCTCAAACAAGCACCCCGTGCTTGGTACACCAAGATCGAAAATTATCTCATTGGTTTGGGCTTCACCAAAAGTGAAGTGAATGCGAACCTCTATCATATCTTGGTAGAAGGTAAATTGCTTATCATTGTTTTATATGTTGAAGATTTAATATTAATAGGTGATGAGTAGCTGATCAGCTCTTGCAAGGAGGAACTTGCAAGGGAATTTGAAATGAAGGACATGAGTCTCATGTACTACTTCCTTGGCTTGGAATTATGGCAAGGTGATGGGGAATTGTTTGTGTCTCAAGGCAAGTATGCCAACGAGATACTGCAGAGATTTCACATGGAGAGTTCTAAACCCATGGAGACACCTCTAGCGACTAACTGGAGGAAAGAAGATGCCACTTAAGGTGAAGAGGTTGATGTTACCATTTACCAGTAGCTATTGGGTTCATTAATGTATCTCGTGAACACATGACCAGATATGTGCTATGAAGTCAACCAGTTGAGCCAAGCTATGGTTAGGTCGACCAAATTGTATTGGAAGGCAACGAAGCATATTTTATGGTACCTCAGAGGCACTACCCAAAATGGATTATGGTACAGAAGAATAGAGGGAGTGAAGTTGTGTGGCTTCAAAGATGCAGATTGGGCAGGGAGTCCATCTGACCAAAAGAGTACATCAAGTGGAATTTTCACTGTTGGGTCCGCAACGGATTCTTGGTACAGCAGGAAACAAAGATTTGTGGCAGTCATATCGACAGAAGCAGAATACAAGTTTGCGATTCAAACAGCATGTGAGGCGATTTGGATGAGAAAGATACTTGTGGGACTGTTTGGTCAAATGACTAATCCAATTGTGATCTATTGTGATAATTAGAGTTACACTAAGCTCTCTGAGAATTCGATATTTCACAATCGATCCAAGCATATAGATATCTGGTATCATCATTTACGGGACACTGTGCAAAAGCGGATAATGTTGCTACAATACATTCCGACAAAGGAACAAGATGTTGACATCTTGACAAAGGCTTTGTCAAGAGGGAAGTTTGAATTCCACAGGTGTAGGATGTTGAAGATTCGATGGCAATTAGTATTAGTAGGATTCTTCTAGACTTGATAAAAATTTGTGAAGTGTTTGATCTTCTTCTTATTATTAGTGTGTGTGTTTGCTTCATCAAACTGCTACCAAAACGAAGAGACAAGAACACAATATGTTTGGCTTTTTTCCAGGGCCAAAACCTCTCCCTCTTGGAGAGGAAAACCCGCACAAAATTCTTCTTATAGATATTTCAATTGACGAACACCAAGACCTTGACCCTTGACCTATTATGTCACTCCAAGACCAAGACACCAATCCTCTTCTTTGTTATTGTTGAGTTCTTCATCATCACTGTTGCTTCACCGAGGTAATCATTGTTGCAAAATAGAGGTTATTAGAGCTACACCATTGTTGTCTCTTCACTTATATCCTTGTTTCTCCTTTACTGAGACCGAGATCATGATTGTGTTTAGTATGTTGAGAGTGCATTACTGTGTGATCACTGAGCTTCTTCTTGTCACAAATATGTAGAGACAAAATGTATCACAGTGGGATCATTGTGATCCTTCTTATCAGTATGTCAATACTGTGACTCCATTCAATATGCCAAGACAGTGATATCATCACTATGAAATCACTTCACTATAATTATGATGAGGCTGTGTGTACTATTATCTTGAGATCATCTCCATTACCGAGATCATGATTATGTCTTCTTCTTGTACTAATACCTTGTGACTGTGTTCTCCTTGCATCGAGAGATTTATTGTCATATTTATGTCAATACTAATACCACCGAGAAGGTTACACTGTCCATCGAAATCTTCATTGATATCCGAAATGTTGTACTCATTGTTCCATCTGAAAATTGCAGAGGTATGTCTGAAAATGTTAGACAAGTCTGAGTTTTTGCACTACTATTTTGCAGATACCCTAGCTGGGTATTTATAGTGGTTCGTCCTCCATAATTAGCCGACATGATAGTGTGAAGATGTGTGTTCGTTGATGCAAGGCGACATGACTTATATTTAATTTACAGGCTGACATAATTGTGTTTGTACATCGTTTATCTTGCAGAATTCTTAGATGAAGAATGGTGCTTGTCTTGGAGGGCTTCTTGACACTAGGTTGACCTATGTACATTACATAAATTCTCATAAAGAGCTCTTTAAAATGATATTGACTCTTCGACTTTCTTAGACCTATGGAATGAGCAAGAAACTCATTCATATAATTTTATAAAAATAATATTTCTTTTTCTTAACAAGTACAAAGATCAAAATTACATTGACAAATACCGAACCTAGTTACACTTTTCTTCAACACTCCCTCTTAACTAGGGAGGTAATTACAATGGTACTTGGTTATTCTTAATATGAATAATTTATCATAAGAAGAATCAGATTGGTAATCCCATTTGTATAGCATCATATCAATCAGCATTTTCATAGTGCAAGGCCTTGACTAACAGCTCTATCTCTCCATGAAACCATGAGCTACAATGTTGGCGAGACCAATGATTTATAGACACCTTCATCATTGTCTCTTAAGGTACATACCCACTCAGGTGTTCACTGAGTATGACCTTCTAGGACCATTCTTATCTTGGGTTCCCAGCCCTCAAAGAATATTGATCCTCTTGCCTACTCTTATCTTGGATGCCCTACACATCTTCAAAGAGTATCAGATGATGCTTACCCAATCCTCCCATTCATTCTTCCCAAGTGAAAACAAGAATCTTGTGTCTATCATGTGTCTACATTTCCATTCATGGCCTTCATCTAGACTTACAGTTGTTAGTCCTGGTCTAGTGCATGACACATGACATGGAAAAACACAATTGTCACTCCTTTGTAATCAGGGGTGATCTTAATTCAAACTCCCTCTTGATCAGGGACCTGTCAAAGCTCCCTCTTAGCTAGGGACTCTTCTATATATCAACAACTTTTTCTTTGTGGGTCCTTTAGCTACTTGATCAACTTCTCTCCTTGATGTCATGAAATTTAGTTGAGCTTCTTCCTTGTAGGGAAACAACCATCGATCACTTTCCTTCTTATTATGTCATGTCATTTCTTTCTTCATGGAAAGTGACCCTCTTGGTACATATCTGGAACCTTCTTCATATGGCTACTTCTTTTCTCTTCATGCTTCTTTCAATAGTTTCCATCCATCACATGAATGTTGGTTGCACTTGTACTTACAAGTCTTGTTCTAGTAGCCTTGCATGAACTCATCCAAATATTATTCAAGAAATTATATTAAATTAAATCATACCTTACAAGATGGATCTTCATCATGACATCTTCTTGTAGGTATCAACATCCTACACACATATTATCACATCTTCCAAAGATATCCATTATCAAGGGTCTTCATTTTTTTTCATACTTTTATCAGAGTCTTCATATCTTTCTAGGAGATTTCCTAGTCAAATATTCTTAGTCTTTTGGATGTTGATTGCCTTTCATCATGGTTTCATATCTCATGATCTCTTCCTTCCTCACACATTCCATAGCCTTCAATCAGAGTTTCGTTATTTCATTCAATCACCTCATACTTCATATGAGGACATATTATGTTGATTTCATCTAGTGTGACTTATGTCTTCTTGCATATTTTCAGAGGAATAGATCCTCTTTTATCTTGTCCGTGCTTCTCAAGATAGAAGCAATGATCCATGTTACCTGCAACCATATGAAATGACATTATAATATTAAACATAAGCATACATACCTTATTTTACCTTCAGGTCATCGAGGCTTCTTCCAGCAGCTTCCTTGATTGAAAAGATTTTCAATCCCTTGATCTGCTTCATGTCATCACATCATCATCTCATGGATTCCATAAGTTGGAGTTCCTATTGAAACACTTGCTTCCTCTCTAGATTAGTGAACCCTACGATGAGGATTCCATTAGATAATTTTGAGGATCTTGTATATCCCCAACTGGTAGATGTTTCCTTTTTGACTTGATGTATGATGAGCCTTAGATGACTCCTGTATTTCCTTCAATGTCCACTGAGGTTCCTAAGAGCTATATATCATACATGTTGTCCGCCATGGATTTTTGTCCTTCATGATCCCTGTGGAGATGTTACGTGCTCTTGTTTCTAATGCTTCCATGATTCCATGATGCATATTATTATCATTGTCATATCTTATGACACAAGATCTAGGAGTTTATGATAGGACCTTTTTGTGAGGGATATTATCTTACTCATAGGAGAGATTTGTTACTCCCTCTTTCCTTGGCCCTTTTCTTCAACTTCCTCCATCTTTCAGTTGTATGAGCTTCCAAAGTATTTCTATAGCATTGAATCTTAACTATACTTATTTTGTCTTGCTTGAGGACCAACCTTGCCTTCATTTTTTGCACATGGTTGAGTTCTTTTAACCTTCAATATTTTTGCCATCAACTTGTCCTTCTCTATCTGGCATAGAGACCACAAGTTGTTGAATGAAGTAACCTTCTTGTTCATGGACATTTGTTACCTTGATTGTTAGTGCATTATGGTTATCTTCCTTTCTAGGTCTTGTAGATGGAAGATATCCTGCATCCTTTGATACCCCTTACTTTCACGTAGATCAGATTTCATGTGACCTTCTTCATTGCATCTTAAGAGAATGATTTTATCATCTACATCACTTTGATGTCTCCAATTTTTCTATGTGAGGGAATCTTTCATAAATATCACTTTTCATAAATTCGGAGGAGACCTTTTGATGACTTCATCTACTTAGAGGACTATGTATGTTCTCCTTCTTCATGCAAGGAATCTCGATAACCCATCCAATTCATAGATGTCCTTGCAATAATGAAGTCATTTAACAAAACTTGAATATAGAATAAAAAGATACTTACTTGTCATGTGAAGATGAAATCTTCACCTTGATGCTTTCTTGAATGATCTCCTTCAATGAGATTCTTAATAGAGTTCCAGAGCCTTTCTTGAGACTTCCTTGAATTGTTCAACACCAAGAACTACTGCCCTTTATGATATGTTGAGATTATTTGATTCCTTGACTGTGAGGGTATGGAATAGAAATCAAGAATTTTGAGAGCATTTTCATGATGTCCACCCGAGATGTGGCATTGTGTTCTCCTTCTTAATTGATATCGTTGTAATGTATGTTGTGACTGTATATCTTTGTAACCTTGTTGCAATGCTCCTTGCTGGAGTAGAACATTGCTTGAGTTGACTAGCATGAGAAAATATCTTTGTGGCCTTCGAGCATTGTTCAATACCAATCATCGAAACTGCTTAAGTCATTAAGATTGTTGTGGTATGACATGGGTTGTAATGACACCCAAATTTTGAGGCTAGCACCGAGACTGTGAAAGGTATTGTGTTTTCCTTTTGTTGTAGTGTAGATTAGGACTGCTCCTCAGATTTTCGACCTTCTCCAAGATGATAATATTTGACTTTGAGTTATCTTGCTTTGTAGTCATATTGATAAGGTTCTTGGTGACCTTTTTGATGATGACTGTGGAGAAAAGGTTATTTGTTGATGTAGACTGCTTGTTGTAGACTTGATCCTTTATTCTTGACAAAACCCTTAACGTTACTTTGATGCCCTTCTTGAGGATTGATCCTTGTATGTCTCTTTTGTTTCCCTTCCTTTGAATTTTGCACCTTAGCTCTGATACCATGTTGAAGAATCTAGGGCAATTAGTATTAGTAGGATTCTTCTAGACTTGATAAAAATTTGTGAAGTGTTTGATCTTCTTATTATTATTAGTGTGTGTGTTTGCTTCATCAAAATGCTACAAGAACAAAGAGACAAGAACATAAGATGTTTGGCTTTCTACCAGGGCCAAAACCTCTCCCTCTTGGAGAGGAAAACCCACACAAAATTCTTCTTATAGAGATTTCAATTAACGAACACCAAAACCTTGACCCTTAACCTATTATGCCACTCCAAGACCAAGACACCAATCCTCTTCTTTGTTATTGTTGAGTTCTTCATCATCACTATTGCTTCACCGAGGTAATCATTGTTGCAACACAGAGGTTATTACAACTGCACCATTGTTGCCTCTTCACTTATATCCTTGTTGCTCCTTTACTGAGACCGAGATCATGATTGTGTTCAATATGTCGAGAGTGCATCACTGTGTGATCATCGAGCTTCTTCTTGTCACAAATATGTAGAGACAAAATGTATCACAGTGGGATCACTGTGATCCTTCTTATCAGTATGTCAAGACTGTGACTCCATTCAGTATGTTGAGACAGTGATATCATCACTATGAAATCATTTCACCATAATTATGTTGAGGTTGTGTGTACTACTGTGTGATCCTGAGATCATCTCCATCACCGAGATCATGACTGTGTCTTCTTCTTGTACTAATACCTTGTGACTGTGTTCTCCTTGCATCGAGAGCTTTATTGTCATATTTATGCCGAGATTGATACCATCGAGAAGGTTACATTGTCCACCGAAATCTTCATTGATATCCGAGATCCTATACTCATTGTTCCACCCGAAAATTGCAGAGGTATGTTCGAAAATCTCAGACAAGTCCGAGTTTTTGCACTGCTGTTTTGCAGATACCCTAGTTGGGTATTTATAGTGGTTCGTCCTCCATAATTAGCCGACATGATAGTGTGAAGAGGTGTGTCCGTTGATGCAATCTGACATGACTTATATTTAATTTTCAGGTTGACACAACTATGTTTGTACTTCGTTTATCTTGCAGACTTCTTAGATGAATAATGGTGCTTGTCTTGGAGGGCTTCTTGACACTAGGTTTACCTATGTGCATTACATAAATTCTCATAAAGAGCTCTTTAACATAATCTTGACTCTTTGACTTTCCTAGACCTATGAAATGAGCAAGAAACTCATTCATATAATTTTATAAAAATAATATTTTTTTTTTACAAGTACAAAGATCAAATTTACATTGAAAAATATCGAACCTAGTGACACTTTTCTTCAACACAAGATAGGGGTGGTTGATAATCCCTTTCTTGCTGAAAAATGCAGCAAAGAGAGTCGCAATTTAATTTTTCCTTTGGTCAAATTGAGAAAAATTGAATTTCCACATCTGCAGACAACTTGGAGGCAGTTAACTTATGTGACATGGCTCTTGTCACTTAGTTAGCTCAGTAAATTCTAGTTAGAGGGCTTGAAGTTCAATTAAGCATGTGCGATCGTTAATTTGTAGTAATCAAGGTCAATTATTTCCATTTGTATTCAGCTAAACTTGCTCTAACTGTTGATAGAACTAGTGGAAGTTCAGTTGAGCAATGGAACAATAGTCTAACTTAGTGATCATCTTGTTAACTTATCAATCAACCCAAAATAGCTAGTGCATGCAGAGAATTCAAGTTCCCTGGCTATGGTGGAGATTTCAAGGCAGTGTAACATCAGTTGTAGACTAGTGTTGAGTGTACATGTTGCATGTAGTCAAATGATCAACCTTGGGAATTGCACAATCAATTGGCGGAAAATTCCTAAATAATAGGGGCGTAATTCCTCAAGAATTGCGCAAGGAAATAGGGTCTCAAGCAGAGGTAGAAATTGACTAAGTCTGGGTCAGAGCTTCTCATTGAGCAGAGAGATAGGTTATTCACTTGCAGGTTGAGCTCAGAGTGAGCTAGCAATTGTAATGCATTCTCTATTCATTTGATTAATGCAAGAAGACATAAGGGGTTTTTTAGCAGTTGTTTTCCCCTAGAAAAATATTGTGCATGTGCATTATTTCTTATTGCATGTCTAAGATTGTTGTTCTAAATTATGAATTAATTTCCGGAAAGTAGTAGAGTAGAATTGTGCCTTTTGATTTATATTAAAATTTCTTAAGCAGTTTCGATTCTACACCATATTTCTATAGAAGTAGGATGGAAGAACGACCTACCCAACAGTGGGATGTTATCACTAGGATTGTTTGAAGTTTAATTGAGCTTGGATGCCCCTTGAGATATTTTAATTCCCGCAAAGGTGACTCCCATCCTCAACCCCTCCCCATGAGATTTGAACCAGTGACCTGGTGTTATAGACATTTTTGTGCCTTACAGCATGGAGCATGAAATGTCAATAATCTGAGGGATCCAAAGTCCCTAAACATGTTGTTCCTACCCCTAGAGGAACAAGGTCAGCAAACCACAGCACTACAGATCAGTTCTCCACTGAAAAACACTCAAAAACAGGTCAATTTTGGATCAAAGCAGCTGCTCCACTAAGCATCTGCGCTGAATGTCAAAAGCTCTATGGTGTACCTGCGCTGCATAGCAAGTGCAACAAAGGCTACCTGCGCTGGGCGTACTTTGACATGTGGAGGAATATTTTCTCAATGTGCCAGTGCCCAGGAAGCTTCCAAAATGACACTTGGATCAGAAGATTCGCCTAATGATGAGTAAAGAGGTTCTAAAACTCCAAGTGGAAGGTAGAAACTCCGAGTGGACTCAAGGACTGAAGAACAACTAGAGTTGAAGAGGACAACAAGTCACACATCAAGCTGACTTATCTTCACTCCAAAACTCTATATAAGGATCTCATCCCATGGGATCTGGAGGCGGGAATTTTGTGCAAAGAATTGATGTTGGTTTACAGTTGTGAGTATTGGGTGATTGCTTGAGGGAGGTGAAGAGGAGATTTCTTTCCGTCGGGAAGGTGATGCTGGATTGGACCTCTCACGGTTGTATCACCGCCTGAACCTTACTTCCTTATATTAATAAAGCATTTGAGGTTCTTCTATTCGCATGTGTTTCAATGGTGTATTGTCTTACTTGCGTATTTGATTTATGCTAATCCTTGAATCAATTATGAATGCATGCTTCTTGTAGTTTCCTTTTCTTGTCTTGTTCACAAGATCTTGTGTAGCTGGGCCCGTGAGAAGACTTGGAGCTGGGAGCGAGCGGCAAATAGAGGAGATTGGATCGACCATTTGCGCAAGACATCGGTAAGTGGATCTCTTCCTTTCATCTCTTGCATGTCATAAAGAAGTAACTTTAGATAGCTTTGCTTCAGCTGTTGCTAAGGAACTATCACCCTTAGAGTGGGATAGGGTCATTCCGTGTTGGATAATTTTCCCCACAACAGACTGGCGACTCCACTGGGGATCGTGTCTTGTTGGTAGCTTGTGTTTCTTGCTATTCATTTCCTAAACAAAGGGAGTACCGAATCGAACTGCATTCGAATCCTTCGAATGCAAAGTAGAGGGCAGCTACTCTAGCTCAGTGCTGGGCATGTTTATGATTTGAAGAGCTGATCCACAAGGACTCTTTTTAGCTCTTTGTGATAGTGTTCATCTTCCTTAATCATCCTCTAGTGTATACTTGGCTGATAGCCTCTGATTTGGCCAAAAACCATTGATTTTTGAGCAAACTGTGACCCGGAATCTGAGAGAGACGAGAGTTGTCTCTTCAGTGCAGCTGCAGCAAAGGCTACCTGCGCTGCAACGCAGGTCCCGAAGGGGCTACCTGCGCTGCATGTCAGATTGACAGTGCAGTACCTGCGCTGCATGTCAGATTGACAGTGCAGTACCTGCGTTGATCCAGTTTTGCCTTGTGCAACTGGGGTTCCCTACTGTCTGTTGCCCAGTTTTCAATATTGTTTTTGCAGCCTGTTGTCAACCTGTATACCCAGCTGAAACTACCTTTCTTTGCCTTCATTCCGCCTCAGTTGTATGCAGAAACCGTGATTGTTCTTATTGTATTTCTTGCTTTCATTCACAGTTTCCCGTAGCGAAAGTGAACTAGTCTTGCTGTGACCTCTTGGATCTAGGCCTGTAAGAAAGTGTCGTTGTGATTCTAAGAGCTAGTTTATTACTGTTCATAGCTGCTTGAACATTTGCTTTCGTTATATGGTTCGAATTTCAGTATTTCTTGTGTTGAAACGAGTGAATCTTAAGGTGTTCTTTTGATTATTGGACAAAAACTTGTTTTCTTTCACTTGAAATTGAATTCGAAATTATACAACAGCTTTCTTTTTGTAATACATCAACATTAAGGAAGAAGAAAAGAAATACTTGCATTGTGCATGTGCATTTTGACAGTTTGCATGTCGATTTAGGAAAAGTGCATCAGTGTGTGCTCTATGATCTGTTTGAAAAGATGATGTCTTTCTTTTCCCTCAGTAGCTAAGATTTTCATAAGTTGAAAGAATTGAAAAAAGCTTGCTTATCATTCTTAGACTGCATTTAGGAGTTGTATCATACATCACGTGGTGATCCATAAAGGCAAACTGCTAAGCAAGATCAACCTAAAAAGAACTGAATTTATCTAACAACGCTTTGAAACATAACGAAACACAGTAGAGGTCTAGGTAGAGACGTGTTCCGGCATCGTTAAACATAGTGACCGTCGATCTCTACGAAGGTGGGTGATTCCTCCTGAGGGACGATAGCACTAATACGGACTTGTGCCCCCGCGTACCGTCACGTATATTGGGGGACCCCTATAGGAACAAATCCTTTATCCATAGGAAGCCATGTCGGCCACCCTACTGATCGCGATGCAGTGAACACAACATTCACGAAGATCAACCACTCGTACCGTAAAACGTATTCTGTGGTTTCGCGAAAGGTTTGGCACACCCTCTGCCTAGAACTCCAGAGTAGTTTCTTTTGGCCTTTTTCAAACTCTATAACTGAAAAAGTCCATCCGAGCATTTGTCACTTCGGGCTCGTTAATACATCGAAGGAGACTAGAGTCATCTTTAGCTTTTTCTCGACTCTTAAAACATGAAAAAGCAAGTTGTGTCTTAAAAAGCGTCTAAAATTAATTCAATTCGAAAACACATTTTTACCCTGTGCATTGTTGGTTGATCAAGTAATCCGCAACCATGGAAGAAAGTCAATCAATGAACCGTCGTTCGCGGAGGCGTACGAGTCAACCGTCTTTGTCTCCGGAATCGAAAACAACCCGGGCAAAGCGATCTCGTTCAACTGGTTCCAAATCTCCTGTCAAAGTTAGAACAAGTGTTCCGACGACATCTGAGGTTCCGGTTACTCCAAACATTTCTGGAAACCCTGCCCCTATTGAAGAAGTTCAACAACCCCAGAAGGACAGTAACACTGATCCTAGTCTGAGAGAAAATACTTGTGTTACCGAATCAGTTCCATCAGTGATCGGTTAAGAGAGTCTTGCTCCTCAAACAACTGTCGCTGTCGAAACAACCCCTTCTTTAGCACCAGAAATATTCTACGGACCTGACGGTCTTCCTCTTCCACCCGGTCTGATCGCAATAGAAGAAATTGTAGAAGATCCGCAAGCAACTACTCCAACACATTTTGGAGCAGGGATCACTCTACTTCCTACTGCATCAGAAGCTAGCCTATCACCCAAAGAAGTTCCTGAAGAATCACTAGGCAATCTACTGGATAGACTCAAAATGTCTGAACAACCGTCAACATCTAGGACTGTGCCAAATGACACAGCGACAACAGAACTCCCTGCAGTCATTCCGACAATGTTCGCCGGCATACCATCTGTCCCTAACTCTCAACAGCTGGAGGGGGTCCCTTCGGGGGCCATGACGACAGTATGGTCTGTTCCTGTTTGTTCTCCCGGGATAATACCCGGTAACTCCTATGTTGGAACTCAACAAATTGATCCTTTCGGAAATCAGTTTGGGCAATCCGGTCCTCGAGGTGTAATAAATCCTCTCGGTTCCGGACCACCACCATATGGGGGGCAATATGCTTTTTCATTACCCCCTCCGGGAGGTTACCCATACGGGAGCTCACAACCATACTCAGGTTATACTGGAATAACTACAAGTGGTTGGATGCCTATGCTACCCCAGCAACCAAGAGTTGTGTATTCTATGCAACAACAGATGCCTGTGACGAACATCCCGACGACACCAGCAATTGTGACTGTGTCGCAAGTTCAAACAATACCTGTTGCATGTCAACCTCAGTTTTCTCAGGTTGTAATGCAACAACCCTTTGACCCTGCAACCCAACCACAATTGCCGACTGGCAGGGCGACACAAGCACAAACGGGTACCCTTACCCCTCATCTTGGCCCAGTGGTAAGCATCGCACAACAACCAATGGTATCACAACCATGGTTGGTGCAGTATCAACAACCGCAGTTCCAGCAAGTGTACCAAGGTACCGAGCAGCAGATTTTTGCGAACAATGGACAACCGTACCTACAATACGGTCAAAACCAACCACTTTACAGTGGGGTAGTCCACCAACCGTATCAATCATACCAGCATCAAATACATTATGCCGGTATGCAAAGACCAACTGCTCAGGCGATCCCCTCGTATCCTGGGTACGCTTCGCCTAATCTGAGTCAACAGCTGCCATTCGTGGCAACTCTAGAGTTACCCGATTTACATCGGTTGACGAATGATCCGATTGCTTATGCCCCTTGGTGGCCAGCGATTCCTCACAAACTTCCCTCCGACATTCCTAAATTCAATGGAAATCCAAGTGAAGACCCGTCGAATCACGTCATGACCTTTCATCTATGGTGTTCCTCGAACACTCTGAACGATGATTCGATAAGACTTCGCCTCTTCCAGAGGACATTGACAGGTCCGGCGGCTAAATGGTATATAGAATTGCCAAGAACCTCTTTCGACAATTTCAGCTCCTTAGCCACGACTTTCCTAACCCATTTTCAATTACCTATCAGGTATGAAACAGGAACTGAGATACTGACCAACTTCAAACAGACGATAGCTACTCACATATCTGATCACATACATGAGTGGCGTCGCCGTCGTAGGATGGTGAAAACATACGTTCCTGATCAGCTATTAGCCGAATGGTTTATAAAGTCATTACTTCCGGCTATAACGGAAGATGTGGCCAAGGGGGGGGTCGTAACAGAGGAGCAAGTGATTTCTCGTGCTCAATATTTAGACTTGGTATATACTCAGTCTGGCACACTCTACGACAAAATACCTGATGCCCCCAGACCTGAATTTTCAATTCCTCCCCCTCCTAAATCGAATATTGACTCTCATGCCGAAGATGGCGTGATTGGCACTGCAAGCGCGAAGTCGAAAAAGGCTTCACCTCAGAAAGCCCGTAAGACTTCAGATCGAAATGCCCATGAAGAGATTCTTGCTTTGGAAGTAAATGCCATATCAGCAGATAAAGGCAAAGAAACCAATCAACCAGGAAGCAAGAAGAAGCAAAACAAAGGGAAGAAGAAGCAACAGGATGGTCCGTCACCTGAAAAAACTTCTTCAAACCCTCCTGAGAAAGGGAAAAAGAAATGGCCTTGTATGATATGTGACGAAGATCACAAGACAACAGATTGTCCATACAAAGCTGAGCTCAAGAGATTCTTTAAAAGTCCAAAGAACCTAGCTGTGTTGACAGATCCATTTCCCAATCCAGGTCAAAATATGGTTGATAGTGGAAATGCTTCCCCGTCACAAGTGCTGATGTTATCGATCTCCAAGCAACAGAATGATGCTTTGATTTCGACAAGGAACAAAGATTACGGGAATCCGCAACTGTCAAACGAAAAAGGTAAAGATCAACCTAGTAGTTCGACAACAACTTCGACAGAAGTTGTCCCACCCATAATGCCAGAATTAACGATAAAACCACCTAAGGGTGTAGTACACAAGTCGACTTTTAATCCTCGTGCCAGAGCGGCGCAGCATTATAACATAGTAGAAGATTTGGCTCAATCGCCATTCGCTATGTCGACTCTAGAAGTACTACAAAATTGTCCATCCCAAAGGCAAGCATTGTTATCGGCAATAGGGGGGGTTGATCCTAAGGATTCCAATCTTGTGTCCTTTGATCACAAAGGGTATGACCCTCAGTTACCAGCTCAACTAGCTTTCCTTATTCAAGTGAAGGCCCTCAACAAAACTGTTCACAGAACAATTATTGACGAGGGGGAATCTACATGTATTATGTCTATGAGCTGCTGGAAAACGCTAGGGTCGCCAACCTTGTCGAGATCTTCGACAACACTAAAGACTTTCGACGGTAGGACATATACCCCTTACGGTATTCTAAGTAACTTGAAGGTTGAACTAGGTGGAAAAACAGTAGAGATTGATGTTGAAGTCATAGATGGAAATCTGGATTACAACATCCTACTGGGAAGACCATGGATCTATGCCATGGCAGCTGTCGTGTCGACTTATTTTAGGAAGATCGCATTCCCGTTTGAAGGAGGGATTACGGTCGTCGACCAACAGAACTTCCTCCTTAATGGTTCACAAGTTACGGGAAGCATTCCCATGATCCATGAAAGCGACCATTCAATTCAAGATATAGGAGTAGGCCTGTTGAAAGACCCCACGATGATGGGGACTTTCTCGCTACCAAATCATATGTACATAGGAAATGTACCATTGGTGGCTACCTGCAACATGATATCTTCCACGAAGGTCGCAAAAGACAAAGTCATCATGGATCGGGCAATGGTCTTGCACCCGAGCCCAATCGAAATATTGTAGCAATCAATGTTTCAGGCATGGGAGGCGAGCCCAAATCAATGCTCGTCAAGCGTTTGGGTAGATAGGTCAGGAGAATGTGGTACCCCTTTGGATCCTTGGTCACGAGTGCATGCAAGTGACGAAGGAATCCTGCAATCAATGTGGATTGAGGGGGCACCATGGGATGATAACCACCATCGTTCCCTTCCTAAGGAAGATACTCAAGGCGACCTGTATCACCCCTCAGTATTTGAATTCTTAACGAATACTGTAAATACGGTGGACTCCGAGAGAAACCTATCCAATATAGAAGAAACTATAGCCATAAATATCTCGACCAAAACAGACATTGTAGAGAATATTTATGTCGGCAAAGGTTGTTCCCCTTCAGAACAAGAAATATATAAAGCTCTTTTCCGCGAATTTAGAGATGTCTTTGCCTAGTCATATGATGAAATGCCAGGCATTGACTCGAGTATCGTTGAACATGAAATTAAGATGTATCCTGATGTCAAACCAGTAAGACAACGGCTTCGGCAAGTACACCCCAAGAAGGCCGCTGCCATTAAAGCGGAAGTTGAGAAACTTCTCCATGCTGGTTTCATCTACCCGGTTCCTCTAACCGATTGGGTATCGAATATTGTCCCCGTTATGAAAAAACAAGGAACAATACGAGTGTGCGTCGATTATAGGGATGTAAATCAAGCCTGTCCAAAGGACAACTACCCTACACCCTTCATCGACCAGATAATTGATGAATGCGCCGGATGTGAAATATTTTCGTTTATGGACGGATTTTCCGGGAATAATCAAATTAATATCCGCCCACAGGACCAGTCAAAGACTGCATTTATTTGTCCGTGGGGCACCTTCGCTTATCGAAAATTACCCTTTGGTTTAAAGAACGCAGGAGCGACGTTTCATAGAGCAATGAATTATGCTTTCCATGACATCAAGAACATCGTTCAACCTTATCTTGATGATCTTCCGGCTCATTCGCAAAAGCGGACTGATCATCCGCAGCATTTAAGAGCGATATTTCTACAATGCCGACACTACAAGATAAGACTCAATCCGCACAAATGTGTGTTTTGCGTCGGTTCTGGTCATTTACTTGGCTTTATAGTCTCCAAGGATGGGATTCGTCTCGATCCTTGCAAGGTGCAGGCAATCATTAATTTGCCTCCACCTTCGAACTTGCTTCAGATTCAGAAACTCCAAGGGAAAGCAAACTTTCTGAGGAGGTTCATTCCAAATTACGCAGAACTTGCTAAAGGTTATACCCGTCCCCTAAAAAAGGATGTACCTTTCGTCTAGGACCAGGTTGCACAAGCTTCCTTTGATGCTTTGAAAGAAGCGCTAGTCAAAGCATCATTAATGTATGCCCCAGACTATCTAAGGGACTTTAACCTATATCTGGCTGCAGCAGATACGACCATAGCAATGGTTTTAGTTCAAGAAGCCGATGGAATTGAACACCCTATATATTATTTAAGTAAAAACTTAAATGATACAGAAAGTAGATATTCTCATGTTGAAAAGCTAGCACTTGCTGCTGTTCAAGCGATACAAAGATTTCGGCATTATGTCCTCTTCAGGAAGACCACCGTATTGTCAGATTGCAACCCCATGACTTATATACTGTCACGACAGTTGCTTGGGGGCAAATATTCAAAGTGGATAGCCATCCTTCAAGAGTTTGATCTGGAATTTGTGAAATCCAAATCAAAGAAAGCTTTAGTTTTCGCAGAATTATTATGCGATCACCCGTCATCGTCCAACGATGAAACATCCAAAGAATCGATCGTGGACGAAAGTTTGTTTCTGATATCAGCAAGTGATGAGTGGTATGGAGATATAATAGTTTATCTCCGAACCCAAAATTTTCGGCCAGACACCTCTCACTCAGAACAAAAACGCATTCGATACCAAGCAAAAGACTACATGATCGTCGGTGATACGCTTTACCGTCGTGGTGTCGATACGGTCCTGAGAAGGTGTCTAACCCATGAGGAGGCCGAAAAAGCCCTGAATGAATGTCATTCAGGCACCTGTGGGGGGCATCAATCTGGATATGCTACAACACAAAGAATCTTACGAGCAGGATACTTCTAGCCAACCATGTTCAAAGATTGCATAACCGCAGTTAGAAGTTGCCATGCATGTCAGATTTTTGATAGCAAAACCAGAAGACCCCCCGCTCCTTTACAGCCAATAATAGCTGTGGGGCCTTTCGCCAAGTGGGGCATCGATTTCATGCAATGTAACCCCACCTCGACCGGGGGGCATGGGTATATTATAGTCGTAGTTGACTATTTTACCAAATGGGCCGAGGCGATGCCTACATTGGATAACACTGGTGAAACAACAGCCCTATTCTTTTTTAATCATGTAGTCGCTAGATTCGGCATACCACAGGCCATAGTAACAGATCATGGATCGCATTTTCGCAATCACATGATGGTTGAATTAACTGCCAAACTAGGATTGTCTCACGACAGCTCTACTCCGTACTATCCGCAAGCTAACGGACAAGTTGAAGCAATCAACAAAGTCCTGAAGCGCATGCTGCAAAGGATGGTGGGGGTTCACAAAAGAAGATGGCATTTGATCTTGTACTCGGCTTTGTGGGCCTACCGAACATCGGTAAGGAATGCCACTGGGTTCACACCGTTTCAACTGGTGTATGACCTAGAGGCGATCCTACCAATCCAGTGTGAAATTTCGTCCCTTAAACTCGCAATTGATCTCCTCCCCGGAACTTCGGAAGAAGAGGCTCGTTTCTTGGAATTAATCCAGTTGGATGAAACCCGTCGTGATGCCGCTTTGGCTAACGAAGCCCATAAGAAACAAATCAAGGCGCAGTTCGACAAAAATGTCAAACCTCGTGTCTTCTCAGAAGGTGATTTGGTCTTGCTTTATGACCAAGAATCCGATAAATTGGGAGCTGGGAAATTCAAGTCCTTATGGATGGGCCCTTATATTGTTAAAAGTGTGTTAGCAAAAGGAGCCTACGAGTTGGTAGATTATGACGGGATTCCACTGGCGCAACCCCACAACGGGTTGTACCTTAAGCGTTACTATGCCTAATAGTAACCTGTATGCTTTTGTTACATTTTTGTTTTCGCTAGAGCGTTTGTTTCGGTTTAAGTAATCCGCATTTTTTACACTTATTGCAGATGTCAAATCCATTGGAACCGTGGGTTGGATATGCCGACGGAGCGAGTCGTAGTTCGAGGAACCTATCCTCTGCAGCATGGGCCATTTTTGACCCAAGCGACGAGTTAGTGAGTTTCAGGGGGGTATGTATTGGTCAATCAACAAATAATATCGCTGAGTATAGCGCGTTGATAGAGCTCCTCTCTGATGCCATCACCCATGGCATACGTCGGCTAGTCGTCAGGCTAGACTCACAGCTCGTGGTACTACAGCTCAATGGTACCTACTCTGTCCGAAATCCAGCTATTTATCGCAAGTTCCTAAGAGTTAAAATCTTGGAAAGACAGTTTAATTTTATCCAATATCAACACATTTCTAGAAACTTAAACACATTAACCGACTCATTAGCAAACTATGTGTTAGATAGACATTTGCAAAATTGATAAAAAGAGAAGCATCATCGATGTTTCATACATGGATCACATAAAAACTGGAATAAACCCCGAAAATCAAAAATATATATAACTGTTTACGGTTTACATATAATGTTCTGTAATCAAGACAAAATCGGTCATACGACCCCAAAACTCAAAAATGGCTGGGGGGCACCCTAGCCTAGTGATGCTCATGATAACATGCCACGGCATGTGCGATCATGTGCAGAAGACGAGACCATCGTCTAGGAACACCAGCAGTATGTCGCTGCAATCGTAGAGGCAACTCATCGATCCGTACATCCGGAATCCCAAGGGTAAGACCCTCGACCTGTTCCTGCACAGCTGCAAGAGTCTCGGCCAAGTCAAGGTCACGGAGAATAGCTCTCCCAGGAGCCTCCCCTGCTGGGGCAGCGGCCGGAACTCTCGGACGAACTGCTGGACGGACGGGGCCCACATCTGCATGCACACATGAGTTTGATTAGAGTCTTGAAAGAGTAAAGCACAAGTACATTATAAATAAAAGACAGTAAACAGTGATAAGGTCAACATATTTACCAAGATCACCCCACTACGTGCCGTCCGGTAGCACCAAATCCGGATCGCCTCGGAAATCCATGCCAATATATGGATACTCGGAAAAAGCCATATCCTGCCTCTCGAACCACCTAAAGAAGGCATCAGTAAAAGTAATCTGGGATTGACCTGCGTGTCTGGACATGTGGTCAACCCACCTCTGCATGCGTGGCTCAGTAGGAGATGGCAAGTCGAGAACAATATACTGAGGTTGCATCAGGGGTATCTTCTCCAAAGCGAAGGCAGTCAAAACTGAACCGAAGCCAAAGTTCTTCAGTTTCCCGTCCTTTACTTTGGTCAACTGGTTTTTCATCTGAACCAGTACTGCATCACACCAGTTAAAAACTTTCGGCTGAAGACACTCCAGGGCGTGCTGCACATAAGACCTGTTGGCAACATGAGGGGATGCGCTGTCGGCCATCCTACAAATCGTGTACAGAATAGACCTGAGAGACCTGTCAGTGATATCACGGATAGAAACCTTGCCGTCTCTGCTCGGCTGGGATCCTTCCCTACAATACTGACGGATATAATCTTTCACGGAATCGCTCCCTCGGGCCGAACCGGACAAGGAAATGGGGGCACCCCGCCTTGACAACCCAGTCAAGAAGTAAATGTCCACTATGGTCAAAGGGATGGACTTGCCCCTAATCTGGAACACTTGGTTAACAGGATCCCAAGCATCAAGCAGGTACTGCAGTAAACGTATCTGTGCCCTCATGCTAGATATGCGGAAGAATTTTAGCAAGACACAGTTCCACAACGCGCTCATGGTAACAGGATCATGGAGGGCAACCATGTCCTCCTCTTCATGCTCTCGTTCTCGCCACGTAAGAGTCATTCTGCTCCAATAAACTCTGCAAAACAAACAAGAGGAGGAGTAAGATCCCTGACTCGGTAAAGAAAATGGCAAAATTCTCATGAAAAAGAGTACAACCAAGAAGTTTTCTGCGCCCAACGCAGGTAGAGAAGGGTCTCACCTGCGTTGGGGGACAAACTGCCTTTGAAAAATGAGAACCCCAACGCAGGTTTCGAATGGGGCACCTGCGCTGATGGCAGAGTGCCCTAGTGAAACCCCAGGGGCTCATGGGGGCAGGAAAACAAGCATAAAACTGAGAAATAAGACCATGAAAAGATAGAGCTAGGGTTTAGCTCCTACCTGGTGGAAACGGCGCTGAAAATCGTCCACAGAATCTCCCGAAATCAGCTGGTGAAAAATCGAGAGGAAGAGGCACCTCCAAAGCTCCAACAAACCAAATGCGCTTGAAATGGTAAAATGAGAGGTAAAAACATCTTTTAATTGCTTTTTACGTAGTTCAAAGTGAAATATTAGTATTTTTACTTCATGTTATCCGTTTCTAACAAGTTTGTTGCAGCAATTGATGAAACAGTACTATCTCTGGAAAAGAAAAACTAGTCATGGTAAAATATGAATTTGACCTTATCAAACATGAGCAGTTTTGGCAAAGTTCATGCTCGTTAAAAAATAAACGCAAGATTCGAGCAGTTTTAACGCGGACTTCATGCTCGTTAAAAAATAAACATAAGCATGTGAGCAAGCTTCCCCCAGAGTTCAAGCTCATCAAGAAAAAATGAACCGGTAAATAACCATTTGAGACCGTAAATTCATCAGCCATAAAAGCCTTGGTCGTGTTTGTGCACCGTCACCTCCACTTTTCATTTGGCCGATCATTCACATCCACTTGATTGTTTACCTATTTTGAGGAACAGCTGCGAAGAGTGATTTCACCTAGCCATCCTTGTGACACTGCCGTGATTGGAAAATTCCAACCTGTACCTGGAATCTGCTGCTATCCCTGTTTATCACTCGTTCCTCAAAATACGAGTCTTCTTTGAGCTCTTTTCACTGACTCGTAAAATATGAAAAGTTTGCCGAGTTTTGGCCTTCCAGCTCGTTAAAAGGACCGGAAGAGCTATCCCTCCTCTAGATTTTAATCTTTTTGGACCTGAGGGATTATTGCACAAAAAGATCGAGCGCTTGTCTAGTTCGGCTCGATAAAGATATCGAACATTCATCCCCTTCTGTATTGTTTTATACTTTTTTGGACTTAAGGGATTAGATGACAAAAAAGGACCCCTGGAGTCCACTTTATGTACCCTTTTCAGACTCTCTAAAGATGAAAAGGACCGAGTTATCTTTGTCGCTGGGCTCGTTAAAAATATTAGATAGCGACAAACTTGTCTTTAGACGAGAACGAGTTTCCCTATCGTTAAGCTCGTTAAAACATAGCGACGGGCTTGCCCGAAGGGCAGGTTATAGAACAAGCATATGTTATCCTCCTCAAGCTTGACAAAAATAAAGAGGTACTGGTCAGAAATGACTGGGGAAAAATTGGGAAGAACCTCAAAGCTTAATGGTAGCAAGTCGCTCTTGAACATGACTCTTTTGCCTCCGTAAATATCGGGTTGGGTTATTATCATTCACCGGTCCCTTCACCATGGTCTCGCCATACCATCCATACATGGGGTAATGATACCGATCCATCACATCAGTGTCGTTATATGTTCAAGAGATGTCATTCAGAAAGTGTCAACCGGGTCCCATCCACTACCATACATCATCTTTCATCCTTCCATGACCGCCACCCTGAATCATATTTCACAGATCGTTTTCACCATCATCACTAGCTCTGTTCCGTGTCACTGATGTGGGATTCATTAAGGCCCTCCTTTGACGGATCACTTCTTGTCGACATCAGCTCACTATCCAAGAAGTTGATCTAGGAACACCCCCTCAGTACTTTGAAGCTTGCATGCCTCAATGGCAAGTTTCTCACTTCCGGCGATAGGTATACATTAATGACCTTCGACCGGGAGACTTTGCGTGGTGTTCGACGTCAGATCCTATATTCACGCCACGTGAATTGTGCTGCAGTACCTTGAGGGTCATCATCATTATCGGTGATTCCTCTCGCGCTTGTTAACAGTTTACATTATTGACTGGTAATCAAGCGATGTCTTTCCATGTTCGACTTCAAGAAATTCTCACATGGATCGACTTGTACTAGAGTGAAGATCGGACAAGTTTGAAGACCCTGGATCTAGTTTCATCCATCCGGGCTGCGATATATATTCAGGAGATAAAAACATAGACATGTGCAGCAGATGATCATCCTACTAAAAGGATGATAATTAAAAGCAGAGAATTATCAGTCTATTATCAGACGATCGTCTGTTTATGGACAACAAATGTATTTATAAAGCTGAGCATGGGAAATGCCCGCATCAGCTAGATCATGAAGAGAAAGTATGAAAAGATAATGTATTGTATTGTATTTTGTTATAGGTCACCTCCCGACGATTGAATGAACTTCGGATCCTCCTAATAAAGTATTTCACCCGATAAACGACCTCATACTTTAGGGGGCAACTGTTATAGACATTTTTGTGCCTTACAGCATGGAGCATGAAATGTCAATAATCTGAGGGATCCAAAGTCCCTAAACATGTTGTTCCTACCCCTAGAGGAACAAGGTCAGCAAACCACAGCACTACAGATCAGTTCTCCACTGAAAAACACTCAAAAACAGGTCAATTTTGGATCAAAGCAGCTGCTCCACTAAGCATCTGCGCTGAATGTCAAAAGCTCTATGGTGTACCTGCGTTGCATAGCAAGTGCAACAAAGGCTACCTGCGCTGGGCGTACTTTGACATGTGGAGGAATCTTTTCTCAATGTGCCAGTGCCCAGGAAGCTTCCAAAATGACACTTGGATCAGAAGATTCGCCTAATGATGAGTAAAGAGGTTCTAAAACTCCAAGTGGAAGGTAGAAACTCCGAGTGGACTCAAGGACTGAAGAACAACTGGAGTTTAAGAGGACAACAAGTCACACATCAAGCTGACTTATCTTCACTCCAAAACTCTATATAAGGATCTCATCCCATGGGATCTGGAGGCGGGAATTTTGTGCAAAGAATTGCTGTTGGTTTACAGTTGTGAGTATTGGGTGATTGCTTGAGGGAGGTGAAGAGGAGATTTCTTTCCGTCGGGAAGGTGATGCTGGATTGGACCTCTCACGGTTGTATCACCGCCTGAACCTTACTTCCTTATATTAATAAAGCATTTGAGGTTCTTCTATTCGCATGTGTTTCAATGGTGTATTGTCTTACTTGCGTATTTGATTTATGCTAATCCTTGAATCAATTATGAATGCATGCTTCTTGTAGTTTCCTTTTCTTGTCTTGTTCGCAGGATCTCGTGTAGCTGGGCCCGTGAGAAGACTTGGAGCTGGGAGCGAGCGGCAAATAGAGGAGATTGGATCGACCATTTGCGCAAGACATCGGTAAGTGGATCTCTTCCTTTCATCTCTTGCATGTCATAAAGAAGTAACTTTAGATAGCTTTGCTTCAGCTATTGCTAAGGAACTATCACCCTTAGAGTGGGATAGGGTCATTCCGTGTTGGATACTTTTCCCCACAACACCTGGTAGGACTCAACCCCACACAAACCAATTGGTCTACACCTCATGGGTAATAAGAAACCATTTTATTTTTGCAAGTCTACAAGTCTGAAGATTACAACAGTGTATCATACTTCAGATCTGCCCTATAAGGTCAAATATCATCCTTGTTTGGATGTCTGAACTAGGATCAAATTTAATGGGATAAATTTGCATGATCAATCCCATGAAACGTGCTCATAAAACAGATTTATACAACCCTCAATTCCACCATATTGTGTTGCAAATTAGATGTGTAAATAATATCCATTTATCTACTTTCACATCTATCTTGAAATCTGGAAATTCATTGTTTTCTATACTCGACCAACTCTGAAATAAGACATAAATTTACATTTTTGTCTCATAAATACATTGTACAAGCAGATTTATACAAAATTTATTACACAATTGATCAGATCTAGAAAGGGGCACGAACCCGTTCACATCGTGACCAATCAATCTATAAGTAAATTGCCACGGAGGTTGTTGTGCCATCATCATTTATATTCAATCGTTTATCAAGCAATATATCTTATATCCATAAAAATAATTCTATCTTTACACATGCAAATAGATATTGTTTGTAACATTGGCATCAGAGCTAGTTTGATTCATCCATACAGTGCACTTGGACAATCCGTAAAACACCATTAGCATTGTCGTACATTGATCAAGTTGATTCACTGTGAAAAAAGAGTGGGCTATACTACTATAGCCATTGTGTTACCGTCCATCATCTTTCGTACACACCTTATGCCATTCGACTTCCTCAAGCTGCCACACTAATTCCCTATCCAATCGCACTACCCTCTATCCCACCATTGTCATTTCTTTGTCACAATGTTGATCCCACCGCACCCCCACTCTTTTTATACTCATCCACAATCCCCATACTATCTCCCTATTTCCACAGCATTGTTTAACACCTTTGCGGTACAAATTGACCATTGTTGCTCACATTGTCTTCCCTTCCACCCATTCTATCCACATTAATCAACTCGAACCATATGACTTATCTAGCCTTTATTAACTAATTTGTTTTCACCTTCATAAAATTATTGAATCACTTCATAAAATTAATTATAAAATAAAGTTAGTTAAAAAAGTCACCTTATAAAGTTATTTTATAAAAGAATAATTAATTAATTAATCAATTATATAAAAGGTGGAGTCTCTAAAGATAAACATCAAATCCGAGATGGTTAGTGTTATGCAACCAAATTACAAAATAGAAGAAAAGATAAATCAATGACTTGAAAATTAGTCTCTTCGAGAGGGAAACCTAATTTACATCACATAAATGAACAATTCTTGGATGATACAAATGAAAAGACCTCATCTCTATATAGAGGAGTCTAAGGGTTCATAATATAATCAAAGCCTACATAACAATAATAATGTAAGGGCACAACAATAATAATAATAATAATAGCGGGCTTTTATTAGGCACAACAATAACAATATGGGGGTTACATTAACAATAACAATAAGGGGATACACTAACAATAACAATAAGGAGGTTACACTAGTATTATAGGGACCTAACATACCCCTCTCCTTCAAAAAAAGTGGTGTCCTCAATGCTTGAGTAGCTATGGATGCTTCTATATAAAATTATCATCTTCCCATGTGGAATCTTCAACGGGTAAGTTCTTCCACTTAATGAGATACTTTGAAATTGATCGATTCCATCGCTGTCGGACTCTTATTTCTATGACTACTTTAGGCTCCAATATGATTTTCCCTTCTTCATCAAGTTTTGGCAATATTTTTTGAATTGGGAGCTTCTCACCGATTTAAGCATGAAACATGGAAAATTGAGTGTACTCGAGAAGATGCATGCAACTCCAATTTGTATGCCATAGTACCAATCTTTTGCAACACCTTGTAAGGACCATAGTACTTGGGTGATAATTTATTATCCTTCTTATCTTGCTTGAAGGACATTTTTTTTGTATGGTTTTAGCTTTAAAAATACTCAGTTACCTAAGTCAAAACTTCTTTCACTGCGATATTATCTGTTTGTTGTTTCATTCAATTCTGCGCCAAAGTGAGGTTATCCTTTAAGAGTTGGAGAAATTGTTGTTGATGCTTGATGTGATCTTCCACTACTTGAACCTTAGAATTTTCTCTTAAATATGATGTGATGGACAGTGGATGATATCCATAAAGTGCCATAAATGGGGTCATTTTTGCTGTAGTATGGAAGGACGTGTTATACCACCATTCGGCCAGAGGTAACCACTTGACCCATTGTGTTTGTTTATCAGATACAAAGCAATGAAGATATCTTTCCAAACATTTGTTCACTATCTCAGTTTGCTCGTCAAATTGAGGATGATAATATGAGCTATGAGTTAATTGAGTACCAAGACAAAAAATAGTTTCATCGAAAAATTTCAGTGAAAATAGAACCTTTATCACTTACAATAATCTTTGGGTTTCCATGTAGCTTTGAATTGTTTCCATAAATGCAGTAGCAATTATATTGGCTTTAAAAGGATAAGACATGCACAAAAGTGTGCATACTTGGTAATTCTATCAACTACCACCATGATCACACACTTTCATTCAGACTTGGGTAAACCTGTGATAAAATCCATTGAGACCTCATCCCAAAGGTAACTTGGAATGGCTAAAGGTTGTAACAGACCCAGAGTCTTAATTGTCTCAACTTTATTTTGTTGGCAAACCAAACATTCTACCACAAACTTCTAAATATCAGATTTAAGGCCGTCCTAAAACAATTTCTTCTTGACCCTATGGTAAGTTTTTAAAAATCCTAAGTGCCCTCATAAGGGAGAGGTGTGCAATTCTAAAAGAATATTTTGTTTGAGTTGAGAATTCTTACATAGATATAAACGATCTTTATACCATAATGAATCATTTTTCCAAATAAATGTATTAGATGTACTGGGATCTTGCTGCAACTTTTGAATGAGTTTCCACACCTCTTCATCATTCTTCTATTCATTATTTGTTTCAGTTATCCAATCAATTTGGATAATAGAAATGGCACAGAGAAATGCTTTTACATCCTCATCTTTTCTTGAGAGTTCATTTGCAACAATATTTTTCTTCCCTTTTTCATAGATGATTTCAAAGTCATAAGCCAACATCTTTGTGACCCATTTTTGCTACTCTTCTGTAGATAATCTTTTTTTCAAAGAGTATTTAAGACTATCATGATCTGTTTTTACCTTGAAGTGTTTCCCTATTAGGTAAGGTCGCCATTACTTTATGCATGTAGTATTGTCAACATTTCCTTCTCATAAATAGGTTTGTGTAAATATTTTCCCTTGATTGGACAACTTTCAAAATCAATGGGTCTTCTTTATTGCATTAAAACAACCAATTCCATTTCCTGAGGCATCACATTCCACAATAAAGGTTTTTGTGAAGTATGGCGTAGCTAAGATTGAGTTTGGCACATTGCCTCTTTAAAATATTCAAAGGCCTTAGTTGCTTCTGGAGTCCAAGAAAATGCATCTTTCCTCAGTAATGTTGTTAGAGACGACATTATTCTCCCATAATTCTTAACAAACTTGAGATAATACCACGTCAACTCGAGAAATCCTTGAAGATGCTTTTGGGTTGTGGGGATTTTCGATTCCTTAATGGTTTTAATTTTGTTAGGGTCTACTTTAACACCCTCGTGAGATACAATATGACCCAAATATTCCACCTCATGTACTCCAAAGAAAGATTTGGAGGTTTTTTCATATTATTTTTTCTCCTCCAATAGTTTGAGCACCATGTTAACACGTTGAACATGATCCTTCTAAGACTTGTTGTAGATTAGTATATCAACAAGAAATACTAACACAAATTTTCTAAGGAAAGGTTTGAAAATGGAATTCATCAAACCTTAAAATGTATAAGGTGCATTAGTAAGGCCAAAATGAATGACCAAAAATTCATAATGACCTTCATGAGTTATGAATGTTGTTTTCAGATTGTCTTCAGACTTCATTCTAATTTGATGATATCCTGAATGAAGCTCTAGTTTGGTGAAGTAACTTGCTCCATGTAATTCATCCAACAATTCATCAATGACAAGAATGGGAAATTTATCTTTAATAATGAGCTTGTTGAACTCCCTATAATCCGAACACATACACCATTATCCATCTTTCTTGTGCACCAATACTACTGGAGCAGATAAAGAACTTTCGCTAGGTTGAATTATATCAACCTCTAGCATTTCTATTGCCATAAGTTTAATTTTACTCTTTTGGGAATAGGGATATCTATAAGGCCTGATGTTTAGAGGAACACTTCTTGGAATCAAGTGATTAGCATGATCATGATCACGAATAGGTGGGAGGCCTTTGGGAGTCTCAAATACCTTTGAATGATTGTCTAATATTCTTTGGAGATCTGGAAAAATGGATGATTTCGATGTTTGAACATCTAGTGAGCATAATTATGTAATTATGCCTCGTTGTTGTTTCTTCAAAATCTTTGTCATGCCATTAGAGTTGATTATCTTCATTGGTTTCTCTGTGATGCCCCTTAATTCAATTTCCTTCCTTCCCAGGAAAATTTCAAGAAAGTTCTTGAAAATTAAAAGTTGTCATTCCCAAAGATTGTAACCATTGGACTCATAATACAACATCAGCACCACCCATTGGAATGGAAAGCATTGAACTATTCAATACATATCCCCCTATGGTTAGATTGATATTATGACACTTCCCTAAGCAATTTATAGTTCCGTCATTTGCAACCATCACTTGACACTCTGGTGCTAGATATAGAAAGCAATTCAATTCTTTTGCTATCTTATAATGAATAAAATCATGGGTACTACCAGAATCGATCAGCACTATTACCTTTTTTTTCTTGATATATCCTTCTATCTTGAGAGTTTGAAGAGTGGTAATTCTTACTAATTCATTACAAGATATGGTAAAATTAATTTCTTCTTTATTTGGGGTTGGTTCCTAGTGTAGGTCCTCTTCTTTTGATGTTTCTTGTTCCTTCTCTTCCTCCTCTTCACAATCTATGTAAAATAATTTATTTTCAGCATTCTTATGACCCTTAGAGTATTCGTTATCACAACTGTAACAAAGTCATTTTGTTTTTTTTTCCTCTAGTTGTTGTGGTGTCAACCTTGTAGGTTGTGGGTGGCTAAGCGCAGCAACACTTCCATCTGTATAGTTGTGAATGGTAGACTTCCTAGTTGCCATAATTTTGATTTCAACTTTTTTTGCCACCTTGAATGTCTCCTCCAATTAATCAAGTTCCAAAAGGCAAATCTCATATTGGATGTTATCCTTTAAAGTCCCTATGAAAACATCAATCCTATGGTCCTCTGGAATATCATTTACCTTGATATTCAATTTTTGGAAGTCCTCAATGTGCTCCACCATTGAACCCTTTTGTCTGAGATTAATCAATTGACTAAAGAAGGTATTTCTCTTTGTATCCTCATAATGTGCTATGAATTCTTCCGCAAAAATTGTCCAAATGATGATTGCTTACGAGAACAAAGCCATCGATACCACACAAACTGATTATGTTCTAAATATAAAGATGTAATGTGTCCCTTTTGTGTGTGTGGCACATCACGTAGATCGAAGAATTGCTCCATCTATAGTATCCATACCAGAACCTTGCCATTAAACTTCATTATGTCGATCTTTGGAATGTGGTGGGTCTTAAACCCAACATTGGAGTCTCTAAAATCATAATTCATATTTATTTTGTCCTCATCATGATTTTCATGGATTACCTTCTCACTAGTAGGAAGCCTTTTTTGCAACAACTTTGTCAACCCTTCCCATTTGATATTCATTGTGTCCATGCCTACTCTAAAAACTCCCATATCTGTTTTTAAACCATCCTTCAAGCCTTCCATGTTTCCTTTTATTTTGGCTTCTAAACCATCCATCTTAGCTTCTAGTTCATTTTTGGTTACTCTTTGCGAGAGTGAAATTTGTTGCACTTGGTCTCATAATTTTGATATATCATGTTGCATTTCTTCTTCTTCTTCATCTGTCATAGTAAAGTTTTCCTGTTGCTTACTAGGTGTGTCCATTTTTTTGTTTCGAGGAAATTGGAATCAGACAACGATATTTATGCTTCATTATGCCCTTTGAATCACTTCAAACTAATTTTTCAAACAAAATTTAAAAAAATATATACATTTTCTTGTTTTTTAAGAGCTCAATATTGAAACTGTTGTATTTCTATAATTTTGGATCTCCAAGGTTTGAAATTTCGCCTTGTGGTAGCCCTCTTAGTCTTCTTTCCAATGGCACAAGTCAAATTGAGATCGGATTCTTCAAGAAAACGTTATGCCCAATCTCCCACGATGACCTGATTATAGAATGGTTTAGTAGAGCTAACTTGTACAAAATTCCACGTGTCATTGTTTCGACCTTCAGACCTGAAAAATGATACATGAAAACCCGCAGTCTGTGACTTTGTGCACTTTCAATCACTTATTATGAAATTCAAATCTGATTCTCGGAAAGAAAGCTACAATGATTTTCCCTAGGTCACATGTTTGAGATTGAATTATGGAGCCTACAAAAACCTTAACTTCTTCGGACCATATCTCAGAAAATATAGTGAACCAAGATCTGAAATTTTTACACGAAGTTCACCAAGATTTCAGCTCCACGTGGTCGAAATTTCAGCTTTTGAAACTGTTATCACTCAGATTTTCCTTGAAGTTGTTGGGAAGAGGAAAGGGGTATGAGGTAACCACAAACCAACTTTTAGATACAGAATCTAGCCAATCTGTATCCAGAGAGGGCTCCCTTTTTAAGCTTTAGCTTTGTTTTGAAAGATATTAGGCTAGTTATGAAGTCTAAGAGTTTTGGTTGAGTTGGGTGGTGAAATTCAATAGCAGAGGGGTAGGACTGAGTAGTTTAGGCCATTGGGCTAATGGAGTCAAAGAAGATGGCTTAACTGGATTTGGTTTCTTAACAAGGGATGGTTTCACAGGGCAAGATAGTCAAACAGGAAACAAATAAAGACTTAAAATAGATGGAATGGACTCAAAATGGGTGAAAGGCAATTAAGAATCCTTCAACACCTTCGAAAGAGGGAACTTGAATGATTACTAATAAAGAGCATTTAAGAATTCTTTACTAAATAATCAAAATGAATAAACTAGGAAACAGGAGCAACTAAGAATTCACTGTTTATCCTAATTCAAAGGAAAACATTAAGAACAACAATGATTGAAGACAAATTACACTCAAGCACTTTCCGAATTACTCTTTTTCATTTATCATTCAGATATGAAACACAGATGATATAATAAACAAGGAAAATTTTAAAACATGAGATATAGAAGACTTATTGATCCGATGTCTGACTCAAGAAATCTGTGAAAAGTCCTTTGCATCAATTCTTTATCCAGCTAGCCATACAAATTTTTTGTCCAACAGCACTTTATTCCAAAATGATCAGTCTTGCAGCAATGTCTAAGAATCCATCCTCAATACTCCAATTGAGGGAGTATTTATACAAAAATTTTACAAAAAATATCTCATAACATAGTGAGATATATTCTAGGATGACTATGAATAAGTTGCAAGAAAATAGAGGCAAATGGTCTCGTGGATAGGAGAAAAGGTAAACTAAAGTTGTGTTGTTCCTATTCTTGTGAGTGTGCTGTAGGCAAACCCTATGATTTGGCTTGTTGTTGTCTTCTTTGGTAACTCTGTGCTAGCTGCTTTGTTTTCACTGATACTCTTTACCTGTTCTGATACACTTTGACCTGTTTGATCTTTGTTTATCCTTTTTTACCATTACTTACTGCAGTGAATGACCAAAATTTACCCAAGGATAATTTTACAAAATGTCTAACATTTCTTCCCGCCATTATGCTTCTGGTATTCTGGTTTTTTGAAGCTTTCTCAGGGTCTCATCAGTTTCCGTATACCTAAAAAAGGTAGGCTGAATTGGAAACAAGTGTTTTGTCTCATGTTCGACATAGAACAAGTTCTCTAGACTGTCATAGAGAACTCTGCCTGTAGGCAATGCTTTTCTTGCTGATACACTTGTTGATGGACCTGCCTAGTTGCCTGCATACTTATTCAATGTGTCCACATAATCTTTATGATTCATTAGTTTATCGTGAATAACTAAAGGACTTGGCAACCCTTTATTCTGCAAAATCTCGAATCTCTTCATGAAAGCATTAATTTCTTCCTGCATGTCATGGCACCTTCTTTCTAAGTTTTGCATCAGAGTTCTTTTAGTAAAAACCCTTTTGACTTCCAAAATTGTCCCTGTTCTATCTTGAATGCCCAGCTCTTCAAGCTGGTACTTATTCCTGGTATTCAAAAACTGTATGAGCCTGATGGCTTCCTTAGGCATATTTCCTAACTCTACCCTTGCCTTTTGAACTTCTTCTTGAGCTAGCTTCACTAAATCAATTTGCTCAAAAATTATTTGAATTGATGGTCAAACATCATTTATTGATTGAGTGATGTTGGCCCAAAGAATTTTCTTGATTTCTGTCAGAGGTTTTTGAAATGTGAGATCCTTTTCTAATGATTTTACTAGGTTTTCTAACCCTTTGATCTCTCTTGTCTTTTCTGCAACATTTATCTTTGAGGGATCATACCTCTGTTCCAAGTTGGCATACTGTTCTTGTACCTTTTTTAGTTCTGAAAGTTGCAGTTTCATATCCTCCATTGATTTTATTAGTTCTTCTGTGTTTAAATTGACAGTACTATCCTGTGCTGCTCCTATTGTACCTGTAACCACCTCTGTTGTGATTGTTGGAATGTTTGGTGCCAGAGCTGCTCCAAGAGTTGAAGGGACTGCAGTTGAGACTACTAGTATCACATTGGGAGGCTGAGAGGTCGACTCTCCCTGCTTGTCCTTCAATGCTTTTTCAAGTTCTTGCTCAGTCTCATTCAGTCATTCATTAAGTTTTAAGAGAAAATCCATCAACTCTTCTTCAGATTTTTTCTTTATAATTTCAGCAGTTTGTGGATGCATTGAAGGTGGCAGCTTTAGTTGCTTCCTTAGGGCAGCAATATCTTCATCTTTTTATTTGATTAAGACTTTTGTAGCCTTAACATCTTTGGAATCATGGCCCAATCCAATAATTATTTCTTCTAAAGACTTTATTCTGTTATATTTGGCCTGGGAGGAATCTTTCTCCAAATATAGTTGGGCAGTTGTGTTATCCAAAGAATTTTCTAGCCTTTGTGCCATCATAGCCTTACTAGTAAATGTGGAATAAATCATTTCTCCAGTGTGTTTGTGCATCTCAATCTAATCCAAAGGATGAATATCCTTTGCCATGACTTCAAAATTGGTTCTAAGGTAGTCTGTTGTTGTTTGAGGTTGTTGCACTTTAGGCTTGAAATAGCTCATGATCATTTTTCCTTCTTTGATGTCATAGGCTGACATCAATCTGTTTTGATTTGAGGGAGCCATTTTCAAAAATTGATTGTAGACTTGAAGCTTTAATGGATCATTTCTGGCTTTTATGTTAATAAATTTTCTTTTGATATCTGAAGTGTCCTTTACTGGTGGCCTGAAAGAGGATACCTCTACACTTTGTTGCCTCTCTAGCTCCTTTCTCTGTGAGCTAGTAGATGTCATACCTACTGGGAAAGTTTGTTGGCTATCTCCTCCTTCTCTCCTCTGACTATCAGTAGTCTCTTCAACATATTCTTCTTTTGAGAGGGGATTTAGTCTTTGCCTTTTGGTACCAGGCTGTTCTGAAGGTCTACTGGCAAGGGTGGTTGTTTCTCTATCTCTCTTTTTATTTCTTTCCTCATTTAGAGGAGTTTGCAGAATTGGAGGTTCTCTCACATTGCCCTGAGGGGGAGGAGTGTGCATTTGGGCCTGCTCCTTAGAGGTTTTAGGCTGCTTAGACATTGTAGACTGTTCTGTGGCCGGTGTACTAGTTTCTAGTTCCTTGCCTTTGGATGTTCCTGTGGCTGGTGTGCTGGTTTCCTGGGAATGTTGCTGAGAGGTTCCAAATGTGGAGGGATCACTCCCTGACCTTTGTACCTGCCCAAAAGAATCCAGGTCAATTATTTTCTCAAGATCTCTCATAACATTTTCAATATTTACCTGTTCACTATCTTTTTCTACTAGGGTCCCTTCCACCCATTCATCCATATTTGCAAATTGTTCAATGTCTGGAATCCTATGGTGAATGTATGGTGACAATCTGTTCTTCATTCTCCTATCACATATAAAGTTGTTTGGATCATACGATACCCACCAAAAACTCTTTTGCAACTTAAGATGATCTTCTAAAATTCTTTCTACTTCTTTCCATGCATCCCTAGTGTTACAGACAAAAGGGCCTAACTGATTCTTGATTCTAAGCTGGGCTTTCTTCTTGGCATTATAAAAATGGACCAGGTCTGAATTTATCATTTGCCTAAAATATTCCAAGGCAAAGAGCCTCATTGAAACATACTTTGGTAGCTTAAAAGGGCAGAGCTCACACCCCTATATTCTGATTTCTGTATGGTTCTTGTATAGGTACCAATCACCTATCTTGTATTGCTTGGAGAGCTGGAGGATCTTTTTCATATCACCATGGATCCTAGGAGGGGAAACTCCTGTCAACAAGGTGATTGCTGGATGAAAAAATAGGTCAATGAATTCATTGTAGGAGTAAGGGGTTTCAAAGGAACTGTGGAAGACTGCAGACCAGAAGATTACAAACCTTGGATTTCCTCTGGTGTCAAGTTTCATGACAGGGAAGGGGAAGTTCTCTGACTGATAATACAACATAAGATGATAGATGAAAGTGGTGTATTTGAAAACTCCTTCATTGTCCAGTCTTAAGAACTGGTCATGAATCTTATTGGCAATGTAGGAGGCATAGTCATACTTAATAGCAGGGGGTTGTCCAGGAGTGAAAATTGACAACAACACTAGGGTTATCTCATCAACATACTCACTAGTGTTGAATCCCATGATCAAAGATATCATATCAATTATGAGTTGGCCCATATCTATGAAGAAAGTCTGCATGTAAGGAGGTGGGCCATTAGGCTGATGCTTTGGTAACATGAAAGTCTGACAAATGCGTTTCAGTTCTGACTGGGAAAATTGAGTGGATTTCTCAAGCAAATATCCCATGGAAATGGAGGTGAGAGCTTGACTGGAGTGAAATTGCAACATTTCATTGATGGATTGAGCAGTTATTGGAAAGAGGACTGTTTGGCTTGGGGACATTATTGCTCTGAAGTTAAGGTCATAATTGGCCTGGCATTGGTGGATTATATCAGGAAAAACATGGACTGAGGGGAGGAAATACATGGGAAGATTGGATTCCCACAGTCCTAGAATGTTAGAGCCATTTAGATAGTTATCCCTACTTTGGAAAAAGACTTTAAGGTGGTTTTTATCAGTGGATAAGTCTTTTATCTGAAAGCCTTTATCCGCAAGAGGCAGATAATCCAAATATTTATGAGGGGCATTCATGGGTGCAATAGACAAAGCCACGGGGGTTTCCATTTCTGGTTCATGTGGATTCAGAAAAGATTTTGGGTTTTCAATGGAAAATAGGTAAATTCACAGGTCTGGGAACTTATATGGTGAAACAAAGACTGAATTTGCAGTGAATTTTGGTATTTTATGCAGAATTACAGTGTAAAATGTGAACTTGCAGGGTTTTGGTGGAAATTGGATAAATACATGTGTTCGGGGAGTGAACAGTGCGGAAACAGGTACATTCAATAGCTGACAGGTTCTGGATTGGTTCGGCTGCAAATTTCTTGGCAGAGTGGTGGTTGAAAATCTTTTACAATTGACCTCGACATTCTTTGCATGGGAACACTGGTATACGGTAGAAAACAATGAAAATGACATTCACTTGTTTTATTAGCAAAGTCAAGGTTGGCGGGGGTTTTTGGTTTTCGGGCGGATGACGTGCGCCAGGAAAGAATTGACATTTTGTCGTATATGGAAAGCGGTAAGTGGTTTCATCGCACCACTTTTGGGGACGGGCGGTATTTAGTTGGGACCCAACGATTCCATAGATCGCTTGACACGTGGCAGAGGTATGGGAGAAAACCACTTAGTGGGGTGCGCCATATTGATTAAGGCCGTCAGATCTGAAGAGCGCGATCGGACGGCTGGTGAGAGATGCGATACCGCGGGGTTTAACAATGGCGAGCCCAACATAATTAGTTATTAATTAATTATATTGGGGGCGACATGATAGGTCGGGGTGAGTTATTTATTAGTCCTGATGACTAATTAAACCTCTTTAAACAATGGCGGGGTCGGGTTCTTAATTAACTACAGGTTAGTTAATTAATCCCAGTTTAAAACATATTATGGTTATATTTAACCATGGGGCGCATTATATAATAATTTGGGGTTTTTTCATATTTTACAATAATACGGGAGTGGGTAGTTTTTCTTTTATTTCGGGAATTATATAATAAAAGTTAAAAGTTAATATTACCAAATGAATGAAAAGAGAGATAAGTCTAAATATTCCATGTATATATTTAAAACTTAGGCTATGTGAGAAATGAGGGTTTTATGGAAAATGTTTTAATTTTTCTTAGTAAAATAGGATTTTACTTAGGGAAAAGACTTATGAAAGTAAATGAATGACTTTATGGATGATTTTTTTTTTTTTCTATGTAAAGGCTAGTTCTATTATAAAGAAAGGAAAAATATGTACAATGGTTAGACCTTCCGAGGAGGCCGAGGCCAGTCCTCAAACAGTAGAAGCTGGACTATACTGTCTATCTGCTTTAACTGAGTTACAAAACACAGTCCATAATGATTTTTCCTGGACTTCAGATAACCTGGACTCGAACTGACAAAAACACCATTGCTACTGGCAGGACAGAACCAGTTTACATCATTGACTCTAATACATAGAAAGCATACTGTAATAGCCTGAGACTTACAGCAGTAGATAAACTGAGACCTTGGACTGAAATGAACAAAAGGAAACAACAACATTGTCATCGACATAATTGCAAAAAACTAGACAGAGCACCCGAAGAGGCTTAGGCAGGCTGGCTGGGCGACGCTGGCTGCTTTCCCTTGTCCGGACTGGGCGAGTCGAGCCAGATGACCAGCCCTTCCGCGTCCTGAAACAGCTCTCCCGATCCAGGCTGAGCATGTGCGTTGAAGACTTCCCTTTCCATGGTCGAATTAGGTGGCGGCAGAACCTCTTGCATGGAAGCAGCAAGACCCGAAACCTCCTGAGCCGGTGCTTGCTGAACCAGGGCGTCCTGGGCCGGGGCCTCCTCAAAACGGTGAGCTCTATACACCAGTCCATTCATGTCGCCCAGGAGAATGTCACTGTCCTGAACACTTGCAGAGGCAGGGGAGGTTGAATTGGGATCTCCGGGCTCTTCCTCAGAAATGTAAACCGTGAGATTGACAACCACTTCTGGTCTGACGAGCCGGCTAGGAAATCTGAGACGAAAAGTCTGGTAGGTGCCTTGCGGAACAAGGCATTCCTGCTCTGAGCTAGGGGACGAGGGCGGAGCGGAGGCCATGGGCGAAATTGGATGCAGTTCTTCCAGTTCAGGGCCAACTCGGATACCAGACCTCCCTCCCCGCCTGGGCACGCCTCTGCTTCTCGGCATGGTGCCTAAGGCCAGAGACCCCAAACGCTTATCAATTCTTCGAATGCTGGAAGCCTGAGTAACCCCGCTCAAAACACCAGCAGCAATGGGCAAGTTCTGTTCGTTAATTGGCATGGCGGTCCTAATATAAGGCGTGGCAACCATTATCACCGCGGGGGGAAAGCCTTGAGCCATACTCCTGGTCTGCATCGAGTCCAGAGCTACCATGCTCGGCTTGAATGCGCCGTCCCTTCGTCTCTGCTTCAAACTGAATTCAATTGCCGTTTGCATTAACTGATATTCTCTTTTGCAGGCCTCCGCGTACAAGTGCCGGCCTTCCGTCCTACCCCCAGGTGTCGAGGCATGTGCCATGCTTAATGGCAAGTAAAAGCACCCGCATCCAGGTGCAAATTCTTAATCAGAGATTTGTCCTGAGAGACCATTGCTCTCAGCGTATCCATTTGGTCTCTGGAATGTAGGTTGTCTATAGCTCCTTCGAAGTGGTTTTCTTTTGCCTCCACTCCAAGGTTAGCTAGAAAATCAGCCAACTTATTCCCTTCTCTTCTGGTATGCTTGAATGTGATTGCCTAGTGCAGAGAGAGCCAGTGATTGATCAGCTCAAGCCTCTGGGCCATTCTCCAGCTACTGCTTACCTTATGAATTGGAGAGCCATGTTGAAGCTTTGTGGCCATTCTGATTAAGATCTGCGAGTCCCCTTCTATGATGAGGGGAAAGAAGTTTTTCCTGTGTGCTATTTGGAGACCTCGCCATAGACCTTCCAGTTCCGCTGAGTTGTTAGTGTCCCAGCCTATCGAACCCATGAAAATGCCTAGAGGGTTGCCGTTGTGATCCCTAAAAACTCCTCCATAACCTGCTTTTCCTGGGTTTCCTTTAGAGGCCCCATCGAAGTTGAGTTGGATCATGCCAGCCGGAGGTGAATTCCAAGAACTTGCTTCCTGTCTGTGCTTGTTGGGATTTCTGCTGTTGGTTGAATTATGGTTTATCCTCATTTGCCAGTTATCCCAAACAGCTTTTTCTTGAGGCAGAGTAGGAAGGTCTTCGGGATGCCAATCTTTGAGTGCAAGAGTCTCCATTATGTTTTGATGAAAAATATTCCACAGTTTTTCCAGCGGCATCGATTGATCTTTGAATATTCTTCGATTGCGCTCTTTCCATAGGTTCCACATTAGTAAACCGGGAAGGAGTTGCCACAACGCATTAAGAAGAGGACTTTGAAAGGGGGCTTGGCTTCCTTTGCTGATGGTTCCTTTGAGGTCGTTTTGCACTCTTCTTTCAATTTGACAGCGGAAAGCAATCTTCTCCCATAATTTCTTTCCCACTGGGCAATTCTGCATAAGATGAAGTGTTGTTTCTTCCTCTTGCCGGCACATGTGACATATGGATGGTCCCGAGAAACTCCTCTTTCTGAGATTGTCCCACGTTAGGATCCTATTGTGACAGAGAAGCCATAGAAATGTGGAAACTTTCGGCCAATTGGATTTATGCCATACTTTTTCCCATAAGTTGTCTTTGTGTATCTGTCCTTGTATAATTATATTGTAAGCCTCCTTGGTTGTGAAAATTCCTTTTTCTCCGTAGCCCCATCTTAAAATGTCTGGTTCTTCTGATACTCTTATCTGCCTCTTCTGTAACTCTGTTTCTAGTAGATGTTGGGTCTGTCCTGAGCTATTCGGTAGGAGCAGATGTATGTCTTTCCACTTCCGGTAATCCTGAGTGGCAGTGGGAGTCCAGCAATGATTAACTTTGGCCAGATGGTGTATCCCTCTCTCATCGGCTGGAAGTTCCTGGAGAATGTCTTTGATTTTTGGCATCTGCTGCCATGAATCTTCCCAGAATCGTGCTATGTTCCCATTTTTGATTTCCCAGAAGCAGTGTTCTTGAATGAGAGATCTGTGTTGTATGGCTGCGTTCCAGATTGCGGATCCCGAACTTGTATCAGTCATATGCAATCTTTCCTCCATTGGATAGTTACTTGCATACTTGGTCGTCCAAAGGGAAGCCCATGGAGTACTAGGATGGGCCAGCCACCGCCACCAGATTTTAGCTCCCATCGCTTTGTTACTATGCTCAGGATCTCTAAGGCCTATGCCTCCTACATACTTGGGAAGACACACTTTCTCCCATTTAAGTAGAGCCCATTTTCGATTATGTCCTGAGCCTCCCCACAGAAATTTTCGTTGTAGATTCTTGATTTCTTTAAGGACCCATTTGGGGGCAGCTAGAATGGAGAAGAGATACAGAGGCATGGAGTGAAGAACAGCTTTTATGAGAACTATTCTGCTGGCCATATTCAGAGTTCGATTAGTCCATAGGAACAGACGAGCTTCTAATTTTTCTAATAGCTGCTTCCAGGAGGAATGCTTGAGAGCAGAGCTCATAAGCGGGGCACCTAAATATTTGGAAGGCAGGGAGGCAGAAGTGAAGCCCAGAATACGCTCAATGGCTCTTTGAGTGGAAGCAGGGGTATTGAAGAAAAAAATTTGTGATTTGACTCGATTGATGAGGGCACCAGAAGCGTCAGAGAAGGTGGAAAGAATGGATTTTACAAGACGAGCCTCCTGAACCGAAGGATGAGCAAAGAGCATATTATCATCTACAAATTGCTGGTGGGTGTGGACCGGGGAATTGTGAAATGAGAGTCCTTTTAACCGCCTATTGAGCTTAGCAGTTGTGATGCTTCTACCCAAACCCTCAGCCATGATTACAAAAAGAAAGGGAGATAAGGGATCCCCCTGCCTAATGCCTCTAGAAGGTCGAAATGTGGCTGAAGGGGTGCCATTGATTAACACTGAGAAGAAAGCTGAGGATATTAAGCTGTAGATCCATCTAACCCAAGAGTGAGCAAAGCCAAAAGCAATAAGAATTTTTTGTATGTAGACCCAACTAAGGCTGTCAAATGCTTTGGAAAGATCTAGTTTAAGCAGCATACCTGGCTTTTTGGTCAGCTTTAGGGAGTGAATTAGTTCGTGCGTGAGAATAATACCATCCGTTATTTGGCGCCCTTCGACATAGCCCGATTGCTCAGGCGAGATGATGAGTGGAAGAAGCGGTTTAAGCCTCGTAGCAATGACCTTTGAAATAATTTTATATATCATGTTGCAAAGGTCTATGGGCCTGTATTTGTCAGGGGTGTTGGAATCTTCTCCTTTAGGCACTAGTGCAATGAAAGTAGCATTTAGTCCCGGGTACATCCACCTGAGCTCTCTGGATTCCTCCACCACCTGCCAAACTTCATTTTTTATCAGGTCCCAGGATCTGTGAAAGAAGTTTGCTGTGAAGCCGTCCGGTCCTGGCGCTTTTCCTTCTTTCATTTGTTACACGACCTCTTCAACTTCCTGCGGATTGATGGGTTTGATCAGTAAACTGTTGTGCTCCTCCGTTATGACCTTGGGTATGTTCTGGAGAAGCTGATTGATGGCTGGAATTTTGTTGAATTCGGGCTCTTGGTGGGCTTTTTTGAAGTAGTTGATAAATTCCTTTTCAATGCCCTCATGTGTTTCAATCTTCTCTCCTTGCTCATTGGCAACATGAGTAATTTGGTTTATCTTTCTTCTTTGAACAGTGGTTTTATGAAAGAATTTTGTGTTTTTTTCTCCGCTTTTCAGCCATCGAATTCGGGATTTCTGCCTCCATAATGTTTCCTCCTGCTTGGCTCTTTCTAGAATTTTTTATTCTATCGCTTGTTCCTGTTTGGAGAGTTCCTCTGTTCGCCCCTCATTGATAATGGATTGTTGTATTTTCTTCATTTCAGTGTTGAGCAGGGCTTGATTGGCAAAGATGTTACCAAATATCTTGTGGTTCCATTGTTTGATGGCCCTTTTTAGATATTTGAGTTTTTGTTGGAACCTAGCCATTCTTGTCTCCTCGGTCGGATTGAAATTTGTCCAGCTTGATCTGACCAGCTTTTCAAATTCTAGATGTGAGAACCAACATTCTTCAAAACGAAAAGGGCGTCTGATATTGGCACCTGGCATGTTCCATTGGAGCTCTATGGGCCAATGATCCGATCCGGAGAAAGGGAGAATGGAAGCTATGAATTCTCCTCCGATATGAGTTGCATTGTCTGAGATTAGGAAACGATCAAGGCGCGATGCAATTTGTTGCGCTCCTACTCTCTTGTTTGTCCAGGTGAAGATACCGTTGCTTGTTGGGATGTCCATTAACCAGTTGCTGTTGATGAACTCCTTTAGAAGGCCGTCATCATTGTTTGAGTTGCTTCTGCCTCCTCTCTTTTCGTCCATGCTGGCTATCATATTGTAATCTCCTCCAGATATCCATAATGGAAATGGTCTGTCTCTATTGAGTTCTGACAATGTATTTAGAAGTTGGCTTTTTTGAGCTGTGTCCTGAGGGAAATAAACATTAGTTAGCAGTCCATGAGCATTCGTACCTGAGAGGTGGAATGTGGCTTGGATGAAATTTTTGTTAGCTTGAATATTGTTGAGATGGATGATCCGGGCATCCCAAAGTATTGCTAGGCCTCCCGAGGCACCTTGTGCATCCACCGTTGTGACTAGCCCTCCTGGCCAAGCCTTCGCAGCTATTCTTTCCAAAACTGTGGAGCTACACTTCGTCTCCTGCAAAAAGAGAATACTGGGTTTTTCTTGCTTCAGCATATTTTTTAAGATTCTTCCTTTCCTAGGGCCATTGAGCCCTCTAATATTCCAAGATATTAGCTTCATTGAGAAGGGTGGGGGTTTGCAGTGAAGTACTTAGTCAGTTTGGCATACCGCCCTGACTCCACCAGTATTTCTCCTATCTTGATTGTTCTTTCTAGGGTTGTTTTCCTTCCCCTCTTCTTGCTGTCCTTGGTGATAAATTTGCCATCCCATGGACTGCCGATCTGGACCCCTAGAGAGTATTTCTTCTGTGCTCTGTTTAACACTTCTACTAGGTTGTCAACTTGCTGTTCCGGGATTTTTTCAAAGTTCTTTGTGCGACAAGCATGTTCCAGACCTAATATGTCCAGCTCCCCTATATCTAGGGGCTCCTGGTCTTCGTCCATGACTTGGGGCGATTGAAAAAAGTCCTCAGTTTCGATTGAGGCTTTTTCGCTTGGCTGAGAGTACTCCATATCCATTTTTTCAGTTTGCTTTGACATATTGTTGTTCTGCGATATCAGGTGCTCTTGACTTGTGATTTTCTGTCCTCCCTGCATTGATGTTTCCCCCGGTTGCTTTTGTTGGACTTCTTCGTCGTTCTCCTGTTCCTCGTCCGAACCCTTCTCATCGGTTTTGTTTAGAGCTTCGAATCTGTTGCTTGTTGTTGCCTTATTGCTAGGATTTGCTTTGGGGTTGTTAGTGGCTTTTTTGTTTCCTCTCCTTCTATTGACTACCTTTGTGAATCCATCAGGGGTGTGATTATTAGACTTATCCGGAAAGGAGGGTATCTTATTTAGAGGGCAGTCTCTATAGAGATGTCCTATATCGTGACATTTCCTGCATCTAAATGGCACCTGTTCATAATCTATGACTTGAACCCATTCAGAGTCTTCATGAAAGAAGCTTACCGTGTCTGGCAATGGCTGTTTGAGATCCATGTATACACAAATCCGGGCATATGAAGTGTGCTTGCAGAGTTTTGTTTCCTCTGCTACCCTTACAAATTCACCAATAGCGTTTCCGATCTCCTGCAGAGATTTTTCCTCCCAATATTCCCATGGCAATGAGTAAAGCCTTATCCACACTGGCGCACAACTCAGATCCTCCTTATCTGGGTTGAATCTTTCCACCCAACCCTTGAGAAATAGGCCTGCAGAGTTAAAAAAGTATGGGCCTCCCTCCAGAATTCTGGTTCGGTCTTCTAGACAGTTAAAGACGGCAGTGAAGAAGCCCTTGGCCCCCAAATGCAGAGATATATCCCCTTTTGGACGCCATACGGTGCTGATCCAAGTTCTCAGAGCTCGTTCTGTTGGCCAAATCCCTATAAACTTGCCGATCAGTGCATGATCTCGCATGTACTGTATTCGGGCATTGATTCGCTCACTTGGGAAGAACACCCGAGGTCTATTGGTAGCAACAGGTTTGCAAGTTGAGGAACTTGCTTTATTTTTGTTCTCTGTGTCTATGTCCTTACCCTTCTGCTGTATGTTGTCCCTTGTGCTGCTGCTAACCCTGTTTGGATTTTCCAAATCTGCCTTTTGCCGTGCGCTCGTATCCGGAGATGGGGGAGGCACCTGGCCCTCCCCCTGAGGGGGAATCATTGTTCCTGCCCATATGGTTCCGTCCGCCTGCACCCTGCCTTGCCAGAAGCTGCCGCAGGTGCCTGGTTCGACAGACCTGCCGCCTGCAGGGTTCTGTCAAAACCCTAGTTTTGCCCGCGATAGTCGTTTCGCATCGCTCCCGCTCTCCCGTCCACTTTATGGATGATTTTAAGTATTTAGGTTTTTTTATATTATTGGGCCAAGGGTTTGGTCCCTCCCAAAGTCAGAGAAATGCTCTGAGCCGCTCTAATTTTCAAATGCTTTAATACTTAGGGGGAATTAGTGAAAATTTAGGGAAAGATGAGAAGGGGAGTTAATTATTTGACCTTGTCTTACTTGAAATTCTTACAATGTAATGTCTGCCTTGCACTTGTGATGAAAGTAGAGATTTAACACATTTAGAATCATTATCCATCACATGTAATTCTGCAATATCATCTTCCTACCCTACCTACTTTAACCTAACATTTTTTCTTCTTTATTTGGCTGCACTTAAACTGGCAAACCCTTATCACATTTTCTTTTCTTTTACATGTAGAAATCTATCTAAATCTAACCTTATTACATCCAAGGGCTCAGATTAAACTATTAAGCTCCTTTTATTCACTCTACCTATCTACTTATCTGCTAAGATTAAACAGTTTGGTCAGATTTTATTCTTTATCTCTAAAACATAAAATTGAAAATATGAACTAGCCAAGCTTAAGTTGTTTGACTGTTCATCAATTGTGGCATAAGTTACAAGTTGCACACAATTTGTTTATTACATAAGAGTAAAAAGTAGTGGCATTTAGACTTGCACACTTTCCTTGGTCTTTCTTTTGGTGGGGTTCATTTTCTTTTACTTTTTTGATCATTTTATTCTTTTCACCCTTTGATTTTTCTTTTAGGGTATACCCTCTTTACATTTTTTATTTTTTATTTTTATTTTTGACAATATGGAAAACCTTTGCAACAAGGAAAGGTATGAACATATTCATAGCTCATCAAGTCAATCATGAAACATGACACCTATTGGTATAGGAGCATAACGCTGGCTCCACTTAGGGATGGATTTTCTTGGTAGAAAGTCAAGAACAGCAGGTCAGATGGCCTCTGAATGATTTTGATTGAATTATGGAATTTTCTTCTTCTTGTTGCTTTATTGTATGTATGACAAGGATACTTCTGAAGCTTAGGGCTTTCTCTTCGGGCTTCAATTCCAGCAAGTTACTATCCAATCAAAACTTTGACATTACAAAGGATATAGTAAGTACATGTTAAAACTCAGGATACATTAATAAGTAGGATCAAAGTAATGTTTCAACATCCGACCATTAACTAGCCCTTCTTCTGTTTCTGTGCCATCCAAGTTTTTCAAATAATATGTATTGTTTCCTTGTAAGACATAGATAATATAAGGTCCTTTCCATAGGAAGTCAAACTTCTCATGTTTTCCCTTATCCTCTCTCCTGAAATCCCATCTTAACACTTTGTTTCCAAAGTAGAAATCTTCTGCCTTGGTTCTTTTATCAAATATTTTCTTAAGCTTCTCCTGCAACACTTGGGATCTTTGATATACTTCCTCTCTGGTCTGCTGCAGATTGATGGTCTGGTTTATCCTCCTTTGAATATCATTGGGTTCCACCTGAGCTTCTTGAAGTAATTTCATTACAGGAACTCCTAAAGATGAAGGAAATACAACCTCCATGCCATAGACTAATTCATAAGGACTAGTTTCAATAGATTTTTTGGTGGCGAGTTTGTCTACCCATGGTGCATTTTTCAGTTTCTTGTGCCAATTTTTCTTGTTCTCCTCCAATAATTTTTTAATAATATTAATACGGCTCTTATTGGAAGATTCATCCAGTCCATTACCTTGAGGGTAATAGGTTGTGGAATGGCCTAAGGTGATATTGTATTTGTTACAGAAACTTATCATCTTCTTGGATTTGAAGGCAGCAGCGTTGTCAGTTATGATTTTATCCGGACAGCGAAATATGGACAATATGTTGGTTTCTAAGAATCCTATGATCACTGTGTCATTGGCTTGTCTGGAAGGAACGACTTCTATCCATTTGGTGAAATAGTCTGTGGCATGAGAATCCATTTGTGTTGGCCAGAAGATGGAGGATGGATTTCTCCAATGAAGTCAAGGCCCCATTGTTGGAAGGGTTTTTCAGTGGAAATTGGTCTCAGGGGTAAAGGTAATAGTTTTCTCTTGCCTTCAAAAATTTGACATTTATGGCAAGCAATGACAAATTTCTTTACATCAGCGAACAAGGTTGGCCAATAAAATCCAGCCCTTAGGATCTTGTCTGTAGTGGATTTCCAATAAAGGTGTCCACCACAGTCTTCTGCATGAAATTCTTGGAGAGCCTTGTTAGCTTCTTCTTTTAATAAACAATTCAATAGAATACCTTCATGATTTTTCCAAAAAAGAGCATTATCTAAAATACAAAACTTTAAAGCTTTCATTTTTAAAAACCTTTTCTTTGTTCTGGATAACCCTAGAAGAGCTTTCAGGTTTAATAGTACATAAATTATATCAGCATACCAAGGTGAATCTAAGAAGGCCTGGCTGATTTGTGGAGTCGTCATCTCCTGTTCGTTATCCAGTTCATTAATGTCTAGGGCTTGACAATTTGTTTATGTCATGAGCTTAGCCAATCCCTGTCCTTTTATAAGCTTTGTAGGTTTTATTTCAATATCATACTCTAATATGGTAGCAATCCATTTACCTCTTTTTCCCTCAATTCCATCCTAAGTTAAGATGTCTTTGACAACAACATTTGGTACATAGGCTATCACATGGGAGTACAATATGTAGACTCTAAAGTCTTTAATGGCTTTTACAAGTGCAAAAGTTTGTTTCTCCATGATTTTGTATTTTAATGGTGCATCCCTAAGTGCTTTACTAAAAAAGGCTATGGGTTTTTCACATCCTTGCTCATCCTTTTGTAATAAAACAGATGCTATGATGTGTTCAGATGCAAATGAAAATATTATGAAGTCTCTATCAAATTGTGGACTTGTAAGGACCAGTGTTCTAGTTAAAGCCATTTTAATTTATTCAAATGATTGTTTGGCTTCCACTGTCCATTTAATACTTGAATCATTTTTTAACATATTATTAAACAATCTAATCAATTCAGCTAAGTTAGATATGAATCTTCTAAAAAAATTATCTTTCCTAAGAAAGCTTGAAGTTCTTTGACATTTCTAGGGTGGGGTATCTGCAGAATTGCTTCTATTCTAGCAAGATCAATTCTAATACCATATTTGGAAATGATATGGCCCAAGAGTTTACCTTCCTCTAGACCAAACAAGGACTTCTTTGGATTCAAAGAAATACCGTATTTCCTGCATTTTAGGAATACTTGTCTGAGATGATCCAAACGCTGTTGATCTGATTTAGAAAAAACAGTTAAGTCATCTAGATATATAACCAGAAAATCATGAATTTCTTTTGCAAATGCTATATCCATCGCTCTTTGGAAGGTTGCTCCTACATTTTTAAGCCCAAATGGCATTTTGACGTACTTGAATGTGCCCCATGGTGTTGTAAAAGCAGTTTTTTCCTGGTCATCAGGATGAACTAGAATCTGGTTATACCCTGAGAACCCATCTAAAAGTGAAATCTTAGAAGCACCTACTACCCTTTGTAAAATATGATCCATCTTGGGTAAAGGGTAATTATCTTTCAAAGAAACCTTATTTACATTTCTTAAATCAACACATAATCTGATTTCTCCAGTTTTCTTCCTAGTAGGTACTAGATTAGACACCCACTTTGAATACCTAATAGGATCAATTATCCCTGCTTCATACATATGTTTGATTTCCTTTTCAATTAATGGTAACAATACAGGGTTAATTCTTCTGAGTTTTTGTTTGAATGGTTTCTGATTTTCTTTCAAAGGTATTGTATGCTGAATTATAGAGGTGTCATATGATTTCAAGTCCTCATAACTCCAGGCAAAGACATCCTGGAATTCTCTCATTAGTTCAACATATTTTATTTTTTGGTCAAGGGGCAAAGATTTAGATAACTTTATCATTTTCGGATTTTCTTCAGTCCCCAAGTTATATTCCTCAATATTTGCTTTTAATGGTTCCATCTTAGGTTTCTTTGGAATATCGTTGGAATAGAAGAGGTCTTCCAGAGGAGTTAATCCTTTGGGAAAATGATTGTCTTTTAAATTAATGACTTCGGATTCTCCTTCAATAAGCTCATCAACCTCCATTTGTTTAAGGCCCTGCATTTCTTTATTGGTGAATTTTGTGGGATGAAGCATTTGAATTGCATTTTCTTCTGAAATGTCTGTTTCTACCTCATTTGTTTGATCAAACTCAATAATTGTATCTACATCTATGTTACTGTTAGAAAATTCTTTATCTAAAATCAAGAAATTGTTAATCTGCTCATCACTATCAAACACTTTCCAGTTCTTTAAATTATCAGGTATGGCTGGTTTGTGTCTAATCTCAGCTGTGAACTGATGATTAGGTTCGAATGGTAATTTGCAGGTGCTGGCAAACATTGCCAGACTATGAGATTGTAAGTTGTGTTTTCTTGGGATTTTAGCAAGCTGAGTTTCTAGAAACGTATTGAGAATCTCTATAACCGTTCCTCTGTAGTATCTCAGTCTGGGATCATTTGTTAGATACTTCCCTTTGATTTGTTGAATGATTAAATCAGAATCTCCTATGACAGATACTCTAATTGCCCCTAATCTTTTAACAAGTTTAAGACCTAGCAAAAGAGCTTCATATTATACCATCTTATTGGTGCACTTGAAGTTTAATTTGTAGACATGGCTCTCAGCATGGTCATTTTCAAGGTTGTACACCCAAACTCCTGCTCTTGATCCTAGTTTGTTGACTGAACCATCAAATTCTAAGTGCCAAAGAATTTCATGTTCATAATTGGTATCAGGAGTCTCAGGAATCTGTTTAACAGTGAGATCTGGTTTTTTATTTTCTTCTGGTTTCTTTTGGGTATCTAATTTTTCATTGTTCTCAAAAATTTCCTGGATTTGAACACTAGACTTTCATTTTGTAATTTCTTTTGGTTCTGCTGCTAAAACTTCTAATTCATTGGAGGGATCACTTTCAACATAAATGAAAGAATCCATATCAGAGTGTACTGAGTAGATAGAGAAATTTTGGGGTTTCTCCTTATTACTTACTACATATTTCATTAAGGTTTCTCTGTATAGTTTCTTAGGTTGGCCGAAAACTGAAATAGTAGCATAAGGCATGTCTAATTGAAGAGACCACTGACGCTTTCACCCCAAGATCTGGACAATAACATGCCATACTTTGGTGGAATATCTGCTACTACTATGTCCATTAAGATTGTTTTTACAGGATATTGAACCAGCGAAACACAGAAGTCTTTGATTAATCCTAAACATCTCACATGACTTGAATCGAAAGAAGAGAGGTCTTTGTATGGCCTGGTGATGTCTAGGTCTAATTTCTTCATTACAGACTTGGGCATTAGGTTATGAGATGCCCCAGAATCAAACATGGTATTATGAAGTATTTTATCATGTATATTTAAACTTACATAGAAAGGAGGAATTCCTCCATCTACTGGTTTTCCATTCACTTTAGGGCCAAAGATTAATTCAGGTTGGTCATCAAAAACATTTACTGAGTCTTCATTTACAGAGATTTTGAGTGATCTACTGATTTGGCTTCGGTAGACATCATGTTTAGCTAATTCAGACAATGGAACAACTACTTTTAATTTGCCTACTTCAGTCTCCAGATTAAAAGGTTTTTCAGTCTGAGTTCTTATATTTCGGACAGTTGGATTCTCTTTATCTTCTATATTTTCTGTGTTTTTCTTCAGGAGTGGGGTTATGAGCTGAAGTTGTTTCCAAATCAACTTCTGGAAGTTCTTCCACATTTCCTCTGGGAGGAAGAGAAGTGGAGAGTTGTCTGTTATTGGGTTGATTATCAGATACATCTTCAATAATTGGATTAGCAAGATTAGGATCTGATTTAGAAAGAATATGTACAGGGGTGGTATTGGTCTTACCTTTGTTGGGCTGTTTTGTAGCTTTCTGTTTGTTGGTTTCAGGGACATCAATTCTTCTGCTCCTCAGATTATATTTTTGTGGACCTCATAAATGGTCGCATCATATCCCTCCCTAAAGTCAAATGATTCACCTAACTGAGTTTGGAATTGTTTGAGAATGTGAGCTTCTTGATCCTCTTGGGTCAAGAAAACTTGTTGTTCATTATTGAGTCCCATCAAGTTTATTTGAGTATCTTCTGATGGTTCATCAGAATTTGAGGCTTCAGCATAATTTTCCTGGAATGGGGGCCTAATATTTTGGTCAGGACCAGCCTTTCCAGTGTTCTGGTTTTGATTTTTTCTGAAATTTGGATTTCTTCCAGTATTGCTCGGTTGACCATCCCAAGGGGATTTCCTTTCAATTGTTTCTACTCTATCTCCTAGCCTATCCATTCCTTTAATAATAGCGTCCAGTTTCTGTTCAAAGGTTGAGGGTTCTTCTTTCAATGGTATCCTTCTTTCACTTCTGGCCTTAGCTCGTTTGGATATCAGGTTGGCTTCAACACTAACAGCTATACTTTGCATATCTTCTAAAGTTCGAGGAGCTCTTTCCCTAAGCTGGTATGCCATGTCAGAATCAAATCCATCAGGGAATTTGATTAATGCTAAATCTGGAGGAGGTCTGAGGTTTTGAGGGATAGCATTGTAAACATTATTAAACCTAGTGCAGTAATCTTGCACAGTGTCTTGTGCTCCTCTCTTCAGGTTTTCATATTCTGATAAGATTTGGAGAGGATCTTTCTTCTTTTCCCATCTGTTCAAGAATGTTCTATAAAGAGCTTCTAAGTCATTAACACTGTTTGCAGGAAGGGCTCTAAACCAAGTTCTAACTTCTCCAGTTAGACTTTGAACAAATATTCTCATTCTGACATCATCTGCATCTATTTCATATATTTCAAAGTACTCAGTCATTTTTTTGGTATGTTGTTGTGCAATTTAGGTACCAGAACCATCGAAAGGAGTGATTTTACTTTGATAGTCTTGAGGCATAGCCCCTAGATTGACTGGTAATACTAAAGGAGTATATATATTTGCCATTGCAGTAGGTAGTGATGAAACAATAGCTGGGGTTGGTCTTGGAGTGGTGGATGGAGGGGTAAAAAGGGTGGCTTGAGGTTGAGATGTCTGAGGAAATGATGATGAACTTGGAGAGGCAGTAGTGATCACAGAAAGGTTGGGTGTTCCTTCAGAGGTAAGCTCAGATTGTATGAAGTTCTGCAAATCTCTATCAAGATGTGAAGTGACAACTTCAAGTTGTAAATCTTCAATAAACACTGGGTCATGAACCGAGCGGGCTAACTCAGAGTCAGAAAATGTTACAAATAAAGAGGTCTCAAATTGCTCATCAAAGGGTTCGTCCTCAAGGTAGATCCACTTCACAGGGCAGGATTTTGATCTGTAGAGAGGCCTAGAACTAGCAGAACTCTTGGCTTTCCTGTCTTCTAAGAATTCTGGGGATCATATTAGGATTTTCAAACACAGGTGGTGGATTTGGATCAGGATTAGCTCTGGTGTAATGAGTCCTTTCTGAAGCCAGGTTTCTAGGTGTATTTTTGGTTTTTCTCTAAATGGAATTTATAATACAACTTCAACAGTTTCTTTAAGAGGTTTTAGATATGGGATTTGAACTTTCTTAAAGACTTATTTGATAAGAAGAACTGATCAAGTGTTTTGAAACCAAACGTTCAATCCATAAACTAGACCAGAGATAGACTGAAGCAGTGTTTATTTACTTATGCAATTGCAAAGCAAGAGCAGTTCAAAGGCTACCTGGCTAACTTCAGGCTCCGTCTTTAGTTTATAAAGTAAACAATAGTAACAAACAAATTATTCATCCCCAGTGGAGTCGCCACTATGTTATCACTCAGATTTTCTTTTAAGTTGTTGGGAAGAGGAAAGGGGTCCAAGGTAACCACAAACCAACTTTTAGATACAGAATCTAGCCAATCTGTATCCAGAGAGGGCTCTCTCTTTAAGTTTTAGCTTTGTTTTGAATATATTAGGCTAGTTATGAAGTTTAGGAGTTTTGGTTGAGTTTGGTGGTGAAATTCAATAGCAGAGGAGTAGGACTAAGTAGTTTAGGCCATTGGGCTAATGGAGTCAAAGAAGATGGCTTAACTGGATTTGGTTTCTTAACAATGAATGGTTTCACAGGGCAAGATAGTCAAACAGGAAACAAATAAAGACTTAAAATAGATGGAATGGACTCAAAATGGGTGAAGGGCAGTTAAGAATCTTTCAACACCTTCAAAGAGGAAACTTGAATGATTACTAATAAAGAGCATTTAAGAATTCTTTACTAAATAATCAAAGTGAATAAACTAGGAAACAGGAGCAATTAAGAATTCACTATTTATCCTAATTCAGAGGAAAACATTAAGAACAACAACGATTGAAAACAGATTACACTCCAGCACTTTCCGAAATACTCTTTTTCGTTTATCATTCATATATGAAACACAGTGATATAATAAACAATGAAAACTTTAAAACATGAGATATAGAAGACTTATTGATCCGGTGTCTGACTCAAGAAATCTGTGAAAAGTCTTTTGCATCAATTCTTTATCCAGCTAGCCATACAAAATTTTTGTCCAACAGCACTTTATTCCAAAATAATCAGTCTTACAGCAATGTCTAAGAATCCACCCTCAATACTCCAATTAAGGGAGTATTTATACAAAAATTTTACAAAAAATATCTCATAATAGAGTGAGATATATTCTAGGATGACTGAATAAGTTGCAAGAAAATAGAGACAAATGGTCTCGTAGATAGGAGAAAAGGTAAACTGATGTTGTGTTGTTCCTATTCTTGTGAGTGTGTTGGAGGCAGGCCCTATGATTTGGCTTGTTGTTGTCTTCTTTGGTAACTCTGTGCTGGCTGCTCTGTTTTCACTGATACTCTTTACCTGTTCTGATACACTTCGACCTATTTGATCTCTGTTTATCCTTTTTACCATTACTTACTGCAATAAATAACCAAAATTTACCCAAGGATAATTTTACAAAATGTCTAACATTTCTTCCCACCATTGTGCTTCTGGTATTCTGGTTTTTTGAAGCTTTCTCAGGGTCTCATCAGTTTCTGTGTACCTAAAAAAGGTAGGCTGAATTGGAAACAAGTGCTTTATCTCATGCTCGACATAGAACAAGTTCTCTAGACTGTCACAGAGAACTCTGCCTGTAGGCAATGCTTTTGCTGCTGATGCACTTGTTGATGGACATGCCTGGTTGTCTGTATACTTATTCAATTTTTCCACATAATCTTTATGACTCATTAGTTTATCATGAATAACTAAAGGACTTGGCAACCCTTTATTCTGCAAAATCTCGAATCTCTTCATGAAAGCATTAATTTCTTCCTGCATGTCATGGCACCTTCTTTCTAAGTTTTGCATCAGAGTTCTTTTAGTAAAAACCCTTTTGACTTCCAAAATTGTCCTTGTTCTATCTTGAATGCCCAGCTCTTCAAGTTGGTACTTATTCCTGATATTCAAAAACTGTATGAGCCTGCTGGCTTCCTCAGGCATATTTCCTAACTCTGCCCTTGCCTTTTGAACTTCTTCTTGAGCTAGCTTCACTAAATCAATTTGCTCAAAAATTATTTGAATTGATGGCGAAACATCATTTATTGATTGAGTGATGTTGGCCCAAAGAATTTTCTTGATTTCTATCAAAGGTTTTTGAAATATGAGATCCTTTTCTAATGATTTTACTAGGTTTTCTAACCCTTTGATCTCTCTTGTTTTTTCTGTAACATTTATCTTTGAGAGATCATACCTCTGTTCCAAGTTGGCATACAGTTCTTGTACCTTTTTTAGTTCTGAAACTTGTAGTTTCATATCCTCCATTGATTTTATTAGTTCTTCTGTGCTTAAATTGACAGTACTATCCTGTGTTGCTCCTGTTGTACCTGTAACCACCTATGTTGTGACTGCTGGAATGTTTGGTGCTAGAGCTGCTTTGAGAGTTGAAGGGACTGCAGTTGAGACTACTGGTATCACATTGGGAGGCTGAGAGGTTGACTCTCCCTACTTGTCCTTCAATGATTTTTCAAGTTCTTGCTCAGTATCATTCAGTCGTTCATTAAGTTTTAAAAGTAGATCCATCAGTGCTTCTTCATATTTTTACTTTATAATTTCAACAGTCTGTGGATGCCTTGAAGGTGGCAGCTTTAGTTGCTTCCTTAGGGCAGTGATATCTTCATCTTTTTTCTTGATTAAAGCTTATGTAGCTTTAACATCTTTGGGATCATGGCCCAATCCAATAATTATTTCTTCTAAAGACTTTATTTTGTTATCTTTGGCCTGGGAGGAAGCTTTCTCCAAATCTAGTTGGGCAGTTGTGTTATCCAAAGAATTTTCTAGCCTTACTAGTCAATGTGGAATAAATCATTTCTCCAGTTTGTTTGTACAGCTCAATCTGATCCAAAGGATGAATATCCTTTGCCATGACTTCAAAATTGGTTCTAAGGTAGTCTGTTGTTGTTTGAGGCTGCTGCACTTTAGGCTTGAAATAACTCATGATCATTTTCCCTTCTTTGATGTCATAGGTTGACATCAATCTGTTTTGATTTGAGGGAGCCATTTTCAAAAATTGATTGTAGACTTGAAGCCTTAATGGATCATTTCTAGCTTTTATGTCAATAAATGTCCTTTTGATATCTTAAGTGTCCTTTACTGGTGGCCTGAAAGAGGACACCTCTACACTTTGTTGCCTCTCTAGCTCCTTTCTCTGTGAGCTAGCAGATGTCATACCTACTGGGAAAGTTTGTTGGCTATCTCCTCCTCCTCTCCTCTGACTATCAGTAGTCTCTTCAACATATTCTTCTTCTGAGAGGGGATTTAGTCTTTGCCTTTTGGTACCAGGCTACTCTGAAGGTCTACTAGCAGGGGTGGTTGTTTCTCTGTCCCTCTTTTTATTTCTTTCCTCATTTAGAGGAGTTTGCAAAATTGGAGGTTCTCTCACATTGCCCTGAGGGGGAGGAGTGTGCATTTGGGCCTGCTCCTTGGAGATTTCAGGCTGCTTAGATATTGTAGACTGCTCTGTGGTCGGTGTACTAGTTTCTAGTTCCTTGCCTTTGGATGTTCCTATGGCTGGTGTACTGGTTTCCTGGGAATGTTGTTGAGAGGTCCCAACTGTGGAGGGACCACTCCCTGACCTTTGTACCTGCTCAAAAGAATCCAGTTCAAGTGTTTTCTCAAAATCTCTCATAACATTTTCAATATTGACCTATTCACTATCTTTTTCTACTAGGGTCCCTTCCACCCATTCATCCATATTTGTAAATTGTTCAATGTCTATAATCCTATGGTGAACGTATGGTGACAATCTGTTCTTCATTCTCCTATCACATATAAAGTTGTTAGGGTCATACGGTACCCACCCAAAACTCTTTTGCAACTTAAGATGATCTTCTAAAAATCTTTATGCTTCTTTCCATGCATCCCTAGTGTTACAGACAAAAGGGCCTAACTGATTCTCGATTCTATGCTGAGCTTTCTCCTTGACATTATAAAAATGGCCCAGGTCTAAATTTATCATTTGCCTGAAATATTCCAAGGCAAAGAGCCTCATTGGAACATACTTTGGTAGCTTAAAAGGGCAAAGCTCACACCCATATATTTTGATTTCTGTATGGTTCTTGTATAGGTACCAATCACCTATCCTGTATTGCTTGGAGAGCTGGAGGATCTTCTTCATATCACCATTGATCCTAGGAGGGGAAACTCCTGTCAACAAGGTGGTTGTTGGATGAACAAATAGGTCAATGAATTCATTGTAGGAGTAAGGGGTTTCAAAGGAACTGTGGAAGACTACAGACCAGAAGATTACAGACCTTGGATTTCCTCTGGTGTCAAGTTTCATGACAGGGAAGGGGAAGTTCTCTGACTGATAATACAACATACGATGATAGATGAAAGTGGCGAATTTGAAAACTCCTTCATTGTCCAGTCCTAAGAACTGTTCATGAATCTTATTGGCAATGTAGGAGGCATAGTTATACTTAACAGTAGGGGGTTGTCCAAGAGTGAAAATTGACAACAACACTAGGGTTATCTCATCAACATACTCACTAGTGTTGAATCCCATGATCAAAGATATCATATCAATTATGAGTTGGCCCATATCTGTGAAGAAAGTCTGCATGTAAGGAGGTGGGCCATCAGGCTGATGCTTTGGTGACATGAAAGTCTGACAAATGCGTTTCAGTTTTGACTGGGACAATTGAGTGGATTTCTCAAGCAAATATCCCATGGAAATGGGGGTGAGAGCTTGACTGGAGTGGAATTGCAACATTTCGTTGATGGATTGAGCAGTTATTGGAAAGAGGACTGTTTGGCTTGGGTACATTATTGCACTAAGGTTAGGGTCATAATTGGCCTGGAATTGGTGGTTTATATCAAGAAAAACATGGACTGAGGGGAGGAAATACATGGGAAGATTGGATTCCCATAGTCCTAGAATGTCAGAGCCATTTAGATAGTTATCCCTACTTTGGCAAAAGACTTTAAGGTGGTTTTTATCAGTGGATAAGTCTTTTATCTGAAAGTCTTTATCCGCAAAACGCAGATAATCCAAATCTTTATGAGGGGCATTCATGGGTGCAACAGATAAAGCCACGGGGGTTTACATTTCTGGTTCTTGTGGATTCAGAAAGCATTTTGGGTTTTCAGTGGAAATTAGGTAAATTCACAGGTCTGGGAACTTATATGGTGAAACAAACACTGAATTTGCAGTGAATTTTGGTCTTTTATGCGGAGTTACAATGTAAAATGAGAACTTGCAGGGTTTTGGTAGAAATTGGATAAATACCTGTGTTCGGGGAGTGAACAGTGCGGAAACAGGTACAGTCAATAGCTAACAAGTTCTGGACTAGTTCGGCTGCAAATTTCTTGGCAAAGTGGCGGTTGAAAATCTTCGACAGTTGACCTTGACGTTCTTTGCATGGCAACACTAGTATACGGTAGAAAACAATGAAAATGACATTCACTTGTTTTATTAGCAAAGTCAAGGCTGGTGGGGTTTTTGGTTTTTGAGCGAATGACGTGCGCCAAGAAAGAATTGACTTTTTGTTGTATATGGAAAGTGGTAAGTGGTTTCATCGCACCGCTTTTGGGGACGGGCAGTATTTAGTTGGGAGCCAGCGATTCCATAGATCGCTTGACGCGTGGCGGAGGTACGAGAGAAAACCACTTAGTGATTGCGCGTTAACGCGCGGTCACTAAGGGGTGCGCGATATTGATTAAGGCCGTCAGATTTGGAGAGCGCAATCAGACTGCTGGCGGGAGACGCGATAAGGCGGAGTTTAACAGCGACGGGCCCAACATAATTAGGTATTAATTAATTATATTGGGGGTGACATGATAGGTCGGGGTGAGTTATTAGTTAGTCCTGATGACTAATTAATCCTCTTTAAACAGTGGCGAGGTCGGGTTCTTAATTAACTACAGGTTAGTTAATTAATCCCAGTTTAAAACGTATTATGGTTATATTTAACCATCGGGACGGGATATATAATAATTTGAGGTTTTTTCATATTTTACAATAATACGGGAGTGGGTAGTTTTTCTTTTATTTCGGGAATTATATAATAAAAGTTAAAAGTTAATATGACCAAATGAATGAAAAGAACGCTAAGTCTAAACATTCCATGTATATATTTAAAACTTTAGCTAAGTGAGAAATGAGGGTTTTATGGAAAATGTTTTAATTTTCCTAAGTAAAATAGGATTTTACTTAGGGAAAAGACTTATGAAAGTAAATGAATGACTTTATGGATAATTTCAAGTATTTAGGTTTTTTTTAATTATTGGGCCAAGGGTCCAGTCCCTCCAGAAGTCAGAAAAATGCTCTGAGCCCTTCTAATTTTCAAATGCCTTAGTACTTAGAGTGAATTAGTGAAAATTTAGGGAAAGATGATAAGGGGAGTTAATTATTTGACCTTGTTTTGCTTGAAATGCTTATAATGTAATGTCTGCGTTGCACTTGTGATGAAAGTAAAGATTTAACACATTTAGAATCATTATCCATCACATGTAATTTTGCAACATCATCTTCCTACCCTACCTACTTTAACCTAACATTTTTTCTTATTTATTTGGCTGCACTTAAACTGGCAAATCCTTATCACACTTTCTTTTCTTTTACATGTAGAAATCTATCTAAATCTAACCTTATTACATCCAAGGGCTCAAATTAAACTATTAAGCTCCTTTTATTCACTCTACCTATCTACTTATCTGCCAAGATTAAACATTTTGATCAGATTTTATTCTCTATCTCTAAAACATAAAATTGAAAATATGAACTAGCCAAGCTTAAGATGTTTGACTATTCATCAATTGTTGCATAAGTTACAAGTTGCACACAATTTGTTTATTACATAAGAGTAAAAAGTAGTGGTATTTAGACTTGCACACTTTCCTTGGTCTTTCTTTTGGTGGGGTTCATTTTCTTTCACTTTTTTGACCATTTTATTCTTTTCACCTTTTGATTTTTCTTTTAGGGTATACCCTTTTTACATTTTTAAAATTTTTTATTTTATTTTTGACAATATGGAAAACCTTTGCAACAAGGAAATGTATGAACATATTCATAGCTCATCAAGTCAATCATGAAACATGACACCTATTGGTATAGGAGCATAACAGAAACTTCGTAGAAAAAAAGTATAGTGAAAATGTCCAGTTGACATGTTTGAAGCAGCGAAATCCTAGAATCTAAAACTCTGATACCAAATGTTATGCAACTAGATTACAAAACAGAAAAAAAGATAGATCAACGACTTGAAAATTATCCTCTTCGAGGGGGTAATCCCCTTTATATCACATAAATAAATAATTATTGGATGAAACAAATGATAATGTCTCATTTCTATATAAAGGAGTCTAAGGGGTCACAATATAATCAGAGCCTACATAACAATAATAATGTAAGTGCACAACAATAACAATAGTGGGCTTCTATGGGGCACAATAATAACAATATGGAGTCTACATTAGCAATAACAATAAGGGGCTACACTAGTATTATACGGACCTAACGATTAACAATGATGAATTACACATAGAGGTCAATTGATATAGAGACGAAGTCAATAGTATAAGACATTACATCAATAACATTAAGAACGTGCCGAAAGAATTGGCAAAAGGACAAAAAGAGTTAAAAAATATAATAAAAATTTTGATTAAAAAGGGAGAAAGAATTGACAAGTTGATAGAGGATTTTTAGAATTGATGGAAAAATACATTAAGAATGAGAAATGACAAGAAGAACACTTAACTACCAAGCAGAAAGAATTGACTAGCATTCCTTGAGAAGGTGGCAATGCTATAAACATAATGATCATAAATAATAATAAATTAATTAACTAATGAAAATTCACGGGGCATAAACTGTCACGGAAGTTGATGTACCATCAGCATTCATATTCAATTGTTTATCAAGAAATATATCCTATATCTATAAAATAATGATGTCTTCACACGTACAAACAAGGATTGTTTGTAACACGCTGATAAGTCCAATAATCTTATCATCTACTTTATCTAAAATCAAATTTCTAAGATTGTTGTGTAAATCTACATTTATCATTGTGAAATTAATCCAAAAACATAGTTGTAATTGGTTCATCAATCCACAAATTTATTGCCCTATCCTATGAATCAAACAAAGGTAGGGAAGCCCCTCTTGTCTTGATAGTAAATTGTCCTAAAAGAGAAAAGGGTACTAAGGTGACAATGGTAACTCTTTCGACTTCCACTTTGGCATTTCACCTAGTGAATACTTTGCATCTAAGGTGAGAGATTGAGTTGTAATAGTGCCTTTTAGTATTGTGACATAATTAGGAATGTTCAATCTTTCATGATTATAGGTTCTACCCAATGTTTTAAGACTCCGACTCCGACTTCGACTCGGCCGAGGATCGACTCCGACTCCAACTCTGAAACGGTAATGACTCGGCCGGCTCGATTTCAATGACTCGGTCGTTGTAAAAAATACATTAAATATTTATTTTATTTATTAAAAAACATAATTTTAAATATTTTAAACATAATTTTAAAGATTTTCATTCATGTTTCCAAACACACAGCATTATAATATAGATGGAAGACAACATATGATCAAAGTAGGCTCATGAACCAATCCACTATATCAAAATGGTACCCAATGGCAATACATAGTCAACTGTCATACATGATCAAAGACTCAAAACAAAATACAAATAACCAAGGAGGCTAGAAATGGCCTCTACAACAAAAGTAAACTGTGATGGTGACCAAACTGCAATACTAGTACTACTGGCTAGTAGCTACTGCCAGAGGAGCCAAGATCATCTCGACCAATCTCTGGATCATCATCATCAGAGTCAGACAAGGGGCCCCATGGCTCCTCCTCATCATCATCATCGTCTCCAACTGCAACTGTAGAAGTGGTACCAGTACCACTAGCAGGCTGTGCAGCAGATGCAAGCTGAGATAGAGTAGATATGCGGTTGCGCTTCTGTCGTGGCTGAGCAGAGGAAGCACCTACAACTGGAGTCTTTGCTGGCTGTGAGACTGAGGCTGGTGGATTGGGATCTGCATTCAACTGAACAGGCTGAAGTTGAACAACATGTTCAAGTTCAACTGATGTCTCCATATCTAAATCTACATCAAGATCCTCATCAGGATCAAACTCTGGTGGACGACTCTCCACTACCCAATCTGATGTTGGATCAATGTCTTCCAACACAATGGGATCTGAATCAGGTCTTTTTTTCAACAATTGGTTTCGTCTGAGCCGAAGGTTGTATTGGACAAAAACTAGATCATTCAACCGTTTTTGATCCAAACGGTTTCTCTTCTTTGTGTGAATCCTCTCAAAGACAGACCAATTGCGCTCACACCCAGATGCACTGCAAGTTTGACTCAAAATACGAATTGCAAACCTTTGCAATTCAGGGCACTGGCCACCAAAGGCCTCCCACCATTGTGCTGCAAAAAACATAGGAGTGTAATGAATTATGAGTTAGATGAAGGCTGAAGCTCAACAAAATTACAAATTGTATCTAACTTTCAAATTATAAATGATTTAACAAACTTTAATAAAAAAAGTAAAACCATTAAGAAATTGAAAATTGAAATTTTTGTTTACCTGGCTCATCTGCTTCTCTTGCAATCTTTGCTAGGTTCTTCCCAAAGGTACCTGTTGCATTGCTGAAGGATGTGACATGTTGATGTATCTCCAGCTGATCAGACTCCAATGGGATCATGCGTTCAATGCAATCAACCAGTCCATCTCTGACCTCCCCCCTCAAAGCTCCTGACTCCTTAGCTTTATAATGATACCGTGGGTTCAAAAAATACCCAGCTGCATGTATAGGGCGATGGAGTTGATTGTTCCATCTTTCATCAATGATTGCCCAAATGGGCCCATACTTTGCCACTCTATCCTTGTATGCTGTCTTTATTTGCTCCTTTGCTTGATCCATAGCCTCATAAATGAAGCCCATAGCCAACCTTTCCCCATCCACCAACCGCAACACCTTAACTAGTGGCTCAGCAAGTTTCACAATCTCTGCTGCCTTTCTCCAAAAAGTTTCTTCATGGACTTTCCTTTTCAATTCTTTGCCTTCTGGTTTGTTAGACCAATTGCTTTGATTCCATTCATCACTAGAAAACATCTTTTGCAAGTTTCTATGTTGGGAAAGCATAGATTGCAATGTCAAAAAATGTGTAGCAAATCTAGTGATGGCAGGCCTAATAATATCCTTGCCTCCAGTGTGTTTCCTCATGAGACTCAAAACCAGTGTATGATTGTATATAAATTTTGTTATGCTTTTGGCATGATCTACAGTGTTTTTGACCCAATCTAATTTTCCAATATCCTCAAGCATGAGGTCTATGCAATGTGCAGCGCATGGGGTCCAAAAGATGGTCTTGTGTTTTTCCTCTAACAGTTTACCAGCAAGAACATAGTTAGAGGCATTATCTGTGATGATTTGAACAACATTAGCCACCCCCACCACCAGAACAACCTGATCCAATAGCTGAAATAACAAGTGGCCATCTTTTACCTTATCAGATGCATCAACTGATTTTAAAAACATGGTTCCCTGTGGGCAGAAGACAAGAAAGTTTATGATGGTACGGTTTCTTTGATCAGTCCATCCATCTGACATGATGGTACACCCTATTCTTGCCCATGAGTCCATGAACTCTTGCAAATACTCATTAATGGATTGAATTTCTTTCTGCAAACGAAACCCCCTTAGCTCTTGCATAGTAGGGCCTTTGAAGCCTTTTCCAGCAGCATGTATGGCATCAAACATAGGCTCATAATATGGTGAACGAGCAGCATTAAAGGGGATATCAGCATCATACCACCATCTAGCTATGTAGTCACAAGCAGTCTCCCTCAATTCTTTCTTCCAATGGTCATCTAAAGTGGGCTGAATTTGACCTTTACTAACTTCAGGACCATGTGCATCTGATGGAGAGGAGGGAGTGAAATAACTTTTGATAGTCACATCACCCTTTTTCAAATTCATTCTACCCTTTCCCTTATCTTGAACAGAACCAAAAGAGGGAGGAACATAACGGAAAGGGTTGGATGCCTCAGTTTGAGGGATAGAGGAAGAACCCTCAAAATCATAGTGGGGGTTGGTAGCCATCATTTTTTGTATCTCCCTCTTCCTCCCAATTTCAGCCTGTATCTCTTTTTGCCTAGCCTTATCTTCTTTAAATTTCTCAAAGCTGGCCAACAAATTCTTTCTAATCTCCCCAATTTATGGTGAGGTACATGGGGTAATTTGGCCTCTAATCCCTGCCAAGTGTTGTTTCAGCCTATTAATGCCCCCAGGACCTTCCTTAATTTTCCTATGGCAAAATTTGCAATGCATTTGACTATCAACCATTTCAACATATGCCCAAGCAGGATCTTTTGCTCTAGGTGCCATTTTTTGACTAGGAAAACAATCTGAAAATGAAAAAAAAAAAAAATAATAATAATAATTTGATTCAATGTTCATTTATTTGACAAAAAACACTCTCTAAGCTTTCTTGATATGCACCTAAAATTTACTAAGCAAAAACAGATTTATAGAGGTGGAAAAAAATACCTCCAGGCACAAACTGCCTCCTCAAGCTTGCTCCAAGAATCAGCTCCTCAATGCTGCTCCAAATGGCTGCCCAAGAAGCTCCTCACTCCAGCTACAATGCTCCTCCAAGACTCCTCACTGCTGCTCCAAAACAAGCTCAAGAACTGCTCACTAATTCTCAAAGAAGACTCTCACTCAAATGCATAAGACTGCTGTGAGTGAATGAGAGCATTTGGGTGTCTTAAATAGGGTTTGGGAGGGGGAAATGGACCCCAAAAACATTTAGCAAATTACTATAACACTTTGGAATCCATAAACTGCATTAAACATTTGAAAAAATACCAAAAAAGTGAATTTTTTTTGTGTTTTTTACGCTGCCCAGCCGTCCCCTTGTGACTCGGCCGAGTCATATCGGACCCGGCCGGGTTGACCGAGTCACACATGACTCGGCCGAGTCATTGGATGACTCGGCCGAGTCATGTGTGACTCGGTCAACCGGACCGGTTACTTGGCCGGGTCAGTCTTGAGGCTATTGAAACGGTTCGACTCGGCCGTTTCGGTTTCAAAACGGTCGGTTTGTAAAACATTGGTTCTACCCCACTTAAGAGGGTGTGGGCTTCTTGGTAAGTTGTTTTTATTATTAGAATTTTTTTGGAATATATTGTGTTGATGATTTTTTGTTTTCTTGCTTGGCAACTTTAGGAACCCCGAGATGGCAGGATTCGACAACACCACCAATTTGGTCATTCTCATCACCCATTGGTCAGGTTGGCCTTTCATCTAGTTTCGTTGGCAAAATATTAGCAAGGAAATGTCTCTTCTATTGGAAGGATTTGTAGAATCATGATTACCAACAATAGCACACCTACCATACTCTTAACCAGGCCCAAAAGCTTACTAGTTCAAAGAAAATTGTTTTAGAGGACCTCTTTTGCATAATTCACGAAGATTCTCTTCCTAACACACACACATGGATCAAGCCCGTTTTAGAGGTATTAGAGATGGAGGAATCCTATGGTGCATTAGTTGAGGTGCCAGTCCATCCAAAAATCAAATTCTTATCTTAAAAACAAAGTTTGCAGTGGCTTTTGCTTCACCAAAAGCTCACTATCTATAGTAGGCTTCACAAGGTTGACATGACAGATGTTGCTCATGTTATATTTGGCGAGAATAAAACAATTGAGAATGGTTTTTGTAGGTACCAAGCTCAATGTTGCAGGAACCATTCCTCCACCCCCATCCCCAACAAGGTTTGGAAGCCGGAACTGACCACCATGTGGATTTGTGCCCAAATCACCCTTGAAACATCATCCCCAAATTTTGGAACCACGATTCCTCAAATTTTTCACACTTCCTCAAATTTAGCCCAAATTTGAAAGCTGCTAGCTGCAAGACACCTTCAAAATGCAGAAACAATGAATTTCTACACCATTTCAGTCAAATAATATGCTACAATTGCACATAGTTCAGCTCTGCAGCAATTTCAACTCCTACAAATAGCAAATACAAACCAAGCAAGGTTCAAAACTAAAGCTCTGGTGCACAGTAGTAAGACAACAAGTCACAGCAGCACCCAGCAAGGTTTATTACTGTCACAACAGCACCCAGCAAGGTCCAATGTCCACTATCCATAGTCCAACAGTGCCCAATGTCCACTATCCACTATCCACCAGCACCCAACAAGGTCAATTACTCTACTATCCATTGTCCAGCAACACCTGACAAGGTTGAAAATACTCTCTCAGCATCACATGTCTCTCCTCAGTGTCTATATGAGTTAACTCTTCCCAAGTTCTCATGGTGGGCAAGTGAAATAAAGGAAAATAGGTGTAAATTTATAATATATAGATGTCACTTTAATGTACTATGGATGCCATCTCTGTCTTGATTCATGTACAATGCATGCTTTCATATATTCTGCAACTAATTTGGCATTCTAGATGTTTTGTTAACTATAAATGCAATAGGACTAGTATATGTGTGTGTGTGCACGCACTTCCAAAATGCTTTGCTTCCGAGGATTCTTGGAAAAAGATGCTTCCGATGCTTCGCTTCTCAAAAACAAACCTACTTTGTGCAACATTGGCGAAGCTGCCAAAGTGTTTTGGGCATGGTTTCAAGCTGAATTTGACATTGTTTATGCTGTCCTGTTGTCATGAAAGGTCCTCTTCTAGTAGACACTTCGATTAATAGGGACAGCTGCAAATCTACGTGGCACACAGTCAATCTGGTTGCAATTGGCTTTCTGTAGAAACATCAATGTAAGTTACTTTCAGTAGAAGCCCTCTAGTTTTAGCTTAGTGGGTTCACGGAGCTTTAAAGTTTAAACAGGAACTGTCCTTGCTTATGATAGTCAACCTCAGTGTTTCCATCATGATGTTGAGTTGCTTCCTCTTGGTGCAAAGGCTCATATCCCTGCCCTTTATAGCCTTTTTAGGGCAGAATTTTTCCGGTGCCCCTGTTGTTCACGTGATATAATTGTTTGTTCCATGATGTACTAATTTGTTCTATAAAGTAATATATGCAGTAGTAATATAATATAAAAATAAAAAGAGAGGGAAAAACAATCACCAAACAATGTGAAACTTTTAATAAACTAGAAAATCTGCCATCTAAGTTCCTTTCCTGCTGTAGTGGATTTTTTCAAAAAATCAGTTGGATGATAAATTTTCCAAAATATCGTGATTTTTTGCAGACTTCGCCAAATAGATGACAACTCGGCTGATAACTCATTTCAGGTAAATCCTGCTGATTAATTGGTGATTTCTGCAATAGTGATTTTGATGAAAGGAGAAACTAAAATTAGAACTAACAACGTCAAAAGTATGGCCATGTTAATAACAGTTAAAACGGACACATTTGGGCTAGGATGACTAAACTATTTAAATAAGGAAATCGTTCCCTGCCAATAGCTTTGGATAAGAAAAATAAATGAATAATGATTCACATTTAGGAAACTATTTTATTATGCAAATAAAAGGGGCTCGAGAGATTTAGAAACTACTTTTTCTTGATTATAGAATAAAGGAGATAAATTAAAAGTATTCCATGGCTAACAGGGTGAAGGCACTGCCTCATGTCTGGTAGGTGCAGCAAGCTCATAATGTTAGAAGGATGTTAAAATCTAGCACAACTACTGTCGTACTGATTTTATATGATATCAACCACATCCATCAGCCAGTTGAGCATTCCAAACCGACTGCAATGGAGTTATTTTATCTACAACATGGGATTGTACGCTAGCAAGTTGAAATCATAGACCATTCATGGTAAATTTATGCCAATGCTTTAACATACATTTGTTGAGCAGTTTGTTGCATAGCATGAAGGTTGCAACCTATAACGGCTTTCCATTCGAAACAACTATTTACCTTATTATTGACATTCCATTAGTGCAAATATTAATCCATTCATTAACTAAAATGTTTGGATATCGCATAAAACTTTAGCAAAATATGAAATTTTCAAGAATTAAGGTTATGTGCTATGATTGAAACAGAACATCATGTTATTATCTTCACAGATAAAGTGGAAGAAAGGAATGTTTATGATCAGGCAGGAAACACAGAGGGAAACAGATGTAAGGTAAAAAGAAAAAAAAAGCAGTGTACAACCAATTGCATTAGAGTTCTTGGGAGCCTTCTAGGTGGTATTAGCTGAGAAATACACCATATGCAAGGAGCAAATGAGTACAAAGTAATATAATCACTCTAATGTATGTGTGTGTGTCCTCTGAGAGTATTTATTTGGAGAGGCAAGCACGGTGCCCATGAACAATTCAAAGGAGGCTGTGGATTGGAATGTAAAAAGGCAAGTATTAAAAGGATACAAATAAAATTCACTATTTTTCAAAATTTCACAAATTTGTCAGATGAAACCCATTTCAGAGAGTTATAATATCTGAAGCAACAGACAAGAGTTGTCCTAGAATATCAACCTTTTTTTGTGTCACCAAATAACTCCTACTGGCTTCACAGAGATTGTCTACATTTTTAAAACTGAGGAAAAGAGAAGTTCTCAATGGCTGGTTTCAGTAGTAAGACCAGACCTTTCATAGGATACTTCCCAGTATTTCACTAAAATAGCACCAAAGAACTAATGAACACTTAATGTCATTCTTCAATTCTGCTCACTGCTCAAGGAACATATGCGCCTGTTTGGATTCCTTTTCATAAATTTTTTGAAGGTACCATGTGATATTGACTAAAATTGTGAAGAACATATTCATCATCAGTATCACGCTTCCTTTTTGAAAATATCTTCATAACCTGCATATATCATTAGAGTAATCAATATTGTTATCATTGTTAGTCACTAAGCACCCTTTGGGTAATGCATTGAAGAAGTATTTATCATGGATGTAATTGTTTGTTTGAAAAAATACAACTACTGAAGGAATGAGTTTTCAAAAGTGAAAAAATATTCTTAAATGACTGGAATAAATAGAGCACAAAATACCTGTACCATGAATGCTGGTTATATCTCGGCCTGTTACTTCAATTACCTCACTGCCTTGTAATGCAACACCAGATGTAGTGATAACAAATGGAAATGCTAAAGTAGGAGATATTGGGGATTTAGCAATCTTTATATACCTCTGACCTGAAACACAGCATTAGAAAAAGGGCAATGGAAGTTTATACAGATATCCCCATGACTTGCTTCATCATTGCATTACATGAATCCTCACTCACACAGGTTAATGAGGGTAGTTCCAACAAAGCACAAAATTTTCTCTTTAAAAATTACAATGGGCAACATATTCATATTCCAATCCTAATTTATTTATGCGAAGAAAAAACATTAAGGAAACACATGCACAAACACAAACTATTGTACAAGAAAATTATTACATTCCACCTGCATAAGATAATTATTAAAGTCCACCTGTATATGATTCAAGAATAAGGCGGATGTTAACAGCATGAGCCCAACTTGTTCCTAAAGCTGCTGTCAGATGTTGCTCAAAATTTTCAGCTTTTGTAGTAAGATCACTCTTCTTCTTTGCTGCAAGTTGACCCAAAATATTAAAAAAAAGTTTATGTAAAAGTGTAGATTCTAGAGTCCTAAAATTCAATTTAAACTCCATTAACAAAGTGGTGAACATTAACACCTTCAAATGGGTAACTTAGCCGTTTTTCATCTTGCATGCTTTGCAGTCTTACTTGATTAGTCACCACAACAGGTATCCTTGAAAAATCTGCCACAGATCTGGGATAAATCACAAGACAAATTGTTAGAGATTTGACAGGAAATAAATAAAAGATGTGTATTATATACGGATACAAGTTCAATCTCTCTGGCACCGAATAGACACTGAATGTCCATACATCATAAACTTGACTGGAAAAGGAAAATATAATTAATTTCACAAAACTCATGAATAGGAATGAAAAGCTAAAGTTCTGTCACAGAGAATATCCAAAGACTTGAAAATGTATTACACAAATAGTCTCTTAATATGTGACACTTACTTTAAAAGTGATGCTTGGCGGCCTATTATATCATGTATTAGAGTTGTCTGATCCTGTCCCTGTTCACTGCAGTTACCCTGCTTCAGTCCTGTGCAAAAATCTTTTACCACATCTTTCAGAAATGCCAGAAAATAATATTGCACTGTCCTATATCCACTACTCTTTGTGAGCATGTTTTTGTCACAAACATATTGAAAACAATTAACTGCAAAAGTAGGACATTTAATGCGTATATACAACCTTCCCCAAAGGTAAGTTAAACAAACTTTCCTTGTCATATTATGATGTGTTCTGAGAATGTTGCATTGAATAAGAAGTAGGCATGTTATAATGGTTCATAAAAGGCATTCGCAAACTGGTGCCCACAAGCTCAATCACTATTAAGTTAACAGATATACTAAAAATACATAACCAAAACCAAGGTTCGACTGTTCTTAGGCATGCAGACCATCCCATTTATAGAGAGAACCTCTACAAAGCATATATATTCTTTACTTTTTTAGTTTTCTTATACATGACGACTTTGTTTTTCATAAGGCCATTTTACACCAGCAGATGCTTGAATATATATAATAATATAATATTGACCTGACAAGATCTATGTGTAATGTCCCCATCCACTGACGAGACATAAAGGGAAGAGTCCACTAGCCTAATTAAGTTCCCATAGGCTAAGACGGGGAAAATTAATCAAAGGAACACAATTCACTTAGGAGAAAACATTACGAAAGCTAAATATAGAAAAGGGGAACGTGGATCCTAGGCTAATGAAAAGTCACTTCTAAATTATTAAGTTAGAAAACCCACTAACGTGACTTTATTAAAATAAAAGGTAAAAAGGTGGCAAAAGAGTCAACTAAATTATAAAAAGGGAAATGCGTCTCTCCTCATTTTTGCATTCGTTCACTTGAAAATTAGAATTTTGAAGAGCTCTTCAAAAAAAGAATAAGGTTTTTGAAAACCCTCATTTGGGTTGTTGGTTTCGGTGTTGAAACTATACATCGAGCCGGATCACTCAGATTCTAACATTGCGCTTCATTGTTGATGTGAAGAAAGTAGTGGCAGAAATGAAGTAAGTTTTAGAGGTGTTATTAGTTGATTTTATAATTCATTATGTGGTATTCCTATTTCTCTTCCTTGTTGGCCAAGAGCCCTTGCATTTTTGGGCATATTCTTCAGCATTTATCAGGCATGGAACATCAGCTGTTGGAGGTTAAATGCTATCCTCAGCATTTATCAGGCAAAGAACATCAGTTGTTAGAGGTTAAACGCTATCCTCATAGGCCGAGTTTCTGAGCTACAATTGAAGGGCTGAGTTACTACTGTTTTGTTGGAGCATTTGGCCTGAGTTTACCTTCTGTGTTTGCTAGTCGAGTACCACTTGTTGAGAAATCTAGGGCATAGAGATTAAGTGATTTCTCTTCTGTTAGTAACTGCTTATGAATGCTTTTTACTTTCTTAGATTAGGATTTTCCTTCACTTAGAATATTAGTGTTCTTTTTCATAAAACAGCTACCAATGCATAAACCATAAAGAGACAAGAGACACAGAATATAGGCTACCATCCAGGGCCAAAACCTCTCCTTCTCGAGAGGAAAACCCTAACAAATTCATCTTCTTATAGAGACTTAAATTGACGAATACCAAGACCAAGACCCTTGACTCATATGCCACTCCAAGACCAAGACACAAAGCTTCCCTAAAGAGATCCTTAGTCAACGATAGTCAACCTTCTACTCCTTCCTCCTTCTCGGCTTCTCTTCAACTTCGACTTCCTTCTACTTCAGACTTATTTCGGCCTCCTTGATTAGAAACCCTAAATCAGAACCCTAACTCATACATAAGATCTCTTATGTCTTATTTTCCATCGCTTTAGTAGGAGGTCTCTTCTTTGGTCACTCGGCTTGTAGCATACCTTTGCTTTCTCCTTGAATTACACTTCGAATAGGTATGCAATAATTTCAGCCTTTTCTGCACTAGAGAACGGTCCCTTTACTTTGCACGTGTGAAGGGAGATCAACCTAAAACAATCCCAAAACACTCCCAAAAACTTTACTTTCCTTCCTTCAATCTTTGTTGATGATTAGGCTTCTTCTAAGTGACCCTCGCACTCCTTACTGCAGATTTTACCTTGACCGAACTTTTGTTTTCTGAACTGAGGCCGAGTTGCCTATTTATAGTGGTTTCCCCCTCAAATTAGCCGACTTCATGGAGGACGAGTCAACGTGTCAGCTGGAGGAGATTATTAATTCCATCTTGAAGTCGACTTGCTAGGAGATGCATGTGCTTGTCTTCAAGGGTCTTTTGACTCTTTTAATGACATACAAATTTGTAACATACCCAAGAAGGGTCCTTCATACATGACATAGACTCAAATTGACTTTTATGACTAGATGACAAATCCTAAACGCTCACAATGTGAGCCATCACTAAAAATAAAATTCCTTGACCATGAAACCCATGAGACAAGCATTACAATAATAATTTTATTTTTCTTCTTTACATCAATTACATAAAATAAAAATTACACGTCATTATGAAGACCGAACCTAGTTACACTTTTCAACACTCCCTCTTAAGTAGGGAGGTATTCCTAATGGTACTAGGTCATTCTCAATCTGAAGAATTTCTCATAAGAAGAGTCGGATTGTAACCCATCTGTATAGCATCATATCTGTTAACTTTTCATAGGGTGATATTGTTCTTTACTTTGATAATTGCATCTCACTATTAATACATTAAGTTCACCCCATATCATCATTACATTATTCAGATCTACACCATTATACATCAGCATATGCAATTATACAGAAAGAAACAACAACATCATCATCATCAGTGCAGCGGAACATAAAAGGAACAGTAGAAGAAAGCATCCACACATATAGAGACACCAGGATTGATCCGAGACCAAGGCAAAACCCACTATGGGGAAAACCCTTGCAAATCTTCTTCTTCTTAGATCGTCATCAAATGATGCAGCAAAAGAGAGTACAATGATCCTTAACTTTATCTATGTAGCAAAACAATAATGATATCTATGAAACAAATCTAATCATGCTAGGAATCAGAACTCTCATATTGAAGGTTGTAATGTGTTGTCAGAAACTGATGTCAACTGTTGTATACTGTTGTCACTGTGTCGAACACTATTGAGCACTGTTGTTACTGTCAATGAGCCCAATACATATGTTTGCAGCGGAAACTAACAAATCAGATCTACAGATCTACATATCTGTATAACAGTAGAGAGAAACCCAAATCTACCAGATCACTGAAGTCAATTGAAGCCAAGATGTCAAACCCTAGATCTGAATTCTGGTCGCCCTCATCACAATTGTCTATGTGCAACCGAAACTCCTTGGTCGCTCTCTCGGTCACTATATGCGAGCAATTGTGACTGCAGGGTCACTCTTAGGAAGTCTTTATGCGTGCGACTGTGGCATAATACAGCTAAAACCCAAAGTCGCTCCCTTACTGTTGTTGTGCGAGCGATCAAGATGTCCTGGTCGCTCTCAAGACAACTCTGTGCGAGTGACCGGGGACTGATACCTCCATATCTGTCTCTGAAGCCATAATCGCTCCCATAAGCCTCTGTGCCAGCGTCCAAGGGTCCACAATCGTTCTCATTGGCTTATGTGCTAGCGACCAAGGACCAGAATGACATGTTCTGTGCCAACAATCGAGATCTAGAAGACCCTAACCCAGAGCGAACCTTTCACTTGTGATATCGAACCCTTGAGCGAACTCCTTCCGTCGAACCTGTGCGAACCAAGAAAAAAGAGAAGAGAAGATGTGTCCAAATGATTTTGAGGTCTCTTCTATTTATAAGCTTTCCTGAGGGTTCACTTGGGGTTAAGGCTGACCCAAGCAGTTACTCATGTGGTTAAGACCGACCCATTCCATAATACATGTATGAATAAAACAATTCATAACTCAACTTCTGCTTGACTAAATTAGGTGATCTTTAAGTCGATTTTGGTCCTCTCAAAAAGAGGAATCTAATTTAACCATTATCTTGGTCATTTGAGTTGTCCAAGGTGGAATTTTACCACAGTTGCAAAAATTAACACTCCCTCTCAACTAGGGAGAATTCCACCTACCAATATTTGTCCATCGAACAATATGCCATTCTAGAATCTTCGAGTGTCATCACGTATCATTTCTGTCATGTAGTAATCGTGCATGTGCATCTCAAATGTCTCATCATCACAAATCATCATTGTACATCTCAATCTATCCTTTGCTTATTCCTGTTTATCTCTTGATTGTTCCTAATCATTCTCGGAACTAGAAGAAGAAGAATTTGTTACCGGAGGGGAGCTTAAGATACCACCCTTTATCTAATCAAGCTACTATCTAGAATCTCTGTCGACAGGCTACTACCTGGAATATCATCATCAATCGTCATCGGAGAGCATATCATCAAGGAGCACGTCTCAACCTGGAACCACATCGGGGAGCAATAGCTTCCACCCATACTGAGCAATAGGATAACTCATCACACAAGGGAGTACACCCTCAACCCTGGAATTTCATATCGGGTTGTCTCAACCCATCTTATTGCCTACTGATCTTCCCATCGATGACCCAGAATAGTCATGTGGTAGAACACCTACATCATAATCAACTTGGGTTGTACACCCCAAGTACACTCTCAACTCGTTGGCCAAAACGAGGAGTGGTATTCCCATCAAGTTGGCCTGCTTGAGGGTATGATGCCAACTGGAGTATACTCTGCAAAGACCAATAGGGGAGCAGCATTCTCTGACCATATATAGGGGAGCAGCATTCTTCTACCTTAGGTAACAGATAGGGTAACGCCCTATTGTCCAGAGTTCCCTCAACCCCAGGAGCCATCTATCTCAATTCCTCACCCTACGAGCTCAAGTAGGGTAGGAATAGTTTTCTCAGTGTCCTCGATCAACGTTGCTCTCATCATTAGCTTGTCTCAGTAGCAGTTGTTTCCTGTTCATACATCAAATCAAATATCATGTCAGATCATATATAATCATATGAATCACAAAAGGATACCATAACCATCCTCCCTCTCAAGGAGTTGCCAACCACTTGTTTCGAACAGTTGCACTGTCTCAACATATGAGAGTATCTCGGTCCCAACTATAAATATGGGACTTACTGCCAATCGAATCATCACAATGTATCCATGTCATATCCAAATCATGCTCAAACAACTCTCTAAGGAGCTTCTGTATCCTGCCTCACAGCTAGCCATGCTAGCAACATCATGATCAACCTCGGTCATGCTATGGACCTCTCATCCAAGATATCATGGCAGATCACATACTAAAGAAGCATCCAAATGTGCTTATCAACAATAATCTCAAATATCAGCAATACATCTATGCAGATACATATCATAGGAGAAATATCTCATTCTCAAAATAGAATACCTCATGCAAATATTTCAAAGCATGCTCGGTGGCAACTCTATGTGAGTGAAGCAACTCACTCATGAATTTATTCAGGTTCTATGTACATCATACATATACAAATGGATGTTCAAAACAAAACATCAATGCTTCAACCGTCAGATGCCATGTCAAGTTCAACAACATCTTGAACTTCAAATCCGAGTATCCAAGGATTTGCAATTTTCATTATTCAAAAACATTTTCCAATAGCTTTGCAATATGGAATTTCTTTCCCAAATTCCAAAAATCAATTCATCATGTCATGATACATCATTTCGGGCTTCATAAGCCATCTCCCTCTGATTTAGATCATCAGAGGCTCATCACCTGTCACAAGTAGATCATCAAGATATAAAACCAAAACCATAATCAATATCAAAGCCATACCTTGGAACTCATCATCCTGACTTCATCATATAACTGTCAAATCTAGACATATCTGGATTGCAATGCTCTAAGCATAATGCTTTGCTAAGCCAGCATAATTATAACTCAATGTTGTACCATGAATCAACAAGGTCAACTCATCAAAGTTTATAAGCCAAATCACGACCATTATCAAAGTCATCATTATCATAGTAGTAATACTTTCAACTAGGAGGTAGGTGGAGCTCATATCAAATCTTAACTTCATCATGCCAACAATTCATGCATAATCCGAACTTGATTAAGTCATTCTCATAATCATAATATAAGTCATCCTGTCACTAGGTGCAAATGCATACATCAAGGATGAGTCATGCAGGTTCCATTTTTCATGCCAAATCACAACTATCATTATTTCAACCATTGTGCTAAGAATAAGGAGGCCAATCTCCAAATAAGTCATCATGCCCACATAGTATCGATATCAGGGCAAATCAACAATCGTCAAATCAGATCACTAGACATCAGGTCAAGTCCAAATTGCTATCGTAGAGAGATCTATAGTCAAAGCACATCTCAATCATCAATTCAAAGTTATTGTCAAGCATCATGACAAAACACCAGTAATGCCAAATCATGCCAACCTCTTGTAGCACAAACATAGTGACATATCTATATGTATGTCCCGGTCACCTGCAAACATAAGTTCAGTCTACATGTTCATGTTATGGAAAACATTCAAGTTTTTCCTACTAGCAGATCTTGTTGTTATCTGCAATACATTTGTGGTACTGATATCTTCCAGATGACCATCTGATTTCATGCACAATACTTCATTATATGATCAAAAATTTAACTCAACAACTTCAGAAATCAGTGAACAATGGTAGACTATGTTAGGGACATCATGATTCAGACTTCAAAAAGCTTTAGATGATGGTCAACAACAGTCAAATCCCTGGTTAGCATGGGAGCAATTTTCGCTGCCTGGATGAGATCTCCTAGATTTGTGACTACATCTGGAGCAAAAACCCTAATTTTTGTACAGGCTTCAGATCTGAGACCCTGTTGCAAATCAATACTGTCAGATACACATAAATCATACTCTAGCAACATAGAATACAAATAGTAACAAGGGTAAGAATCTTGAGAAGAGATTCTTCCTCTGACTGGGGATCTGCATCATTCATCTTCATTCATGTAAGCAACTTGTCTCTACTAGGGTCATCTAACATCAGATTTGTTAGATCATAAACATATGGCTATCAATATCATGACATCAATCTTTCATCAAAGGCTTAGACTCAAAGCAACAAATAGATCTCAAGATTATGAACACAATAACACTTTTTATCAAGTCACTTGACCAAGTTAGGACATTTAGTTTAACCATATGCCGTCAAGACAAGACCACAGGTAGTAAGAGATCTAGAATATCAATCTTACACTTATACCTCTCACATGCACTTCATGACCAATGAGATCAGATTAGGCCATTCAATAAAACTTTATCAAAATAACAAGAGTGTCAATTGCTCTTTCCATATACTTCCATCATGCTTATCGCAAGCATTACCCGCAGACTCATGTAGGAGTCAATGAACTATCCTTCGATATGAAATCCATCATGACAAGAATCAAGAGTATCATTTTCTAGAACCAAGGTGCTAGCCTTCTTTATAGGATCAAGATGTCCAACAGATAGATCATAGATGTTAGCCAAACATCAAGTGTATCAATGTATCAACATTAGATAGCCTCATAGAATTCAAAAAATGTTCAAAACTAAGTGCATAATTTCATCATAGGAGACATATATCCAAGTCACTTTCATATGCATGTATAAGCCATTAAAGAAAGAGGCATTCTCATCATACCTTAGGGCTTACCGAGCCAATAGATGAAACACAACATACCATGCATATTTTGAGGTATTCAAATACCTGAGCATCTACTCATTAGACATAGGCCACTTGAAGCACTTTATCATATTTTCATTAAGTACCTCTTAGTCTCTTTCCAGATCTGCATCTCAAAATGATTCTCAAGAAGGATCTACGTATCTCATCTCATCAAGGAGGTTAGAAACATCCATATACTCAAATACATATGCAGGAAGTATAAGCAATAACATAATCATCAGATCCATAAGTCAAACAAGTAAGAAGCATCATAAGTCAAGAAATACTTATCTTCAATGAGAGGCGATCCTCTCCCTCTTGAACCAATCTTCAAGAGCCATCAAAGTCCGTGGTCCATATACCAATGTTGTCTTCAAGTATCCAACCAGATCTGCTAGGCATTATCCCATCTAGGGCTTCATCAAATTTTCCACAAGTGCTTGAGCATCTTCTCATTGAACATATTATACCTCATATAGTTTCCATAAACCAAGGTTTTCTCTTCAACCCTAACCTCATAGAATCCATCAGATCTTAGTAGTTAAGTTACCTAGGGTTTTCTTCAAAACCTAGAGTTCTTTTAGGTCTCCACCATCCTCTTCTTGCTTCCATCAATGGTGTCATCATCAGGGTGATCTCCATCGCTTTTCTTCAGCCTGCCTCTGATACCATGTTAATTTTCATAGGGTGACATTGTTCTTTACTTTGATAATTGCATTTCACCATTAATACATTAAGTTCACCCCATATCATCATTACATTATTCAGATCTTCACCATTATAAATCAGCGTATGCAATTATATAGAAAGAAACAACATCATCATCATCATCAATGCAACGGAACATAAAAGGAACAATAGAAGAAAGTATGCACACATATAGAGACACCAGGATTGGTCCAAGACTAGGGCAAAACCCACTATGGGGAAAACCCTTGCAAATCTTCTTCTTCTTAGATTGTCATCAAATGATGCAGCAAAAGAGAGTACAATGATCCATAACTTTATCTATGCAGCAAAACAATAATTATATCTATGAAACAGATCTAATCATGCTAGGAATCAGAACCCTCATACTGAAGGTTGTAATGCGCTGTCAGCAACTGATGTCAACTGTTGTACTCTTTTGTATACTGTTGTCACTGTGCTAAACACTATTGAGCACTATTGTTACTGTCAATGAGCCCAATACATATGTTTGCAGCGGAAACTAACAAATTAGATCTACAGTTCTACAGATCTTTATAACAGTGGAGAGAAACCCAGATTTACCAGATCACTGAAGTCAACTGAAGCTAAGATGTCAAACCCTAGATCTGAATTTTGGTCGCCTTCATCACAACTGTTTATGTGCGACCAAATCTCCTTGGTCTCTCTCTCGATCACTATATGCGAGCGATTGTCACTGCAGGGTTGCTTTCAGGAAGTCTTTATGCGTGCGACTGTGGCATAATACACCTAAAACCCAGAGTTGCTCCCTTACTGTTGTTGTGTGACCGAGATGTCATGGTCACTCTCAAGACAACTCTGTGCGAACGATCGGGGACTGATACCTCCAGAACTGTCTCTGAAGCCATAGTCGCTCCAATAAGCCTATGTGCCAGCGTCCAAGGATCCATAGTTGCTCTCATTGGATTATGTGCCAGCGACCAGGGACCACAATGACCTGTTCTGTGCCAACGATTGAGATCCAGAAGACCCTAACTCAGAGTGAACCTTTTGCCTGTGATTTCGGACCCTTGTGCGAACTCCTTCCGTCGAACCTGTGCAAACCAAGACAAAAGAGAAGAGAAGATGTGTCCAAATGATCTTGAGGTCTCTTCTATTTATAGGCTTTCCTGAGGGTTCACTTGGGGTTAAGGCTGACCCAAGCAGTTACTCATGTGGTTAGGGCCGACCCATTCCATAATACATGTATGAATAAAATAATTCATAACTCAACTTCCGCTTGACCAAATTGGGTGATCTTTAGGTCGATTTCAGTCATCTCGAAAAGAGGAATCTAATGCAATCATTATCTTGGTCATTTGAGTTGTCCAAGGTCGAATTTTACCGCATTTGCAAAAATTAACAATATCAACCAGCATTGTCACATAGCAAGGCCTTGACTAACAGCTCTATCTCTCCACGAGATCTGAGCACAATGCTGGCGAGACCAATGATGTATAGACACCCTCATCATTGTCTCTCTTGGAACATACTCCACCCGGGTTCTCAGGGTGTGTTCCACCAGGACTATTCTTATCTTGGATTCCCAGTCCTCAAAGAATATCAGTCCTCTACAACTACTCTTATCTTGGATGCCCTAACACATCCTCAAAGAGCATCGAATGCCAGATGTTTACCCAATCCTCCATTCTGTCTTCCCAAGTGAAGACAAGAATGATGTGTCTATTTCTCCCTCTTAATTAGGGAGGACATATCTATTCCAATAAAGGAATGTACTCATTCCTACAAAAGGAATGTACCTAAGCTCTCTCTTGGCTTAGGAATTTTGCTTCCAAGTTTCTTCCAAGTAAGAAACTTGTTTCCAGACTCCCTCTTAATTAGGGACCTACAGCAACTCCTCAAGTGGAGATAATGGGACAACCAGCTACTTGAAGAACTCCTCCTCACGATGTCATGAACTTCTTTTCGTTATCTAGGAGTCTTCATGTTTGGGACTTCTTCGTAGGGCACAGACCATCCATCATTTTCATCCATGAATTAGTCATGTCATCATCGGAAAGTGATCCATTAGTCCATATCTGGCCTTCCTTTATGCCATGCTACCTACTTTCATGCCATGTTTCCTGAAGGAACTTTCTTCTTGCTACATGGTCAACAGTGGTGGAAGACATCCATAGCTCTTCCCTTGGCAACCCTGCATAGGCCCATCCAGATATTGTTCAAAAAAATAGGAAGTGAACACTTAAATCAAAATTACCTTTGTGATGGTCTTTCATCACGACATCTTCTAGTTTGCATCAACATCCTATGTACACGTCGACACATCTCCCAAAGATATATATTGTCAAGGGTCTCTTTTGTTTTAGACTTCATCTCTGTCTACATATCTTTCTTGGAGATATCCTAGTCAGATCTCTTGGTTTCTCGGATGTTGATTTCCTTTACCATGGTTGTATATTCCACGATCTCTTCCTTCCTTTCTTTGACACATTTCATTCCCAGGAACTTTCAATCAAAGTTCCTCCAATTATTTTCAAACACCTCATATGACATAAGAGGATATATTATGTTGATTTCATCTAGTGAATGTGTGGCCCATGCCTTATTGCATCCTTTCGGAGGAGGAGATCCTTTTTCTTTTGATCATGCTCTCAAGATAAAGCATTGATCCATGTTACCTGCAACCATATGACATGACTCTGCAATATTGAATATAAGCATACATACCAATGTTGTGAAAATCGTGATCGGGATTAAATCGGCGCGGGGAACAAATCGGAAAAATCGGGAAAAAATCGTTTGGTACAAAAATATTCATATTTTTTCATTTTTTTTCAATTTTTTTAATATCTAAACCATCTACAACATAAAATAAATACATTGACACATAAATATGATAAAAAAAAACTAATATATAAGATTTTTAATATCATTTCTAGCACTAAAATCACACATAACATTGAATCATGTCCTGACTAGTAAGTCCTGACTCCTGAGTCCCAACTCAGCCTCAAAATATCAACAAAAAATATGATAATGTATCTCATCATGTCATAATGTCATATACAATAAAATGAAAGTCTAATCCTATTGATTTCCTCTGCCCCTCTTGCGAGAAAATGCCACAGCTTTCCCTTTCCCTCTAGATGTAGATGCTCGTGCCTGTGCTGGTGGAGATGGCAGTGGAGTCTGATGTGCTCTAGAAGCTGAAGAACTAGACCACGTCCTCTACTGGTGGCAGGGGTAGCTCGGGCAGGTGGTGTCACCTGGAAACATTACAATCTCCCAATCTTGAAATCCTGAAAAACTGATAAGTCTGCTGGATTTTAAATGAAATCTAAAATTCTACTTTCTCCATATGAAATCCAATGAGGCTGGAACCACTCTCAAACATCCTGAGTCATTTCATGGTAATGTTAAAAATTTAAGTAAAAGGATGAAAATGAAGATTAACATTCTCCTTAATCTTCATTTTCATCCTTTTACTTTAAGAATTTAACATTACCATGAATAGCATATCCATACTAGGGCCTAGACTTGATCATTAAGCTGCCCCACTCAACAATTATTTGTTTCTTTCAAAAACAATTGCATGAAAAAACCCAAAAAAACGTTATAAAACTATGCTGTTGCGACCCCCGACGATTTTTTAAGTTTTTATCGCGATTTTTTTGTTTTTATCGCAATTTTTTCATAAAATCGCGATTTTTTCAGTAAAAATCAGCAAAAAAAAGTACCAGCGATTTTTTCGTATAAAAATCGCGATTTGATCGACAGAAGGAAAAAATCGCGATTTAATCACGATTTTCACAACACTGATACATACCTCATGTTCCTTTGGGTCATCCAGACTTCTTGCAGAAGCTTCTTTGATTGAAAGAGCTTCAATCCCTTGATCTGCTTCTCCTTTTATGTCATCATACTGATGATGAAGCTAAGCATAGTTGAGCAATTCCCTCCTAACCAGGCCAAACCATTTCTAGGTTTTTGTGGGTTTTGCTTGAGGAGCCTAGAAATAATTTTGCAGAATTTTCTGAGCACCGGAGGTGGGGTTTTCAGCCATATATTTGCAGCAGACAGTGTAGAATTGTTGGGGACTGCACAATGCAGCAGTTGGTCAATTGATTGTAGCTTCGGGTTGTCATTGCTTCACCTGGGCTTTGCTCTGCTTGCCTTTGAGGCAAGCCCAAGTGCATTCCTTCCATATTTTGTACTCTTGCACCAGTTTATAATAAAATGGCTTAGTTGCTTCCATATTTCTGATTGTTATGGGTGTGTTCTAATTGTTTTAAAATTTTTGTGGTGAAAATTTGTTATTTGCTTGCATATCATTGTTTTTCCTATTTTGGAACATTACAAGTATCCCCGTCCAGTAGATGTTTCCTTTTGACAGATATATGATGAGCCTTATACTAGATGACCTTTCTCTTCCATAAGTGCTACCTATGTTACAAATGAGGTTTCCAAGAGCTATACCCTTCCTTGATGACTGCCATAGATTTTAACCACCTTTCATGCTTCTCTATGATGATGTCCTGAGCTCTTGATTTCAATGCTTCTATGATGCCTGATGCATCCCATCATTTTTCTTATGATAGCCATATCTTACAACAAAACACTTAGGAACTTGAAAAGAACTTAGGTGAGGAAGACTATCGCAATCATAATAAAGATCTCTTACTTCCTCATTCTTCGATTTCTTCTTTTCAACTTCCTCCACTTCTTCGATGATATGGGCTTCAACTTCTTCTTTTGTTATTGTCCTTATTGATCTTAGGACAATCTTTTCTTTTGTAGTGCCCATATTCTTGGCACCCATAGCATTGGATCTTAGTCATGTCCTTCTTTTCCAAGAACCAGACTTTCCACCCTTTCTCCTTGTCATTGTAGCATAAGGTTGATTTTGCTCACCTGCTCCCACATCATATTTGGCCTTTAGTCTAGATTCTTCAATATTGCACAGAGACCATAGATCCTGGAATGGAGTAGCTTCTTTCTTCCCATAAATACTTAAAGTAAAGTTACCCTACTCCTTCGGTAGTGCATTTAGTACAACTGTAGTCATTTCTCTATCAGACATGACTTCTCCCAGATCTTGAAGTTGATCTCGAATCTTAGATATCCTCATAAAGTATGAGGCTATTCCATCTTCCCTTAACATCTTTAGCTTATGGAGTTCTTTCCTTAATGAGATGACTTCTCCAGCAGTGTTTATGGAATACAACTCTACCAATTTGTCATAGATTTCTTTTGAAGTTTCTAGTTTTGATACATATGGGATGAGGGGATCCTTGATGGATTATATGAGAATCCTTGGAGCCCTAACTTCCCCTTGCAGTAGTTTTCTGAATACAATCTTTGGATGCCTTACTGGCTATCCAATACAGAGAATCTGACTGGCAGAGAGATGAGAGAGATATACCTCACACTACCACTGGCGATCCAATACTGATCCAGTCACTGAATGACTATCCCCTAGCTGCCTCTGCGTAGTCTTTGCGCAATCACTGCACTGCTCTGCGTCACAGTGTTTGGGAATTGCGTCTCTCCTTCAACTGATCGATTTTCCTATGGAAATTCGACTTTCTGCCCTCCCGGTCTCACACCCCAACTTCTGGCTCTAAAACTCGACTTCTCCAGGAAATTCGGATCTCCTCTCAGGTCCGCATTGCCTCGGCGTGGCCCTACGTTGTCCAGTGTGGCCTCTGCGCTGCCTCTTTTGGATCTCTCTCTACCTCCTCTGCGATGTATTCCCGGATCAGGAAATCTTCCTCCGAAAACTATCCCTGCCCCTCACTGCAAGAAATCACTTCGATCTCTTCTCTAGCAACTGCTACGCTGCCCTCTCTGAGAAATTCGATCTCTTGATCTCTCTCCGATGTGTTTTCCAAATGCCCACCAAAGCCCTTCTTATAATCCTCCAATTGAGTAATCAACAGCCCAGATTAGATTATAATCAATGGCTCAGATCATTTGGACTCAATCTTCGTCTTCTTCTATAAGTTTCACCCTTAGTTTGATTAATACCCTTTAATTATTTTAATTTCCTAAGTTTAGACTTAGGCACCCATTAAAAATAATTAATTATTCTAATAAAACTGTCTTCAGTTGGAATTTCCCAAAACGATTTCTGGGTATTCTGGAATACATGTGTCCTAGTCTACCTGCAAATTTTGAGGCTTTGAGCACATCTGATGCTACTAGAAATCAACAATAAGCAGCAGAAAAAAGGGCATAAATTAATACGAGGTAACTAGAAAACTTGATTTTGTATTGTGATTGAGAGATTGCAGTCTCCTTTCAAGTTGTAGCTTGATAAAGAACAGTTTGTACCCTATTGAGCTAGAGCCTTTTGTGGGTTGTAGCCAAAAATTTGCAGTTTTCTCCCTTATGGGTTTTCACTTATATTTGGTGTCTTCATGTGTTGCTTGTTGAATGATGCGTGAATGCTCTTGAATTCTGAATAAGTCTATATGCAAATGTCACTCTTTGGTAATTGCAAAAGAAACCATTACTAACTGAACTTATACATAATTCATTAGCTGCATAAGAAGATAATCGAAAAAGGAAATTAAGTTGAGCTAAATAATTGGAAAGATACAAAAACTAATTCACCCTCCCTCTCAGTAATTGCCAAGCATATATCAATTGGTATCTAAGCCGATTCCTTCAGCGTCAGTCTAACAACTGGAAGGAGGTCCTAAATCATTGGAATGGCTAGTCAGGAAGGATGCTCAACAAATAAAGCCCCTTTGTTCACTGGCACAAATTATGCATTCTGGAAAGTGAGAATGAAGACATATTTAATGTCTCTTGGAGTAGAAGTCTGGGTTGTTGTGTTGGTGGGATATGAAGAACCAAAGAAATGAGTAGTGACAAAGATGACAAACTGGAATTCACAGCCAATGCAAAAGCTATGAATGCACTTCTTAGTGGATTAAGTGAATCAGAATTTATTAAAGTAATGCATTGTAAAATAGCTAAAGAAATCTGGGATAAACTGCAAAATATTCATGAAGGAGATAACAAAGTAAAGATGGCCAAATTACAAGTATATAGAATGCAGTTTGAGACATTAAAAATGAATGAATATGAAGATATTGCTAAGTTCTTTCTAAGAGTATATGAAGTTGTTAATGTCATGATGGGTCTAGGAGAAACAATCAAAGAGAGTGTAATAGTCCAAAAAATATTGAGGTCATTACCTTCAAAGTTTAATCCTAAGGTTTCAACTATAGAAGAGACAGCCAACTTTGAGACTCTAAACAGGGATCAACTACTTGGTTCCTTGACAACATACAAGATGAGAATTTCAAAAGGAAAGTCAGCTACCAAAGATGCAGCTTTTAAGGCAGACAAGCCTACAAAAGACAAGGAATGTTCATGCTCAAACTCTGATGAAGAAGAGGCAAAATTTGTCAGAAGATTGAAGAAAGGTACAGGTAAGTACAAAGGAAAACTCCCATTTAAGTGTTTCAATTGTGGAAGAGTGGGGCATTATGCCTCCAAATGTCCTTATAAGAAAGAAGAAAACCAATCTAGAGGGAAAGAAAAGAACAAGTCTAATAAAATGAAAAAAGAGAAAATGTTTAAAAAGAAAAGCTTTTATGCTCAAGAAGATAGCAGTGTATCTGAAATCTCTAATGAATTAGTTGAAATATGTAACTAGGTTTGGTCTTCATAATGTCTCTTATACTATTGATCTTATGTATTTGACGTAAAAAGAAAGAAAATTTATTATTGTTATTTTTATAGCATGGGTTTCATGCACAAGGCCAATTTATTTGTAGGTCAAGCACCCATTGTGTGCTTCTAGGATTTTTTCATAGAGTCAAAGAGTCAAAAGAGTCATTGTCATATGTAATAGATCCCATTGGGCAGCTTGTAACAAGTCAAAAGAATTTATTTGAATCAAAATTGTGTCAAAAGTGCCTCCAAGACCAAGTTGGCATGCAAGGATGAAGTCGGCCTCATTAAGGGCAATTCACACTCCTAGATAGCCTATATATAAGAAGTATTCGACCTCATTGGGAGAATATACCATCAAGCAAGTTTGATCACTAGAAGCAGCTCGATCACAAGGACAAGAAAGAGATCTAAAAGGATAAGCGAATGAAAGAAGAACTCAAGAAAAGAGAATCGAAATCAAAACTCTGAATTTTGTGACACATTCCCTCAAATCTGTGAAAACTAGGGCATCATTTTGTTGCAGCAAGGTCCAAATTGTAGTCATCTAAAGGAGTCGAAATTTGGTGTTAAAAGGATGAAAGTTTGGAAGTTGAATTCCTCAGGAGAAAGAAGCACCCTAAGCGAAGGAAGAAGAAGACCTCTTTTACCATCTTTTCACCCACACGTGCGAATTAAGGTTTCTGTAATAAGGCCGAAATCTGCAGTCATAAGTTGCAGGTCTGAACTTGAGATCAAAAGTGATGTTGCAGCAGTTTGACTTGGGTTGACTTTGTGAGAAGATAAGTTCATCAAAAGGAAGGTTGACTTGGTCTTGGAGGGGTCTTGGTCTAGGGTCTAAGGGTCTTGGAATTTGTCATTTGAAGTTTCTATAAGAAGAGAAGAATTTGTTGAAGAATGTAACTAGTTTCAGTTTTCATAAATGTATTTGAGTCATTATGTAATGTACTTGTCAAAAGAGTAAAGAAAAATATTTTTATTATCGTATCAATGACTTATTAAAGCATGGGTTTCATGCTTGGGTCATCATTATATTAGTCAAACTCCCCATTGTGGGCTCCTAGGATTAATATTGAGTCAATAGAGTCATCGTACATTTAAAGAGACCCTTCTTGGGCTTTGGAATCATGTAAAAAGGTTTACTATTGAGTCAAATATGATTTATGTAACCTCCACACCAAGTCGGACTAAGGGACACCAATTTGACCTCACCTAGAGCCTATAAATAGAAGGAGATCGAATTCATTTGGAGCATCTTATCTCAAGCAAGTTCGATATCTCTAGTGAAGCTAGAAAAAGTGCGAAGTGGGTCAAGGAAGTCAAAAGGAGTGCGAGTTGGGTCAAGGCTAAGGAGAAGGAACAAATCGAAGTTTTGGTGTTACTTTGTTTCTCTTTTGTGCCCTAGTTTGGGAGATCAAAGTCTTCCAAGTGTTGTTGCTGTTAGTTGTTGCCTGATGATGTAAGTTGCTGCATAGTCGAAGTTGCTAGGGTGGAAGTGTTGTTGCAAAGGGGTCGAAGATCTAGAAGGGCTTACTTGGTGTGGAGGGAAGGTTCAGTCTATGTCTAGGTTGAAGTGTCTCAAAGAAAACTATTGAAGGAAGAGAATTTTTTACTAGGTTTTCCCCTCGAGAGAGGTTTTTCCTTGGCATAGTGCCTACATCTTGTGTCTTGTGTTTTTGTGATCTTCATACATACATAATATGGTAATTGCTTGATGAAAGATAAGATAATAAAGAAGTAAAAGAAACCAACATAACTCACAAGTAATTATCAAGAAAGAGAAATCAAACCCTAATCTAGTTGCATTGATTTCTCATCATGGTATCAGAGCTAAGGTCAAGAAAGGTTGAAGATCACTTTGTTGGCTCAAAAGGAATGAACATGGATTCTCCCTCTTTGATAAACTATATGAGAATGGGTATCAACATTGTTGGAAGATGGATCAAGAAGGTCATCTACTACTTATTCAACAAGCTCAAAAGTCAAGGGTTCTTGGCTGCTCTTATAGGTTCTCTTAGTGATGACAATGCATGGATCACTGATAGTGGAGCATCAAGGCACATGACAAAAGAAAGTAAACAACTTCATATACTATCAAAGGAACCATCTTCTCATGCAGTGGAATTGGGTGACAACAAAAGCTATGTTGTTAGAGGCTCGAGATAAATATCGTTGAAGCTAGAAAATGGATCAAAACTGCACCTCAACAACACACTATGTGTTCCAGGTTTGAAAAATAATTTGCTTTCTATTTCTTGTTTAGAATATAAAGGGGATAGAGTTGTTTTTGTTGATGGAAAAGTATTGGTTTGGGGAAAAGACTCTAGCATTGATAAAGCTAGGGTTATTGGAGTTCGTGAAGGAAGCCTTTATAGAGTTACTACACCACCTCCTCAAACTTTGGTTCACATGGAGATTAATCCCATTAAGCTATGGCATAGGAGGTATGGTCATCTATATTATAAGGTTATCCCTACTCTTAATCTATTGGTCCATGGCATCCCCAATATGAAATTAGATCATGAAGGTGTGTGCAAGGGGTGCTCTTTGGGAAAACATATAAGAAAGCCATTTCCGAATAGTGAAACTGGGTCTAAAGTGATATTAGACTTCATTCATTCTGATGTGGGTGGGCCCATGTTTGACAAATCACTTGGAGGTCATCTCTACTATGTAACATTCATTGATGACCATTCTAGAAAGACATGGCTCTACCTTCTCAAAACAAAAGACGAAGTATTTGAAAAGTTCAAGGAGTTTAGATCCGAAGTGGAAACCCTAACCGAAAGAAAGATAAAAACTCTAAGATTCGAGAATGGTGGGGAATACACTTCTAAGGAATTGATTGCATATTGTAAGGAAGCGAGAATTAAGAGGGAGCTCATTGTTCCCTATTATCCCAAACAAAATGGAGTGGTTGAAAGGAAGAACAGGTCAATTGAAGAAGGCATTCGAACAATGCTCCTCGATCAATACCTACCAAAATTCTTATGGGGAGAAGCAACAATGGCAGTCGTGTACATTCAAAATAAAAGTCCTCACAGAAGTCTTAATAATATAACACCTAAATAAGTATTCACAGGAAAGAAGCCAAGTGTAGATCACCTCCGAATCTTTGGAAGTCTAGCATACATCCATGTTTCAAAGGACAAGTGAAAGAAGTTGGATTCCACAAGTATCAAGGGAATATTCATTGGATATAGTCTCTCCTCAAAAGCATATAGAATCTACATTAAGAAAGGAAGACATATTGAAGTAAGCAGGGATGTCATATTCGATGAAAATCAAGCCTACAAGAAATCAAAAGATATTCCTATTGATTCCGATGACAAAGAAGTTCCAATATTTGAAGGAGAAGAAGATCATCATGAAAATCCTACTACAAATCAAAAAGAAAAAGAAGGACGAAGTGAGCCTATTCAATCTGTGGTCATCCCAACCACAAGGAAAAGGCCAAATTGGTTAAAAGCTACACTAGAAGATGTTGAAGGACATGAAGTTGCGAAAGGAACCTTCAGGGAAAGTAAAAGACAGAAGAGATATTCTAGTTGTGTTGCATATATGACAAAGTTAATTGAAGTTGAACTATCTACATTCAAGGAAGCTACTCAACAAGAGGTTTGGAAAAAAGCAATGCAGGAAGAATATCAATCAATTATGAAGAATGGTGTTTGGGAAATCGTTCCTAGACCTAGTGACAAATCAGTTGTCACCTCCAAATGGATCTATAAGATCAAACAAGTACAAAGCTAGATTCGTTGCAAGCAGTTTCTCTCAAAAGGAAGGCATTGATTATGAAGAAACCTTTGCACCCATAGCAAGGTACACTACCATTAGATCTTTGGTTTCATTGGCTGCTACAATGGGTTGGAATATCCATCAAATGGATGTGAAGACCACATTTCTGAATGGGACCATTGATGAGGAAGTGTATATCGAACAACCTGAAGGCTTTGAAGTTAATAGTAGGGACTCTCATGTTTGTAGACTCAAGAAGGCCCTATATGGTTTGAAGCAAGCACCTAGGGCATGGTATGCAAGAATGGATGCATATCTCCTTAGAATTGGGTTCGTAAAGAGTTATGTTGATCCAAATCTCTACATCAAGGTTGTGAATAATGAGCCTGTCATTATTCTACTATATGTGGATGATCTATTCATCACAAGTGTGGAGCAAAGAATTCAAGAATGCAAGAAGATGTTGGCAGCTGAATTTGAGATGAAGGATCTAGGACTGATGCACTACTACCTAGGTCTAGAAGTATGGCAGAAACCTGGGGAGATATATTTGGGGCAAGGAAAGTACATCATCAAGTTGTTGCAAAAATTTAGGATGATGGATTCCAAGCCTATGACTACTCCTATGATCACCAATCTCAAGAAGTTGAGGGGCTCTGACTCAAGTCTCATGGATCCTACCTCCTATCATCAGTTGATGGGCTCCCTAATGTATCTGGTAAACATTAGGCCAGATATGTCATATATGTTTTGCAGTAAACATTCTTAGTCAGTTTCAGTTGGAGCCTCATCATGATCACTGGATAGCTACCAAACACATATCGAGGTATCTTCGTGGCACAATACATCACTGCCTAAAGTATGATAGTAAGGAAGTCAAGCTAATTGGCTTCACAGATTTTGATTAGGGTGGCAATGAGACCGATGGAAGGAGCACTACCAGAGGATGTTTTTGTCTAGGAGCTACTATGATCTCATGGATGAGAAGAAAGCAAGATCTCGTTGCTTTAAGTAGTGCTAAGGAAAAATATGTGGCTGCATGTGAAGTAGGAAAGGAGGTTGTTTGGTTAAGGAAGCTTCTGACAGATTTGTTCGAAAAGTCTCTAGGTCCTAATGTGATTAATTGTGACAATCAAAGTTGCATTAAAATGTTTGGAGATCTTGTGTTTCATGCTAAAACAAAGCATATCAGCAATAAGTTCCACTTTATTAGGAACTTGGTGCAGGATGGGATCGTAAATTTGGAGTATGTCTCAACAGATGAACAGGTAGCAAACATACTAACAAAATCTCTTCCTAATAAGAAGTTTGAATATCTAGGAAACATGCTTGGTTTAGTAGATATTGCTAATTGCATTGATGATAAGAGATTGGAAGAGATTTGTTGAGGCTTTGCAAGTGAAGCATTGCCTGGGAGGACATCTAGCCGGCACTTTGTGTTGATGTCTAGGTCCCAAAGTAGGGAGGGTGGCGTTGGTCGTAGAGCTTCGACCTCAGATACGCACCTAGGTCCCTGGGTTGGTGGTTAGCAAGTAAGCCTGATGGTACCTAGAGAGGTTGAAAGCTTGAGTCCACCTTAGTCCCACTTGGATAGATTGCCCTGGTCAGGAATCTAGTCTGTGGCATTGTGGTGCCTAAACTGTTGAGAGACCAATGGATAGATTTCCTTGGTCAGGAATCTAGTCCATGGCATTGCGGTGCCTAAACTCTTCATTGTTCATATAGTTTGAGATCTTCCATTATATTTGTATATTATGAATACCTCCCTAGTTAAGAGGGAGTGTTGAAGAATGTAACTAGGTTCGGTCTTCATAAATGTATTTGAGTCATTATGTAATGTACTTGTCAAAAGAATAAATTAAAATATTTTTATTATTGTATCAATGACTTATTAAAGCATGGGTTTCATGCTTGGGTCATCATTCTATTAGTTAAAGTCCCCATTGTGGACTCCTAGGATTAATATTGAGTCAATAGTGTCATTGTACATTTAAAGAGACTCTTCTTGGGCTTTGGAATCATGTAAAAAGGCTTATTATTAAGCCAAATATGATTTATGTAACCTCCACACCAAGTCAGCCTAAGGGACACCAATTCGACCTCACCTGGAGCCTATAAATAGAAGGAGATTGAATTCATTTGGAGCATCTCATCTCAAGCAAGTTCGATATCTCTAGTGAAGCTGGAAAAAGTGCGAAGTGGGTCAAGGAAGTCAAAAGGAGTGCAAGTTGGGTCAAGGCTAAGGAGAAGGAAGAAATCGAAGTTTTGGTGCTACTCTCTCTCTCTTTTGTGCCCTAGTTTGGGAGATCGAAGTCTTCCAAGTGTTGTTGTTACCAGTTGTTTCCTGATGTTGTAAGTTGTTGCATAGTCGAAGTTGTTGGGGTGGAAGTGTTGCTGCAAAGGGGTCGAAGATCTGGAAGGGCTGACTTGGTGTGGAGGGAAGGTTTGGTCTATGTCTAGGTTGAAGAGTCTCAAAGAAAACTATTGAAGGAAGAGAATTTTTTACTGGGTTTTCCCCTCGAGGGGGGTTTTGCCCTGGCATAGTGCCTACATCTTGTGTCTTGTGTTTTTGTGATCTTCATACACACATAATATGGTAATTGCTTGATGAAATATAAGATAATAAAGAAGTAAAAGAAGCCAACATAACTCACAAGTAATTATCAAGAAAGGGAAATTAAACCCTAATCTACTTGCATTGATTTTCAACAGAATTACTTGTGAGTTTTCCTCTCTAAGAGAGGTTTTGGCCCTGGCTAGCAGTCTACATTTTGTGTCCATTTGTTTTATTGATCTTCATGTTTTGGTAATTGTTTGATGATAAGAACACCATAATAAAGAGAAGAAGAAGAAAATTGTAAATACTACAAATTGAAGTAAAGAACATCACAAGCAATTATCAAATTTAGAGAAATCACACCTCATCTAGCTGCCATAGATTTCTCAACATGGAATCAAAGCTAAGGTGACAAGGAAAGGTAGCCTGAAGATCACTCAATTGAAAAAAAAAATGATACATATGGGCCGAATATAAGAGGAAGAGCATCAAGAAGATCTATTCATCACATTGCAAAGACCCTCTCATCTTGAAGGAAGAATTTTTGGAAGAAGAAAAGAAGACCTCAAGGACCCTACACATTTGAAGTATTTTTGGAAGCCTCCACATTCTACATCATCATCCAAAGGAAGCAAGAAAAGCACTTCATCGTCATCAAAGGAATCAAAGTGATATCCCTCATATTAAAGAGACGAAGCATTGTCATTCTGAAGAAGGAAGATCATCCCTACTTATAAATCTCACAAGAAGACATTATCATCAAGGAAGCATCTAGTGGAAGACATCATCATGAATAAGGCATCTTCATTTTATATTCATGTCTCAACCTACAAATCAAATGACTACTTTCTACAAGGAGAACAGTAAACTTGTTGGGACATCAAACTACCTTGCATGGAAGAAGAAAATAGATTTGATTCTCACAGAAAATGAAGTTTTTGATTATGTCAAGGGCTTCATCTCAAAGCCTCCTCAAGAACAATCTCAAGCATTATCAAAGTATATGAAAGGAGAAATAACGGCTAAAGAATCCTCATTGAATCCATGAAGGATTCTCTCATTCCTTTTGTAGCAAAATTAAAGACATCAAAAGAGATTTATGACAAGTTGGTAGAGTTGTACTCTGTAAGTACAACTAGGGAAATTATATCTTTAAGAATTAATTATATAAGATGAAAGTATCAAAAGAAAAAGGGGTAGCTTCATAACTCATGAAGGTATCTCAAATTAGATATCAACTACAAGAGCTAGGAGAAACAATGTCAGATCCAGAAATGACCACTTGTGTACTCAATGCACTACCAGATGAATGGGGAAACTTTGTATCAAGCATCTATGGAAAGAAGGAAGCTACACCATTCAATGATCTATGAGCATTATGCAAGATTGAAGAAACTGAATTAAAAGCAAAGAATGGCCTTGGATCAACTGAGCAAACACAAGCATTTGCAGTGATGACAAGGAAGAAAGGAAAGTTTGGAAAATTCGAGCTTTGAAAGAAATTTCAAAACAAAATTGGCATGTCTAAGATTCAATGCTATGAATGTAATGAATATGGACACTTCAAGAGGAATTGACCTAAAATCAAGAAGGGAAACAAGAGAAGGAAAGAAAGAAGTGAAGCTCATGTGACCGAAGAAGTAGAAGAACCAGAAGAGAAGAAATCTAAGAAGGAAGAAGTGAAAGACATCTACTATTAAAGGTCTCTCATATATTAAGTTTATTTTCAAGACAACAGTCATGGTAGGAAGCATTACAGTAATGATAAAATGCATTATAGCAGTGATTGAGATGACATCATACTAGAAGCATGAAAGGATAGCAAAAACAACGATTTGTTTGGTTGAAGCAAGTCATCTAGCAAATAGGAAGATAAGAGATCATCACATTTCATCATCATTAGAGAGAAGTATTTACAGAATAAGGATCATAAAAGATCCTCCATTAGAATCTTTGTTGCAAAGGTTTACCTCTTCTTAGAAGAAGCAAGTACTACATAGATAGTCTACATTCCACCTAGTATGGAATCCACGGTTTAAAAGGATGAAGATATGGTGATATAAAAGTGCAGTGTGACCATTTAGTTGAAGCATTTTCATTGTCTAGCAAGGAAAAGGAAGTTGTTGAAGAAAGCCTAGATGACCACATGAAGGAAAAAGATAAGAATAATAGATAGATAAAGTCATGCCATCACATAGTTGCAAACAAAATGGTTAGAATGCTTTATCTCATGACCATGATTAAAGAAGAAAGAACTCTTCCATATGAAAAGTATATGAAGGCATAAGCATGGCATACTATATTATGACATGATAAGATTGATATCATATGATCTCATAAAATATATGAGGTGATGGACAACAATTGTTCCTATACAAGAGGATTTATGTCTAGAGATCACGAGAAAGCAATATGTGAAGAAGTTGAAAGGAGAGTTTGAGAATATGTGTCTACAGCCACATAGATCGTATGGATGATCAATATCTGATGTTCAAAAGGATTGGCTATGACATCACCATGAGGAAATTACGAAGACTCTGATAGGTATGATGAAGAAGGAGAACCTAGGTAATGGAAGCCTTGGAGATGAATTCAAAAGGGTGTTGATGTTGCAAAAATAGATGTTATGACAAAGAGCCATCATAAAGAGGTCATTTTGGTTTGATGTTCACTTTTGATTTTTGAAAACAAGCATCTGGTTGGATTGGAACAGGGATACCGATAGAAGGTTGTTGAAATTCACCTACAATTAGAATTGAATGAATGATTATGAGAGGAACATGACCTGGAAGAGGTACCAGTATGAGGACAGCCAGATGATGACAAAGAAGGTCACTTTCTGATGAATAGAAGGGTGACATGACTAGCATTACTTGGTTCAACACTATGTTTTGTTGAAGGGAAGTGATATAGAAGATGGTCAAAGCCCTATGAAGAAGTCATGAAAGAAGATGGCTCCATGATGTAGAAGTTGAAGTTCATTCATGACATGATGGTGCAGAAAGAGGAGCCCTACAAGCAGTTGATAGTACCATGATCACCACGAAGAATAAAAAGTTGATATTGGAAGCAAATCCCTAGTTAAGAAGAAGCTTGGGTATATTCCTTTCATGTAAAGTAATGAGTAGATCCTCCCTAGTTGAGATGGAGAGATAGACACATCATTCTTGTCTTCATATATTGAAGAAAGCGTCTGAGACCAATACCGATATTCTTTGAGGATGAGGTAGGGCATCCAATAGGCAAGGGTAGTCGAAGAGGAGATTCTTTGAGGATGTGTAAATCCAAGAAGGGAATGGTCCTAAAAGGACATACCTTGTGAACATCCGGATAGGGTATGTGCCTTGAGAGAAAATGATGAAGGTGTTTATAAATCATTGTCTCCCCAACATTGTGCTCTAATCTAGTGGAGAGATAGAGTTATTAGTCAAGGCCTTGCTATATGACAATGTTGGTTGATATGATGAGATGCGCTAATATAAGCTAAAAATATAGCTTATGAGATGGCTTACCAAACCGACTCTTCTTATGAAAATTCTTTAGTATGAGAATGTCCATGTACCTTCTATGTATTATGAATACCTCCCTAGTTAAGAGGGAGTGACGAAATATGTAACTAGGTTTGGTCTTCATGATGTCTCTTATACTATTGATCTTATGTATTTGATGTAAAAAGAACAAAAAATTATTATTTTTATTTTTATAGCATGGGTTTCATGCTCAAGGTCAATTTATTTGTAGCTCAAGCACCCATTGTGTACTTCTAGGGTTTTGTCATAGAGTCAAAGAGTCAAAAGAGTCATTGTCATATGTAATAGACCCCATTGGGCATCTTGTAACAAGTCAAAAGAATTTATTTGAGTCAAAAGTCCCTCCAAGACCAAGTCAGCGTGCAAGGATGAACTCAACCTCATTAAGGGCAATCCGCACTCCTAGAAAGCCTATATATATAAGAAGCATTCAAACTCATTTGGAGAATATACCATCAAGCAATTTTGATCACTAGAAAAAGCTCGATCATCAAGACAAGAAAGAGACCTAAAGGGACAAGTGAAGGAAAGAACTCAAGAAAAGAGAACCGAAATCGAAAGTCTGAATTTTGTGACACATTCCCTCACACGTGCGAAAACTAGGGCATCATTTTGTTGCAGCAAGGTCCAAATTGCAGTCATCTAAAGGAGCCGAAGTTTGGTGTCAAAAGGATCAAAGTTTGTAAGTCGAATTCCTAAGGAGAAAGAAGCACCCTAAGTGAAGGAAGAAGACCTCTTTTACCATCTTTTCACCCACATGTGCAGATTAAGGTTTTTGAAGTTAGAAGTTGCAGGTCCGAACTTGAGACCAAAAGTGAAGTTGCAACAGTTTTGAAGCAGTTTGACTTGTGTTGACTTTGTGAGGAGATAACTTCATCAAAAAGAAAGTTTGCTTGGTCTTGGAGGGGTCTCGGTCTAGGGTCTAAGGGTTTTGGAATTCGTCATTTGAAGTTTCTATAAGTAGAGAAGAATTACTTGCGGGTTTTCCTCTCTAGGAGAGGTTTTGGCCCTGGCTAGCAGCCTACATCTTGTGTCCATTTGTTTTAATGATCTTCATGTTTTGGTAATTGTTTGATGATAAGAACACCATAATAATCAAGAGAAGAAGAAGCAAATTGTATATACTACAAATTGAAGTAAAGAACATCGCAAGCAATTATCAAGTTTAGAGAATCACACCTCATCTAGCTGCCCTAGATTTCTCAACAGAATCCTCTAGTGAAGATGGAACTAGTGAATTCATGTTGATGGCCTTAGAAGATATGGAAGAAGAATGCAAGGAATATGAAGAAGAAGAAGAAGGTGAGGTAGATCTTGAGGGGGAGTTGATCAGTGCCCTGGAGGAAATAGATAGACTTAAACAGAAGAATAAGAAGCAGAAAGAGATTTTGTTAAAATATGTAAAAGAAGAATCAAATTTAGAGGAAATTATCAAGAAAGGTTGAACTTGAAGAAGCAAAGAAGGTGGAAGATATTCTGCTACAACAAATAAAGGAGAAAAGTCAGGAGTGTGAAAGATTGGAAGAAGAGGTGGTAACCCTGAAGAAAAAGTTGGAGAAGGCACAGACTGATTTGAACATGAATATTCAACACATAAAAAGATCTAAAAAACTGGATGTGATATTAAATGCTCAAAGGTCTCCACTTATGAAGGTTGGGTTAGGCTATGAAGGAGAATCCAGTGAAATTAAGACAGAGGACAAAAAGACAATTACTTTTGTAAAAGTTGTCAAGGGAGACAATGACAGTCCACATCAAATCTGAGAACAAGAAGTTGAGCAGCACTTCAACATCAAATGAGCAACAACAAAGAAGCACTTCCAGCAAATTGCAGCAGACAAAAGGAGTGGAAAAACAAACAACAAACTATCAAAGACCATACTTCTTCAGGAGACAAGATTATCAAATGTCAAGATGGTTATATCCTCAAGTATCATCCATTACCAGGTACGGAAACTTTTTCTATGGGTATTGTTACTGTTGTAAAAAAATTGGACATAAAGCTATAAATTGCAGAGCTTATGTCAAAAGAAATGAGCTAAGGAATCCTAAAAGAAGTGAGGCTAACAATAGATTTTCAAACATCAAAACAAACATGAATCTAGACAGAAACCCATTTGCCCCTCTCTTTGATATCACTGAATGTTTCTACTGTCACAATTTTGGGCATAAGTCATATGAATGTCAGCTTAAAAACAATAGATCACAATCTTAGAACAATTGTAGAACAGATGAATGTATGCAGTGGAGAAAGAAGAAAGAAGAGAAGAAAGTTGATAAGTGTGGCCTAGTTTTGTATGCTCAAGATCAAAACAATAAATGGTATGTGGACAGTGGCTGCTCTAGACATATGATAGGAGATAAAAGAAAGTTTGTATCCCTAGATGAAAATAAAATCGAAAATGTCACATTCGGAAATGATGAAGCAAGAAGAATTAGAGGAAAGGGTATAGTCAGTCTGAATAATGGAAGAGGAAAGGCTCAGGATGTATTGTTTGTAGATGGTCTGAAACATAATTTGTTGAGTGTAAGTCAAATGTGTGATAAAGGTTGTGATGTTCTCTTCAGAGCTCAAGATTGTGAAATCAGGTCAACAACTACTAGGAAGGTTTTGGCTAAAGGAGTTCGAACAGAGAATAATGTATATATTTTGAAGGAAGATAATGAAGAGTGCTACATCAACAAACAAGATGAGTCTTGGCTATGGCATAGGAGATTGGGGCATCTCAATTTTGATCACATCATCAGGCTTAATAAAAAGAGAGTAGTCAAAGATCTACCAAAGATAAAGAAACATGAAAATCCTATTTGCAAATCATGCCAATTAGATAAACAGGCTTGAACTTCATTCAAGGTCAAGGATAAATTGTCAAGCAGTAAGCCCATACAATTAGTACATATGGATTTGTGTGGTCCTTCCAGAACAAAAGCACCGAGAGGAGAAAAATATTTTATGCTAGTAATTGATGACTATTCTAGATTGACATGGGTAGCATTCCTTAGAAATAAGTCAGAAGCATTTGAAAAGTTCAAAATATTCAAGGCACTAGCAAAAAATCAAACAGGGTGCAAGATAAAGTGTATAAGGTCAGACAGAGGAGGTGAATTTACTTTAGATGAGTTTGCAGACTTTTGTGATGAACTTGGCATAAAAAGGTAGTATACTATTGCAGACACACCACAGCAGAATGGAGTTGCAAAGAGACAGAACATATTTGTTCAGCAAATGGTTAGAGCCATGATGCAAGAGAGAAACATTCCTCAAACCTATTAGGCAGAAGCAGTACACACAGCAGTTCATATTCTCAATAAGGCACATCTCAGACCAAATTGTGACAAGACACCTTATGAATTGTGGCATGGTAAGCCAACTTCAATCAAACATTTTAAAGTGTTCAAAAGTAAATGCTATATCAAAAACAATGATGAAAAGTTAGGAAAGTTTGATGCTCGATCAGATGAAGGAATATTTTTGGGATACTCATCAAAAAGTAAGGGATACAGGTGTTATAATAAATGACTACATAAGATTGTGGATTGTATAGATGTAAGGTTTGATGAAGAGCTTCTTGATAAGAACAAGAGCACAAGTTTTATCAATCCTCCAAATCATCACCATGACAGTGAAGAAAATGAAGTACAGGATGAAGAATCAAAAAAGACAAAGACTCGTTCAAAAGGTCCCTCAAGGCATACACAAAAGAATCACCCTAACAGTTAGATTATTGGAGATAAAAGTGAAGGAGTTCAAACAAGGAGGCAACTTGCAAAGAAAACAGACCAAGCTCATATTGCTATGTTGTCATAGATTGAACCAAAGAACTTTGATGAAGCAAGTAAAGACAAACATTGGATAGATGCTATGAACAAGGAGTTAGATCAAATTGAAAAGAACAAGACTTGGGAACTAACACCAAGACCAACTGGAAAGAATGTCATTGGTACAAAATGGGTATTCAAAAACAAGATGAATGAACAGGGACAAATTGTTAGAAACAAAGCCAAACTAGTATGCAAGGGTTACTCGCAAGTAGAAGGTCTTGACTATGAAGAAACTTTTGCACCAGTGGCGAGATTGGAGGCAATCAGGATGTTTTTGGCCTTTGCTTGTTATAATGATTTCAAAGTGTACCAAATGGATGTGAAGTCTGCTTTCCTGAATGGAGAACTTGAGGAAGAAGTCTATATGGAACAACCTGAGGGATTTTTATTATCAGATAATCCTAACTATGTTTGCAGGTTAAATAAGGCATTGTATGGTCTTAAACAAGCACCACGGGCATGGTACTGTAGGCTGGACAAGTACCTTCAAAAATAGGGTTTCAAGGGAGGACGAGTCGATAGTAATATGTACATAAAGGGTGATAGAGAATCGAGATGAATTACTATTTGTAGTTGTGTGTGTGGATGACATTATGTTTGGAAGCAACAGAGAGTATCTAGTAAATGGTTTGTTGAAGAGATGAAGTCTAGGTTCGAAATGTCAATGATTGGAGAACTTACTTTTTACCTAGGGCTGCAAATCCTACAAAAGTCAAGAGGCATATTCATTTCTCAAGAGAAATATATATAAGATATGTTGAAAAAGTTCCAAATGGAAGATTGTAAACTTGTCTCAAACCCTATGGCAATTGGATTCAAGTTATGTGCAAATGATGAATCACCTGATGTTGATCATAAACTTTACAGATCTATGATAGGAAGTTTGCTATAAGCCTATACCTAACAGCATCTAGACCAGATATAATGTTGGCAATTGGATTAGTGGCAAGATATCAATCAGCACCTAAACAGAGTCATCTACTAGCAACAAAAAGGATATTTAGATACTTGAAAGGGACTACAGACTATGGACTATGGTACCCAAAAGGGAAGAACTTTACATTGACAGCATACATAGATGCAGACTGGGCCAGTGGTGTGGATGACAGGAAAAGTACAAGTGGTGGTGAATTCTACTTAGGAGAATCACTGGTTGCATGGTTAAGAAAAAAGCAATCATCAGTATCTCTATCTACAGCAAAAGTCGAATACATAGCAGTTGTTGCTTGTTGTACACAAGTGTTGTGGATGAAACGGACTCTACAATATATGAAGGTAACTTTCAGAGAACCTATATCTATTAACAATGATAATACAAGTGCAATAGGTATTTCGAAAAATCCAGTGCTTCACTCAAAGACTAAACATATCCTTATAAAGTACCACTTCCTCAGAGAACAAGTGGTTGAGCAAACAGTGAAGATGGAATACATACCCACAAAAGAATAGATAGCAGATATATTTACTAAGCCACTTGCTAGAGAACCATTTGAATATCTGAGGAACAAATTAGGGATAGTCCCTGCAGACTCTTCTCACTAGTTTGACTTCAAAAGAAGAGCCTCAAATACTGTAGAGAATATGAAAAGGAATGCACTATGTAAGGGGGGGACTCTACAGGAGCAACAAGGAGTAAAGAAGAGGATCAAGAAGCATATGATTGTGTCAAGATTCTGAAGCAGTCAAGAAGCAGCGGGAACAAAGGACCAACATACAATAGCAATAACAAGCCATCTTCTTGATGAATAGACAACATCCATCAAAAAGCAAATCGAAAGACTTCTTCAAATATGCATAGTGAAAGCAAATGTGTTGACACCAAGCTAAGATGAGAAAATTTTATACATCAAGAAGTATCATGTCTGGTTTCTTGAAGCCTTCATCATGAAGTACCATGTGATCGACATCAGAACCATATTATTTGCAAAGTCCAAATGAAGACACATATATGCAGGAGTTGTATTCATATGAAGACATCTAGTTTTTGTCCAACATCTAAACTATCATAGAGAAATCAATCAAAGTTAGAGATAAAGCCAAAGCACAATGCTAAGTCGACTTCTATCATGAAGGAAACCATCAAATTGGTACATTATTGCATTAAAATCAAAAATTGTACAAGAAGTATGTATCCATCATCAGTCAAAAGGAGTAAGCATTTGATTATATATATATATATATATATATATATATATTCAAAGCATCATCATTAGGATTCCCTCAAAATCCTTCAGCTTTGTTACTTCAATCTCAAAGAATTGAATGCCATACCTATTACTCATGTATACAAATGATGAATGTAAGAAGTGTTGAAGTGCATTTGCAATCAAATGAAGAAGGCCCTTGAAGCTCTTCAGCAATATGCTTAGACAGAATCAAATGATAGTCAAACGAAAGACCGCTACCTCATAAAATAACAAGCATAGCCTCAAAAAAAAGGGGGCAAAGAAATGCTTCAGTCAAATCCAAACACATAGGCAGAGGGAATGCAATATCAAATGCTTTGGGAGGAAATACTATCAAATGCAGTGTCAAGTATTCATTAAGATTTGTTGGCAAGAAATGATAAAATGAGATGGCTAGCAAGACATATCTAATGGGTTGTGTTGTCGCGCAGATTGGCACGACAACGCTCGGACCGGGGGCTGTCACTCTGATCCCCGATCCCTCCGTTTAAGCCCGTCTCCCGCGGCTAAGGGGGGTAGACCCTGCGAGATAGTGAAGACCAACTACCAAACAATTGGGTGGGAGACACGATACACGATATGATAAGCACTAGATGGATTTTAATAGACCAGTGCCTTGTGGAGTCAATGTTTAAATGATTACTTTTTAAATGATAAAGAAACATGGACCATGAACAGCAACCATCTATCATCAGCTAAATCATGTGACCAAAACGATATCCGGCAACTGAAAGCTTTGAAGAGATAAATGCCTTAAACCACCATGAGCATCATGAATTATTAACCAGACATTGGATTTCGTGTTTCGACTTGAAAATTTCAGATCTCAGCATGAAAGATATATCGCGAAAGCAACTGAAACTGGCAAAATGATTTTCCACAAAATTTTTATTTTTTCAAAATTTTTTAAATCTTTTTTCAATTTTTATTTTTTAATGTTATGGAAATTAAAAATAAATCTAAAAAAATTTAAAATTTTAAAACTAATCTAATTTTAAAACTAAACTAAACAAAAAAAATTAAAAAATCTAACAAAAACATTTTTATTTTTTATATTTTTTTTTTTTTATATTTGAAAAATTTAAAAATCTAAATTTATAAACTCTAAAATTAAAAGCTAAAGAAATAAATTAAAATCTAAAAATTTAAAATCGATACCATACAAAACCTAATTAAAATCTACATTAAACAAATAAAATCTACTTAACCATTTTTATTTTATATCATATTCTAAAAAAATTTACAAAACAAATCTAATAAAAATAAATCGAAATCTAATTAAAACAAAACGAAACTATGATTGAACCCTAAATCTAAAACGTAACTGTAAAATGGTTATCAGGCATAAAAAGAAAAGAGCCGTAAGCAAATACGCTGCACGCTACCACATTTCCATCGAATTTGAATGCGGGACTTGACCCCTGAACGACGAGCAAAAAGGAAAACTTCACGAAAATGGAAATCGAATTACCTGCTACTTACCATACCGCATATCTGAGCCAAATCGTGGTCACATTTAAGAAAACCGAGAGTGATTCTTCATGTGTACGCAGAGAGATAACTCTCACTGTTGACGGCTACAAACCAGCCCGATCGTTTCATTTCACTGCCGCCTGTATATCATTTCTTGTATGCGTGGGTATGGCAGATAGCAACAGGAGAGCACAGGAAGACGGATCTTGCCGCAGGCTAGAGGTCACTCCAGCGTACAGAACGAAAAAAAAGAACACGCGCAGTCAGGGGGAAATGAAGTTGCAGTGGGCACGTCTTGACCAAAAATCGATTTTTTATTTTTATTAAGTCCTCACTGTGCGTATAACAAAACCCATGCTCTGAAAACGTGTTGCCTTCACTGTGTAGGTTGCGAGTTTTGATGCTCACGGCCAGCAAAGTATATGGGACGGCCAGCAGAGAAAAATGGAGATGAGAAGAGCTGGACGGATGCTGAGACCAGAAACGCAGGCGAATCCACGTGCAGACCAAAAATCGAATTTCGTTTGGTGCTTGTGCAAGTCGAAGGAAAAGGCTGCGGGTGCGATCAGAGAGCTGGAGCAAATGGCCGGTGGCTGGGTTCAATTGCGTGGAGAAGAAAAAGGCCGCGGCAGTAATGACTGTATGAGATAACACGCAGGTGATGGATTGATGGTTTACTGATGAGAAAAGGAAAGGTAGCCTGAAACAGCGTTGAGGAAATAGCAACAGAATGATGATGATGATGAGGGAACGGCCCTGAAGCTCTTTCTTAAAACCCTGTGCCTGCAACCTGAAATGAAAATCACCCAAAAAAGAATAATATATACATAAAACCAAAATCAAAACCCTATACCTGCAACAGAGAAATAGAACCCTAATGAAAACTGTAAAAAAAAAAAATTTGAAACCCTAGATCAGCTAATTAATTTACAGATTTGGCCCATGAAATGCCAGATTTGACAATAATTGCAGTAATGTTTTCAATATATCAGGAATTTTGAACTTCACTGTGAACAGAAAGAAAATCTCTAAATGTAAAACAGAAAAGAAACTCTTAATGATTAACCCAGGGCACAATCAGCTGGGCTCTGCACAGAAGAGCCTGTGGGAGTCGGCTGGTTCAGCCTAGAACTTCCCCAAACGCCCACCTGTACCTTTTACCTAAAGATCTTCTGCACACCTCAAGCAAACATCAGTAAAGAGGGCAAGAAATGCTGCTAGATTTCAAGGAATAATGGAGATACCTGCCATTATTCCAGAAACCCTACAACATTCAAACCCTAGCACGTGAGCAAGATACCTGTACTCACAATACTCTGAAAACCAGCTACTATTTACTGCTGAAAACTGAAATATGCAAAAAAAAAAAAAACAAACATCTCACAGCAATTCCAGAGAGTAACACCAGCCAGTTTTGAACCCCAAAGTCTTCTTTTATTAATCAGAAATCAGTTTACAAGAGAGCTTTCAGTACAGACTCACAGATCAGATGATTTGAAATGACCCCCTAAGACCCTATATAAAGGAAATGATCCTAACGGCTAGTTCGAGTGATCCATGTAGAAATGATCTCGACCGTTGATGAGGATCAAGACATCTCTTGATCTCATCCGTCGATTTATTAACTTAAAATATTATTATTTTATTAGTTAGGGTTTTTGCTTCATTTTTTAATTTTTTTTTATTATTTTTTATTATTTTATTATTTTTATTCATTTTTTTAATTTTTTAATTCATTTTAAAATGGATCACTGAACTAAGCCTTTCGGAAACATCACCTAGGACCTAGGACTTAGGACTCATGAGGGGATTTAAAACATTTCTCGACCCTCAGGACTCATTACATCATGACTTTTACAAAATTACATCTTAAGGGACAAGCCCATTTAATACAGACCCTCACAAAACACCCAGTTCTGCGACACAACTATAATCTAGCAGATTTAACACACTAGGATTTTCCTAAAGTTCTAATGACAAAATCCATCCCGGCTTTGGGGTCAGGTTTGAAGGAAAACTCTGCCGATCCATGGATCGGTGAGACGAAAAACCTTCCGGGACATAGATTATCATAGAAAATTAGGTCCACCTAGGCAGCTTTACATACATGACTCTGATCTGCTTAGATTATTTACAACTTATACATGCAGACTGGGTTTACAACAAAAAGATCAAGCTGCTGATGATGGCAGGATGGCACGGACATGCTGATCAGGTGCTGCTTCTTTCTGTCAAGAAAAACGGGTGCACTGCATGGGTAGTTGACCAGTAGGGGTCAACAGGCTGAAGATGGAAATACAACAATGCATTGCAAAAGGCAAACAAATATACAAACATGCATCCTTTCAAAAGGATCGGTATCTACATTAAAAGGAATAAACAATATGAAAAAGTATAATATTCAAAGACATTCTAGCTATCAAAAGAAATCACCAATGCATACATTGAAAGAGGTAGCACTGATATATTGAATAGTTGCAAATGATTATAAGGACAAACCCTAAAATCAAGAACATTGTGTGAATTATCACAATAGAAAGCTCAGAGACTAAATAAACTCTTCAACAAGAAAAGTAATAGTTCGACGACCTAAAGAGAACTAAGGAGCCAGAAGAATATGCATATATAATCTACAAGAAGGATTCACAAGGATGGAACGCAGAAAATGAGTACCAAGTATGAGGTGAGTAATAGGGATTCAAGGCAAAATGAGCGGGGGCATGATTATGGATAGGCAAATTTGACAAGGACTGAGATTGCAAGAAATAGAGAGGCAATGCAGATGACAGATGACAGGGACGCAGATAATGAATATTGTTTATACATGGTGCATATGAATTAATTGGACAAGCATTATATCTTATGCTATGCATTGTAAAACTCTTGGCGTTATATTGTTCAACGTCTGACATTAATAGCACTTGTGTTTCTCTGAAGCAGCAGTACAAATCCTATTGGCATAAGAAGGAATATGACGGCCATATATTTTGAATGAGGTACATTTATATATATTCTTGATTAAATTACCATATAATGTTTTACACTAGAACTATATTGTTATGCCCTAATCTAGCCATTAACGTTGGGTCACCAAAGAGAGTATATGGTAGTGCATTCTATTTCGCCCTAACAACTACAAATTGCATTCATATTTGCAGTGCATTGAAAGCTACAAAACTACAATATTGCATGCATTCAAATTAAAGTCATGGGAAATGATTACTTGAAAATTAAGGTATTTGCAATGGGTGTTGATATTTAATTAGAGCAGTGTTTAACAATACAAGATGATATATTATTTGATGAGTTGATATGATTTGATGAGTTAAATTTAGGGTTTCATGCCCTAATTTCAAACACCTTCGCTCAAGCTAAGAAGCAATTGCAACATGGGCAGAGGCAATATGGTGGACAAACATTGCAAACAATAATACAATATGGTCGACAAACACTGCAAACAATATGTTATATGGAAAGATATGGAACTAATGTTGGAGCTAACATTGCATAACATTATGGAACAACATCAAGAATTAGAATGATATGAATGCATAATGCTATGGAATGATAATTCTATGTAGCACTGCTATAGAACAATAATGCTAAGTAACATTGCTTTGGTAACACTATGTCAAGAACGTTGCTTTGGAACGTTGTCAAGAAATGGTATATGGAACACTATGAGCATTGCTATACAGCGTTGCTTTAATGCCATACAATATGTTATATAAAACACTGCTTTAATGCATATATCATGAGCATTGAAATGAATATGGAACGAATTGGAACAAATATGCAAGTATGGGAATGATATACAAAGAATTGGAATGTTATTATATTATTAACAATATATGTTTTTTTTTGTTCAACATTCCATATGTTATTAATGTTATTAGCAGTGTAAGATCTGAAGTCAAGTCACTGTGTGTTCATGTTAGATGGTTACTATATTTTAATTACTAGTGCATTTTGTAAATTAGGGTTTTGTGCCCTAATTTCACTCAACAATCAATCTTCAGAAGTATGATTGTAGTGGCTAAAGACTATTATTGGTGCTTGGTTGGTGCAAAGGTGGTGAAGGTACTAACAATTCAAATTGTCAATTATGAATTCAAATTAGCAATTTTTTAGGATAAGCACAGTGGTTCTATGCAACGAAGTCCATAAATATAATGGCATTTCTTTCATGCTTTAAAACAATAAAGAATAGTCCCTCATCAAACTGCTACCAAAACATAAGAACAAGAACACAAGATGTTGGCTCTTTGCCAGAGCCAAAACCTATCTTCTCTTGAGAGGAAAACCCTTGAGTGAATTTCTCTTATTGAAGCTTCTATTGATCAATGCCAAACCCTAGACCCTTGACTAGAATATCCTCCAAGCACAAGTCAAGTCCTCTCCTCCTTTCTGCACTTTGTTTCTCGGCACATAGGCTTCCTCCTTCCGGCACTTCGTCCTCCTCCTTTGTTTCTTGTCTAGAGATAGACCTTCCTTGAGTGAGCCTTCTAGATGAGGTGTTCCTCTTCTATCCCTTGCTCAAGTAGACTTCTTAAGTGAGATCCTTCTTGATGTATGGGTGTATGACTATACTATTGTTTTGTTGCCCCAGTTTTCTTATGTGTAGAAGGTACCCTTAGTGAATTAGGGTCATTCCATCTTTGCTATAGAGACAGGCTCCTTCGCTAGGCTTGGGAGTCCTTGTAGACTTGATTTCTCACCCAAACAATGATATGTCATGGACTATTTACCAGTTGCAGACTTATCTTCTTCTTTTCCACACGTGACTGTTTCTAGCCCTAGAAACAGTGCTCTTCTCCTCGACCTTATTCCTTCTTCCTTCGTTTGTGAGGGTCTCTTCTTCGCTCTTAGAGGGAGGCCTTATAGACCTTAATTTCTAGCCCAAACAATGATAAGTGCGGGACTGACGTACTACTGCTGTTATGACCGCAGAGAAGCCTCCTTCCTTTGCACGTGTGGCTATGTTTTACCCTTAGAATAGCCCTCTAACCTTCGGTCTTGTAGCCTCTTCCTTCGCTGCCCTTGTAGACCCTTTACTTCATCTTTGTTCATTCTTTTCTTGCCTCCTTTGTAGGCCGACTAGCTGTCCTTAGGCTAACTTGACTCTTCCTTCATTATTTTCTTTGTTTTGCTTCTTGAAGAGGACATTGCTGCATGGAGAGGACTTGCACTTGTCTTGGAGGTATTTCTTTAACCTTTATACTATTTTATACATAGTGTAACATGCCCTCAAAGGGTCTTACATAAATACATTTGACTCTTGACTTCCTAGAAGCACATAAACATGTGCTTGAGCAAGAAACTCATTGACAAGTATCATAAAAATACCTTAATGATGCAGGGGGCTCACATAGGGGCCCTAAGAACCAAGGTGATGGCCATGATAAGGGGTAGAGCTCATGTTTGGCTTTTTCCCACGTGCTAAATTTTTATGTCCCAACCATCTTTTGCATTTTATGGTACATTTCTTGTTGTAAGTGGCCAAATTATGATTTTAACTTTCTTTTTAGCTACATCAACCTCCGAGGCAACATTCCAGGCCCGACCCAAAGTGTGGACAAGGGGAAGGGGAGGCTAACTCCTTGTGGACCCAATGGACAAATGTGGACCCGGATGGGAAATATGTGAAAAGGGGTTATAATGAGCAGAGGGGAGTGATGTATGTGATGTCAGGAAGCGGGACCATGCAACCAAAATCAGGGTTTCCCATGTAATGCCATTGCTAAAGCTAGTAGCCAATAGAGGAGATCTCACGGGACTAGGATACAAGGTTACCCACCAAGTTGGATGAGGGGACAAGAGTACAGACCAAGCCCATTCTTTTTGTCAAATCCCCCACTAATCCATGCCCAAAAGTCTCCATGATAAGTAAGCAAAAATACCCAATTACATAATGAAAGACATACCTTCGGGATTGGAAGGCCCACCTTCAAACATACGATCATGACAGATGGGTGAGGGTGCATAATGGTTGGCTCATGTGGCAGAGATAGTGGCACATCGATCTATATGCTGGCTGCAAGGGATTACTGGCTGTCGGCTTAAGACAATGTAGGAGAAAAATTTCTCCTATGGTTGTCACCCACAGATGGTGGGTAACATATGGCTCCAAACTGGGACATGATCTCTCAATAAAGTGCACAAACATACTCGAACAGGGAGGTCATGAGAACACCAACAATCTCTTGGGACCATAGACCTCTTACCTGCACATCAAAGACTAAGCACACGGGGCTACATGTTTTTGCGGCATCTTGTGATCACCCATGCTTTTGTTAGGCCATAAAAATCAACAAGAAATAAAATTTAATTCTAAATGCAATTCTAATCTAAATGCACTTAATCTAGCATGAGAACATAATATGATGATGTTAGCTATGCAAAAATCAATATGCAATGCATCCTACTCTAACATGCATGGCTACATTGTGCAAATGCTAAGTATAGTCATACAGCCAATGCAACCAACATATGATTAAGTCAATATAAAATCACTTTCCCTTATGAACCATTATGAGGCAGGGGACCCAAACATTACGTTTCCCATTGCAATATTTGCTCGATGAATGGTAAGGGTGGGGGGCAGGAACATTTGAGGACCATGCATCAAGGGTCATGGATGAGGAGGGAAAAAAGGAATCCAACTTGTGCAACCTTTCTTGCAACGAGAATATGGAGTATTCAATGACCAAACTCATAAACTTTCTATGAATAGCAAGCTCGGGCATATCCTCCTCATGGCATAAAGAGATAGATTGCTCAGGCACATCCACAATCACATTATCTTGATTATCGAGGAAGGAACAAGGTGGAATACAATCATCGTATCTTGGGAAGAACCACAACCCCCTTTTAAGGAAAAAGAAGGTTCCTCAATCTTGCGGCTCCCAAGAGATCCATAAAGAGGGGTATCAAACTCCCCTTGGCTATCATGATCATTGGATTGAGCGTTATCATCTTGAAACATATACAATAGGCCTCTCCAATGATCCATTTATGCAAATATTCATAAGATTTTAGATATGTAATCGCCAATGTGAACTTGAAGTGTCTTGAGAGATGCTTGCTTCACCCTACAAGCATTGACTTTGAAGTTCAGTGACGAACTAGGGCTCCATCTTCCAATGGAGTCGCCAAGAATGACATGTCAATATTGTCATATGCAGAACAAGGCACACGTCTCGTGTCCCCGGCAACGACGCCAAAAATGTTACCACTCAATTTAGCAGGGGTCCTAGGAGGTGTTCCAAAGGGACCACTACTAGATCAAGTGGCAACAACGGGACAAGGACCCACTGTCACCTTAGTCAATGTCCCCTGCTCTTTACAGACTTTCACCGATGGGAGGAGTCCCGATATGGTGGAAATCACTAGAATGATGAGGTCAATAACGATGCACAATGTGATTTCCAAAGCCCATTCAAAGGAGAGGCTCAGATAATAGGTTGCTTGTTTTAGAAGAAAAAGAAGGGCTCTCCAAGAAAGGCTTGAGGGAAGGATGACCTTGGGCTTAGGAATATTCAAAAAAATGATGAATACATAAGATCAGAACATCCAAAATCCCTCACTTGTGATTGATGTGTTTATACTAGGGTTCAAAGTGAGGCAAGCATGGCTCATTCAATGGAAAGTTTCAATTAGAGTGTGAGATTTGGGAGAAGCTAAGGTGACTTTCCACGAAAAACCCCTTGAGTGAAATATTATAAGAGACCAAGGGTTGAGAGATATACCGTGGTAAAGGCCCATCTAATGATTTTCAATAGCTAAGAGAAATAGTTTTGAATGATGAACTACAATGTGCAAACCTTCAAGAAATCCCCAAGTCAACACAACTTCAAGGATTTCCTCTTGGTGTGATAGTTAGGGCATCAATTTATTTGAAATTCCACCGTCGGAATTCGTTCAAAACTGGAGGATGCCTAGAGGAGACATAAATGAAGAAACTTGTCTAGACAAAATCTTAAAATTTCTCCTCACTAAAATTTCGCACCAAGCCCTAGAAAGTCTCTGTATCCTTAGGGGATGAAGAAAAGAGGAAGAAAAGGGGTGAAAGAATGATATTTCATTAAGTTAATGTGATCACCAAGGATCTAGGACCAGTGCCTGGCTATTAGGAAGATTGGAGTCAAAATGATTAAGATTTGGGAACTTCGCTCTTCAAGGAGGCCTAAAGAAGCAGCTTCACTACTAATGGATGCAGCTACACAACAACTTTAGACTTTTATACTTCGATATGCAAGATTTGATGGAGTTTCAAGGTAAAAGGTGCACAACCTACCCCTAGGAAAATTCATTCTTCTTGCCAAGATGAATAACATATGCAACGAGCCAAGATTAAAAATGTTTCACAAATTTGCATTAATTTTTAGGGCACAATCAAAGCATAGTGTTCCATACATTAGACATAAATTATCAAGAAATTCGCATGAAAAGAGCACTTACATGACAAGAGAGTATATCCATCCATCACATTTGCAAAATAGAAGCTCCAAGAGAGATAGCGAAAATATTCCACACATCAAAATGCATTTAATCATCCAAATCATTCCACAAATTGTAGGTCTGAAATCTTTAGAAAGATATATCCCAAATCCAAGTGATGATGAATGAGAGAGAACACCTCTCTTATATTTATACAATCCTCTAAGGGGTTCGAATAGCCTAATTTAGCCTAATGATGCCCCTATAATAAAATAATGTGCAAAATAACAATACTTTTGGTGACAAACCCACCAAATAGCTCCATAATAAGAATAATTAGCCTCTCAAGAGGGCTGAAATGATACAAAGATAACTAAAAGGTCATTAGAAGGTCAAATGAATTCCAAAATGAGAAGGAGGGCTCCAATAACAGTGACAATGGGGGGTGGCCCCTTGATCTCCAAGCAAATGACCTGTGGTGCCCCTAAGTAGCTATGGCGGCACAAAATCATCCTCATGGGTCTCAAACTGAATCGAACAAGCATGTATCCCATTTGCAAGGGTTGGACAATGATGCAAGCACTCCTTTGTCTCCCATGCTGTGACACAACCCCATCTGGGCCCTAGATCAACTGCCAAGTGTGTGGTGCAAGAGTGTAGCCAGCTGGGTAAGGTGGTCCAGGTGCATCATCACCATCAAATAAGTGGGACATGAGCAAGCAATGAATGGTGTTGAAGGATCCCATGGCATGGCTATCTGCTGTCTACTATAGTGGAGGCCCATGGCTCTCAACGCAGACCTTACAAATTCCAATATGACCCTCTGGAGGGCTTGGACCCCATATAGGGAGACCAAACCCCAATATGAAGACCCACCTGCAATCCTGCATAAGATCCAATGCGTCTCCTCACCTTCCAGTACAACAAATCATTAGTGTAATTGAGCAAATGAGCTTACAAGTCATGGAACCAAGTGGGCACTTCATAGTGGCATGCCCTTCAATAATGGGCTTTAGAGTGGGCAAGTGTCTCCAAGTTCAAGAAGGGGGTTAATCAAGGACCCTATCAAGTGGTTTCAACCTCTAAAGTTGTAACATGTCCATGGTACATTCGTCATATGGTAGGTGTCATGTGATATAATGATGGAACGAAGTGGAACATTCGGGAAGTCTCCAAGCCACATGCGATCGTACAAGGGTAGCTATGATGAAGGAAGCCCACAGTTGAGTGTATAGATGTAGGAGGGAGCAATCATGGTATATGAGTTACCCCGACCTTTGTTTTTCCACCCTTTTTCATATGATTTTTGCTTTTTATTGATTTTTCCTTTTCATAACTGCTCGGGGCTCCAGGGAATGAGAGCATGATGTGAATGATATAGCAGTGAATACCCCCTTAAGGTTGGGAAATTCATCGCCCACTAAGGGTTGGTACAATCATGGGTTCCTTAATGATGCAAGGGGCTCACATAGGGGCCCTAGGAAACAGGGTGATGGCCATGATAAGGGGTAGAGTTCATGTTTGGTTTCTGCCCACGAGCTAAATTTTTATGTCCCGGCCTTCTTTTGCATTTTATGGTACATTTCCTATTGTAAGTGGCCAAATTATGCTTTTAACTTTCTTTTTAGCTGCATCAACCTTCGAGGCAACATTCCAAGCCCGACCCAAAGTGCGGACAAGGGGAGAGGGAGGCTAACTCTTTGTGGACCCAATGGACAAATGTGGACTCAGATGGGAAATATGTGAAAATGGGTTATAGTGAGCAGAAGGAAGTGATGTATGTGATGTCGAGAAGTGGGAGCACACAGCTAAACTTAGGGTTTCCCATGTAATGCCATTGCTAAAGCTAGTAGCCAATAGAGGAGATCCCACAGGACTAGGATACAAGGTTAACCACCAATTGGACAAGGGGATAAGAGTACAGACCAAACCCATTATTTCCGTTGAATCCCCCCACTAATCCATGCCCAAAAGTGTCCATGATAAGTAAGCAGAAATTCCCAATTACATAATGAAAGACATACCTTGGAGGTTGGAAGGCCCACCTTTAAACATATGATCATGACATATGGGCGAGGGTGCATAATGGCTAGCTCAGGGGGCGAAGATAGAGGCTACTAGTTGTCAACTGAAGACAATGTAGGAGAAAAATTTCTCGTATGGGTGTCACCCACAAGTGGTCGGTAACAAGCCCAAAATACCAATGTAGAACCAAGTAATGACCAAAATATGGCAGTATGGGGGGCTAGAAAAGGCCTTGTAGGCCTGTGGCACTTAGAAATAAGCCTCCTAGAGGTTTCTGTAAGGGAGAGAAGCCCCTTTGGGGCTCACGATAAGGGAGAAAAGGGCTCGACCAAGGGTTCTAAGGGCCGTAAAGGCTACGGATCAAGGGATCAAGGCCTAGAAGGCCTGCGGTAGCAAGGAAAGAGGCCTATAGGCCTGTGACAAACCAAAAAGGAGAAGGAGAGGGGTTGTCGAGAGGGTAAAAGGCTTGTATAGGCCTACGGTGGCTAATAGGTCATCCAATTAGGGTTTCCGCAAGAGGAAGAGAGGCCTCGGCTAGGCCTTGGAAGCCTCAAAAAAAAAATTCAAATCCCTGCAAAAACACAAGAAGAGTTAGGAGAGCAAAAAAATTACCATAAAAACCATTAGTATTTACCTTGTAGGTCATGCAGCCATCCTTGGTTGTGCGTTGAGCTTCTAGGGTCCTAGGAGGCTAGATATAGGCCTATAGGGCTTGGATCAGGCTTCCTCACTTGAGCGAATTGGAAAAATAGGCTAGACAGCTCCTCTTGGAGTTGAGAAACCCCTAAAACCTTAGCCCTAGGGCTAGTTCCTCCAACCAAATTCGAATTTCCTTTGAGAACTTGAGAATTCACCTGTACAAATGAAGAGAAAAATACCCAAGAGCCTAATATATATAAAAAAATTGAAATAAAACCACAATAATTATTTACAAAAACTTCAAAAAATAAGCAAGGGTTAGATTTATTTACAAATATTCACAATATTTACAAAATTAAAATGTTTTCTCTTATTAGCAAATTAATTATTTATAGCACAAAATAAAAATAATTGAGATTTTAGAGTAGATAACATGGATTAATAATTTTGATAAATCACTGGCCAAAACCCTCTTGCAAAATCATTCATCAAAATGAAAGCCTAGAGCTCAAACAAGGTTGATCATTCCCCACAGTCTGTGAACTTGGAGTCCAAGGGCTAGTGTACCTATAGATCTCTATTTAATCTTGAAAATAATTGTTAGATCATGAGGTGAATCAGATCACCTAAGGCAAGATAATTGTACCAATAGAATGTTCTTATCACCAACAAATGAAATAACAATTATGAATTTTAGCACAATATAGAGCATGAAAGAACAAAATACTAACACATACCACATATCAGTAGATAGAACACCATGAACTGAAACCCCAAAGTCTTTCTATTATGCGAAAAATAATTCCAGCAAAGCAAAACTCAATACATTAGTTGAAAATTACTCCATCCAAAGATGGAAAATAGGAGCTTGATAGCTTATATACAAAATGAGAGAATAGAACCCCTCCAAGTGGAAATAATAGCTCGTTGGCTTGATCCTCGTCAAAATAATCTTGTTCATTGACCTTCCTTTGAAAATAATTTGATCTTTGCCGTTGATTTTTTATTTTTGAGGAAAATTTTGAATCTCTTAAAGCCCCTTTTTTATTAATCCAAAAAATAATATGTTGGACTAATTTCCTCGAAAAGTTAACTTTGACTTAACCATCAAGGTCCAAGGGGTCAAATTTTCTTAAAAAATTCATATTTCCCATGGTGGCAGTCCTCCAAAAATTAATTCTTCTTTGACCCACCAATTTTTTATTATTTTCCACTTGGAGAGAAGTAATTTTCTGGCTTAGGATTTTTAATTTAATTTTTCCAAAAAAATTAATTAAATTGACTAGAGGGGATTAATTATTTTTTCACCCTCAAATATTTTAGCCATGGTGTCTAACTATGAGTAACCATGCACTAAAATATTCCTAAACTCACTTTTACATAGACTCGAAAAACACTAGAACTCACCTATAACCTCATCAACAAATTCCGCCCAAGCATTGGGATTATAACTAGATGAAAAACTCTGTCGATTATCCATGTTTACAAACACACATAATTCGGGGAGGTTAAGAAACTCCCTAGGATGAAATCCTTTGACAAAATCATAAGCTTACCTAGGTGTTGTTACATAGTTTAATGGTCATACTAGCATCATTTACAATAAACTTTGCAGAAATTGGGTTTACAATGATAAGACTGGAAGATAAATAATGACATTGATTCTTGAAAATTTTTGTCTGGTGCCTTGTAATCTGCTTCTTGGACTATTGACAAAGTGTTGTCAACACTCCTACAGAGGGAAATCAAGGTCCTAGTGAAGATACAAGTCTAGAAGTACCTTTTGAGCTACAAAACGCAACACATGTCTCGTGTTCTGGTGATGCCAGATGGAAACTTGTAAGGTAGTAGGCTTGAAAGCCCTAACCCAACCATGCAAGGCTTTGACTAAACCTTTCATGAAGAGCATGATCAAACTCTGCTTAGATATGTCTATCACCATGACCACTACCCATTGAAATTCTAAAATGCAGGCATCTAGTGTCCCGGTCTACTTGAGTTGTGGTACCTCTCTGAAGTGGATATCCAGATCCTTCCTCTCACATTGGTCTATCAATTTTTTATTGAAATCTTTGTAGGAGGTGATGTTGGAATGCCCCGGGGTGACCAATTTGTCGTACCACCATTCATGCACTACCCCTTTCAAATGCAAGGTGGCAAATTTGATAGCCTTTACTTCCAACATTGGGTTACGCTGGTAGTAGGTTTGGGTTAAGTTGGAAGTAGGTGTCTTGCTATTGTACCCAAGCCCTTGTTGAGCACTTGGATGACCCTTTGAAAGAGGGAATGGATAGTTTCCCAACTTTGTGTAGTAGATCATGTTTCTATTGTGCCCCTAGCAATATTTTTGTACTTAATGCTATTGAACTCATTAAAGATCATGGCTGCTCGAACATTTTTTCCTAGTGATGCATATTCCGGGAAATCTGCTGTAAAATCTCCATTTTGTTCTATGGTTCTTTGGGTTTCTGCCCTCCAACCATCTAGAAATAGGGATAGTAGAGGCCTATGGTGCCTTCTATTGGTTGCCTCTATATCAGCTTGTGCAGAGATGTTAAAGGAGCCAGGATTATGGTTGTTGCTTTCCCTCTGCAAAACTCTTGTTACCTCCATTAGATCCACTAGCAGCATTGTTACCTGCATTGTTTAGATTTGCCATAACCTAGGCAAAAAATTAAGCCATTTACTGTTACCCTTGGACCATCTGCTACTTCCCTTGTGCCAACAGTTGATCTCTTTGTTGCTGCCCATGGGCTAGCTATTGTTGCCCCCTTGCTAGCTCCCCCAAGATGTCAAAGGGGTTAGTTTATTGTGGTTGCTCTTCCCTGTCTACCGTCACTTAGTTGTGGTTATCCTTCTTCTTGATTGCAATGTTCTCCCTGTCTTCCAGAAGCATCCAGAGTTCATATGCTCACAGGTTGGCAGGATGCACAGCCTTGATACCGCTATAATGTCCCTTCTAGGAAATTACTCTTAGGGTGCAATTCTAAGCTAGGTTTTCCAAAAGGATATGTATTTTCTAACAGTAATGCAATACCCTTCCAATCTATAAACAGTGATAATCATTGAATGTGCAAATAGAATGATTTCATTAACAATACTATAAGCAGAATCAATTCAACAATCAATTATCAAATTTACAATTCCACCTTTTCCAGAAAACACAGATATAACCCTTAAACTTACAAGTTGCATCAAACCCAGTTGCTAACCTATGCCGCTAATCAGCCCTTGTTGTCTCCCTTCGTTCCTTGTTGTCAGCTAACTGCAGTCTGGATACCTGAGCAGACTTCCCACAACCTGCCCGATGCCCTAAACCAATGCATTGTATATTCACTGCCACAGATTGCCAATGTTATCCTCCATTCAATCCTTACTGCCTCGCTTGCCCTAAAGGATGATCCTCTACTACAGTGGGCTATTTCCGACCTCGGGTTGATCTCATAAAGGTGACCCGCTGCCACAATAGGATTTGTCCCTACCCTTGCTAGCTTAGAAGGCTATTTCGTTGCCCCTGGGGGATCAGTCTATGCTCCCACTACCTCAAAATGATCCAATCAACCTCTGTTGCCTCAAAATTGAAGCTACAAGTCTTATTTTTACCCCAAGGTGGAGATCTGCTACTACAGTTTAGCCTCAAAAACCTTTGCTACCTCAAATATAGCCCAAAAAACCTCACTGCCAAGATTTAGCCGTAGAAACTAATGTGCTGCCACAAGAAAACACCTTCAAGATGGGCCACTAACTTAGGTAGAGTCTCAAGGGTATTTCGTTGTGCGGTTAGTGCCTCAGAACCTCACTGCCACAAAATTAGGTGTTGAACAGACCTACGCTATCCCAGAAATAGTCCTTCACTACCCAGATAGTGCCACAGAATTAGCCCTTGAACAGACCTGCGCTATACCAGAATAGGCTTTTGCTGCCTAGATAATGCCACAAAACCTCGCTGCCATTATTATCTCCTCAGAAAACCCTTGTTGCCAAAAATGGATGAATGATGTCTCACAAATTATGCTAAACAAAGTAAAGAGAAAAGTGAATTGGCTAGAGTGGAATCTTTCACCGCCAAAACCAATCAGAGAAAAGGGGTCTTAAAACCTTCCAAGAGGCTCAGCTCAAAAATCAGAAAGATCCACCATCCATGATGATCAAAATTAATCTCCTCTCTCCTTTTTATAGATTTCCTTTGGAGTCTTCCCTCCTAATTTGAACTTGAGTGGCTAACAATTTCCCTCTATTTACCCCAAATTTGGTTTTTATTGCAAGTTTTCCTCCTTTTACTCCAAATTATCTAATATTACCCCAATAACATCAAATAATGGGTTCCCCCCTTCACAAATGACTATAGCCTACGGGGTTAGATAGGCCACTACATCCTCGGGAAATTAATTAGAAGAAGACATTACACAGAAGAAAAGGAGTTAAGAGCAAGAACCAAAGGTATCAGCCATGGCCGACCATAATACGCCTAGAACATCTCAATACAAAGACTCACATGGCTTACAAGGCTTCTAACTTGCATCCTTGGACTTACAGTGGTGTTATGCAAAGTGAAAAGATATCTCTATGTATCCCTATTGAGATGAGGGGTAACATCTCTCTCTCAGTTTGTATTTTGTGGATTAGAGATTTTATCAGTGAGTGCAAGTTGGGGAGGTAACACATCAATTTCTTTGGTTAACTGACATTTTCAAGAACATTTGAGAATTACAACTTCATATCATACAATATGATTTGCTTTGAATCAAAATTCTCATGGCACAGACAGATGTACATATCCCAAAAGCAAGCAGGGTTGTTTCCAAGTTAAGTAATGTGATATATAATCCCAATTCCTGACACAGGCCCAGAAGAATCCTAATTAGAAAATGGAATAAGAGAATATACTACGCAACTAATTGCAACATCTGTTGACAGCTTAAAAGCATAGGTTATAACAGATAAAGTGCTACAAGATCCTGATTCCTAAAACATGCCCACAGGAATGAAAAATGGTATAAAAGAATATACCGCTACCCAACTAATTGCAACAGCTGTTATTTTCTTAAAAGAGCAGGTGATAACATATGTTGTCAACTCACACTTACCTAGGCAGCTTTAATATCTAGATGAAAACAGAAAATGAAAAGAGCAGGCATACCTTGACACAAGTGCAGCCATGCTATCAATAATCAGCAATTTTACACGAAGTTGGGAAATGGATGCCTCCATTTGCTGCAGGCTGCCAATAATAAAAAAGTGTAAACTTCAATGTACCATGGTTTGTTCCTTTGAACCAAGACATAGCAGTATTATTGTACAAAATTAAGCCCAAAAGGTCTGTCATGAGGTCACAAAATTGTAATAAAAGAACAAAATGAATTAGCTGGAGGAATAATTTATTGAATGAGAAATAATCTGATTCACTACATCGGACTTCTAAATTTAGGCAAGAATGTAAATGGATATAACAGGAAGAAAGTAACGTTAAATAACATTCATAAATTTAAATTCAATCAGTGCTAATGATTCGTTGAAGTTTGAAACAATGACCTGGACACAGATGGTATCTGATATGCAAAAATCATTTCCAAAGGAGTTATTTATCTCTTATGAGCAATAACTATCAAAAGTTGTAAATTTAAATAATTTATCCCAGTTAAGTGAATAGTATCATTGAAAGATAGCCCACGGGGTGCAGCTTAATTGAATCGCCATGTTATGAAGTATGATGCAAACCATGAAATTCAATGTTCAAATCCCCATGAGTCAAAACAACAAAAAATTCATATCATTCAAATACTGTTGGATGCTAAAAAAATTCGTGAGCTATGATTTTTTAATACGGGTATGCCAAATGGGGAGTCCAACCTTCTAAAATGAACAATTCTTTAGAGATCTTTGTCATATGATTCCAGAAAGTTGTCTATACAAAATGCAGATAAATGGGGACAGCCTCATATTCAGGATTAGAGATGGAGTGGGAATCCTGTTTATATCTATGACATGAAGAAGCTTTATGAGCTGGTTGGGCACTCTTTTTGTTATGAAACCAGCTCAAGAAAAGATAGAAAAGATAGATCAACGCCTTAGAATTCAGCCTCTTCGAGGGGGCAACCTCCTTTACATTACATAAATGAACAATTCTTGGATGATACAAATGACAAAACCTCCTTTCTATATATAGGAGTCTAAGGAGTCACAATATAATCCAGCCGACCTAACAATAATAATATAAAGCCACAAAAATAACAATAGAGGGATTCTATGGGGCACAGAAATAACAATATGGGGCTAATAGGGGCACAACAATATAAATAAGGGGTATAACTACAATAGTAATGGGGTAATCACTAGTATTATAGGGACCCAACATGCCCCTCTCCTTCAAAAAAGTGTTGTCCTCAACGCTTGAGTAGTTCTGGATACTTCTGCATAAAATTCTCATCCTCCCATGTGGAATCTTCAGCGGATAAGTTCTTCCACTTGATAAGATACTCTGAAATTGATCGATTTCGTAGCTGTCGAGTTCTTGTTTCTGTGACTGCTTCCGGTTCCAATATAATTTTTCCTTCCTCGTCAAGTTCTGGCAATATTGTTTGAATTGGGAGCTTGTCACCTATAACCTTCTTTAAACATGAAACATGGAAAACTGGGTGCAATCGAGAAGCTGCAGGAAGCTCCAATTTGTATGCCATAGTACCAATCTTTTGCAACACCTTGTACGGACCATAATACTTTGGTGATAATTTATTATCCTTCTTAGCTTGCTTTAGGGACATTTGCTTATATGGTTGTAGCCGTAGGAATACCCAATCACCTACATCAAAACTTCTTTCACTGCGATGTTGATCTGCCTGTTGTTTCATTCTATTTTGTGCCAACACGAGGTTATCCTTTAAGAGTTGGAGGACTTGTTGTTGATGTTCGATGTGATGTTCCACTGCCTGAACCTTAGAATTTTCTCTTAAATATGATGTGATGGATGGTGGTTGATACCCATAAAGTGCCATAAATGGGGTCATTTTTGTTGCTGTATGGAAGGAAGTGTTATACCACCATTCAGCCAGAGGCAACCATTTGACCCATTGTGTCTGTTTATCAGATACAAAGCAACGAAGATATCCTTCCAAACATTTGTTTACTATCTCAGTTTGCCCATCAGATTGAGGATGATAAGATGAGCTATGAGCTAACTGAGTACCAAGACAAGAAAATAATTCTGTCCAAAAATTTCCAGTGAAAATGGGATCTCTGTCACTTACAATAATCTTTGGGTTTCCATGTAGCTTTTGAATTGTTTCCATAAATGCAGTAGAAACTGTACTGGCTTTAAATGGATGTGATAATGCACAAAAGTGTGCATACTTGGTAAGTCTGTCAACTACCACCATGATGACACTCTTTCCCTCAGACTTGGGTAAACCTGTGATAAAATCCATTGAAACCTCCTCCCAACGTTGGCTTGGAATGGATAAAGGTTGTAATAGACCCGGTGTCTTAATTGTTTCAACTTTATTTTGCTGGCAAACCAAACATTCCGCCACAAACTTTTGAATATCTGATTTAAGGCCATCCCAAAAAAAATTCCTTCTTAACCCTGTGGTAAGTTTTTAAAAATCCTGAGTGCCCTCCTAAGGGAGAAGTGTGCAATTCCATAAGAATCTTTTGTTTTAGCTGGGAATTCTTACAGAGGTATAAGCGATCTTTGTACCATAACGAATCATTTTGCCAGCTAAATGTATCAGAAGTACTGGAATCTTGTTGTAGCTTTCGAATAAGTGCCCACACTTCTTCGTCATTCTTCCATTCCTCCCTTGCTTCGTTTATCCAATCTGGTTGGATAATAGAAATGGCACACAACAATGCTTCCACATCCTCATCCTTTCTTGAGAGTGCATCTGCCACCACATTTTGCTTCCCTTTTTTGTAGATGATTTCAAAGTCATAACCCAACATCTTTGTGACCCACTTTTGTTGCTCTTCAGAGGATAATCTTTGTTCTAAAAAGTATTTAAGGCTATCATGATCCGTTTTTACCTTGAAGTGTCTTCCCATTAGGTAGGGTCGCCATTTCTTAAGTGCATGGAGTATTGCCAACATTTCCTTCTCATAAATAGCTTTGCTTAAAAACTTTCCCTTGATTGGACGACTTTCAAAAGCAATGGGTCTTTCATCTTGCATTAGAACAGCACCAATTCCATTTCCTGAAGCATCACATTCCACAATAAAGGTTTTTGTGAAGTCCGGTGTAGCTAAGACCGGTGCTTGGCACATTGCCTCTTTAAGATGTTCAAAGGCCTTTGTTGCTTTCGGAGTCCATGAAAATGAATCTTTCTTCAATAATGTTGTTAGAGGTGCTGCTATTCTCCCATAATTCTTAACAAACTTGCGATAATACCCTGTCAACCCAAGAAATCCTCGCAGATGCTTTATGGATGTGGGGATTTTCCATTCCTTAATGGCTTTAATTTTGCTAGGGTCTACCTTAACTCCTTCATGAGATACAATATGACCCAAATATTCCACCTCCTGGACTCCAAAGAAACATTTGGATCTTTTTGCATATAATTGTTTCTCCTCCAATAGTTGTAGCACCCTGTCAACATGTTCAACATGATCCTTCCAAGACTTGCTGTAGATTAGTATATCATCAAAAAATACTAACACAAATTTTCTAAGGAATGGTTTGAAAATTGAATTCATCAAACCTTGAAATGTTGAAGGTGCATTGGTAAGGCCAAAAGGCATGACCAAAAATTCATAATGACCCTCATGAGTTCTAAATGTCGTTTTTGGAATGTCTTCAATCTTCATTCTGATTTGATGATATCCCGAACGAAGATCCAACTTGGTGAAGTAAATTGATCCATGCAATTCATCCAGTAATTCATCAATAACAGGAATGGGGAACTTATCTTTAATAGTGAGCTTGTTGAGCTCCCTATAATCTGGACACATGCGCCATGATCCATCCTTCTTGTGCACCAATACTACTGGAGCTGAGAAAGAACTTTGACTCGGTTGAATTATACCAGCCTCTAGCATTTCTGCAACCATACGTTCAATTTCACTTTTTTGGACATAGGGATATCTGTACGGCCTGATGTTTGGAGGAACACTTCCTGGAATCAGATGAATAGCATGATCATGATCACGCATAGGTGGGAGACCTTTGGGAGTCTCAAATACCTTGGAATGATTGTCCAGGACTTTTTGGAGATCTGGAGAAATAGATGATTCCAATGTGGAAACATCTAGCGAACATAATTGTGCAATTACACCTCTTTGCTCCTTTTTTAGAAGCTTTGTCATGCCATTAGAGCTGATTATCTTTCCTGGTTTCCCTGCAATACCCCTTAATTCAACTTCCTTTCCTTCCGTAGAAAATTTGATGAAAAGTTCTTGAAAATTAAAAGCTATTGTACCCAAGGATTGTAGCCATTGGACTCCTAGTACAACATCAGCACCTCCCATTGGAATGGAAAGCATTGGGCTAGTCAATACATATTCTCCCATGGATAGCTTGATATTATGGCACTTTCCAGAGCAATTTATTGTTCCTCCATTTGCAATCATCACTTGACACTCTGGTGCTGGATATAGGAAGCAATTCAATTCTTTTGCTACCCTACAATGAATAAAATTGTGGGTGCTTCCTGAATCAATCAACACTATTACCTTTTTCTTCTTGATTTGTCCTTCTATCTTGATGGTTTGAGGAGTGGTAATTCCCGCCAATGCATTACAAGATATGGTCGGATTTATTTGTTCTTCATCTAGGCTTTGTTCCTGGAGTATATCTTCTTCTTTTGACCTTTCTTGCTCCTTTTCTTCTTCCTCTTCACAATCTATGTAGAATAATTTCTTCTCAGCACACTTATGACCTTTAGTGTATTTGCTATCACAACTGTAACAAAGCCCTTTTGCTCTTTTTTCTTCCAATTGTTGTGGTGTCAACCTTATAGGTTGTGGAAGACTAGGGGCAACAACACTTCCGTCTTTATAGTTGTGAGTGGTATGCTTCCTGGTTGCCATAATTTTGCTTTCCATTTTTCTTGCTAACCTGAATGCCTTCTCTAATGAATCAGGTTCCCAAAGGCGAACATCATGTTGGATATTATCCTTTAAAGACCCTATGAACACATCAATCCTATGCTCCTCTGGAATATCTTTTACCCTTATGTTCAATTTTTGGAACTCCTCAATGTGCTCCATTACTGAACCCTTTTGTTTGAGACTTATCAATTGGCTAAAAAAAGTGTTGCTTTTTGTATCTTCATAATGTGCTATCAATTCTTCCGTAAAAATTGCCCAAGTGATAAATTGTTTACGAGAGCAAAGCCATTGATACCATACAAACTGATTTGGTTCCAAATATACAGTTGCCATACGTACCTTTTGTGTGTTTTGCACATTATTGAGATCGAAGAATTGCTCCATCTGTAATATCCATGTGGCGGGATCCTTGCCATCAAACTTCCTCATATCGATTTTTGGAATATGGTGATTCTTCGATCCAACATTAGCGTCTATGGAATCATGATTAACATTTCTTTTGTTCTCATCATGAGTTTCCTTTACTACCTTTTCACCATTAGTGACCCTTTCTTGTAGCAACTTCTTCAATTCTTCCATGTCTGTCTTCAAATCTATCTTCAAATCTGTCATGTCTCTCTTCAAATCTGTCTTCGAATCATCCATCTTAGCTTCCATGCCCTTTATCTTAGATTCCACGCCATTTATCTTAGATTCCACGCCACTTATCTTAGCTTCTGTTAGCTTTTGTGAGCGTGACATTTGTTGCACTTGTTCTTGTAATTTTGATATATCATGTAGCATTTCTTCCTCTTCTTCATGAGTCATGCTAGAGCTTTCAGGTTCCTTACTAGGTGTTTGCATTTTCTTTCCTCGGGGCATCAGTTACCGATAATAATGCTTTACTATGCCCTTTGAATTCCGTTAAACCAAGCTTACACCAAAATTTTAAAAAAAACTACACACCTTTTTTCACTTTATAGAAGCCTGATATTGAATCTGATGTATCTCTGTAATTTCAGATCATCCAGTTCTGAAATTGCTACCTGTAGTAGCCTTCTGCGTCCTCTTTCCAATGCCACAAGTCTGAGCCAAATTGGATTCTCCAAGGAAGAGTTATGTGAAATCTCCCACAGTGACTTGCTTTTAGACTGGTTCAGTAGAGCGAACTTGTACGACGTGCCACGAGTCACTGTTTCAACCTTTGAATCTGAAACACACACACAAGAAACTACAGTCCGTCCTCTTTCTGTACCTTCTTACGAAATTTCAATCCGATCCCTAGAGAGAAAGTTATGACGATTTTCCCCAGGTCACCTGTTTTGAATGTAATTCAGGAGTCTGCAAAAAGACCAACTTCCTCAGATCATATCTCCGCAAATATCGTGCGAAAAGCTCTGAAATTCGGACCCAAGGTTCAGCGCGATTTCTTCTCAAATGGGTTTTTTTTGCGACTTCTGAAACGTCACAGAAAAAAAGTTATAGCGAAAATGCCACGATGACCTGTTTGGAGCAGCGAAACCCTAGAATCCAAAGCTCTGATACCAAATGTTATGAAACCAGCTCAAGAAAAGATAGATCAACGCCTTAGAATTCAGCCTCTTCGAGGGGGCAACCTCCTTTACATTACATAAATGAACAATTCTTGGATGATACAAATGACAAAACCTCCTTTCTATATATAGGAGTCTAAGGAGTCACAATATAATCCAGCCGACCTAACAATAATAATATAAAGCCACAAAAATAACAATAGAGGGATTCTATGGGGCACAGAAATAACAAAATGGGGGTAATAGGGGCACAACAATATAAATAAGGGGTATAACTACAATAGTAATGGAGTAATCACTAGTATTATAGGGACCCAACACTTTTGATCTAGGTACCCTCCTAGAAAATGTTGAGAATTATAGCTTGGATAGAAACTTCCACATGTTCAGTGTGAAGATGCAAGATGTAATTTGACATATTTAAAAAATAAATAAATAAACAACAACAACAACAAAAAGTAATTCTGGCTTTGCAAAAGTAATTCTATTTTGTAATTCACTTTAGTAAAAAAGTTAAGTCTTATTTTTAGTAGTCAAGTCTAAAATTATACTTAGACTAGGAGTAATCTTAAAATAGATTCTCCACTAAAACTATAAAGACAGGACAAAGTAGAAACTATTGACACTTGAAGCAGTTGAGCGAGGAGAGAGCAGGCAGCCAGGGAAAAGGCATTCTTGAGCAGCCTGCAGTACAAGACAGTGGTCTGTACAGTTCCATCCAGTTGTACAAACAGGTCCATACATGTTTGCGCAATCATATAGACAGACCATATAGGCTGTCATACAACAATTTTCCGCTGTTTTTGCATTTTTTCAGCAGGCTGTACAAGTTCAGTTAGAGCATTTTCGGTATGCGTGAATGCTGTGTTTTTGGGCAGCATGTGGAAGTTTCCTTGTAAGTTTTTTCGATGGAATGAAAAGCTGAATTGAAGGAGTAATTACCCATGTGAGTAAAAGATTAAATTTTATGATTCCACTGTATTTTCCAGCCATGTGTGATTGGTGCATACTCAGATTTTTATTTTTCTTACTGAGTAAATTCAAGTTTATATTTATTTAGTAAAGAAGCATAGGGCAGCAGTCACCAAGGGTTTTTAAAATTTACAAGGTATCAGAGCTACTCTGATTAACAGATCGAAAAGTAGCAGTCTCTATGCAGATCTAAGCTGGCATTTGTTAGCCTCAAGTTTGAGGATATAATGGATGGTGCCTCTAATTTTCTATCTTAGAAGGTCGGGATTGTTGATTTTCTAGTGCAATCAAGACTAGTACAATTTTGCAAATTGATAACTACTTCCAATGATACAATTAGGCTTCTTATAGCACTCCAATCATTAAGCAGTTATACAAGAAAAAATTCAACCAATCATTTTCTTCAATAGAGCAAATAGAAATCACAGTAAACAGTAAAACAAGAGACATCAATATTTAGGCTAGCAGCCAGTTCAAAATCCACAAGGGGAAAACCCAACAAGTCTTTCCTTATGAGAGAGAATTCAGTGCATCAGAAGTACATCAAAATATTCCAAACAAGATTCCAAATTCTGACCTCAATTTATCCAAGTCAAACCAGTCAAAGGAGAGAAAATAGTCAACTCTGGTCAAAGTCCAAGTCTGCAACAGAAGGGTCGAATTTCAGCCTGAGGTAGCTCTGAATAGAAGAGCCAAAATTTGGTCAAACTTCAGTCAAATGAACCACTGTAATTCTTGGTCAGAGGACAGTTGACTTACAGTCAACCTGCGGTCAACAGCCCAGAAACAGAACAGCACTTCAGTCAAACAAGAATCAACAAACCACATAAATTCGGCCTTCCAAATCAGTCAAATTCTCGGTCAAACAAAAGAATAGAGCCCAAGTCAACGCAGGCCAAACTGAAGTCAAACAGATGGTCAACACAGATGGACAAATCACCTTCTTGTTTCAGATCAGATGTGATAGATGAGATGAGATGCCAAATGATCTCCAACGAACTTCTATTTATATGTGGTTTAGGAGGGTTTTGACCAAGGTTGCACGAAACGGGGAAACGGGTACGAGTTTCCGAAACGGGAAGCGATACGAAACGCGACCTCCCCAAATTTTGGAAACAGGGAAACGCGAATATATATATATATATATATATATATATATATATATATATATATATATATATTAGGAATTTAAGAAATATGTGCAATCATAAAGCATATATGATACATTCTAATTTATTACATTATGATAAAATTGTCAATTGTCAATGCATAGACTATAAGTATCTAAATTTACATCACATTTACTCATGAATAATCACATAATGAAAATAGAAATATCCAAAATCAGCCACGAGAAATTTCTAATTTTTTGTCTCGTGGTTGATTGGGAGTCTCCTCCTACATAGTCGAATGACCTTAGTGCTCTTGATTAAATACAAGTTTCATACCCTAGTACCCTACATTCTCTTGATTATTGGGAGTCTCCCCTGCATAGAGGGCTTTGTTCTCTCGATTAAATACAAGTTCCATACCCTAGTACATGATAAAATCCAATGGAAACATTGAAATCCCCCCAATCTTGAAATCCTGAAAAACAGATAAGTCTGCTGGATTTTGAGTAAGATCTAAAATTCTACTTTCTCCATATGAAATCCAATGACGGCAAAACCACTCTCAAACATCCTGAGTCATTTCATGGTAATGTTAAAAATTTAAGTAAAAGGATGAAAATGAAAAATAAAGGAGAATATCACTTTTACTTTAAGAATTTAACATTACCATGAACTGCATATCAACACTAGGGCAAACAAATGTAAGAGATCTACATTAGAAAAAAAAAAAAAAAATTAAAAAACAAATGTTTTTTTTGGGGAAACGTGGCCCTTACGGCTTGGAAACGCGTTTCCAGGCCGTACGGTACGGGGAAACGCGTTTCGTTTCGTTTCCCCTGGCGAAACGCCCCCTAGGGCCACGTTTCCTGCAACTTAGGTTTTGACCCTGGGTCCAAACCCATTCATCATGTGGGGCCGACTTGTGCATTTTAGGCCAACATGGTCAACATGGAAAATATGAATTTCTTCCTTTGATTTGCCAATAAAAATACCAAGCATAGCTACAAATTTTCAATACGGATTACTCTTTTTGGAAGAGAAAGATCTTTGGGACATTGCAAAAGATGTGGTGACACCACTGACAGATTCACAACAGTTGCCAAACAACAAGGAGATAAAACCCAAGTGGGTGATCATTGATGCCATAAAAGAGCACTTAATCCCTCATGTATCCAAGAATTTTGCTAAGGAAATGTTCCATACGCCGAGTGAGAACATTAATAGGAAGATGATTTTGCAAAACAAATTCAGATTCATAAAGATGACTAGATTTGACATCATTACTAGTTACTTGATGAAGATCGCATAGATTCGTTATCAACATGCAACAATCGGAGAGAAGGTGGAAGACATTGAGTTGGTGAATAGGCACTGAATGAATTCCTAGTTTTGTGGAAACCATTTGTCCAAGGTATTGTGCTCACAAGCAACTTCCCAATTTTGAAACATTGTGGGATGATTGTATCCACGAGGAGACTCAAATGGAGTCAAAAGCTAGCAAGAAGGGTGGTGACAAGAACCTGACCATATCAATCAGACAAAAAAGGGAGAAGTAAAGGGTTCCAACAAGGGAAAGGGATAAACTCGTACATCCTCACACACAAGTGCTCTAATCAAGTTCATAAATGTTTGATTTAATTGGATAAACTGATCTAAAGTGACATTGTGGATTTGTGCTCTTAACTTCTCAATATTTTCATTGCTCATTGATATCTCTTGTGGATCTCATAATCAAGTTCAATCATAGGAGTAATAAGAGAATCTAGTTGTGTATCTAATTGGCATATTGGTTGTTCATTGACTTCTAATCTTTAAGTTGCTCATTATCGAAGTAGTGTTGATCTTGTCTTTCAAGCAATTGTCTATTGATACTACTTGTCACGTTTTCTAGCACCGTTGAGTTTAAACACTTCCTCTTGTGGTTAAGATTATCATTCTTATACTGTTTAAGTACTCTATTGTCATAATCAAAGATCATTTGTGATTAAGTACTTAAGAACATTAAGTAATCTCACCTTAAGGGCACTCATCCATCTCTTGCACTTGCATACTAGGATTAGTATCTTGCACTAATTAATCCACTTCCAAGCATAAGCTTGGTCAATAGAGACATAGGCCCACCTTTCTCATCTAGCTTGGGGATCCTAGCACCTCTTTAGTGGTTGACACGGTGGCCTTGCAGTTGTCAAAGCCACAGTCTCTGCAGCGCTAGAGGCATTGGGTGGTTAGAACCTAAGGGGAGGTATCGTTAACCAGGCCCTAGCCTTCTTCCCCTTGGCTTCTCTCTCACAACCTACTCTAGAGACTAGCTTCAAAACAGTTAAGAGGAAGGATACATTTAGAGTAGGCATCTAACTAAAATAAACCAAGATTTTGCATCTCACCTAGTTTGTAGGACTTGCATCTCATTTAGGATAGTGAAGCATCTCCAAGCAACAATTGTTCATCCGGTCATTTGGTATATAATTGATATAAAGCAAGTAATTGACTCCATAAGGCACTGGTCTCACATAATAATCTAATCTAATCTTTAAAACTTGCTAAATCAACCAAGTGGCTAGGCCATTCAGTTGTGTCTCCTGGACTTATTGGTTTCCAGTAAGTCTTGCATATTCACATTTGACCAATGTTGCAGTTATCGTTATCGGGATATTATTGGCGAGGGGAAAAAATCAGAAAAAATCGTAAAAATCAGGTAAAAATCGGGAAAAAAATTGTAAAATACAAAAATATTTATTTTTTTTCAATTTTTTTAATATCTAAAGCTTCTACAACATAAAATAAATACATTGACACATAAATATGATAAAAGAACTAATATATAAGATGTGTAATATCATTTCTAGTGCTACATCACACATAACAGTGAATCATGTCCTGAATAGTAAGTCCTGACTCCTAAGTCCCAACTCAGCCTCAAAATATCAACAAAAAATATAATAATGTATCTCATATCATGAGTCATAATGTCATATACAATGAAATGAACCAAATAACTAAAGTCTAATACTATTGAATCACTAATTTCCTCTGCCCCTCTTGCGAGAAAATGCAATAGCTTTCCCTTTCCCTCTAGATGTAGATGCTGATGGAGTTGGCAGTGGACTCTGTTGTGCTCTAGAAACTGAAGAACTAGAAGCTATAGGAGGTAGACCACATCCTCTACTAGTGGCAGGGGTAGCCCAGGTAGATGGTGTCACCTTCTCCTCCTGGTGCTACGCCTCCTCCTCCTCCTCCTCCTCCTCCACTACCTCCTGCTCTAACCAATCAACGACAGACTCCATGAGAGGCCTCTCGACCTCAACCCTCCATGCAACAGTGGTGTCAATCCCATCCAATGAGATGGCCTCTATATCAGGTATCCTCTCAAGTTGCCTCACCCACAATCGAAGATTGTAGTAGATGTAGACCATGCCATTAAGTCGCTAGGACTCCAACCTGTACAAAGATCATGAAATAATAATTATAAAAAAATTATTGTTTAATGAATTCAAAAAATTATTTGGAAATTTGCAATATTTTAAGTTTTAAGTTTAACCTGTTGCGCTTCTTGTTGTGTATTTTTTCAAATACAATCCAGTTGCGCTCACATCTTGACAAGCTACATGTTTGGCTAAGGATTCGAATGGCAAGCTTTTGCAAAAGGGGTACCCTGGCACCATACATTCTCCACCATGCATCTACAACAAAATTACAAATAAAATTTTAAATAAACATAAGAAAAAAAATGAAATTTGAAAGTTGAAGCAAAGTATGAAGTTATGAACTTGAAGAGACAATGAAATTTGAAACAAACTAAAAAATCCCAGGCATTTTAGTCGTCCTATCAATCACAACCATGTCAAAGCCAAATGTGCCACCTACCATCCTATATGTCTCAATTTCTTTGGAGATTTCTGTACATTCCGCTGGAGATCGCACCATCCTCTGAACACAGGTTAAGAATCCATCCATGATCTCAACATCAAATACGAACCCACATGGGTAAGAAAATGCGAGGTTCAGGTAGATCCCTGCAGCATGAATGGGACGATGGAGTGTGTTGTTCTATCATTCATCAATCACTTCCCATAGGAGGAGTTGTCTCTGAAACCCCTCATCTCCCTTATCATCGTAGTAGGCCCGAAAGGATTCTTTGGCCCTGTCCATGGCCTCATACAAATAGCCCATTGTAGGCTTCTCACGATCAACTAATCGAAAAACCTTTACCAAAGGTTCAGTAACGGTGCACACCTCCTACACTCCCGCCCAGAAGTCTTCCTGGTATGAAACTAATCTCCATATGGCCTCTCCCTCTGGTTTGCAGCTCATTGTCAAAGCACGCCACTCCTCTGAAAGAAACATTCTCTTCACATCCCACATAGAATTCAAGAGGAATTGAAAAGATATGAAACTGGTGGTAAACCGTGTAATGGCGGGGCGCACCAACTCTTTATTGTTGGTGAATTTTCTCATCAAGCTAAGCACAGATGTATGATTATATATAAATTTTGTAATGCTTTTTGATAATTCAACAATATCTTTGACAAAGGAAATTTTCCCTATGTCCTCCAACATCAAATCAATACAATGTGCAGCACAAAGTGTCCAAAATAAAGTAGGATGCCTCTCCATAAGCATCCTGCCAGCAGTAACATAATTTGCAGCATTGCCCGTTATGACTTGGACAACATGTTCTGCACCCACCTCCAAAATAAACACATCCAGCAAATCACAAAGTTTTTGCATCTTTGATATGTGAAGATGCAACAATAGATTTCATAACCATTGTCCCCTTGGGACAACTAACCAAGAAGTTTATAAGGGTTCTACCCTTTTGGTCGGGCCAACCATCTGACATCACAGTGCATCCTGTTTGTGCCCATGATGCCCTAAACTCCTCCAATATTTTGGTGCAGTCAACCTTTTCATTTTGAAGAATCCGGCCTCTAAAGTCATCATAAGAAGGGATTTTGTACCCTAGGCCAACAGTTGCAATAGCATCAACAGTAGGCTAGAAAAATGGATTATTCCTTGCAATGCTGAAAGGAATATCACTCCAAAGGAAAAATTTGGCCAACAACTTGTCAGCTTGTTCTTTCTCAGTATTTTTAAGCATTGAAGTGATAGATGGTTGTGAACCAAGCGTGGTTCTAGGAGAAAAAAATGATAAGGCAGCTACTGGGTTGGTTGTAGATATCGATGTTGAAGTAGAACTAGTGCCACTTCCTTGTTCACCTGAGCCTAACACAGTCTTTGTTAGTTGCTTCTTCATTTCTGCTTTGGCCTCTCTATTGTGCTCTAAATTTTCCAATGATCTCATGGCTTTTCTGATGATTTCTGGATTTGTATCTCTGCAAGGCCTTACATCAAATCCAGGGATTTGTGCAAGGTGATACTTCAATCTATAAACCCCCCCGACATATGTTGCCCACACAACTTGCAAAACAAGTTTATTCTATCAAAACCTCCATCAAGTTCACCAAATTCCCACAGAGGGTCCAATTTCCTTGGCATGTTTGTAACTTGGTTGAACTCTTGACTCTTGAGTTTTAAATTTGTAAGATGAAGTTTGAACTTTGAAGTTGAATGATGAACCTATGGCAAAATAAGAATTGCAAGTTACAAAAATTTAAAAAAAATTACATACATGAGTAACATGACAAAACACATTGAATTTTTTACAATTTAACAAACAAAAACACCATCAAATCAACTCAAAAATATTTGATAAACCAATGAGTTATCCAAACCCAACCAAAAACAAAACAAAACAAAAAAAATTGGTGCCCATACCAGTTTGCTGGAGAAAATTGATCCTCTCCTCCTCAACTCTCAATCCACGGGGGTTTTGAGTCGTTTTCTCCTCCAATCAACGCCCAATCGACCAAGATTTTTCTCCAAGGGGACTCCCAATCCACCGTTGTCACTGTCTGATCAAATGAATAATTAAAAAAAATCGTTTTTTCGGGTGTTTATAACCCGTTGTCCGTCGGCGCCACGATTAAAACACATCGAATCGCGAAAATATCGTAGTTATCGCAATAATTTAAAAAACCTACGTAAAAATCGGCCAATTTTATCATCGTTTTGAAAAAACCCGCGATAAAACTATAAAATCGCGATTTTATCACAAGTTTCGCATCACTGCATTTAACTAGCCCGCCATAGCCGACTGTTGGGAAACAGCTAAAACAAAGAGTGCAAGGATCAGAGTGACAACCCTCACCCTGAGTCGTGTTCAAGAATCTAAGGCAGATAACATTAGTGAGATTCTTCTAGACTTGATAACAATTTGTGAAGTGCTTTTACAATTTATCTTAGCTTGATCTTCTTCTTATTATTAGTGTGTGTGTTTACTTCATCAAACTACTACCAAAAACAAAGAGACAAGAACTCAAGAAGTTGGCATTCTGCCAGGGGGCCAAAACCTCTCCCTCTTGGAGAGGAAAACCCGCATGTAATTCTTATTATAAAGATTCCAATTGACGAACACCAAGACCATGACCCTTGACCTATGTAATATCCCCAGTTTTGATTTTTCATTTGAGGAGATTAATGAAGTTTATTGGGGAGCTGCTAGGCATAGCACAATTTTGCAGTTCGAGTTTCAGATATGATTTCGACTTGAGGAGCTTGGTGAAAAGACAAGATTGCAACTCATTGGCAAGTGGGGGCCACAAGAGAGACAAAAAGGGAATGCACATTTGTGGAGCAAGAGAGAAAAAAAGAAAGGGAATGAACTAGTGGAAAGTGGGGGCCACCAAGGGAGAGAGAGGCCAACAATTATAAATAGAGAAAGGCGGCTCTCGTTTGGGAAATCCTTAGTCATTTTATAATTTCAACATTAGTTCTCTTGAACTTCTTAGCCAAGACAACCGTGCTATTCAACACAAGGAATTTCCGAGCGAGAATTCCACCTCTACCTTCAGTGAACTTCGAGTGTCACCCTACGGGAGTAAGAAGAAGTCCATCTCAGGGCTTCTCTAGGAGCTACATTGCAGACCATTTCCTACTAGAGTGTGCTTCTCTTGGGCTGCAAAAGGAAATTCTAAGGGGCTGAGAGAAGCTAGCAAATAGTGGAGTTTGCCTGAAGAATTTGCAGAGATTTATCCATTGGGAGTGATTTGAGGGCTTGGAGGAGATTTTTATAGTAATTGATTGGCCTTGTATAGCATAATTATTTCTACAGGGTGTTTTTCCAGCTAGTTAGAACCATACACATTTCTTGGGGTCACCGGGGCACGTTGGATTCAGCCCAAACCCTTTCTAGGTTTATTGAGAGGGGTCTCCAGCTAATTTTATAGAAAATTTTGGGCAATATTCAAGCCTGAAATCCTCATTCTTATAGCAGGGCGAGTTGCAACTAGCTGGGGAATTTGCATCACTTGGTGGGCTCACCTTTGGCTTGGAGTGGACCAAACCCTTTCTGGGTTTTTTAGGGTTTTTAAAAAGGATCATATCCCCAAATTTACAAAAAAAATTGGACAGTTTTGAGGGGCCAAATCAGGGTGCCAAGTCAGCCAACAGTGAAGAAAAATTGGGTCAGCACAGATTTTTGGATGGACAAAGTATTGCAGCAGCTGGGCATTGGGAGATTGATCACTTAGGGCTTGTAGCTTGCCTTGAGCAAACCCAAGTGCACTCCTTCCAATTTTATGTACTCCAACAGGTTATCTATAATAAAATTGGCCATTTTGGGTGTTTTGGAGCATTTTTTTGTTCATGGGTGTTTGCTGAAATTTATTGTGTTGTTATTTTTTTGCATGTCTTTGATTATCTATGAAAAAATACAATTTGGAATATTACAATGGTATCAAAGTATGATTTTGGCCAGTTGTGGGGGAGCCAGCAAGATCATGGAGGATTTGGCCATGCATTCATAGTGAATGGTGAATTTATCGGCACTCTGATGACACTGAAAGAGAAGAGTATAGAAGGGATCATGGAGGAGTTGATGAAGGAGAACTAATTGTTGAGGAGGCAAAACCAACAAGTCCTAGAGAGGATGCAACAAATGATGGGGACGTTGAGACATAACCAACAAAAAATTGACACACATGCACACTCAGTTCAGCAAAACAATACCCATGGCTAGCCCAGCCAACCTACCATGCATCATTTTTTGGGTGAACCGAAGGAGAGGGAACCAGACACCTTTGCAGATTTGATGCTGCTCTCCATGGGTAGGATTGATGAGTGTGAGGCGTTGGATCCTAAGATCAGGAGGGCTTTCTCATTCGAGGAGCATAGAGGAGGACAGTTAAAGGATGAGACCGAGAGGCGCTTTTATTGGTGGAGACCTGGCTTTAGATATCAGAAGCCTAAGGAGGAGGTTGAGCATGAGATTGTGGGCACACAAGAGTGTGAGGAGCATGTCGATGTGTCCAATGTGACGCAAGAGTCACCCTTGTTGGAGATCCCTTCAGTAGCTCCAGTTGACACCCTAGTGGAGAGAGTAGAGCATACACTCAGTGGGCCATTTGTTGATGAGGAGCCACCCATGGATGAGATGTCGTCCATTGTTGAGGGATCCATTGATGAGGTGTCCAGGGCCATGTTTGAGTTTTCAGGTGATAACAACACACAAGAGGTTGATGAGGTACCAGGAGACATATCCACCGTTGATGAGGAGTCGATAGGTATAGAGGCATTTGTGACAGAGTTTCCAGACGGTAGCTACCTATCACTGATTGTTGAGGATGTTATGCATGATGAGCTATCTTTGGAGGGACAGTTAGTGGCTCATGTTGAGCCCATGGTGAAGGATGAGCATCCATCCTTAGAGTCAGCCATCGATGAGGAGCAGTCAGATGCATTGGAAGCCAACATGGATGTCATACTTTCATATGACAGTCCCTTTCAGGCATACATCGATGAGGCTTGCGGCATTATTGGGCCACCTCTGCATGTTGGTGAGAGAGAGGCCGCATTACCTAGGCAGATTACATGGATTTTCCAAACTAGTGAGATGGGGCAACACGAGCTGCATAGGTTACAGCATTCACATTATGGAGGACATGTTCCGTGTATGGTTGTTCATGCATTCGATCCCTCTCTCAGGGTTGGATGGTGAGAGATATTGAGTTGGTATCCGGTGGAGCTGGCTAGGAAGTTAGATGCATCCATGGCCACAGTTCAGCAGAGGCTGTGGATTACCAGAGGGGCTCGAGAGCCAAACTGTTGTTGGGATCCAGGTGGGATTCTCCATCACATCATGGAGTCGGTAGGTGATGGTAGTAGCTGCATGATGGACTCGGTGGTTAGATGCACACACCTTTCCATATCCCCTTCAGAGTTGTTCTTGACAACACTAATGACAAGATGGATTGACAGAGGAGCAGGAAGAGTTCATGAGTTGTCATGGCATGTTGGGTTGACATGAGATTGTAGGATGATTGAATGTGGAAAAATTCAAAGTCGGGATTAATTTGGCAAGGGTCCAAAAAGTTGAAAAACTCATTAAAGTCTGGAGTTTTTCTAAAAAGTCGGCAAAATTATTCATTTTTTTATTTTTTTTTAACATCTAGAGTATCCACAACATCAAATAAATGCATTTCCACATAAACATGTAAAGAAAGCTAATACATAATATGTATATGAAGTCTAGTGCTACATCACATATCAAAATAGTGAATCAACTCCTGAATCTTGAGCCCTGTATGAGTCTCAACTCTCAAGAGTCAAAATATCAACAAAAAATATAATAAATGTATATCATGAGTCATCTAAAAGTCATAAAGTAATCAGTCACTGAGATCCTCTTCCCCTTTTACGGGAATAGGGAATGGCTTTGCCTTTTCCTCTAGAGGAAGGAGGCCCTGCCCCTGGGGATACAAATGGACTCAATCGTCCTCTAGAAGTCAATGGAAGAGGTGGCCTCTGTCCTATGCTGTTGCTGCCCATCCTAGATGGTGTCACCTCCTCCTCATCATCCTCAACCAGCTCTGCCTCCTGACCCTGATGTTGCTCCTCCTCCTCTACCTCTGGCTCTCCCTCCCCTGTAATTGCTACATCCTCTAAATCCACACCTAACCAATCCGGGATCGAGTCCATGATCGGCCTCTCAGTCTCGACCATCCATGCAGCGGTGGTATTAATATTGTCCAATGAGATGGCTTCCACATCAGTAGGTGTCTGAAGTTGTCTCACCCACAATCGAAGGTTGTAGTAGAGGTAGACCATGTCATTGAGGCGTTGGGACTCCAATCTATATTAGGGTCATAGATTGTAAATTAGTACTTAGAAAATTTAAATATTAAAAATAATCAAATGAATTCAAAAAATTTAATTTGAAATTTTTTTACATGTTGAGCTTTTTGCTGTGTAATTTGTCAAATACACTCCAGTTGTGCTCACACCCAGAGGAACTGCATCTTTGGCTGAGCACTCGAATGGCAAGATTTTGGAGATGGAGTACTCTAGCACCATAGCTTGTCCACCAAGCATCTACAAGTTATAAGAAAAATGAGAAGCATAAAAAAAAAACATTGAAATTCTAAACCTGAAAGTTTGAAACAAACTAAAGCTTACCTGGCATTTTGGTCATCCTATTCTTAATAGCCATGGTAAAACCAAATGTGCCACCTCCCATCCTATAGACCTCCATTTCTTTAGAAATGTCTTCACGTTCTTGCTTAGATGACACCATCCTCTCGACACAAGTGAAGAATCCATCCATCACCTCGGCATCAAATCTGAAACCACAAGCGTAAGAAAATGCGGGATTGAGGTAGATACCTGCAGCATGAATGGGGCGATGGAGGGTATTGTTCCATCGCTCATCAATCACTCTCCATATGACCTGTTGTTTCTCTAACCCCTTGTCTCCCTTATCTTCATAATAAGCACAAATAGCTTCTTTGGCCCTATCCATGGCCTCATACAAGTAGCCCATTGCGGGCTTGTCTCCATCAACCAACCGAAGAACCCTTACCAAAGGTTCTGAAATGGCACACACCTCCTCTACTCCTGCCCAAAAGCTCTGATCATATGAAACTAGTCTGCACATGCCCTCTCCCTTTGGTTTGTGGCTAATAGATAAAGCACGCCAATCCACTGAAAGAAACATGCTCTTCATATCCCACATAGAATTCAACAGAGACTAAAGAGATATTAAAGTAGTGGAAAATCGTGTAATGGCAGGACGCACCAACTCTTTGTTTTTGGTGTATTTTCTCATCAAGCTAAGCACAGATGCATGATTATATATAAATTTTGTTATGCTCCTGGATGATTCAACAATATCCCTCACAATAGGAATCTTACCTATATCCTCCAACATCAATTCAATGCAATGAGCAGCACAAGGTGTCCCAAACAAATTAGGATACCTCTCCATTAGCAACTTGTCAGCTGCAACATAATTTGCAGTGTTGTCCGTTATGACTTGGACAACATTGTTTGGGCTTACTTCCTGAATGAAGAGGTCCAACAACTCACATAATGTACATGCATCTTTAATGTGTGCAGATGCATCAACAGACTTCATAAACATTGTCCCCTTGGGACAGCTAACCAAGAAGTTAAGAAGGGTCCTCCCCTTCTGGTCAGTCCAACCATCTAACATGACTGTGAACCCAGTTTGTTCCCATGATGCTCTAAACTCCTCTAATCTAGAAGTGCAATCAGTCTTTTCATCTTGACGAAGAGGCCCTCCCAATTCTGCAAAGGTGGGGGCTTTGTACCCCGGGCCAACAACAACAACAACATCAAACATACGCTGGTAGAATGGGTTTGTCTTGGCAATGTTGAAAGGAACATCACTCCATAGAAGACACTTACTAACCAACCTGTCAGCTTCTGCCTTTTCCTTTTTTCCAAGTGCTGATTTGATGCCAGGTTGTGCACCAGCTGTGGTTCTAGGAACAAAAAAAGATGAGATATATGAGGGGTTGAGACATATGGGTGAGGAAGGTGATGCTGAAGAAGCACTGCCACTGTCAATTCCCTAAACCCTTGAGGCCCCTACAAGTTGGAATTTTAGTGTTGCCATGGTGTCTTTTCCCTCCTCTTTATCCATCAATTGATTGAATGGCCCGTCGGATGATTTCTGGAGTTGTATTTGGGCAAAGGTCAACATTTTGCCCTGGTATTTGCCCCAAATGGAATTTTAATCTGTTGATACCTCCTGAAATATGCTTGCCACATAACTTGCAAGTCAAATACATTCTATTGATCCCCCAAGATTTGTGTATAGTATCATGTTCACCATATTCCCACATAGTGTCCAAAAGCCTTGACATTTTGTTTTAAACTTTGAACTTGAATTTAAACCTGGGCACAAAAAAAAATGAAACAAATTAAAAATTTCCCATCACATAAGAAGCAAACATAAATGCAATAGTTGATTTTAGATTTTAAATGCCTCTTCTCAGTCACTTGAAAACACTCAAATTCAGTAAACAAGGGTTTGAATTTTGTCATTTTATTCTTGAAAGTTGAAGTTTTGCTTCAATCTAGATTCTAAACAATGTTTCCCTTTCAAAATTCTAGGCAAAAATAAGATATAAACAAACTAATAGAATTTTAGAGAAGTATAGAAAGATTTAAGAAATCATTTGTGTAAAAAAAACTAAGAGAGAAATTAAAATATATACCTGGCAGCAGCAATTTGGCACTTTGAATCTCCCACGTTGAGAAGTGGACAAATCTCCAAATCCCCACCACCAAACTCACAAATATTCTCCTCTAGGGCAATGGCAAACAACTATGAATCTCCACAGCGTCGAATGGGAGAAAAAACAGTAGAAAATGATATCATTTTCAGCCTTTTCGGCCTCTTTATCCACGGCCTAGGAGGGCGACGGACTTTTTGGGTCAACTCCCAATTTAATCGGGAGTATAACGATTAAATCGTGATTTTTTCCTTTCTGAAAAAGTCGGCAAAAGATCGAAGGATTAAATCATTTAGTTGAAAAAATCGCATTTTTAGGATTAAATTGAAATTTTTTGCAAACTTTTTCCACACTGGATTAGACTACTCTAGCATGGGTTGGTAGGAGGAGGTGGCATCGTCAGGAAACCAAACAAGGCATCATATGGAGATAGTGCTCTCTCATTGATGTATTGGGAACTAGAGCTACTAAGGTTAGTGACATCGTGGAGATTCACGGGCCAAATGCGTTGGGACTCTATAGATATTTTGCCTATGTTGCGGGGGAGCGCCCCCCCCGCTCCCGCTCCCAATCCGCGCTCCGGGCGGGAGCGACTTGGGAGCGGGTCGGGTCCCTGCCTTTTGGGGAGTGTTTTGCCTTTTTTGCATTTTTTTTTTTGTAGTAATGTTCGAAATGCATTTTTTTTTTAAAGAAACAAATAGTTTTTGAGTGGGGTAGCTTAATGATCAAATCTAGGCCCTAGTATTGATATGTTATTCATGGTAATGTTAGATTCTTAAAGTAAAAGGATGAAAATGAAGATTAAGGAGAATGTCACTTCTTTTAACATTACCATGAAATGACTCAGGATGTTTGAGAGTGGTTTCATCCTCATTGGATTTCATATGGAGAAAGTAGAATTTTAGAGTTCATTCAAAATCCAGCAGACTTATTAGTTTTTCAGGATTTCAGGATTGGGGGATTGCAATGTTTCCATTGAATTTTCTCATGTATTAGGGTATGGAACTCGTATTTAATCAAGAGCACCAATCGCTCTATGTACCTTGATGTTAGTGACATTGGTTGTCGAACTCCTCTATCATGACCTTCCTAAAAATGTACACATCACTCAAAAAAAATCTTGACTTGACATGCTATGCTTTTTCTATCTTATGTTAATGCTTAGAGGGTGATATTAATGACAAAGATCCCTATACAGATACAAAGGTAATGACAAAGATACCTCTGGATATTAATGCTTGGAGGGTGATATTAATGACAAAGATCCTGATTTTGCAACAAGACTAAAAAATTAGACATTTCTCGTGGTGGCAAGAGGCCCAAGCATAAGAAATAGATAATAGGTTTACTTCTCTTTTCTAGTTTCTAGTAGCTTTTATAACTATTGACTCTTTCATATTTATTATGATATTTATTTAAACAATATATGACAATTTAAGTTTGAAGTTGGCAATTATAACTCATTAGTAATGAATTATGAATATGATGCTTCATGAAAGTTGAAAGTTGTTTCATTTCATTTCATTTTATAACATTTCCTTTCATGTTATATATTATTTGTTGTAATGGTTACACTTAGCTTACAAGTACAACTTTGGTGATCAATGATGATAAATGTTATATATTGAATTTTGAAAGCTTGAAACTTTAAGATTGATGAATCATGAGACTCAATATGTTGTATGTTACTATGTTACTAACTTGCGGATGTGGTTGATGAAAATTATAACTTCTAGATGATTGTTGTTATATGGTTCAATCTATGTTTTTTATGTTTTTTATATCTAATTCATCATTCTACATGTTTTTGTTGACATATATGTATCAAAAATTAAAAAATATAAAAAATATATATACTTTTAAAAAATCGCTTCGGCATTCGCTCCCAAACTGGGAGCTTTTGAAAATGGTCGCTCCCACTCCCATTTTCGCTCCCGCTCCCGCTCCCAAGTAACATAGTATTTTGCCATTAGGTCCCAGGAGAGGAGGATACAACTTGCACATGATGGGAAAACTGTCATGGTCAGAGTTGCGTAGCAACAACATGGTGGAACCCATTTTAGACTAGCATGGGATCCGGGCATCATAGGATTTGGCAGTACAACTACCCTTGGGGATGAATCGATTTCTTAAAGGAGAGATCATTTAGATCTTTCAATGGGATTCAGTGATTCGTTGATGGCGTGGGGGACTTCATCAGCATGGCAGGGGCATCAACAAGAAGATATCAAGGGAAGCTCATGTGAGCGAGACTTTATCTCTGCAGGGATTGGGTGGTATCTTCAGGAGTTTACTCTTGGAGTGTATGAGATGGACCACTCAGTAGGGAAGCTTCATGAGTTGGATAGAGTGCTACATTATCATGATCATGATTCCCTACTCATTTATGGTATGCAGAGGGCTTATGGTACTTATACATGGCAGGATAGTGAGTGGAGCAAGGGGAGCTTCACATTGGACATGATGGCTTGGGATCCTGGTATTGAGGGATTCCTTCATGACAGGACAGTGCAAATGTCAGGGATGATTCAGTGGCATATTTGGGACCCTAGCATAGTTTGCAGTAACAGTGGGGATCAACAGCTAGAGAGGGTGCTTGTTCAGGCATTGCTTGAGGACAAGCAATTTTTGGCGGGGAGGACTATAATATCCCCAATTTTGATTTTTCATTTGAGGAGATTAACGAAGTTTATTGGGGAGGTGCTAGGCATAGCACAATTTTGTAGTTCGAGTTTCAGATATGATTTTGGCTTGAGGAGCTTGGGTGAAAAGGCAAGATTGCAACTCATTGGCAAGTGGGGGCCACAAGAGAGACAAAAAGGGAATGCACACTTGTGGAGCAAGAGAGAGAAAAAGAAAGGGGATGAACTAGTGGAAAGTGGGGGCCACCAAGGGAGAGAGAGGCCAACAATTATAAATAGAGAAAGGAGGCTCTCATTTGGGAAATCCTTAGTCATTTTACAATTTCAACATTGGTTCTCTTGAGCAGCTTAGCCAAGACAATCGTGTTGTTCAACACAAGGAATTGTCGAGCAAGAATTCCACCCCTACCTTCGGTGAACTTCGAGTGTCACCCTAGGGGAGTAAAAAGGATTCCAATTAAGGGCTTCTCTAGAAGCTGCATTGCAGACCATTTCCTGCTGGAGCGTGCTTCTCTTAGGGTGCAAAAGGAAATTCGAAGGGGCTGAGAGAAGCTAGCAAATAGTGGAGTTTGGCTGAAGAATTTGCAGAGATTTATCCATTGGGAGTGATTTGCAGGGCTTGGAGGAGATTTTTATAGTAATTGATTGGCCTTGTATAGCATAATTATTTCTACAGGGCGTTTTTCCAGCTAGTTAGAACCATACACATTTCTTGGGGTCACCAGGGCACGTTGGATTCAGCCCAAACCCTTTCTGGGTTTTTGTGGGTTTATTGAGAGGAGTCTCCAACTAATTTTATAGAAATTTTCGAGCAATATTCGGGCCTGAAATCCTCATTCTTATAGCAGGGTGAATTGCTAGTTAGCTAGGGAATCTACATCACTTGGTGGGCTCAGTTTTGGCTTGGAGTTGGACCAAACCCTTTTTAGGTTTTTCTGGGTTTTTAACAAGGATCACATCCCCAAATTTACAAAATTTTCTGGACAATTTTGAAGGGCCAAATCAAGGTGCCAAGTCAGCGAATAATGAAAAAAAACTGGGCCAGCACAGATTTCTGGAGGGACAAACTATTGCAGCAGTTGGGCATTGGGAGATTGATCACTTGGGGCTTGTAGCTTTCCTTGAGCAAACCCAAGTGCACTCCTTCCAATTTTATTGTACTCCAGCAGTTTATTTATAATAAAATTGGCCATTTTGGGTGTTCCGGAGCATTTTTCTGTTCATGGGTGTTTGCTAAAATTTATTGTGTTGTTATTTATGTGTGTGTCTTTGATTATCTCTGAAAAAATTCTATTTGGAATATTACAACCTACTAGACCACTCCAAGACCAAGTCACCAATCCTCTTCTTATTGTTGAGATCATCATCAAGGCTGTTGCTTCACCAAGGTCATCATTCATGCACCTTTACTGAGATATTCATCACAATAATGAGGACATAACGGTTGCACCATATCTCCATCTTCTCTTGGATCATTACTGCACTTCTCACTGAGATCATTATCATGTTGTTGAGGCTTCCCTACTAAGATATATATGTGAACCCTTCACCGAGATCTTTATTATGATCTTCCATCATAGTTGTCACTGTGCCGAGATTATGATTGTGTCTTGGCATACCAAGAGTGTATAACAGTGAGATCATAATGATGTCGAGGTTGTGACTTTATCTGGAGAATGGTGCCTAGTGTGTATAGTTGAGGGTTTCTTGCTCCAGGATCCTTATCATGATAGATATGCCAACATTGTCCTAGTATACCAAGACTATGATCATGATGATCATCCGACAACATAGAGATATTGTACCCATCAAAATACTTATACTTATGTGCTCAACCGAAATACTATAATCATGTACCTTGTCTGAGATACTGTGGCCTGTCTGAAGTTTCAGAGTGATCCGAAGTTGTGTGTTTCCTGTGGTGACCCTAGCGGGGTATTTATAGTAGTCACGTCTCCATAAATAAGCCGACATTACAGTGTGAAGTGTTGTGTCTATTTATTGAGCCGACATGAGTGAATCTAATTCTTTTTAGGCCAACATGACTGTCTTTTACCTCGTTTTGCTGGCAATCTTCTTCTTTGGAGGATGGTGCTTGTCTTGGAGGGCTACTTGACACTAGGTTGACCCATATACATGCTCAAGAAGAGCTCTTTAACATGACTTTGATTCTTTGACTTTTCTAGACCTATGGAATGAGCAAGAAACTCATTCAAATAATTTACAAAAATAATATTTATTTTTCTTGACAAGTACAAAGATCAAAATTACATTTACAAATACCGAACCTAGTTACACTTTTCTTCAACACTCCCTCTTAACTAGGGAGGTATTTACAATGGTACTTGGTTATTCTCAATATGAAGAATTTCTCATCAGAAGAATCGGATTGGTAATCCCATCTATATAGCATCATATCAATCAGCATTGTCATAGTGCAAGGCCTTGACTAACAACTCCATCTCTCCATGAGACCATGAGCTACAATGCTGGTGAGACCAATGATTTATAGACACCTTCATCATTATCTCTCAAGGTACATACCCACCCGGGTGTTCACTGAGTATGACCTTCTAGGACTATTCTTATCTTGGGTTCCTAGCCCTCAAAGAATATCGGTCCTCTTGCCTACTCTTATCTTGGATGCCCTACACATCCTCAAAGAGTATCGGATACCAAATGATTACCCAATCCTCCCATTCTTTCTTCCCAAGTGAAGACAAGAATGTTGTGTCTATCATGTGTTTACATTTCCATTCATGGCCTTCATCTAGACTTATGGTTGTTAGTCATGGTCTAGTGCATAACACATGAAATGGAAAAACACAATTGTCACTCCTTTGTAATCAGGGGTGATCTAATTCAAACTCCCTTTTGATCAGGGACCTGTCAGAGCTCCCTCTTAGCTAGGGACTCTTTTGTACATTAGCAGCTTCTTCTTCGTGAGTTCTTCAGCTACTTGATCAACATCTCTCCTTGATGTCATGAAATTTAATTGAGCTTCTTCCTTGTAGGGCAACAGCCATCGATCACTTTCCTTTTTATTCCACAATGTCATTCCTTTCTTCATGGAAAATGGCCTTCTTGGCATACGGCTACTTCTTTTCTCTCCATGCTTCTTTCAAGAGTTTCCATCCATCGCATGAATGTTGGTTGTACTTGTACTTACAAGTCTTGTTCTAGTAGCCCTACATCAACTCATCAAGATATTATTCAAGAAATCAAAACATCATATGAAATTAAATCATACCTAACGAGATGGCTCTTCATCATGACATTTTTTGTAGGTATCAGCATCCTGCACACTTATTGACATATCTCCCAAAGATATCCATTGTCAACGGTCTTCATCTTTTACAAACTTTCATCAGAGTCTTTATATCTTTATGGGAGATTTCCTAGTCAAATCTTCTTGGTCTTTTGAATGTTGATTGCCTTCATCATGGTTGCATATCTCACGATCTCTTCATTCCTCACATTCCATTTCCCGAAACTTTTAATCATAGTTTCTTAGTCAACTACCTCATACTTCATATGAGGACATATTATGTTGATTTCATTTGGTGTGACTTATGCCTTCCTGCATTCTTTCAGAGGAGAAGATCCTTTTTCTCTTGATCATGCTTCTCAAGATAGAAGTAATGATCCATTGTTACCTGCAACCATATGACATGACATTATAATATTAAATACAAGCATACATACCTCATTTTACCTTTAGGTCATCTAGGCTTCTTCCAACAGTTTCCTTGATTGAAGAGATCTTCAATCCCTTGATCTGCTTCATGTCATCACACCATTATCCCATGAATTCCATAAGTTGGAGTTCCTGATGAAACACTTGCTTCCTCTCTAGATTAGTGAACCCTCCGATGAGGATTCCATCAGAGAACCTTGAGGATCTTGCATATCCCCATCTAGCAGATGTTTCTTGATGTATGATGAGCCTTGTCCTGGATGAGATCTTTCTTTCCTAGATCTCCATGAAGTTATTCATTCATTCTTTGATACCTTTACTATTGTGTAGGTCTAAGTGACCTTCTTTACTTTAATTTCCGAGGGTATATCTCACATTTCATATATCTCTCTTTATGTCTCCTCTTATACTATTTAGGTATGAGAGGTCTTTTGAGTGATATCATATGAATCCTATAAATCTCTTGATGGATTCAAACAATGCTAGACCTTCATAGATCTTTTCATAGATATCAAAGATTTCTCTTTTCTATGAGGATTTTGACAATCCTCCTTATTTTATGCAAAGACATTCGATTATCTAACCGATTTATAAATCCCCTTGCAATCATGAAATCATTTAACCAAATCTGATTATAAAATTGAAAGATACTTACTTGGTGTGTGAAGAGGAGATCTTGATGCTTCTTTTGCTTGAGCTGCCCATCATTAGTATCGTTTCATCACGACTTCCTTGGAGAACTTCCAGCACCATGACATTAGTGTTCTTGACATCACCAAAACTGCTTCATGACCTTCCCAATTCATCTTTAAGGTACTTTTGACTTCAACATATTGTTGACATGTTAGTGATACTATGTTTTGATCCAAGCACCATGCTATTGAGATCATAATCATAGACAGAATTCGAGACTGTGACAAGTATATTGATATGGCACTACAAAGTGATGTCTATGTGCATTGTGTAGAGAGGCAATGTATTGAGAGCCCAAACTTGTCAATGACTAACATAACTAAACTATGGGTGGCATTGTATAGATAGACTGTCTCATCACCGAAACTGCCTTGATGTAATAACTATACTGAGACAGTGATGTAATTATGGATTGTGAGAGGTATTCCTTGGTTACTTCTGTAGTATATATATATACTTGAGACTATATTTTATGGCATGGAGAAAGTTCAGTGATCAAGAAGTGAGCATCACTGATATACTCCATCAAATTGACCATGAGTTGAATGCATGTATAATGATCCTAAACAGGAATGTAAGTGATATACAAAGCATGCAAACAATCCAGCAATTAGAAAAACGAAATATACATTAAGCACCAAAGGAAACACCGGAAATAGAGAACTGTTGAGCTATTTTATTACTTCCTCAGGAGAAAATACAATAGTAAAATAGAATGGTGCACCTGGGCTTGTCTCAATGGACAAGCATGACAAAACCCAGGTGAGAAAGTGATGAACTAAAGGCTCCTACAACTACTGTGGCAAACTGAACTGTGTTATCCCAAAAAATTGCTCTATTTGTTGACTTCGAAGGGATGGAATCATTACTTCCCGTGCTCAAAAAATTTTGAGATTTCAGCTCCTTGCTCCTTGGCCTAAACTCAAAAAAACCCACGAAGGAATTGGCCAAATGTTGACCTCAGAATTTTGGCCCAAATTCCCCTTAGCTCCTTTAGTTGCTGACTGAGTTGGGACCCTTGTTTGACCCCTTAGATCTGCCCAGAAAATTCTAAAAAATTAGGAGTATGATCCTTGCCCAAAACCCAGAAAGGGTTTCCCTTGGTTCCAACCTTCAAAAATTGACCCTTCACAGCTTGGCCCTCCTCCAATTTCGAATTTTGTTGCTATGACTGATCCTATCAATCTCTGCTCTCCCAACTCCAGCAATCCTCCTCAAATGGCCCTCCAAGTGATCTCCTACTTCTCCTGGACAGCTCCAGCTCTACAATTCCTTCCTCCAACTCCCACATGAGCTTGGTGATGGCTCTCTGCGCAGGCCCAGGTAACTATAAATTGGACTCCTGGGACACTGGCTCCAAACTCGCAAGAAAGGTTGGCCCTTTGCTGCTCTCCCAATCCTCTAACTCTCCCGGCAAATGCTTGATCACTGATAGCTCCAAACTCCCCCTGCGTATTCTCTAGCTAGCCAGAAATACGCACTCCCTGTTGTGGTTGAATGGTAGTGCTGTAACACACTCCCGGAACTCCTGAAATACTTATGGAACTACCTCTCTAGGGCGGACACAGATGGTCCCCCGAAGTAGAGGTTGAATCTCCCGCTTGAGAGATTCGTGGCTAAACAATCGATTGACTCAGCTAAACAGCAAAGCGAACAGTCAAGTAATTTTGATTGCAAGGTGTAAGAATGAATCCAAAATGAGAGTTGCTCCCTCCTTATAACTCCTTGGGCCTCCCTAGCCTCATGTGGGCCCCTCCATCCACCTATTTGACTTTCCCTCCAAGTTATTCGAATGGGCCAATTCGAACTCCCATGTGGGTGGCCCCCACATTCCACTAGTAACCAAATAAAGTTGAATTGCTTCCTAAGTCCCTAAGTCAAAAATGATGGGTTCTCTTCCTTAGCCAAAGTCGTGCAAAATTGTGTAGCAGCAACCTGTTACAAATGTGTTTGATAAGGGACATGACAGTCCTCCCCTCCCAAATGTTGCTTGCCCTCAAGCAAACTCAAAGTTGGGTGCTCCAAAATGTGCTCACCCTCCCAGGTGGCACCCTCATCCGACAAGCTCCTCCAATGCACCAAAAAAAAGTCGCTTGTCCTCAAGCAATGCCTGAGCAAGCAACCTCTCTAACTGTTGCTCCCCACTGTCACTGCAAAATGTGTCAGGGTCCCAGATGTGCCACTGGATTGTGCCTAACCTTTGCACTGTCCTAATATGGAAGAATCCTTCAATACCAAGATCCCAGGCAATCTTGTCCAACATGAAGCTCCCCTCGCTCCACTCACTATCCTGCCCAGTGAAAGTACGAGAAGTCCCCTACTCCATCAATGACTCGCTAAAGCCCAATGGAAGATCTGTATGATCTCCCCCCGCAGTAGTCGGCGCATCCCTAAAGGTTATTGAGTTGTGAAGAGATGTAATGCCCTAGTTCCTTGCTAGTCCCAGAGTGGTGCCACCATGCTGACGTTGCGTTATTCTGACTATGTCAAACTCCCCATTGTGCGTAGTCAATATCCTCCTCTCTTGGAACCCGATGGTGGAATACTGAAAGAGGCGAGACACATCATGCCTGGGCATCTCCATGGCACCCAGGCTAACCCATCCAAATCTAACTATGAACCTGTGCAGCAACAGAGAATGTCTACCTCCCCATATGATGAAACTCTCTGTGAACCCCCATGTGTCATCCCAAGAGCAAACTATATCACTCTCTACCACAACTATGCTCATCACGAGTGATCTATCGATCAACTAAATCCCTGCATCCCATAGCCAGACCTATTGCGGCATAGCCCTGTCAACTGATGGAATTCCTCTGGCCCTCGTCTCTAGTTTCTGCATGTGATCACTATATAGGCTCCATATATTGTGGGCTAATCTGATGCATGCTACTCTGCCATGTGCCTACCACTGTGTAGTATCAATGATCGCTGGAAGTCACATGTGCCAAAGAGCTACCCCCTAAATGCAACCAAAAGATGGGTATCCGATACTCGTAATCAACTCACGGTATGTGGATCCCTCTTGTCCCTGCCAACCATCTCCCCTAGGTCTGCCATCTGCCCTCTGGATAATGTGCCAATATAAGGTATGGAGCCTAGACACATACTGGGAAACTACCTCAGTCGTAACCACTATCCTCTGATCATGCTCGATCTCGACATGCCCTGAGAAAAGAGTGACACAAGCCTCCCTTGGGACTAGATCCCTAGACATAGGCTCGGTGATGAACGATATGCCACCCCTGCAGATGATCACCTCATCCCCCAACCTGTGGCTGTCAACTGACGCACCAACCCAATGCCACTTGCTAAAAAGTCCCCCCCCCCAATGCGTTGAGTGTCACCCAAATACCTCGATTAAGCTCCTCATCCCCCATTGCTCATGCCTAGAGTGCAGAAAGTCGACAGCAAAATCGCCCGTGAGGGATGTAGAAGAGGGTTAGGCGCATGAGTCCCCGCGAATACCATCAAGTATCGCTCGTTTGTGTCCCCGTCGACCCTGGGTGAACTACGCCCAAAGGTATGCCCGGTGTTTCTGTCCAAGTGTCTCCCTGGAGGCAACACTCCAAAACCTCGTTGTGCAAAACTATACACCCCTGCATACTACTGATCATCCCAATACTCCGGTGTTGGAATTTCTAAGTCTATCTGTTAGAAACCCTTCATGTACTTTTCTGATTTACTTCTGCCTACTTGTTCTTATTAATTAACAAGTTATTTACCATGTAAATACTGAAAATAAATACAAGTACATGCTCAACATATTACAGACCATTAATTGAAGGAAACAAAACAAGCACACAAGTAACATTGTTGTTTTTGGACCAAAGTCCCTGGAAAAACCCAATGCGAGAAAAACGGTGCATCTATCTGAGGGTTTAAATTATTAAGCAGTTTCATAATATAATTTGGGTGCCAAAACCGGCTCACCCAACAGAGAATAATCTCGATAGTAGTACCTCTCAGTCGGAGACAGATGTTCCCGCTGAAACCCCGGATAAACACTCCAATAGCTTCTAGCTCCAATCTGCCCCACGAAATCCCCAGCATCAGCCACTAGGGTCTGCGTCAACCCTTTCTGGCCCAGTGTCTGTCTAGCATCACCCTAGCTCGCCTCCATCAGCCTCTGGAGGCACTACATTAGCCCTTAGAGCCTCTGTGTCACCACGTTGGCTCTCTGAGGCACTGCGCAGCTCCTAGCTACCTCTGCATGAGCCCTGGTTGGCTCTGCGTGAACCTCTAGCTGGCTCTGCGTGAACCTCTGGCTGGCTCTGCGTCCCTCTCTCCCGGCTTCTGCGCCGATATTCCTGGTACTATCTCTACCTCTCTGCTTCTGTATTCACTGCCCCTCAGCTGCAACTCTGATCACTCTTTCGACTTCCTCAGCAAACCCTGCCCCAGAAATCGAAATCTTGATCAACTCGGTGTGTTCTCCAAGTGATCCTCAAGCCTCTTCTTATACTTTTCTCGTTGACAATTCAACAACCGAGATTAAGTCCCTAATCAACGGCTAAGACTAACTCTGGCTTGATCCATGACTTTTGGACCCTTCTAACACATTTTTATATTAATTCACATTAATATTTTATTTTCTCTAAGTTTAGACTTAGGAACTCCATTAAAAATATTAATTATTTTAATATCTCTCAAACTGTTTAGGATCTGCCCAAACCATTTCTGGGTATTGGATATCTCATGTGCCTTAGCCTCTCCACCAAGTTTCGAGGCTAGAGCACATCCGATGTTAACCCAAATCAATATTTGGGACATGCAACCGTACACTGCGGCCTACCCATGTACACCGTTGGATACCCTCGGCTACGATTATGCCATCATGTACTGGCCTAGGTCCCGCATGTGTCACTGTACCTGTCACTCCCCACATGTACTCAATGTGATGTGAAGCGCTCCCACTCCACAATGCAATCCAACATACTATGACATACCACCCTGCATCTCCATGCTCCTCTGCAGGCCCTTGCTCCTCGTTCTATAGCCCCACACACGACCTAACATTGGGTCTGTATGCATCAAACTGCATCCCTCTACATAACATTGGACGCTATGACATAACTCTGTGTAGTCTTGTGTACCCCTGTCCACTGTCGTACCACCCTGTAACATACAATATCCTACATGGGCCAAAATATCCACCTCTTTGCTAGTACACCCTCCATGATGTGGGCTACATCCCCCCATCTGCTCTGAAAGACCTGAGTGGCCCGACTCCCCACATGCTAACGGAAATGACACTACTGCACCTATCCTCAATAGTCCTTGTGTCCCATATGCTAGTAAGAGAGCACTCTCTCCATACAATGCCCTGTCTGATAGCCTGTCGATGCCACCTCCTCCTACCAGCTCCTACCAGAGTAAGCTAGTCACCCTGTGACTCCACACACCATCAATATGCCAAGACAACTCATAAAATCTATCTGCTCGCCTATCAAACCATCCTGTCAATAGTGTTGACTGGGGCTCTGATGGAGATCTGAAAATGTGGGTGCGCTCAATCGTCAAATCCATCTCATAGCTACTATCATTACCTACCACCTCTATGATGTGATGGAAAATCCCACCTGGATCCCAAAAATAGTCCGGCCCTCGAGTCCGTCTAGTAATCCATGGCCTCTGCTCACATGTGGCCATGGATGTATCCAACTGCCTAACCTACTCCATCGAGTACCAACTTAGTACCTCTCGCCATCCAATCCCAAAGGAGAGATCGAATGTGTAATCCTTTGTGGAAGGAACAAGCCCTCCAAGCTCATGTGGTATCATGCTTAGCTCAGTCCTACTAACCTGTCCACCCCCTCGGGTACGTCTAGACAACTCGATCTCCCTCAATCCAATGCATAAGGGTGGGTTGATAATGCTATAGACCCCAATAGTGAGCCTCTGAAGTGAATTGTGCTGAAAACCCAACGCGTGACCTCTATGTTGCCCCTCATCAATGGCTAGCCCAAGGGATGGCTGCACATCCTCCTCCATCACAAGTTCAACACGAGCCTTCGACTGCTCCTCCATAGACAACCCAATATGCACAATATGCTCACCAGTCAACTGTAGGCAACTGTTGTCTAGCAACTCCGTCATAGATCTGGAGGCCTTTGTACCTATCGGCTCCTCAACAACAGTGGAGCTATCTTCCGGCACCTCACCAACCTGTGGTGCATTGTTATCACCTGAGAACTCGGTCACAACCCCGAATACCTCATCAATGGATGACGCCTCATCAATGGGTGTATGCTCAACTATCTCTTTGCCAACCATGGCCCCTTCAACTACTCTTTCATCTTTTTTCTTAATACTTCTCATCATCCCTGCAAAATCCCACTGAATCTCCATTGGTTTGTGCATACCCCTTAGTTCACAGAATTCCCAAAAAGAGAGGGATGCCTGAATGCCATGACCCAATGATTGGTATGCCCTCCAGTTTTCCCCCAATAACTCCACATCAGTTGCAATCATGTCCGGATTCCCAACTGAGGAATGAATCAACTTCTTCCCCACATCAATCATCATTTGTTGTATCCTCACCACCTCATTCCAGGTGACCGCCATGTTGTTTGATTCTAATCTTTCCCACAGGCTGAGCCAAGATTATGGCTCTGATACCACTGTAATGTTCCTAAACAAGAATGTAAGTGATATACAAAGCATGCAAACAATCCAGCAATCAAAAAAACGAAATATACATTAAGCACCCAAGGAAACACCAGAAATAGAGAACTCTTGAGCCATTTTATTACTTCTTCAGGAGCAAATACAACAGTAAAATAGAATGGTGCACCTGGGCTTGTCTCAATGGACAAGCATGACAAAACCCAAGTGAGAAACTGTTGAACTGAAGGTTGCTACAACTGCTGCACCAAACTGAACTGCGCTGCCACTGCTGACTTCGAAGGGATAGAATCATTGCTTCTCGTGCTGAAAAAATTATGAAATTTCAGCGCCTTGGCCTAAACCCAGGAACACCCACGAAGGAATTGGCCAAATGTTGACCTCGGAATTTTGGCCCAAATTCCCCTTACCTCCTTTAGTTGTTGGCTAAGTTGGGAACCTTGTTTGACCCCTTAGATCTACCCAGAAAATTCTATAAAATTAGGAGTGTGATCCTTGCCCAAAACCCAGAAAAACCATGAAAGGGTTTCCCTTGGTTTTGTTGTGCTATACAACAACCCCCCCCCCATTTCAAATTTTTCTTAATCTTATTCTTAGATACTAAATAGGAAATAAGGTCCCTTTAGTTTGTAAAAAGCCAATAAAACCTTTACATAGAAATAAATTGCTTTATTTATTGCTTTTAAATAAAAAGTGCTTCAATAGACTCTCTTTAAAAAATCAAGTATTGCAAATCACATGCGCTTAAGGCCAAAAAACATTCAATCTAAATATTAGTGTAGTGATGCGAAGTTACTGCACAATCCTAAACGTTAGGCTTCTTAAAACAATTCATCGGTGAACATGCGATTGCGATAAAACTATCGCATATCGCATATCGCCAATTCCAATAAACAAGCTTTAATGGGCCATTGAAACTTTGCGATAAGATATGTATTGATCTCATATCGCAATCCCAGCAGAGACAGGTAATACTCACCTTGGGGAAATGCAATGCGATGTTAAAATATAAATAAAGTGGTAATAAAAAGAGAACATTATGCGGGCAGGTAAATAAGGATGTTTCCAACTTTATGTGCCAAGTCATCACAAATCGCAATCGCATAAATTCGAAAGGCTTTTAGAACATGGTGCTTACACCTCCCGATCTGCGATATGCCATGGCTCTTAGAATATTAAAATAATATATATTGAAGTCGCTCATCACAAAATCGGAAAAATTCATGGCACGCGTTCTAATTAGGTCTTAGGAAAACTGCGATGCAATCTATTTATTGAAGCATTTAAGTTTGACGTCATTCAATACGACGAGGCATTAAGAACAGTAATGATTTCGGTCCTTTCGTCTTTTGTGTTAATATCAATTCATAATACGAAATCTTTCGCACCAAATGCTCCTGCCCTGATTTTCGACTATACTATTATCGCCACTACCTTTTCAAGCATTAGCCGCTCTGAAAGTTTTAGTTTATCACTCTTCTCTGTTTCATATTTTTGCAGTTTGAATCTGTAAGTATGCAGACAGCCAAAATGATAAAGAAAGCTCGAAAGGCGAAAGCTGCCCCTGCAATGGCGGAAGGACAGGAAAAAATCGTGTTAATCTCAGATACCACATGTCAGGATTGCGGGAAGATTTCATGGGAAGGAATATATGATATGTTGGAAAGGGAAAACCCAAAGGTAACAGAAGGACATGCAACGGCTGATGGACCTGCAGAGTCAAAAAATACACTTGGTGATTTAGTTGATTCTTTCCTTCACCGAATAGCAGCCCGTGCAAAGATTTTGCCATACAATGACATGGTAAAATGGGTAGTTGAAGGCATCAATATAACAGATAGGATGCTCTTCACAGCCGATGGAAGAATGTTTGGGTCCTTCAAGCCTGAGGATTTAAAGAAAATGTATCATTTGCCAGACCCTCAAAAGTGCTACAATAAATCATTCCTTGAAGCTTTCGCGAAGGAAAATGAAGTAGAGTCGGACCCCATCAAGCAATGGAGGCACTACCCTAACAAACACAAGCATGAAACATCTAGTATGTATTCAGTGGACTCTCTAGCATCTCCATATTGTTATGTTGCCGCAATGATGTGTAAATTATTTGGAAGCCCCAATTCTACTAAGTTTTCCGTTGAAATGGTTCCATTGATTGAAGCAACGTTGAACTCTTATGTGATGGATTGGGCTACCATTCTATCAGATAAAATGGCCATCCAAATACTTGATTATAGGAGAAATAGGTTCGTTACCACCCGAGTTGTTCCCCCATTCTATATGAGTGCATATATTATCGACACTGTTTGTTTTAACTCCGATTTTCCTATCATGGGATGGAAGTGGACTATCCAAGACCCGACCCCCATCCATATCTACCATAAAAGCCTGTGGAAGTCTCAATATAAGAATCATTTTTATAAAATTTTCCATGGCTTCATTCTACCCATTCACCAAGCCATTTTTAATAAACCAGCTCCTCGGCTGTCCGAGGATGCTGGTATTGATCTGACTTCAATTGGCAATTGGTTTGGGGAAGAATTGTTTACATACATTAGGGTTTATGGTAGCATCACCGACCCTCATGTTCTTCCTCTATATGTCCCGGATAAACTATTGGCTAGGGAAATAGCTTGTCAGACTGTTGAAAAATGGCTTACAAGAAATCTCAAAGACGCCAGCAAACAGTTATGGCATGCCTTTCCGATCCGTTGCGGTATCTATTCATTACATGACTATAAACATGCACAAATTGAAGCCGAGAAAATAAGGGATCTGAACCTAGCTGTTATTCCCAAAAGGCAATACGACCCGAAGAAGGTTGCTTATAATTTTACTACTCAAGTAAAGGTTAAGCAATTCATCCATGAAAAAGATGAATTCGATGACTTCTTCAGATCAACTGAGACGTTCTCGCAAGTAAGTCACCTAGCAAAGAACAAGCTGGAACCAAAGAAAATGGATCAATTCATCCAATACAAGATGCAAAGGCTTCAGACAATGCCACTGGACCTATTGAATACAGCATCGGTCATCCAGCAAACAGCACAAAGCACAGAGCAGGAGAAAACTTCTGAGGCAGCCGAGACAAGTGAGAAGGCAACTGAATAGTTGGACACGGATGTTCACATTGATCCAATATTGATCAAAAAATGGGAACATTTGATCAACAGATTAAGGGTCAAAGTGGTACCCAAACTGTTATCACACCGCAATCTCCCTTAAGACAACAGCCCCTGATTCATGATCCTGTGGTTGAAAAGGCATCCAGCAAGAACTCAGCTATAAGAGAAGTCGAGATAATCCCTGAGCATCCTTCATCAGAGATTATATTGAATATTGAGGAAATCCCACCGTTGGATGTGTTTTATAGCCCTAAACATAGGGTTGTAGTCAAAAGGCAGAGGAAGAAGAGGAAAATAGACCAAGTATCGGCAACAGCTCCTCAAGATGAATACATGAATGTCATTTGGAAAGATTCAGAAGTTGATCCCTCCGAGGACTTGACCAAATTATCTCAGTTTGCAGGGGCATACACAGCTGCCACGATTGATAAAGCAACTGAAGTCAATCAATTGATCAAGGAAAAAGATCAAAAGATCAAACAACTTGAAGAACAGCTAAAGGCGGAGAAACAAAGGATTGATCAACAGGCGATTGAAATACAGCAGTAGTTATCCCAAAAGTTTGAACAACTAAAACTGGCACATCATGAAGAGATTAAATCTAAGGACGAGCAAATAATGCAGCTACAACTCTCAATAGAGCAATTCAAAGAGAATCCCAAAGTTGAAGAGTTTATAAAAGAAGCCTTAGCAATAAATAATTTCTTATCTCAACAGCTAACCCAACTCTGCCAAAAGATATCCCTCATTCATCCATTATGCGTCAAAACCAACACACTAGTAGACCAAGCGGTCAATTCCAGATTGGAATTCGAGGATGCAGATGACAAGATTACAGATTATATCTCTTGGCAAAACACAAAAAAGGGAAGGGCTACTAAATTGCCAGTGATTGAAGAATCTCATAAAGAGATATTATTCTCAGAATGGGAGACAGTTGATCAAAGCAGAAAGAGCAACTTCAAGGGCCAGGGCAGCAAGGAATAATATCATTGAATTGATAAATGATAATTTGCACAGCGCCAATTTAATTTTTGAGTGTTCCCCTGAAAATCTGCCAAAGGCAAAAGTATTGGAAAAACAATGGAAGCAAGATTCGGATACAAGAGGAGAAACTCAAAAAATTGAAAAGCCTCAATTAGGATACTCATTCGATCTATTTGGTCAAACCACATAGCCAACAAATGACAGTCAAATTTCTTGCTGATGCAGCCGATCGCATGATGCCAGAACTCTTGAATGCGGTGTACACAGGGCAATTGCATGCTAGGATGAGTCATCCACCGGAAGTCCAAACTATGCTCGAGATTTGTCAATTAAAGCCACAGGAGGAATGATAGATGTGATGCATCTTTTTTGAAGTTATTGCAATTCTATTTTTGTCATGAAATCCCATATTTTTAGAGAGGTTGTTTCAACCACTCCAGGCATCTTTTACGAACAGTTTATTTTTATTTTTACTCTAAATACCCTTTCATGTCAATTTAGAAAGGGTCCAAAATTTGTATAAAAATTGGATTGAAGAAGATAAGCACTTCTGCACTTCTTAATTTATTTTTGTAGAAAGCAAGGATCAAGGTTCAAACGTTTTTGTAAGCAGATTTCAAAAGGACTTGCATTTCTGTATCTTTTTGGAGTTTTCAGAATAAGAAGAAACGAACCAAACTGTTACTTCAGTAGCACGTTTCAAATACATATGGTACTTATATCTATGTCATTTTGTTTCATGTTAGGCAATTTAACAGTCTTTTGATTCAATATTGTTGTATATGTCCATTCAATTCTGCATTTATATCACTTTTGAATAATTCTGGAATTGATATCCTAAACATGTATGCTGGCAATTAATGTTATTATGATATGCGATCTGTCTTACATTACTTTGTTTGAAGTAATCATCATTCATGCTTAACTTCTGTAATCATTTGATTGATCTTTATTAGCATTTGAGTAGCAGAAGTCATCATAAATCGCATAGATATTAAGTTACCCGGGTTAAATATATATATATATATATATATATATATATATATATATATATATATATATATATATATATATATATATTATATATATATATATTTGTATATTTTCATAAGTATTACAATCCAAACCATCTATCATCTTGTTACATATTTTAAACACCCACTCATCAAATCACACCTTTATTGGGAAACTGGTCCCATATTATCCAGTCGGAGCCACTATACCAAACGGAAAAGGAATTGTATTAAGGGCCGGACCAGGTGTTCATCCCCCAATGTTGTTGCAGCGATTTTAGAGGCATCAACAGGTTCCGACCTTCAAAAATTGACCCTTCACAACTTGGCCCTCCTCCAATTTCGAATTTTGTTGTTGTCACTGATCCTGTCAATCTCTGCTCTCCTAACTCCAGCAATCCTCCTCAAATGGCCCTCCAAGTGATCTCCTAATTCTCCTGGCTAGCTCCAGCTCTACAATTCCTTCCTCCAACTCCCACGTGAGCCTAGTGATGGCTCTTTGCGAAGGCCCAAGTAACTGTAAATCGGACTCCTAGGATGTTGGCTCCAAACTTGCAAGAAAGGCTGGCCCTTTGCTGCTCTCCCAATCCTCTAACTCTCCCGACAAATGCTTGATCACTGATAGCTCCAAACTCCCCTTGCGTATTCTCCAGCTAGCCAGAAATATGCACTCCCTGTTGTGGCTGAATGGTAGTGTTGTAACACACTCCCAAAACTCTTAAAATACTTATGGAACTGTCTCTCTAGGGCGGGCACAGATGGTCCCCCAAAGTAGAGGTTGAATCTCCCGCTTGAAAGATTCGTGGCTAAACAGTCGGTTCACTTAGCTAAACAGCAGAGCAAACAGTCAAGTAATTTTGATTGCAAGGTGTAAGAATGAACCCAAAATGAGTGCTACTCCCTCCTTATAACTCCCTGGGCCTCCCTAGCCTCATGTTGGCCCCTCCATCCATCCATTCGACTTTCCCTCCAAGTTATTCGAATGGGCCAATTCGAACTCCCATGTGGGTGGCCCCCACATTCCACTAGCAACCAAATAAAGTCGAATTGCCTCCTAAGTCCCTAAGTCGAAAATGATGGGTTTTCTTCCTTAGCCAAAATCGTGCAAAATTGTGTAGTAGCACCCTGTTACAAATGTGTTTGAGAAGGGACATGACAGCATGACTATAATTATTGAAGTTGATACACCAGCAAACAAACCATCAGACAACTCAGCTCTAGATGGGCCCAACGCAAGGAAGCTCTCATTCAATGCAACCAAGCTTCCAGTTGGACTTTCTTCTCCATTGCCCAGGATGTTAGGAGTGCAAGCTTTCCTCACTCCTATACTCTCCCTCAATCATACAAGAAACCCTCGTCAGCGCTAGCCACACTGCAGAGGACATCATCCACCATTGCATCGATGATTTCACGGTCATGACACTGATTGGGAGGTTGTCCCTCCATCCCCATACTCATCCTCAATAACCAGCTCCGACACTTCTTGACATCATCCCCGTTTGATCAGCATTCAATGCCTTCTCTTAGAACTCTAGCTTCCTTGCCTATCTTTCTGTACCCATACTTCACTTCTTAGAGATGCTTAGCTGTTTGTTTTGTTCTTAGATCTTTGATTTTGGCATCATTCTAGGGGTTTCTTGTGCACTCCTACTTTGTACTTTTAATTCCCTGGAATTAACTTTTAGTCCCATTGACCTACATTTGTGATCATTTGTTGAATTAAAAAATAAAATTATATCTGTAAAGAACAAGAAACTGAAACGGACTAAGGGAGAAAAGGATTTTACTTCTAGCAAACTATGATATGGAACTTTTGGGAAAAAGTTCATGATATAATTTTTTTTCTTACCAAAGAAGAAAAAAAGAAAATTATATCAAACCAATAAAATAGTAATATATTAATTAGTAATTAGCAATGTGGAAAAAGTCAAAGTCGGGATTAATTCAGCAAGGGTCCAAAAGTTGAAAAACTCGTTAAAGTCGGGAGTTTTTTGAAAAAGTCGGCAAAATTAAAAAAACACAAAATTATTCATTTTTTTTTTTTTTTTAACATCTAGAGTCGAAGTCATAGTTTAGAGGTGTTTTCAATGTTTTACTACAATGTCATTCTTTACATGTGAATTCGATCACTAAAAGCATGTTACACTCTTGCAGTCTGCATTCTAAGTGCATTTTATCACCAATGTTTTTCAACATTATCCACAAAAAATATGGTCATAACAGTGTTGATTCTTTGGAATGTTCTTCAGCGATTTACACTTTCTTGCTTGCTAGTCTAGATACTCCTTGTCCTCTTGCTCTTATGTCTCACAATCATGCTCGTCGAGGTAGTTATGCACTTCTTTTTCATAGTCTTCTCAGTTTCTTATAGCAGCCTTCTGACAGCTTAGCCTCTGGCTAATGTCTCTTCTCTGTATTTTTTTGCACATCTCATATAGATCCCTATTGTTTTGCATACATAACATCCAGCAAGAACAAACCAATAATAGCCATATATGTTTCAACATTCAACAGAACATAGCAACTAAGCAATTAATTTTCTCAGTAACACCAACCAACTATAATGCTCGAAATTAAGATTCAACAACAAAACAAATTGCACAGCACAACATTATCATCAAATTTCTAGGGCTATGTTTGAAAGATTCCACTCTCTGCCTTAAGATTAAACAGCAGAAAATTATATCATTTTTCCTTGGTGGCCTCTTTATCTTCGGCCTAGGAGGGAGGCCGACTTTTTGGGTCGACTCCCGATTAAATCGGGAGTATAACGATTAAATCACAATTTTTTCCTTTCTGAAAAAGTCGCCAAAAAGTCAGGGGATTAAATCGTTTAGTTTAAAAAATCACATTTTTAGGATCAAATCGGGACTTTTTGCAAACTTTTTCCACAAATTAGTAATCACTAAAAACTAAGAGGAATCAAATCTTGTTTTTAACTGCAAACATAATTCACTTTCACCTGATTATGGCCAACCTTCCCTGATTAAACCAAAACACAGCAAGAATGCCAAACAAAAATCAACACTTTTGTATATGACAACAAAATTATTAGCAAGTACCTTTCTGTCAACTCAGCTAATGATGTCAGCTGCAAAACCAACACTCGAGCAGCAAGCTATCGACAAACAAAACGAGGTATATAAGTGCAACTCCTAAAAATAGCATTGTGTTGCATGCACTAAAGAAGCTTACAGAGTTCCTCTACTGTACACTGTATTGTAAACATTAAATTCCAAACAACTCTATTGAGTATGACATACTGAACAGCTCAACATACTTCCTTCACCATTCTTTCATTGCAAAAGATATCTGGAAAGCTGGACTTCGCAATTTCAATCATCCTATAATAAATGTATTGATTCCCAAGTAAGAACACATCAATCCCAAGAACAAATTTCATAAATAATGCCAGTAGTTGAGTAGCAGTTACTTTTCTCAAGCAAAGATCACCCACCTTCCTGAGTTAAATTTGTGTTCTGTATCAATATAGACAACATTGCCATCAAGCCCCCCGTAACTCTCTGGCATTGCTGCTAAAACAGAAAGCATGAGGCATAACTGCAAGGAACATGATCAGAAATTAATTTCAATGAAGCAAATTGATTTCCATTCTGACAAGTTTCTGCCGGATGGATAACTTATCATTTAACTGCACATGGAAACCAAAAAAACACAAAAAGTTTTACAAAAACGAAGTGGACAAATGCAATGAAAAGAAACATGCTTAATATTAATGTTTACAACTATAGATACATTTTTCACGAAATTTAGTCATGATCATTAATGTTTTTTGTCGACAAGCTATGAATGTTTTTGAAATGCCTTTAAAATCCTTAAAAAACGTGAATTTTAGAGATTTTGGGACAATTTGGAGTCCAAAAAATATGCTGCGAAGAAGACAACCCAAATTTTGAGAAAATTACACCATCGGGGTCATGTCTTTTCAATTTTACACAGGAATCACATTGGGAAACAGATATAAGAGCAGAGGAACAGGATATGCAATATTGAAGGTATTTCAAGGATCTTCAGCTATGTTTTTTAACATTTTATTTCTAAAACACCATAACATTTTAACATTTTATTTCTAAAACACCATAAGGCATTTTGTTATTTTTCAAATTTCTAGTAAACCACTAAAAACACAGATTTCATATCTCTGAAACATTGCAAAATGGTGAGAGAAAGTGACTTTACCTGGGCACAAGGCAAGGACCTTGCTGGGAGGAAGGGTGAAAACGTTTTTAGAAAAGACAACTACGTGGGAAAATGAAGCATCTCAGGTACTACCTCGACAAAATCACTTTGGACATATATGGAATTTACACTATTTCTCAACATAAATTTTGGATTATGGGCCATTAAGTGTTAATGTTCTTTGTTCATTGTTTAAATATTATTATGAATACTGAAATCTTCAGTATTTACATGAGCTTAAGCCTATGTTGTAGAATCTAGTTTTATAAATTCGTTATGAAATGGAAAAGCCTCACCAATTGACTCTTCATACTGAATTTGCTGATTCCAAGTCATGTGACTTTGATCCAAACAAACCAGTACTGAAATTTTCATATAAAATATCTGGAAATTATGGAATAACAAAAAATTGCATATCCACAAAGCAATGATATTTGACCCATTTCTGATATAATTTCTTGTGATAGATGTGAACCTTGAGATTAAATCAAGTTTCTACAATCACTAAATCTAACTTGGCTCTTAACTACAGCACTTACGAAAGCACTTTCAATAAAATCATTGCTACTGAATTGGTTCAAACTTCAAAGCATGAGAAATAAGACCATAGAACCATGGTTCATTAAACTACGATGGTACAAGCTGAAGAATTGAGCATGGAATTTAGACACAAAGTTTGCATGTGGGTTTGCTAGGCTATATTGTAGTAGAATGTCAATGAGCATGTAAGATCTGCATAAAGCCAAACATAGAATGGGAGACAGCTGTGAGGCTTGAGTCTTGACATGTACCTCAAAGCAAGAATAACTACTAGCTGGATCTTAAGCATAGGACTTGTTACCCCTCATGTCAATAGGGGTACATATAAAAAATTTGGAGCATATTTCACCACCATTGTAAGCCCAAAGCCACAAGTCGAAAGTATTGTAATAACCATGTGAGGCCCTATATTAGGCATCTCCGGCCTGTGTCTTGTTCTTATTATTTGTATCTTGTTGTCTCAATCAGGCCACAGCCAGCTCCTTGTAGCTCATCTTAGGTTCCTTTCATCTTGTATGGGATTGGAGGGCCTTAGGTGGCCTTATGTGAGGACTCATGGTTTTATGGGATTGGAGAGCCTTAGGTGGCCTTATGTGAGGACTCATGGTTTTATGGGAGCTTGCATTTGTAGGGGTGATCACCAGTGTATGACCTAGTCCAGCCCATGTCAAGATAAGATAAGATAATTTTATTAATGTCAAAACGAATGACCACAAAAGTAGGTCAATGGGACTAGAGGATACATCCAATAAGAGTACAATGTGGGAGTGCAAATGCTACTCCTAGGAAAGTTAAATCTAGTACAAAATATAATATATATGCAAAATGAAGTAACGAAAAATACAAACAATAGGGCATACTCATGAAATATGAACATGTATAAAACCGTATCAGAGGCCCAATGAAGAGGCCATGGGGAGAGAGACTAGAACATGAGGCCCATGATGTCAAGAATTCCTGAGCATGATAACCGACAGTTGAGGGGGCAACCGGGGCGTTGGTTCACTATCTGAGTCCTTTGGAGCTATCTGGGAATCTAGTTGCACGATCCTGGGGGGAAGGAAGGAGCGAGGGATACTCCTAACATCTGAGACTGAAAGAAAAAAGCTCTGAATAGGTCTCTGGTTGCTCCATTGCGGCTAGGAAGGAATAATTCGAGGGGGGCACCCTACTCTAGGTCCGCCTAGAACTGGTTCCTCTGGTGCTCTGAACATGCATAGACTAATGTGTTATTCAGCACCTCTAAAACGATCTCGAGGATATCGGTTGGTCTCCTCTAGTGGGGGGTTGAGGGGATACCCGACATCTCACTACTCTACTATTTGAAGTACTCTAGAACTCAACTCACCACTTATTGCTTTGATCAATTGGATAAACCTAAAAGTATGATGTGATCGTCCGGGTCATCCCCACACAATGCGGCATGTGTAGGGCCAGAGATCTATGTCTAAATATCTCATTGATGAAGAGGGCTAAGCATCTTTGATCTGAATATCGGAAGAAGGTAAAGAAGGAGCCTCCTGAATCTCTATAGAGGAAATGGAAGCGTCCTCTAATCTAATAATATGGGGAGCACCTAAAAATGAGGTGTTGCTCTGTCTCAAGCTCCTTTAAATGACACATCTGGCAGATCCCATTAAATTGTGGTATATGGTGGTCAATCTCCACATGTCGATAAGCATTGAGAACCAACTCGGAGCTGTCCTAGGGGGATCCTGAGGGAGTGTATCCAATGTCTACGTCTGTATGGGGGGCAGATGACGATACCATCTTGCAACTCCAAGAAGTGCTCAAGGTAGAAGGACATCTACGGGCCCAAGCTCGTCAGGTGTGAAGTCCAAGTGACCTGAATATACAATCTGTAGATATCCTCTCTGATGGATGGATTCAATGTCTGTCTAGGTGGTAGAAGATGACTCGGAGCATCAAGGGAGAATCTGAAAGGGGGAGACGCTCTAGAGAGATGGTCAATGATTGGAGAAGTTGAGATACATCTGAGAACCAACCACATGCTCAGCCTAAGGGAGCTGAAACGAGGGCCTCTGAGGAACAAAGTGCAAGGTAGGGGTAGGAGTATTGGTCTCTCTCGACAACTGAATTTTTGAAAGATATGACTCTGTGAAGGGAGGAAACCAATCGAAATATGACCTCGAGGGAAGGGATGGACACCAAACTTGACTCGAATAATGGGATGCGGGGTTCTACGCTTGCATCAGATGATGCACCTGAGAAGTAAGGTACGGACTCACTCCATCTCGGCCCAATCTGTCTATACCAAGATTGGCCCCCAAATCTCTGATCCGTAGAGGACCAAATAATCACCTCCATGAGGTAGAGTTTAGAGGAGATGTCATGAAACTGACCCTAGAAACACTACCTCTCAATGACGGCCAGGGAACCATATGCTTTGTTGAGTTGAGGCTAGAGGGATTATCACATACCAAAACAAGGTCCCATGAACCGCACTCCCAGTCAGAGGTATGATATGGTGATCTCAATCTCTTCCCCCCGATAGTAGAAATGTTTGTCTATAAGATCTTCCTTGGAAGCATTGAAGATATAACCTTAGTTTTACCAAGTTGACCATTCACTATCAAAGGTCACAAAAGTTGGCCAGGGCATCAATCTGTCTCTGCAAGCCCTCTAAAGTAGAAGCTAACAAGATCAAGTCATCAGAAAAAAGAAGCAGGAGATCAGTACCTTATGTAGAATTAAACCATCGCCCTCCTAGATGTGCTCATCGAGGAAAGATTCTAACTCGTCAATATAAATTCTGAAGAGGGTCGGTGAGAGGAGGCACCCCTGTTTTACCCCAATGGTACTCTTAATGAAGTTAGAAATGCCATGTGCCAACCTAAGGTGACCCAAGACTAACTCGTATAGTCTCATGATGGCTACCAAGAGGGTCGCAAATATGTCAATGTCATGAAGCCTCTGAAATAATGCCTCCCTATGTACAATGTCAAATGCTTTCCAAAAGTCTACAAAGTAGCAATAGAATTTCGAAAAGCGATGACGACCCTCTCAATAATGGATCAAAGTGTCAAAATATGATCAATCGTTTGATATCCCAAGCGAAAGCTTGGTTGTCCTCTCGCTCTGAGAAGTCATCTCTCTAGCTCATCGAAAAGCCATTGATGTAAGACTGTGGCGTACAGCTTAGAGAAAGTATGGCCTACCATAATAGTCCTATACTTGTTCAAATCGCAACTAATCCCTAACTTGTGGATCATATGGATAATGTGTCGTGTCCAAGCAAGGAAGAAACCAAAACAGACCACATGGCTAAATAGATCAGCAATATAAGACTCAAGAGACTGGATACCATGCTTTAGGAATTTGGCCTAGAAGCCTTCCTCATCCACTGCTCTCTTGATATCCCACTCTAAGAAAATGTGACAAGAGGAGGGAGGAGAGGGGATGTGTGTTGGGGTTTGTTCGAGAATGTCATAAAGGGAGGTGGTGTGGGAAAACATGACCTAGGGGTCAAGGTCAAATGGGGTATCATGGCATCTAGGAAAAAGGCGATGCCATAAAGCTTTTTGGGAGTGGTGGAGGGCGGCACAATGTTCGCATCTTCTTTGGGAAAATAATGCATACTTTCTATGGCAAAGGAGTTGGCAATAGGATTTGCAGAGGTGGCGGGATGAGGAGTTTTGTGTGATGGTGAAGCAGACCCGCTTGTGGAAGGATTTGCAATCCTCATCAAACCAACGATTCATGGGACAGGATCCCGAGGTAGACTTGTGGACGTGCTAGCAAGTGGAGTGTGGGGGTAAGAATCAAGGGAAGCCTCCTCAAGGGCCATGGAGAGTATCTTGTACTTGGTTGTGGTTGTGTCCATTGATTTAAAGTGGGAAATGGGGGGAAGAAGCTCCTTAAGGTGGGTAGTGTAGGAGATGGCATAATCTCTGTCAAAAAGGAAGGTGGTATGGGGGGATGGAGGGGTAGGTTGGGGGTGGAGGGAGGGAGGGGAGGTGTGGAGAGGGTGAAAGTGAGAAGAGCGTGATCTGCCAAAAAGAGATGAGATACAAAGAGGTACAGGATGCGTGGGAGGAAGTCTTGGTTGGCCAAAACATAATCCACCACACTAGCCCACCTGTTGTGGGGGAAGCAAGTGAAGTCACCTGAAACTAGGAAGCAAGGGACCCTGTTCAAAATCAATAGACCGAGGGATTCCCCTAGCTTCAAAAGATGCCTCCCATAACCTATGAGGGGCCCATTCATGCCTCAAACACCTCTAGAGATCCATGGACTCCGGCGCTATCTCTTGGAGGCAAAGTGTGTCCTTGGCTTGATCATGTAGGGGCACTTGAAGGCTTCTAGTGTGGGCATTAAAGTCCCCCAGAAGAATGATCTCCCCAAGAGTCAAATAATAAGAGATGTGAGCATAAATGTCAAGGAAGGGGTCCCACTAAGACTCACTATGAAGTGCAAAGTGTGACAAGGTTGGGGGGCAGTAACAAACCGCAATGTAGTTGTCTCTGAGTAGGGAGCTCCTATGATGGATCTGGACCCACAAATATCTAGCATGCTCATTTGATGATATCATAGTGACTCGACTTCTTAGAGAGTCTCATACAAGGCAGGAAACTCCCCCGACCCTCTGACACTTTCATATCTTATCTCCTGTCTGCATGACCATATCCAGTGGTACCCTTGAATTGGGGGTGGTGTCCGCATGGGACTCACACGTATCTATGTGAGGAAAAGGTCAAGGGACTTGATATCATCTCGAAGAGTACCTGGTGAAGAACAAAATATGCCATTCCAGTTCCAACAACCAATGGAGATGGTGAGGCTGCACCCCCAAAAGTGTCCTCCATCTGAATGAGACCATCATTTGTCCCAAGGACGAGAGTAATCCCAGAGGGGTCGAGTCACGGATGACAGCTTTGAGATCTCGAATAACTACCCACTTTCTTTCTTTTTTCACAGTTGCATCCCAATCTCTTGCCTGCTTGAGTTCTACTTGTTGGGATTTAGTGAGGTCAGCATCTAGAAAGATTCTCTTTGCGAGCGAGAGAGAATTCAACACTCTTTTGGCTTGAAGGGCTCCAAGTTGGTCCTCAAGCATCCAAAAACAAAGGAAGAGTGTGGAGTTCGGCCCCATCCTTTCAATAGAGATGTCCTTCAGGTCTAGGGTGTCATGAAGGAAAGATGTGGCCATCTGTAGAGGATCAAGAGGGGTCATAGGAAGTGGGAGCCCACGCACTCTAAGGTTAAATTCCTGAGCTCAACAGAGACGTCCCTTGTTCAACTTGTCTTGTACCACCCCTTCAACCATGGTGAGAGAGGGAGGTTGCTCCCTTTTCCAGACCACTTCAACCCAAGAATTGAGAGTTGGTTGTGTTTCCGTTTGTTGTCAAGGTGCACCTATGTCTTTACCACATGGTTATGATCTACAAAGTCTGTAGGTGGCCTTGGCTTTGGCACAATATTCCTCAGACAACTCTCATGCATGGTTGTCTCATTTTTTACAGTTTCCAATTCCCAAGTTAGTTACAATTCCCAATGCAAAGTGGTCCCAGTGGTAAAAAAGTCGACTTGGTCTCACATTGTCCAACTTGACAATAGGAACCATGCCATGTTCTAGTTTTCCAATCAAATGTGGTAGTGGGTAGTTACAGCTTCATCAAATTTGGTCAATATGTCAAACAAGGTTCCAAGTGTTGATTTTTGGTAGCATCGGATGTGCTCTAGCCATGAAATTTGGTGGAGAGGCTAAAGCACATCAGATCTCCAAGACCCAGAAATAGTTTGGAGAAATTCCACCCAGATGAAGAGATATTAAAATAATCAATATTTTTAATGGGGTTCCTAAGTCTAAACTTAGGAAAATTAAAATATTAATGTGTATTAATATAATATGGGTGAGAAAGTTTTAAGAGACGAGGATCAAGCCAATTCTAATCTTAGCCGTTGATTAGGGACTTAATCTCGGCTGTTGAATCGTCAACAGGAAAAATATAAGAGGAGGCTTGAGGGTCAGTTGGAGACACACCAAGAGAGATCAATCAATTCGATTTTCTAGGGCAAGGTTTGTTGAGGAAATCGAGCAAGTGATCAGTTGTAGTGAGGGGCGATTCGGCAGAAGGCCGAAGAATACATAGGAGAGAGGCAGCGCAGTGCCGAGAGAGACAGTGCAGGCCTAAGGAGGGCTGACAGAGAGGCAACAGGGGTTGATGCAGAGGTCGAAGGAGCCAGCATAGATGACGCAGAGGGCCATAAAGGCTGACGCAGAAGCCATAGAGGCTGGCGTAGAGTACGCAGAGGGCCTCGAAGGCTGCGCTGGAAGATTTTGTGGGACACATTGGGAGCTGATCAGCAGATCCTGAGTCGGGAAAGGGTGACGCAATTCCAGAGAGGGTGACGCAGTTACAAAGCAGTGCCTGGAGCAGTTTTCACTGTCCAACACAACGAACAGTCAAAGTCACTAGGGGGTTGATCATCCAGTTGCTGATTTACTGGACTAACTGTCTCCAAAGAGAGGTACTACTGCCAAGGATATTCTCTGAAGGATGAGCCATTTCTGGCACCCTAGTTGTATTCACGAATCTTCTTAATAATACAAACGCTTTATATGTTGCACCGATTTTCCCGCATTGGGCTTTTCTAGGGACAATTGTCCAAAAATAACAGTGTCCCTTGTGCGATTGTCTCAGTTTATTTCAGTGCATGATCTGTATATCTGTTAAGGTTGCATTTGTGTTTACTTCAATGTTTATGCAATTAAATAACTTGTTAATGTAAAAAACAAGTAGGAGATAGTAAACCAAATATTGTAGTAGGGGTTTCTGATGTGTTAGATTCAGGAATTTTCACACCAAGTGGCAAAACAGGCGCAACATTGGGTAAAATTATGCATACATTATGTCAAAAATGATTAGCAAAACGAGAGGAACAATAACCATGTGTCAAATTCTCAAGATTCCTCAAGGTGTCATGGAACTAGCACAAGTGGTTGATAATGTGGTAGAGCAAGTGATGATGTGGCAATGATAGGCAAGATTTGAAGATCCAATGAGACCCAGTTCAGAGCATGACAGTTTAGCCAAATCCAGGTGTCGAAATTGTCTAATAGTCAGATGCTCTAGAAAACCAATTTCTAGGTGGCCAAGTCGAGTTAGTAAAGGGACAAACTTAATTCAAATCATTGGACAAGTCAACTAGCCATTCAAAGGTCTAACTAGTCATTGGAAACCTCATGGACCAAGTAGGTGAGCAATAAAACAAAAAAGTAGCCATTAGAAGATGACTTATTCCTCTAAAGGACAAAATTGACCTCCTCCCACCAAGTTGAACCCCTCATGGACCAAGTCGAATTCTTCCAAGGACCAACTAGTAGAATGTTAAGCTGCTATTCTTTACTATTCTTTATGGTTGACCATATCAGGCCATTAACAAAGGAGATTGTGGACCAAATTGACAAATTCGAGTCAAGTTGACTCATTAACGAGAAAATAAGAATTGTAATGTAATATTTTATAAAACATTACTAAGTCTCCAACTTGTGGATGACTAGTAAAAAATTATTTTTGGAGAAGTCCAACTAGCCATTAGTTAGTTGTTATAAATGTTTTATAGAAGGCTAACCTCCCTCTTGTAATAGTTGTTGTCATATGAGATTAGTGCCATCATTATAATAAAAAGAGCTCATTTTGCAAACCACAATCCAATTTTTTATGTTGGAGAGACTTTCATTTGTATATTTTTTCTTGATCCTTTTCTATACAAGTAAAACTACACAAAGTCAACAAGTTAAGCCACCAAGGGGCTACAAGTCACATGGAGAGGACAAACTAGGGGGCAACCCCACCTTTTTATCTTGTTTTGCAGGAGGATCGCTTGAAACAATTAAACCATTCTAAAGGGGAGCTTCAATTTGGAGAAAGTTCGTATACATCACTCACTCAAATTGAAGACTGGAACGCCCTACAAGGGGTCACTCCTAGAAAAGTTCGAAAGTTGGAGAAGGTGCTACATCAAGAGTGGGGGTGAATTCTCTCCCAAGAGACCAAATCCACTCCCTAGATCACATATAGGATCGCTTAAGAAGGTGCAAGTTTCACACCTCTGCAAAGGTGAGGTAAGTTGGGCACAAGGTATTAATCCAACAACCACTATTATTTTTCAATGTTAGTTTAGGCTTTACTTACTCGTTGGTTTTTAAATGATCTTATCTTATTAGCAAGTTAAAACCTTGGAGAAATTGAATGTATTGTTAGATATAATCCAATGATACATACATGGTTTTGTTGTGTACTTTTATATTTGTATCTAGTCTATATTTTCCAAAACTGAAATTTTCTAGCTGTACTTTCCAAAATCTACAACACAAACCAAAGATTTCACGTTCCCCAACAAGTAAGTACCCTTACGAAGACTTATTCCATGAATCTATCACTTTATGCTTGTTCATTTTACATCTTTAGAGTCAAATTTTTAAGTTTCCAACCATAAATAAATCACACACTTTGTCGAGAGGAATATACTCCCAATTCTCAGAAAAAGCAATATCCAACTTCCTAGAAATTGACTATTTTTGTTGCTACAGGTTGGTAATGTTGAGGTGTTGTACTCTTTGCAGGTAATCTCCACCAATTGGAGATCAGTCAATGGATGGTCTAGTCAGGAACAATCGACTACGAACAAGTCAATGGTCAAGTCGATGAGTTGACGATCAAGTTAAATTGTAGTCACCTTAGTTGACGTCAATGGGCAGTCGAGTAACCAATAGAAATCAATAGTCGATTATAGTAGTCGAAGGAATCATAATTGGGCATATGTGTATAGTCGACTTAGATTGGAGGTTGGTTGGTAGTCAAAAGGGAATCGACTATAGTTAACCATATGCGCATAGTCGACTTAGATTGAAGGTTGACTGGTAGTCAAAAGGGAATTGATTATAGTTAGGAAACAGTTATGAATCGACTATAGTCAATAATTTTTAGCTACCTATACTGATTCGAGATGCTTCAAATTAGGGCTTTCTATGCCTTTAAATAGAGCATGATGTAAGGTGAACAAGATGATGAAATGAAAAAGATTCACAATCTGTAAAGATCGGGTGTAGTATGAATTTAATAGTCATAGGTGTGGAGTAAGGTCAACATTCATTCTAACTAGTTGTAATATTCAATTAAGAAGAAAAGAGTTGTGGAGCTCAAAGGTTAGTTGGTTTCTAGGGTAAAACATGTGTGCTATGAAATTTTTTATGGTGTGCCATTGTTTATTTTTCAATCTTTTAAGTGCTTTCAAGATTTTTAAAGGTTTATGTTAATTGCGCTTCTAGTTTGGTTTATGTGTCTGGTTGAATCTGTATGAACGAATTTTTGTATCTAAAGTGTAAATTAGATGCCTTAAGCCCAACATCTAGTACCGAAGCTTATTCTAGTATATCAAAGTTCATTTTGGGTGTAGAGGAGCATGTCTATTGTCAAATGATCTAGAATCTTTGATTTACCGGCATTAACCAAGATCTTTTTTGTTTGATGTTAGCAAAATTGGATGAAAGAGCATGTAAAAACCATGTATGCAAACACTTAAAGAAGAAGCAACATAAAGGAGATCATAAGACAAATGCATACAAAAGTCTGATAATGGAGTTCGTCTAGTGTGGAGTCTGGACTATGTCTCCAGGCACTGCTTCAATAGTGGGGAGGCTATTGGAATTTCTAAGTCTAACTCGTTAGAAATTCTTCCTATACTATCTGGTTTAATTCACCTACTTGTTTAATTACTTAACAAGTTATTTACCATGTAAATACCGAAAATAAACACAAGTACAGTATCAACATCTACAAATCATCAACTAAAAGAAAACAAGCACACAAGTGACACCGTTATTTTGGACCAATATCCCCGGAAAAACCCAATGCAGGAAAACTGGTGCAACTATTCAGAGGGTTACATTATTATGCAGTTTATCTGAGTACAACTGGGTGCCTAAACCGGCTCACCCGAAAGAGAAAAATATACGATATCAATGCCTCTATATCCGGAAACAGGTATTCAAAAAACCTGTCCCACAAAACCCTCTCCGGCACAACTGAAGCTCAGCGTTGGCCCTTATGGCCACTACGTCAGCCCCGGAAACAGGTATTCAAAAAACCTGTCCCACAAAACCCTCTCCGGCACAACTGAAGCTCAGCGTTGGCCCTTATGGCCACTACGTCAGCCCCAGGACCCTATGTGTCAGCCCTCTGAGGCACTACGCAGCCTCTGGGAGCCTCTGCGTCACTCCCTCTGCACTCTATGTGGATGACGCAGTGTCTCTGGGCTCTGCGCTGCCTCTACTAGGCTCTGCACTGCCTCTGCTAGGCTCTACGTAGCCTGGATTGGCTACTTCTCTCGCTCTCTCCGCTTTTGTGTTGGTCTCCTAGTATTGTCCCTGCCTCTCTACCTCGTACTCACTGTGCCTTGATGTTGATCACTGATTCACTTTTGCTTAGCAACCCTGCTCTAGCAAAATGAATGATTGATCACTCTAGTGTGTTCTCCAACTGACCCTCAAACCTCCTCTTATACTTTTCTCGTTGGTCCATCAACAGTCGAGATTAAAACTCTAATCAACGACTAAGATTAGATTTGGCTTGATCCATGACTTTTGGAACCTTCTAACCCATTTTTATATTAATACCTATTAATATTTTATTTTTTCTAAGTTTATACTTAGAACCTCCATTAAAAATATTAATTATTTTAATATTTTCAAACCAGTTAGAATTTGCCCAAACCATTTCTGGGTCTTGGAGATCTCATGTGCTTTAGCCTTTCCACCAATTTTCATGTCTAAAGCACATTTGATACTACCCCAAATCAACACTCCCTCTTAGCGAGGACTGTGCTCTAGTAATACTCATTGAGTATCACACCGATTATCCGGCACCGGTCCCTGTGCTAATGCTAGGCCTTCCCGCCCAACATCCTCTGCACTGCTGCATCCTGTACTGTTGCCCATGGCTCTGCCACTGCCACTGTTGCATCCATATGGCAGCTCCCTCTGCATCCGTGTTGCTATTGGTCCATCCTCCCAGCACTGCATCCGTGCTGCTGTTGGTCCATCCTCCCAGCACTACATCTGCATTGCATCCCCTCTCATCATGTTATATCGTGCTACTACACTGCAACTCATTTACTGAGAAGTAAGTAACTGATCCACCCAACTTCTAACATCCATGTCAGGCTAGAAACACTCTCGATATTGAAGCTCTCTCTACTGCTAACAAGTGCTACCTCTATTGACCTCTGCGCTGCTACAACAACTCCCTGCATCTCGCACCATTGCACACCTCTCTGTGTCATCCTGCACTGGTGCAACACTCCTGTGCCTCTCGCAGTGTTGCAGCCTGCTAACCTCGCATTGTCCCGGGACTCCGGCACTATAGCACTCTCTGTCGCTCCATCCGCATTCATCGCTACCGACATCCACCAGTCCTGCTACTCCTCTTCGAGGCTCCCGTAGCAAGGTATAATCCAAGAGGTTGGGTACCTCAAAGATCCTGCCCCTCATCGCCTGTAGTCCTCCTAACTACAGCTCGATGTCTCTCCACTTCTCAAGTGGCACATGAGCACTCATGGTATAATCGTCATCCTCCTCGACTTCTTTCTCCACCTTTGTTGGCGCTTCCTTCGAGTCAGAAGCCTCTCCATTACTCTTCTTCCTTGGACACTGGTTCGCAAAATGACCCAATTCCCCACAATAGAAGCACTTGACCTTGGAGAGGTCCTTCTTCTTCCTCTTCTCTTGCTTTCCCGCAAATGCTAGAGCCGCATCCTCTTCTTCCTCCTTCTTGATCCTGACCCCTTTGCTGCTACTCCCCGCCTTGGTCAGCCGTCTGATCTCTTCTTGATGAAGAGTCACCCACAGTTCTTCCCAATCTGGAAGACTCGTCCTGCCCAGTATGCTCTAGACAAATACCTCCCAATCCTCAGAAACTGCGTTAAGTGTGGTCCTCACCATTAATTCCTCATCCAGCGTGGCCCCTATGGAAGTTAGCTGGTCACGGATCTCCTTCAACCGACCGAGGAAGACATCTATCTGCTCTCCCTTCTGCATCTGGTATGCCCTTAGCTGATTCTCCAGGAGCATCTTCCTCTGCACGGAAGTATGTTGGTACAATGTCTTCAAGGCGTCCCACATCTCCTTTGTCGTTTCCTTCTCAGCAATATGTGGTACCACATGATCCTTGACCCCATCAAGGATGATGCACTTAGCCTTAGCCATTGCCTCCTCGTACCTTTCATTAGCTACCGTCAACTGGGATAACTATCACTCTCGAGACGAAGCCCTTGAGGCGATTTCTGTCTAGAATGGACAAGATCCTGGGCTTCCAGACCATAAAGTTGAACGCTCTGTCCAACCTATCCTGATCTCTCAAGCCCATTCACGACCATCTTGCTGCTCTTTTGTCGACTCCTCCGAGTCTCTCTACTTCCCTCCTGAGAGTCCTCTTTTCAACTCCTGCTGAGTCTCTCTACTTCCCGTCTGGAAGTTCTCTTCTGGACTCCCTCTGAGTCCTGATTTCCCTCGAAATCCTTTTGCCAACGTCAAGTTGCCCCACTCCGATCGTCTGTGCAACTGCACCACTGATCCGGATTCCTTGGCTAGAAATCCGCCTTGACAGCAACTCCCTCCTCCTTGGTCTTGCCCTGTTAGGTACTCTTCTGACCACAGTACCCCACCAGCTTTGCTCCACAAATTGCCCACAGCCTCCTATGCCCCCGCAACTGAAAGATTGAGCCACCTGGCTCTGCGCAATCCCGGCACTGGCAAATCAGCTCCTCCAGCCAACTACATCAGCCCTTTTGGCCTCTGTGTGAGCCTGATTCTGCCTCCCTTAGCCTTGCGCTACCTTTCTCTGGCCCAAAATGATGACACAGTCCCTCTGCGTCACTCCTTCCGCTCTAGCAAAATGAATGACTGATCACTCTGGCGTGTTCTCCAACTGACCCTCAAGCCTCCTCTTATACTTTTCTCATTGGTCCATCAACAGTCGAGATTAAATCTCTAATCAACGGCTAAGATTAGATTTGGCTTGATCCATGACTTTTGGAACCTTCTAACCCAATTTTATATTAATACCCATTAATATTTTATTTTTCCCAAGTTTAGACTTAGGACCTCCATTAAAAATATTAATTATTTTAATATCTTCCAAACCGGTTAGAATCTGCCTAAACCATTTATGGATCTTGGAGAACTCATGTGCTTTAGCCTCTCCACCAATTTTCATGGTTAGAGCACACCCGATGCTACCCCAAATCAACAAAGGCCGCTTCATTCATCTCATCAGAAAGAAAGGCAAGTACATGGCTAAATATATTATTATACCTCCAATCATGAGCGTGACTTGAAATTCGACTGCTCAAATCATAGCAATCATATCACCAACGACTCTGTCTCGTCCTCCTGAGACTTTTGACTATAAACATGACCCACTTCTGAAAGGCACATTGTTGTCTCGAACTGAACACTTAATGACGAAGGGGGTTTCTGCCATGACCACTGAATTTCGCTGCCTAGATGCAAATATTGACTGCACCATTGTGATCCTTGCAAAATTTTGGTTAAAATGAGTATAAAGTCGACTACATTCCACAACCTACAAATCTGTCCCCACAAAGAATCTTTTAGATTCCTCAAAGATTTTGTATAGAATATTTTATGAATATTCCATTAGAATATTCTAGGAATATTCCATTAGAATATTCATCATTGGGAATCGTGCCCTCTTGGTTTCACTTCAAGGTTCTACCTGTCAAGGTTCCCATGTGCTTGGTTCCGCTCGATTCCTCGTCAACTTCCATGATCCACTCATGGCCTCCATTGGCCCCGAATGGCACACGAACAAAGTTTATATAGCCCGTGGCGGGTGGGCTTAACAAAGTTGGCCCATTGGGCCATTGGTTGGTGCACTAATATTAGCTCGACTGGCCCGGCAAGGTCGACGATTCAAACCTATCCACAACCCCATTTCATATTATTAAACAACAATTTCATTTTAAAGCGCAACTGCTACTGACGTTTAATTCTCCACACAATTTTAACAGGTCGTCGACACAACATTTAACCATCAACAATCACAAAACACATCGGGACCGTTTGCAACTTGTCGCCGACATATATTTTAAATGGCGTTTTAAACCATAACTGTTGGTCCGTCACGCTATGTTTGTAAATCCGTTGAACTAACCAACCGTCACCTTTTTGGTTGTGGATGGTTGTAACCGCCATTGGCATTTGCTACTAACCATAATCGTTGGCAGTCATTCACCAGTTCATATTTTAAACATAACAATGATTTTAATAAAATTGTCAACTATTATAATAACCACTTTGAAATTGTTACAAATAGCTGGCAAACAACAATTTAAAATATGTCAATGTTTCTACCGCTAATTTTCACCAATTCATATTTGGGTTGGCGGTTCTCCGTTGGCCGCATAACTTATCATATGGTTTGACTATCAGTTACGTGCCATTGCCGCCTGTTGGCATTTTATAATGTCGACTATTATTTGGTGATATAAACCTTTGCCACTTTTAAACATCCGTCAAATTTGGTTGACTATCTGGTATATGTGGTTGGACCATTGGGGTCACTCGGGAGGTGAGGGTTTGACTCCCGCCGAACTCTCTCTACCAATTTTAATTCAGACCTCCGCCATTTTTGAAAACCACTGCCAAACTGATCAGCCGAGCCAATTTGGCTGCCAAGTGGGTGCCACATGGCACCATTTCATTGGGCCATGTGGCCCCACACCATTGGGCCATATGTCCTACCAACTTTTGCAGATACAGCCAGATTTGGCAATTCCGCCAAGTTTAGTGTGTCTCTACATTTAGCTGGAGATCTCACCAAATTTAGCCGAAGTCTGCCAAATTTAGTCGGACTACCAAATTTATCAGAGCTCCAAATTTATCTAGCGCTCTATTAAAAATTGTCCTTGGGCCAACCTTGACCAGAACTTTGACTGGCAATAACTCCCTCATACGAAGTCAGATTGAGGCGTCGTTTGCGCCATTGGAAAGTTTGAGATGAGCTCTTCGATCTGGCCCTAGCTTAGATGCAATGTGAAGACTTTAATTTTTTACTCTTAAGGGATCCACTTGGATCAATTTGAGGATCTTTAACCTATATTTGTTCAAGAACGTCATTCTTGATCAAGATCAACGATAAGCCTACTCGTGTGGAAGACTTGAGACATAAACATAGTTACAGAAGGATGGCTAGCAATACAAGAATTAAGATTGAGAATTTTTATAGCTAGAAGTTTGAGCTTTGGGAGCTTAAAATGGGGGATCTCCTCATAGATTGAGAACAGTGGATCATTGTGCATCCCAATATGCCTTCAATTGGAATGCTGACAAAGGATTGGGAGAAACTCAAAAGCAAGGTGAGGAGCATGATTCGACTTTGTCTTGCAAATGCAATGTTGTTGAATGTGTTGAGGGAAGACAATGCCAAGAAACTATCAGATAAGTTGGGAAACTTATACCAAGGGAAATTGTCAGTTAACAAGTTGTTTCTTCATAAGAAACTTTATGAGGATCAAAAAGGGTTTCTTGGTCACAGAACATGTTCATACATTTAAAAGTTTCCAACCATAAATAAATCGATGCACTTTGTCGAGAGGAATATACTCTCAATTCTAAGAAAAAGCAATTTCCAACTTCCTAGAAATTGACTATTTTTGTTGCTATAGGTTGGTAATGTTGATGTGTTGTACTCTTTGCCGGTAATCTCCATCAATTGGAGTTCAGTCAATTGATGGTCTAGTCAGGAACAATCGACTAGGAACAAGCCAATGGTCAAGTCGACGAGTTGATGATTGAGTTAAATTGTAGTCACCTTAGTTGAAGTCAATGGGCAGTCGAGCAACCAATAGAAGTCAATAGTCGATTATAGTAGTCGAAGGAATCACAATCGGGCATATGTGCATAGTTGACTTATATTGGAGGTTCACTGGTAGTCAAAAGGGAATCAACTATAGTCGACCATATGCGCATAGTCAACTTAGAATGAACATTGACTAGTAGTCAAAAGGGAATCAACTATAGTTAGGAAACAGTTATGAATTGACTATGGTCAATAATTTGTAGCTACCTATACTAAGTCGAGATGCTTCAAATTAGGGCTTTCTATGCCTTTAAAATTATGTTGCACGAAGCAGGGACGAAGCGAGGACGTTTTTTGGAAGCGGGGACGCGGAAGCGTCATTTTCCAAAAATCTAGGAAGCGAAGCATCTGCTATATATATATATATATATATATATATATATATATTTTTTGCATTTATACTCAAAACAAACATCCCAAATACCAAATTAGTTGTAGAAGACATGAAAACATGCATATTTTTACATAAATCAAGATAGATATGGCATCCATGATTCCATTGTAGTTACTAGTATGTACATCAACCATCTATATTCTAGCAATTACAAACATACATCAAATTTTTAAGCATATTATAAAACATAAAACGTTTAAGCATATTATAAAACATAAAACATAGAGCATATTATGATTTATCTAGCAAGTGAGCAACTGTCAACATTTGTCATGTCCAAAATTCAAATAATAATGTTTACAAAATATGTCACTTGGTCACTGCCAAGACAAAAAAGGTTCAAAATTCAAATTCACAAGCCTACAAGTCTAACGAGTAATCTATGACAAAAGTAGTAAATTGTGAATATATCTACTAATCTCTCCTCCTTCCACCATGAAGAGAACGTGGCGGCAGGCCTCCACGTGGTGGCAATGAAGAAGATGGTGCTTGTGGAAGTTGTGGCAGTGGCACTGCAACTGATGAAAAAGAACCCCCTGCTGTTGGTGTTGAACCATGGAACCTAGGAACCAAGGGACCAGATGGGGGTGGGGGTGGCATATCAACACAATCATCATCATCCTGGAATTGCTCAAAAGATTCATGCAAAAAAAAAACACTAGTTAATAAAAAAATTAAAAACATGAATTAGAGAAATGCTTTATAAGGAAAATTCATACCACAATGGACATACCTGGATAAGAGCATCCTCTCATTGTTCTAATCGCAACACTCCATCCTCCAAATTGGGCTCCTCTGGATTCTTGTCCCAAATCAACAGGTCTTTATTAGACTTTGCATCTTCATAGTAATGGGACAACAATCGCAAGTTGTAATGAACATAAACCAAGCTCTCTGCCCGATCTAAACTCAAACTATTCCTTTTAACACTGTGGATGAAAGAATAAGAGCTCCAACACATCTCTGCAGAAGAAGTGTTTACCACCTATGATAGCACCCACAATGCCAAAGTCCGTAGAAGTGGAGTAGCCCCTCCATGCGTGTTCCACCACTCAAGAGAAGAAAAATCTCTCGATCTCTAATTGCATGCATGCTCCCAAATGGACCAGTGTTAAGCGTATAGTTGCTCAACTGTCTCCGTACCAATGCAGCCTCCTCCTCATCAGGGATTAATTTACTCAATGCAGCCATATATTTTTTGTGAACCTCTTGATCTTGGTGTGGTTTTCTCCTACTTCCCCCCCAGGTTCTGGTGTTGAAAGCCATGATGGATGATAGTATTTAGGTGTCAAAACATATGCTAATGCATGCAATGGAACATTTAGCATTTCCCATCGGTTTTCCACCTCTGCACGAATATAATTGTACAAGTTGATATCTCTAGGCTCAACAATGTCTTTAATCTACCCCAACATGCTATCCATTTGCTCATACACCTCCCCAATTACTGGTCGATCTGAATCTCCAAACTTGATCATGTAATAAATTGGTTTGGTGAATTGCAAAACATATTTAACCTGTGACCAAAAGTAAATGTCAAGAACAGTGTCCTTGACTGCATTAGCACCATCTCTGTCAGTGTTATTTTCATCCCATGATTCAGCACACACCAGATTAGTTAAAGCTTGTCTCAACTTCACTAGCCGCCTAAAGGTGAGGTAATAACTGGCAAATCTTGTCTTTGCAAGTTTAAGCAACTACAACTTGGAGTAAGTGCCATAGAAGTAGTTTACCCTTGTATGCCCTATGATGAATTTAATGAGTTGCTTCCCTCTCTTGTAAAGCTCAGTAATCCACCCACATTCTTTGTGCTTCACAATATCATGCATCAAAAGGTTCAATGTGTGAACCAGGCACCCAGACCAAAGATGTGTGGATGAGTATGCTCAATGATTTTTCCTGCTACCTTACAATTTGCTGCATTATCTGTGATCACTTGAACCACATTATTCGTACCAACATCTTTGATTGATTGCAATAGGAGATCTGCATTGTTTTGTGCAAATGCACCGATGGAGGAGGAGTCATGACATGTAATAAATACTGCACCACTAGAAGAAACACCAAGAACATTTATCAAATGTTGGTTTCTAATATTTGTCCACCCATCTGATACAATGGATACCCTAGAATCTACCCACTCATTTGTAAAACGTGTCAAAGCTCTTTGAACCTTAGCTTTTTCTCTTTCTAATAACACTGTTCTAGTTTTCTCATAGTTGGGGGCCTTGTATCCTTTCGGGGCTTCATTGATGGCCTTTACCATTTCATGCCAATAGGGAGAGCGAAGCGCATTGAATGGTACACCACAAGCACAAAGAAAACAAACTATCTTTCCATCCATATCATCCCTCCCAGCAACATTAAGGAAATCCCCTATTGTTCTTCTACCTCCAAAGCTTGCAGAAGTACCATGAGGAGATGAGCTACCAAATTTAGAGGTTGCACTTGATTCAGAATGAGTTTTTTGTTTCTTGCTTTTTTGTTGTGCAGCCTCCTCTATTTGGATGTATTTTCTTCTTTGTTAAGATGAAATGTTTGGGCAAATTTGTATCCCCACAGGACCCTTTTTATCATCACTATCCAGCACCCCACAAAGATGCCTCCTCACACGGTATATGAACCACAATATGGTTTTCCTCCATGACAACCATGAGGGCACACAAATTTGTAAGTTCCACCACCCTTTCCCCCATTAAGTTTGGTCACATAGTTCCACAAGGGTGTTAATGCAACTTTCCCCTCTAGTGTTTCAGTTTCCCCTTCAGGTTCATCCCCTTCCTCTTCATCATACATTGGGTCACTCATATTGGGACCACTGTCCTCTTCTGCTCCTTCCCTTCTATTCCTACTCCCCCTTGCCATCATTAAAACCAAGAATGGAATGATACATAGAAGCCAAAAGAACACCATCTTGGAATATGGATATAGGTGGTGGACAACCTGCAAGTAAAGGAGCAAGTAGAAACAATGGGAAAGAATAGGAGAGGGAGGAGAAAAATACAAAAAAATGTCAAAAAATAAGGGAGTTTGGCGTTTGAACTTACCTCTTTAGCTCTTGTAGATGAAGTCCTCCAAGCTCTTGCGCCAAGCTCCTCCTCCTTCTCCTAGCTCCTCCTCCTTCACTCCTCCAAGCTCTCCTCTCTTCTCCTCTCTTCTCTTCTCTTCTCCAACTCTCATAAACTCAAAGTGAGCAACTGAGGAATGAATGGGGGCTTTATTCCCTTCATTCCTCACCCTAACCTCACCCTAACCCAAGGTGGACCCACCCCCTTTATGCCAAGTCAACGAAAATTAAAAAATAAAAATCACATTTCTTCCCTCCACGCGGCGCTTTTCCGGAATCGCACGGAACCGTACAGGAAGCATATGCTTTGCCCTCCAAAGCGCCACGCTTCGCACAGCCGAAGCGTCGTACGAAGCGCACTTCAGAGATTCGGAAGCGCACTTTGTAGGAAAGCTTCGGAAATTTCCAGGAAGCGTCCAAAACAGGTGGAACGGCGCTTCTGAATTTTGGAGTCGCGCTTTCGGGGAGGCTCCCTGTACGAATCCGTACAGGAAGCGCATCGGGCCTTAGAACCAGGGGGGGGACGCTTCCTGCAACATTGCAGTTTAAATAGAGCATGATGTAAGGTGAAGGAGATGATGAAATGAAAAAGATTCACAGTGTGTAAAGATCAGGTGTAGTATGAATTTAATAGTCATAGGTGTGCAGTAAGATCAACATTCATTCTAACTAGTTGTAATATTCAATTAAAAAGAAAAGAGTGGTGGGGCTCAAAGGTTAGTTGGCTCTAGGGTAAAACATACGTGCTATGAAATTTTTATGGTGTGCCACTATTTATTTTTCGATCTTTAAGTGCTTTCAAGATCTTTAAAGGTTTATGTTAATTGCACTTCTAGTTTGGTTTATGTGTCTAGTCGACTTTGTATGAATGAATTTTTGTATCTGAAGTGTAAATTAGATGCCTTAAGCCCAACATCGAATATTGAAGCTTATTCTGGTATATTAGAGTTCATTTTGGGTGTAGAGGAGCATGTATATTGTCAAATGATCCAGAATCTATGATTTTCCGGCATTAACTAAGATCTTTTCTTTGTTTGATGTTAGCAGAATTGCATGAAAGAACATGTAAAAACCATGTATGCAAACACTTAAAGAAGAAGCAACATAAAGGAGATCATAAGACAAATGCATACAAAAGTTTGATAATGGAGTCCGTCGAGTGTGGACTATGTCTTCGTGCACTGCTTCAATAGTGGGGAGGTCGCTTCATTCATCTCATCAAAAAGAAAGGCAAGTACATGGCTAAATACATTATTATACCTCCAATCTTGGGCATGACTTGAAATTCAGTGGCTCAAATCACAGCAATCATATCACCAATGAGTCTGTCTCGTCCTCCTGAGACTTTTGACAGTAAACATGACCCACTTTTGAAAGGCACATTGTTGTCTCGAACTTCATGCCCAACAATTAATGATGAAAGGGACTTTTTGCCATGACCACTGAATTCGTTGCCTAGATGCAAAAACTAACTGCACCATTGCGATCCTTGCAAAGTTCTGGTTAAAATGAGTATAAAGTCGACTACATTTGCTACCTACAAATCTGGCCCCACATGGAATCTTTTAGATTCCTCAAAGATTTTGCATAGAATATTCTAGGAAATATTCCATTAGAATATTCTAGGAATGTTCCATTAGAATATTCCTCATTGGGAACCGCACCATCTTGGTTTGGCTTCAAGGTTTTGTCTGTGAAGGTTCCATTCCGTCAAGGTTCCCATGTGCTTGGTTATGCTCTCGGTTCCTCGTCAGCCTCCATGATCCACTCATGGCCTCCATTGGCCCAAAATGGCACATGAACAAAGTTTATATAGCCCGTGGCAGGTGGGCTTAACAAAGCTGGCCCATTGGGCCATTGGTTGGTGCGCTAATATTGGCTTGACTAGCCCGGCGAGGTCAAGGGTTCAATCCTATCCACACCCCATTTCATATTATTAAACAACAATTTCGTTTTAAAGCGCCACTACTACCGACGTTTAATTCTCCACACAATTTTAACAGACCTTCCACACAACATTTAACCACCGGCCATCACAAAGCACGTCGGGACCGTTTGTAACTTGTCGACGGCATATATTTTAAATGGTGTTTTAAACCATAACTGTTGGTTCTGTTACCCACCATTTTGTGGGTAATACCCCTAGGAGAATTTTTTTTTCTTCAAGATGGCCCTCAGCCGACAACCAACAACCTCTTGCAGCCACCAACTAGCTCATTATGTCATTTCTCCGCCACCTGAGCCAACCATGTGGTCCTTCACCCATTTGCTATGATCGTATGTCTGAAGGTGGGCCTCACGAACCTAAAGGTATGCCTTGTCATTTGGTAATTGAGTATTGTAGTTTGTTTATCATGGACACTTCTAGGCATGGATTAATGGGGGGATTTGGCAGAAAGAATGGGTTAGGTTTGTGTTGTTGTCCCCTAGACCCCTTTTGGATGTAAACCTTGGATTCTAGCCCCGTGGAATCTCTTTTACTGACCATTTGGCTTTAGGGATGGTATTTCACGAGAAACCCTGATTTTGGTTGCATGGTCCCACTCCCCTATCTGCATATATTACCCCATTTTCAGTCATTATTACCCCATTCATCATTTCTACCACCCCGATCCACATTCCTCCACTGGGTCCACATAGGGTTAGCTCTTCACTTCCCCTTGCCCACACCTTGGGTCAGGCTTGGAATGCTGCCCCGAAGGTTGATGCAGCGAAAATAAAAAGCATAATTGGCCACATTCAACAGGAAATTTACCACAAAATGCAAAAAGATAGCTGGGACAAACACATTTAACACGTGGGGAAAAGCCAATACATGAGCTCTAGCCCATCATCATGGCCATCACCCTGGTTCCTACAAGTCCTATGAGCCTCCTTCATCATATAGGAACCCATGATTGTCCCAACCCCTGGTGGGCAATGAACCTCCCTACCTTAAAAAGTGGTATCCACTGCTACATCTCACACATCATGCTCTTACCCCTTGAGCCCCGAGCAGTTAAACAAAGAAAAATCATAAAAAAGGCAAAAGGCATATAAAGAAGGGTGGAAAAATCAAGGTCAGGGCACCTCATGTACCATGATTGCTCCCTCCTATACATTGTTGAGATTTTCTGTTTTATTAAATTTGGGAAAAATCTCATGTATGTGACAACAATAGGATTAGTTGTTATATTAGCTCCAGTGTTTTTTGAGGAGGAGTTAATGCATCCTATATTTGTTGTGAGGGAATTTATGATTCAGTTTTATGCTCCAGAGCAGGGGAGAGCTGAGAGCATGTGTGAATTATTAGATTTGTTGTAATCTCCTTTGAATAATAAGATTGTCGATGCCTCTGTTCTGGTGGACGTAGCCCAGATTGGTTGGGTGAACCACGTTAAATCTTTGTGTTATGGTTTTGTGAGGTTTTTGTTTGTGCTGTGTATGTTTCTATTATTTCAGTTGTGCTTTGTTTAGTCTAACAAGTGGTATCAGAGCGGCGCAGCGGAGCGTGGAGGGCCCATAACCTACAAGTCTCTGGTTGTGGAGCTGGTGCGCATGAGAGATCGGCTGAAGGTGGAGTTTCAGCGATTGGCGCGATTTTTAGCAGAGACAGTCGCGCCAATTTTGCAATGAACGGGTTGGCGCGTTTTATTTTTTGAACAGACGCGCCAATTGGCGCGGATCCGAGTCTGATACTTGCGCCAGAGATTCACTATTCCGATTGGCGCGGAATCGAAGGGATTAAGCGCGCCAATTTTGCGACACTTATACGGATTTTGCTCTGGCGCGGTTGATCGGCTGTCAACGGAGCGCCAGGCAGTGGATGTGTTTTAGGCGCGGTTTTTTCGCTGTCAAGGAGCGCCCCGGCAAATTTTCCCTCTGATAAACTTGCCATTTTTTGGTTTTTTCTTTTAAAATTGTGATTACACGGTACGACAGAGGCATTTTTTAATTCGGAATTAGAGATTGTTTGTTTGATACAGCATGGCAAAAACTCAAAGTGCTCGTTTTGAGATCGAGAAGTTTAATGGCAAAAATAACTTCGAGATCTGGAAAGTGAAGATGCACGATCTGTTTGTGCAACAAGGCGTGGCGAAGGTGCTGTTGGGAAGAGCCAAACAGCCTTACCCCATGACAGATGATGAAAGGAATTAATTGGATGGAAGAGCTCTGAGCGGTATTCGATTTTGTTTGGCGGATGATGTTTTGTTTAACATCGTGTTAGAGAAAACTGCTGTTGGTTTGTGGACAAAGCTGGAGAAGCTGTACATGACAAAATCCTTGACCAATAGGATTCTTCTGAAGCGACAATTGTACAGTCTGCGTATGAAGGAAGGTACAGCTATTACTGATCATTTGAATGTCTTTAATACTCTCATGGTGCAATTAGAAAGTATAGAAGTAAAATTTGAATCAGAAGATAAAGCTATAACTTTATTGTGCTCGTTGCCCGAGTCATGGGATCATTTTGTTACTTCTATCAGTCTAAGTATATCAGAAACCCTCGAATTTGATGATATTGTTGGAGCTTTGTTGTCCGAAGAGACAAGGAAGAGGTCAAATGCCAACACCTCTACGTCAGAAGCAATCATGGCTAGAAGTCGTTCGAGAGAAAGATGCTTTGGTAAGCATAGTGACTCACGATCAAAATCGAAAGGGAAGAAGAGTAAGGTAAAGTGCTGGTTTTGTGGCAAATCGGGACATTTGAAGAAGGACTGTTGGAAGAGACAGCAAGCATCCAAAGAAGACTCTTCGACAGCGAAGCAAGAAGCAAACACGACAGATACAGGTTCGGCATCTGGTTCAGGTATGAGTGATGAAGTGTTATCAGTTAATTTGTCAAATCATGATCAACATTGGCTGTTAGATTCTGGTGCATCAAACCACATGTGTATTCATAGAGAATGGTTTAAGACGTATAGATCAATTAATGATGGAGTCGTGTACATGGGTAATGATGTCACATGTAATATTGTGGGAATAGGGAGTATACAGCTGCAAATGTTTGATGGGACAACCAAAATGTTAACTGATGTAAGACATGTACCAGATTTAAGAAAAAATCTAATTTCACTAGGAGCACTTGACACAAATGGATATAAAACTGTAATTCAAGGTGGAGTAATGAAAATTTACAAAGGTATTTTACTAGTAATGAAAGCTAAGAAGGTAGGAAATATATTTCAGTTAGAAGGAAGAACAGGGTCAGATCATGTGTCTACGGTGTCTGAACATGACAGTAGTTCCATTCACTTATGGCATCAAAAGTTGGACCCTATGAGCGAAAGAGGGTTAAAAATTTTGGCTGATCGCAAGTTACTTCCTAATCTAAAGTCTGGAAAGTTAGATTTCTGTAAACATTGTCTGTTTGGAAAACAAAGTAAGCAAAGGTTTAAAACAGGCAAACATACTAGTAAAGGAATAGTTGATTATATACATTCAAATGTTTGGGGTCCAGCCCCTACAACTTCATATGGTGGCTCGTCATATTTTGTATCATTTATTGATGATTTCTCTAGGAAAGTGTGGGTCTACATGTTGAAAAGGAAGTCTAATGTTTTTACAATTTTCAAGCAGTTTAGAGCATTGGTAGAAAACATCACTGGTAGAACTATAAAATGTTTAAGAACTGACAATGGTGGTGAGTTTACTTCCAAGGAGTTTGAAAACTATTGCAAGGATGCAGGGATCGAGAGACATAAGACCACTATTTATACTCCTCAGCAAAATGCAGTTTCTGAACGCATGCATAGGACTCTTTTAGAGAGAGCAAGGAGTATGCTGAGTAACGCCGGTTTGCAGAAGGAATTGTGGACAGAAGCGGTGGCTACAGCTTGTTATGTGATAAATCGATCACCATCCACAGCGATAGGTTGCAAGATTCCTCAAGAGGTATGGAAAGGTCACCCTTGTGATTATTCTAAACTCAGAGTGTTTGGTTGTGATGCATATGCTCTAGTGCCAAAACATCAGCGAACTAAATTAGATCCAAAGTCAAAAAGGCATATCTTTGTTGGATATGGTAATGGAACAAAGGGATATAGATTGTGGGATCCTACTACCCGCAAGATCATCATCAACAGAGATGTAAAGTTTAATGAATCCTCTCTTGTACAGTTAGATGTAGATAATAGATTGAAACAGGATGATGTATCTGATTTTCAGCACATTCAGTTTGAAAGCACTTCTAATGATAGTCATGATGACCATAGTTCAGATACTAGTCATGAACAGGTTTCAGAATCAGATCATGAACAGGGTTCAGATGCCGATCATGAACAGGGTTCAAATGAGATCATGAACAGGTCTCAGATGCTGATCATGAAGAAGTTCCTACAGATGGTAGTCAACCAATTGTGGAAGCACCAGAAACATCTTTAAGGAGGTCCACGAGAATTAAACGTCCTCCTAGAAGGTATGATGATTATGTTACTTCAGTTGCTTTAACCGCTAACGATGATGAACCTTTGTGTTATCAGGAAGCTGTAGAAGGTTCAAAAAGTGAAAAGTGGAAAGAAGCTATGAAGGACGAGATGATGGCATTACACAAGAATGGCACATGGGATCTGGTTGAACTTCCGAAAGACAGGAAAACTGTGGGATGTAAATGGGTTTTCAAGTTGAAACGGGGTGTGAATGATACTGAGGACAGGTACAAAGCGAGGGTGGTTGCAAAAGATTTTTCTCAGAAAGCAGGAATTGACTTTCATGAGATTTTTTCACTAGTTGTCAAAATAGTTTCAATTAGAATTGTGTTAGCATTAGTCGCTTTGCTTGATTTAGAATTGCAGCAACTAGATGTTAAGACTGCATTTTTACATGGAGATTTAGATGAGGAAATTTATATGGAACAACCGGAAGGGTTTGTTCAGCATCGCAATAAGAAATTTCTCTGCAGGCTCAAGAAATCATTGTATGGCCTGAAGCAGTAGCCTCGGCAATGGTACAAGAAGTTTGATTATTTCATGTTGAGTCAGAAATATATAAGAAGTGAATATGATCATTGTGTTTATTTTAAGCAATTAAATGATGGCATGTTCATTATCTTAGTGTTATATGTTGATGATATGCTTTTAGTAAGCAAAAGCATAGTGGAGATCAACAGGTTAAAGGCTCAGATGGCAAGGACGTTTGATATGAAAGATCTGGGAGCAGCAAGACAAATTTTGGGCATGGAGATTTTCAGAGACAAGAGCAATGGTAAGTTGTGGCTATCACAACAGAAGTATATTGAGAAAATACTTTTGAGGTTTGGTATGAACAATGTGAAGCCTGTGTCAGTCCCTTTAGCTTCCCATTTTAAGCTTTCTTCTAGTTTATGTCCTAGCACAAACGAAGAAAAGGAATATATGTCTCAAATTCCATATGCCAATGTAGTAGGATGTTTGATGTATGCGATGGTTTGTACTCGACCAGATATTTCACATGCAGTTGGGGTTGTCAGCAGGTATATGGTAAATCCAGGAAAAGAACACTGGTCAGCAATGAAATGGGTGCTTCGGTATTTGAGAGGCACAAGTGATTATAGTATCACTTATCATAAAAGTAGTGAATTTGTTTGTGGATATGTTGATTCCGATTTTGCAAGTGATTTGGATAAGAGAAGGTCAACTTCAGGGTATGTCTTTACTCTTGCAGGTGGAGCTATTAGCTGGATGTCAAAGCTACAGAATATTGTTGCTTTATCCACTACTGAAGCATAATACATAGTTGCTTCACATGCTTGCAAAGAAGCGGTTTGATTGGTGAGTTTGGGAGGTTACAGGACAACATCAAGTTATTTTGTGACAGTCAAAGTGCAATTCACTTGGCTAAGAATCCAGCCTATCATAGTAAATCAAAGCATATACCAATCAAGTACCATTTTGTAAGACAGGTTATCACTGAAAGGGGTGTTTCTCTTGAAAAGGTGCATACGAAGGAAAACTGTGCAGACATGTTCACGAAACCAGTTTTGTTAGAGAAGCTGCGTTGGTGTCTGGCTTCTCTTGGCTTGCAGAAAAGATAAAAATAATAAATGAACAAGGCATCAGGCTAATTGTTGTCAAGGTGGAGATTGTTGAGATTTTTTGTTTTATTAAATTTGGGAAAAATCTCATGTATGTGACAACAATAGGATTAGTTGCTATATTAGCTCCAATATTTTTTGAGGAGTTAATGCATTCTATATTTGTTGTGAGGGAATTTATGATTCAGTTTTATGCTCCAGCTATATAGAAATGTAATCCCGTAGAGGATTGTAAGAGTGTGTAGAGAAAGTAGAGAAAATAGGGGAGAGCTGAGAGCATGTGTGAATTATTAGATTTGTTGTAATCTCCTTTGAATAATAAGATTGCCGATGCCTCTGTTCTGGTGGACGTAGCCCAGATTGGTTGGGTGAACCACGTTAAATCTCTGTGTTATGGTTTTGTGAGGTTTTTGTTTGTGTTGTGTATGTTTCTATTATTTCAGTTGCGCTTTGTTTAGTCTAACATACATTATATACCCAAGTTTGGACTTCCCTTTTATTAACTACCCTTGTACCCCCCCATATGGCCCAAGGTTGCCCCTTCTCATCCCCTACTTCATTCACCTCTCTATCACATACCACCACCTTCTAAAGCATGTACCTTGAACATATTATCCCCTTTAGAAGTAGAAACCACCTAATAGGATACTTGGTTAACCCCATTTGTTGTTTGGAGACGTTAGCACATGCCAAAGTCCATTATTGAAGAGCAGGCCATTATGAAGTCCCCACTTGTGGTTTATGGTTTGTAAGCTCTTTTACTCTATTTCTCTAATGACTTGTTGTACTGGAAGGCTAGGGGACGCATTAGATCTTATGAAAGATTGCAAATGATCTCCATCTTGGGTTTGGTCTCCCTATACGGGGTCCTAACCCTCCAGAGGGCTACATTGGCACATGTAGGGTGTGTGTTGAGAGCCATGGGCCTCCACAGTAGTAGACAGCAGTCCATGCATCCCCAAGGATGTTCAGAGATTGCTCGAGATTCACCTATTGGACAAGGAAGATGCACCTGGTTCACCTTTGCCCCAATGTTTTAAAACTCCGACTCGGCCGAGGGTCGACTCCGACTCCGTATCGACTCGACTGGCTCGATTTCAATGACTCAGTCGTTGTAAAAAATACATTAAATATTTATTTTTTATAAAAACACATAATTTTAAATATTTTCATTCATGTTTCAAAACACACAGCATTAGAATATAGATAGAAGACAACATATGATCAAGGTAGGCTCATGAATATATCCATTATATCAAAATGGCACCCAGTGCACTGTCCAATACATACACGATGATGATATAGAGATCAAAACAAAAACACATAACCAAGGAGGCTATAAATGGCCTCTACAACAAAAGTCTGTGACCAGTACTACTGGCTACTGCTAGAGTTGCCAACATCATCTGGCTCAATGTTACTTGGAAGCGGGAGTGATAGCGGGGAGCGAGAGCAAAAACGGGAGCGGGATCACCATTTTCAGAAGCTCTCGGTTTGGGAGCGAATCCCAGAGGAGTTCGACAACCAATGTCACTAACATCAAGGTACAGAGAGGGATTGGTGCTCTTGATTAAATACGAGTTCCATACCCTAATACATGACAAAATTCAATGGAAACATTGCAATCCCCCAATCCTGAAATCCTGAAAAACTTATAAGTCTGCTGGATTTTGAATGAAATCTAAAATTCTATTTTCTCCATATGAAATCCAATGAGGCCGGAACCACTCTCAAACATCCTGAGTCATTTCATGGTAATGTTAGAAATTTAAGTAAAATGATGAAAATGAAGATTAAGGAGAATGTCACTTTTACTTTAAGAATTTAACATTACCACGAAATTTGAATAGCATATCAATACTAGGAGAGGGGAATGGACCCCAAAGACCAAAAAACCAATTAATAAAACCATTTGGATTCCCCCACACTCGGGATAATAAAAAAAAAAAAAAAACGTTTTTAGGGTTTACTGGCCACATGAAGTGACCCAGCCGAGTTGATATAGACTCAGCCAACCGAACCGGTTCGACGGCGGAGTCGCAAATTTTTTTACCAGCTCAGACCAACTCGGCCGAGTCGGTTCCGAGCCTGCCGGATTTTAAAACACTGTTTTGCCTAGCTAGACCCACAGATATACCATGCACTTGGTAGCTGACCCAGGATTTGTAGGATGATGTGGCATCACCTACACCACCATCGAAGCCTTTACAGATGATATACAAGCATCTTCGACTCATTTGGAAACCCATGAGGTTATTATTGTGCCCCCTGCACCCACTAGGAGCACCACAGGTTTATTGTTTGGAGAACAAGGGGCCAACCCCTTGTCCATCACTTTTGAGGGTCCTATTCTTCATTATGGCACCTATGGACCTCATCAGGCCTCTTGGAGGGCCCTACGACATGTATTATTTATCATTTGACCTCTTAAGAGGCTTATTATTTCATTTGTGATCTATTTTGGTGGGCTTGTCACCAAAAGTTAGGTTATTAACACATTATTTTATTTTTGGGGCTTATGTTGGCCTAAGAGAGTAATTCAAACTCCTCATTAGTGTATAAATACAAGTGAGATGAGTTCATTCTCTCATCATCACTTTGGATTGGATCTCTTTTCTCTCTTGAGAATTTCGCACTTGTTCTTGGAGGATGAATTTTGATGTTTGGACTTGGTTTATCTTATCTTGGAGCTTCTCTATTGTCAAATTGTTGATGGTTGGATATATTCTATTACCTAAGAAACCGGATTCGTCCAAAACCCTTGACGAATCGCGAATCGGTCGAATCGGACACGATTCTATGCGGACTCGTGTCAAGATTGCAGGGCACGTCGTGTCCTATTGTGACACGTCGTGTCCAGTAACGTGCCCGAATTTCCAAATCGTGTCTCGACATTTTATGACGAGTCCTGGTTTGCGATTCGTTTTGAGGGTTTGCGATTCGTTTTGAGGGTTCGGAACACCTGCTAGGTTAAAAAGGGGCGTGTCTCTCTCAGCTCATTCAGTCATTCTGCAAGGTAGTTGGCAAAGGATTGCTTTGTTGCAGCGAGGAGCGGACTGCCCAACGTCCACAGTCCACCCAACGTCCAGTTTAAACTTCAGGTAAGTAGTGCGCGTCCACCAGATTGAAATCTCAGATAACGGCGTAACGCATTTGAGCATTTCTTAAATCTTTGTATCAGGCTATCAGCCTATCAGGCATTTTAACATAAATCATAAATGTGGTTCACGGTTCCGGGTTCATCTTTGTATCTTTGTATCTAGGCACAGCCGCACAGGCATCGTTAAAATCACCATTCGGATTTGAAAACAATAGATTCATTTAACTGTTTATTCAAAATCACGTGGCTGTGCAGAACAGATTTTAATTTTTGTATGATGAAAAGATAGCATAAGTTTCTAATATAAAAAGAATAAAACCTCCGGTTACAACCTTCAATCGCCACCATGAAAGCCGTGAATGAGCATCAAGTTAGCACGTTTTGTCATGCTTCTATATAGATGAGTCGATGCTAAATTTAGTTTCTAAAGTTTTAGTATTTGTAATCATTTTGTAAATAAAAAATCCGTGTTCAACATTTAGACCCTTCATTCATATCCAGTTGATACGATTTGCAAAAATTAAAAACCCGTGTGGTTGTAAACCCAAACATGTGATTGGCTTCGGGATATTATACATATGTTGTGATTATCTTTAAGTTTAGGTAAATAGTTTCGTAATATATTTAGACTTTTCAAAGTTAAATTATAGATTGAGATACGTGAAACTGAAGAGTGTTCATTCATGTTGTAATTTTACAGTTAATGGTAGTATTATCTCAGGCTTCAGCATTGTCTGTATATAGAGCTTATCTCACAGTATATCGATCTACCTCGGTATATATACATGTTTGTGTGTCAGTGTATCGATCTATATCGATCTACAGCAGTTTGTTCATTTAAATTTTTACAGCAGTTTGTTCATTTTTTTTACAGGTTGAGGTAACATGGCTCAATCAAAGGCAGCAAGGAAGGGCAAGAATGTCATGGGTAGAGATGCCCTTCCTCCCCCAATATCATCAGAGTCTGCTGCAAGTAATGTTGAGGGAAGAGGACTTAAAGACAATGAAAAATATCCATTGTGGAAATATGTCACAAGAGAGGATGGGCCAAACAACAAGGGAAAGGGAGGAGGCAATGTGCAATGGAAATGCAACTTTTGTAACATTTCTTTCAAAAGCACATATTACCGTGTGAAATCACATTTGTTGGCTATACCTGGTTGTGGGATTGGATCTTGTAAAGTTATTACTTCACAAAAGAGAAAAGAATTGGAAAAGGAGGCCAATGTTGGTATGGAACATGTGGCACTGGCTTCAAAATCAAAAGCACCCAAGGGCAAGAATGAAGACCCCCTTCCATTTTTGAGGAAAGCCACCACCAAATTTCCATTTGAGAGTTCTACTTCTACTGGGGACAAGCATTAAAAAGAAGATCACTTGGTCCAATGGACAGGATTTTCCAAAAAGAGAGACGGGAAGAGCTTGATCTCACCATTGCCTTCTTCTTCTATCAAAACTTCATATCATTTAATGTTGCACGTTCACCTTTATTTGTTGAGATGTGCCGAGCTCTAACTCAAGGGGCTCCAGCAGGGTATGTGCCTCCTGGGTCAGAGAAGCTGAGAACCACATTGTTGACGAAGGCAAAAAAAGAGGTGCAAAAAATGCTCGAGCCTATTATGGCATCAGGGCCAACATCTGGGGTTAGCATTGTTTCTGATGGATGGACAAATCCAGCACGACACCTAATCATCAACTTCATGGTGTCTTCCTTGAATGGTCCAGTTTTCCTGAAAGCAGTGGATACACTTGGCGAATACAAGGATGCACAATTTATGGGTGAGTTATTTATTAGAGTTGTTGAAGAGGTAGGTGTTGATTCTTGTGTGCAAATCATTACAGATAATGCACCTGTTTGCAAGGCGGCTGGCATGATTGTGGAAGCTAAATATCCACAAGTGTTTTGGACACCTTGCATTGTCCATTCATTGAACTTAGCACTGAAATCCATTGCTTCTGATGTGCTTTGGATTGGAAGCATTATTGAGGATGCAAGACATATCCGTAACTTTGTGCAAAATCATACAAATGCCCTCACTATCTACAAGGAGTACAACAATCTATCATTGTTGAAGATTGTTGATACACGGTTTGCATCTTCATTCATGATGTTGAAGAGGTTGAGGGAGGTCAAGACTGCTCTTGGGTCCATGGTTATTTCTGAGTTTTGGTCTTTTTGGAGAAAGACAGATCAGGCAGCCTCTAAAAGAGTGAAGGACACGGTACTAGATGATGCTTGGTGGGAGAGGGTAGATCTAATTATTCGGATCATGGACCCTATCATCTCTTTGCTTCGAGTTGCAGATACAGACAAACCCATCCTAGGAGAGGTTTATGAGGGATGGGATTCCATGATTGAGTCTGTGAGGAGCATTATTCTATAGAGTGAGTGCCCCCAATATGAGACATCACCAGAGGCCTTCTGCGATACCATACATGATATTCTTGTCCGCAGATGGGACAAGAATTGTACACCTTTACATTGTTTGGCTCACTCATTGAACCCCAAATACTACAGCCATGAGTGGCTGAATGGTGGACTTTCCCGCAGATTCCCTCCTCACATGGATGGTGAAATCTCACAGGGGAGGAAAGAGGCATTGAAGCGGATTTATCAGGATAGTACATTGCTTGCTGAGGTGGAGGATGCCTTTGCAGAGTTTTCCACTGGCACTGGTCGATTTGGAGGTTATGATGTGATTAGAGACAGGGGGCTTAAGAAGCCCTACTCTTGGTGGGCAAATCATGGGGCAACAAGCCCTCCTCTTCAGCAGTTAGCCATGAGGCTCCTCTCTCAGGTGACTTCATCCTCTTGTTGCGAGAGGAATTGGAGCACATATGGGAATTTGCATACTGTGAAGAAGAGCAGGCTTGAGCAGTCCAGGGCAGAGACAATGGTGTATGTGCACACCAACCTTCGTCTTATTTACAGGCAGAGGGAAGAGTGGTTGAGGGGAAAGACAAAGATGTGGGATGTCTTTCCTGATGATATGGGTTTGGACACCACTGTTGAGTTGGCATTGGCCAACATGGATCTTGGTGATCCAGTGCTAGACCCTATTAGTTTTGATGACTTAGAGGGGTCAACCTCCATACCAGCAGATGCAGAGGCGACTATGGATACAGGGGAGGAGGAGGATGCAGAGGAGAGCAGTGGGGACCATGATGATGGGGACAGTGATGATGATTCTGATGCTGATTGATGCCTTGAGGCTTGTATACCTATAGTTGTTTTATATTTTCTATTTCTATTTGCCATTGGCATTGCACCAACACTACCTATGTAACAGATTTTGATTTGATGACTTAATGAGAAAACTACAGTTGTCAGTGTGTTTATCTTACTATCTTGTAGTTGTAAGTTGTCTTTCAGTTATGAATTATGAATCATGATTTAAATTTTTAATAGATTTATCATTTATGTGACCAGTACCACTGACAATTATTTGAATTTTGTATGTACTATGCATGCTAATAGCTATAGATGAAGATCTATGTTTGAAATCAATAAATTTGTATCATTAATTAAAATTTGTGTAAGAAATATGCTAATATCTAATTTTTAATATATATATATATATATATATATTTTTAATAAAATAATATATAACGTGTCCTGTTCCGGGGGTCAGCGTGTCCCGAATCCGACACCACGAATCCCGAATCCTACGTGTCCCGAATCCCCGTGTCAGGTGACTTAGTCTATTACGTGTAAATACATGCTTTTAATGCTATTCTTATTTTACTTTGTCATATACATTGGATTGGGAATTTTGCTATTTTTAGGGCTAATTGTTGCATGCATTTACTGCTTAAATTGTGGAATTTTGTCTCTATATAGCATCTCTCAATGTATGGGCCATGTAATTTTGAATGAAATTTCCTAGGGATAATTCTATCAATGAATTCATCTTGATAAGCCATCACCTTTTGCAAGTCGAAGTATAAAGTTGTAAGGTTGCTTCCCCTTGCCCTAGAAGACAAGCGAAGTAGTCTTAAGGCCTCCTTGACCAAGAAACAAGGTCCTCATTCATATTTATCCTAGACTCCATTCTCCCAAGACTAAGGCACTGATCTACCAAGAGGTGGTCACTCAAAAATCAACTCTTTTTCACCTTCTTCTAGGTCTAGCCAAGTTGGGTCAACTAGGGCATCACTTTCCCAACAAAGTAGCCCTCCAAAAAATTCGATCTCCTACCCTCTCCTACGATGGTTTGTCCTCAAGGCCTCCTTTAATTTTGAAGCCATTCCGACAGCTCCGAAATTAAACTCTGCCCTGGCATTCCCAAGGCTAGTGCCTCGTAGGATCAACTTGATACCTTTAAGTGAAAATTCTTGCTTTGGTCCTTTCCCCCTCCTTGTCCGGGTCAAGATAATTATTGGTTGCTAAATTCTTCCTCCTTAACCTAAGCTGGGTCCACTTAGTCCTGTGTGGTCCCACACCTTTGAAAAGTCAAAACTTCAAGAACTATTCAGGAGGTCAAGTTCAATAAGGATTTTAGGATTGGGAAACTCCTTCATAAGGCATATTCCTCTAAACTTAACCCTCAAGTCCTCACCTCCTCCTAAAAAATTTTGTACCTTGCTTGACAAGTAAAAAAGCTCTATTCTTAAAACCCCTTCTAGGAAAAGGATTACAAGGGTCACTTCACATCCATTGGTCGATTTATCCTTTACAAGTGACCTTCTATATATACCTAGTATCCTCCCATCAGTGAAAGTCTGTAAAGAGTAGGGAGTCTTAGCTGAGGTGACAATGGGCTAAGCCTCCATCGTTGCCCTTTGATCTAGCAGTTGCCCTTTAGGAATCACTTTTATGACCCCTGCTAGTTTGAGCAGTAATAGGTTCGTCGTGCTATGTTTGTAAATCTATTGAACTAACCAACCGTGACCATTTTGGTTGTGCATGGTTGTAATCGTCGTTGGCATTTGCTACTGACCATAATTATTGGCGGTCATTCACCTGTCCATATTTAAAACACAACAATGATTTTAATAAAATCATCAGCTATTATAATAACCGCGTTGAAATTGTTACAAACAGTTACCAAACAACAGTTTAAAATTTGTCGATGTTTCTACCGCTAATTGTCACCGGTTCATATTTGGGTTGGCGGTTATCCGTTGGCCACATAACATATTATATGGTTTGACCATTAGTTATGTGCCATTGCCGCTTGTTGGCATTTTATAATGTCGACTATTATTTGGTGATATAAACCTTTGCCACTTTTAAACATCTGTCGGATTTTGTTGACTGTCTGGTGTATGGGGTTGGACCATCGGGGTCGCTCGACAGGAGAGGGTTCGACTCTCGCCGACATCTCTCTCTACCAATTTCAATTCAGACCTCCGCAATTTTTGAAAACCACTACCAAATTGATTGACCGAGCCAATTTGGCCGCCAAGTGGGTGCCACATGGCACCATTTAGTTGGGCCACATGGCCCCACACCATTGGGCCATGTGTCCTACCAACTTTAGCAGATATCGCCAGATTTGGCAATTCTGCCAAGTTTAGTGTGTCGCTACATTTAGCTAGAGGTCTCGCCATATTGAGCTGAAGTCTGCCAAATTTAGTCGAACTACCAAATTTATCAGAGCCCTAAATTTATCAGTTGCTCTGTTAAAAACTGTCCTTGGGCCAACCTTGACCATAACTTTGACTGGCAATAACTCCCTCGTATGAAGTCACAGTGAGGCATCATCTGCGCCGTTGGAAAGTTTGCAAGAAGCTCTTTGATCTGGTCTTGGTTTTGATGCAGTATAAAGACTTTGAATTTTTACCCTTAAGGGATCCACTTGGATCATTTCAAGGATCTTTAACCTAGATTTGTTCAAAAACGTCATTCTTGATCAAGATCAAAGATGAGCCTACTCAAGTGGAAGTCTTAAAACAAAAACATAGTTACAAAAGGATGGCTAGCAATACAAGAGTTAAGATTGAGAATTTTTACGGCCAGAATTTTGAGCTTTGGGAGCTTAAAATGGAGGATCTTCTCATAGATTGAGAACAGTGGATCATTATGCATCCCAATATGCCTTCAATTGGAATGTTGACAAAGGATTGGGAGAAACTCAAAAGGAAGGCAAGGAGCATGATTCGACTTTGTCTTGCAAATTCAATGTTGTTGAATATGTCAAGGGAAAACAATGCCAAGAAACTATCAGATTAGTTGGGAAACTTATACCAGGGGAAATTTCCGGTTAACAAGTTGTTTCTTCATAAGAAACTTTATGAGGATCAAAAAGGGTTTGTCGGTCACAGAACACCTTCATACATTTAATATCGTGATAATTCAATTATAAAGTGTGGATATCTCCATTACAGAAGAAGAAAAATGTATCAGTCTACTATATTCTTCACCAAACTCTTGAGATAGTCTAGTCATGGCTATTGGAAGTAATACGACCACACTGACTCTTGATGATGTGGTGGCATCTCAATTATCAAAGGAGATGAGGCAAAGAAACATGGAAGGATCGACCAAAGATGCTCGATCAGTGAGGAGGGCAACCAGTGGACAAACGTAAAGGTAAATTCTCCAAAGGAAGATCTAGATCAAACGGAAGACCAAAGTCTCTACTAAGTCAACAAGAAGATGTTGAAAACGTGGTAAAGCGAGACATTATAAAAGAGACTGCAAGTGGAATATTGCAGAACAAAACAAGGTATCTAACAACCAATTGATTGAAGGGAGAACTTAGAATGGAGGACAAGTGCACTTAGCTTCAACTAGTACAAATTCAAATCACGAGGCATACTCGATCGGCTCAGGAACATTCTATCATATGACAACCCACAGGGAGTGATTCTGCAAGTATGAAGAATATGAAAGAGGAGATGTCTACCTAGGGGATGAATCAGCAACCAGGATAGTCAATCAAGGTTGAGTTCAACTAGTGTTGAAGTACAATTACAATAGAACATTGTCGAGAGTACTACATACTCCAGGTTTGGCTAGAAACCTAATATCTATTAGTTGAATGGGTGATGCACTTATACATACTGTATTCAAGAAATATTCATGCAAAATGGTTCGTGGAGCAATGGTGTTGATGAGAGGTGTTCAAACTGGAACATTGTACAAGTTGTTGGGTCACAGGAATGCAAGTGGATGCAATAGTGCAATAGTCTCTAACACCGATAGGTCAATCTCTTGTCTAGTCGACAAAACCATGTTTTGGCATCAAAGAATGGGACACGTTGTAGAGACAGACTTCCATTTATATAAAGCAAACGTATGGTCAAAGGTTTGCCTAGTAACTCTCTAGAAGTTGATTTCTATGAACATTCTATTTATGGGAAACAAAATTGTGTTACGTTTCCATCTGGTGCTACAAGGACAAAAGGAATTTTGGAGCTAATTCATATTGATGTGTTTCGGCCAATACCAGTGCAGTCACTAGGTAACTCCATATATCATCTATCTTTCATTGATGATTTCTCCGGGATGACATGGTTATATTTCCTAGAGAAGAAACCAGAGGTTTTCGAGAAATTTCAAGAGTTCAAATCTCTTGTGGAAACCAGACAAATAGGAAGATAATGGTGTTGAGAACTGACAATGGAGGTAAATTATGTGGTAAAGAGTATGAGCAATTTTGCAAATAGCATGGGATAGTACATATACGACTACTCAATACACTCGACAGAATGGAGTTCCCGAAAGGATTATCAGAATGTTGATGGATAAGGCAAGAAGCATGCTCAGCATGTTGGATTAGCACAAGAAGTCTTGATGAAGGTAGTTAACACTGCATGTTACCTTGTGAATAGGCCTCCATCATCAGCATTGATCAACAAAACTCTATATGAAGTACAATTTGGTAAAAAACCATCACTAACAATCTTAGGTTCATTAGTTATGAGGTTTTTGTCCACATCCCAAAGGAGAAGAGGACAAAGTTGGATAACAATGCAGTCAAATATATTTTCATTGGCTGCAAGGATGGAACAAAAGGATATAAGTTGTGGAATGCAGTGACAAGGAACACAACTTATAATCAAGTCGTGATCTTTGTTGATTTATGTTTCTTGGGAGGTACTCCACAACCCTAGGTACTGAGTTTGTGTGAGTTTGCACCACAAAAGGGCTTTGTGGGCGAAGTACCCAAGAAGTGGGTTTTGCACCCAAAGTTGTGGGTGCAAAACCAAGTTTGATTTTGATGGTTTGACCATTGTTGCAAGTGAAGCACCCTTAAAGGAGAAAGGGGGTCCTAAGGCAACCATGGAGCCTTTGATCAAATGGAGAAAATAATTTGTATTTATATGAGATGGGCTAATTGATGAAATGTTCAAGTCGGCTTGGCTTAAAAAGTGCCCTTTGGAGGGCTAGTCGTTGCACCAAGGGAAACATATATATAAGAGAGGCAAGTCATTTGATCAAAGCACATCACAAGTGCAAGCATCATGGGAGAAGGACTTATGATCTGGCCACAGCCTATAGGAGCAAATCCAAGGGAGGAAAGAATGAGTTTCTTGGCATCTCTTTTTGTGTTTGGATAGGTCGAGTTAGGCAGCTTGCTGGCCGAGTTTGGAGAGACAAGTTTGCACAATTTTGTGCACGTTTTGATGGCCTAATTCTTTGTAACAAGTCGAGGTTTATCTCTGAGATTTTCAGGTAGAGTCAAGCCCCTATAATGTTGTTGGACAGTGCTCTTGTAACGTGAGATTAGGGCAGTAAGCAAGGCTACAATGATGAAGTATAGTGCAAGAGATCAGGCCTAGAGGTGAAGGGTTTGCACAGGTATTGAAGTGGTTTGGAGGCCGAGTTGTAGCGCTGACGTATAGTTGTACAGGTGCCCTAACCAAGTCCAAAAAATTTAGATCTGATGCATGCACAAAACCAAGTATTGAGGACAAAAGTGACGTCCTAGAGATATGTTGTTTGTTCTTCTCAAGTTGATGTTGTCTGGCCATCTTTGGAGTAGCAGAGAGGCAACTAGTGGGCAATGGTAAAGACCCTATGTGCTGGACTCTTTGAAGGAAGAAAGAACAACTAGAGGGCAGATTGTGTTGGGCCAAAGTTCAGTGACATAAAAGGAGTCATGATCATTGATAGTGGAAGATTATGGAGCTAAAGATGCAGTTGCAGTGATTAGAGATTGGAAGGCAAAGGACCCGCTAGACGTGTTCAAGGTACGTGGACTGAAAGGGTTGTGGAGTGCTACATCAACAAGTAGGTCAAGTGTACTTTGTTCAAGGTAAATTGATCATCAAAGTTGTTGATACCAAGCCCTATTTGTTGTCTTGTATCAAGGCTGATTGTAAGGGCCATGATCCTCAACACGAGAGCCCTAATATTGTTGTATTAAAGATTTGTAATATAATAAGTGTTGGGTTAAAATTATGTCTTGTTTACTAGCTAATTCACTGTTGTGTTAATTTTGTTGTGCAAAGTAAAAGTGTTGTGGCATTTGAGTGTGTTTGTGTTCGAGATTTTAGACTCAAACCATATTCTTGAGTGTCATGGAAAAATCAACATGGTATCAAAGCTACTTTGAAGGGCCAGTGAATCAGAGTGTGCACAGCATACAGCTCAAGAGGGAGTTGGTTCCATTGTTATTGAAGGACTAATAGCAATGGCGAAGTTGTCAATTGGTCTGCGATATAAGGATAGGTTGGATGGGTTATCTAACTATAGTCTGTGGAAGGAAAGGATCAAGTGGGTCTTGATGATAAACAAGATCTATCATTTCGCTGACAAAGAGATCAAGAAGCCAACTAACCCTAAGGAATTGGAAGTGTATGAGGAGTTGGATACGAAGGCAAAGTTGATCATCCTAGATGGTGTCAAAGATTATTTGATACCTCATCTATCAGGGAAGAGCTTTGCCCATGAGATGTGGAAATTTCTTCAAGATCTGTTCCAGAACAAGAACGAGAACCAATTGTTAGTATTGAAGGATAAGTTGAAGAGCACCAAGATGTCGAATGGAGGAGTGGCCCCATATCTGACGAGATTGTCTCAAGTCCAAGATGAACTTGCTACCATCAGTGAGACTGTTGCAGATTCTGAGATGGTTAGGAGTGCTTTGAAAGGGTTTACCGAGGAATGGAAGACCTTCATCAAAGGGATCGTCACTCGAGAGAAGTTGCCAAACTAGAACAGGTTGTGGGATGACTTCATTCAAGAGGAAAATTGAGGTGAGGACCTTCATAAGAAGAAGAATATTTCATATGAAATGTGACTCTTGCAAGGAGAACGAAGGGCAAGGCAAAGAAGGACTTGAGCAAGTTGAAGTGTTTCAGTTGTGGCCCATGTTGCTTGGGAGCGGGAGCGGGAGTGGGGAGCGGGAGCGAAAACGGGAGTGAGAGCGACCATTTTCAGAAGCTTCGGGTTTGGGAGCGAATCCGGGAGCGATTTTTTAAAAATATATATATATTTTATATTTTTTAATTGTTGATACTTATATGTCAACAAAAACATGTAGAATGATCAATTAGACATAAAAAACATAAAAAAACATAGATTGATCATTGAACCATATCACATCAATCATCTAGAAATTATAATCGTCATCAACCATGTCCACAAGTTAGTAAAATACATATTACCACTGCAACATATTGAGTCTCATGAATCATGATTCATCAAATTCAATCTTAAAGTTTCAACTTCAAGCTTTCAAAATTGCAAATTCAATAACATTTATCATCATTGATCACCAAAGTTGTACTTGTAAGCTAAGCTTAACCATTACAAGAAGTAATATCTAAGATATTTCTAAGTCCTAACTTCTCACTGTTAACATGATATGAAATGTTATAAATTTATAAAATGAAACATGAATAATGAAATGAAATGAAACAACTTTAGTCTTTCACGAAGCATCATATTCATAATTCACAATCATTACCAATGAGTTATAATTGCCAAGGCCCAACTTCAAACTTCAAATTTTCATTGTCACAGTGATATATTGTTTACAAAAAATATCATTATGATATGAAAGAGTCAAGAGTCAAGAGTCAAGGACTCAAAACTCAACAGTTATGAAAACTAAAGTCTAATAGAAACTAAAAAAGACAAGTAAACTGTAAATCTACATGTGGCCCTTGCCACGAGAGTCTCCAGGAGTATAAGCAGGTCGTGGTGGTCTTCTAGGAGTCTCCCGCACAGACCGACGACCAGAACTAGAACCTCCACGTGAGGGTGTAGATGGAGGTGGCGACAGCAAAGGAACAAGACTCGGGCCTCGAGCACTGCTACTGGATGGTGGAGGTGGAGGTGGAGGTGGAGGTGGCATGGCTGCTTCATCTTCATCCCTTACAAGTTCCTCTTCCAGTTCTTCAATATGTACAACGCCATCCTCCAAATTGTCATCCTCTGGGTGATTGTCCGAAATTTTATATGTGGGATCCTCATAAGCCCGATCACAGTAATGACTCAACAACCTCAAGTTGTAGTGCACATAAACCAAGCTTTCTGCTCGGTTTTCATTGAGTCTGTTTCTTTTCACATTATGTATGTAGTTGTAGGTGCTCCAACACCTCTCTGCAGAAGAAGTATTTACAACCTGTGAAAGAACTTTTTTTGCCAATTTTGGCAAAAGTCCGTGGCCGCCATATGTTTCCCACCATGTGAGAGTATCAAATCTATCTTTGTCGTCCATTGCATGGAAGTTACCATACAAACCAGTGCCATTGAAGTATCTGCCTATTTCAAAGCGCACAGCGGCACATTCCTCCCTGTCAGGTACCAACTTTTCTAATGCTTCCAAATATCCTTTAGTTACCTCTGGATCTAAATGGGGTTTGGTCCTAACCCCACCCCCTGCTGCAGGTTGGCCCAACCAAGATGTAGAGTAGTATTTTGGCGTAAGGATATACGCCAAGCAATGTAGTGGAAGATTAAGCCTATTCCACCGTTCACACACACAATCATGAATCAGTTTGTACAAGTTGGGATCTCTATTATGAACAATATCTTTTATTTCCCCCAACATGGTATCCATTTGCTCATACACCTCACCAATCACTGGTTTGTCTGTATCTGCAAACCGAATCATGTGATAAATTGGCTTGGTGAAATCAAAAACCTGCCTCACACTTGTCCAAAACTGCCCATCAAGAGCGGCCTCCTCCACCATTTCAAAACCTCCCATGTCAACTACATTTGTAGCCCTTTCCTTTAATACCTGCCAATGTGGACTTGATACCATGCTAGCTAATGCCTCTCTTACCTTCAAAAGGCGCCTGAAGGTGAGGTAATAGCTACCAAATCTGGTCTTCGCAATCTTCAACAACTCCAATCTCGAGTGACTGCGGAAAAGGCCATGGGTATTGCTATGATTTGTAATGAATTTTATCATTTGTTTGTCTTTCTTGTACAAATCACCAATCCATTGGTATTGTTCATTTTTGTTCTTGACAATATCATGCAACAGAAGGTTCAATGTGTGAACCAAACATCCAGACCAAAATATGTTGGGGTATTTATCCTCAATAATTGCTCCCGTTGCCTTACAATTAGGAGCATTATCAGTGATGACTTGGATGACATTGTATGGGCCAATACGCTCAATTGTTTCAAGTAATGCTTCTGCAATGTTGATGGCGGTCTTGAACTTGTCTGAGTAATCATGTGCAGTTAGAAAGATGGGACCACTAACAGACACAGCAAGAACACTTATCAATGGCTTGCCTTTTACATTTGTCCATCCATCAGATACAATGGACACCCCATGGTCAGTCCAAGAACTTGTCATTCTATTCAAAGAATGTGATATTTTTGCTTTTTCATGATCAAGGCCAACGGTTCTTGCCTTGTCATACCCAGGGCTCTTGTATCCTTTAGGGGCATCATTTATGGCAGAAACCATTTCGTGCCAATAAGGTGAGCGAAGAACATTGAATGGTATCCCACATGCATAAAGAAACCTGTAAACCTTTGAATCCACATCATTCCTACACCCCTCATCAAGGAAATCTGATATGGTTCTACGCCTTAAAGATGATGACCCTGTGCCTCCATATCCATTGCCTTGGGAGGATGCTGAAGGAGTTCTTTGTGATTGTGAGCTTGGTTCAAAGAAACCCCTTGATTTTTTTGATCTGTATTGGGCTTCCTCCTCTTCCCTTATGTATTTGGCTCTATCAGCTGCTGACACCGCTGTACAAGTTTTGATTCCTATTTGTTTGTCTCCATCCCATGGCCTTTTCCCGCACATGTGTCTTCTAGCACAGGTGTATAAACCTGTGTAATCAGTGTTGCAATGGGGGCAATGAAATTTAGTGGTTCCACCCCCTCTCCCTGTTTCAGCCCTGTTAACATATTTCCACAATGGAGTTTGGTCTTGTTTAGTTTTTTGAGGGTCATGTTCACCCTCCTCCAGCTCCTCCTCACCGGGGTTTTCACCAATTTGACTTTTCTCCAGCTTCTTCATCCCCCTCTTCAGTTTGGCCCCTCCTTTTCCTACTCTCCAGCACCATAATAACCATAAAAGGGACCAGGAAGAGGAAAATGCCAAGAGATATAGCCAGGTCCATGGTGTTTGATGTTTGTAGGGTTTTGATTATTGAATCTGCAAATTAATTCAATTTATTGGGATTAATTAATTTAATTTATTAATTTAATTTAAATTCATGATTTTTAAACTCAATAACTAAATTAAATTAACTAAATTACTACCTAACTAAATTAAACTAACTAAACTAACTAAATTACTAAGTTACTTACCTCTGCAGGCTTGCTCCTCGCACCTCGGCACTTGCTCCTCGCTCCTCAGCACTTGCTCCTCGCTCCTTTGCTCTTGATCTTGCTCCAAGCTCTTGCTCAATGAAGTGATAATGAAAATTTTTTAGGCCATTGGGCTTTTAAAACCACAAAAAAAATTCAAATTCAAATTTTTTTTGGCGTCTGCGAAAATTTTTTCCGCCGGATCGCTCCCGACGCCCGTCGAAACGCTCCCGGAGCGTTTTTTAATGCCCGGGAGCGATCGGGAGCGATCGCTCCCGGGCGTTAAAAATCGCTCCGGGAGCGACGGAGCGATCACTCACTGCAATGCTCCCGAAAATGGCAGGGAGCGCAAATTTTTTTCGGGAGCGATTTTGGGAGCGCGCTCCCGAGCCACTCCGGAGCCGCTCCCGCCCAGAGCGCGATTCGGGAGTGGGTTCGAGGGGGGGGGGGCGCTCCCCCGCAACTATGGTTGTGGCGAATATGGTCATTATTCGACAAAGTGTCTGAAGATGAAGAAGGGAGACAATGAGAATAAGAAGGGGAAGGAAATAGCAGGTGTCACTGCTTCTTTTGAGCTGGATGACCTCTCGAGAAGGTTGGAGGGCGAAGATTTTGCTCTGGTATCTCATTTCTCCTAGAGTATCATCAATGAGATTGCACGGTACGTGGACAGTGGTGTGTCAAAGCATATGACGAGTTCGCGTGATGTGTTTGGGACTCTTACTAAGTGGGAATCGAAGTTGCACGTCGTGGTTGGAGACAAGAGTCGAAAAGAGATCAAAGGATCAAGTATTGTACCATTTAGGATGGAGTCAAGTTAGTTGTTGCAAGTTCAAGACGTATTGTTTATACCGAAGCTTAGATATTGTTGAAGAATGTAACTAGTGTCGATCTTCATAATTGTATTTAAGTCATGATGTAATGAATTTATCAAAAGAAAGAAAAAAGAAATTTTATTATTAAAGAAATTGACTTATTAAAGCATGGGTTTTATGCTTGGGTCAATTGTTTTTAGGTCAAAGTCTTCATTGAAGACTTCTAGGGTTTATGTCAAATGTCCTTGTCCGTGTCATAATGTAAAGGACCCTTCTTGGGCTTTATTTGTCAAGAAAGAAATTCATTTTATTGTAAAATAGGTCAATTAGGCCTCCTCCACCAAGTCAGCCTCAAGAAAGGACAAGTCAGCCTCAACAAGGGAATTCGACCTCACAAACTCACTATATATTGGAGCAACTCGACTCATTTGAAAGTGCATCTCTCACAAGTTCGAATTGCAGTACCTGGAAGCAGAAAAAGTGCTAAGTTCAAGAAGGAAGCTAGAATCAAAGTTTTTGGGTCTCTCTCTCCCTCTCTCTCTCTCTCTCTCTCTCATGTGCAACAGAATTTTTAAGTTGCACCGAAGTTGTGAAGTTGCATTGAAGCTATGAAGTTGCATCAAGGTCGAAGTTGTGAAGCTGCATCAAGGTCGAAGTTGTGAAGTTCCATCAAGGTCGAAGTTGTGAAGCTACTAGGTTGAAGCTACTGAAGTTGTTAGATAGAAACTGCAATCCTAATGTTCGGTCAAGGTTCAAAAGCCAGGGATCGAAATTTTGGGTTGAAGCTGCATTTAAAAAGTTGGCACTTGGTAAATTTGGAAGGGATCATCTATGAGAAGGAAGAGCTAACTTGGTGGAGGAGGAAGGTCTTTTGGTCTATGGACTTGGTTTATCTCAATTTGAATCTAATGAAGGAAGAGTTCTGATTGGGTTTTCCCCTATAAAGGGGTTTTATCCCTGGCTAAGTACCTACATATGGTGTCCTTGATCTTCATGTTTTTACTTTGATGATTGCTTGATGAGAAGAAAATAAAAGAAGAACATAAAGAAGTTAATAAGAACATAAGAATATCACAAGTAATTATCAATATAAGAAAATCTTTCTGCTCTTTCGATTTTTCAACATGGTATCAGAGCTAAGGTGAAGAAGGAAGAAAAAGGCAAGTTGAAAATCTATTAGGGAAAAGGAGATCAAAGGAAGGTCATTAAGAAGGATCATATAAGGAATTAAGCCTACTAACTACAGGAATTATGTCAAACTCAACGAAGGGAGAAAACAAACTAGGAACCTCCAACTATAGGGCATGGAAAAAGATGATAGATCTCATCTTCGAAAAGAACAAAGTTTTAGATCTTGTTCAAGGAAAAATCAAGAAGCCTACAAATGAAGCAGAGAAAGCAAAGTTCAAAGAAACCGAAATCTTGTTTATGAACCTAATAGTGGATGGAGTTAAATACAACCTAATTCCATACATATCCAACATAGATTCCACTCAAGAAATGTATGAGGCTCTCTCCAAATTATTCACCATCAAGAACATTGGTCAAATAGCAAGCCTCAAGAATGAATTAAGAACTATTAAGATGACGAAAGACGATACTGTGTCATCCTACTTTATAAGGATATTTAGAATCAGAGATGAACTCCAAGAAATAGATGAAGTTGTCCCAGAAAAAGAGCTCATAATTACTGCTCTTCTAGGACTACCAAAATCTTGGAGTGCCTTTGCATCAGGACTTAACAGTTGGAAGGATACTCCAACATTTGAACAAATGTGGAATGCATGTAGTCAAAAAGAAGCTCAAATATCATTAGTAAACAACAAAAAGGAGGACGAAGAAGAAAACACCTCCAATGCTTATTCTCCTCATCACAAGAAGAAAGGAACTTTCAAGAAGTTCAAAGGACCAAAGAAGAAAGTGGACCTATCCAAAATTGAATGTTACAACTTTCATAAGATCTGTCATTATAAGAATCAATGTCCTGAGAATCCAAGAAATAAGAAGAGAGATAGGGATCAAGCAAATATTGTAGGTGAAACTCCACCTAAGAAGAACAAAACTGAGGAATCGAAAGTCAAGGACTTATACTACTAAGTCCTCTCCTACATATCCTTCTTAGTCTTGTATTGTTTTCCTTCATATTTGATTTCTAGAGTTTGTAGGTCTAACATGTCTCCTTAGAACATTTTTGAATAATTTTGATAAGTTGTAGGTATTCCTCAAAAGGATTGGGCTAAGAGTGAGCCTTCACCATCTTACAAAAGATAAGTATTTTGTTCTCTATATCATCTTTTAACGTTTGGTTTCCTCCTCACATCAAGACTTGTTTATATTGTATACTAAAAACCTTTCTCTGTATATTTTCCTTGGTTAAGAAAGCTTGTTGAATGCTCAAGGGTTATGGAGGAGACTTCAAAGGATACACTTGAAGCAGGGTAGAAGTTCTATTGCAAAGTAATCCCTTCAACAATTGATGTCTTACAAGGTTTGTTAAGGAATAACTCAGAGGTATGTCTTAGAATATAAGCTTTGTTATAAAGTTCTCTTCATATAAAAGGTATGATCATTCTTCTTTTGAAATTTGCTTTACATCACTGACACAGTTATATCTAGGGTTTTGAATCACAAAGATTCTTGTTAGGGTGATTAATCATTAGATTGAATTAACCCTCATGATATTATTTGATCATTCTTTTGTAACCCTAACCTTTAGGGTTCACTATAAAACCCTAGCCTCTTGTTGCTAAGGGTATGTCAATATTGATTATGAAACCCTAGTCTACTTAGGGTTGTTATTCTTTTGATGTTTAGGTTTTGGTATTATAGAAACCCTAGTTCTTTAGGGTTTACTGTTAATGGCTAAATTATGTATTGAATCCCTATATCTTTAGGGTTTGATGAATAAGAGTGTATGAGCAAAACCCTTGCAGTAAGATCCTAGGAATGAAACCCTAGGTGTATATTCGTCGATCGAAACCCTCGCCTGGAGAAAAATTATTGTTTGTCTGACTTTGATGTATTGATGTTTGTCTCATGTGTTTACGTAGTAGGTATGAATGTTGACATAGGATGCTGGTACATAAATCCTAGATATGTATATGCTAGTACGCTAACCTAATTGTTGATATTTTATGAATTCTAGGGTTTGACCTAGTAGAGATTTATATTCTAGGATATAATGATATTGTTTTCCGATATGATTTAGTTTTTATGATAAAACCTAGGGTTTGCAACAAACCTCAGTAGAGTCTAAAATTGTTGAAACCTTAGATGTATAGTAGAATTGTTATTTGATTGAATTGTAGATATATAAGGCTTTGTGTCTAAGGGTTTGTGACAAAACTCTAGCAAGAGTTTGAAGTCTAGTATGTGTCTCTTGTTGATTATCAACCTAACTAGGTTTAGGTATTTAATATTTGATTGTTTTGATGCCTCCATTATATTGACACAATTTTGTTATAGTTAACTTCATGCTTACGTATATGTATTTTGGTTGTACTTGCTATTAAAGTTTTTGCAGGTACATAATCTTCAAGACAATGAAGATGTTCGTATAAGCATGATAAAGGAAGCTATAAGAATGATGATGATCAAGATGACCATGATGCCATAAGAAAAAAATAAAGCCTTGAAAGGATGAAGTTTCTCTGATATCATGAAATTGTTGATTTCCCTAAATTAAGAGGGAGCCTGGATAGAAGAAAGGGTATATCTCCCCAGTTGAGAGGGAGGGCATATTATGAAAGTGGGTACCGTGAAGTAAGAATGGAACCAAATGAATGAAAGTATTATAGATAAAAGTTCGTGATTCGTGAAGACTTGAGAAGTACTAAGGTTGTATTTGATGTTGCTAAAGAAGTGAAAGAATAAAGTTTTCGACAAGATGTATTTGAATAACTTAATGATGATATTAGCAACATCTGAATGATTGAGGACCCCGAAGGTTTGTTTTTACTTGTATATATATATATTTGAAAGTTTATCATTGATTGGGATTTGTGTTTGTACAAGTAGATCTCTCCATAAGAAGAATGAACACTTTGAAAGCATGCTTGGACACATGGATATATCTAGTTTAGTTTATAAGGAGAGGTGAAGCATCTAATGGCAAGATGCTTGGGAGGACATTTGGTCATCTTGTGTGTTGATGTCTAGATCCCGAAGAGGGAGGGTGGCATTGGTCATGGAGCTCCAACCATGGATATGCACCTAAATCCCTAGGTTGATGGTTAACGAGTAAGCCTGATGGTACCTAGAGTGGTTGAAAGCTTGAGTCCATCTTAGTTCCACCTGAATAGATTACCCTGGTCAGATATCTAGTCCGCAACACTTAGTGTGCTAGAATTCTTCATAGTTCATTTTTGAGATCTTCCATATACCTATATAAATATGTAATTATGAATACCTCCTTAGTTAAGAGGGCGTGTTGAAGGATGTAACTAGTGTCGGTCTTCATAATTGTATTTGAGTCATGACGTAATATATTTGTCAAAAAAAAAGGAAATTGAAAGCATGGGTTTTATGCTTGGGTTAATTGTTTTTAGGTCAAAGTCTCCATTGAAGACTTCTAGGGTTTATGTCAAATGTCCTTGTCCATGTCATAATATAAAAGACCCTTCTTGGGCTTTATTTGTCAAGAAAGAAATTTATTTTATTGTAAAATAGATCAATTAGACATTCTCCACCAAGTCGGCCTCAAGAAAGGACAAATCGGCCTCAACAAGGGAATTCGACCTCACAAACTCAGTATATATTGGAGCAACTCGACTCATTTGAAAGCACATCTCTCACAAGTTTGAATTGCAGTAGCTGGAAGCAGAAAAAGTGCAAAGTTCAAGAAGGAAGCTGGAATCAAATTTGTTGGCTCTCTCTCTCTCTCTCTCTCTCTCTTTCAAGTGCAACGAAATTTTGACGCTACATCGAAGCTATGTAGTTGCATCAAAGTTGACGCTGTGAAGTTGCATCAAGGTCGAAGTTGTGAAGCTGCTAGGTTGAAGCTACTGAAGTTGCTAGATAGAAATTGCAGTCCGAAAGTTGGGTCAAGGTTTTGACACTGGGGATCAAAATTCTTGGTTGAAGCTGCATTTAAGAAGTTGGCACTCGGTAACTTTGGAAGAGATCATCTATCAAAAGGAAGATCTGACTTGGTGGAGGAGGAAGGTCTTTTGGTCTAGGGTCTTGGTTTATCTCAATTTGAATCTACTAAAGGAAGAGTTCTGACTGGATTTTCCCCTATAAAGGGGTTTTATCCCTAGCTAAGTGCCTACATCTAGTGTCCTTGATCTTCACGTTTTTACTTTGATGATTGCTTGATGAGGAGAACATAAAGGAATAACATAAAGAAGTTAATAAGAACATAAGAATATCACAAGTAATTATCAATATAAGAAAATATTTTTGCCTTTCTGATTTTCTAACAGATACAACGTGTTGTCTATCTCAATGATCGAGTGGGAGGAGTTTGAGGTGATTTTCCAAGGTGGAAAAGCAAGAGTCAAGCCCAGGGGCTCTAACTCTGTTGGAGTTGTCATTGGAGTTAGGGAGCATGACCTATACCGACTGACGAGAAAGCCTATATATCATGAGCGGAAGCAAGTGCAAGTTCTTGAGGCTCAGAAGGAGCCAAGTTCTAGCGGGAATATGTAGGTTCAAAGGAGTATCCACAACCCAACAAGAGCTCATGGTCAGTTGGGAGTAAGGGGACTTCTATTGTTGGCAAGAAGGAACCATGGGATGGCATGAAGGCCTATCAGAACAGGAAGAAGAAGAAGGAGGCTTCTAGTGGCAAAGATGTTGAAATTTTGATGCTCTAGGGTGTTACAATCACTTAACTCCAAAACTTCTTTATGCTGCAAAATAAGTTAAATAATTGTAAATAGAACATAAACCATATAAACCATATGCACAATGGAAGACAACCAAGAACTCAATGAGACACAAAGAAGTTAGGTCAATGACCAGGGCAAAACCCACAAGGGGAAAACCCAACCAGATTCTTCTTCTATTAGAAATCAGCAGAGATACAAAGTACAATGAGAGAATGAAGAAGTTCACCCAAATCTGAAGAAGATCTCTAATAGCAGTAGCTGATGCAAACACTGAATCACTTTGGCTCTCCAAGATCTGCTCTTGCTCTTCAAGACTCTCTCTCTCTCTCTCAATCTTCCTCTAGACTCTCCAACTCTCTCTTCTCAAGTTTGAATTCTCCTCTCACAAGCACAAGTAAGTGTGTCAAGTGAGGATGAGAGGCACAAATATATAGGAAGAGCAAGGAGGTCGAATTCATGAGGGAGTAACTCCTATGCCTTGAGGAGGAGTTACATATGCCAAAATAGGAGTGTAACTTATGTCATAAAGGAGAGGAGTGTAACTTATGCATTAAAGAGGTGTAAGAGGAATCTTTTTATGACGAGTCATTAAATTGTGTAAGAGAGTGTAAGAGGTGCGTAAGAGCATTAAAGAGAGAGGAATGAATCCATTAAGAGAGAGAGAGAGAGTAACATATGCATTAATTGAGGGGAGTTACATATGACATGATTGAGAGACTTGAATTTCTTTTTAATAATAATATAATAATATCATAAAGAGGATAATAGTAATAATAATAATATTGATGATTAAGTTAAAAATTAAACAATTGAGATTGATTAAGGACAAGTTAAGTGATTTTCCATCATATATATATGATTACGAATTTGGGAAAGTCATGGTTGCAAAGATAGACATGACTTTCTATTTTTAGAAAGTCATTTTAAAAAGGTCGGAAATGAAATTCAAGGAAATTCATCCCATAGCTGTCAATTTTCAACACTCCCTCTCAGCTAGGGAGGAATTTCTTTCTAATACAAGGATCTTTGCTATCTCTGCTTTGGAACAATGATGTTACAATCTAATGAAGAAGAATCATCATAGGGGAGATACATCCATCACCCTATACACACTTGGGGGGATCCACTTGTCAACACATGACAAGGATCTCGCACATCCAAGGCTCATCACTGCTTGGGGGAATCCACTTGTCAACACATGACAAGGATCTCGCTCATCCAAGGCTCATCACAGCTTGAGGGGATCCACTTGTCAACACATGACAAGGATCTCGCACATCAAAGGCTCATCACTGCTTGGGGGGATCCACTTGTCAACACATAACAAGGATCTTGCACATCCAAGGCTTATCATCCATGACCAACCTCTCTAGGAAGGGTCACATCTGTCAGTCCAGGTTGCTCTCTGAAAACCAAGAACTTTCCTTTCAGCAAAGGCTTGGTAAGAATGTCAACGATCTGGTCATCAGTCGATATATGATGAAGTCTTTTTGCTCCTCTTTGCGCCATATCCTGGATATAGTGTTTGGACATGTCATGGAACACAAGATTTTCAGCAAGTCGAATCCCACTCTTATTTTCACAGTAAATTATTGTAGTATCCAATACTTGCTCAAACAGCTCTCCAAAGAGCTTCCTTAGCCATACTGCGTCACAGCTAGCCATGCTAGCAGCAATGTATTCTACTTCAGCCGTGCTAATGGAAACAACCTTTTTCTTTCTACTCATCCAAGATATCATGGTAGATCCTAAGTTGAAGCAGCACCCTGATGTGCTTTTTCTATCAATAGAGTTACTAGCCCAATCAGCATCAAAGTATCCATGTATCCTTCCATCTTTGGCAATATAACTCAATCCAAGATTGATGGTCCCATGCAAGTACCTCAACACATGCTTTGCAAAAACCTAGTGTGCATGAGCAGGCTTAATCATGTATTGACTCAAAGTATGACTGCAAAGCGTATATCTTGTCCTTTTTCTCTTTTGGGACATGAAAATAGACAGGGCAGCGAAAGATCCTTAGGTGCCCAACTTCGGGCTCCTCGCCAGTGAAGACTTGTTCAAAAGTCTTGTTGTTTAGGGCACAGTGAGGAGATCTATTTTGAACATAGACAGTTATGTTTGCAACTTCTCCCCATAGAAACTTTGGTAATTTTTATCATGAAACATAGCTTAGACTACTTCCATGATAGTCTATTCTTTCTCTCGACCACACCATTTTGTTATTGGGTATATGCTACAGTGGTCTCTTTTCTGATTCCAACTTCTTTGTAGAAGTTAATGAAATCACTGGAAGTGAACTCTCCTCCATTGTCAGATCTGAAAATTTTGATTTGCTTTCCAGTTTGTTTTTCTACTAGAGCTTTGTAATCTTTGAACATGTTAAAAGCTTGACTTTTATTTTTCAGAAAATAAATCCATGTTTTGCGAGAAAAATCATCCACAAAGATAATATAATACAAGTAACCACCAAGAAAAGTTATAGGCATTGGTCCACATAAATCAAAATGTACAAGATGCAATACCTGATTAGTTCTACTTTTGCTTGAAGGGAATGGTCCCTTCACTTGCTTTCCACTTGCACATCCTTGGCAAACGCCATCATGATCAAATCTGATTTCCGACATTCCAAAAACCATCTTTCTCACATGAGGTAATGCTTTGTAGTGCAAGTGAGCGAACCTTCGGTGCCAAAGTTCACTTTGATGATTGATGTCATGGATTAGTGCATGAATAGGTCTTCCATTGATTTTGTATAGACCTTCACATCTAGATCCTATAGTGAGGGCATCTCTCATGTTGGATCTCGATGGCCAAGTGAGAACTTTACCATTTATGAAAGCAACTTTCATTCCTTTATCTTCTAAAGCTGATATGGACACAAGATTCTTCTTTAAACTAGGTACATATAAAACTTCTTAAAGAGTCAAAGTTTTACCTTGATCCAGATGGAAAGAAACGGAACCAAATCCCTTTATGGGATATGTAGAGTTATCTCCAAGAATGATCTTCAAATTTGTCTCCCTCTCAACCAGATTAGAGAGTACTTCTTTGTAACCAGTAAAGTGCCTTGAAGCACCACTATCAACCAACCAGCTATCACAAGAATCTGCAGGAGATGAACTAGAAAGAGCAGAAACAAGAAAGTACTCTGATTGAGTCTCAGCTGCATTATTATCATACCTTTGGTTCCTTGAGGAACAATAGTTTCCTCTGTGAGCAGAAGATGCTTCTCTTCTTCTTCTGTAATCAGAATTGTTGGAGAAATTGTTGAAGTTCAATTTTGATGCTCTTTTGTTTTCTGAACAATCATGAGCATAGTGGCCATGCTTGTGACAATTGTAGCATTGGACTTTTGATAAGTCTTTGGTCCATTGAGAGGAGCTGTTGGGAGTAGACTTTCTCGAATAGTGCATTCCTCTTCTTCCTTTCTTCTTTTTGCCTTGTACAACAAAGGCAGTAGGTTCTCCCTCCTCATGCTTGGGAATTCTCCCTCTGGAAATCATTTTGGCTTCTTCTTGACTGCACTTTCCCAGGAGCTCATCAAATGTAGGAAACTTGTCATTATTACTGATAGTAGTAATAAAACTTTCCCAAGAAGAAGGAAGACCTCCAAGCAAAATCAGTACCAGTTCTTTATCAGAAACAACTTCACCAGAAGTTGACAGTTGATCTTTGATTTTTGATATCCTCATGAAGTATGCTTGAATGGTTTCTCCTTTGTTCATCTTAACATCCTTGAGTTGATTCTTCAGAGCAAGAATTTGACTCAAGTTGTTCACTTGATACATTCTAATCAGTTTGTCATACATTTCTTTGGCTTTCTTCAAATTGGAAACATAAGTGATGAGGTGGTCTCCAAGAGAGTCAAGGATAATCTTTTTAGCCTTGACTTCTCCTTTCTTGTATCTGGCCTTGATAGCAACATTGGAGTTTTCAGCTGGTTCTGCTACCTCTCCTTCAACATACTCTAGAACATCATGTTCCTCAAGAGTAATATCCAATCTGGCCTTCCAAGGGAAGAAGTTTGAAGCATCAACCAGCTTCTCTTCATTCTTAAAGTAGGAGGAAGACATCTTGATCTGCTCAAAATTTCAGCAGCAAATAGAAAGGGACAGCAAGAGATATTTCAGCTGTAAATGAGATATTTCAGTAGCAAAATGGAAGAGAAATTTCAGCAAAAAATTAGTAAGTATAAGGGACAGCGAGAGATATTTCAGCAAAAACAGAGCTGCAAATGGAGTGGGCAGCAAGCTATATTTCAGCAGAAAACGAGTTGCACATGGAGCGAACAGCAAGCTATATTTCAGCTAAAATAGAACAGCAAATGGAGCGGACAACAAGCTATATTTCAGCAGAAAAGGAGCTACAAATAGAGCAGACAACAAGTTATATTTCAGCAGAAAGAGAGCTACAAATAGAGCGGACAGCAAATTATATTTTAGCAGAAAAGGAGCTGCAAATGGAGCAGACAGCAAGAGATATGCCAACAGAAAGAGAGTTGGAAATGGAGCTTGTCTTCACCAAAACTCTGATACGATGTTGAAATTTTGATGCTCTATAAACCATATGCAAAATTGAAGATAGCCAAGAACTCAATGAAACACAAAGAAGTTAGGTCAATGACTAGGGAAAAACTCACAAGGGGAAAACCCAACCAGATTCTTCTTCTATTAGAAATCAATTGTTCAGCAGAGATACAAAGTACAATGAGAGAATGAAGAAGTTCACCCAAATCTGAAGATCTCTGACAACAGTAGCTGATGCAAACACTGAATCACTTTGGCTCTCCAAGATTTGCTCTTGTTCTTCAAGGCTCTTTCTCTCTCTCTCAATCTTCCTCTAAATGCTCCAACTCTCTCTTTCTCGAGTTCGAATTCTCCTCTCACAAGCACAAGTAAGTATGTCAAGTGAGGATGAGAGGCACAAATATATAGGGAGAGCACGGAGGTCGAATTCATGAGGGAGTAACTCCTATGCCTTGAGGAGGAGTTACATATGCCAAAATACGAGTGTAACTTAGGTCATAAAGGAGAGGAGTGTAACTTATGCATTTAGGAGAGAAGTATAACTTATGCACTAAAGAGGTGTAAGAGGAATATTTTTATGACGAGTCATTAAATTGTGTAAGAGAGTGTAAGAGGTGCGTAAGAGCATTAAAGAGAGAGAGGAATGAATCCATTAAGAGAGAGAGAGAGAGTAACATATGCACTAATTGGGAGTTACATATGACATGATTGAGTCTCATGAATGAGAGACTTGAATTTCTTTTTAATAATAATAAAATAATATCATAAAGAGGATAATAGTAATAATAATAATAATATTGATGATTAAGTTAAAAATTAAACAATTGAGATTGATTAAGGATAAGTTAAGTGATTTTCCATCATATATATATGATTACGAATTAATGGAAAGTGATTTACTATTTTTGGAAAGTGATGGTTGCAAAGATAGACATGCATTTCTATTTTTAGAAAGTCACTTTAGAAAGGTCAAAAATGAAATTTTATTCAAGGAAATTCATCACATAGCTGTCAATTTTCAACAAAAGACACTAATGAGACGAGCAAGGTTCATTCTACAGGGTATGTTGCAGTGGTGAATGTCAGGAGTTGGGCGAGTGTCGCCAATATTGATGATGATAACGAAATACTTCGGAGTGGTGGAGGTGTTGATTTATGTAGCTTGGGAGGTACTCCACAACCCTGGGTATTGGGTTTGTATGAGTTTTCACGACAAAAGGACTTTGTGGGCAAAGCACCCAAGCAGTGGGTTTTGCCCCCAAAGTTGTGGGCGCAAAACCAAGTTTGATTTTAGTGGTTTGACCATTTTTGCAAGTGGAGCACCCTTAAAGGAGCAAGGGGGTCCTAAGGCAACCATGGAGACTTTGATCAAATGGAGAAAGAAATTTTTATTTATATGAGATGGGCTAATTAACAAAAGGTTCAAGTCGGCTTGGCTTAAAAAGTGCCCTTTGGAAGGCTAGTCATTGCACCAAGGGAAACATATAAATAAGAGAGGCAAGTCATTTGATCAAACCACATCACAAGTGCAAGCATCATAGGAGGACTTATGATCTACCGCAACATATAGGAGAAAATCCAAGGGAGGGAAGGATGAGTTTCTTGGCATCTCTTTCTGTGTTTGGATAAGCCGAATTTTGAGAGACAAGTCTAGGCAATTATGTGCAAGTTTTGATGGCCTAATTCTCTTTGATAGGCCGAGGTTTGTCTCTGAGATTTTCAGGTAGGGCCAAGCCCTTATAGTGTTGTTGGATGGTGCTCCTTTAATGTGAGATTAGGGCAGTAAGCAAGGTCGCAAGTATTGAAGTGCTTTGGAGGAGAAGGGTTTGCGCAACTTGCAAGTATTGAAGTGCTTTGGAGGCTGAGTTGTAGGGTTGAAGTACAGTTGAACAGGGGTCCTAACCAGGTCCGGAAATTTCAGATTTGATGCATGCACAAAGCCGAGTATTGACGACAGAAGTGACGTCCTAGAGGTATGTTGTTTGTTCTTCTCAAGTTGATGTTTGCTACATGATATAGAGGGTTGTTTAATGTGTTTAAACAACAGTAAGAAATCAACCTACATGCAGTGAATTGGATGTTAGTGGTTAATTGAAGTGCCCTACGTACAGTCCCTTGTGAAGGACAATAGGATTGTTAGTGGGAAGGTGGTTTTGGCTCTAGTTCATTGACCTCAAGGGTGGAAGGTTGATGATAAGAGGGTTGTCATTTGAGCCCTAGTTCTATAATTGACAGTGGGTAGGATCAGTCATACGAGGAAAGTCTCCAAGCCCTAAAGTTGGCCATCTTTGGAGCAGCAGAGAGGCAAGTAGTGGGCAGTGGTGAAGACCCTATGTCATGGAGTCTTTGAAGGAAGAAAGAGCAACTAGAGGGCAAGTTGTGTTGGGCCAAAGTTCAGTGACACAAAAGGAGCCGTGATCATTGATAGTGGCAAATTGTGGAGTTGAAGATGCAACTGCAAGGATCAACAGATTGGAAGGCAAAGGACCTGCCAGACATGTTAGAAGTACGGGGACCTAAAGGGTTGTGGAGTGCTACATCAGCAAGTAGGTCAATTGTACTGGTAGATTGGTCATCATAGTTGTTGATACCAAGCCCTAGTTGTTGTCTTGTATCAGGGATGATTATAAGGGCCATGATCCCTGGTACAGGAACCCTAAGATTGTTGTATTAAAGATTTGTAATATAACAAGTGTTGGGCTAAAAAATATTTCTTGCATACTAGTTGATTCAGTGTTGTGTTTATTCCGTTGTGCAAAGTAAAAGTGTTGTGGCATTTGAGTGTGTTTATGTTCGATATTTTAGACTCAAACCAGATTCTTGAGTGTCGTGGAAAAATCAACAATCTTCAGGGAAGTTAGATGTACTTCCAAGACTAAAGAGACTCCAGAAAAGGAAAAAGGAAAACAAAAATTGGTGTTCGACTAGAATTTGGGAGAGAGAGACTCAAATGAGTCCACTGAGTCAGATGGGGAAGTGGAAACACAGAGTCTGGTTTTGAGAAGGTTTGGTCAAGAAAGAAAAGAACCTAAAAGGTATATCCCACTAGACTTCCAATCTATTTTTGTATTGTCTACTATCGATGGTGAACCCAGGAAAGCCTTTGAGGTAGTCAACTTAATAGAGGGGAAACTCTGGTCACAATCCATTAGAGAAGAAATGGATTCTTTATACAAGAATGAGACATGGCATTTGGTCAAATTACCTAATAGAAGGAAGCTTGTTGGTTGCAAGTGTGCGTTCAAGAAAAAGTTGAACATAACAAGTCAAGTAGAGAAGTACAAGGCTCGATTAATGGCAAAAGGTTATTCTCAAGTCAAGGGAATCGATTTTAGTGAGATATTTTCTCATGTTGCAAAATAATTTCCATTAGAGTATTGATGTCTCTAGCTACAACAATTGATCTAGAAATAGAGCAAATGGATGTAAATACAACATTTCTACATGGTGATTTGGAAGAAGAAATCTACATGAAATAGCCTAAAGGTTTTGTAGTAAAGGGCAAGGAAAAGTTGTCTGCAAGCTAAAGAAGTCCCATTATGCTTTAAAGTAATCACTTAGGATGTGGTACCAGAAGTTTGACACATACATCTGTTGAGTTTTTGTAGCATCGAGAGGTATTCCCACATGCCAAAAGGCCTCTCTAGTCGGCCTAGGAAATTATAAAAATTAAAATTTAAAATTATTATAATTTTTGCGCTTCATGTAGACTCCAAAGTGTCAAGTTGGCCCCGCAAATGAATGGGTGTGACTGTTGGTCAAAACCCACCTATTTGACAAGTATAAATACACAGAGGCTACCTCATTTTTTACCACACAACAACAACATATCTTCTGAGCAATCACAGAAAGGAGTAAATTAGAGGTCGACTTGACCAAGTTTGACCATATGTGAAGTTTGACTAGAGTTGACCATTGACCTCTTGTTTGATCATGTTGACTTGTTGTACTTGACCAATATTTTTGGCTAACTTTGACTGCAATTACAAGTTGACTTCAACCGTAGAAAAGAGGCCAAGTTTGACTGCAGTAAAAGAGAGTTTGACCATGGGTTGGACCGTAGAAATTCAACCACAAGTTCGAGTTAACCGCAAGGGTCAACTATAGGTCCAAAGTTGACTACGGGAGATCAGTTGAACAGGCTAAAAGTTGACCAAGAGTAACTATTTTTTGGGGTTTGACCAGCGTTGACTAAGCTGGAATTTGACCAAGTTTGACTGATATCTTGGAGTTGGATTTTAGCACAAATTTTCAGAATATTTTTGAATTGTAAATATTGTTGAAGAACAATTTCTTCTAAGAAGAAAATTTGTTGGATTTTTCCCAAAGTTGGGTTTTCCTCGGGTAAATTTGTTGTCTCTATTGTGCATGGTCGTCTCTTTTGATCCTACTATTTTCACTACATTATTGTTGAGATTTTTTGTGTAATTGCTTAATGATATATATGACATAAGATAACTTGATTGGAAAGCATTAAAAAGTAATTATCAAATCACAAGATCAGTCTCCACCATGTACTATTGTAGAAAATTCAACAACATCTTGGGATTGGGATTTTTGAGAAGCCAAGCTAATCACTATATATATCTCAAGTCGGAAGGTAAGGGGTACATATAAGTAGTGTTGTATGTCAATGGCATGTTGATTGGAAACAACATGAGTGTAATCAAGGAGGTGAAGATGCACCTATCCTCCAAATTCAACATGAAACATCTCGATGTTGCACAATTTATTCTTGGAATGAAGATTAGGAGAGATTGTGCAGTTAGGAAACTCTGGATAAATTATAAAAGTTCATTGAAACAATTTTGAAGCATTTCAACATATCGGATTGTAAACTGGTGAAGGAGCCAATTCCTATTGGGGTAAGACTAACTGTTGATCAGTGTCAAAAGACACAAGAAGAAATAGAGAACATGGCTCATGTTCCATATGCAAGTGTTGTAGGGAGTTTGATGTATGCAAATGGTCTACTCTCGACTGAATATAGCTCATGCAGTGGGAGTATTGAGCAGATACATGACAACACCTAGAAAAGAGCATTGGTTTGTTGTCAAAAAAGTATTCATGTATATGCATGGCATAACTTCATAAGTGATCATGCGATCTACTACCATGAAGAACTTGAGGATGATAGCGAAGCAACTATACAAGGATTTCTCAATGCAAATTGGACTGGAAATCTAGACAAAAACAGGTCAACTAGCAAATATGTATTCAAGATGTTTAACAAAGCTATTAGCTAGATAAGTAAGTGACAATTAGTCGTGGCACTATCGATGATGGAGGTTGAATACATAGCTGCCACTCATGCAAGCAAGGAAGTAGTCTAGTTTCGCAACTGTGTTCAGACATTGGATTTGCTCAACAAGCAATAAGGATAGGTTGTGACAATCCAATTGCAATCTTCCTAGCAAAGAATTTGGTTTATCATTCAAGGACAAAACATATTGAATTACATTATTGTTTCACTAGAGACATGGTGGAAAGCAAAAAGGTGTGGCTGGTAAAAGTAGACATGGTGAAGAATGTTGCATAATTTCTAATAAAGTGGTGAGTGCTAGTAAGTTCTCTTGGTGCAAAGAGGAATTGGGCCTAGGAGCCCGAGTTCACTAAAAACACAAGATTAACAACTCATGCAAATAAGATAACAAGTGGGAGAATATTCAGGTGTTTACTATTTGTAGGTAATCTTAGTTGACTAGAGTTCAGTTAGTCGATGGTCTGATCGAGGACAATGTAGGAAGAACAAGTCGATGGGCCGACAATCAAGTCAAACAATATTCACCTCAATCGAAGTTGATGGCTAGTTGAGCAGCTGACAGAAGTCGCTAGTCGACTGGAATAGTAGAAGGAATTACAGTCAAGCATACATGCATGGTCAACTTAGACTAGAGGTCGACTAATAGTTGAAAGGGAATCAACTACAGTCGGGAAACGGTTATGAATCTCGATATTCCCAAGATCTTAGCCAATAATCTTTAACCACCTGTATCGATTCAAGATGCTTTGAATTAGGGTTTTATATGCCTTCAAATAGAGCATAATGTAAGGTTGAATGAGATGATTAAATGAAAAAGATTCGCGATCAATAAAGATTGAGTGCAATAAGAAAGTATTAGTTACAGGTGTGGACTAAGGCCGACATTTATTATAACTAGCTAAAATATTTAGTTCAAAATATAAGGACAATGGTGCTCAAAGGTTAGCTAGCTTTCCCAGTTAAAAATTTCCAAGGCAAAATCTCTGTGTGCTATGAAATTCTTTGTAGTGTGTCATTTTTTATTTTCTGATCTTTAAGTGCTTTCATGATCTTTAAAGGTTTATATTATTAAGTATTAATTTTAGATAACAATGGTATGCTCTATGCTTGCAACAATTACTTCAATGTCCTTTAGTTAGCCCAATGACAATTTCCAATTTAAATTCCAATAGCAATCACATTAACCATTACATTGGCAGTAACTATAGATAGAACATGAATAATAAAAGCAGAAGGCAAGCCAAGACAAGAGAACACCAAAATTTGGTTAATGCTAGGGAAAAACCCCAAGATAGGGAAAACCCTTTGATTGACTCTTCTTATTATCATATCAAATGTTCAACAGAGAGAGTACAATAAAGTCAAAATTGACTTGCCAATAGATGATCAAAACCATTGTCCAAAACAGCCCTGTCAAATCTGCCCTCATTCAACAGCAATCAAATCAACCCTAACTAGTCAACAATCAATGGTCAAAGCACCTCTTCTTGAGCTTGGTCAAAGGTAGTCAAACTCGGCCTTCTTTGCTGGTCAAAATCAGCCCAAAACAGTCAGTCAAAGTCTGCACTTCTTGTTGCGGTCAACTAGCCCAGAAATCCTCGGTTCTCATGCCAATAAATGCAGCCTGCTGAGACAGAAATTCTCCCTAAAAATCAAAGTCAAAAGGTGCACAAAAAGTCAAAGTCAACGCCAGTCAAACTGTAAAAAACGCTTGGATTTTGCTAGACCTCCAAGCCTAGGAAGTAATGCATCAGTCCTAGGTCCTTCATCTCGAACTCAGAAGTCAACTCCCTCTTGCATTGATAAATGAGAGGGTTTGCACCTATTAGAAAGAGATCATCAACATAAAGGACCAAAATAAGAGGCATGTCCTTTTCGACCTTGAAGTATAGGTTTGGATCAGCATAGTTTCTAGTAAACCCCAGTTTCATAAGATAGCTATCAATTCTTTCATACCAAGCCCTAGGGGCTTGCTTCAACCCTTATAAGGCTTTCTTCAACCTGCATACATGTGTCCTTCGATCTTGTACCTCAAACCCCTGAGGTTGTTCCAAGTAGACTTCCTCCTTAAGCAAGCCATGCAAGAAAGCAATTTTGACATCCATTTGATGTAGGCTCCATCCTTGATTGGCAGCGAGAGCAATAATAGATTGGATAGTGGTATATCGGGCAACCGGTGCAAATATTTCATCATAGCCCACTCCTTCCTTTTGAGAGAAGCCATGAGTTACGAACCTGGCCTTATATTTTTCAGCACTTCCATCAGCTCCATGTTTAATTTTGTAAAGCCATTTAGAGGTGACCACGGACTTGTCCTTAGGTCTAGGCAACGCATCCTAGACATCATTCTTCATGATTGATCCATATTCCTCATTCATCGCATCTTTCCATACTTGGTGCTTTACGGATTCTTCAAACGTGCATGACTCAACTATAGTACTCATGGCAGCCAAGTACCCTTGATACATGTTCGGCTTCTTACTTTCACAAAATGTCCCTCTTGGAGCAATATGTCTTTCAGCATCTTCGAGAGTATCTTTGAGCCATAGTGGACGTTTCCTTGAGGTAGAAGGATCACCAAGTGGTGGATTAATAGGATCCATTAGGCTATCAACGTCGGGCATAGGCTCATCCGATGGAAGTTCATCTTGTTTTTCCACAGCATCATCATAGTTCTTCCTTGAGATAGGGAGATCTATGGCTTTCCCAAGGGCAATGTCTTCATCAAAGGTGACATCACGGCTTACCTCCACATTTCTTTGACTAGGTACTAGATTCTATATGCTTTTGAATTTTCATTATAGCCGACAAATATACCTTTCTTCCCAGAAGCTTCCAACTTCTTCCTTTTCTCTTTAGGCACATGAAAGTATATCGGACAACCAAAAATTCTAAAATGAGAAACATCGGGTTTCTTACCAGTGAAAACTTCCAAGGGTGTCTTGAAATCCAAAGCTTGATGTCGGCTCCTATTTTGAACATATATGGCAGTGTTGGCAGCTTCTTCGCATAAGAACTTCGGTAGACCTTGATCAAAGATCATGGCACAGGTGACTTCCATAATTGTTCATTTTTTCCTTTCAGCAATGCCATTCTGCTCAAGAGTGTATGGAACAGTTGTTTCCCTCTTAATGTTGGCCTGTCTGCAAAAGTCATTGAACTAATTTGATTCATATTCATTTCCATTATCGGTCCTCAACGTCTTGATCTTCTTCCTTGTTTGATTCTCCACTAATGATTTGAAAGAACATAACCATTTGAACACTTCATCCTTCCTCTTCAAGAAATAGATCCATGTTTTGCGTGAGAAGTCATCTACAAAGATTGCATAGTATATGTATCCTCCTAATGAGGTTACGGGCAGGGCATCAGATAGGTCAGAATGGACCAATCGAAGAATATCAATTGTCTTGCTTTCACTAGAAGGGAATGGTCCCATTGTATGTTTCCCTGCTGCACAAACCTGACAAACTCCTTCACGGTTCATATTAAAGTCGGGCATCCTTGTGACCATATTCATTACCCCAAGTAAGGCTTTGTAATATAAGTGGGCAAATCTATGGTGCCATAATTCACATTGAAGAGAAGTATCACGCGCCAAAACTCCCAAAGGACTTCCACCAACTTGATAGAGACCATCAACCCTAAATCCAAGAGTAACTTTGGGGTTTCTTTGCCAAATATGTGCCTTTCCATCAATGAATGCTACCTTGAAGCCTTTGTCTTCCATCCCTGAAATAGATACCAAGTTCTTCTTCAAATGGGGCACAAACAACACATCTTGTAGATGAATGGTTTGACCTTGATTCAAGTGAAAAGTAACAACACCTATCCCTTTCACAAGGTAGGTGGCATTATCTCCAAGTATAATTTCTAGATTAATCTTCTTCTCAACCAAATTGGAGAGGGCCTCCTTGTATCCAGTGAAGTGCCTTGAGGCTCCACTATTAATCAACCAATGATCCAAAGTATTCGGAGGACAGGCAGTAGATAGAACAGAAATAAGACAGAATTCATCTTGTTTTTCTATAACATTACTTCCATCATACCTGCCATTTCTTGTCCTTTTGGGAGGTCAACCATTTCCATTTCAAGCAGCGGGAGCAATCCTCTTTCCTTTGATGTTGAACCTACTATTCCTTTGATTGCCATTGCTTTTGTAATTGTTGTTGTTGTTGCCATCATCCCTTAGAGGATTTTTCTTGTGAGGGCACTCTCTAGCATAGTGGTTGAACCTGTTGCAATTGTAGCACCTTCCTTTTCTTCCTTCTTTGAATCCCTTCTTAGATCCTTGACCCTGTCTCCTTGGACCAGCATTATTCTTCCTTTTCGCATGAGCGGAGAAGGCAGTAGGTTCATTTCCATTGGAGGACTTATCTCTCTCCATCATTTGCATCTCCTCTTGAGTGCATCTAGCCAATAACTCATCAAAACCAAGTATCCTGTCATTATTGAGAATGGTGGTGGTAAATACATCCCATGGTCTTGAAAGACCTCCAAGTGCAATGAGAGTGAGCTCCCTGTCAGCAATAACTTCTCCAATAGATAGAAGGTCATTCTTGATTTGAGTTATTCTCATGAAGTAGGATTGGATAGACTCCCCTTTATCCATCTTGATATCCTTCAACTTGTTTTTGAGAAAGAGGATTTGACTTGCATTGTTCACTTTGAACATCCAAACTAGCTTATCATATATTTCCTTAGAAGTACCCAAATCAAAAATATAGGCAACCAAATGCTTTTGAATGGAGTCAATCAAAAGTTTCTTAGCCTTGACTTCACCTTTTCTATACTTCTTCTTAGCAGCAGCTGGTGCATTTGAAGGAGGCTCCACCACATTTCCCTACACATATTCCAATACTTCATGCTCCTCCAAAGTCAGGTCCAAAGTCATCTTCCATGCATGATAGTCAGACTTGTCATTGAGCTTGTCCTCAATCTTGAAGTAGGATGTAGAAGCCATTAAGAATTGTCCAATAATCTTTGTCCAACTTGAAGTAGGATGTAGAAGCCATTAAGAGTTGTCCAATAATCTTTGTCCAACATATCTCTTAGTGATTATTTTTCTCTCTTGCTTAGGCTTTGTCTTCACCTGAGCTCTAATACCATGTTAATTTTAGATAACAATTGTAATGTCCCAAATGGAACAATTTGGGATTTTCTTGAAATTTGTAGAAAATAGCTTCAAAAATTTAAGCTGTCAATACCATCAACAATTTGCACAAATTAAACCACAAATTTTACAACAAAAAACGGGAAATGGAATCTGTGACTAAATAATAGACAATATAAACATGCAGAAGATCTCATCCTTATTTTATTCATATGTAAATAAGCTAGTACAAGAGCTGGAATATGGCTGAGATGATGGCCCCAAATAGATCTACAGTAATGTCGCAATTGGCCCCCAAAACAAACTGAAAATCAATAAACTGCAACTTGTGAACCCTGAAGAGATCCACCAAGAGAAAAGATGGGTGCTCGCCCACTCTTACTAAATCACCCGAGAGTTTCCGTCTTGGGCTTACAGCTGAAGTAGAAAACCGGGTTCTCAAAACCTCACCACAAAGACAATACACAAATCCAAGATGTCTCCAAATGACCTCCTCTTCCTCTTTTATAGATCTGATGGATAGATCTCCAAGCCTCTAGAAACATCTTATTTTATTATTTTATTATTATTCTAGAAGCTCCTCCATTGACTTTATCTTAAGTGACTTTTTAATTTAATTTTATTTCACTTAAGTCACTTTTGTGCCTTTTCCTCCAATTAATTATTTTTCCTTAATTAAATAACTAATTAAAGTCATTTTTAATCAAGGAAAATGGTAAATCGCCCACCATACTCTCTTCGGCCACTAGAAATCACTTCTCAACATCCCATCCTGTAGATCTTCTCATTCCGGTTCCAACGAGCTATTACACTAAGGTGTTATGTCAAATATTCCTCTCAGAATGCCACCTTGAGTGTAATTAATTAAGTTATGCCCAATAATAACCTCGTTTTACGGGAATTATCAGAAAGTCACAAAACCAAAAACAAGATGTGCAGAACTGCTCATGATGATGAATATGCCAAGTGAATGCCATCAAACCCCATAAAAACTCCTCAAAACTCCATCGGAACCCCTGATGACATAAACCTGCTCCATTGACCTAGCCATCCCCTGCCCTAGAAATCCACCCTAGCTGTACTATGGAGAAAAATAAAAATGGGGACATTACAAATCCTCCCGCCCCAAGATTGCTTGCCCTCAAGCAATCCACACCTGTCCACTGTAGAGGCATCTGCAAACTGATACCAAGATCCCATATGAACCACTGGTCCACATCATGCCTCCAAGCAATCCAAACATGACTGGATCCCCCAATACTTGGATCCCATGCCCATCTCTGACTCAACCTGCTACTAGTAGATCCACCTGGATCCCAATGCCACCATGGCCAATCATCGCCCAAGTCCCTTGGCTCAGACTGTGCTCTGTCTCTAGCTATAGTTGTTGCTCCATCAAGCGAATACCAACTCATCACCTCTCTCCAATCCAACCTCAGGCGTAGGCCGAGGTCAATCTCATCATGTTGATGTTGTGCTGAAATACTCTGATGAGTGGCCAGCCTACATCCTACTGCCAACTAAAGCATGTAATATTCCTCACCTCTAAGGGCTCTTGCAGTGCAGTGCTTTTGACTAAAAATGATACTCCATCAATAGGGTACCAACGCATGATCTTTCGCCAATCCAATGCATGGACACCTGTGTAAGGAACAAGTCTACTGGGCTGATATGGGTCCCTGCTCAACTGATGATGCTCTATCTGGTCAATCAACCAAATCTGTCTAAGGAAACCTGCCCCTCTCACTATAATAGGCAAAAGTGGGCAAGATGTGCTACAAGCCCTGTCTATGTACTCCTGGAGAGGGTTGTGTCTTGGAAATACTACAGCTCTACCGGTTGCCACTACACCTATCTGCACTGCATCAATGGGTAGGCCCAAAGATGGATGTACCACCACCTCCAACAGCTCCTCCCTCTGATTGGGAACTCCACGCTCTTGCCATCTACTAGCCTCTCGCAAAACTACCCTGTCATACTCCAACAATGCCTAGGGACAAGTGTCTGCAAATATTGCCACCCTACAAGTTGTCTGTACAACTGTCTGCTCCTCATCAATGGCTGACCCCAAGGGTGGTTGCTCATCCTCCACCATCACAGGCTCAATATGAACCTCCAACTAGCTCTCCCCAGAAGGCTCATCATGCATATTGTGCACATCATCCTCCTCAGCTGACTCATGCTCCACCATATGCTGCTCATGCTGAATCACCACTAGTGACTCATCATCCTGAATGTCTCCCATAGGGTCCACTGACTGCTCATCATATGAATCTGGCCTGCTGTCAACGACTCTACATGACTCATGCTCCTCGGAGGCATCCTCGTATGAACCCATGGACTCGTCCAAAGAAGAATCCTCGCCCTGAAGGTCAGAAGGAATCTCCACCTGCTCTACCTCTGTCATCTCCTCAGTGTCACTCAAGCATGAGTGGTCAGGTCCCCTACAGATGAAGCAAAGTCCCTTCCTCCTCAGCTCATTCCTACTGCATGATTCCCAAACCTGAGCAACTCCTCCCTGGTCAACTGTCTCCTGAACAGTCCAATGTTCTACTCAACCAACCTCTCAACTAGTTCAAAAGCAGCAGGTGAGACCAATTGTTCTCTCCTCCAAACGGACAACAATTGAGACTGCAACTCCCGAAAAATGGCATCACGGCCTCTCATACATGATGATAAGATGGACTACATGTGTCCTATGACTGTGTCAGGTAGATGTTTCCTAATGCTGAAGAAGCATCGGAACATTTGTAGGATAAGATCATTACACTCAAGATCAAACATGACTTAATATGTTCTGACCATGGCTATGACTTCTAAAATCTCAAGATTCTTCCCAAAGGTAGAGCCTGCACTATTGTCCAAGTCTTGGAAAGTCTCTACTATCATTCTAAAAACTTTCCTCATAACATCATCATTGTAGGGAGCTATACGGGCAGTTAGTCTCATGATGTTACTGAGATAAGATGCAACTAGAAGTCTAACCCCTTCACAAGGTTCCTCCAAGAACTTGTGTTGTATGAGAGCAAGCATAGTTGGTTTTAGAGCCCAATGTAGTTTCTTCCCTTATAAATGGCTCACTTTGGAAAGGAGGCAATCTAGTTCATCAAGTTTGGAAAGAACTTTCCATGTGACCCTCATGTGCTTCAAATCTGTTCCAATTGTAAATATTTGTGCCCAATCTCCAGCTCTTTCTGTAGATCCCTTGGTTGTTCTTTTTGAAGAATGGCATAGATCCCTCTTGATAAAGGTTTGTTGTCTTGCTTGGGTTTCTGGTCCAATGATGCATGGTGGTTCCAACGGTCATTATTTAATTTTTCCAATTTATTAAGGAGTTTTGTGAGTTTCTCCATGACATCAGCTCAATGAGAACAAGTACATGATAATTCAGCAATAACAGTACAACAATTACCTCACAAGTCACACTCAACAATTACATAGAGGTCCAAATATAATATGAACACCTCATGTAGACCCACCATACTCTCTCACTAACTCAACAAATATTGAAAATTTTCTTTGAGAAATTTAAACAGTTAGCAAGAAGTACTTTTGTCAAACACTATGCAAATAAAGTGGAAACACTTGCAACATAGATAAGTATGAGAGGAAAATTCTTGAGAGAATTATAATGCTCAAATGAATTTGATACCACACTGGATGCATGTAAAACCCAGGGGAAATGAAGCAAACCCAAAGTGCTGGAAATGGCCCAAACTAGTAGCACGCATCACCCAAAAAATATTGTTGTTGCTATTGATGAAGAACCGAAGTTTCTACCCTTAAAACTGCTTAGCAAATTCGGAAAAGTTAACCTGGAGTTCCTCACACCAAAACCATAAAAACCCAAAAATGGTTTGACTTAAATCTAAGCAGAGATCAAACCCACCAACTGGTGTGAATTACCCAATTTACCAATAAAACAAACTGCTGAAGGAATACTGATTTACAGCCTGAATACTACCCATAAATTTTGAAATTCTAACCATGAACTCCTCTCATAAAACCTATAAAAACCCAAAAAAAAATTGGGCAAATTCTAGTTGACCTGGAAAGTCACAATTTAGTGTGAGTAATTTGCCCAAATCTGCACACTGCTCCAAATAAGATAAACTTGTACCACAATGTTCCAACTCTTTAATCTTGCAATTTTACTACAAAATCGTCGACTCAAATGAGAGAAATCTCTTGCAAAACCTCCAGTAAATAAAGTGGGATATGGAAGATAAATTGGGTGTAACAAATAAACTTAGCCCCAATAGATAAATTTGGCTCTTGCAAATAAACTAGGCTCGGGCAAACAAATTGGGCTCCAACAAATAATTTTGGCCCACCAAGAGAAATTTCCCGCAGTAGAATAATTTTGGCTCTGCAAGATAAATTTGGCCCAGCAAAATAATCTCGGTATAGAAAGATAAATTCTACCCAGCGAAATAATCTTGATCCAGAAATATAAATTCGATCTAGCAAAATAATTTTGGCCTAGCAAAATGAATTCGGCCTAGCAGAATAATTTCAGCCCTACAATAAATCCAGTCCAACGAAATTTTTTTTGACACACCTACAACAATTATCCTCTGGCAAATAGATTAACAATTTTAATCCACAAACAATAATAGCTTGTTTCTCCAACCAAACATATTTTACAGTAGCAAAATCACAGCTTCGATTAATAGAAGAATTTAATCTTGCCTCATCTGGAAATAATTTTCTTTCGGCACCTCCAATATAAACCCTCGAATATTTTGCAATTAAAACCCTCAAGTTGGTAGGAAAACCAGCGCTGATATCACTATAATGTCCCAAATGGAACAATTTGGGGTTTTCTTGAAATTTGTAGAAAATAGCTTCAGAAATTTAAGCCGTCAATATCATAAACAATTTGCACAAATTAAACCACAAAATTTTACGACAAAAATGGGAAATAGTATCTGCAACTGAATAATAGACAATATAAACATGTAGAAGATCTCAGCCTTATTTTATTAATATGTAAATAAGCTAGTACAAGAGCAGGAATATGGTTGAGATGATGGCCCCAAATAGATCTACAATAATGCCGCAATTGGCCTCCAAAACAAACTGAAAATCAATAAACTGCAACCTGTGAACCCTGAATGGATCCACCAAGGGAAGAGATGGGTGCTTGCCCACTCTCACTGAATCACCTAAGGGTTTCCTTCATGGGGCTACTGTTGAAGTAGAGAACTGGGTTCTCAAAACCTCACCACAAAGACAATACACAAATACAACATGTTTCCAAATGACCTCCTCTTCCTCTTTTATAGATCTGATGGATAGATCTCCAAGCCTCTAAAAGCATCTTATTTTATTATTTTATTCTAGAAGCTCCTCCCTTGACATTATCTTAAGTGACTTTTTAATTTAATTTTATTTCACTTAAGTAACTTTCGCGTCTTTTCCTCCAATTAATTATTTTTCCTAAATTAAATAACTAATTAAAATCATTTTTAATCAAGGAAAATGATAACTCGCCCACCATACTCTCTCCGGCCACCAGAAATCACTTCTCAGCATCCCATCTTGTAGATCTTCTCATTCCGGTTCTAACGAGTTATTACACTAAGGTGTTCTCTCAAATACTCCTCTCGGAATGCCACCTTGAGTGTAATTAACTAAGTTATGCCCAATAATAACCTTGTTTTACGAGAATTATCAGATAGTCATGGAACCAAAAACAAGATGTGCAGAATTGCTCAGGAGGATGAATATGCCAAGCGAATGTTGTCGGACCCCATAAAGACTCCTCAAAACTCCATCAGGACACCTAATGACATAAACCTGTTCCACTGACCTGGCCATCCCCTGCCCTAGAAATCCACCTTGGTTGTACTATGGAAAAAGATAAAAATGGGGGCATTACAACAATGGTATGTTCTATGCTTGCAACAATTACTTCAATGTCCTTTAGTGGGCCCAATGACAATTTCCAATTTAATTTCCAATAGCAATCACATTAACCTTTACATTGTCAATAACTATAGATAGAACATGAATAATAAAAGCATAAGACAAGCCAAGACAAGAGAACACCAGAATTTGGATAATGTCAAGGAAAAACCCCAAGATGGGGAAAACCCTTTAATCAATTCTTCTTATTTTTATATCAAATGTTCAGCGGAGAGAGAGTATAGTAAAGTCAAAATTGACTTGCCAATAGATGGTCAAAACCACTATCCAAAACAGCGCTATCAAATCTGCAATTTTGCCCTCAGTCAACAACAGTCAAATCAGAACTAACCAGTCAACAATCAATGGTCAAAGTACCTCTTCTTGAGCTCGATCAAAGGCAATCAAACTCAGCCTTCTTTGTTGGTCAAAGTCAACCCAAAACAGTCAGTGAAAATCGGTTAAAGTCTTCACTTCTTGTTGAAGTCAAACCTACAGTCAACTCTAGTCAACTAGCCTAGAAATCCTCGATTCTCGTACCAATAAATGTGGTCTACTTGTTGGACACCTAATCCTAAAGGGTTAGTGTGGAATTCGAATGGACAAAAGCAGTCCAAGAGACCTTGGGATCTGAATCCCAAGAGTCACGTATTGTACTATAAATGTGTATCTTATGTTAATAAAAAAACGAACTGAATGTTTTATCTTTCACATTGTTTTCTTATCCATGTGTGTTTAACATGGTATCAGAGCCGCTTGTTTTTCTGTGGCCTGTTATGTGCATGTCAGTTCTGCACCTCTGCCCATAATTCTGTGTCTGAGCTCCCGTGAATAGTGTTGGCCTTGTCCTCATTAAATGTAACGCTCCATTAATTGTGTCTGCCTGTTCTTCTGAATACAGAGCGTCATTACACCTGCGCCTCTACTGTCTGACAATTCTCTGCGCTGCATCATCCCTAACTGCAATACGTTTCTGATTTTTATTGAATGTCCTGCGCTCTCTGACTGCCAGAGACTGCGCATTATAAACGTTTGCCCCTCTCTGCGCATACCTGAATGTATCAGTTATGGAATACGCTGTTGAATCTGACATTGTGCAGTGAGCGTGGAATACGCTGTTGAATCTGACATTGTGCAGTGACTGTTGAATGTGAAAATCTTGAATGTGACCTTCGGTTTCTTGCACTGTTATGACATAATTTTTTTCTCTCGCCACTCTGAATGAGGGTTCCTTCCTGGAGAATTGGGTTCACGCCTCTTATTCCTTCTTTGTTTTCTGATTGCATAACTGTTTGAAGACCCCTTTTGCACCATTGATAAGCTCATCTGCAAGGCACTCAGCTATCGTTTTTATATTTCGGAATGCACTGTCTCGCGCACCTGTGGTGAGCAGAAAGATTGCTTGATTTACACGTCTCAAAGGAGATATATCAACTGCTTGACGTCGAATCCGTCGCCGGGCAACGACAGATTGATGTCTGCGTCCAGCTCCTTTTTTATCCTCTCCTTGGACGTAGCATAAAGCATCCTTGCCCTGATTTGGGACTGATCAGGAGACCATGAAATAAAATAAAAAGATCTTGCTCTTTTGACAGTTTTCACTTGTCACAAAGTCAAAATCAAACACCGCATATCGACAGTCATTCTCCGGAAGGGAGGCTGTGAAATCATTGTAGCTCTCTGCCGGACCTCCGGTTTTATCCACCACAACTTGTTTAGACTTTTCCTCGATCTTGAAAATGATATAACGATGCACTTTCTTCCTCTGCAACTATAGGAAAACTTGCTTGCATTCATCTGCAACTCCCATTCCTGAAGATGCACTAGACATTTTGAACGACATTGTTGTATGTGGCCGCGAGGGAACTGCCAGAATGTACCGGTGAAATGTGGCAGCCTACAACTTCGCAGGGCTGATAATTGAAATCAGGAAGCGTCCAGCTCCGCCTTGTGACCAGCACCCATCGACGACACCAGCACCGATGCATTAAGTACTGAAGCCCATACGTCGTCGGTTTCTGCAAGATATAAAGCCCATACGTCGCCGGTTCGTTTCTGCAAGATATCGGTTCGTTTGACATCGAAAATGTGGAAGCGTGAGGCTGGCTGCACGAGCTCGGTTAGAGGTTCCCAACAATAATGGCTTGACCCAAATTTCTGGCGTCCGCTTCCATCAGAAAATTCTTGGTCTTCTCTGCGTCATAGAAGTTTGACTCTCTGGTTACACGCTCTACCTCTTTGATTTGACCAGTTTTTGCTGCTGCTTCAATGTATTTAAAGTGAATATCGGGGTGCTCACTGGAACTCAAATATGAACCCAAAAAGAAATAGAGCCCTTCATATGACTTGAACCGCTCAAAGAGTTTGATACATGAATCTACACCCAGTTGTTCTGCGCTCATAATTCCTGGAGTTAACCTTGCGGATAACTTTGATGACTCTTAGGGGCTATCCTCAACACGTTTCCTTTTTAACAAACTTGATTATGTAGCAACTACTTTAGTTTTTTGGGCCATGTTTTGATGTCAAGAAAAGCACCTGGGTATCATTTCATAACATATATGAGAGCAGAGTACCGTCTTTGGTAGCTTTAGCAACACTGCTCTTGATGCATGCACTTGGGAGCCAGATCGTCATTCTTTGTTCTGCAGGTCTGAAAATTTTGAGATACAGTTAGCTTCATCGTTGGCCATCAAAGTCTTGTGTTGTGGTGCTTTCTGTTTGTAAAAATGCGAGGATTTTATATGCCTACGAGTGGAGCTGCAAAATGCTTGGCATCGTGATTGAATTGATGCCATAGACGATCAAATCAGCCCAAGTGAATCCGTTGGTATTCCGTTTATATGTGCATGCATGGAATTCTATTTTTGCAACCTTGTATGCAGAAATGCTCGTATATCTAGCATTTACGGTTTCCCAGGTTTCTTTAATAATACACCCAGTTGATCCGAATATTCTTTTGCAGCCTGTACAATTATCTGGAGGTTTCCTCTTAGATTAACAAGAAGCAGATTTTAAGAGCAGTATTGAAGCCACCTCGGAGCAGATTTGGTGTTGTCCATGGAACAATTTGAAACAACCTCTGAGTGAAGTGATTCGTGGAGAAGTGATCAGCATTGTGAAGTGAATTTGAAGCATTTTTGAAGACATTTTTGGAAGTCATTTTTTTTGCAGTTTCTTGTAGAGATTTTGGAGCAGTTTCTTGTAGAGATTTTGCATGATTTCCATAGCAGCTAGATGATCTGAAGTTTGAAGTTGAGGACAGCGCTCATCTTCACATTTATATATTTTTTTGCATTGGTGATGTTATGCTCCAGTTCATTCTTGAAACGAACTGTGGACTGTTGATTTACCATGTGCCTAATTGTACCAATGTTTATTGTAGCTTGACGAGAAATGTTTATTGTAGTTTAACTTGGTAACATCCAGCTTATTCAGGTCCTGCTCCATCAACCATTTTCGCGACATTGTTGCCACTTGATAAGCCCTTACAATATCTTGTAGTAAGAGTACAATATTATTTTTCTGTTGCTGTTGCCTCAGTTGTGTTTTTTTAAGTGACGTTGAAGAAAAATGGCCAGACTTGAAGATGCATTAAAGTTATTGAATATCCTAATTCATTCCACTGTTGATGAGATGGTCAAAGTTAAGAAAGAAACTCTCTTTGACATCCAAACCTCTCTGCAAACTGCACATGAGAATATTGAGTTTTTGCAGCTTGAAACAAAGCTACAGCAGGAAGAATTACAGCAGTGGAGTCATCATTCTGAACCTGTTTCTGTTCAAAACAATGAAACAGACTCCCATGAACAGCAAGTCAATAATGTTACAGTTCATTCAAATAAAGCAGCAGTTGTATATGCAGATACAGAAACTCAATCTGCACTTCCCAAGCCCACCATCAGACCTTGGGAATGGCTTGTCCACAACAAGCACAGAACTGGTCTTGGATATGACAAGGACTTGTCCTTTCATATTCCAGACTACTCAAAGCCCATTCAGTTTCAGAGTGCTGGATTCATTTATGACAGTTCACCTGCTCCTCATGACAGTTCACCTCCAGTTGTTCCAGATTCTGCCCCTCTTCCACAGCAACAGCAACAACAAAAACAACAGATCGTGAAATGCCAACACTGTGACCGAGTTGGCCATCTGAAAGATCACTGTTTTGATCTTCATCCATGTAAGCACTGTCATAAAACCAGCCATTCTTCACACAGATGCTTCAAAAACAAACGTCCTGCAAGAACAAAGATTCATCTTGGATGGATCGCTTCTTGGCAATGGGCATCAACAGCCAAGAAGATATTCCAAACACATGTCAGAACTTGTTCCAGAGTATTGAACAGTCTTGCAGTTGAGTTTTCTCCATCTTCTCACCTTGTATCTGACAGGGGGGGAAATGATGGTCATCTACAAGCTTCAAAGCCACATCAAGCGAGCCTGAGCCACAACCTGCCACACCAGTTTCAGAGTTGTAGCCAGAGACAAAGATGCCTGAACATGCCTTCAGTTGGCAATCTGGGACACTTCCTCTAGCAGAAGACTTCAGCTTCTTGCCAGTTTTGGAAGAATTCCAGGAACACAATTGAGAACACTTCCTCTAGCAGAAGACTCCAGCTTCTTGCCAGTTTTGGAAGAGTTCCAGGAATTGCATTAAGCATTCCAGAATTGTTGGTTATCCTTAAACCATCACAAGTTGAGACTTCCCTTTTCAGGTTGAAGTTTTACCTTTTATGCGGGGTGAGACCTCCCTTTTATGGTTGAAGGTTTCCCTCTTTGAAACAATAGGATCACTTCCTCTAGCAGAAAACTTCAGTTTCTTGCCAGTTTTGGAAGAGTTCCGGGAACTGCACTAAGCGTTCCAGTGTTGGTGGTCATCCTTAAACCACCGCCCTTTTTTACCAACATTTCATAGAGCACATTCAGCCTAGTGCTGCCATGCATTTTTGCACATTTTGTATTACAACTCTCTTCTTGGACTCATACATAACCAGTGATGCGGGGGAGCGGCCCCCCCCCCCTTCGAACCCGCTCCCGAAGCGCGCTCCGGGCGGGAGCGGCTCGGGAGCGGGTCGGGAACGCGCTCCCCAAATCGCTCCCGGACGGGAGCGATTTTCGGGAGCGCGCTCCCGTAAAAAAATTTGCGCTCCCTGGTCTGTGAGGGAGCGCTTCAGGGAGCGATCGCTCCCGCGCTCCCGGAGCGCTTTTTAATGCCCGGGAGCGATCGGGGAGCGATCGCTCCCTGATCGCTCCCGGGCATTAAAAAACGCTCCGGGAGCGATTCGGCGGAAAAAAATTCCGCGGACCCGAAAAAAACAAAAAATTAAACTAATTTTTTTGGGTTTATAAGCCCAATGGGCCAAAACAAAATCATTTCAATGAGATTGAGCTTGAGTTTGAGAGCAAAGGAGCAAGGAGCAAGAGCTGAGGAGCAAGGAGCCAGAGCTGAGGAGCGAGGAGCAAGTGCCAAGGAGCGAGGAGCAAGCTTGCAGAGGTAAGTAACTTAATCATTTAGTTAGTTTAGCTGGTTAGGTAGTTAATTTGGTTAGTTTCATTTACCTGTTTGAGTTTAAAGATCATTAATTTAAATTAAATTAATAAATTAAATGAATTAATCCCAATAAACTAAATTAATTTGCAGATTCAAGACTCAAACCCTACAAACATCAAACATGATGGACCTGAGCATTTTTATTGGCATTTTCCTCTTCCTGGTCCCCTTTCTGGTTATTATGGTGGTGGAGAGTAGGAAACGGAGGGGGCCTGAAACTGAAGAGGTGGATGAAGAAGCCGGAGGAAGTCAAATAGGTGAAAACCCCAGTGAGGAGGATGTGGAGGGTGAACATGAGGGTCAAAAAACTAAACAAGACCAAACTCCATTGTGGAAATATGTTCAGAGGCCTGAAACAGGGAGAGGGGGTGGAACCACTAAATTTCATTGCCCCCATTGCAACACTGATTTCACAGGCTCATACACCCGTTTGAGAAGACACCTTTGCGGGAAAAGGGCATGGGATGGAGAGAAACAAATAGGAATCAGAACTTGCGACGCGGTGTCAACAGCAGATAGAGCCAAATACATAAAGGAAGAGGAGGACGCCCAATACAAAGCAAAAAGATCAAGGGGTTTCTTTGAAAGCTCACAAAGAACTCCTTCAGCATCCTCCCAAGGCAGTGGATATGGACATGGAGGCTCAGGGTCATCATCTTTACGCCGTAGAACCATATCAGATTTCCTTGATGAGGGGTGTAGGAATGATGTGGATTCAAAAATTTACAGGTTCCTCTATGCAAATGGGATACCATTCAATGTTCTACGCTCACCTTATTGGCACGAAATGGTTTCTGCCATAAATGATGCCCCTAAAGGATACAAGAGCCCTGGGTATGACAAGGCAAGAACAGTTGGCCTTGATCATGAAAAAGCAAAAATATCACATTCTTTGAATAAAATGACAAGTTCTTGGACTGACAATGGGGTGTCCATTGTATCTGATGGATGGACAAATGTAAAAGGCAAGCCATTGATAAGTGTTCTTGCTGTGTCCCGAAGTGGTCCCATTTTTCTAGCTGCACATGATTACTCAGACAAGTTCAAGACCGCTATCAACATTGCAGAAGCATTGCTTGAAACAATTGAGCGTATTGGCCCATACAATGTCATCCAAGTCATCACTGATAATGCTCCTAATTGTAAGGCAGCGGGAGCAATTATTGAGGATAGATACCCGAACATATTTTGGTCTGGATGTTTGGTTCACACATTGAACCTTCTGTTGCATGATATTGTCAAAAACAAAAATGAACAATACCAATGGATTGGGGATTTGTACAAGAGAGGAAAAAAAATGATAAAATTTATTACAAATCATAGCAATACCCATGGCCTTTTCCGCAGTCACTCGAGATTGGAGTTGCTGAAGATTGCGAGGACTAGATTTGGTAGCTATTACCTCACCTTCAGGCGCCTTTTGAAGGTAAGAGAGGGTTTAGCTAGCATGGTATCAAGTCCAAATTGGCAGGTGTTAAAGGAAAGGGCTACAAATGTAGCTGACATTGCAGGTTTTGAAACGGTGGAGGAGGCCGCTCTTGATGGGCAGTTTTGGACAGCTGTGAGACAGGTATTGGATTTCACCAAGCCAATTTATAACATGATTCGGTTTGCAGATACAGACAAACCAGTGATTGGCGAGGTGTATGAGCAAATGGATACCATGTTGGGGGAAATAAAAGACATTGTTAATAACAGAGATCCCGACTTGTACAATCTGATTCACGATTGTGTGTGTGAACGGTGGAAAAGGCTTAACCTTCCACTACATTGCTTGGCGTATATCCTTACGCCAAAATACTACTCAGATTCTTGGTTGGGCAAACCTGCAGCAGGGGGTGGTGTTAGGACCAAACCCCATTTAGATCGAGAGGTAACTAAAGGATATCTGGATGCATTAGAAAAGTTGGTGCCTGACAGGGAGGAATGTGCAGCTGTGCACCTTGAAATAGGCAGATACTTCACTGGCAGTGGTTTGTATGGTAACTTCCATGCAATGGACGACAAAGATAAATTTGATTCTCTCACATGGTGGGAAACATATGGCGGCGACGGACTTTTGCGAAAATTGGCATTGAAAGTTCTTGCACAGGTTGTAAATTCTTCTTCTGCAGAGAGGTGTTGGAGCACCTACAGTTATATACATAATGTGAAAAGAAACAGGCTCAACGAAAACCGAGCAGAAAGCTTGGTTTATGTGCACTACAATTTGAGGTTGTTGAGCCATTACTGTGATCGGGCTAATGAAGATCCCACATATAAAATTTGGGACAATCACCCTGAGGACGACAATTTAGAGGATGGCATTGTACATATGGAAGAACTAGAAGATGAGCTTGTACGGGATGAAGCTGAAGCAGCTGCAGCAGCCATGCCACCTCCACCTCCACCATCCAGTAGCAATTCTCGGGGCCCGAGTCTTGTTCCATTGCTGTCGCCACCTCCATCGACACCCTCGCGTGGAGGCTCTAGTTCTGGTCGTCGGTCTGGGCGGGAGACTCCTAGAAGACCGCCAAGACCTACTTATACTCCTGGAGACTCTCGTGGCAAGGGCCACTTGTAGATTTACAGTTTACTTGTCTTTTTTAGTTTCTATTAGACTTGTCACTTTAGTTTTCATAACTGTTCAGTGTTGAGTTTTGAGTCCTTGACTCTTGACTCTTGACTCTTTCATATCATTATGACATTATGATATTTTGTAAACATTATATCACTGTGACAATGAAAATTTGAAGTTTGAAGTTGGGCCTTGGCAATTATAACTCATTGGTAATGATTGTGAATTATGAATATGATGCTTTGTGAAAGACTAAAGTTGTTTCATTTCATCTCATTATTCATGTTTCATTTTATAAATTTTTAACATTTCATATCATGTTAACAGTTAGAAGTTAGGACTTAGAAATATCTTCGATATTACTTCTTGTAATGGTTAAACTTGGCTTACAAGTACAACTTGTTACTTTGGTGATCAATGATGATAAATGTTATTGAATTGAATGTTATTTTAATTTATTATTTTACTAAGGTTGATGACGATTATAATTTCTAGATGATTGATGTGATATGGTTCAATGATCAATTTATGTTTTTTTATGTTTTTTATGTCTATTTCATCATTCTACATGTTTTTGTTGACATATATGTATCAAAAATTAAAAAATATAAAAAATATATATATTTTTAAAAAATTGCTCCGGGATTCGCTCCCAAACCGGGAGCTTCTGAAAATGGTCGCTCCCGCTCCCGCTTCCGCTCCCGCTCCCCGCTCCCGCTCCCGCTCCCAAGTAACACTGTACATAACCCTTCGGATTAAGGGGGGGAATGTTGGACACCTAATCCTAAAGGGTTAGTGTGGAATTCGAATGGACAAAAGCAGTCCAAGAGACCTTGGGATCTGAATCCCAAGAGTCACGTATTGTACTATAAATGTGTATCTTATGTTAATAAAAAAACGAACTAAATGTTTTATCTTTCACATTGTTTTCTTATCCATGTGTGTTTAACACTACTGAGACAAAAATTTTCCCTAAAAATCGAAGTCAAAAGTTACCCAAAAAGTCAAAGTCAACACTGGTCAAACTATAGAAAATTTCAGAATTTTGGCCCTGTGATTTTGTCCTCCTCCCTACCACACGTGTGAGAATATTCGCTGCCCAATGAGGTGTACAAACCAATCAGATGAGGAGAGAGAAGAATGTGTGAGTTGATGAAAGGCCAAATGAGGTTGGAGGTATCTCTTATTTATACAAGTCGTTGAGGGTCAAAAGACATGTCCATTGGACTTCATGAGCCTACACGATGATATGGCCAACCTTGACAGTTTGCACATGTGTGGACTTCACTTCAAAAACATATTTCTCCTTACCCAAATTGAGTGACCTTGTGATGTCCTCAACGAATTGAGGACCAATGGACTTAGTAGCCTATCTGTCCTCGTAAGCTATAGTCCTCCAGAAAAAGGGGATAGAACCCCAAAACCCCAATTGTGGGCGAGTTTTAGGTAAGTTGGGCGAAAAACCCAAAATTGGGGCTTTGAGTATGACACACTCAACCACTTAAGAAAGTAAGACGCCTCATAGAAGTCTATAAATTAAGGAGGTTTGGATTCATTTGGATCCATCAAGTGTGGATCATTTCATCCGTTTTTGAGCTTTGGCTCCGAGGATTTTAAGACCCCTTTACTCTTGTCAATTTCGATGGTGAAAGATTCCACCCTAATTTGCCTTTGCTTCTCTTTTCATCTATCTTCTATTTCGGGAAGCCTTTGAAGGCTAAAAGAATTCTCTAAGCTTTGTTTCCTCTATTGAAAATTTTGTGTACGGGTTAGAGAACTCTCTCTTCACTTATGCGCAATTCACAAAGTCCTTCCTGGGGCAGCGAGTGGGTTTTTGACATCTTTTTGTAATAGCATGACCACTGGGTACGACTTTCTATGACAAGGAGTCATCTGGGCATCATTTCCTGAGTCAGCTAGTCATCTATGTTTCACTCTTCAGATAGCGAGTTCATCGAGGCATCATTTCCTGAGTCAGCGAGTCACCAATGCTTCATTCCTAAGATAGCAAGCCTCTATAACAATCTTGACCCTATGGATTCCAAGACTTATTGAGCATGGGAAATCTTTTCTCAGATAGCGAGGAATTACAATATACAGAGACGTCACTTGTGTCTGCGATGGTTTGTGTCTTTCTAGGCAGTTTGTGCGAAGGACTTGGGCAATGCACATACCTAGATCCGAGAATGCATCAGAGCGAAGCCTGGAGACTGAGTGACAATCCGAATACAAGTCCCTGTAACGAAATAAAGAAGAAATCTGCAAAAATTTAGAGCTTATATGGAGGTTCAACGGGCTTTGTCATATAGCATAGCAAGAATCCGCAAGTGGATCACGAAATTGTTCAGAATCGGTCCTATTGGATTCCTGAGACGGTGTAAACTCAAGCCAAGACTATGACCATGACCACGACCACTTTGGAGTGATCAGTGACCAGTTAGTGGGGTTTTGTAACCCAAGGTTGCACGAAACGGGGAAACGGGTACGAGTTTCCGAAACGGGAAGCGATACGAAACGCGACCTCCCCAAATTTTGGAAACAGGGAAACGCGAATATATATATATATATATATATTAGGAATTTAAGAAATATGTGCAATCATAAAGCATATATGATACATTCTAATTTATTACATTATGATAAAATTGTCAATTGTCAATGCATAGACTATAAGTATCTAAATTTACATCACATTTACTCATGAATAATCACATAATGAAAATAGAAATATCCAAAATCAGCCACGAGAAATTTCTAATTTTTTGTCTCGTGGTTGATTGGAAGTCTCCTCCTACATAGTCGAATGACCTTAGTGCTCTTGATTAAATACAAGTTTCATACCCTAGTACCCTACATTCTCTTGATTATTGGGAGTCTCCCCTGCATAGAGGGCTTTGTTCTCTCGATTAAATACAAGTTCCATACCCTAGTACATGATAAAATCCAATGGAAACATTGAAATCCCCCCAATCCTGAAATCCTGAAAAACAGATAAGTCTGCTGGATTTTGAGTAAGATCTAAAATTCTACTTTCTCCATATGAAATCCAATGACGGCAAAACCACTCTCAAACATCCTGAGTCATTTCATGGTAATGTTAAAAATTTAAGTAAAAGGATGAAAATGAAAAATAAAGGAGAATATCACTTTTACTTTAAGAATTTAACATTACCATGAACTGCATATCAACACTAGGGCAAACAAATGTAAGAGATCTACATTAGAAAAAAAAAAAAAAAAATTAAAAAACAAATGTTTTTTTTGGGGAAACGTGGCCCGTACGGCTTGGAAACGCGTTTCCGGCCGTACGGCCACGTTTCCGTTTCGGGAAACGTGGCCGTACGGCCGGAAACGCGTTTCCAGGCCGTACGGTACGGGGAAACGCGTTTCGTTTCGTTTCCCCTGGCGAAACGCCCCCTAGGGCCACGTTTCCTGCAACTTAGTGTAACCCTTAGTCTGTAAGGTATATGGTCATATTCAATCGCTAAGATGTCTAAAGTTCGGGGTTAATAATATGTTAGGATTATTACATGGTGCATAAAGAATGTGGCAAAATTATTTAAGCACTCGTGGTTATTCACTGAATAGCTTATGTGTGGGGACAGTGCGTTGTCATAACAATTGGATATCGAAACCTTATAAGTATTATGTTCGGTGAATAGTTTATGTGTGGTTTATGTGTGGAAAGTGCACTTGGATATTGGAACTTATATTGTTTACCTTTCTATTGCACTATTAAGGGTTGTTTAATTCGTTGGAATGTTAAGGGAATTATTATTAATTGAGACTGCAACAAATGTGCAATTGGAAATGCATGTAAAACCCTCGATATTTTGTAAATAATTACCCTAGGCCATTACAGTGGTATCAGAGCACAAGCATCCTGCCAGCTTGTGGGGAATGGTAGTTTATGCTTCCTGAAGACACCAACAACATCACTGTAAGGAGGAGGAATAACCATCACTCCGTTATGGGGGATAGAGTAGAACGTGACCCTGGTATCTTACTACAAGAATTGTTACAGGGGCAGCAACAGATGAATCAACAGTTGCACTAGCAAGGGAAGCAAATGATTCAAGGGCAGCAGCAGATAACTCAGGCCTTGACCCAAGGGCAGCAACAAATTGCGGTGCTAATTGCTCACCTCACCGGCCAACCAAATGTCACTGCCACTAATAGGACTACAACTGAAGGAAGTGGGAATCATAATCTAATCCCACCTCTCAACCAAGCCAACAACAGGACGCATAGCCGACCACTTCTACCTCAATTTACAGACAATCAAGTGCCAGCAGGCCAGGAAGAAGTTGAGCCAAATCAACTCCTAAACACTTATGCTTAGGACTATGCACGATTGGAAGAAAATACTCGAGCAGCTATATCTTTCAATGAGTACAGTAACTTTTGGTACCATAATAGACCTTGAGGGCAGCTTTATGGAGAATTAGCCCACAAGGTGAGTAAACTTCCTTTACCCTCATTTAATGGATCATCTAAATGTACAGCAAGGGCTTGGATGCAAAAATTGGACACCTACTTCAAGCTCAATCCTATGGCTGAAGAAGATGCAATTCAATTTGCCACATTACATCTAGAAGGGGAGGCACATAATTGGTGGTACCACGGTTTAGTGACCCTACGACATGCTAACATCACCTCTCATGAAGATTTTACACAAAGGTTGATTGAAAGATTCGACCAAAAGAACCCAAAAATCCACTTCAAGAACTAGCACTACTTAAGCAAACAGGGTCACATGAAGAGTTTATTGCAAAATTTGAACGCACCGTAGTTATGGTAACAAATATATCTGAAGAGCAATTAGTCATGCTTTTCACTGAAGCATTAGCTAAGCCCCTACAAGGATGGGTCAAAGCATTCAATTCCACCACTCTTCAAGAAGCTATCAAGAAGACTCGAGACCTGGGTAATGCAATCGTTAAAGCTAGCGCTCTTCAAAGCCTTTCATCCCTCCAAAAGATAAGGAGAAGAAGCCTTTCCAACGTGATGGGCCCAAAATAGATAGACTAGATGAGGAAACTCTAAGCAAAATAAGGAGGAAGAAGCTATGTTTTACTTGCAAGGAACCATGGGAACCGGGTCATCATTCTTTAGGAAAGGGGAAGATTCACTAAATCGAAGTACTCCCTGACGACGAAGAAGAAGAAGAGACCACTACAAGTATCGATGAAGAGTCACCGCAGAAGGAGCAAAGGATGAAGAAAAGCCTCACAGCTCCAAAGAAGGACCGCCACAAGAGGAAAGCCTCAACGAAGAAAAGAAGACACAGCCACAAGTCAAGATTGCAACTCTTTCAGGTACACCCAAGTATTACACTTTCAGGATCAGGTGAGTCATCAAGGGACAACACAACACTAATTGATGGAGGAGCCACACACAACTTCATTGATGCAACACTTGTAGCAAAAAGGGGACTTCCCACCAAAGAGTTTGAGAGCTTGGATGTGATAGTTGTGAAAGGGCACACCTTGGATTGCACACGAATGATCCCAAGTTTGAGTGTAACTCTTGGTAACTATACTATTACTAGTGATTTCTATGTAATACATCTTGCATACCTCAATATGGTACTGGAAGTTCAATGGGTATATTCATTGGGAAAACACACAATAGATTACCAAGCGTTGGAAATGGAATTTAGAGCACCAAATGGTTGTAAGGTCGTATTAAGAGGAATGTCAAATGGCAGGCTGCAAGTCATTTTAGCCAGAAGGATGGAAGCCCTTTTTAGGCACACGGATATAGCATATACAGCAGAATGTAAGGTTATGACCCAAAAGACTCTCAGCAACAATAAACCGCAATACAAGGTTGATATTCAGCAAGTACTAGACAAGCACGCTCCAATGTTTGATGACATTTCTCCAGGATTTCCCCCTAAAAGAAGATTTGAGCATACTGTTGAGTTGGAAGAAGGACTAAGCCTGTGATCACCACACCATACCGGCATCCGAAGAAGTTCATAGACGAGATAGAAAAAACTATCCAAGAATTGTTAGCTATAGGACATATCTGACCCAACTCAAGCCCATTCGCCTCTGTGGTTTTGGTGAAAAAGAAAAATGGCACATGGAGAATGTGCATTGACTATCGGGCACTTAATAAGAAGACCATCAAAAACAGGTACCCCATTCCTCGAATTGATGAATTACTGGATGAGCTACATGGAGCAGCATATTTCTCAAAGATTGACCTACGGTCCGGGTACCACCAAATTTGAGTTCGGGAGGAAGACGTGCCCAAAACAACATTTTGTTGCCACTATGGACACTTTGAATTTTTGGTCATGCCATTTGGGCTAACCAACGCCCCCGCCACCTTCCAATCATGCATGAATAGCATTTTCAACAAGCAGCTAAGAAAGTTTTTGTTGGTATTCTTTGATGACCTCCTCATCTACAGTAAGACATGGGACGATCATTTGAGACACCTGGATCAGATTTTGAGCATCATGCAGGAATAATCCCTTTATGCCAAAGCATCCAAATGTGAGTTTGGGTTGACAGAGATTCTTTATTTAGGGCATATGATCAGTGCACATGTACAAGTCCACCGAGAGAAGATCCAGGCAATAGCGGATTGGCCTACACCTAAGACACTAACAAAGTTATGAGGGTTTCTTGGGCTCTGCAAATATTATCAGTGGTTTGTTAGGGGGTTCTCACAGCTTAATGCACCCCTGACAGATTTGACAAAAAAGGGGGCATTCAGGTGGACGGCGTTGAGAAATCTAGGGCATAGCAATTAAGTGATTTCTCTTCTATTAGTAACTGTTTATGAGTGCTTTTTACTTCTTTAGATTAGGATCTTCTTTTACTTAGGTTATTAGTGTTCTTCTTCATCAAACAGCTACCAATGCATAAACCATAAAGAGACAAGAGACACAGTATATAGGCTATCATCCAGGGCCAAAACCTCTCACTCTTTTCGAGGAAAACCCAAACAAATTCTTCTTCTTATATAGATTACAATTGAGGAACACCAAGATCCTGACCTAGACCCTTGACCAAAATGACCTCTCCAAGACCAAGTCATCCTTTTGCAATTTAGCCTTCACTTCTCCAACTAAAATCTGAACTTTTCAACATCCTTGACTGTAGTCTTCGGCTTGTTGTAGTAGACTTTCCTTTTGCACATGTGACTGATAAAGGATAAATTATATCCCTTACTTCTTCGCTTTAACTAGAGAGGAGCTCTATGTTAACTCAGCACGAAGCATAGACAACATTCTTGCCTTAACTCTGATTCTTAACTTCTGCAATTTTGGCTTCTCTGCAATATGTATCTGTCTTTACCTTTCCTCGCACGTGTGACAGATGTTGCCCAAAAACAGACCTATAATCTCTTCCTAGTACTCTCTGAATGCTCTAGGCCACCTTCTTCCCAATCAACAAGCGCTAAATAAAATCATTAAGGAGGATATTTACAGACGATACGTTCAGACTACATGGACCAATCCTCCCAATGGGTTGCGTCCAAAAATGGCCTTCTACGCGGAGCATTGCCTGGAGATCAGGGATGGGCTCATCATCAGACCCCAATACACGTTCCAGCATTGGATGTGTGCCCTTAGAATCCCCCTCAGGTAGCTCAGAGTTGGATCTCATAGACTCCGGGTGGAGACAGATCACCACATCGATAGAGCAGATAGGATTTGCCAACTCTGCCACTTACAGGGGATAGAGACAAAGACACACTTCATCTTCGGATGCCCTGCTTACTACGAGATCCAAGGTCATTTCCATTGTCTCTTCAGGTCTTCTCAGACTTTGACCAGCTTCCTCAGATATGTTGATCCAAGATGCCTTGCACTTTATCTCCAGGAGGCCTTCAGATTTCGGGCCCGTTTTCTTCAGCCCCCCACCAGATCGGACACCACGCAGAAGATCACGGACTTCTTTAGGGCGCTACCATCAGCGCGGGGCACCAAAAGAACCATTGACCGACCCACAGACACTGAGACCAGATCAGTGTGGTCCCAGGGGGGCCGACCCACCAGACTGCACCAGTGCTCCAGGATTGGATCCACCCCTGGGAGGCGCCCTAGAACCTCCAGGCGACAGCAGCAACAGCCCAGTATGCCCACAGGACAGCAGACTTTGACAAGCTTCTCTCAGTTTTCTTCTCTCGACCTCGGATGTTAGGAGTAGGAACTGGACAAGAGACTCTTTTTCTCCTTCTCCTTCTCTGCCTCATCACAGTGCTTTGTTTCGAAGCCGAGAGCTTCTAGCTTCTACATTTACCATTACTTAGATTATAGATGTATTTTCTGCTCTTTAAAAAGAAATGTTAAAGGGGACCATTTGGTCCACCGGCTTGGCATGATGTAATCATTGTAACCAACAGTCCCGTTGACCTATTATGGTCATCTGTTGGACATTAACAAAATTATCTTATCTTATCTTATCTTTGATCTTCCCTTCTTTCCTTCGCTTGGATGTAGGGCTGCTATTGTCCCTTAGATCGAATTATTTCGCACTTTTGTCACATGGATTACCTTCATCGAAATATTGTCCTCAAATGAGAGACGAGTTGCCTATTTATAGTGATCTTCTCATGAATATAAGACGACTTGACTTGTAGACTAGGCCGACATGCCTTTTGGAGATCATCTTGAGGCTGACTTCTTGGAGGAGCTTGAGCTTGGTCTTGGAGGGTCTCTTTGACTCTTTTAATGACTTATATATATTGTAGCTTGCCCAAGAAGGGTCCTTCGTACATGACATAGACTTAAATTGACTTTTATGACTAGATGACAAATCCTAAAGGCTCACAATGGGAGACATCACTAAAATAAAATTCCTTGTTCATGAAACCCATGAGACAACCTTTACAATAATAATTTTATTTTTCTTCTTTTCATCAATTACATAAAATCACAATTACAAATGTCATTATAAAGACTGAACCTAGTTACACTTTTCACCACTCCCTCTTAACTAGGGAGGTATTCATAATGGTACTTGGTCATTCTCAATTTGAAGAATTTCTCATAATAAGAGTCGGATTGGTAACCCATCTGTTTAGCATCATATCAACCAGCATTGTCACATAGCAAGGCCTTGACTAACAGCTCTATCTCTCCACGAGATCTGAGCACAATGCTGGCGAGACCAATGATGTATAGACACCCTCATCATTGTCTCTCTCGGAACATACCCCACCCGAGTTCTTAGGGTGTGTTCCACCAAGACTATTCTTATCTTGGATTCCCAGTCCTCAAAGAATATCGATCCTCTACAATTACTCTTATCTTAGATTCCCTAACTCATCCTCAAAGAGTATCGGATGCCAAATGTTTACCCAATCCTCCATTTTGTCTTCCCAAGTGAAGACAAGAATGATGTGTCTATCTCTCCCTCTTAATTAGGGAGGACATATCTATTCCAATAAAAGAATGTACTCATTCCTACGGAAGGAATGTACCTAAGCTCCCTCTTGGCTTAGGAATTTCCAAGTTTCTTCCAAGTAAGAAACTTGTTTCCAGGTTCCCTCTTAATTAGGGACCTACAACAACTCCTCAGGTGGAGATGATGGGATAACCAATTTCTTGAAGAACTCCTCCTCACGATGTCATGAACTTCTTTTCGTTATCTAGGAGTCTTCATGTTTGGGACTTCTACATAGGGCACTGACCATCCATCACTTTCATCCATGAGTCAGCCATGTCATCATCGGAAAGTGATCCATCAGTCCATATTTGGCCTTCCTTCATGCCATGCTACTTTCTTCATGCCATGTTTACTTAAGGATCTTTCATCCTACTACATGTGCATCAGTGGTGGAAGACATCCATAGATCTTCCCTTGGCAGCCCTGCATAAACCCATCCAAATATTTGTTCAAAAATAAAGGAATGAACATTAAAATCAACATTACCTTTGTGATGGTCTTTCATCATGACATCTTTTAGTTTGCATCAGCATCCTACATACATATCAACACATTTCCCAAAGATATATTTTGGTCAAGGGTCTCTTCCTTTTTCAGACTCTATCAGAGTCTTCATATCTTCCATGGAGAAATCTTGGTCAAATCTTCTTGGTCTTCCAGATGTTGATTGCCTTTACCATGGTTGCATATTCCACATATCTTCCTTCCTTTCTTCACACATTTCATTCCCAGGAGTTTCCAATCAGAGTTCCTCAATTGTAGTCAACCACCTCATACTTCATATGAGGACATATTATGTTGATTTCATCTAGTGAATGTGTGACCCATGCATCTCTGCATCCCTTTGAGGGAGGAGAGCCTTTCTTTTGATCATGCTCTTAAAATAGAGCATTGGTTCATGATATCTGCAACCATATGACATGACTTCCACAATATCGTATGTAAGCATACATACCTCATTTTCCTTTGGGTCACCCAATCTTCCTGTAGCAACTTTCTTAATTGAAAAAGCTTCAATCCATTGCTCTACCTCTTTTATGTCATCATACCATCATCCCATGAATTCCACAAGTTTGGAATTCTTGATGAAACACTTTCTTCCCCTCATGATCGGTGAACCTTTCAATGAAGATTCCATCAGAGAATCTTGAGGATCTAAAGTATCCCCATCAGTAAATGTTTCCTTTTGACATATGTATGATGAACCTTGTACTAGATGACCTTGCCATTTATGTTTCCAATGAGATTCCCAAGAGCTATATCCTTGACTTCCATAGATTCTAACTATCTTTCATGCTTCTCTATGATGATGTCCCGAGCTCTTGCTTTCAATGCTTCTATGATGCCTTGATGCATCCCGTCATTTTTCTTAGTGAATCATGATGGCCATATCTTACAACAGAAGACTTAGGAACTTGAAAAGAACTTATGTGAGGAAGACTATATCAATAGTGGAGATCTATTACTTCCTCCTTCTTGGATTTCTTCTTTTCAGCTTCCTCCACTTCCTTGGTGATGAGGGCTTCTTCTCTTCCTCTTTCGTAATTGTCCTTCTTGAGCTTAGGACAATCTCTCCTATAGTGCCCATTTTCTTGACACCCATAGCATTGTATTTTAGCCATGTTCTTCTTTTTCTGATGACCAAACTTTCGGAATTGCCCCTTTCTTTTTGTCGTTGCAGCATAAGCTTGATTTTGCTCACCTGCTCCCACATCAGATTTGGCCTTTAGTCTAGATTCTTCAATCTTGCACAGTGACCATACATCCTGGAATGGAGTAGTTGCTTTCTTGCCATAAATACTTGAAGTAAAGTTACCCCACTCCTCCGGTAGTGCATTTAATACAACTGTAGTCATTTCTCCATCAAACAAGACTTCTCCCAGATCTTGTAGTTGGTCCTGGATCTCAAATATCCTCATAAAGTATGAGGCTATTCCATCTTTCCTTGACATCTTCAGCTTGTAGAGTTCTTGCCTTAATGAGATGACTTCTCCAGCAGTGCTTACGGAATACAACTCTACTAGTTTTTCATAGATTTCTTTTGAAGTTTCGAGTTTAGATACATATGGGATGAGGGGATCCTTGATGGATTCTATGAGAATCCTTTGAGCCTTAACTTCCCCTTTTCTATACTTGGAAAGAGCTTGAGCATCTTCCTTTCTTGGTTTAGTGGTAGAACCTTTGACATGTTCCATAACCTCATTTTCAATGAGATTCAAATCTGTCATTTTCTTCTATGCAAGATAGTTTGAAGCCCCAACCAATTTGTTGTTTTCCTTGCAAAAAGACTTTTTGACATGTTCAGACGTGGGCATAAATATACTTACTTGATAGGATGCTCCTTCTTGTTGCTTCCTTGATGTTGATGATAAATTAGAGGATAGAAAACTTCTCCTTGATGAATGTAGTTTTCTTCAAGAATGATCCTTGATCCCACAGAGAGTGAGATGACACTACCTTTTGATCTAGCTTCCTTTGGATGAATAGTCTTCAAAACACTTTAACTTGAGTAGATGTAGGGTTTTTGCCTTCTCCCTCTTGATGATGATCCTAGTACTTCTTTGTAGACTTCTTTGATCTAGGGTTATGATGCTTCCTTTGACTTCAAGATGACTTTCGCTTTGATGCCTTCCTTGAGATTTAATCCTTAAGTGTCCCTTGATAAGACGTCCTTCCTTGACTTGGTCACCTTAGCTCTGATACTATGTTGAGAAATCTAGGGTATAGCAATTAACTGATTTCTCTTCTATTAGTAATTGTTTATGAGTGGTTTTTACTTCTTTAGATTAGGATCTTCTTTTACTTAGGTTATTAGTGTTCTTCTTCATCAAACAGCTACCAATGCATAAACTATAAAGAAAAAAGAGACACAGTATACAGGCTATCAACCAAGGCCAAAACCTCTCACTCTTTGAGAGGAAAACCAAAACAAATTCTTCTTCTTATAGAGATTCCAATTGATGAATACCAAGACCATGACCTAGACCCTTGACCAAAATGACCTCTCCAAGACCAAGTCAAATTTCTGCAATTTAGCCTTCACTTCTCCAACTCAAATCTGAACTTTTCGGCCTCCTTGACTGTAGTCTTTGGCCTGTTGTAGTAGACTCTCCTTTCTCGCACGTGTGACTGATAAAGGATAAATTTTGTCCCTTACTTCTTCGCTTTAACTAGAGAGGAGCTCTATGTTAACTCGGCATGAAGCATAGACAACATTCTTGCCTTAACTCGGATTCTTAACTTCTACAATTTTGGCTTTTCTGCAATATATATCTGCCCTTACCTTTTCTCGCACGTGTGACAGATGTTTCCCAGAAACAAACCTGTAATCTCTTCGATCTTCCCTTCTTTCCTTCGCTTGGATGTAGGGCTGCTATTGTCCCTTAGATCGAACTATTTCACACCTTTCTCACTTGGATTACCTTCACCGAAATCTTGTCTTCAAATGAGGGTCGAGCTGCCTATTTATAGTGATCTTCTCATGAATATAAGCCGACTTGACATGTAGACTAGGCCGACATGCCTTTTAGAGATCATCTTGAGGCCGACTTCTTGGAGGAGCTTGAGCTTGGTCTTGGAGGGTCTCTTTGACTCTTTTAATGACTTACATATATTGTAACATGCCCAAGAAGGGTCCTTCATACATGACATAGACTCAAATTGACTTTTATGACTAGATGACAAATCCTAAAGGCTCACAATGGGAACCATCACTAAAATAAAATTCCTTGCTCATGAAACCCATAAGACAAGCATTACAATAATAATTTTATTTTTCTTCTTTTCATCAATTACATAAAATCACAATTACACATGTCATTATGAAGACCGAACCTAGTTACACTTTTCAATAGACGAAAGCAGCTGACAAGGCATTCAACAAGCTCAAAGAAATAATAAACTCCTTTCCAGTACTAGCCCTTCCTGACTTTGGCCAACCATTTATATTAGAGTGCGATGCATCCGGAGAAGGAATAGGAGTCGCCCTAATGTAGAAAGGTCATTTGATCGCATTTGAAAGTCGAAAGCTAGAAGATACAAAAAGGCTTTACTCCATATATGACAAAGAAATGTTGGCCATCATGCACGCATTGGCAAAGTTCAGACAGTATCTGGTGGGTAATAGGTTCGTAGTCAGGACAAACCACAATAGCCTGCGACATTTCTTGGGACAAAGGGACCTGAATGAACGACAGCAGAAATGGGTAAGCAAAATTCAAGCTTACGATTTTGACATCGAATATGTGAAAGGGAAGAAAAGCTTGGTGGATGATGCACTTTTGAGGAAACTAGTGGCTTGCACCCTCATGGAGTTGACGGAAGATTGGAAGGGGTACCTCTCCACCGAATATACTAAGAACCAGTTTTCTTGAACGCTTTTCGACAAGATTATCCAGGATGACAAATACAAAATAGTCAATGACATCATTTACTATAAAGACAGGGTATATCTGGTCCTTGAATCTACACTTAAGGAGAAAATTATGAAGGTTACACATGATATTCCTTCGGCTAGACCCAAGGGTTCTTCAAGACATACCGACATATTCGAGAGCAATTCTCGTGGAAGGGACTCAAGGAAGATGTGATGAAATATGTCAGGGAATGCATGACATGTCAGCAAAATAAGGTTGAGCATACACCTCTCGCGGGTCTTCTCCAACCTCTACCCATTCCAGAATAGAAATGGGAAAGCGTATCGATGAATTTTATCACAATATTACCCAAAGCACAAGGAAAGGATTGCATATACATCGTGGTGGACAAATTGACTAAATTCACACACTTCTTTGCTATATCGGCAGATTACTCGACCAAGCAAGTGGCATAACTCGTTTTCAAAGAAGTCTTCAGATTACATGGGTTGTCGAAGAACATAATCAGCGACCGTGATAGCAAATTCATGGGCGCATTCTAGCAAGAACTTTTCAAACTAGTTGGAACTGAATTAACCCCTAGCACTAGCTATCACCCGCAAACTAACGGCCAAACGGAAATTGTAAATAAATGGATTGAAGGGTATTTGCGCAACTATGTGACAGGTCAGCAGAAGGCATGGATCAAGTGGTTGTACCTTGGGGAGCATTGCTACAACACCACCTACCACCTATCCATTGGAATGACACCCTTCAAGGCTCTGTATGGGTATGATGCACCCTCCTTCATCGATAGAATCTTCGGAGACAGCAAGGCACCTCTTGCCAAGGATTGGATACAGGAGAGTCAGGACATTCTTAGGGTACTCAAGGAGAATATTCAGGTTGCTCAGAATCGGCAGAAGATGTACGCAGACCAACACTGGACAGAGCGCAGTTTTGAGGTAGGGGATCTTGTTTTCTTGCGATTTCAGCCTTATCGATAGTCTACGCTCAAGAAGAGCGGGGCAGAGAAGCTGAAGCCAAGGTTTTATGGGCCTTACAAAATTCTCCGAAGAGTGGGTGAAGTGGCGTATGAGTTGGAGCTACCGAGTGATAGCAGAATCCACAATGTATTTCATGTATCGTGCCTCAAGAAGGCTATAGGCCAGCAGGTCACCACTTCTATTGAGTTGCCACCATTAGATGAGGAAGGACAATTGGAATTGATTCCAGAAACGATCATGGTCGTTCAAGAAAAGAAGTTAAGGGAAAGGATAATTCTGGAGTAGATGGAATAATTTACCAGAGGAGGACATGACATGGGAAGGAGAATGGATTCTACAGCACCCGAATTTGCAATTGCTTGAGGGCACGCAATTTCGGGCAAGGGGGACTGTGACATCCTCGACAAATTGAAGACCAGTGGACTTAGAAGCCTATCTTTCCCCGTAGACTATAGTCCTCCAAAAAAGGGAACCCCAAAACCCCCATTGTGGACAATTTTTGGGTAAGTTGGGCGAAAAACCCAAAATTGGGGTTGAGTATGAGATACTCAACCACTTAAGAAAGTAAGACCCCTCATAGAAGTCTATAAATTAAGGAGGTTTGAATTCATTTGGAGGCATCAAGTGTGGATCACTTCATCAGTTTTTGAGCTTTGGCTCTGAGGGTTTAAGACCCCTTTACTCTTGTCAATTTCAGTGGTGAAAGATTCCACCCTAATTTGGCTTTGCTTCTCTTTTCATCTTTGTTCTCTTGCAAGAAGTCTTTGAAGGGTAAACGAATTCTCTAAGCTTAGTTTCCTCTGTTGAAAAGTTTGTGTATGGGTTAGAAAACTCTCTCTTCACTTTGGCACAATTCACAGAGTCCTTCCTGAGGCCAAAGTGGGTTTTTGACATCTTTTTATAACAGCGTGACCCCTCGGTATGACCTTCTGTGACAGCGAGTCATCTAGGCATCATTTCCTGAATCAGCGAGTCATCTACGTTTCGCTCCTCAGATAGAAAGTTCATCTAGGCATCATTTCCTGAGTCAGTGAGTCATCAATGCTTCATTTCTGAGATAGCAAGCCTCTATAACAATCTTGACTAAAGCGAACAAAGTTCCTTCTATAAATTAATTACTCCAGAAAACTTGGAATGTCAAGATATCCATTTAGGATATAAATATTATATTAAATAAAATGAATAAGAATGAATGATAATGAATTACAAATGAGAACGAGAGGCTTGCTTATATACCAAGCATCTCTTCATGAAGAGTCATGTCCTGTTAGACATGCTACTAGCTTAACTAACTATTATTTATGATTATTATCTTTTACATTATATTTATATTATTTATATATTTTATTCATTACATTGCCTCCTTCCTCAAAAAGCTTTGTCCTCAAAGCTTGTCGATGAAAAAAGGCTTGATCTCTTTTTCGGCTTCGAACGTCTTTCTCTCTTGGAATAGTCATCTTCGTTGATACAAGTTGATATGATCTTCTTAGTGACAAACAAAATTGTCGCACTGAGAAGGGATTAGACCATCCTAGATTAATCTTCTGTATAGTATTCTGATCACTAGAACTTTGTAACGACTTGGCATCATAAGACGAGATTGATTTTACGTCATTATTCTCTGAAACATCAATTTGTTGTTTCTGGTCTGAATGGTACCGATACGTAGCATGGTTGATTGGTCTACTCTCGTGATTCGGATGTCGATATGGAGTTTTTAGATTTTCTTCTGGCGAAGATGTTGTTGAATTGGTTATGGAACATTCACCTGGGATGTCCATTGTCTGAACTGCAACATCTACATGTGTCATTTCTTCAACTAGCTTGTCTTCTTGAGTTGTCATATTCACTAGATCGGTATTCGTTCCCTTACTTTCAACTTGGACTGCTCCGACTGGAGATTCTGATGCTTCTTCTTGAGTGAATTGTTCCAACTTATCTTTTAATGCTTTCTTATCATCCTTAAGCTTCTTAGTTTGATTGAGCAAACTTTGATTATAGTTTCTCAGACGTAAAATTTCTTCGGTTTCTGATTTATCAACCTTATTTTTAGTGTTTCGAATTTTAAGATTTTCATCTTTTAGATTTTTGATTTGTTCTAATAAATTTTTATTAAGGTTCTTTAAACGCAAAGCTTCCTCTTCTTGTTCTGATAAGTTCTTCTTGAGTTCTTTCTTTATGACCTTAGCCTTCTTCACTTGCGCAAGTAATTTTTCGACATGGTCCTTGAGACAAGAATTTTCTTCGTCCTTTTCCATTATTTTTTTGTAATGCATATCCACAAGTCCAACATAGTATTGTGATTTCTTGTTTTACATCTCTTTGGAATTGTTTTTGTTCATTTCTTAGAGGTTCCATTTTTTTTCACTTCTTTTATCTTCCTTTTTCTTTTTCTTTTTCAACAATTTATTTATTTATTTTTTCTATATATATATATATATATTTTTTTAAATTTTTATATGTTATATTCTCTCTCCTCTTTCTTCTTTCTTTTTTTTTAACTCTCTTTTTATATAATTCTAATATCTCTTTATATATATATATATATATATCAAATATTCTCTTCTTCTTCTTCTTCTTCTTTTCACTCTTTTAATAAAAAAATTTATATAATAATAATTTTTTTATATATATAATTATAAATTATATACATTATATAATTTTAATTTATATATATTATAAAATTATAATTATATAAAATTTATATATACTTTTTTGAGACCCACTTTTCCTTTTATATGTAACTATATAAGGCTTATATAGTATCTTTTTTCTCAGAGAATTTGGATGAGACGTGACTCTTGGTACAGTCACAATCTTTAGATTTGAACGATTAAAATTATTTAGATCACACCTTTTTTCTCCAATGTTATCAAAATATCTTTTACTTTTAAAATACCATGGGCAATTACCATGGGTTGTTTCTAAAACCACGGGCTTCTCCACGTAAAAAGTTTTAAATATCACTTGGTATGAGATTTTGTATCCCTTTTGTTTTTTATTTTACTTTTAAAATACCATGGGCTATTACCATGGGTTGTTTTTAAAACCTCCTGTAAAAAGTAATATTTACCTTTCACATCAGAGCTTTTGTATCCTTGTTTTTTCTTTAATTTTTAAAATACCATGGGCTATTACCATGGGTTGTTTTTAAAACCACGATCTTCTGAAATGTAAAAAAGTTTTAAATATACTTGGTATGAGATTTTGTATCCGTTTTGTTTTTTTTTTTACTTTTTTTTCTTCTTCTTCTTTTATTTTATTTTATTTACGTACATGTATATTTTTTTTGGTTTTTTTTTCGTTTATGGCCAAAGGCCTAGAAAAACGGAGAAAAGGAGAAACTCCCAAATATTTAGCGAAAAGCTTGAACTGCAACAGCAATAAATTTGACAAAGAGTCGATAGCCAAAGACTTGGATCGGAGAACGAGCTTTGTGCACCGGTTAAACAACCTAGAGGACCGAACTGCTCTGATACCACATGAAGCAAACAAAGTTCCTTCTATAAATTAATTACTCTGGAAAACTTGGAATGTCAAGATATCCATTTAGGATATAAATATTATATTAAATAAAATGAATAAGAATGAATGAAAATGAATTACAAATGAGAATGAGAGGCTTGCTTATATACCAAGCAAGTGTCTCTTCATGAAGAGTCATGTCCTATTAGACATGCCTCTTCAACCTAATTACTAGCTTAACTAACTATTATTTATGATTATTATTTTTTACATTATATTTATATTATTTATATATTTTATTCGTTACATTGACCCTGTGGAATCCAAGACTTGTTGAGCACAGGAAATTTTTACTCAGACAGCGAGGAATTACAATACACAGAGACGTCACCTATGTCTGCGATGGTTTGTGTCTTTCTAGGCAGTTTGTGCAAAGGACTTGGGCAGAGCGCATACCTAGATTCGAGAACACATCAGAGCAAAGTTTGGAAACTGAGTGAAAATCCAAATACAAGTCCCTGTAATGAAATAAGGAAGAAATCCGCCAAAATTATGAGTTTATATGGAGGTTCAACAGGATTTGTCATATAGCGTAGCAAGAATCCACAGTTGAGGGAGGATCATGAAACTGTTCAGAATCAGTCCTGTTGGATTCCTGAGACGCCGTAAACTCAAGCCAGGACTGCAACCGCGACTACTTTGGAGCGATTGGTAACTAATTAGCAAGGTTTCGTAACCCTTGGTATGTAAGGTATATGGTCGTATTCAATTGTTGAGGCGTCTAAAGTTCGGGGTTAATAATAAGTTAAGATTATTACATAGTGCATAAAGAATCTGTGGCAAAATTATTTAAGGGCTCGTAGTTATTCAATGAATGGTTTATATGTGGGGACAGTGCGCTGTCATAACAATTGGATATCGGAACCTTATAAAGAATTATGTTCGGTAAATAGTTCATGTGCGGTTTATGTGGGGACAGTGCACTTGGATATTGGAACTTTATTGTTTACCTTTCTGTTGCACTATTAAGGGTTGTCTAATTTGTTGGATTGTTAAGGGAATTATTATTAATTGCAACTGCAACAAATGTGCAATTAGAAATGTATGTAAATCCCTCTATATTTTGTAAATAATTACCCTAGGCCATTACAGATCTTTAGGTCGATTTTGGTCCTATCGAAAAGAGGAATTCAATGCAATAATTATCTCCATCAAATGAGCTGACCAAAGTGGAATTTGGCCCTAGTTGCCAATTTTAACATTGAGCTTATAGTCTGGTTTATATGTCTAGTCAACTGTATTTGGAATTTTTTTATGTGAAGTGTAAATCAGATGCCTTAAGCCCAATAGATAAGTGGATTCTAAGGACGCATTTAACACCCTACACACTCCCAACCCCTACATCTTTGATCGAGGATTACTTTGGCACTCATTCTGTGGTTAATTTGGGCCTAACGATTGTTATTTATGTGTTTTATGCAGACTTTTAGAGTCTGATTTTACATGACAGCAAGTTGTTTTGATCCATAAGTCCAAAACCAACAGTCTAAACAGAAAACAAATAATATATTTGGTTAGGATAATTTCCATACAACAAAACTAGTCACATGTTATACTTTATGTTATTTGGTGTCTTTTAATCTGTTGCTTAGTTTCTACCGCACAGTTATACCCAAAGACAGCTAGACAGTCCCAGAAGTTAACACCGCCTCACTTTAACGCCATCTAAGGCACTGATCTTATTTCGAATTGATTGAGGTTTCAATTGGGACTCCTCCCTTGACCATTTAGGAGGTTGTTGGGTTTATAGAGAGGGGGCTTAGGCCGAGGTGATAGTTGGTCCCTGCCTTGTGTGTGCCCATCCAGCAGTTTTGCTAAGACCTTTGCAACCCTGCTAATCAGATCAGTAATAGGACTCTTCAACATGTTTTAAAAATATTCAAACTACCTACATAGAGAATCCATGGGTGCAACAATGTTCAGTGTTTGTATAGAAGTAAACATGGGAATCAATTACAATTACAAAGTATAAAATGAACGATGTCAAGTATGTGCATGAATTCTAAGCAATCACATACTTGTGTTTTACCAATTCCTGCTGGACCAACAACCTCTGTCACTGCACCAAAAGGGATGCCTCCACATAATGCCTCATCTAGACCAATTAAACGTGTTTGCAAATGGCCATGTAATTTCCCATTTACAATTCGCTCCCTCATGAGTGAAAATGCCTGATAAAAAGATAGCAATCAATATCATTCCTTCTAAGTAAACAAAGATCAGCAGTAATGTCTGCCCTTATTTGTATCTTGTTTCATGTTCATTAGATAGCATCAAGAACCAGTTATGATCCCAAAATGAATGAACAAGCCTTTTCCTTATCTTCTACATGATGAAGTATATTTAACAGTGAGTGTCCTCTACAAAAGGCATGGTTATGAGTGTGCATCATTAGATCCTTTGTCTTATGAACCTTTATGATACTGTGCGTGCAAATAAACAGCCACACCTCTTCTCCTGACACTAGTGGAAGTGCTATTAGAGACTCAACCATAAAATTCATTGTGTACTGAACCTTACTGTGCGGCAAGGTGGAGCTGCATGTTGACTAATATGCACTACAGCTGCAGATACTGCATCTAGTGACACATCCAATAGCTCCATTAGTTCCAACTCCGTTCTACACAAGGCATCCTGCATAATTGACAGATTATAATCAGTTTTCTTCTTCGTAAACCAGTGAGATTCAAGTTTTGAACTGCTTAAGGAGGTAGCAGAGACTAATTAATCAACATAAGATGTTATGTTTAGCCAGCATCATAAGAAAATTGAAATCTCAGTATGGTTAGAAGTAGAACTTAACTTCCATCAAATTACAGAAACTTATCAAAATTTGTCATATTTCCTTAAGGAAAACAATTAATGTTTGACAATTGAAATCTATGCATTAGAAATTTGAACTTTTAACAAAAAAAATTGAAATGTCAAGAAATGTTTTCTAAAACACCATTAAAAGTAAGTGATGCAACCTCCCGGTCATTTGTGGACATTAACAAAATTATCTTATCTATGTGATAGAATTTATGACACCGGCCAAGAATCTAGGAAGGCAAACCATCATATATAAACAAGAAACAGTATATATGAGAGATCTATAACTGTACTCTTAATGATAATAAAGAACCCGCTGCATGAATGTATAAAAATAAAAATGAAACCATATATTTATATCTATCCCATGATATAAGTGATGGGACCACCAAGTTAGACACATAAGGCAGGCTAGTAATATTAAAATATGTATCATCGATTTCTTAAAACACTTAGAACCCCATGAACCACACTTAGATCCCCAACAAGAGTGCATCAGGCTCCAAATAACCTTCATCACCAATATCACTTACCCCACAAAGTTTAACTGGGGTGAGAGGATCACAGCATCTGAAATCCCCATTAAGTTTCAAGTTCTTTCAACTACCCCCTCCCCCCTCTTAATGTCAAATCTCTTTCATCACCAAAATATTATGAACCTTCATGAACATCTTCATTTGGGCACTTGGTAACGATATCAGCAATCTGATTGTCATTCCTGCAGTGCCTCAATTTGACTTGTCTTCCTTGCATCTTCTCCCTCACATACTGATGAATTTCAATAAGTTTTGACCTTTAATCGAAAATTCAATTCTTTGCCACTTCAATAGTGCTTTGGTAGTCACAATAGACCATAGAAGCATCATTTGCAAGCAAATTCAATTCAGCAATTAAACGCCTTAGCCACATTGCTTCCTGAGCAGCTACTGTAGTGCCTTCGTATTTAGCTTCAATAGAAGATAATGCAATACAAGAAGATTTCTTATTATACCAAGAAATTAGACCTGCACAACAATGAATTAGATAGCCAAAAGTATACTATCTATCACTATCTCCTTCCCCAAAGCGGGGACGTTTTTTGGAAGCGAGGACGCGGAAGCATCATTTTCCAAAAATCTAGGAAGCGAAGCGTCTATGGAAGCGTCTACTATACATATATATATATATATATATATATATATATATATATATTTTTGCATTTATACTCAAAACAAACATCCCAAATACCAAATTAGTTGTAGAAGACATGAAAACATGCATATTTTTGCATAAATCAAGATAGATATGGCATCCATGATTCCATTGTAGTTACTAGTATGTAAATCAACCATCTAGCTCTTGCTCCAAGCTCCTCCTTCTCCTAGCTCCTCCTCCTTCACTCCTCCAAGCTCTCCTCTCTTCTCCTCTCCTTCCCTCTCTTCTCTTCTCCTCTCCTCTCTTCTCTTCTCCAACTCTCATAAACTCAAAGTGAGCAAATGAAGAATGAATGGGGGCTTTATTCCCTTCATTCCTCACCCTAACCCAAGGTGGACCCACTCCCTTTATGCCAAGTCAGCTAAAATTTAAAAAAAAAAAAAAAAAAAAAAAAAAATCGCATTTCTTCCCTTCGCGCGGCGCTTTTCCGGAACCGTATGGGAAGCGTACACTTCACCCTCCGAAGCGTCATACGAAGCGTGCTTCAGAGATTCGGAAGGGCGCTTCCGAATTTTGGAATCCCGCTTCGGGGACGCTTCCTGGACGCATCCGCACGGGACGCTCTTCGGGCCTTAAAACCGGGGGGGTGGACGCCTCCTGCAACATTGTTGTAGCCATACAAAGAAGGATTACCACATAACGAAGAATATTCAATGCCATAGTGAATAGTGTTTTTAACATATATTCAAATTCTTTCTACAACTTTGCAATGTTCCTTCTGAGGTTTGCACATAAATCTTGAAACCAAACCACTTGCGAAATTTAAAATCGGGCCTAGTAGTGCATAAATAGAGAATATATACAACCAATTGTCTATAAAGAGTGCCATCAAACTCTTCAGAATTAGATTTAGAACTCAATTTCAATCCACTGTCAAAGGGTGTATAAGAAGGCTTCAATTTTACATATTAAACCTTTTGAATAGGTCAAAAGCATAATAGTGTTGAGGGATACAGATTTTATCATATTTTTGCCATATTTGTATGCCAAGGAAGTTACACAACATTCCCAGATCAGTGACATCAAAGGTTTTACTTGAATTTTCTTTGAATACTGCAATCAAATCCACATCATTGCTAGTAATAATCATGTCTTTCATAGAGTTTATGTTAAGGTCCTCAGCCTTGGGCCATTACATTGTAATTTTTAAATTATTATCATCATTCTGTCAGCTCATTATTTGTAATTGTACCCTTTGTCTCCTATATATGAAAATATAACCCTAACTAGTGAGTGTACGAATATATAGCCCTAACTAGTAATTTAGTTCTCATCTCATTAGGCACATGAATATAAATAGGACAACAAAATACACGAAAGAATGATACCTATGGCTTCTCACCATTAAAGGCTTCTTCAGGTTTTTTTCCTTCATTGCCCTATGAGGACATCGATTGACAATGTAGATATCTGTATTACACACCTCTACCCAAAGACATGAACAAATCCAAATCATGGATCATAGCCTTGGTGGTATCCATAATGGATGGGGACCAGTTCTCCCTCTCTACAAGTCAATTCTATTGGAAGTTGTAAGGCATTGTCAACTCCCTCTTAATTCCTGCTTCCCTGCAAAATGCATGAAAGTCCTTGGAGGTGCACTCTCCTCCATCACCAAACCTCAAAACTTTATACTTTTGGCCTATTTAATTCTCCAAAAGAGATTTAAAGTTTAATATCTTGAAACTCAATAAAGACATCATCCTTGGTCTTCATAGAGAAGATCTTGATCTTTCTAAAGGAATCATCAATAAATAAAACATATTAGATGTTACTTGTTACCACTCAAACTAGCAAGGGACCTAAAGGGCAAACACAAGACCAAGGGCAACAAATGGAGACTTAGCCCACTGTCACCTCAACTAAGGCTCCCTACTATTTACGGATTTTCACCGATGGGAGGAGACCCGGTATATTATCGAGTCACCAATGAAGGATAAATCAATAAGTGGGTATGGTGTGACCCAAATGATCCCTTTCTAGAAAAGTTTGAAGGATAGAGCTTGCTTGTTTTCTAAGCAATGTACAATGTCTTCAAGGAGAAGGATGGGAGGATTTGAGGGTTAGATTTGGGGAATATGACTTGTGAAAGAGTTTCCTGATCCCTAAAATCCTTATTGAAATTGGTATCCCGAATGGTTCTTGAAGAATTGCCCTTTCAAAGGAACGAGAGCACATGGGACCAGATGGACCCAGTCTAGGTTTAGGAGGAAAGAGTTTAGCAACCATTGATGTTCTTAACCTAGACAAGGTAGGGGAAAGGATCAAAGAAATAATATTCACTTAAAGGTGTTGAATTGATTCTATAAGATATCAGCCTCGAGGATGTTAGGGCAAAGTTTGATCTCGAAACTAGGGCTTGGCTTTTCTCACAACTCCACTGTTGGAATGGCCTCAAATTTGGAGGAGGTCTTGAGGATACACCAGCGCAGGAGAGGCTAGGACATCGAACTTTTTGGAACACTAATTCACTGGGAAAATGATGTCCCAGGTGATCCAACTTGGCTAGACCTAGGAAAAGGTGAAAAGAAGTTGATTTTAGGTGACCACCTCTTGATAAATCAGTGCCTTAGTCTTGGGAGAAAGAAGTCTAAGATAAATATGAATGAGAACCTTTGGTTCTTGGTCAAGGAGGCCTCAAGACCACTTCGCTAGCCTTCTAGGTCAAAGAGAAGCAATCTCGTAGCTTTTATACTCCGATGTGCAAAAGGTGATGGCTTATCAAAATGAATTCGTTGATAGAATTATCCCTAGGAGATTTCGTTCAAATTACATGGCCCATACATTGAGAGACGCTATATAGAGACAAAATTCCACAGTTTAAGCAGTAGATGCATGCAACAATTAGCCCTAAAAATAGTGAAAATTCCAGTACAATGTTTATGACAAAGTAAAACAAGAATAACATTAAAAGCATGTACTTACATGTAATAGAATATATCAAACCATTCACAATTTGACAATAGAGAAGCTCCATGACAAGATAAACCAAATCCACACATCAAAATTCATCCATAAAGCTCCAATTCATCCTCTAAGAAAAAGTGTGAAATTCTCAAGAGAGAGAAGAGATCCAATCCAAAGTGATGATGAGATAATGAACTTATCTCACTTGTATATATACACTAATGAGGAGTTCGAATTAGCCTCCTTGGCCAACATAGGCCCCAAAAATAAAATAATGTTGTAATATCTAACTTCTGGTGACAAGCCCACCAAACTAGCTCGCAAATGAAAGAATAAGCCTCTCAAGAGGTCAAATAATAATCTACGCATGTCGTAGGGCCCTCTAAGAGGCCTAATGAGGTCCATGGGTACCATAATGAAGAGTAGGAGCCTCAAAAAATGATGGACAAGGGGTTGGCCCCTTGTTCTCCAAACAATAAACCTGTGGTGCTCCCAATGGGTGTGGGGGGGACAATAATAACCTCATAGGTCTCCAAATGAATCGAGGATGCATGTAAATCACCAGTAAGGGCTCTGGTGATGGTGTAGGGGATGCCATATCCTCCTACAATTCTTGGGTCAGCTGCCAAGTGCATGGTACATCTCTGGGGTTGGCTAGGAAAAGTTGAACCAGTTGCATCATCCTCGTCCAATGAGAGTATCTCAAGCATCTTTGATCATCCTCCGAGATCCATAGAGTGTTGTCTACTACTGTGGAGGCCCATGTCTCTCAACACACCCCCTACATGTGCCAATGTAGCCCTAAGGAGGATTATGATCCCGTATATGGAGACCAAACCCAAGATGGAGACCATCTGCAATCCTGCATAAGATCCATGCATCCCCTAGTCTTCCAGTACAATAAGTCATTAGGGAAATCAAGTAAATGAGCTTACCAACCATGGACCACAGGTGGGGACTTTATAATGGTCTGCCCTTCCATAATGTGCTTTGGGATGTGCCAATATCTCCTAAACTCCAAATGGGGTTAACCAAGTATCCTATTAGGTGGTTACTACTTCCAAAGGGGATAATGTGTTCAAAGTACACCCTTCAAAAGGTAGTGGCTTGTGACAGATAGGTGAATGAAGTAGGGGATGAGAAGGGGCAGCCTTGGGCCACATTCTGGGGTACAAGGGTAGCTGATAAAAGGGAAGCTCACACTTGGATTTATACTGTATAGGAGGGAGCAATCGTGGTACATGAGGTGCCCCGACATTGATTTTTCCACCCTTCTTTATATGCCTTTTGCCTTTTTATGTTTTTCTTTGGTTAACTACTCAAGGCTCAAGGGGTAAGAGCATGATGCATAAGATTTAGCAGTGAATACCCATTTTTAAGGTAGGGCAATTCATTGCCTACCAAAGGTTGGGACAATCATGGGTTCCTATATCATGAATGTGAAATTATTGCAACTACTGGAGATTATTCTTCTAACTCAAAAATTAATTATGCAGTTTATTTGCTACGACAAATAACGAATAAAATCACAGTTGCAATTTTCACCATAAAAATACTGCGGAAAATAAAATACTAGAAACTGAGAAATTCTAGCACACACAAAATAAAATTGACACAGTTATTTTTGGACAATTGTCCCTAGAAAAACCCAACTTGGGAAAACCGGTGCAGCAGATGAGGGTTTTATTATTAATGTTCAGCAGCAATTCTGAGTACAATAATTTAGATGCCTAGCTAGCAATCTAATCTGAAGAAAACACTGGCAAAAATATTGTGAGAAATTTCTTTCACCCCACAATTATTTTCTAACTCCAAAATAGCTTCCCAGGCCTCTGTGCTGAGATACTTGCGTCAGCCTCTGCGCAGTGCCTACGCTGGCCCTCTGAAGATTTCTGTCTTCCTTCCGTTGACTCTTCCAAGAACTGAAAACTTCCTTCTTGAATGCTACTGCTCTCCTCTTCCACCTGCTACTCACCCTCTGGCTCTATCTTCTATGCTGAGTTGCTGCTACTGAGAAAATCGAACTGCCTGAGCAACTGAGTATCTGCACTGGATGATCTCCATCACCACATTGACTTTCTTTTATAATCCATTGTTGAAGCACCAACAACCAAGATTAAAATTTAATCAATGGGTCGGATCACTTCTGGGTCGATCCGAGTGAGTTTCTAGATGATTCACGCATTATCTCAATTAATAGTGATTAATTAACCATATTTCCTAAGTTTAGACTTAGGAAATATTTAAAAATAGCTTAATAATCTAATTGTGACACTTCTAGGTGGAATTTCCATAAACGATTTCTGGGTTTTGGAGATCTCATGTATTCTAGCTTCTCCACAAAATTTTGTGGCTAGAACACATCCAATGCTACAAAAACTAACACTCCCTCTTAGCGAGGAATGTGTTCTAGTGTTGCTACTTCCTGCAACAACACTCTATCTCCGCATCATCTCCTGTTTCATTATTGATGTTTGGTTGTCGCTGTCCACCAACTACTGCGCAACTCTGATATACGTTGCATCTGTGTTGTTGTTGACCCTGCCAACACTGAATATGCACTGCAACTCCCTCTCATCTGTTGTTGCTGCAACTGCAACATCCATAACATCCAAAATAGCCTGTCCCTGCTACTGAAATGGGTTCTCCACCATACCCATTTGTTCTCTGAAATAGACGAACTTAGCTCTCCCTAGAGCTTTCGTGAGTATATCTGCAACCTGCTCTTCTATGGGAACATACTGTAGTTGGACTGCTCCTCACTGCACACAATCTCTGATGAAGTGACACTGAATATCGATGTGTTTCGACCTATCATGAAACACTGGATTCTCAAAGAGATTTATGCAACTTTGATTATCACAATAGACATTGGTCGCCTCCATCCTCTGCCTGAACAAGCTTACTAGCAGCTTTCGAAGCCATATAGTGTTATGAAACCAGCTCAAGAAAAGATAGATCAACGCCTTAGAATTCAGCCTCTTCGAGGGGGCAACCTCCTTTACATTACATAAATGAACAATTCTTGGATGATACAAATGACAAAACCTCCTTTCTATATATAGGAGTCTAAGGAGTCACAATATAATCCAGCCGACCTAACAATAATAATATAAAGCCACAAAAATAACAATAGAGGGATTCTATGGGGCACAGAAATAACAATATGGGGGTAATAGGGGCACAACAATATAAATAAGGGGTATAACTACAATAGTAATGGGGTAATCACTAGTATTATAGGGACCCAACATGCCCCTCTCCTTCAAAAAAGTGTTGTCCTCAACGCTTGAGTAGTTCTGGATACTTCTGCATAAAATTCTCATCCTCCCATGTGGAATCTTCAGCGGATAAGTTCTTCCACTTGATAAGATACTCTGAAATTGATCGATTTCGTAGCTGTCGAGTTCTTGTTTCTGTGACTGCTTCCGGTTCCAATATAATTTTTCCTTCCTCGTCAAGTTCTGGCAATATTGTTTGAACTGGGAGCTTGTCGCCTATAACCTTCTTTAAACATGAAACATGGAAAACTGGGTGCAATCGAGAAGCTGCAGGAAGCTCCAATTTGTATGCCATAGTACCAATCTTTTGCAACACCTTGTACGGACCATAATACTTTGGTGATAATTTATTATCCTTCTTAGCTTGCTTTAGGGACATTTGCTTATATGGTTGTAGCCGTAGGAATACCCAATCACCTACATCAAAACTTCTTTCACTGCGATGTTGATCTGCCTGTTGTTTCATTCTATTTTGTGCCAACACGAGGTTATCCTTTAAGAGTTGGAGGACTTGTTGTTGATGTTCGATGTGATGTTCCACTGCCTGAACCTTAGAATTTTCTCTTAAATATGATGTGATGGATGGTGGTTGATACCCATAAAGTGCCATAAATGGGGTCATTTTTGTTGCTGTATGGAAGGAAGTGTTATACCACCATTCAGCCAGAGGCAACCATTTGACCCATTGTGTCTGTTTATCAGATACAAAGCAACGAAGATATCCTTCCAAACATTTGTTTACTATCTCAGTTTGCCCATCAGATTGAGGATGATAAGATGAGCTATGAGCTAACTGAGTACCAAGACAAGAAAATAATTCTGTCCAAAAATTTCCAGTGAAAATGGGATCTCTGTCACTTACAATAATCTTTGGGTTTCCATGTAGCTTTTGAACTGTTTCCATAAATGCAGTAGAAACTGTACTGGCTTTAAATGGATGTGATAATGCACAAAAGTGTGCATACTTGGTAAGTCTGTCAACTACCACCATGATGACACTCTTTCCCTCAGACTTGGGTAAACCTGTGATAAAATCCATTGAAACCTCCTCCCAACGTTGGCTTGGAATGGATAAAGGTTGTAATAGACCCGGTGTCTTAATTGTTTCAACTTTATTTTGTTGGCAAACCAAACATTCCGCCACAAACTTTTGAATATCTGATTTAAGGCCATCCCAAAAAAATTCCTTCTTAACCCTGTGGTAAGTTTTTAAAAATCCTGAGTGCCCTCCTAAGGGAGAAGTGTGCAATTCCATAAGAATCTTTTGTTTTAGCTGGGAATTCTTACAGAGGTATAAGCGATCTTTGTACCATAACGAATCATTTTGCCAGCTAAATGTATCAGAAGTACTGGAATCTTGTTGTAGCTTTCGAATAAGTGCCCACACTTCTTCGTCATTCTTCCATTCCTCCCTTGCTTCGTTTATCCAATCTGGTTGGATAATAGAAATGGCACACAACAATGCTTCCACATCCTCATCCTTTCTTGAGAGTGCATCTGCCACCACATTTTGCTTCCCTTTTTTGTAGATGATTTCAAAGTCATAACCCAACATCTTTGTGACCCACTTTTGTTGCTCTTCAGAGGATAATCTTTGTTCTAAAAAGTATTTAAGGCTATCATGATCCGTTTTTACCTTGAAGTGTCTTCCCATTAGGTAGGGTCGCCATTTCTTAAGTGCATGGAGTATTGCCAACATTTCCTTCTCATAAATAGCTTTGCTTAAAAACTTTCCCTTGATTGGACGACTTTCAAAAGCAATGGGTCTTTCATCTTGCATTAGAACAGCACCAATTCCATTTCCTGAAGCATCACATTCCACAATAAAGGTTTTTGTGAAGTCCGGTGTAGCTAAGACCGGTGCTTGGCACATTGCCTCTTTAAGATGTTCAAAGGCCTTTGTTGCTTCCGGAGTCCATGAAAATGAATCTTTCTTCAATAATGTTGTTAGAGGTGCTGCTATTCTCCCATAATTCTTAACAAACTTGCGATAATACCCTGTCAACCCAAGAAATCCTCGCAGATGCTTTATGGATGTGGGGATTTTCCATTCCTTAATGGCTTTAATTTTGCTAGGGTCTACCTTAACTCCTTCATGAGATACAATATGACCCAAATATTCCACCTCCTGGACTCCAAAGAAACATTTGGATCTTTTTGCATATAATTGTTTCTCCTCCAATAGTTGTAGCACCCTGTCAACATGTTCAACATGATCCTTCCAAGACTTGCTGTAGATTAGTATATCATCAAAAAATACTAACACAAATTTTCTAAGGAATGGTTTGAAAATTGAATTCATCAAACCTTGAAATGTTGAAGGTGCATTGGTAAGGCCAAAAGGCATGACCAAAAATTCATAATGACCCTCATGAGTTCTAAATGCCGTTTTCGGAATGTCTTCAATCTTCATTCTGATTTGATGATATCCCGAACGAAGATCCAACTTGGTGAAGTAAATTGATCCATGCAATTCATCCAGTAATTCATCAATGACAGGAATGGGGAACTTATCTTTAATAGTGAGCTTGTTGAGCTCCCTATAATCTGGACACATGCGCCATGATCCATCCTTCTTGTGCACCAATACTACTGGAGCTGAGAAAGAACTTTGACTCGGTTGAATTATACCAGCCTCTAGCATTTCTGCAACCATACGTTCAATTTCACTTTTTTGGACATAGGGATATCTGTACGGCCTGATGTTTGGAGGAACACTTCCTGGAATCAGATGAATAGCATGATCATGATCACGCATAGGTGGGAGACCTTTGGGAGTCTCAAATACCTTGGAATGATTGTCCAGGACTTTTTGGAGATCTGGAGAAATAGATGATTCCAATGTGGAAACATCTAGCGAACATAATTGTGCAATTACACCTCTTTGCTCCTTTTTTAGAAGCTTTGTCATGCCATTAGAGCTGATTATCTTTCCTGGTTTCCCTGCAATACCCCTTAATTCAACTTCCTTTCCTTCCACAGAAAATTTCATGAAAAGTTCTTGAAAATTAAAAGCTATTGTACCCAAGGATTGTAGCCATTGGACTCCTAGTACAACATCAGCACCTCCCATTGGAATGGAAAGCATTGGGCTAGTCAATACATATTCTCCCATGGATAGCTTGATATTATGGCACTTTCCAGAGCAATTTATTGTTCCTCCATTTGCAATCATCACTTGACACTCTGGTGCTGGATATAGGAAGCAATTCAATTCTTTTGCTACCCTACAATGAATAAAATTGTGGGTGCTTCCTGAATCAATCAACACTATTACCTTTTTCTTCTTGATTTGTCCTTCTATCTTGATGGTTTGAGGAGTGGTAATTCCCGCCAATGCATTACAAGATATGGTCGGATTTATTTGTTCTTCATCTAGGCTTTGTTCCTGGAATATATCCTCTTCTTTTGACCTTTCTTGCTCCTTTTCTTCTTCCTCTTCACAATCTATGTAGAATAATTTCTTCTCAGCACACTTATGACCTTTTGTGTATTTGCTATCACAATTGTAACAAAGCCCTTTTGCTCTTTTTTCTTCCAATTGTTGTGGTGTCAACCTTGTAGGTTGTGGAAGACTATGGGCAACAACACTTCCGTCTTTATAGTTGTGAGTGGTATGCTTCCTAGTTGCCATAATTTTGCTTTCCATTTTTCTTGCTAACCTGAATGCCTTCTCTAATGAATCAGGTTCCCAAAGGCGAACATCATGTTGGATATTATCCTTTAAAGACCCTATGAACACATCAATCCTATGCTCCTCTGGAATATCTTTTACCCTTATGTTCAATTTTTGGAACTCCTCAATGTGCTCCATTATTGAACCCTTTTGTTTGAGACTTATCAATTGGCTAAAAAAAGTGTTGCTTTTTGTATCCTCATAATGTGCTATCAATTCTTCCGTAAAAATTGCCCAAGTGATAAATTGTTTACGAGAACAAAGCCATTGATACCATACAAACTGATTTGGTTCCAAATATAAAGTTGCCATACGTACCTTTTGTGTGTTTTGCACATTATTGAGATCGAAGAATTGCTCCATCTGTAATATCCATGTGGCGGGATCCTTGCCATCAAACTTCCTCATATCGATTTTTGGAATATGGTGATTCTTCGATCCAACATTAGCGTCTATGGAATCATGATTAACATTTCTTTTGTTCTCATCATGAGTTTCCTTTACTACCTTTCACCATTAGTAAGTATTTCTTGTAGAAAATTAGTCAAATCTGTCTTCAAATCTGCCATGTCTGTCTTCAAATTTGTGTTCAAATCTATCTTCAAATTGTCCATCTTAGCTTCCATGCCATTCATCTTAGCTTCCACGCCATTTATCTTAGCATCTGTTAGCTTTTGTGAGCGTGACATTTGTTGCACTTGTTCTTGTAATTTTGATATATCATGTAGCATTTCTTCCTCTTCTTCATGAGTCATGCTAGAGCTTTCAGGTTCCTTACTAGGTGTTTGCATTTTCTTTCCTCGGGGCATCAGTTACCGATAATAATGCTCTACTATGCCCTTTGAATTCCTTCAAAATAAATTTTCAAACCAAGCTTAAGCAAAAATTTAAAAAAATCTACACACCTTTTTTCACTTTGTAGGAGCTCGATATTGCCTCTGATGTATCTCTGTACTTTCCAGTCATCTAGTTCTGAAATTGTGACCTGTAGTAGCTCTCTGTGTCCTCTTTCCAATGCCACAAGTCTGACCCAAATTGGATTCTCCAAGGAAGAGTTATGCGAAATCTCCCACAGTGACTTGATTATAGACTAGTTCAGTAGAGCTAACTTGTACGACGTGCCGCGAGTCACTGTTTCGACCTTTGGATCTAAAAAACACCCACAAGAAACTACAGTCCGTCCTCTTTCTGTACCTTTTACGAAATTTCAATCCGATCCTCAGAGAGAAAGTTATGACGATTTTCCCCAGGTCACCTGTTTTGAATGTAATTCAGGAGTCTGCAAAAAGACCAACTTCCTCAGATCATATCTCCGAAAATATCGTGCGAAAAGCTCTGAAATTCGGACCCAAGGTTCAGCGTCAATTCTTCTCAAATGGGTTTTTTTTGCGACTTCTGAAACGTCACAGAAAAAAAGTTATAGCGAAAATGCCACGATGACCTGTTTGGAGCAGCGAAACCCTAGAATCCAAAGCTCTGATACCAAATGTTATGAAACCAGCTCAAGAAAAGATAGAAAAGATAGATCAACGCCTTAGAATTCAGCCTCTTCGAGGGGGCAACCTCCTTTACATTACATAAATGAACAATTCTTGGATGATACAAATGACAAAACCTCCTTTCTATATATAGGAGTCTAAGGAGTCACAATATAATCCAGCCGACCTAACAATAATAATATAAAGCCACAAAAATAACAATAGAGGGATTCTATGGGGCACAGAAATAATAATATGGGGGTAATAGGGGCACAACAATATAAATAAGGGGTATAACTACAATAGTAATGGGGTAATCACTAGTATTATAGGGACCCAACATATAGCTTCGCACGTAGCTGTGTTGGCCACCATATACTCTACTTTTGTAGAGCTCAGTGTTATTGACTTCTACTTCCTGCTACACCAAGAAACCATCCCTGATCCAACACTGAAGCAGTACTTGAGGGTACTTTTCCTGTCCACTGAACTGCTTGCCCAATCTGCATCTGTGTACCCACAAAGTCTGACATCATCCACTCGAGTATGTTTCAATCCATACTCAATTGTGACGTGAATGTATCTCAGAATATGCCTCGTCGTTGCCCAATGTACCCTTTTTGGTTCCACCATGAACTGAATAAGGGTATTGACTGCGAAGCAAATATCTGGCCTAGCGTTGACTAGATACATGAGAGACCCAATGAGTTGTCTATACAAGGTGGGGTCAACATCCTTGTCATCTGATGCATCTATCTTCTTCCAGTTGGTAATCATGGGTGTAGACATGGGTTTGCAATCCTGCATTCTGAACCTCTTCAGAATATCTGTAGCGTATCTTCCTTGTCCAAGGAAGATCTTCCCATCTTTCTGCCACACCTCCAATCATAGGAAATAGTGCATCAACCCCAAATCCTTCATGTCAAATTCTGCTGCTAGGTTCCTCTTGCAATCCTCTATGAGCCTTGATGATCCTGTCAAGAATAGATCATCCACATATAAAACTAGAATGAGGGGCTCATCTTGTACCATCAAATAGTAAAAGTTGGGATCTGCATCACTCTTGATGAACCCCATCTGCTGCAAGTAGGTGTGAATTCTACCATACCATGCCCTGGGAGCCTACTTGAACCCATATAGAGCCTTCTTTAATTTGCACACATGTGTGCGCCTCTCCTAAGTCTCAAAGCCCTCTGGCTGTTCTTTGTACACTTCATCATCTATCACTCCATTCAAGAAGGTTGTCTTAACATCCATCTAGTGAATCTGCCATCCCATCTGAGCCACTAGACATATGACTAACCAAATAGAAGTGTATCTGGCAACTAGGGCGAAGGTTTCCTCATAATCTATCCCTTCCTTTTGTGCATACCCCTTTGCTACGAACCTATCCTTGTACGTTTCCACACTGTCACCTACCGCATATTTGATCTTATAGATCCACCTCGAACCTACTACTAATTTGTCTTCTGGCTTGGGCACTACCTCCCAAACATCATTCGTCATCATAGAGCTATACTCTTCTACCATGGCATCTATCCACACCTGATGTTGTGCGACCTTCTGAAAGTTGGAAGGTTTTGCAACCTAAGCTACTAATGCTTGGTACCTATCAAGCTATATGCGTTGTCTCTTGCTCATCCTAGAAGTTCCAATAAACTCCTCTGCATCCCTTAATGTCAGACGAACCGCTCTACTGCTTGACCACTAGTTGTGGGAGGTTCTGCCAGCTCCTCCTCATCTTGTCTTTCTTGCTCCATCTACTGAGAACTCCCTAGATTTCCTGCACCTGAGGAAATACTGGTACTAGTCACAGTACTTTACCCTTGTGACTGTACTCCTGCTTGTCCCATTGGCTACCCTTGTGGCTGCCCCTACTACTGGACTAAAGGAGCTTCTGCTGACTGATTTTGATCACCTGCGAGCATCTCACGAGACCTCCTGAAAGCTCAGTCCTCCATGAACTTCATGTATCGCCCTACTACCATCTTCCTACTGCTAGGAATGTAGATTCTGAATGCCTTTGAGGTTTTGTTGTACCCAACGAAAAACCCCTTCTCTGCAGTCTGATCCAGTTTGGTGCTTTTATCATTCGGCACGTGACAATAAGCAACGCTGCCAAAAATTATGAGGTGGTCGACTTAATGCTTCTTCCCTGTGAAGACTCCTTCTAGTGTTTTCTTCCCCAGTGCTCTATGAAGAGTCATGTTCTGAATATACACTGTCGTGTTACATGCTTTTGCCCATAGAAATATGGGTAGATCCTGGTCATATGACATAGCCTTTACAGCTCCAACAATGGTTCTATTTTTCCGCTCCACTACACCATTCTGCTGTGGATTATATGGAGTTTTCCATTCTCTCTTGATGCCTTATGTTGTCGCACAGAATGTCTAAGCACCGCGACAACGGCTTAGATCGGGGGTTGTTACATTGATCCCCAATCTCTCTGTTTGAGTTGTCTCCCAATAGCAGACTAAGGGGGATAGACTCTATGGAAATGGAATGAGGGAAGATTAGTTGAGAACCAACCAATCTGGGAGACACAATTAAGCAACCAATACTTGTTTTAAATTGTGCAAGATTTTGAAGGATTCAATTAGATTTGAGAAAAATGATGCCAGTGCCTTGTGGAGTCAACTATCTTGCAAAGGAAATAAAGTCCAAGTAATGGATGGGAAACGGTTGCTAAATGATTCAACTACCTTATATGCAAATGCAAAACTTAAAGTTATGTGAAATGCATGGACTTGGTTAATTTTAGTTAAATGTTTGTTTTAAGTTTAATCCCTTAATGTCTCTGTTGACCAAGCTTATGCTTGGAAGTAAAATTTTAATGTGCAAATACTAGCTTAGTATGCAAATGCAAAGTGAAAGGATGTGATGGCGAAAGGAGGGCCTAAAATATGAGTTATTTCTGAAATATGTCGTGAGCGTTTTTTAACTTAAGGATCATCTTAATGTGAAAACAAATACTTATACCAACAATGTAAAATATGAAGTTTGCACAAGTAATTACTGAAACCACAAATAGGAAACCAATGTAAAATATTGGAAATAAAACACATTATATTCAAAAATCCATTTGTATGAAGTACTCAATCAGAGATCATTAGAGTAAAACTAAGTTAATCCTTCCTGAATGAGCATGTAAAAACAAATGTACTTAAGAAATTAAATTAAGAACTCATATTACATAAATTAGAAATATTAGTTCTTGTAATTTGTTAAAATTTTGTTGACATTTTTTAGGGACATTTTTATGGGAAAAAATTATGAAGAAGGGTGAGGGAGGAGAGGCTTGAGGGTGGAGATCGGGTAGCCAAAGGAAGGGAGGTTGAGAATGCAAGGGAGAGGGGAAGCCGTAAGGCTGGAGGTGAGGGTTGAGAGTGAAAGGGAGGAGGGTCGGGGGTGAGGGAGATAGGAAGGCCGTGGAGCAAGGGAGCCGAAGGAGAAAGGGGAAAACGGAGGAGCAAGGGGAGAAAGGAGGAGGAAGGTCGTGAGCTAGAGGGAACCGAGAATGAAGAGGGTAGGCTGAGAAGGAAGATGGGAGGCCAAGAATGGAGGCCGAGGAGCAGGGGCTTAAGGGAAGTGGAGGAAGGTGAGGATACCGAGAGCTGGGAAGAGGTCGAAAGGAGAGCTCGTAAAAGAGGAAAGGCATGCCGAAAATGAGAGGGGGAGGACGAGAAGGAGGCTGGAGATGGCCAGCGCAGGGCCTTAAGGCCTTGAAAAAAAATTGCCCACAATCTTCTTGAAATTTCCCTTCAACCTGCAAACAAAATGGAAATGCCCTCCAAGGCCTAGAGTTGTCTCCAGAATCCACAAAAATCGTCTGCAATCTTCAGATCTGTTCCTGCACAAACAAAAGATAGAAACCCCAAAACATGTATATACAAAAATATGAAATACCCAAAACCCCAGTGAATTAAAAAATTTGATATTTACAAATCTACAATAATATTCTACAAATCTAGCAGATCTGCAGATCAAAACCCTCTATTAGCCAGATTTAAACAATTTTGCACAAATTTAAAAACAAATTGAAAATTTTTAAGAGGCACAAACCAAGAAAAACCCTGCAAATAAAATATTTTGTAAGATGGCTTCAGAAATTAAAAACAGTGGGCTCTTTAGATTTTGCAGTTTGAAAGTCAGTTGATCCAGCTGAGGATTTCCCCAAATGCCCAAATCCTTAATAATAACTTTTTCACACTTAGATTTGATTGTTAGATTAATAGAAATTCAAAATGATCATAAAATCATCAAGAAATAGAGATACATGCTACTTCTATCAAATCAAAATTATATTCTAAAAACCAATAAATTTGTGCAAGATACCTATGCATGAATCAATCATCAAAAGCTATTATCCAGCAAATACAAATAAAAGCAGCAGAGCATTAAGAACAATATTACCACATAAATCTGAAAGAGGAACACCACGATTGAAAACCCCAAAGTCTTTGCGTTTTATTAACCAGAAAAAAGTTACAAGAACTTTCTCAAAGCAAGTACATAATTGAAAAATCGGATCCAAATAATGGAGAGAGACCTCTAATTTATTGATAAATTCTCTGACAGATAGATGGCTTGATCCCCATCAAAGCAATCTCAACCGTTGATGAAGATCAAATGATCTTTTAATCATCATCGTTGAAATAAAGTTACTTTTTGAGGAGATTCGAATTTCACTTTTAATTTCCTTTTAATTAACTCAAAAATGATTATTTTGTGTTAATTGCCTCAAAAAATTGACTTTGACTTAACTACAAAGCCCAAGGGTCCAAAATATCTTAAAATTTTCAATATTCTCTTAGCCGGGACCTCCAAAAATTAAAAACTTTAAAACCCACAAATTTTAAATGTTGGAGGATTTAATTTTTCCTAGGACCTCAATTAATTTAAATTTTGACTTTAGCATTTTAATTTATTTTAACCAAAAAATTTAATTAATTGACTCATGAGGGGATTATTAATTTATCCAATGCTCTAATACTTTAGCATTATAGCTAAAATATTATTTACATGAAATATTACATTTCTAACCCATGAAGGGGGAACACTTGTTCGTTATAGACCCTCAACATTTACCCATTTCTGCGACACAAAATATGATCTAGTAGACTAAATGACTTGTAATAAAATAATCTAACCAAATAGTTAGAATTATTCCCAAATCACTTTTACAGAGACTCGATAAATAACACTAGGACTCATTTAAAATCCTGATGACAAAATCCACCCTAGTTTTGGGGTGAGGTTGGAGGGAAAAACTCTGTCGATCATCCGTGTTTAGAAATACACATGAATCGGTGAAACAAAAAACTTCCTAGGATAGAAATCATCATCAGAAAAATAAATTTACCTAGGTTGTTACATACATTTGTCTTACTAGGATCATTTACATTAAAAAATGCAAAATGGGTTTACAAAACTCCAGTGTACATATAGTTGATAATGATGAATTTGTGGATCATCTAAGTGCTCAGACATGATGGAAATCCATGCGAAAAATGTACAGCTATGAGGTAGTTGACATGGAGTGGTCAACATCTAGCTCTACTTGGGGACATGTTGTTTCATCGAAGGAATGTGAGAATCCAGAATTTGCACCCAAAGAAAACACAGAATGACATAAGTAGCGTCCATCTAGATACAATCCAAAAATCATCATATAACATTAAGCACATAAAAATATAAGTTTTTCATTTATTAACTATTCTACTAACATCAAAATATAAATTTAATCTAACTACAAAGTGAAAATGTTGAAATAACAGCGTGTAAGGTTAGAGATACAATACAAAGGATGCCTTGTGGCATCAAATGTGTTCAATATAGTGTATACTGAGTATTTCCCTGCTTTCAGACAAGTCTGTGGGTTGTTTTTCGGATGTGCCCTGTCCAATCCTGCATACAGTAGGACTTTGTCTTATCCGAAAATCGAGTTGCTCACGGCCATCAAATGCATCAAATCGCTTCCTTATTCTTTTTCTTTTTCACTTCAGGCTTTTCTTCGTGGCAATATCGCTGATGATGTGGAACATTCTGCTTGAGAACTTTCAGACGAAGTATTTAAGATATTTGTGACCTGCCTCTCTTCATTCTGCATTTGTTCTGTGATAAATGATGGATTAGTGGCACAAGTGTTATGAGTTATAACTTGATCCTTTTCAATTTCTTCTTTGATCATGTCATCCTCAACGAAATCTTCGTTAATGGGATTAACCACTTTCTCAGGATATTCACAATAAGATGGGACCTACTTTAATGGATCAGGAGAGTTATGATTTGTTGAAAGCTCCTTGATTTTCTGCCATCTATCATCTGGATCAAACTGAAACTTATGTACCTATGATTTCCTTTCTTCCAACCTCTTATGTATGGAACTCATTTCTCTGGCATGCCTTACTATTAATTTCGCTTGATTGAGCTCAGTTTTCACAAATCTGTCTTACAGAGTGATATGATTGGCCTCCATAGTTTTCATTTCCCGAGTTTGCTTTGTTTCCATTGTAATCATATGATTCTGAATAATGGGCATCTGATTAGAATGATTAACTTCCATTATCTTTAATATGTTTTCGATGGCATCCATTTCTTCCATATTTATAACACATGGTGCTTGTTTTTTCTCTATGGCCAATAATCTATTCTAAAGAGATATTTGACCAACTTCCACATCCTTTATAGTTTTACCATTCTTTGCTTTCAAGCCCATGAAGCAATTTTGCGTATAGTTTACCTCTTTCTTATGATTTGCTTGCATGGTAGCTAACTGATTGTTGTGATCAAATTCCATGATGGTCATTTCTTCCTCATGTCTTTCTTCCATGGCAATCATTTGATTGGAGTGATTGAATTCCATGATCATTATCTTTTCCTCTAAGGCTAATAACTTGTTCTATATAGAATCAATTTCCATAGCATGATCAGTTGTTAATCTTGCTTGGTTAAGTTCCATATCTTTAATAAGTTGGACCTGATTAACCTTTGTATTCTTGATTACTTGAGCTTGATTTAATTGTATGTCTTTAACCATCTGAATCAATTCCTTAACAAGATGCTTATCGTTGTCAACACTAATTTGACAACTTGTTTCTGCTTCTCCACTATCATGGATTTGTCTTGCAATGGTACAAGTGGATTCATCATGAGAATTGTCTTGAAATCTTTTGTTGATAGTTGAGTTCTTTACAAGATCACTTTCACTCTTTTGCATAGTACTAGGGGCACAAGGCGAGCCACCTTGTTTCATATATCTATCCTTAAAAGCATTGATGATGTATTGTAAAGAAGCGAAAGAATCCTCAGGACAATTATGAAACCAATCCATAGCATCACCTTCTAAGGAAAAGGAAAAGAGATGTATCTTGACATCTTCATGATTATATTGTGAAGGAAGACAATATATGGTTATTATATGAGTAACCTTGCGCAGATGCTTTCCAGAAGTGGCTAAATCACCACCCGAGAACAAAGGCAATTTATGAAAGGCCTCTTCCGGCATATCATGAAGAGTATCATCCATAATGACCTGCTTAAAGGGGGGAAAGGGAACAACCAAATGGATGCCAGAAAGATAGATCTTTGCTCAAGAAAATCAAAAAGATCCACAACAAGCAAGCTTCTAGCAGAAATTCTTGAAAGAAATTAAAGAAATAGAGTCGCCACTTGAGCATGAATCTAGTTTTTAGATTCCAAAGGCAGAAACCGAAAGGTCAGTCGAGAGAAGCAGATGGATATCAGGGAGGGTTTCTTGTCTGGAAGTAAATGGATGAATAAGCAGAGTAGCCACCCAAACAGGAAATCAACTGAAATGTCCAGGTGCTAAAGGTGCAGATGAAAGGATTAGTGAGATGACGAAAGATACGGTGATGAACATATGAAGAGATGAAAATGCGCCAGAAAATGTGGCGTTGATGGGACAAGAAATGATAAAATATTGAAAATGAATGGCTAATGAACGGTGGAAAAGGTTGGAAGATTAGAAAAATGTCGTAAAGCCAAGGTCCAATAAATTGGTCCTGGCAACGGCGCCAAAAAATGTTGTCGCACAGAATGTCTAGCCACTGTGACAACGGCTCAGATCAAGGGTTGTCACACTGATCCCCAATGTCTCCATTTGAGTTGTCTCCCAATAGCAGACTAAGGGGGGTAGACCCTATGGAAATGGAATGAGGGAAGATTAGTTGGGAACCAACCAATCTAGGAGACACAGTTAAACAACCAATATTTGTTTTAGATTGTGCAAGATTTTGAAGGATTCAATTAGATTTGAGAAAAATGATGCCAATGCCTTGTGGAGTCAACTATCTTGCGAAGGAAATAAAGTCCAAATGATGGATGGGAAACTGCTATTGAATGATTCGACTACCTTATATGCAAATGCAAAACTTAAAATTATGTGAAACGCAGGGACTTGGTTAATTTTAGTTAAATGTTTGTTTTAAGTTTGATCCCTTAATGTTTCTGTCAACCAAATTTATGCTTGGAAGTAAAATTTTGATGTGCAAATACTAGCTTAGTATGCAAATGCAAAGTGAAATGTTGTGATGGCGAAAGGAGGGCCTATAATATGAGTTATTTCTTAAAAATGTCGTGAGTGTTTTTTAACTTAAGGCACAGAGATATGATCATAATGTGACCTGCTGATAGAATAATACTTCTAATGGCGACTGAGGAATGAGAGGGGAGCTTGCGGCGATGGTGGAACCCTAGCTAGGGTTTCGGTTCTGGACCCCGTTTCATGGCGATTGGCACCTGGTTTACCACTGGAATGACAGATCTGACTGCCTGAGCACCGACAGTGGTATCGTTTTTCACGAGGTTCCATTTGTCGCTCTCTGTCGCGGACCCCTCCCCGTTTACCTGCCGTCAACCGCCCTCCGTTCTTCCCGCTGGACGGCTCCAGTTTCGATCACGGTCACGGGCTACTCCCCGACAGTCACTATGGGCGAAGAGGATATTTTGGATTATGATGCGGACCCCATGCCCCAACAGGAAATCTGGGCACACACCAGCAGACCGTGCTTAATACCGAGGAGTGTCGCGCTCAGGGTCGAGACAGGTGCTTCATCGAGGAATCCGCATTTGCCGCTCAAAGGAAAAGAAAAATCTCCTGAGTATAACCTCGCTGACGCTTCCCCGCTGGATTGTCCGCCGTTATCTCCTGCTACCTTACAGATCTTGGGTCCTTGTTTCCAATCCTCGCCATCCTTGGACGCTCCGCTTCAGCTCCACATTAGACCTGATTTCCCCCCGCCCCCGCCTCCTCCGCCCCCTTCTAGCTCCCACTCCCTCTCAGTCTCCTTTATGCCGCAGACCCAACGGCTCCCCCCCCACTCCTCCATTCCCCCTCCCCTGGGCATTTCTACCTCGGCTCCCCGTTCCCCTATTAGGTCAGGCGTCTTCACTCCGCCGTTGATACCTGCTCGCTCTGTGGGATCCGCCCAACACAGCTCCTCGGACCCGTGCCGCAGACTTCTGAAGGAGACCCCATTTGGTAAGCGCACTGAGAAGGTAAAGAAAGGTAGATGCCTACGTGCTATTGATCCTGATTTAAGCGTTATTTTTGGGCCTGAACCTCCGATGCCAGACGTGATGGACGCCTCTCGTAAAGTCCTGGTGGGTCGGGTTCGTGGGCGCACCTACACGGCCGAACGATTAAAGCTCTGGGTGGAGGAGATTTGGGGTTCATTGCTTAAGGATCTACCAGAAGTCATGGTCCTCACCCGGGGCTGGTTCGCTTTGCACTTCAATCGGCCAGATCTCACCCAGTGGATTCTTTCACAATTCTGGCATATTGAGCTAGCTCCTGTCATGCTCAAGCGATGGGATCCCTTATTTGATCCGGAAAGAGAGCAATTGGGGGCCGGCCCCATCTGGGTTCGTCTTCCTGGACTGCCATGGCAATTTTGGAACACGTACGCATTTATGAGGATTGGGAACACACTCGGCACATACTTGGAGCACGACCGTTCTTTCGAGAAGACGGGCAATAGGTCCATGGCTCGTATTCTTGTTCACATGGATATCAAACCGGGCCTAGTGGAGAAGATTACTCTGCATCACGGACATGTCTCCCGGAAACAGCTACTGGATTATGAGGGCGTCCCCTTCCGCTGTCGTAGATGCCATAAAATTGGTCACCTGTACAAGGATTGCCCATTGGTTACAGGGTTGTCATCGGAGGATCCAAAAGGCCCTCGTCAGCAGTCTACTGGGGACCATAATGCTGGAGACAACATACCTACTACTGGTGGCCTGGCACAGCAGGAGAATTCTACTAAGAAGCAGGGTGTTGAAGCAAATAAGAGCACTCGAAGAAAGGCATTATCTTCCACAGAGCCGCCGCGTACACGTTCCAAGACTGCAGAGGCTGCACCAAAATCGGCGGAGGCTGCATCTTCTCATTCGGGTATTGCTCCATTCCCTCTCAGTAATCCTTTTATTTCTGATGCATTGCAATCTTCTATGCACTCATCTATTCGGACTCCCTGCACTGATTATGATCCCCTCCCATCCATTCTGTGTACTATTGCCCCGCCTCCGCCCACTTTTTCTACCACCCCCCCTCCTACAATCCAAAATTGGATTGGCCTGACTCCCCTCCCTCCCCGGTCGCCTCTGGAGCACATCATTACCACCTACGGTCCCGGGCCCGCGCAAATGTTTTGGGACTGGGATCATCCCCTGGTCGTCACCGCAAGCAAAAGCGTGGTAGACCATCCCAAATCTCCTCTGCTAAGCTTAATGCGGTCGCAGATGTCGCCATGGGCCGACAGGTTACTATCGAACGGGCACTTAGAGCAAATGAGCCCCTGACCTGTGTTTTCCCATGATCTGGCTCTCCTTCAATTGTAGGGGACTAGCCAACCCCAAAAGCGTTTGGCGCTGAAGCGGCTTATACATGAATCTAGATGTGACATTATTCTCCTACAGGAGACCCTATGCACTGCTGAGATGGCGGTGAAAACTCTTCAAGCTATGCTACCTGGTTGGGTTCTACATGGGTTGGATGCCTGTGGTAGATCTGGTGGGCTTCTTATTGGCATAAACCCTAGAAAATGCAGACCTATCTCGGCATGGGGGGGCTGTGGTTTTCTTGGAATGGATTTTATTCTGGGAGAACTCGACATCCCGATTAGATGTATTAATATCTATGGGCCTAACCAGAATAGGTACACCTTCTGGCAACATTTCCTGTCTGGTCACCATATCACTCAGAATACTATCATTGGGGGCGACTTCAATTTCTCTTTGGGTGCTGGGGAAACCTGGGGTCATCAGGCGCAGTATGACCCTCTTGCGGAACAGATGAGCATGTTACTTGATGCTCACCACCTTGTGGATATTCCTATGAACAAGAAGCTCCCCACTTGGCACAACCAAAGAACTGGTGAGGCTGCTCTTGGAAGGCGACTTGACAGATATATGATGCATGAAGTTTTGATTCAGATGTTTCCCTTATACAGACAGTGGGTCGGATCTGGGGGCCTCTCGGATCACCACCCGATTCTCCTACAGATAAGTGACAACAATCCTAAGCCGCGCTCTCCCTTCAAATTTTTTGCTGGTTACCTCCAAGACCCGGATTATCACAAGCTGGTCATTGACTTCTGGGCATCTCAACCTCCATTGAGAGAGCAGAGAAAAGCGATGGATTTTTGCTCTCGGCTTAAGAAGCTCAAATCTTTGACCGAGACATGGGCAAGAGCAAAACGGGATAGAGATGATCAGTCCCTGAAGTATATGGAAGAGCAGATTGTTAATCTGACTGATGAGAGAGGTGCTGGATTTCAATCCGATGCCACAAAAACTCTATTGTGCCAGTTGATGGAGCAAAGATCGAAGATATTGCAAGATAAAGAGGAACTATGGCGACTCAAAAGCAGGGCCATCTGGCTCAAAGCCGGGGACAATAATACAAAGTACTTTCATAATCTTGCAAACGGCAGAAAGGCATCCAATACCATTTGGAAGCTTCCAACGGAACCAGATGGATGGGCTACTACACATCAACAACTTGCTAGATTGGGGGTTGAACACTTCAAGAGACTCTTCACGGCCCCAAATAATGTCAATCTGCCTGACATCATCAGACTTGCCGGAAAGTTCCCTCGTTTTGTTGGGGAGGAAGACAGAGAAGATCTTGACCTACCAGTCTCTTCACAAGAGTTAGAAAGTACTCTCAAATGGTTTAAGAAGGATAAGAGTCCTGGGCCTGACGGATGGCCAGTGGAGTTTTACCTGGCCTTCTACGATCAGATAGGAGCGGACTTATTGGCTGTCGTCGAGGAAAGCAGAATCACAGGGCACATTCATCCTCCTATGAACCAAACCTTCATTGCCTTGATACCTAAATCTGATGACCCCACATCCTTTAATGATTTTCGCCCTATTTCCCTCTGCAACTGCCTATATAAAATTATCGCAAAAATCATAGCAAATCGCATCAAACCTATCCTATCTTCGCATATCTCAGCTGAACAATTCGCCTTCCTCCGTAACAGGCACATCCAAGAGGCCATTGGCACTGCCCAGGAAGCCCTACACTCCATAAAACTGAAGAATCTTAAAGGTATCTCATTAAAGATTGATCTAGCAAAGGCTTTTGATAAAGTGAATTGGCTCTATCTCAAGATGATCCTTACACATCTGGGATTCCCACACCTTCTTATAAGCTGGATTATGGGATGCGTCTCCTCGGTCTCCTTTGCTATCCTTATCAATGGTGCAGCCTCGGAAAGATTTAATATCAACAGGGGAATTAGGCAAGGATGCCCCCTCTCCCCACTACTCTTCCTCATTGTCATGGAGGGTTTGAGTAGGCTCATAGCGGAAGCTAAAAGGAATGGTGATATCAGCGGTCTCAAAATCACTGAGCAGTTTTCACTTACCCACCTTTTGTTCGTTGATGACATTTTAATTTTCCTTAATGGAAGTGTACGAGACATCATTGCTTTGAAGGATATACTGCTGCTATTTTGTAAAGCCACGGGCATGGAAATAAACAGGGACAAATCCACCAGATCCCTGATGCGCTGCACTCAACAGGAAACTCTGCTGGCTGCTCAGCATTTTCCCTTCACGGAAAGCCAGCTGATGGATGGTATCAAATACCTTGGCTTCAGATTAAGACCGGATGGATATAAAGTGGCCCACTGGACTTGGCTCATTACTAAAATTGAAAAGAGGATTATTGGCTGGCAACACCGTCTACTGTCAAAGGCGGGCAGACTTCTATTAATCAAAACAGTGCTTGAGGCAACACCTGTCTATTGGATGTCGCTTACTTGGATCCCAAAAGGAATTCTACAAAAAATACAACAAATTTGTAACAGATTTCTGTGGAATGGCAACAAAAAGGGTAAGATCTTTGCTTGGACCAGATGGGCTATTGTCTCCATGCCGAAGAGATGGGGAGGATGGGGGATAAAATCTCTGTCAGATTTTGCACAGGCACTAACTGCAAAGCAGGGTTGGTCACTTATCAAAATGGATAGCTTATGGGCGGAAGTTGTTCACCACAAATACATTTGGCCTTCCAGCATTACGGAATGGATTCGCAGACCTACTTGGCACCACTCTGGCATATCCGCTATATGGAGGGCTACTCTAAAAGCTATGCCCCTAATCCGCGACAACCTGCTATGGAAAATAGGGAATGGTGCACAGGTTCGCATCGGTTTAGATCCATGGCCCGGCTCTGGGAATGCTCATCTACTGCCTGAAGGGTTAATCCGACACCTCAATAACAGAGGCATCAAATATTTGGCTCAAATCGGAGACCCGCATCGATCAACTATATTTTCACAAGCTTGGGTTACGGATCGACAATGGCTTCTGCCAGAGGATTGGTCTGCACATTGGCAAGGTTACATTCGGGCCCTCACCGAATCTCACATCAAGTTGCAGGAGGAGGCGGATGAATTAATTTGGGCCCCAGCCAAATCTGGTACATATGCACCAAAGCTCGGTTACATGAAGATAATCGAAGCAAAAAAACCGGACATTCTTAAAAACTGGTGGCGGGATGTCTGGCAGCTACAGGCACAGCCCCGTACCAGACTTCATATGTGGAACATCATAGCTGATAAACTCCCAACAGGTACCACCCTTAAGAAGCGGGCTTTCTCTGGTCCAACTTGGTGTGTTCTCTGCAAAAATGAGGAGGAATCGACGGCTCATCTTTTCCTTCACTGCGAAGTCACGAAGAATATATGGACACAAGTCACGCAGATGCTCAATATAAATACTGTCTGGCAAGGCGTTGATATTCTCTCTGCATGGGATCAATGGTGGACTGAGGTGTCCTCTGAAAAGGCCAGGAACCTTCCGCTGGTGGTTTCCTGGTACATTTGGAACAGTCGAAATGCCATTATTTTTGAGGACTATAAAGTCACCTGGCATCTTCTTCCGCCTTCTATCTGCGCGGCCTACACTGAAATTCCCTTTGAGCATAAATCTAATATCCCACGGAACATACAGCCTGAAATCATCAACAAGGAAATGCCCTGGGCTTATTTTGACGGGGCTGCACCCCTACAAGGATGTGGGGGGGGTATCGTTTTCCATTTATCTGACTCACATTATTATCACTTGAGATTGGGATTGGGGATGGGCTCTAATAACTTTGCTGAGCTGATCACTTTGAGACATCTCCTCTATTTTGCTCTTACCAAACATTGCAGACAAATTCAAATATTTGGGGATTCAAAGATTGTTATTGATTGGGCAAACAATATCTCTATTTGTCATGCATATTCTTTGAAACATATCTTGGAAGAAATTGTTTTTCTAAAAACACATTTTGACCAGATCACTGTTTCTCACATCTACAGGGAAAGAAATGCGCTTGCTGACCGGCTCTCGAAAGAAGCGGCGGATCGTCACATAGGTGACTGGCAGATTGAAGAGTACACTCCAGAAGGCATGCACAGCTACTACCACCGCCCATATATCGACGGCCTTCAACAGGGGGATCCCCCTGATACTTAGAAAATTTTTGATCTACATGTTTATTTTATTGTATATATCAGCCACACTATCGGCACTAAGTCTATCTTTTACTGCATGAGGATGTATATGCCTCAGATACCTGTTTATATACTGCTACATGAACTCTGTATTTTCCGGTACTTTGTGTTTTGGATACTGTGCACAGTATCTACCATTTTTGGACATTACAGGATGGGTTATAAATCCTTTGATCAGTGGATTATACCACATTACAGCATATGCTTCGGCATCAACAACATGTAATCTCTGTTATTATCTTTATAATAGAAATTACGAACTCTATTTCTTCGGAAAAAAAATGATCATAATGTGAAAACAAATACTTATACCAACAATGTAAAATATGAAGTTTGCACAAGTAATTATTAAAACCACAAATAGGAAACCAATATAAAATGCTGGAAATAAAACATTTTATATTCAAAAATCCATTTGTATGAAGTATTCAATCAGAGATCATTAGATGCATAAGTAAAGCTAAGTTAATTCTTCCTGAATGAGCATGTAAAAACAAATGTACTTCAGAAATTAAATTAAGAACTCATATTACAACAATTAGAAATATTAGTTCTAGTAATCTGCTCTGAAAACCAATGACAATGCCAGCAATATTTCTGAAACTAGTGGTCCTATAACCATTCAAGATTCAGATTTTTTCTATATGTAAAAGCAGAAACTTCAAATGACAAACTGATAATTAATAATTCAGAAAATTTCTGAGTTTAACTATTTCTAATCTAGTAATGCATTTGATCTAAAAACTCATAAATAAATTATTGAAAAACAGTTAAACAATGTTCAGAGACTTGTCAATCAATCATGCAAAAAAAATTCTCAAAATAATTCTATTTTTGAAATGCATTGCAGTAAAAGATTGCAAACTAAATTTGTTGCTAAACTTTAGTTAACTGAAATTATATGTCAATATTAGTCTTCTTTTCAATTAGATCAATGAAATGAAGTTAGAGGATGTCCACCAATCAGCCCTTAGGGGCTTGAAGACACTTGGAGACAAGCTGCCCCAGTCACTGAAAATTTTCAAATCCAAATGCCAAACTCAGAAGAAAAAATTTAAACAAAAAAAAAATGAGAAAATTTTGTTAAAAAATTGTTAAAAAAGTTTTGGGAATTTTTTATGGGAAAAATTTATGGAAAAAATTATGGTGAAGAAGGGTGAGGGAGGAGAGGCTTGAGGGTGGAGATCGGGCAGCCAAAGGAAGGGAAGCCGAGAATGCAAGGGAGAGGGGAGGTCGTAAGGTTGGAGGTGAGGGTCAAGGGTGAGGGAGATAGGAAGGTTGTGAAGCAGGGGAGCTGAGGGAGAAAGGGGAAAACGGAGGAGCAAGGGGAGAAAGGAGGAGGGAGGTCGTGAGCTGGAGGGAGGCCGAGAATGAAGAGGGTAGGCCGAGAAGGAAGAAGGGAGGCTAAGAATGTAGGCCGAGGAGCAGGGGCCGAGGGGAAGCGGAGGAAGGTGAGGATGCCGAGCGCTGGGAAGAGGCCGAAAGGAGAGGTTGTAAAAGAGAAAAGGCAGGCCGAAAAAGAGGGGGAGGCCAAGAAGGAGGTTGGAGATGGCCAGCGCAGGGCCTCAAGGCCCTAGAAAAAATTTGCCCACAATCTTCTTGAAATTTCTCTTCAACCTGCAAACAAAATGGAGATGCCCTCCGGGGCCTAGATCTGTCTCCAGAATCCACAAAAATCGCATGCAATCTTCAGATCTCTTCCTGCACAAAAAAAAAGATAGAAACCCCAAAAGATGTATATACAAAAATATGAAATACCCAAAACCCCGGTGAATTAAAAAAATTGATATTTACAAATCTACAATAATATTCTATAGATCTAGCAGATCTACAGATCAAAGCCCTCTATTAGCCAGATTTAAACAATTTTGCACAAATTTAGAAATAAATTGAAAATTTTAAAGAGGCACGAGCCCAAGAAAAACCCTGCAAATAAAATATTTTGTAAGATGACTTCAAAAAATAAAAACAAGGGGCTCTTTAGATTCTGTAATCTAAGGGTCAGTTGATCAAGCTAAGGATTTCCCCAAACGCCCAAATCCTGAATAATAACTTTTGCACACTTAGATCTGCTTGTTAGATTAATAGAGATTCAAAATGATCATAAAATCATCAAGAAATAGAGATATTTGCTACTTCTATCAAATCAAAATGATATTTTAAAAACCCAGAAATTTGTGCAAGATACCTGTGCACAGATCAATCATCAATGATTATTATCCAGCAAATACAAATAAAAGTAACAGAGTATTAAGAACAATATTACGACATAAATCTGAGAGAGGAACACCACAGTTTGAAGCCCCAAAGTCTTTGCGTTTTATTAACTAGAAAAAAGTTATAAGAGCTTTCTCAGAACAAGTACACGATTGAAAAATAGGATCCAAATAATAGAGAGAGACCTCTAATTTATAGATAAATTCTCCAACAGCTAGATGGTTTGATCCCCATCAAAGCAATCTCAACTGTTGATGAAGATCAAATGATCTTTTAATCATCACCGTTGAAATAAAGTTACTTTTTGAGGAAATTCGAATTTCACTTTTAATTTCCTTTTAATTAACTCAAAAATGATTATTTTGAGTTAATTGCCTCAAAAAATTGACTTTGACTTAACTACTAAGGCCCAAGGGTCCAAAATATCTTGAAATTTTCAATATTCCCTTGGTCGGGGACCTCCAAAAATTAAAAACTTTAAAACCCACGAATTTTAAATGTTGGAAGATTTAATTTTTCCTAGGACCTAAATTAATTAAATTTCTGGCTTTAGCATTTTAATTTATTTTAGCTGGAAATTTTAATTAATTGACTCGTGAGGAGATTATTAATTTTTTCAACCCTCTAATACTTTAACATTATAGATAAAATATTATTTACATGAAATATTACATTTCTAACCCATGAAGGGGAAACATGCATTCGTTATAGACCCTCAACATTTACCCATTTCTGCGACACAAAATATGATCTAGTAGACTAAATGACTTGTAATAAAATAATCTAACTAAATAGTTAGAATTATTCCCAAATCACTTTTACAGAGACTCGGTAAATAACATTAGGACTCATTTAAAATCCTGACGACAAAATCCACCCTAACTTTGGAGTGAGGCTGGAGGGAAAAACTTTGTTGATCATCCGTGTTTAGAAACAAACATGAATCGGTGAGACAAAATACCTCCTAGGATAGAAATCATCATCAGAAAAATAAATTTACCTAGGTTGTTACATACATTTGTCTTAATAGGATCATTTACATTACAAAATGCAGAATGAGAAACTCCAGTGTACATATAGTTTATAATGATGAATTTGTGAATCATTTGAGTGCTCGGACATGATGGAAATCCATGCACGAAAAAATGTACAGCTATGGGGTAGTTGACATGGAGTGGTCAACACCTTCCTTCGCACAGAAATTTGTGAAGTCTTTATCAATATATTCTCCACTATTATCTGAGTGAAGCATCTTGATCTTCTTCCCTGTCGCATTCTCCACGAGAGATTTAAACACTCTTAAATGATCGAAGACCTCATCCTTGGTCTTCAAGAAGTAGATCCAAGTTTTCTCGGAATGATCATCAATAAAAGTGACGAAATATTCGGCTCGGCACCATTGAGAGCTCTAATGGACATCAGGCCACAAATATCTGAGTGTATAAGTCCTAACACGCCTCTATTGTCACTCCTTGGAAATGTCGCCTTAGCATACTTCCCAAGTACACACCCTCTGCACACATCATCGTGTTCAGTTCCAAGTTTAGGAACCCCTGTTACGGTTTCTTTGAGCATCCTGAGTGCTCCATGATGTAAATGTCCCATTCTCCTATGCCATAATTCTTCCCACTGCTATTGTTACTGCCCATTAGAGCCATTGGAGAATCGATTTGTAACCGGTGCAACCTGTTACTTCGAACTCCAATTTGTCTTACCTTTTTCCAGCTCGAGTGTTTGACATACACTTTCTTCCCTACGAAGTGAACATCATACCCCTTATCCTGTAACTAGGATACTCAAATCAGGTTCATACCCAATCCTGGCACATGCAATACATCTAAAGCGTTGGTGCTTGCTCCTAACTCCCCCTGAAAATCTATGGTACCTCTCCCTGCTGGAGTACATTTCGTTTTGTTTCCCATAGTAATCTGGAAATTCATTTGCTCCTCTTTGTAGCTAGAGAAATATTCTCTAACCTCTGCCATGCGAACTGAAGCTCCATTGTCAATATACCAAACTCCTGTGAAGTTGATCCTGCTAAGCAAGCAAATTCGTCTTCCAATCTGGAAGACAAATCTTAAGTCTCCTGAAAGGTACTTTTGTTCATGGGTATACTAGACAAATTTAGTGTGTTATTTCTCTTTTTCTCCCGACGCGGATTTTTCTCTACAGCCTGCAACAAAAACTCTCTGCGTCCAACCAGGATTCTGCTCAGCGAAAATCTGAGTTGCAACTGCTCCCTTTGATTGTTGGAATCACTAATCTGGGCAATTCGATTTTTCCAGCTTCCTTTCAACTAGAAAATCGAACTGCTATCGTAGCAACTCCAACTACATGTTTTGGGCTCTGCACAATCTCTCTGGGAATTTCGATCTGTTGCTCCCTCTGAAGAGCAAACTTCTTCTCTCTGCTTCTGAGCTTCTCGGCTAATCAATTAAGCTCTGATACCATGTGAAATTTTATCTATTGCAGCTACTGGAGATTATTCTTCTAACTCAAAAATTAATTATGCAATTTATTTGCTACGACAAATAACAAATAAAATCACATATGCAATTTCACCATAAAAATACTACGGAAAATAAAATACTGGAAATTGAGAAATTGTAGCGTACACATAATAAAATTGACACAGTTATTTCTGAACAATTGTCCCCAGAAAAACCCAACTTGTGAAAATCGATGCAACGGATGAGGGTTTTATTATTAATGTTCAACAGCAATTTTGAGTACAAAAATTTAGATGCCGAGCTGGCAATCTAATATGGAAAAAAACACTGGCAAAAATATTGTGAGAATTTTCTTTCACCCCACAACGATTTTCTACCTCCGAAATAACTTCCCCAGCCTTTGCGCTAAGATGCCTGCGCCAGCCTCTGTGGAGTGCCTGCGCTGGCCCTCTAAAGATTTCGGCCTTCCTTCCTTCGACTCTTCCGGGAACTGAAAACTTCCTCCCGGAATGCTACTGCTCTCCTCTTCCACCTGCTACTCACCCTCTAGCTCTATATTCTCTGTTGAGTTGCTGCTACTGAGAAAATCAAGCTCCCTGGACAACTGAGTATCTGCACTGGATGATCTCCATCACCACATCGACTTTCTTTTATAATCCATTGTTGGAGCACCAACGACCAAGATTAAAATTTAATCAATGGCTAGTATCATTTCTAGGTCGATACAAGTGAGTTTCTAGATGATTCACACCTTATCTCAATTAATACTGATTAATTAACCACATTTCCTAAGTTTAGACTTGGGAAATATTTAAAAATCGGTTAATAATCTAATTGAGACACTTCTAGGCGGAATTTCCAGAAATGATTTTTGGGTTTTGGAGATCTCGTGTATTCTAGCCTCTCCACAAAATTGTGGCTAGAACACATTTGATGCTACAAAAACTAACAATGAAGGAGGCTCATAGAACCTGTAGGAACCAGGGTGATGGCCATGATGATAGGGTAGAGCTCATGTATTGGATTTTGCCCACATGCTAAATGTGTTTGTCCCTGCCATCTTTTGCATTTTGTGGTACATTTTCCTTTTGAATGTGGCAAAATATGCTTTTGTCTTTCTTTTTAGCTGCATCAACCTCCGGGGCATCATTCCAGGCCAGACCCAAGGTGTGGGCGAGGGGAAGGAACAAGCTAACCCTATGTGGACCCAAGAGAGGAATGTGGACCCGGGTGGGAGAAATGATGAATAAGGTAATAAAGAGTGGAAAGAGGCTAATATAAGAGAATAAGGGAGTGGAACCGTGCAACTAAAATCGGGGTTTCCCATAAAATACCATCCCTAAAGCCAAATGGTCAGTAAAAGAGATCCCACGGGACTAGAATGCAAGGTTAATATCCAAAAGGGGTCTAGTGAACAAGGGCACAGACCTACCCATTCTTTCCGGCGAATCCGTCGATTAATCCATGCCCAGAAGTGTCCATGATAAGCAAACTACAATACTCAATTATCAAATGACAAGGCATAGCTTTAGGTTCGGGAGGCCCACCTTCAAACATACAATAATGACAGATGGGTGAGGGACCACATGGCTACCTCAAGTGGCGAAGAAATGGCACAATGAGCTAGCTGGTGGATGCTGGATGCCAGCTGAGGACCATCTTGGAGAAAAAAAATTCTCCTAGGGATATCACCCACAAAATGGTGGGTAACATTACCTACAAAAGAAGATGATGGCATAGGTCCATATACATTTGAATGAATTAGATCAGTAATCTCTCTTGATCTATGCTCACTACCTGAAAAGAAATCTTGGTATGTTTGTCAAATGCACAACCCTTACACACCCATGGCTTCTAGTTCTTAAAGTTCAACAATCCACGCATTATGTCCTTCAAGAGTGGCAGTTCTTCAAAGTGTGAGTGACCAAATTTCTTGTACCAAAGCTCACATAGCATGTCACAGTCATGCACTAAAGCACCATGTTTCATTGGATTTGTGTTAAATTTGGCAACTAGGGCCAAACTTCACCTTGGACAGCTCATATGAGGCAGCTGATATTTTTATTGGAATCCTCTCTTCGAGAGGTGTAGGATTGATCTAATGATCATCCCATTCTGACATGTACGAATGGAATTATGAATTTATTTTAATTATGGACAAATTGTCAAGGTCAGTCAGCCATCTAATTTGCACCCTCAACCCCACAACGTTGCATATAAATACAAGGAGCCTCCTCCTCATTTTGGCATCTCACTCACACTCATTCTTCTCTCTCCTTTGTTGATTGGGTACGAATTTTAGAAGCAGCTCTCCACACATGCGAAGAAGAGAAGAGTTTTTTGTCCCTGCGTTGACCAGAGTTCATTGAAGTTGCGGGAAGGTTGTTTTAACTTGCATTGACCAGCATTGACCTGTTTTGACTGCGGTTTTGTGTGGGGGATCTTTCTTTGGGTAGGCCGTATTTCTGGGCACAGAAATAGATGTTGTTTGACCAGCGTTGACTGCAGAAGGGTTTGCTACAACATTGACTTTCGTTGACCAGATTTGATTGAACTTTTTCAAACTGTTTTTGGGTTAATTTAACTAGTTGTTGGAAGCCGAGTTGACCAAGTTTGACCGAGTTGTTTTGGAGGTCAAAATCTGCCCTATTGACTAGCCTTGACTTTTTGGTTAGGGCTTTCTGTTATTGTTGTTTAACTGGTCAGATTTCACTTTGATTGGGCAAATGAAAATTGTATATTGTACTCTCTCTCTGCTAAACTTTTGAAGAATTATAAGAAGAATTGATCAAGGGTTTCCCCACATTGGGGTTTGTCCCTAGTTGGTGCCATATCTTGTGTCCTCTTGTCTTGACTTGTCTTCTACTATTATTGTTTATGTTCTATCTACATTTTACTATCATGTTGATGTGATTGCTAAACTGGATATTGATATTGGGCTAATAAGAAAATTGAAGTAAAATTGCTCTTAAGCATAGAACATACCATTGTTATCTAAAATTAACATGGTATCAGAGCTAAGGTGAAGACAAAGCCCAAGCAAGAGTGAGAAGAGCAATCACTAATCAAGGACAAGATTCAATGACCTCCACATCCTACTTCAAGTCTGATGATAAGCTTCATGATAAGTCTGATTATCATGCATGGAAGATGTCTCTTGATTTGACTTTAGAAGAGCAAGATGTTATGGATTATGTGCAGGGAAAGATTTTGGAACCTCCTTCAAATGCACTGGTTGCTGCTAAGACAAAATACAAGGGTGAAGTCAAAGCAAAGAAGATCATCAGGGATTCTATTCATAAGCATTTAGTTGCTTACATCTTCAATTTGAACACATCAAAGGAGATATATGATAGGTTGGTTGGCATGTTCAAATCTAGCAATGCAAACCAAGTTCTCTTTCTCAAAAACAAGTTGAAGGATATAAAGAAGGGAAGAAATGAAGACATTCAATCCTACTTCATGAGGATTACTGAGATCAAAAATGATTTTCTTTCGATTGGAGAAGCTATTGTTGGTAGCGAGCTTACTCTCATTGCCCTTGGAGGACTCCCTCGTGAATGGCACGTGTTCAACACCACTATTCTTAACAACAACAGGATTCCAGGTTTTGAACAATTGTTGACTAGATGTTCTCAAGAAGAAACAAGGATGGTGGAACTAGATATGCCTTCAAATAGGAATGATCCTACTGCATTCTCCACTCATGCTAAAAAGAAGAACAATGCAGGTTCAAAGAAGCAATGTCAAGGAAGGTCGGGTTTCAAAAATGGAAGGAAGGGAAGATGCTTCATTTGCAACAAGTTTGGCCACTATGCTAGGGAGTGTCCTAATAGAAGGGATACACCTCATGATGATGACAACCACAACAACAACAATTTCAGGGGCAACAACAATCAAAGGAATGGCAGATTCAACAACCAAGGAAAAAGGAATGCTCCCGCTCCTCATCAAGGAAATGGTCGCCCTCCCAAGAGATCAAGAAACACCAAGTATGATGAATCTAATGTTGTTGATAACAAGCAAAAAGAATTTTATCTTATATCTTCCCTCTCCACTGCATCTCCTCCGGACACTTTGGGAAATTGGTTGATTGATAGTGGTGCCTCAAGGCACTTCACTGGGTATAAGGAAGCTCTTTCAAATCTGATTGAAAATGATACAAATTTGGAAATTATCCTTGGCGACAATGCCGCCTATCCCATGAAGGGAGTTGGGAATGTTACTCTTCAATTGAATTAAGGTAACACCATTCATCTACAAGAAGTACTATATGTACCCGATCCAAAGAAGAACATGGTATCTATCTCGGCGATGGAGGACAAAGGATTCAAGGTGACATTCATCGATGGAAAGGTCCGTGTGGAATAAAAATTTCAAAGATGCATTTACAATTGGCTTCGGGTTGATAGCCTATATCAAGTTGGAGGAAGACCATTGGGAGCTGTGTCTTGCGACACATCACTTCAATCTGAATTATGGCACTAGAGGTTTGCTCATCTACATTATAAGGTTCTACCCGATGTGAGGAAGATGGTGATAGGTATGCCCAAATTTGAAGTAGAACATGAAGGTGTTTGTCCAAAGTGTGCCGAAGGAAGGCATACAAGCGGACCATTCCCCTCAAGTGATAGCAACACTACCGACATACCGCAATTGGTTCCTTTTGATCTATCTAGTATGATGTTCGTGAACTCATTGGGAGGATATTTATATTATGCTATCTTTATGGATGATTTCTCTCACAAGACTTGGATATATTTCTTGAAGAAGAAGGACGAAGTATTCTCATGGTTCCATTCTTTCAAAGCTTTGGTCGAAAATCAAACCGGGAAGAAGATCAAAATATTGAGGACCGATAATGGAACCGAATATGAATCAAATGAGTTCAATAATTATTGTAGAGAAGTTGGCATTAAGAGGGAGACTACTACTGCATATACTCTTGAGCAAAATGGTGTTGCTGAAAGGAAGAATCGTTCTATCGTAGAAGCCACTCGTGCCATGCTTCATGATCAAAGCCTTCCAAAGTTCTTATGGGCCGAAGCTGCAAACACCGTCGTGTATGTTCAAAATAGATGCCCTCATCAAGCATTGGACTCCAAAACTCCCAAAGAAGTTTTCACCAGTAAGAAACCTGATGTTTCTCACTTTAGAATTTTTGGTAGTCCCGTATATTTTCATGTGCCGAAAGAAAAGAGAAGCAAATTGGATGCTTCTGGGAAGAAAGGAACATTTGTGGGCTACAGTGAAACTTCTAAGGCATATAGAATCTATGTGCCTAGCCCAAGAGAAGTGGAGATAAGTCATGATGTCACCTTCGATGAGGATGTTGCCCTTGGGAAGATTAGTAGATCCAAGAAAGCGGGGAGAACCGTAGGATGAGTCGATGCCTGATGCTGAAGTACAAATGGATCCCATTGATCCACCCCCTCATGAGCCCTCCTCCTCAAAAAGGAGACCCTCATGGCTTAGGGAGATTCTCGAAGATACCAAGAGACAGTTTGCACCTAGGGGGACATTTCGTGAAAGCAAGAAGTCGAATAGGTACCAAGGGTACTTAACTGCAATGAGCACCATTGTTCAATCTGAGCCTTGCACATTCGAAGAAGCTACAAAGCACCAAGTTTGGAAGGATGCAATGAACGAAGAGTATGAGTCGATTATGAAGAATGATGTCTGGGATGTGGTCCCTAGACCCAAGGACAAATCCATCGTCACCTCGAAATGGCTCTTCAAGATCAAGCATGGAGCTGATGGAAGTGCTAAAAAGTTCAAGGTCAGATTTGTTGCTCGAAGCTTCTCTCAAAAGGAAGGTGTAGATTATGATGAGATATTTGCACCAGTTGCCCACTACACCACCATCCATTCGATCATTGCCCTTGCTGCCTCGCAAGGATGGAATCTACACCAAATGGATGTCAAGATTGTCTTCTTGCATGGTTCACTTAAGGAGGAAGTCTATGTAGAACAACTTGAGGGGTTTGAAGTTCAAGATCGTCAGACACATGTATGCAGGTTGAAGAAAGCCCTCTATGGGTTGAAGCAAGCACCCCGGGCTTGGTATGAGAGGATCGACAGCTATCTAATGAAGCTAGGATTTACAAGAAGTGAAGTTGATCTGAACCTTTACTTTAAGGTTGAGAATGATAGACCTCTCATCTTGGTACTCTATGTGGACGATCTCTTTCTGACAGGTGCAAACCCTCTTATTCATCAATGTAAGAGGGAGTTGGCTTCTGAATTTGAAATGAAGGACCTAGGACTGATGCATTATTTCCTAGGGTTGGAGGTCTGGCAAAAGCCAAGTGAGATTTTCCTTTCTCAAGGAAAATATATTGTGAAGCTACTTGAAAGATTTGGGATGGTGGACTACAAGTCCATGACTACTTCGATGGAACTTAACTTCAAGAAGTTATGCAGAAGTGTTGTTGGGCCCGATTTGGGAAATCCTTCTGAGTATCGTCAACTCATGGGGGCCTTGATGTTCTTGGTGAACTCCTGTCCGGACATATGTTTTGCAGTGAATACATTGAGTCAGTTTATGGTCGAGCCTCATCACATACATTGGATTGCTACCAAGAATCTCTTGAGATATCTCTGGGGCACAATCACTTATGGACTAAGATACACTGTCGGGAATGTGGGGCTCCATGGTTACTCTGATGCAAACTAGGCTAGGAATGTGGTGGATCCTAAAATAACATCTGGATGTTGCTTCTCTCTAGGTTTTGCTTCGATATCATGGATGAGCATGAAGTAGAAGTCAGTTGCCTTGAGCACCGTTGAGGCTGAATACATTGCTGCTACTATGGCCTCCTGTGAAGTTGTTTGGTTGAGGAAGCTCTTTAGTGAGTTGTTTGGACATGTGCTGGATACCACCGTGATCTTTTGCGACAACCAGAGTGGGATTCGTCTTTCTGAGAATCTCGTGTTTCATGACCGCTCCAAGCATATTGATATCAGGTACCACTTTATCCGGGATATGGTACAACAAGGAGCAATAAGGCTCCAACACATTGGGACTGATGATCAGGTCGCCGATATTCTTACGAAGCCCCTGGGGAAGGTCAAATTCTTAACCTTCCGTGAACAACTTGGAGTCGTGGAGAGACCCTCTTATGAGGGTCCCATATGAGATGGATGTTGAGCTCTAGGAGCTCCAGGGGGCTTGGGGTACTTCTTGGAGCGATGAGCGACCATAGGGTGAGTGATTCATCTTCCCCTAATGGCGCGCGATGTACAAGGTGAGTGGTTCGCCTTTCCCTGTGACACGCCATGTTGAGATATGCATAGGATGAGTGGTTCACCTTCTCCTGCGGGTACATCCTACCCATGTAGTTTAGGACTAATGGGAAGTACCTCTCATCTGGCCAATGAGTAGGGAAATGAGGATGGAGACCATAGCACTACTGATGGACACATCGTGTACTACCGTACTCCCTATGTTAGGATGTTGATATTGATCTGGGATCAATGGAAACTGACTTCAGATTAGTTGAGAGTGGTATGACACACTCTCTATTATTGGAGACTGACTTCGGGTCAATAGAGAATGGTATGATACATTCTCGATCATTTCTTCTTTTTTCATGGTTCAGCAGAGCAAAGACAAGGATGGTACAGGTTGTCAGACAGTTTGGCAGGCGAAGTTCTCCCTAGTTGAGAGGGAGTGTTAAACTTGGCAACTAGGGCCAAACTTCACCTTGGACAGCTCATATGAGGTAGTTGATATTTTTATTGGATTCCTCTCTCCAAGAGGTGTAGGATTGATCTAAATATCATCCCATTCTGACATGTACAAATGGAATTATGAATTTATTTTGATTATGGACAAATTGTCAAGGTCAGCTAGCCATCTAACTTGCACCCTCAAGCCCACAACGCTGCATATAAATACAAGGAGCCTCCTCCTCATTTTGGCATCTCACTCAAACTCATTCTTCTCTCTCCTTCGTTGATTGGGTACTAATTTCAGAAGCAACTCTCCACATGTGCGAAGAAGAGAAGGGTTTTATGTCCCTGCGTTGACCAGCGTTGACTGGAGTTGCAAGAGGGTTGTTTTGACTTGCGTTGACCAGCGTTGACTTGTTTTGACTGAGGTTTTGTGTCAGGGATCTTTGTTTGGGTTTGTCACATTTTTGGGCACAGATATAGAGGTTGTTTGATCATTGTTTGACCAATGTTGACTTCAGAAGGGTTTGTTATAGCATTGACTTTCGTTGACCAAATTTGACTGAACTTTTTTGGGTTCATTTAACTAGCTGTTAGAGGCCGAGTTGACCAAGTTTGACCGAGTTGTTTTTGAAGTCAAAATCTGCCCTGTTGACCAGCATTGACTTTCTGGTTAGGGATTTATGTTACTGCTATTTGACTGGTCAGATTTCACTGGGCAAGTGAAAATTGTATATTGTACTCTCTCTGCTGAACTTTTGAAGAATTATAAGAAGAATTGATCAAGGGTTTCCCCACATTGGGGTTTGTGCCTGGCTGGTGCCATATCTTGTGTCCTCTTGTCTTGGCTTGTCTTCCACTATTATTGTTTATGTTCCATCTGCATTTTACTATCATGTTGATGTGATTGCTAAATTGGATATTGATATTGGGCTAATAAGAAAATTGAAGTAAAATTGCTCTTAAGCATAGAACATACCATTGTTATCTAAAATTAACAATTTGCAAGCAACCTGTAGAGGCCACCTTTTCGCACACTTTTAACCAACACTCGACCATCCTTTTAGTTATGATCTATTATGATGACTTGCTTCTCAACAAAATCAATTACATACTTCAAGTCTATCATGGCTGAAATTGACATACAAAACATCATTCAATTCAAGAAGACCACCTGAGTCATGTGGAAAGAGACAAATCCCATTCCAGTAACTAAATATATGGCATCATTGCCCAACTCCACTTGTATGTCGAGCTCTTAGTCTTGAATTCTACTAAAAGCCTTCATGTTGAAAGTCATGTGATTGGATGCTCCATTGTCCACATGCCATCCTACACCAAAGATGGCGTTAGTGGAAAAGGTAAAATACCATAAAAAGGGTGGTCTTGACTCTTAAGATTGAATGCAAACTCATCCACTCCAAAATCTTTTGCATTCCCTACAAATTGCTCTTACTACTTGTTCTTGGCCTTCTCAGGATATTGAGAAAAATTGTGACCCATCTTGTAGCACTTGAAAGACTTTGTTCCCATGCGTTGGTGAACATGAATGTTCCCCGTGACCTTCTTGGGTCCTCCCTCCCTTCCTCCTTTCCTCACATTAACAATGAGGGATTGGTTTAGGATTTCATTACTCCTTGCTATGATTATTGCTTTCCCTCTCCTCTTGGATGAAAGCATTTCAAAGTTTCTGAAAGGTAGGAATGGGCTCATAGCCACAATCACTTTGCACAAAAAATTGTCGAGGCTTTGAGAATAGATTCATTGCAACAGCCACAACTCTTAATTCAAAGCATTCATCCCAGTGGTTGCAAGTTGATCTTTGATTTGGGTAGTCTTCATCAAGTAACTAGAAAGTGTGTCTATGTCAATCTTGGGTGTTTGAGTGAGTTGATTCTTTAGAAACAGTTTCTAGAATGCATTCTGACTGTGATTATCGAAGCAATTTCTAGGACTGAGGAAAAACTTGCTCTTAGTATCAGTCATAGAGAACAGAGGATTTAAGGTCAAATTTAGGAACGGGTAGGTGTTCATTCATCTAGAGAAGTCTAACCCAAACACAACAGTGGCCATTAAGGTTAGAGAGCACAGCTTATGGAGGTTCACAAACAAACTTGTTCAAACAATGACGGATGCTCAAGAGCATGTGGAGGCTCCTAGGAGCATATTCAAGGAGAGAAAGCCTCCAAAGAAGGACATCGTGCCAAGACAGGAGAGACATCCAGTTTCAGGGGGCTCTTTTAGAAGTACCTCCCTCGCTAATAAGAAGTGTTGACATTTGTAGTTCAGGTAAGTACTTTTGAAGAGGCCTAAGAGTCTAGACATGCAGAAGTCACCTAATACACCCTAAACCTTAGGAATTATTTTAGTGATTAAAGTAATTCCATTTTATAAAATAAAGTGAGATAATCTAATGAAATGCAAAGGTTTTTGCATTAGTGAATTAGATAAATCTCAACCATCGGTCTCAAGTGAGGTGAGATATAATCTCAATCATCAATCACTTTGGAGATTACGGTTATGAATTTAGTCATAACTCAAGCTTATAAGGGAAGGCTAGGCCAAGGGGGAAGACACACAAGACATCTTGAGCACAAAACACAGAGAGAGTGAAATTTCAATGGTTGGGTGGAGAAGGACTTCCATTTAGGTGTCTTGGGTCCAAGGAACGTGCAAGGAGCAACGAGGGAGATCCAAATCAGCGAAAACAAGTCTAGGGCTTGATTAGCTAAATCAAATCCAGGTTCATTGTTGTATATCATATGTAATTTCTTCAGTGAACCATTTTCCTAGTAAGGGAGTCCAAGTAGGTTCTGAAGTTATTTTAATGAAGAACTGTTGATTGGGTTGAATTTGTGTTTGCTAATGTGCAATTGAGATTGGTTGATTAATTTGTTTCTATTGAATCAGTGTTTCGGGGGAGCGCCCCCCACCTCGATCCCGCTCCCAATTCGCGCTCCAGGCGAGAGCGACTCGAGAGGAAGTCGGGAGCGCGCTCCCTGCCTTTTTAGGAGCATTTAGCCTTTTTTGCAAAAAAAAAAAAATGTAGTAATGTTCGAAATGCAATTTGTTTTCAAAGCAACAAATAAGTTTTGAGTGGAGCAGCTTAATGATCAAGCCTATGGCCCTAGTATTGATATGATATTCATGGTAATGTTAAATTCTTAAAGTAAAAATGGCATTCTCCTTAATCTTCATTTTCATCCTTTTACTTAAATTTTAAACATTACCATGAAATGACTCAGGATGTTTGAGAGTGGCTCCGACCTCACTAGATTTCATATGGAAAAAGTAGAATTTTAGATTTCATTCAAAATCCAACAAACTTATCAGTTTTTCAAGATTTCAGGATTGGGGGATTGTAATGTTTCCATTGAATTTTGTCATGTATTAGGGTATGGAACTCGTATTTAATCAAGAGCACCAATCCCTCTATGTACCTTGATGTTAGTGACATTGGTTGTCGAACTCCTCTATCATGAGTCATGACCCTCCTAAAAATGTACATCACTTTAACAAAATCTTGACTTGACATGCTATGCTTTTTCTATCTTATGTTAATGCTTAGAGGGTGATATCAATGACAAAGATCCCTATACAGATACAGAGGTAATGACAAAGATACCTCTAGATATTAATGCTTAGAGGGTGATATTAATGACAAAGATCTTGATTTTCCAACAAGACTAAAAAATTAGACATTTCTCGTGGTGGCAAGAGGCCCAAGCATAAGAGTTAGATAATAGATTTACTTGTCTTTTCTAGTTTCTAGTAGCTTTTATAACTATTGACTCTTTCATATTTATTATGATATTCTTTTAAACAATATATGACAATTTAAGTTTGAAGTTGGCAATTATAACTCATTAGTAATGAATTATGAATATGATGCTTCATGAAAGTTGAAAGTTGTTTCATTTTATAACATTTAATTTCATGTTAGATAGTATTTGTTGTAATGGTTACACTTAGCTTACAAGTACAACTTTGGTGATCAATGATGATAAATGTTATATATTGAATTTTGAAAGCTTGAAACTTTAAAATTGATGAATCATGAGAGTCAATATGTTGTATGTTACTATGTTACTAACTTGTGGACGTGGTTGATGAAGATTATAACTTCTAGATGATTGTTGTTATATGGTTCAATCTATGTTTTTTTATGTTTTTTATATCTAATTCATTATTCTACATGTTTTTGTTGACATATATGTATCAAAATATAAAAAATATATATATTGTATAAAAACACGCTCCGGGACTCGCTCCCAAACCGGGAGCTTCTGAAAATGTCGCTCCCGCTCCCAAGTAATAGTGTACTGAATATTTTATTTATATTAAGATCCTAATCATTCTTTTATATAGTAGATTTGTGATAAATTTGCTAGGAAATAAACAGTCAAGTTACTAGGTTCAAAATTTTAACACTCCTAAGGAGGATTTGTGATGTAGATTGCACTCGTTTCTTGGATGGATATTGGTGAAGCTTAGATGAATGCATGATAATCTAAGTAAGTGTACTTTTTTTTGTCTTGGTTATTGTTTATGGATGATGGTAATTAAATATTAATCAAGTGGGCATGGTATTTTATTTTCAATGTCCCTCTTAGACAACCCCTTCTTCCAAGTCTGTGAGGAAGAAGCAAGTGAGCTCCTTGCCTTATTTCATCCTTTAAGATTGAGAAGCCTTAGGTCAAATTTATAGGGATAATGAGTAGACTTAACCTAGTCTTATGAACCTAGATCTACTCCAAGCTCTTCAAGTGTGTTGATCTTGGACTCCATATGTTGTAGCCTCGTAGGTCAATCATTACTCCATTTAAATTCATTTTCTTTTATGTTTAAGGTATTTTATGGTTGAATTACAACAAAATATTTCATTTCTATCATTACTTAACTCGAATGTTTAGGTTTAGAAAGTGTTTCGAATATATTACAAAATACAAAGTGTCAAATTTAATGTATTTTCCAACTACATTCTAGGGTTGCATCTAGGGTTTACAGTGTTGTTATATACTTTATAACTACAGAACTTTGTTGTAATTTAATCCCTATTTTATAGTCAAAAATCTATAGGGCTATAGTTAGTATGATTTCTCTTAAACTTGATAATTGTTTGTGATGTCTTTTTGCTTTTTCTTACTTATTAGCTTCTTCTCGTATTATTATGTTATTCTTATCATCAAACAACCACCAAAACAAGAAAATCAACAGGAACACAGGATATTGGTTGCAAGCCAGGGCTAAAACCTCTCCACTTGAGAGAAAAACCCACAAATCTCCTCTTCTTATAGATTCTACAAGTGACTAATTCCAAGACCTCTAGACCAAGACTAATACCCTTCCAAGACCAAGTCTAGCCTTCTTGATGATGTGCTTCCCTTGTTCAAGTCAAACCCAGTCAAATCTCTTCCAGCTACACAACTTCGACCCCCAGCTACAGAATTTCGGCCTCTACTGCAGGTCTGAAATTTTCAGCCCCCAGTAATAGCTGTTGCCTTCACACATGTGAGCAATTTAGGGCTTCCAGAGCTTCTTTTGACCTTCGCTTGGGTTTCTCCTTCTTCTAGGGCTTGAGGATGACCTAGTAGACCTTCCTTCGACCTTCTTTTTACAATTCCTTCAAGTTCGATCTTGCAGCAGCAAAACCCTAGCCTCCTTCCTTCGCACGTGTGAAAAGAGAGAGAAAACAACCCAAACACTTGTCCTTTCGTCCTTCCTTCTTCGTTGCCCTTCTTCTTCTCCTTCGCTTGAATGATGAGAGGATGAATGATATTCCAAGGAGGTCGAGTTCCCTCCTATATATAGGCTTCCAAGGTGGACGAAATGCCCTAGTTTAGGCCAACTTCTTAGCTGCCAGGCCGACTTGGTCTTGGAGGGTATTTTGACTCTTTTAAATACAAAAATAATTATTTTTACAAGTTACAATGTGCCTGATGGGGTCTTCTTCATATGACAATGACTCTTTTGACATCTTGACCCTAGGACAAACCCTAGAAGCACTCAATGGGTGCTTGACCTCTAAAATAAAAGACCTTGAGCATGAAACCCATGCTACAAAAACAATAATAATAATTTTCTTTCATTTTACAATATACAAGATTCAAAAGTACATTTCATATTTATGAAGACCAAACCTAGTTACACATTTTTCAACATTTTATTCTTATTATAGCCCTTCATTTTTCACTTTCTTATCATAGGTCTTGAGGCTATTATTTATTGTTGTTATAGACCAGTTCGTTGCTGTAATTTTCTATTTTACAAGCTAGTTTGTTACAGTATTGTGTAATTTCTTTGTTGCATGTGCTTGGGGACTTTCTTTGAGTTCATATTAGTTGACTTAAGCCATTAGAACAGACATAAGACACTTTGAACTCAAATCTGGAAATTACCTTTAAGCCTACCATAAACCCTAATTATTTGATCCTCTTAATTGGTGGTGATAAAAGTAGAAGCCTTAGGGGGTTCTTGACTTGGTTTTATTGGGCCATTAGATCCCTAAGATATACTAGGGAAGCCTCCCCTTTGTTGGATTGTGTCCATCACTAAAACGAGGGGAGTATTTGTTAAGGTGACAGTGGTGACTCTCCCATGTTATTCATTATCATAGTGACCTATTGAGGCTTTACACTAGGGAGCACGATTTCAAATGAATTTGAAGCAATGAGAGGCTTGCATCCTTGGAAAACACAGCAAGCAACCATTTCATGATTCTACTTCCAAAGCACATAGAAAGCTAGAATTGATACACTTTGACTTGTGTGGCCCCATGCATGTTCCATCTGTCTTTGGAAATAGATATATCATGACTTTTATTGATGACTACACCAAGATGTGTTGGGTTTATTTGTTGAAAGGGAAATCTCAAGCATTTGAAACATCCAAACTTTTCATCTATGGATTGAAAATGAATCTCAATCTCATATTGGCACTCTTTATACTAATAATGGAGGGGAATACACTTCAAATGAGTTTGGAAGCTATATTCGCCAACATGGGATCAAGCATCAAACCATTGTTCTATACAATCCTCAACAATATGGTGTAGCAGAAAGAATGAACAGGACACTCTTGAACATGGTACATTTAATGTTATTTTTTCAAGAATGTGAATTTGATGTTTTGGGCTATGTAGTTCTATGTGTAGTATATGTGAAACGAGAGTCCATCCCATGCTTTTTGGAATAAGACTCCATATGAAATGCGGTATAAACACATTCCTTCAGTAAGGCATCTCAAAGTCTCAGGTACCACCTGCTATAACTTAAATCCTAAGGAGCAAAGAAACAAGCATGGTGGATGGAGTCAAAACTGCATCTTCATGGGGTACTCAAATAGCAGCAAGGCATATCGTCTTTATGATGACATAAATAAGAATTTCATTCTTCTAGAGATGATATTTTTCTTGAATCCACAAAGATGGCAAACATGTTGAGCAACAGCTTTATCATTTCGACAGATTCACCCATGTAAAGACATATCACAAGTTTGATGATGAGATTCCACAACTTGAAGGGGGAATCCCTATCTTGGATCAATCTCTAGAATATCCTTTTGAAGTATCATCTCCCCCTCGTGAAAAAGATCCAAACACCTCATCAAAATAGGAGGTTCAATTGGAAGATGTGATTGGCAGGATTAAAAGCTATGTTGCACAAAACATCCAGGAACTCGGCATTTTGGACCATACCAGTATCTGAAATGCTAAAACGTGACCGAAACTTCGGGTGTTGTACCATATAGCATCACATGATTTAGGGATGTCATATGGTATAGAACCTGACTTTTAGTTGCGTTTCGACCCTTTTTTGCGGCATTTCGACCCTTTTTAGGCATTTCGCAAGCCCCAAACATGGCCAACTCGTTTGTGTTCTAACTAAAATTGACTTTAAAAATCAATTATTTGTTGAACAAGCATAATGTTCTATTTTTAACAATGAGGATGAGGATTATGATGATTAGTGATATGTAATTTTATTTGTCTTTAGCTCGTGTTTTATTTCAATTTTAGCACATATAACCTCATGTATAAAGGCCAGTTTTGGAATCTTGGATGTATAGCCTTGTCTTTAAAGGCTAATTTTGGATTTTTCATTATGTAATCATCTATGAGAGTTAATATAGACTTGGTTTTCCTTCTAAATTGTCATCTATGGGTCTTATTCCTTTTTTCCTTGCAAGATAATGTGTTATTCACTTAGATATATATATATGACGTTTCAGCTGACATTTCCATTTTGGGTAGGTGACATTTCTAAATGTACCCATTTCGAAAACTCCAAAACATTTCGGCGTTTTGTAAAACATAGATTAAAAGGTTGAATCTCGATGAGAATTCAACACCATCTCAATCAACTAAGCAACTTGTATCATCTCAAAAATGTCCACCAAAGTGGTTCATAAGGACACTTGAAAGTTGTTGAAAATAATAGCGAGAAAGGGTTCCTTGATTTGTGCCTTAAAGGGACCACAACGAGTTCTTCTTTAGCATGCTCGAGTTACTATAAGTTAGGAATCAATTCTTATGAGTTAGGAGCTAATTCCTATAAGTTAGGACGAATTACTAAGATTTAGGATGTGTCCCTGCAAATTAGGACGAGTTCCTATAATTTAGATCAGTTCCTAAAAGGTAGGAGGAGTTATGAAGCGGTTAACTGATGTGTTAAAGTGGAAGGTCGAGTTATTAGTCTTCTAGTGTGAGTTAATTGAGGAAAAGAATCTGCGTTTGAGTCTCAAGTCCTTGATTTGAGATAGGACGATTTGCATGAGTAGTTAACTCATGCTAACTCAATCAATCACAAAAGTAAACTCCTTAAACATAAACTTGCTAACTTTATCCATTCAAAATTGCTATAAAGGAAGAACAAAGGCACAATTTGATCATTGTCTTCTGAGCACGAATTGGTGAGACAAGACAACAGAGCCCAAAGGTTTGTGAGAAGGTTGCACATGTTTATGTGTGGAGCTTGTGAGAGAAAGGTGTGCCAAGAGAAGCTTGTGCACATAAATTTAGGAGGCAAGAATCAACAATCTTGCAAGTGTTTTAAACCCGGTTCAAGGCATGAAAACAAGGTTTTTTTCAGATTGAACAAGTTGTATTTGTAAAAGATCTATTGCTCAAATTTCTTCAATAAAATTCTCAAGAAAGCAAAGGGTTTTCCCAATTGGGTTCCCTAGAAAAAATATTGTGTTTGTATTGTGTGATTGTTATTTATTTTTGTTCCTATTCCGCTACAAAATTTAGTAGAGAAATTTTGTGTCTATATGAAAAGAAAGTAGTCTTCAGATTGTTCATATTAGCAGTTGCAGAATTTCGTGGATTTTCTACAAAATTGTCCATCTTTATGAGGTTGGAAAAACAGGAACCAGAAGTTCAACCAAATAAGATGGAGGTGATGTAGATAATTCAAATTCAGGTGAAGTAAATAATATGAATTTCATGTGATTGTGAATTGAATTTATCTACTAACACTGAACCAAGTTCCTTTGAAGAAGTTGCTTTTCATGATGAGTGAAAAGAAGCCATGCAGAAGAAGTATGATGCTCTCATCAAGAATGGGGCATGGAAGTTGATGGATCCGCCATTCAAAACCAGACCAATTTGCTTCAAGTGGGTCTACAAGAACAAGCACAAACTAGATGGCTCATTTGACAAGCATAAAGTGAAGGTTGTGACAAAAGTATTTGTACAAAAAGAAGGCATAGACTCTGAGGAAACTTTTGCCCCCATAACAAAATGGGCTACCATTCATGCATTGACACCTTTGGCTGCACAAAATAGGTGGACAATTCATCATAGCGTTGTGAACACAACCTTCTTGAATGGAGGCTTGAAAGAAATTGTCTATTGTCTCAACTAGAAGGATTTGCACTAAAGGGTCAAGAACAAAAGGTATGCAAGATCATCAAGTTTTTGCATGGCCTAAAGTAAGCACCTTGCACATGGAATGAAAAGCTAACTGAGCATCTTTTGAAGATCAATTTCAAGCATTTTAATTTTGATGATGCAACTTTGTTTGTCAATAAAGTTGGCAAAAATTGTAGTATATCTTGTGGTGTATGCAGGTGATCTTTTGATAACAAGGAAAAATGAAGCATATATTGCATCCAAAAAATAAATTAATTAAAGAATGGCTTTGAGATAACAAACATAGGACATCTTCACTACTACTTGAGTATTGAAGTAACTCAAAATTCAAAGCATGTATTCATTTCCCAAAAGAAGTACATTGGAAGAATTCTTGAACAAATTTAGCATAGCTGACTGTAATTCTCTCTCTACTCCAACGGAACAAAATCTGAAGTTTACATCAAAAGAAGGGAATGAATTTTATGCTGCAACTAAATATAGACAAGTTGTGGGGAATCTTATCTGCCTTACTACTACCAAACTGGATATTTCATTTGCAGTTGATATTTTTTTCAGTTTCATGCAAAAAACTTGTGAAGGATATTGGTGTGTTGCAAAGAGAGTTCTAAGGTACTTGAAAGGAACTCATGAGTTTGGGCTCAAATACTCTAAGGTGAATGATTTCAAACTAGTTGGGCATTCATATTCAAACTTTTGATAGGGATAAGGAGAAAGGAATGTCTACTTCAGAATACTTCATGAATCTTGTATCAGAAGTTATCTCTTGGAGATCATGTAAACAGCTTGTTCCAACAGATTCCACCAAAAAGGCAAAGTATGTAACTGTTGCAAAGGCAACAAAGGAGATTGTGCGGCTCAAGAAGATACTAGAGCATTTACAAGAGAAACGTGTGAATGTTACTCCACTTTTGATTGATAGCGCGTTTGCAATCAAGTTGGCCATGAATCTTAGATTTTATGATCAAACCAAGCACATCAACACAAAGTACCATTTGATTCGACATCATGTAGAGGCCATGACCATTTAGCTGATACATGGCTCCACAAGTGAGCAAATTGTAGACATCATCACAAAAGGACTTGGAAGAGAAAAGTTTGAAAAGTTCATAAAGATGCTAGGACTTACAAAAAACCCTTTGGATTAACCAGGGAATGCTAGATACCTAATCCTTGGGATTATGGTAAATTGTGAATACTCTTGTAACTATTAATTTAGGAGGAATATGAAGAGCCCTAGGTGAATGTCAAGAGTCTTTTGTGCTCTTAAAAGATGAACCTAAAAGTCATCTCACATTGTATTTATGTATGGCTCAGTTTAATGGAAAGCTCTTAATGTGTGGAGTTGTAAATATTAATTTAGGAGGAATATGAAGAACCATAGGTGAATGTCAAGAGTCTTTTGTGCTCTTGGAAGATGAACCTAAAAGTAATCTCACATTGTATTTCTGTATGGCTCAGTTTAATGGAAAGCTCTTAATGTGTGGAGTTGTAAATATTAATTTAGGAGGAATATGAAGAACCATAGGTGAATGTCAAGAGTCTTTTGTGCTCTTGGAAGATGAACCTAAAGTCATCTCACATTGTATTTACGTATGGCTCAGTTTAATGGAAAGCTCTTAATGTGTGGAGTCAATCAACCTAGTTGATAATGCCCATGGTGACCCTTCACGTAAAATCATGACCTTATGATTGTACCTTTTATTAATTACATTTGCTTTATATTATACCCAAAAGTCCTATGCTCACAAGTATGTGTGTAACACTCAACCCTTTGTAGAAGAGCATATCATCAAAATTGGTAATATTTCAATTAGGCAAAGATTGGACGGTCGAAAAGTGTAACTTAATGACATGTAATTGTGACTTTTGTAAATGATGTAAAGAAGAAAATAAAATTGTTTTGTAATGCTTGCTTCATGGGTTACATGAGCAAGAGATTTTATTTAGATGGCTCCCATTGAGAGCCTTAGGATGTGTCATTAAAGTCAAAGAGTCAATGTCATGTATGAAGAACCCTTCTTGGGGATATAACAATGTATATGAGTCTATAAAAGTGTCTAGAAGCCCTCCAACGACAAGCACAAGTCCTCCTCTTCAAGTCGGCCTCCAAATGAAGTAAATGGCACATGTCAGCTCAACTATTTGAAGACACAACCCTTCATAAAGACAAGTCGGCTTATTTATAGGACAACCACTATAAATAGGCATGTAGAGTCTTCGCATAAACACAGTTCAGAAATTCAAATCTCACTCTGAATTCGGATGGGTAGTCACAGTATACAGTTCGGATCTCCACAGTGAAGAAGTTCGGATGTCACACAGTGAAGAGAATTTGGATCTCTCTGATATTTCGGGTGACAAAGGACAGTGAAGTTCAGATACATCTCTGAGATTTTCGGGTGGACTGTGGCAGTGATAAATTCGGATCGCAGAAGTTCGAATCTCTAAAGGCCAAGGACTTCAGATCACAGTTGCAGTGACTAAGTACATAAGGAAGTTCGGATAGGTGATGAAGGAATAGCGAAGAAGTTTAAGGGCTAACAACATGAACAACAGTTCGAAGGGAAAGTTTACGTGTCATAATAGAACATCACAGATTGGTCAAGGTAAGATGATCTCGGTGATGATGATTAGATCTCAGTGGTGGCAATGTTTCAGTGCTAAGAAGATCGAAAGGGAAGATGAGTCGAGAAGAGGAAAAGAGCAGAAGACAGTCAAGAGAACTTGTGTCTTGGTTTTGGAGTGGCAACTAGGTCAAGGGTCTTGGTCTTAGTCTTGGTATTCGTCAATTGGAATCTCTATAAGAAGAATTTGTGTGGGTTTTCCTCTCAAATAAGTGAGAGGTTTAGGCCTTGGCTAATAGCCTACATTCTGTGTCTCTTGTCTATTTATGTTTATGCATTGGTAATTATTTGATAAAGAAGAACACTAACAACTTAAGCATCTAGAAGATCCTAAACTAATGAAGTAAAAGTCAATCACAAGCAGTTACTAATCAAGAGAAATCATCTAATGCTAATGCCCTAGATTTCTCAACATGGTATCAGAGCTAAGGTGTCAAAGTCAAGAAAAGGGCATGTAATCAAAGAGACACTCAAGGATCGGGTTTCAAGAATGGCATCAAAACAAGTTGAAGGATATCAAAGCGAAAGTTCAAAGATCTACATTGAAGAATCAAACCCTAGATCAAAGAAGAAGGTCTACTTCAGAAGAAGTCTTGGGATCATCAATCAAAATAATCAAGGCCAAAGCCTTATTTCTACTCAAGGCAAATAGATCTACAAATCAAGGCAACTAGAAGTCTACACCAGCAAAAGTGTTGGATCCTATAGTCATCATCAAAAGACCACAAAGACCCTCATCAAGTTGAAGAGATCTACAAAGCAAGGTAGCCCAAAGTATAGACATCCAAGAGAAGTACTTTAAGGACGAAGATCACATCATCTTGGAGAAATTCGAAACCCTAGAAGCATTTATGATCTGCACTCATTCACCACCGAGGAAGTTGAAGTATCTTGAAGGTTGTTCATCCATAAAAGGCTAGATCGAAAGGTGTTGTCATAAAAAGGGCAATCTTCTCTTTATTGGAGCAAGGATTTCATTCGGAAGGAGGCAGTCTCCCCTCGTTGAAGCAAGAACCTCCTTATCCTTAAAGAGGATCATCCGAGAAGCATCAAGTCATCTTCATTGATCATCATCAACAAAGGAATCAAGTTGAAGATTTCATCTTCACTTAACCAAGTAAGTATCTTTTATTCTATAATCTAAATCTGATAAAAATGACTTCGTTCTGCAAGGAGATCTATAAGTTGGTTGGGTCATCGAACTTCCTTGCATGGAAAAGGAGGATAGACATAGTCCTCAAAGAAAGTGAAGTCATTTCAATGGAAAAGTCTCCACACCATTCGAAGGTCAAGCATTATTTGAATACATGGAAAGGGATCAAAGGGCTCAAGGGATTCTTATGAAATCAGTCAAAGGTCCCCTCATCCCTATATAGCAGGATTGGAGACATCAAAGAGATATATGATAAACTGGTAGAACTATTCTCTGAAGATGCGATAAAGAAGGTCACATCACTTAGATATGATCTACACAAATTGAAGGTATCAAAGGATAAAGGGTTATCTTCATAAGATCTCAATTGCAAGATCTGGGAGAGATAATCTTCATTGTTCTAAATACACTAACTGATGAACAAGGTAACAAATGTCTATGAGGATAAGAAATTTATCCCATTCAACAACGTGTGGTTTCTATGCAAGATAGGAGATGACAGGTTGAGGGCAAAAGTGTTGAAGGATCAAATGAAAGGATTCAGACATTTTGTCGAAAGGAAAAAAGAACATAGCTAAGATTCAATGCTATGAGCATTATAGGAAAGATTGTCCTAAGTGCAAAAAAAAGGGCAATAACAAGAAAGATAGAAAAGAAGTCCATTTCACCGAAGAAGTGGAGGAAGCTGAAAAAGGAAAAACATTAGAAGCAAGAGCTCGTGACTTCACCATAGGGAAACATGAAGGACAGTTGGAACAAAATCTATGGCGATCAAATATGAAGGATATAGCTCTTGAGAACCTCATTGGAAACTTAAGGAAAGGAAGAAGTCATCCAGGACAAGGCTCATCATACATCAAAAGGAAACATCTACTGGATGGGGATATGCAAGATCCTTAAGATTCTCTGATGGAATCTTTGTCAGAAGGTTCACCAATCTAGAGAGGAAGCAAGTGTTTCATCAGGAACTCAAACTTGTGGAATTCATGAGATGATGATATGATGACATAAGAGATGAAGCAAAACAAGGGGTTGAAGCTCTTTGTAATCAAGGAAGCTGCTGAAAGAAGCCTAGATGACCTAAAAGGTAAATGAGGTATGTATGCTTGTATTCAATATTACAAAGTCATGTTGTATGGTTACAGGTAACATGGATCACTGCTTGATCTTGAGAAGTATGATCAAAGGAAAGGAATCTCCTCCTATGAAAGGTTGTCGGAAGGCATGGGTCACACTAGATGAAATCAACATAATATGTCCTCATATGAAGTATGAGGTGGTTGACTACAATTGAGGAACTCTGAATGGAAGCTCCTGGGAATGAAATGTGTGAAGAAAGGAAGGAAGAGATCGTGAGATATGCAACCATGGTAAAGGCAATCAACATCTGAAAGACCAAGAAGATTTGACTAAGAAATCTCCCGGAAAGATATGAAGACTCTGTTGGAAGTCTAGAAAAAGATGGAGACACTTGACAATGGATATCTTTGGGAGATGTGTCAACATGTATACAAGATGTTGATACCTACAGGAAGATGTCATGATGAAAGACCGTCACAAAGGTAATTTTGATTTAAGTGTTCATTTCTTATTTTTGAACAAATACCTAAATGGGTTTATGCAGGTCTGCCAAGGGAAGAACTGTGAATGTCTTCCAAGAGGACCATGTAGAAGAATGTAAGATTCTTCTGAAAAATATGGCATAAAGAAGGAAACATGAAATGAAGCAAGACCAGATGAAGACTAATGGATCACTTTCTGATGAAAGGAATAATGACATGACTGACTCATGGATGAAAGTGATGGATGGTCTGTGCCCTATGAAGAAGCCCCAAAAAGATGAAGACTCCTTGACAAAGAAATTCATGACATCGAAGGAAGGAGCTCTTCAAGTAGTTGGTTGAGGAGCTGATGTAGGTCCCTAATTAAGAGGGAGCCTGAAAACAAGTTTCTTACTTGGAAGAAACATGGAAATTCCTAAGCCAAGAGGGAGCTTAGGTACATTCCTTCCATAGGAATGTGTACATCCCATTATTGGAATTGATATGTCCTCCCTAATGGAGAGGGAGAGATAGACACATCATTCTGGTCTTCACTTGGGAATACATAATGGAGGATTGGGTAAACATATGGCATCTGATGATCTTTGAGGATGAGATAGGGCATCCAAGATAAGAGTAGTGGTAGAGGACCGATATTCTTTTAGGATTGACTATCCAAGATAAGAATAGTCCAAGTAGGTCATACTCTGTGAACACCTGGGTGGAGTATGTACCTTGAGAGACAATGATTATGGTGTTTATAAATCATTGGTCCCGCCATCATTGTGCTTTGATCATGTGGATAGAGATGTTAGTCAAGGCCTTGCTATGTGACAATGCTGGTTAAATATGATGCTAGACAGATGGGTTACCAATCTGATTCTTCTTATGAGAAATTCTTTAAATTGAGAATGACCAAGTACCATTATGAATACCTCCCTAGTTAAGCGGGAGTGTTGAAAAGAGTAACTAGGTTCGGTCTTCATAATGACATGTATTGGTGACTTTTGTAAACGATGTAAAGAAGAAGATAAAATTATTTTGTAATGCTTGCTTCATTAGTTACATGAGCAAGAGATTTTATTTAGATGTCTCCCATTGAGAGCCTTAGGATGTGTCATTAAAGTCAAAGAGTCAATGTCATGTATGAAGAACCCTTCTTGGGGATATAACAATGTATATGAGTCTATAAAAGTGTCTAGAAGCCCTCCGACGATAAGCACAAGTCCTCCTCTTCAAGTCGGCCTCCAAATGAAGTAAATGACACATTTCGGCTCAACTATTTGAAGACGCAACCCTTCATAAAGACAAATCAGCTTATTTATAGGACAACCACTATAAATAGGCATGTAGAGTCTTCGCATAAACACATCTCAAAAATTTGAATCTCACTCTGAATTCGGATGGGTAGTCACAGTATACAGTTCGGATCTCCACAATGAAGAACTTCAAATGTCACACAGTGAAGATGTTGGCATTATGACACAGATTTGGCACTATGACACAGGGGTTGTCCTTGATGGCAACTCACTTAGAAGACAGATCACAGTTCAGACTCACAGAATGAAGAAAGAGAGGTATACGCAGGTTCCCCATTAACCAAGCCGTGTGTACACGCGGGTTCGCAGACCAAAAGGAGCGTATAACATACACATGCACTTTCACGGAAAGAAAGGTGCGTACATGTTGGAAAACTAAGTTTTGGTCCGTGGTATTTGGTCCATGGTATTTTGATCCATGGTATTGGTCCAAGGTATCTTGTCCGAAGTGTTGACCCCAGATATTTGGTCCAAGGTATTGGTTCTAAGTAGTTTTGGTCCATGGTATTGAGTAAGGCCTAAGACTATAAAAGGAGGAGAAGATCTTTAAGCAAAGGCACTCAAGTATTGAATATCTAATGAAGAGCAAGATCTAGTATACAGATTATTGGGTTATGGTGCATAGCTGGATCTGAACCAAGGATGAACCTTAGCGCTTGATGAAGGATAAGATCTAATGATGGGTGAAGATCTTAAAGCTTGAAGTGAAGTATCTTTATGCGGTTTTGATCATTTATCTAAATAAATGGTGCATGTTGTAGTTTGTAAATATGATGATCTGGGTATAACTGAAGTCTGAAATTGTTGTAAAGTTTAAATCATCATTTACAGATCTGTACGCAGGTTCACTTTAGAAAAGGCACGTATACACACTGGTTCTGCATATCAAAACAGCGTATACATCTTAAATTTGATTTGCAAATCTGTACGCAGGTTCGTCTTGAGAAAAGTGCGTATGCACACAGGTTCAACACATTGAAGTAGCGTATACCTCATAAAATATGTTTTAGCTGCTTCTGTTTGCTGTTGCAGTGTTCTGGGTTCTAGTTACTGTATTCTGGTTACAGCATTCTGAAAGATCAGATTGAAGGGTTGTCAAAGTGATTGGTTGATTTAGTTGTGGTTGGTGCAAAGGAGATTGATTGATTTGATGATTGAATGATGCTATTGATAGATCCAGTCTGAAAATTTATGAAACGTGGTCCCTAGAAGAAAAGAGAAGGTTGTAGCCTTCTGTAGGCCGGAACCTACGTACTAGTAAACATATCAACTAGTACAAGAGCTAGGGGGTTGTAGCTCCCTTCCAGTAGAAGCTAGAGAACGAGAGAAGGTTGTAGCCTTCTGCAGGTAGAAGCCTGCGTACTGGTATAAGACTGCACCAGTACAAAAATTGTAAAAAGAAGTTTCTAATTTAAAAGAAGATAGAGACGATTGCAGCAGGTGGTTTTCACCCACATTGGGTTTCCACCTTATATCTTGTGTTCATGTGTGTGATTGTCTGTTCTATTTTTACTGCACCTGGTTACTGTTTATATGGTTCTGATGCATTGATTAAAGATCAACATATGATGAATTAATTGAATCATAAGTTTGCAAGATATACGCTAGTTGCCTTAAACACAGTTGTGTATACACGCAAGTTCCATTAACAGTAGTAGCGTACATGAATCTGATTATGGAAATGAAAAATTATTGACTTGCTAATACTGATTCACCCCCCCTCTCAATATTATTTCCAACAATTGGTATCAGAGCAAATCCTTCAGTAGAAGCTTGATCGCTTGAAGGAAGATCCATCATCATGAGTAACCACGAAAGAGAGGGATCCATCAAACCACCAATCTTTGATGGGAGCAACTTCGTTTATTGGAAGGTAAGAACCACAGCCTATCTTCAATCTCTTGGAACAGATGTCTGGGAAATCGTAGAAGGAGGATATACATTTCCATCAACAATTCCTACAAATTCGGCAAGTAAAAAGCAATATGAAACGAATGCCAAGGCTGTCAATACATTATTGAGGAGTCTGTCACAATCAGAATTTGCCAAAGTTATGCATCTCAAATCCGCCAAAGAAATATGGGACAAGATCGTTCTAAGCTATGAAGGAGACACTCAGGTAAAACATGCAAAACTGCAAACTCTCAGAATTCAATATGAAACTCTCAAAATGCACAATGATGAAAGTATAGCTAGTTACTTCTTACGTATAGATGAGATTGTTATTTGCATGAAGAATTTGGGTGAAGAGATAAAAGAAGTTACCTTAGTTGAAAAGGTTTTAAGATCTTTGTCTACTAAGTTTGAATCAAAAGTATCTGCCATAGAAGAAAAGCAGGATCTTTAGACTATTACTATGACACAGCTGCACGGAATCTTAACTGCTTTCGAAATGAGAAAAGGAGGTCCATCAGATATGAGAGAAGCCGCATTTAAAGCTTCAGGGAGAGAAGAACTCAATGAATCAGGACATATTTTAGAAGGAGAGGAAGAAGCAAACTTTGTCAAGAACCTTCAACAGGGTTCCGGAAGATTCAGAGATAAACTACCTTTCAAATGTTTTGCTTGTGGAAGAGTCGGTCATTATGCTGCCAAATGTCCTCATAAAGATAAGATTGATAAAGGTAAGGAATCAGCTAAATGGAATAGAAAACAAAGTGTAAGTAAGAAGAGCTATACGCATGAAGATAGCGATGGTTTATCAATTAGTGATTAAGATAAAAATAGTAATGACTATAGACTTTTGATAGCTTTTGAAGATGATGATTTCTTGGATGCTTTAGATGAAGATGGCCTTTATGAAGAAATCTCTAAACTCAAAATATGTTTAGAAGAAAAGAACATGATTATAGATACTTGGACATTCCAGCTTGCAGAAAGAGAAAAACACAATAAAAAACTAGAATGTGAAATTGTGGGTCTAAGAAAGGATACTGAGAAAACAAAAGTTCTCAATCTTAGATTTACTAAAGGATCAGAAACATTAGATGAAATTATCAAAATGCAACGTTCTCCTCTAATAAAGACAAGTCTTGGATATACTAAAGAAGCATCTCAAGCACAGAAGCCATCAACCTCCACTAAAAGCTATCTTGATGCAGCAAAGAGCAGTGAACAGTTTGACAATCGTCAGCAAAGGCATAACGCAGATCACCAGGTAAATCATGCTCAATTTACTTCAAGGATGAATAGAAGCTACAACCAATCTCAGGTAAATCATACTCAATCTGCTTCAAGAATGAATATCAACAGAAACTACAATCACCAAATCAGTAGCTTCAATAATCACAGGAACTTCTTTAATGGCCAATGTTTTTCATGTCATAACTTTGGACACAAAGTTGCTCAATGTGTTGTTTATAAGACCATCATGACTAGAGAAGCACGAAATCAAATAAATGTGACAGGGATCATGAAACAAACCTACAATAACTTTTCTCTTCTTGAAAATGAAATAAAATGCTCTATCTGCAACAATTTCGTCCATGAAGAATCTGAATGCAGGAGTAAATTTTGGCAAACATCTCAGAAGGAGAAAACTTCACTAAGTCCCAAAATATGGAGAAAGAAAGAACCGCAAACAGAAATATGTGGTATAGCTTTGCATGCAGAAGGACAAGAAAATCAGTGGTACATCGACAGTGGATGCTCAAAACACATGACAGATGACAAAGAAAAACTTCAGTCATATAATGCCTTAGAAAAGGAAAAGAAGGTCTCATTTAGAAATGACACTCCTACTGTCATAAAAGGTAAAGGTTCTGTTCTCTTAAAAGAAAAAGTTAAAGCTGGGAATGTTATGTATGTTGATGGTCTAAAGCATAACCTATTGAGTGTCAGTCAAATGTGTGATCAAGGAAATGAAGTAGTATTTCGATCAAATGGATGTGTTGTTCGTGAGCTTGATACAGGAGAAACCGTGATCAAAGGTATAAGAACTCCAAACAACTTATACATACTCAAGGGAGGACAACAACAGTGTTGTCTAAGCAAAAATGATGAACACTGGCTATGACACAGAAGATTGGGACATCTAAGCTTCTCTCAAATAAGAAAAGCATGCAGATTCTAGGTTGTTCGTGATCTTCCTAATATCAGCATCCCAGAATATACAATATGCAAATCATGTCAATTTGGTAAGCAAACCAGAGCGCACTTCCCTGAAAATGAAGGATCAGCTAGTAAGCCTCTTGAACTTGTTCATACTGATTTATGTGGACTATCAAGGAAAAAGTCACCTCGTGGAGAAGAATACTTTATATTGTTCATTGATGATTTTTCTAGAATGTGTTGGATAAGACTTCTAAAGCATAAAGATATTTGAAAAATTCAAAGCCTTCAAAGCCTTGGTTGAAAATGAATCAGATCGCAAAATCAAATGCCTCAGATCTGATCGAGGAGGGGAATTTACCTCGGATGAATTTTTTTTCTTTTGTGAAGAACATGGAATAAAAAGGCAATTCTCCACTGCAAGGACTCCTCAGCAAAATGTATAGTGGTAGAAAGGATGAATAGAATTGTTCAACAAATGGCTCGTGGTATGCTAGATGAGTCTGGAGCTCCTGCAACCTTCTGGGGTGAAGTTGCATTCGCTGTCATCACTATTCTCAACCAAGCAAATGTTCGGGTAAACAGCACTCAAACTCCACATGAACTTTGGTATGGTAAGACTCCTACTGTAAAATACTTCAAAGTTTTTGGAAACAAATGTTTCATCAAAATGACTGATGAAAAACTTGGCAAGTTTGAACCTAGAGCAGATGAAGGCATTCTCCTTGGTTACTCTTCTCGAAGTAAAGGATATAGATGTTATAATAAAAGACTTGGGAAAATTATTGAAAGTATTGATGTTGTGGTTGATGAAGCATGCAAAAATCCAAAGCAAGTAAAAACCGAAGATTGTGAAGAAGATGAGGATTATCCTCCCACATCAAATCAGATTAATTTTGAAGAAGAAACCAATGAAGCACCAGAAGAACAGATAACGGCAGAAGAAAAGACTCCATCCAGGTATGTTCAGAAAAATCATCCAAAGACTCAAATTTTGGGACAGAAAGAGGCAAGTGTGCAGACAAGAAGAACTATTACAGAAACTTCAAGCTATCTCGCATTGTTTTCCTCCATCGAACCTCAAAATGTAAATGAAGCATGCAAAGATGAATGTTGGGTCAAGGCCATGAATGAAGAACTTGAGCAAATTGAAAAGAATAATACTTGAGAATTAGTTCCTAGACCTCATGATAAGAATATCATAGGAACTAAATGGATATTCAAAAACACGCTGAATGAAAATGGAGAAGTTATTAGAAACAAGGCCAAACTTGTTTGTAAAGGATATGCTCAACAAGAAGGTATAGATTTTGAAGAAACTTTTGCACCTGTTGCTAGACTTGAAGCCATAAGAATGTTCCTTGCTCTTTCTAGTTTTCAGAAATTCAAAGTATACCAAATGGATGTAAAATCTGCCTTTCTTAATGGAGACTTAGAAGAAGAAGTCTATATTGAGCAACCAGACGGATTCATTCTTGGAAATGATGCAAAACTTGTATGCAGACTCAGAAAGGCTCTCTATGGTCTAAAACAAGCTCCAAGGGCCTGGTATTACCGTCTTGACAAATATCTCCATCAACAAGGTTTTTCAAAAGGATCAGCTGATAGCAATCTATATACAAAGATTGACAATAATAAATTGCTAATACTTGTTGTGTATGTTGATGATATCATTTTTGGTAGCAATGAAGAAGCCATGAGTCGGAATTTTGCTTTGGTAATGCAGCAAGAATTTGAAATGTCCCTGCTTGGTGAGCTTACATATTTTCTTGGTCTACAAGTTCAACAAAATAAAGATGGTATTTTTTGTCACAAACCAAATATCTCAAACATATCTTGAAAAAATACGGCATGGAAGATTTTAAACCAATATGTACCCCAATGGTAACAGGATGCAGTCTCAGCTCAAATAATGAATCAGCAGCAGTACATTGACCAACCTACAGATCCATGATTGGCAATCTGCTTTATATAACAGGTACCCGACCAAACATCATGCATGCAGTGGGAATAGTTGGAAGATTCCAAGCAAATCCAAGGGAATCACACCTTCAGGTAGTCAAAAGGATTTTCAAATATCTTCAAGGAACACAGAATTTTGGTTTATGGTATCCTAGAGATACAGATCTTACACTTCATGCATATACAGATGCAGATTGGGCAGGAAGCGTTGACGACAAAAAAAGCACTAGTGGTGGTGCATTCTATATGGGTTCCAGATTAGTGTCTTAGTTCAGCAAGAAACAAAGTTCAATTGCATTATCTACAGTTGAAGCAGAATATGTGGTTGTTGCATCTTGCTGCACACAACTCCTTTGGATGATGCAAACATTGCAAGACATTCAGATCACATGTACTCCACCCATCTCCATTCTATGTGATAATACAAGTGCCATCAGTATTTCAAAGAATCCAGTCATGCATTCCAAGACCAAGCACATACCCATCAAATATCATTTTCTACGTGAACAAGTGCTTGAACAAAAGGTCAAATTGGAGTATGTTCCCTCCAAAGAACAGGTTGCTGATATATTCACCAAACCACTGCCCAGAGAGACATTTGAATATCTCAGACATAAGCTGGGAGTAGTTGATGCATCATCCCGCTGTTAAATCTTATCTATTTTAGAGAAAAGTGGTTATACGCGAGTTTCATGAAGCGTAGCCACATACATACGCTGGTTTCTGTGGATATAGTCGCATATATGTTGGTTTGAAGAAAAGCAGTGGGCCAGACTCAGGATGAAAGGAGTCTGATATGGGTCTGACAGTGATCATCTGGCACAGGTTCAGGGGGAGCATATACTTCTAATAATGCATTGTTGGCATTATCTTAGAAGATCTTGGTACAAATTCACAGTTGTTTTTTATTCAGGTGGAACAGGTTCAGGGGGAGATCATGGTTGTTGGTCTGGATGTTGATTGACAGATGCTGCTGATGATAGTTGTTGATGACTATCATGGTCTTGTTTCAGATATTTGGTCTCTATTATATATGTCATGTATATCTTTTAATGTCAAGGTCATGAAACGACCTATTTTGTTACCCCACTATGCATGGGATGGATGATGTAATGTTCTTGTTTTGACATGTATAAACAATTGGTATATCCCCACTTGGTTGGGAGATGGATGTATGTATGAGTCATTGGTGATAGGAAGGTCATTTATGATGTATGTATAGAGTCATGTCCTTCTTTTAAAATATCTTTTTATTCAGGGGGAGCATGGACTCGAGCATGAGATTTCAGCATGTACTCAAGAGGAGCGTAACCCTTTGCCCTTGATGACAAAGGGGGAGAGTGACTTGGGGTTGCCATCAAGTCCAAAGGGGGAGATTGTTGGCATTATGACACAGATTTGGCACTATGACACAGGTGTTGTCCTTGATGGCAACTCACTCAAAAGACAGATCGCAGTTCAGACTCACAGAATGAAGAAAGAGAGGTATACGCAGGTTCCCCATTGACCAAGCCACGTGTACACGTGGGTTCGCAAACCAAAAGGAACGTATAACGTACACATGCACTTTCACAGAAAGAAAGGCGCGTACATGTTGAAAAACTAAGTTTTGGTCCGTGGTATTTGCTCCATGGTATTTTGATCCATGGTATTGGTCAAAGGTATCTTGTCCGAAGTGTTGACCCCAGGTATTTGGTCCAAGGTATTGGTTCTAAGTAGTTTTGGTCCATGGTATTGAGTAAGGCCTAAGACTATAAAAGGAGGAGAAGATCTTTAGACAAAGACACTCAAGTATTGAATATCTAATGAAGAGCAAGATCTAGTATACAGGTTATTGGGTTATGGTGCATAGCTAGATCTGAACCAAGAATGAACCTTAGCACTTGATGAAGGATAAGATCTAATGATGGGTCAAGATCTTAAGGCTTGAAGTGAAGTATCTTTATGTGGTTTTGATCATTTATCTAAATAAATGGCACATGTTGTAGCCTGTAAATATGATGATCTGGGTATAACTGAAGTCTGAAATTGTTGTAAAGTTTAAATCATCATTTACAAATCTGTACGCAGGTTCACTTTAGAAAAGGTGCGTATACACGCTGGTTCTGCATATCAAAACAGCATATACATCTTAAATTTGATTTGCAGATCTGTACGTGTGTTCATCTTGAGAAAAGTGCGTATGCACGCAGGTTCGACACATTGAAGTAGCGTATACCTCATAAAATATGTTTTAGCTGCTTCTGTTTGCTGTTGCAGTGTTTTGGGTTCTAGTTACTGTATTCTGGTTACAGCATTCTGAAAGATCAGATTGAAGGGTTGTCAAAGTGATTGGTTGATTCAGTTGTGGTTGGTGCAAAGGAGATTGGTTGATTTGATGATTGAATGATGCTATTGATGGATCCAGTCTGAAAATTTATGAAACGTGGTCCCTAGAAGAAAAGAGAAGGTTGTAGCCTTCTGTAGGCCGGCACCTACGTACTAGTAAACATATCGACTAGTACAAGAGCTAGGGGTTGTAGCTCCTTTCTAGGAGAAGCTGGAGAACGAGAGAAGGTTGTAGCCTTCTGTAGGTAGAAGCCTGCATACTGGTATAACACTGCACCAGTACAAAAATTGTAAAAAGAAGTTTCTAATTTAAAAGAAGATAGAGACGATTGCAGCAGGTGGTTTTCACCCACATTGGGTTTCCACCTTATATCTTGTGTTCATGTGTGTGACTGTCTGTTCTATTTTTACTGCACCTGGTTACTGTTTATATGGTTCTGATGCATTGATTAAAGATCAACATATGATGAATTAACTGAATCATAAGTTTGCAGGATATACACTAGTTGCCTTAAACACAATTGCGTATACACACGAGTTCCATTAATTGTAGTAACGTACATGAATTTGATTATGGAAATGAAAAATTATTGACTTGCTAATGCTGATTCACCCCCCCTCTCAGTATTATTTCCAACATAAGAGAATTTGGATCTCTCTGATATTTTGGGTGACAAAGGACAATGAAATTCAGATACATCTCTGAGATTTTCGGGTGGACTGTGGCAGTGATAAATTCCGATCACAGAAGCTCGAATCACAAAAGTTCGGATCTCTAAAGGTCAAGGAATTTGAATCACAGTTGCAGTGACTAAGTACATAAGGAAGTTCGGATAGGCGATGAAGGAATAACGATGAAGTTTAAGGGCAAAGCACATGAACAACAGTTCGGAGGGAAAGTCTACATGTCATAGTAGAAGATCACAGATTGGTCAAGGTAAGATGATCTCGGTGATGATTATTAGATCTCAGTGGTGGCAATGTTTCACTACTAAGAAGATCAAAAGGGAAAATGAGTCAAGAAGAGGAAAAGAGCAGAAGACAGTCAAGGGAACTTGTGTCTTGGTCTTGGAGTGGCAACTAGGTCAAGGGTCTTGGTCTTGGTATTCGTCAATTGGAATCTCTATAAGAAGAATTTGTTCGGGTTTTCCTCTCAAAGAAGTGAGAGGTTTTGGCCCTAGCTGATAGCCTGCATTCTGTGTCTCTTGTCTATTTATGTTTATGCATTGGTAATTGTTTGATAAATAAAAACACTAAAAACTTAAGCATCTAGAAGATCCTAAACTAATGAAGTAAAAGTCAATCACAAGCAGTTACTAATCAAGAGAAATCATCTAATGCTAATGCCCTAGATTTCTCAACATGGACCTCTAAATTTGTCTTCGCTGGAGTTACCAAATAATATTATACAGGATTCTAGGTAGCAAGCTAAGCCATATAGTTGGGTTTGGCAATGATTAGAGTCAGTTTGAATTCGATTTTTTGATTAGGTTTGAATGAGGTTCACCATTATGTGTGTGTGTGTATATATAATATACAAAAAATTTAAAATGAAATATAACGTAAAATGGTAGGAAATATCCTTGCAGTTTCCAAGTCCATTACAACATTTTTTTATGTTTATTGATATTTATTTCCTACCATTTTACGTTATATTTACAACCTTGAGCTGCGACATGAGTTTACAAGATTGAGCCATGGACTTGGTCAACAGCCAAGAGGTTTGATGAAGTTCACTGAACCTCAAAACTTCTTTTAGGTTCGCCAAATTTCGAACTTAACCCTGAAGTTCGACAAACCTTGTGACATAGGGACTATCAAGGGAACAGCATTGAAGGACAGAGAATAAGAAGCTGCAGATGTTATGTGGATGGCAACCACTGAAGCCTTATGAATGTAATGTATTCCAGATTATTATTTTTTTTATCAATTTTGCAACTGTACAGCTGCAATTTAGGCAGCATAGTCGAGGCAAGTTCTCCAATTTTGTACTGGTCAGTTAAGTTAGTAAAATGTGATTTCAGAATTTAAGTCGAGAAGATCTAGTTTTGAGGCAGACTTTACTCCTTTCTGATTTTCAAAATAGAAAGGAACCAAATCTGTGTCATTGCTAGATGCAGATAAAGACTCGTCTTTGAACAAAATTTGTTTGCCTAAACCTTTCTTATGACCCTAATAACCAGTTCCAAAACAAATAGCCAATGAGAGAGAAACGCAGTAAATATAAATCATATAAGGCAAGAGTAAACCACAATTTGCCCTAGAAAAGACCTTTTGTAGCATCCGTCAGATAAAAATAATTTCCTCAAAAACTCAGCAAAATCCCTACAGTGAGTCCTCTATATGTTATACTGTATTCATGCACTTTACAACTGCAAAGTTCCCAGTAGCAATACCATGACATAAAGCTTTTCTCCAAAGCATCTTATGCAGGGCAGAGACGGAATGTACAATTATCTTCAAACAATACAGGGAGCGAGAACTAGAACAGCACTGCCTTCTTCACACTCGTCTTGCTGTATTCAACCAGTGCCATGTTACTATAGTCCAGCTTTAAGACGTGCACCGATCCTCCTCCTCTTTTGGGGTTCTTTGGTGTCTATATGTAATAAGGATAGTTGCCCTGTCAAAAAAATACACTACCGCAGTCTTCAGACTCTCCTTATCCTGCATATTGTGTGCAAAATTGAGCTTTTTGTTACGATCCCTTCTAGGTCTAATGCAGTTAGCCTATGCCCATACAGATAGAGCTTCTCTCAATAAATGAAGAGGTCGCATCTGTGATTGTAATGCTCGTTAGCCCAGTTAAGCACATGCTCAAGTCAAGGAAAGGCGACTTCCTCACCAAAGACCCTGGTTTGGTCCCCTCAAACTCATATTCAAAGATGCTAGCGTAGGTGCCTCTACTAGATGCTACGCAAGAACTTCCCAGATCACAAGGATCCATAGCGCTAAATGGAGGAGTATAAGCACCCAGAGATCAATATATCCTTTGAGAAACGCTAGAATGGGGTGACCTAAAGCGTTTGGACCCTGCCTCTCACGCACCCACGTATAAATATTATAGCATTATTATCTAATAGCATGCGCATTTGATAAATTTCCTTGAGCTTCAAACTGTCAGGAGCCTGGTGTCCAAGCATTGCATTCAAGCTTTATGTTTTGGGTGAAGGTCACGTCCTTTTACCCTTCTAGCTTAATTTGAATCAGAACTCATCTTCTTGCTTTATCCAACCAAATAATGCATTGTTCGGTAGCATGAAATCAAATCCATTCTTCACGAATCAACGCACAGTTTTTGGATATACGATCAATAATTAGGCGGAAGCAACTTACGCCTGGGAACCCAAGTAAGAATAGATAATCAAGCAAAATACCCGACATAAGCACCGAAGCCCACATAATCATTATTATTTTTTATTACTTTGGTTGCAGAAGAAATTCAAACCCGTCTCATTTAAATTCTGAAATTAAATGTAAACATGAAAAAATTAGAGAACAAATATCAGGCTGATTTGGCTGGTGAAAAATACCTTCGCCGTTAAGATATTACGAGCTGAGAAGATGTGAGAGATTTGTTGATCTAGGCCCATAGTGCTAATAAGCTTTCCCGCCATTCTTGCCTCACTTAGCTGAAGCAACCAAGTTTCACGCGAGATATGAATCAACAGGGTTGTTTTAAGTAAATATAATGTATTTATTTGAGTTGAGCGTTAAACTGGATTTCTTGAATATAATTTATTTATTTCCCTTGAAGTTCAATTAGAACATTATGAATTCGATTTTCTTATCGGTTAGAGTTTTTTTTGCACGAAAAAAGCCAGATTGCTATTAATTCATTATGAGAAAAAACAGTACATCATAAAACTATTATGATAATCACATAGTTATGTCGAACTTTGACTAACCAAAACTTAATAGAGGTAGGCAAAATCATAGCCCAAGACTACAAATCCCCATCAAAATGTTCAGAATCAAAAGAAGGCAATATATGAGTCATCAGCAGATAAACAGGGCCAGAAAATTTGGAGAACCAAGCAAAATAGAGAAATCATAGAACAGGGGGCATGATACATACCAGATAGGAGGAGAGGAGTGAGAGAGTTATGTACCCAGCATAGTGAATTCCTGAATATGGTGAATTTTGTCCCCCACAGTTATATTCATCATCCAGACTTCGAATTGAGAAGCAAGGCCTTTTTTGATAGTGAATCAGCAACTTTGTTTTTTCCTCTATCAATATGGTCGATAGAATAGTCCTTTCTGTAATTCTTTATTGATTCTATTATGTTCAACCATCCCAAAAGGTTGAGGTTTTTTATGACGTGTATAGACCGAACATGATCGATTATAACCTTTGAATCCCCGAAAATTTGCAGATCTTGAATGTTGAGAAAGTCACAGATGGTGAGAAGACCTGCCAGCGCCATAACCTCAGCTTTGTTATTCGACCCTTTACCACCGTTCCAAAAAATTTCAATATGTTGACCCTCCATAGGGATAATATAGACTCCACATGCACAGCAACCAATTTGGGCCGCCCCATCAAAATTGGCCCGAGGGACGCTCGAGGGATCTAGAGAGATTGCCTTCTTTCCACCCATTCTCAGAATATTTTTGGAGAAAAGACGAGCATTGAACTGAGAGAGAATGGATTCATAGATGGAAACATAATTTTCCATCTTTGAATGAAAGAGGGCCCTATTCCGCCATTTCCATATGGCCCATAAGGACAACAAGGGAATAGGTCTCCAGTCAATTTTCATATTACCCCACCATTCAAAAGCTTCCATGATGGAGGGGAAAGAGATCCTGCTGAAGCCAAAATGGACAGCCAAATTTTGCCATATCTTTTGTGATTGAGGACAGAGTAGGAAGATATGAAGGTTGCTTTCTACGTTTGACTTGCACAAGGGACAAATGGCAGGCCCACTCCAGTTCCTTTTTTGGAGATTATCCCATGTTAAGTTCTTGTTGTGGAAAACAAGCCAAGCAAAAATAATGATCTTGAGGGAGCAACCTATTTTCCAGAAGGAGGATGGGAAGATGTTCTTATCCTTTAGAGTTGTCTAAAGATTAATTCTTTCCCTCTATACGCTTAATAAATCTTATCAATCTACACATAAGATGAAAGATGAATTCATTAATTCTAGAGATAAGATGAAAGATAAATTCCCCCATTTAATAATAAAAAAATTGTTGATTATATTTTGATTTTTGATATTTAGAATTATTATAAATATTGAAATGTAATTTATCTTAAAATATAAAGTTGGTTTTATTAATATAAAATGTATTTAATTGTTCATTAATTTATTAATCAATTTTAAATGAAAATTAGTTTATAATTCTAACTTAACGTAACAATCAAAAAATTGTTAATTATATTCATATTTTTTATATTTAGGGTTATTATAAATATTCAAATATAATTTATTGTAAAATATAAAATGTGTTTAGTTGTTTATTATGTCACTCCCAAGTGACATTTAGCTTTTATGTTTATGTATTATTTTTGGAGTTCGTACAGAAAAATTTTGGTGTCATATAGGAATATTTCGTTGTTTCAAATGTTAACCTTAGCATTTGAGTTGTTGATGTTTTTGCGTCGTCGTGACCTAGGTTACAGAGGCCAAGGTGGGACATCAGCAAACTCGTGTGGCAATAAGTGTTAGTGCAATTGCATTGTTAGTTTCCCAAAAAAACCAGTTAATGCAATCGTGTTGTGAGGTAGTTGTTGATCTTCATTGTGTATGTTGTCGACTATGTGATTCATTCACAGAGCATTGAATAAACTAATAAAACGGATGTGTTGTTGAGTATATGATGCAGTGACAAAGCATTGAATAGAATGTATAGTGCATTCACGGAGCATTCAATAGAATAATATAATGCATGTGTACGAAAGTCATCGAGTTGTTGTTGCACATCTTTGGCATTAACAAAAAGTAAAGAGTAAGATATGGTGAGGGTTCATGAAATGTCGTTGAGCTTTGGTTGGCTTTGTAAAATGAAAAACGCACGTATTTTTTTGTGCATCCAATTCATATAGTTGCGGATTGAATTTTGCGGTGTTCCTGCATTTCTTTCCTAGATGACATTCACTCCCAGACAACATTGGCAGTAGTGTTGTTGTTGCATGCTCCCCTTAGGCAAAATGTTGTTGTTGTATGTTGTCCTGAGGCAGAATTCGTGTGGTTGGCTTAGGTATGTATTCAATTGAATTGCAAAAAAAACATCGAAATTTTGCATCATGTAGGTTGAATGCAGTAAGGAGAAGCAGATACTTTAGTGCATCCAATTTATTTAGTTGTATGCTTAATTTTGTGGTGTTCCTGCATTTCTTTCCCAGATGACATTTGTAGTGGTGTTGTTGTTGCATGTTCCCTGAGGCAAAATTATTTTGTTGTATATTGTCTTGAGGCAAAATTCGTGTGGTTGCCTTAGGTAAGTGTTTCGAATGACTTACAAAAAGACATTAAAATTTACATCATATCGGTTGAGTGCAAAAAGAAGAAGTAGTATCGCATGTTTATATTGGGCTCGATTTTTGTAACATACATACCATTGTCAATGGAAATCACGTTTTCTTGTTGCGGAACATCAGTGTAACACCCCTGGTGAAAATTCCATGTAATAAAAGTTAAAAACAATAACCACGGTTGATGGGCCACTTATTCCAAGTTGAATGTTGCGCAAGACATCCTAGTGGGTGTTCATTTGGTTGTTTATGGCTAAGGAAATTAGCAAAGGCAATGGCTAAGGTTTTGGAAAGGCAAAATGGCATTTTTGGCACAATTATTTATGAAAATAATGGAAATTAGGAGAAAAGGAAGGTGAAAAGTCGGAGGTTGCATGTGAGGAGGAGAATGAAGGGAAATAATGGAAAATGAAGAAAATAGAGGCCTCATTCATAAAAAGGCTTCTCAGGATCAGTTGGTAACCTTTTGTCAATTGAGTTTTGGAGCTCTCTCATTATTCTCTCTCTCTCTCACTCTTGAACTCTTAGAGTTTCTTGGAGCACTTTGGCATTGGAGCAAGAAAGGCAAGAGAAGGCAAGAGAAAGCAAATATCAAGTAGGGAAAGGCATAATCGAGCAGTTACAACAGGCTTCATTGCAAGTATTGACTTGCATGTGTATTTTCCTTGCTAGATTTGGCATGCATGGGATTGCATGTGTTTTTTTCTACCATGGCATGGGTTTTGCGAGGTGTGATAGTATTCTCAGCCTAGCCTTGCCATTTCCTGATAGCTTTGAATAGATGGGTTCTCTCATTCAATTTATGTGGGATGGCCCAATTAGATTCGAAGCTAAGTGGGGTGGATCTCTGAATTGACAAACACATGGCCTGAGTGGTCCTTGAACCGGACTGAGGATCATGAAGCCATTGGCCTAGTAACCCTTGAACCGGACTATGGGTTGCGGTAAAGCCAGAATGTGTGCCTCGATGGACCTAGGAATCCTTGTCAGTGAATGGCGGGATATACGGTAAGCCAAGAGGTGGATTTTCTCTTCGTTGGGCCTAGTGATCCTGGGATGAGATGCACGGTAAAGCCTGAGAGACTTGGAGGCACTCAAATTCCTCACGGTGTAGGTGGAGAACTCTGGTGGCATCCATGTTGATTGGTGTTTTTGATGTGTTCTTTGAGTCCCACATTCATGCTTGGAATATGGAACGGGGTTGATTGGCTTAAGAGAGACTTGGCTCAACCAATCTATTGTCGGGTGGAACATGGTAGTACCATCTCCGGTTGGTTCATTGCATTCATTAATGAGAAACCAATTCCTTTGATTTTCATGTGTAAATGTATTGATGTATATGTGGATTTTGATGGTTGATATGTTTATGGTATTTATGTTCCTATTATGTTGGTTATATGTATATTTTATGCCAACATCTATGTATGGCGCTCAGTATGTTTTTACTTGTATATGAATGGATAATGCGTATATGACCTAATAGAGGATAATGCAGCAATTGACATTAGGGAACAATGGTTTATAGAAATTCTTAGATAAGTATGAGATCCCTACACTTAATTTTGTTGTTTACACCTGTAGGTTACATGATGATATGTTTGACGAAATGCTTGTTATGGCTAATAGATCCATAACAGCAGTGGAACCTAGGGACAGGCTGCTTGAGTGGTTGACTTGTGTCTTGAGGGTTATGTTGATGATGTTGGATGACTGTGTGTGATGTTCCATTGATTCCACTTCCTTAAGGTCACATAGGAGGCCGAATTTGATCATAGTAGCCTCTTGTCTCATGTTTACCCTGGTTGGCACAGTTACCTGGGTGGATGTGGGAGGAGGGTGTTACAGAATGGTATCAGAGCATGGCTCAACTCTTAGACTGGATGGGCGGTGTGTGATGGTCATGCATGCATGTCAGTTGCATGTGTGTCTCTTACACTTGCATTTCATATGCTTGTTGCAATGGCTTGATGATTAATTATGGTTGTAGTATGGTTGATTATGGATTATATGTCGCTTACATTTTGATTTTATGTCGCCTACTTACATCCTTGTATATTATGTTACATTCTTTTATGTTTTGATTACATGTATCTGTCTTGTAGGTTTATTACAAGAATTGGTCGCTTATGTTTGACTACATGTGTTTATGCATATGTGTAGCTAATTAGGCATTGCTTATGCATGTTGTTGGTTGCATGTGGCAATGTGTACAATGGAGTAATGGTTGTTGTCATGCATGAGATCGTAGCATGCATTGTTGATATGGCCCTGCATCGATGACTGGACCCTAGTTAGGGTGATGTTTATGTGTTGATACATGTGTTTGTGTATGTCTATATGTTGTTATGATTATGTTATACATGTGTCGCACTGATTTGGTGATCTTGCAGACAAGGTATCCTCCCCGAGCTATACTAAGGTACGTCGATTTATTGTGATTTGGTTTATGTAACATATTATTCATTGCAGGAAGAAATATCAAATGGCTAGCAAGATGGTTGACTACAAAGACTCTCCCTATGAATCCGAAGAGCAGTATGGTGTTGGGAATCCTTTTGATTTGGCAGTTACATTGAGGATCTTAAAGGAAGAGATAAGGAGTTGTAAGGCAGATAATGACCGGATCATACAGGCACAAGAGAAGCAAGAAGAGGTTAATGCTATACTTCTTCATAGTTTGTCGGAATTGTAGTGACAAGGGTCACTTTGGATCATCCATGGACATGAGGATGGAACTAATGGGGCATATGGCAGTAGGTCTCCTGGTAGACACGGGTTGGATAGATCTGATATAGTGAGAGATGGCAAGTTGTTGGACACTTTGGATAGGAGGGGAGATGATTACAGGTACTATTCTAGTTCTAGTTTTGATAGACATCATGATCGTCATCATTATCGTCCTTACAGGAGGAATTATAGGGGATACTTGGCGGGTGAATTCAAGAAAGCAAAAACACCTAATTTTGATGGAGATGTGAAAAAGTTGGAAGATGCAGAGGATTGGATACTTGGGATGAACAAATACTTTGAGTTGCATGAGTAGACAGATAACATGAAGGCTAGAATAGCCTTCAGCTTGAAAGGTAAAGCAAAAATCTGGTGGGAAGATGTTAAGCGGGTCAGAGACATCAGGACATATGACTTGAGTTGGCGGGAATTCAAGAGGCTTTTCAGGAAGAAATACTTGTCAGAGAGATACTACGACAGTAAGGCTAAATAATTCTATGAGTTAAAGATGGGATCAATGACATATGAAGAGTACATGACCAAGTTTCTGGAGCTATTGAGGCATGTAACATATCTTACTGATGATAAGGCTAAAATTCATAGGTTTGTCAGTGGTGAGCCTCGATCACTTGAAGAAGCTATTGGGAAATTGAAGCATTGTTATGAGCAGTCAAAGCGTAAGAATGAATCTCAGCATGGATGGAAGGGAAAAGACAAAGGTAGAGGTAAATGGCAGCCTAAGAGGACAAGGCCTCAAAATGCAAATGGGAAAGAGAATGTGGCACCACAAAAGAAATTTAATGCAACTAGACAGGTACATGGGTCACAACAGCAACAACAACAACATAGAGGTGAGGGAATTGGTCGATTGGAATGTTGTACATGTGGTGAGGAACAACTTAGGAGAGAATATTTGCATCATCAGGGTGGAAGGCCTAAGATATACAGTGCACAGGAGGTGCAAACTGTTGAGGATGTTGGTCCAAGTATTCCACGTATCTATGCAGCAATGGACAACAGGCAGGCATAACAACAAACATCTATCATTGAGATGCAAGGTAAGATTTGTGATCAAGTTATTTCTATTTTGATTGACCCTAGATCTAATTATAGCTATGTTAGTCCTGGCTTGATGGATAAGTGTGGTTTGAGTAAGGAATTACATGCAGAGTCTTGGTTAGTGTAGTTGGCTACAGGTACAAAGAAGCCAGTTCTACATTAGGTAAGAGCTTGCACATTTGACTTAAATGGTATGCCTACAACAACACATTTGAATGTATTACCATTGGGTTCATACAGTATGTTGTTGGGCATGGACTGGTTCTATCTTCATAGAACCAAGGTAAACTGTTATGACAAAGCTATTGAGTGTGTTGATGACAATGGAGAACCAAGAGTCTTACAGGGTAAGAAGAAAGCCACATCAGTTAGGATGGTGACAACTATGCAAGCAAAGCGTAGCCACAGGAAAGGGTGTGTGTTATTCATAATGCACATTTCTAGTGACAAGGGTAAGGAGGTTGAGGATGCAAATGTGTTGAGCAGGTATCCAGTTTTGCAGTAGTTTCAGGACGTATTTCATGAGTAAATTATAGAGTTGCCACCTCACATGGAGGTAGACTTTTCTATTGAGTTAGTGTCAGGGGTAGCTCTAGCATCGAAAGCACCTTACAAGATGATCACACCTAAGTTGGTTCAAATGAAGTTGCAGTTAAAGAAAATGTTGGACAAGGGATACATTAGGCCAAGTGTATCACCTTGGGGCGCACCGACCTTGTTTGTGAAGAAGAAATATGGTACTCTCAGATTGTGCATTGATTACAAACATTTAAACAAAGTGACTATAAAAAATAGGCAATCTTTCCCGAGGATTGATGACTTGTTCAATCAGCTGAAGGGAGCAGTAGTGTTCTCGAAGATTGATCTAAGATCCAGATACCATCAGGTATGCATCAAAGAGGAGGACATTTACAAGACTGCATTCTGGACCAAGTATGGGCATTATGAGTTTGTTGTTGTTCCACTTGGCTTAACTAATGCTACAACTACATTCATGTGCTTGATGGATAGTGTGTTGTGTCCATATTTTGACAAGTTCGTTATTGTGTTCATTGATGATATACTGGTATATTCTAAAAATGAGGAAGAGCATGTCTAGCATTTAGCACCAGTGTTGAGGTTGTTGAGAGAGCATCAATTGTATGCTAAGTTGAGCAAGTGTATTTTCTTTCATAGTGAGGTGCATTACTTGGGGCATGTTGTCTCTAAGGAGGGCATTGCAGTAGATCCAAAGAAGATAAGGGCCATCATGGAGTGGGTAGTTCCTAAGAGTGTGGATGAGGTAAGATCTTTCATTGGTCTGGCAGGATATTATAGGAGGTTCATCGATAACTTCTCACAGATTTCTTATCCCATCACATCATTGCAAAGGAAAGGTAAGAAGTTTGAATGGACAGAAGAGTGTGAGGCTAGCTTTGAGAAACTTACGCAGTTATTGACACATGCACCAATGTTATAGATTGTAGATTCGGACAAAGAGTTTGTAGTATGAACAGATGCTTGCAACAGAGGACTTGGTGGAGTCCTTATGCAGGATGGACAGGTGGTATGCTATGAGTTGCGAAAATTTAACGAGCATGAGCAGCACTACCCGACACATGATCTTGAGTTAGCAGCGATCATACATGCAATAAGATGTGGAGACACTATCTTCTTGTCAGGAGGTTTGTACTTATGAGTGATCATATTAGGTTGAGGTATTTGTTTGACCAACCGAATCTGAATGCCACGTAGGTTAGATGGTTGACCACGATCAACGAGTTTGATTTTGAGATCAGGTGCATCAAAGGTAAAGAGAACAGGGTGGCAGATGCTCTTAGCTGACATGTATAGGTACATCACTTGGAAGCTATTATCTCCTATGGGACAGACTTACAACATAGGATCTTGCAGGCAGGTCAACAGGATGTCAGGTATATGGAGATGTTGCACAAGTTGTAGGTACAAGCACTGGTACAGGCACAGGTGCACATGGTATGGATTATTGTCTTACAGGTTCTAAGATAGGATATATGTACTAGATAACAATGAGATAAATAAGGTGATCTTAAGGGAGTTTGATGCGAAACCTTATTCAAGTCACCCAGGCTACCAGAAGACACTGACAGTAGTGAAGAAATTATATTGTTGGCCAAATTTGAAGAGGGATGTAGCAGAGTTTGTGGCAAGGTGTTTCGACTATCAGCTAGTGAAAGCAGAGTGTAAACATCCAGGTGGACTGCTATAGTCGATCACGATTCCATAGTGAAAATGGGAGGTTATTTCCATGGATTTCATTACAGGGTTGCCGAGGACAGTGAAGCATCATGATTAAATCATGGTCATTGTGGACAAGTTAACAAAGGTTGCACATTGCATTTCAGTGAAGTCTACGTTCTCAGCTAGTGATGTGGCACATGTATTCATCAGAGATGTGTTTAGGTTGCATGGCATTCCAAAGAAGATTGTGTTAGACAGGGATGCGAAGTTCACTTCCAACTTTTGGAAGGAGTTATTTGCAGGTTTGGTCATAGAGTTTCCCTTCAACACAGCTTATCATCCATAGACAGATGAACAGACGAAGAAGGTTAATAGGATATTAGAGGACATGTTGAGGGTGTATGTATTGCATTAGCAGAGGAAGTGGGAGGTGTATCTCCCTTTGGTAGAGTTCACATACAACAACAATTATTAGGATTCATTGAGGATGAGTCCTTTGGAGGCATTGTATGGGCAAAGTTGTAACACTCCCATCAATTGGAGTGATCTGGTTAGCAGGGTATTGATTAAATCAGATACGTTGTCAGACATGGAACTGGAGATGCACATGATCAAGAAGAATCTAAAGGCAGCACAGGATAGGCAGAAGAGTTATGCAGATAGGAACAAGTTGTTCAAGGAGTTCCAGCCTGGGGAACAGGTGTACTTGCACATCAAACCGAAGAAGAGCGCCTTGCAGTTTGGATCATGTGCCAAGATGGAACTACTTGACGGGTCTGTATTGCAGGTGGAATCAGATGGAGAGTTCCAGCAGGAGCCTCAGTGTATACTGCAAAAAAATGTGCTCATGCTCAGGAACCGAGAAATCGAGCAAATTAAAGTGCAAAGGAAGCACTTTGGACCCGATGAAGCTACATGGGAGATGGTGGATCAGATGCAGGCTATGTATCCTTCCTTGTTTGCTAGTTGAGGCAAAGCAACTTCGATATGGTGGTTTGGTATATGCTTTATGGTGGTTTGGTATATGCTTTATGGTGGTTTGATATGTGCTTTATGGTGGTTTGGTATATGCTTTATGGTGGTTGATATATGCTTTATGATGGTTTGGTATATGCTATATGATGTTTTGATATATGCTTAGATATGGTGTTTAGTATATGTTTTGATATATGCTTTGGTATATGATTTGGTATATGTTTTTAGCATATAGTTTTGGTAATGTCGCTTTATGTACACATGTATATGGAGGTAAATACCGCCATGAGCTATGTTATAAAGCTTCACTATGTAGTATGGGTGTTATGTTATTATGATTATGTTTTCATGTTACTATGTTATCATGTGGTTATGTTATCATGATGTTATGATGTCATGTGGGTTGGTACTCAGCAGGATGATCATTGTAAATATCATAATGAGTTGTGTTATAAAGCTCCACTATGCAATATGTTATCATGTTGTCATGATGTTTTGTTTTGAGTAGATATTTCATTGTAAATACTACATTGATCTATGTTATAAAGCTCCATGAGTAGTATGTCTTATTTCAGCAAGTTGTTGAGGTATATGTGTGACTGAACACTGAGGATGGTGTGCCCCAAGGGGGAGGGTTCTGTAATAGCCTTGGTGAAAATTCCATGTAATAAAAGTTAAAAACAATAACCACGGTTGATGGGACACTTATTCCAAGCTGAATGTTGAGCAAGACATCCTAGTGGGTGTTCATTTGGTTGTTTATGGCTAAGGAAATTGACAAAGGCAATGGGTAAGGCTTTGGAAAGGCAAAATGGCATTTTTGGCACAATTATTTATGAAAAATAATAGAAATTAGGAGAAAAGGGAGGTGAAAGGTCAAAGGTTGCATGTCAGGAGGAAAATGAAGGAAAATAATGGAAAATGAAGAAAATAGAGGCTTCATTCATAAAAAAGCTTCTCAAGATTAGTTGGTAACCTTTTGTCAGTTGATTTTTGGAGCTCTCTCATTATTCTCTCTCTCTCTCTCACTCTTGAAAACTTGGAGTTTCTTGGAGCACTTTAGCATTGGAGCAAGAAAGGTAAATAAGGCAAGAGAAAGCAAAGATCAAGTAGGGAAAGGCAAGATCATGTAGTTACAACAGGCTTCATTGCAGGTATTGTCTTGCATGTGTATTTTCCTTGCTAATTTTGGCATGCATGGGATTGCATATGTTTCTTTTCTACCATGGCATGGGTTTTTGCAAGTGTGATAGTATTCTCAGCCTAGCCTTGCCATTTCCTGATAGCTTTGAATAGATGGGTTCTCTTATTCAGTTTATGTGGGATGGTTGGATTGGATTTGAAGATGAGTGGGGTAGATCTCTAAATTGACAAACACATGGTCTGAGTGGTCCATGAATCAGACTGAGGATCATGAAGCCACTGGCCTAGTAACCCCTGAATTAGACTGTGGGTTGTGGTAAAGCCAGATTGTGTGCCTCGGTGGGCCTAGGAATCCTTCCTAGTGAATGGCGGGATATACGGTAAATCCAAGAGGTGGATTTTCCTTCTATTAGGCCTAGTGATCCTGAGATGGGATGCACGGTAAATCCTGGAGAGTATGTCTTGGTGTAGGGCCTAATGATCCCTTGATCACATTGTGGATGCACAGTAAATCCTGAGAGACTGGGAGGCACTCAAATTCCTCACAGTGTAGGCGGAGAACTCCAGTGGCATCCATGTTGATTGGTGTTTTTGATGTGTTCTATGAGTCCCACATTCATGCTTGGAATATGGCACAAGGATGATTGGCTGAAGAGAGACTTGGCTTAGCCAATCTATGGTCAGGTGGAACGTGGTAGTCCCATATCATGTTGGTTCATTGCACTCATTAATGAGAAATTCATTCCTTTGATTTTCATGTGTAAATGTATTGATGTATATGTGGATTTTGATGGATGATATGTTTATGGTATTTCTGTTCCTATTATATTGGTTATATGTATATTTTATGGCAACAACGATGTATGTCTCTCAACATGTTTTTACTTGTATATGAATAGATAATTTGTCTATGACCTAATAGAGGATAATGCAACAATTGACATGAGGGAAAAATGGTTCATAGCGATTCTCAAGTAAGTATGAGATCCCTACAATTAATTCTGTTGTTTACACCTGTAGGTTACATGTTGATGAGTTTGTCGAAATGCCTATCATGGCTAATAGGGGTCTGGTTATGGCCTATTCAGTTTATTACTTTTGCATCATTGTTTCCGTGTATTTTTACTGGTTCTAAGCTATCACTCCATTGTGGGTAGTGGCATGGGCTCTGAGCTTAAAAAAGTGGCTTAAATCCCAGGGCCAATGGCACAGAACTAGCAATTTTGGTCTCTGGTCGTTGGCAGGCAAGTCCATGAGAGCGACTTTAGCTTGCTGGTCACTCCCTTGCCCATAACATGAGAGCGACTATGGCCTAAGAGATCTAGAACAACAATGGGACCTAGGGACAGGCTGTCTGAGTGGCTAACTTGTCTCCTGAGGCTTTTGTTAGTGATGTTGGATGATTGTGTGTGATGTTCTATTGATTCCACTTCCTTAAGGTCACATAGGAGGTTGAATCTGATCATAGTAGCCTCTCATCTCATGTTTACCCCAGTGGGCACGGTTACTTGGGTGGATGTTGGAGGAGCGTGTTACGAAGTGGTATCAGAGCATGGTTCAACTCTTGGACTGGATGGATAGTGTGTGTTGGTCATGCATGCATGTCAGTTGCATGCATGTCTCTTACACTTGCATTTCATGTGCTTGTTGCATTGGCTCGATGATTGATTATTGTTGTAGTATGGTTGATTATGGAGAATTTGATATTGATTTCGTGAAATGTATTTGTCACGAGTATGCGACTCATTGCATATGGATTATGTGTCGCTTACATGTTGATTTTATGTCGCCTACTTACATCCTTGTATATTAGGTTACATTCTTATATGTTTGATTACATGTATCATTATTATAGGTTTATTACAAGAATTGATCGCTTATGTTCGACTACATGCATTTATGTGTATGTGTAGTTGGTTAGGCATTGCTTATGCATGTTGTTGGTTGCATGTGAGAATGTGTACAATGGAGTAATGGTTGTTGTAATGCATGAGGTCATAGCATGCATTGTTGATATGGACTTTCATTGATGACTGGACCCTATCTAGAGTGATGTTAATGTGTTGATACATTTATTTGTGTATGCCTATATGCTGTTATGATTATGTTATACATGTATCACACTAATTTGGTGATCTTGTAGACAAGGTGTCCTCCTCGAGCTATACTAAGGTACGTCGATTTATTGTGATTTGGTTTATGTAACATATTATTCATTGCATGAAGAAATATCAAATGGCTAGCAAGATGGTTGACTACAAAGACTCTCCCTATGAATCTGAAGAGCAGTATGGTGTTGGGAATCCTTCTTATCTGGCATTTACACTAAGGAGCTTAAGGAAGAGATAAGAAGTTGTAAGGCAGATAATGACCGAATCATGCAGGCACAAGAGAAGCAAGCAGAGGTTAATGCTATACTTCTTAAGAGTTTGTCAGAATTATAACGACAAGGGCCACTTCGGATCAACCATGGACATGAGGATGGAACTAATGGGGCATATGGCAGTAGGTCTCCTGGTAGACACAAGTCAGATATATCCGATACAGTGAGAGATGGCAGGTTGTTGGACACTCCGGATATGAGGGGTGATGATTAAAAGTATTATTCTAGTTCTAGTTTTGGTAGACATCATGATCATCATTACAGGAGGAATGATAGGGGATACTTGCCGGATGAATTCAAGAAAGCAAAACTGCCTACTTTTGATGGAGATGTGAAGAAGTCGAAAGATGCAAAGGCTTGGATACTTGGGATGAACAAATAATTTGAGTTGCATGAGTACATAGATAACATGAAGGCCAAATTAGCCATCTTCAGCTTGAAAGGTAAAGCAGACATCTGGTGAGAAGATGTTAAGTGGGTCAGAGACATCAGGAATGACTTGAGTTGGCAGGAATTCAGGAGATTTTTCAGGAAGAAATACTTTTCAGAAATGTACTACGACAATAAGGCTAAAGAATTCTATGAGTTAAAGATGGGATCAATGACAGATGAAGAGTATGCTACCAAGTTTCTGGAGCTATTGAGGTATGTATTGTACCTTATTGATGAGAAGGCTAAAGTTCAGAGATTTGTCAGTGGTTTGCCATTAGCATTTAGAGATCGGATTGAGTATGATGAGCCACGATCACTTGAGGAAGTCATTGGGAAATTGAAGCATTTCTATGAGCAATCAAAGCGTAAGAATGAATATCAGCACGGATGGAAGGGAAAAGACAAAGTTATGCTTACATTCATGACTTTAGTTATGCTTACATTCATGACTTTCTGGATACACCTTAGGACTCCAAATGCATAATGAAAAATAGGAGATAGATCAAGAAGCGAAGACGCACATAAATAAATTTAAAAACATAATTGCCCCAAGGCGTTGATAGATATTTTGCTTGTGTCAGCACATCTTTTGTTTGTTTTTATGATCGCTTATGCTTTTCTGAAGCGAGTCTTGAGTTTCACAAATACTGAATTTTGCCTCTTATAATCTAGTTAAGCAATTTGTGAACTGGTGTTCAGGCTTATGGAATTGGGAAATGAGGCCTTTTGTTGAAATATTGTACATAAGTCTTTTAATGTAAATTCTGAACCATTATTGGGAATTCCATAATGCAAATAACTAGAGAAAATTGGGTACTATTATCTTATCTGCTTTTTTGTTCATTTTTAGTGGAGTCCATCTATTTGGCTAAGCGTTTTTTTTTTGTTGATGTTAAATAAGTTTATATAGTATCTAGATAGATTATATACATAGATTTGTAAAATAATATACCACACTACTTTCTATACCTTTATCTCATTTGATACATGCATCAAATCACTCTCATTGTCTTAGTGCAGAGTGTTCATTCGTTGGAGTGACTCTCAGAAAACTAAGTACTCTCTTGGCCTTAAGTCCTTTTTTCATTTCCACATAGGTTTGAATATTGCTCAAATTTCCTTGCTTGATGCATTGTGTCAATGAATTATATCTTGTCGTTTTTTGTTAACATAAGGTTCTCTTCAATGCTCGCATGTTTTCAACAAGTTTTGTTTTTATGGTTCCTCGTGGCAAGTGACTTGTATATAAATTGTTTCAATGTCCAATTACAATTTTTTTTAATGTTTGTGGCCAAGAAAGAGCGGGATGAGAATTGGAAAAGGAGACATGATAAAATGCAGGTTATGAGGGGTGATGGAGGAATGCTACCAAGAGGGAAGGATGAGGATCCCGATGGCAATGGAGATGGACTTCATCTACCTCTGCATGCTAAATAATTTTAACAACCTTATTTGTTTAATTGCATACTACTTTGATTGTATATGTTATTTAATTATTGAAAGCCTTCAACAATTTTATGTGCCTTATTATCACTACACCAATACTTTGTCCAATTTAATAGGATGGATGAGGCAAGACAACCTTTTTCAACAAAGCTCCCATTCCCCTCGAGCAAAATAAATCCATACAAATTGGTTTATCATTCTTCGGCTTGTATTTATGGGCTTCTTTTTGCAATATCAATTTCTTCATTTTGTCAAAGATGCATACACATTGTTGTTGTCTTCAATCATCTATGAAATACGGTTTGCGCTTTCCTAGATCCTTGATCAATTTTCAAAATGACTTCCCATTGAATGCACAACATATCTGGACAGACTATCATTGAGGTACATGACTACAATTGGAATTTGTTTCTTGTTATAGCAAATTAATCTTAAAACAACATATTCTCTATAATGATGTAAACTTGTTGCCACTTGAAACATGTTATCGTGATGCGAATAGACAAAACATTGACATGAATTCCAGATTTTGTTTCTATTGATTGTTACATCCAATTATGTTTAATAAGAGTTTTGTCTTGGTTCCTGGGTATGAAAAGGATGTTTACCCATCTCATATTCCTACGCTTGATCTATTTGTGAGTACTATTGATCCAATGAGGGAACCTCCTTTAATCACTGCAAACACAATGTTATCTATCCTTGCAGTGGATTATCTTGTAGACAAAGTTTCTTGCTATGTTTCACATGGTGTTGCTTCCATGCTAACATTTGGAGCCCTATCTGAAACTTCATAGTTTGCAAAGAAGTGGATTCCTTTCTACAAGAAGTTTAACATTGAGCCCCATGCACCAGAGTGGTACTTTGTTTAGAAGATAGACTATCTCAAGGACAAACTACAACCTTCCTTTGTGAAAAAATAGAGGAAAATGAAGGTTTGTAGCCCTAAACATGTTTGGATTGAATGGAAGTTGTCACTTTGGAAAATATCTAAAACCACTCTTGCTCTATTATTTACAGAAAGAGTATGAAGAATTCAAGGTTCATATTGGTGCTTTAGTAGTGGCTACAACGCAAAAGCTTGCAAATGAAGGTTGGATAATGCAGAATGGAAGTCCTTGCCCTTGAAACAATGTGCGAGACCATCCAGGAATGATTCAGGTTTGTACTTGCCTGTTTGTCCCAACAAAGTTTGATTGAGAGCATTTTTACATAAAACTTTTAATACATAGTTTTGAAATAGGGAGGACCTAGCATATAACCCAGTTGAAATTGTGAGTTTTCTTTCACATATTTTTGGCTTTCTTTTGTACACATGCTTGCTATTTTCATATAAACCTTTTACACTGTTATTTAAGTCTTTCCCACGTTGCAAGTATTTTTGGGTCATAGTCGTGGGCATGACACTGATGCAAATAAATTGCCTCGTCTAGTCTATGTTTCATGTGAGAAGAGGCCTGGATTCAATCACCATAAGAAGGCTAGTGCAATGAATGCTTTGGTATAATTTCCATTGTTGCTTGATTGGGAATTTTCTCTTTCTAATTATGTGAGTGAATTTTAAATAAGGATTTAAATTGATTTTTGTAGAAATTGGGTTATAGATTTGCACATGCTCATGAAGTTTTAATCAAAATAACAAGACACAAACCTACTCTATTGCTTTGTGGAAGTTAATTCACAATTTAGAACAAAAATCTCAAACATGCAAATAGTTTTTTCCCCGGGGAAAGCAAACTACTGAAAAGCCCCAATGCCTGCTTGCGTTAATCTGATGAATAAAGATGTATTACAATTGCTTTGCTCAATTGTGCACAACTTGCAAGTGCATAACCTCTCTCTCTTCTCACTGAGAAGATCTGAACCAGACTTATTCAATTTCTTCCTCTATTTGAACCCCTATTTTCTTGCACAATTCTTGAGGAAATAGGCCCCTATTATTTAGGATTTTCCTCCAAAATGCTTGTGTGATTCCCAAGGATTAATCCCCTGATTAATACTATAAACTATACACTTAATCTAGTATATAATTAATTTTACATTGACTTGGAATCTCCACCATAGTTGGGGTACTCGAATTCTCTGCATGCATGAGATAATTTAGTTGCATGCATCAATTAACTAGATGATCTTTGAGTTAGACTATTGTCCCACTACTCAACTAACCATGCACTAGTTTTATTGACTATTGGAACTAGTTTAACAAAGTACACCTGAAACTAACTAAATTGGATTGCTATAAATTAACAACACATGTAAACTGAACTCCAAATCATTAACTCAAATTTACTGAGTAAATTGGGTGACATAAGCCATGTCACACAAGTTAATTGCCTCCAAGTTGTCTACTGATGTGGAAATTTGATTTTTCTCAATTTAATCAAGGCAAAATCAAATTTATAATTTCTTATTGCATTTTTTAACACTTCCTCTTAGCAAGAAAGGGATTATCAACCAACCCTATCCTGCACCTATGTAATGTACTGCATGGAACACCTCTCATTGTTGTTGTTGCTACTACAACATCTACAACTGATAAGCATAAAAAAACATCGAATCAATTGTGTCTGCAACTGCCTATTGGGAAAATTGTGTTGCTTCTGACTCTGATATTGAGCCTCCTGCTCTGTTGTCAAAACTCCTCCACACTCCTCAATATCTGATTGACATTGATCCTCCTGCTACTGAATATTGTGGGCCCATGTAGCAAGTTAATGATCCATGATGAGAACACTATAATGAAGCCTGCCCAAATATCTGCATCTCTTGGACTATGGATCTACTTCACTCCACCTCATTCATGTAGGTATAGCTGCATGCATGGTGAAATTTGATTTACTCATATTGTTGTTTCTATTGCTCTATTGTTGCTTCCACAATGTTGTTGCAACTACTTCAATAATGAGTTTGATCTCTCAATATCCTAAAGTGCTAGCTTCCATAGGGATGCTCTCTCTGAAACTAGACTCCCTCTAAGTCTCGATCTCCCAGTGGGAAATATCTCTACTTCTCAATCTACTAATGTCAATGATCACAACTCCTTTTTGTGTCACTAAACATTGGCTCACTTATCTTCCACTAGAAACCTTCTAGCTCCATTAAGAAATCTGCACATAGGGTCTTCTGGATTTGCCCTAAACTAGGGCTCCATAACTCTGCCTCCTAACAGCTCATTAGTTCTTCAATGATCAATGTACATGAGAAATTCAATGACTAGTTTCTAATGTGAATCTTGCTATGATACCATGTATAAATTAGGTTGTAGATTTGCATCTGCTCATGAAGTTTTAATCAAAATCACAAGCTCACTCTAACTACTCTACGAAAGTTAATTCACAATTTAAAACAAAAATCTCAGACATGCAATAAGAAATCACACACAAGCAAATAGTGTTTTTCCCTGGGAAAGCAAATTGCTAAAAAACCCCAATTCCTGCTTGCATTAATCTGATGAATAAATATGTATTACAATTGATTTTCTCAACTGAGAACAACCTGCAAGTGCATAACCTCTCTCTTTGCTCACTAAGAAACTCTCACCCAGACTTAGTCAATTTCTTACTCTACTTGAGCCCCTATTGCTTTCAAAATTCCTCATGAATAGGCCCCTATTATTTAGGAATTTCCTCCAAAATGCCTGCAAAATTCTCAAGGATTGATCACCTGACCAATACTATAAACTATACACTCAATCTAGTATATAATTAATTGTACATTGCCTTGGCATCTCTTCCACAACTGGGGAACTCGAATTCTTTGCATGCATGAGCTAATTTAGTTGCATGCATTAGTTAAGTGGATGATCTCTGAGTTAGATTGTTGTCCCACTAGTCAATTGACCATGCACTAGTTCTATTGACTATTGGAACTAGTTTAACTGAGTACAACTGAAACTAATTGAACTGGATTGCTATAAATTAGCAAGCAACACATGCAAAATAAACTCCAACTCATTAACTCGAATTTACTAAGTAAACCGGGTGACATAATCCATGTCACACAAGTTAACTGCATCCAAGTTGTCTACCGATGTGGAAATTCAAATTTTCTCAATTTAATCAAGGCAAAATCAAATTGAGAATTTCTTGTTGCATTTTTCAACAATTTCATTTTTGGCTTGATTGTGAGTCTAGGTGCGAGTGTCAACAGTTTTGACAAATGATCCATATGTATTAAGTGTGGATTGTGATCATTATATAGACAATAGTAAATCAATTCATGAAGCAATGTGTTTTATGATGGACCACACACTGGAAAAGAAGGTTTGCTATTTGTAGTTCCTTCTGAGCTTCGATGGTATTGATCCGCATGATAAATATGCCAATCACAACATTGTGTTCTTTGACGTAATATTGTGTGCTTTGATGTAAGTATGTTTTGTTAATGATTTAGGTTCCAAATTCTTGTTTGCGATGCTATATGGTGGCATTGAAATGTGAAAAGTGCATTGTTGCAACTGCTAAGAAAATCCTCTTTGTGCAAATAAACACAAAAGGTTTGGATGGAATCCAGGGACCTATAAATGTTGGTACAACTTATATTTTCTGAAGACAATCATTTTCGAGTGTTGAGATTGCAGAATGTACACATAGGATTTTTGTTGGGGATTGAAACATGGAACAAGAGCTACATGGAAAGAAATGCAATTTTATGATTCATTGACTTATGAGAATCTAGAGTATTCACAATATGTTTATGTTTATATTCATAGCCATGGTGAGCTAGATGTCTATGTTGAAAAAACTATAAAAATTTGGGGTTGTTGGAAAGATAACAAGAATAAAGTGAAGGTGTTGTGATTCTTCTGCTCTATTGAGATTCGTAACAGGGTGAATGTACAAAGTAGCACATATAAGAAATATATTTTTCTTTTTTTGAGAATGGAGGAAAAAAAACGCATGTTTGATATAAAGGTTGTGATATGTCAAAAAGATTAAAACCTCAAAGCAGTCCTATTCACAAACATTGTCTTGGATAATCTTCTTGCTCTTATTTACTAGTTTTTTGACCTTATTGCATGTGCACAATTTTGAATTGATTTGTATCCTTGCATACTGAATTTTGTGTAAAATTTTTATCATTGTTGTTCTTAATCATTGAGTTGCATGTTTGTTGTATGTCTATTTCACTTCCAGATTAATATTATAAGATTTCCAACAAATCTTTGTTACACATGCCTTTTTAGAATGAGCTAATTGCCATTACACATTTGCAAATATTCTTTTAAAAGAATATGGAAATTTTGTGTCTTGCACTTCAAGGATTTCCACCATATTTCTATATTTCTCACTCATAGTGATATATTGTAAAACCACAATGTCGTGTTATATTATTTTGATTTAAAATTGATGATTAGAATAATAATTATAATTATACTGAAAAATAATAAATTAAAATTGATTAAAATTATTTATTATTATTTTAAAATTATCAATTAAAATTGTTTTATAGACTAAAATCATGTTGTAGCAATGTCCAAAAAATGAGGGCAGTGACATTTCCACCACGTGGCTCTTGTTAATTTATTAATCAATTTTAAATGAAATTAGTTTATAATTTCAACTTAACTTTTATAACTGTAGATATTGATTTACATTCAATTATTTTAAATTTCTCTAACTTTTTACATATTTGGTTTGAGAGGCAATCACATCATTATAATTCTACCAAAATTCTACACCTAAGCAAAAATGTAAGAGGCCAATGCCAATAATATCAAGAATAGTACACAATTCATATTTACCTCGTGAATTTTGTTAACTTCATTTAATATGATGATCAAAGTGTTCACATATACAAACAATGTAATTATGTCATCACTTAGCTTTTGACTTAAATATTTTTGGATTAAACAAACTTCTAAATCCAAGCTTGTAGGAGACTTATCAATATTTTGTACTTAGACACAACTTATTTTATATTTTAAGATGCTTTATTCATAAGCCCATGAATCTAATGTTTGTTAGCTTTTGTAGCATCAGATGGTGTTCTAACCTCAAAACTTTATGGAGAGGCTAAAACACATGAGTTCTCCAAAACCCATAAATAATTTATGGAAATTCCACCTAGAGATAGCCTAGTTAAATTAATTGAGCATCATTTAATTTTTTCCTAAATCTAACTTGGGATGACTGGTTAATTAATAGTAATTAATTGAGAAAGGTGAGAATTCTCTAGAAAGTCGCATGGATCGACTTGGAGATGATCTCAACCATCGATTAAGTTTTAATCGTGGTTGTTGGAGTCTCAACTAGAGATTATAAGAAAAGGTTGATGGGTAGATGGAGAATATACCAGTGAAGATTCTCAGTGATCAAGGCAGTTCGGTTTTCCAATGTAGGTGATTCAACAGGAGAGATTGAGCCAGTGATCAAGTAGCAGGGGGCAGAGGGGCAATATAGCAGTATTCTAGAGGAGTTTCTAGTTCCAGAGAAGGAGTGAGAGGTGGTCGTATTATTTCTCCAAAAGGTTGTGCAGGGGTCACGGAGGGCCTCATTTGAGCAATTCAATTTGGATATGGAGTAGGTTGTTTCAGGTGTTGTAGGTTGGGAAAATATCCAGAGGGTCTGGACAAAGACTTCCAACAACAGAGACATGCAAGACATTTGATTCAAAGAGAGTTTTGGGCTGAGCATACAAGGGATTGCGCAGGGCCTACGTAGGGGTCGAAGCAGTTCATTATGAGAGTCAGTTTCTGAGGGTAGATTGAGCGGGATTACTCAAGGAGGAGGGTAAATTCTCTAAGATATTTTTCCATTATTTCTCTCAAGTAGAAACACCATTTTGGCGTCATTTTATTGTACTAAAAAATTATGCTGTTGCGTAATAATAATAACCCTCAACTGCTACATTAGTTTTTCCACATTGGGTTTTTCCGAGGACAATTGTCCAAAAATAATGGTGTCATTTTATGTGTATGTGTGTGCTAGTATTTCTCAATTCCTATTTTTTCTTCCGCAATATTTTATTTGGTGAAGAAATTACAGTTTGAATATTTTGTTATTTTGTTGTAAATAAGTTAAAATATATAATTAATTTATCAGTTAGGAGAAATATCTCTAGTTGTTGCATTTCAAGGAATTTTCACATGGTACCAGAGCATATTTGATGGACAAGTGGCTTAGAGGTGGACGAGAGAAAAATTCACTGTTCATAGGGATAAACAGGCTGAAATTTTTAGAGGCTTTAGGCAATGCGAATTACTGGGGACGGGTTTGATTTTCTAGTTGTGATGGCAGGAAATTTTGATTTGTTTAAAATAGTGATTCCAACAAGCAAAGCGAGCAACAACTCAATATTTTATCAAAGAAAATTCTTAGTCCAGGCATAGAGAGTTTGCTAGAGCAGATTCAGTGCAAAGTGGAAGAGAAATAACACATAATTATACTTATTATGTCTTCAATAAATTCTCCATAGTTCTCCATTATGGCCATGGGCAAATTTGATATTCAATGGGCTTCAAAACTGTTCCAAATTGGAGGACGATTTTGATTAGCTAAATAGCTCAACTTCATAGGATGTTTGGTACATCGACAGTGGAGCATCAACTCACATGATAGGTGTTAGAGAATGTTTCTCTAGCTATAAAGAAGAGCAGTTGGACTTCTAGATTACAATGGGAAATAGGACAAAGTGCACTATAGTAGAGAGATGTAACATCGATTTTCAGAGGGAGTCAAGAGCAAGTACCAGTGCTATAGATGTACTGCATGTGTCAGGATTGGGTATAACCTAATTTCAGCGTCCCAGTCATAGGATAAGGGATATGATTTCCACTTTGTATGGAAGAATGTGTTTGTCAAACACCTGAGCTGGAAGAGGGTGAAACATATTGGAGTTCGAAGCAACTGATTGTACAGGTTGAAGCTCGATTCTCTAATGGCACTTATAGGCAGTGAGAGTAATAGGGGAAGACTTGAATGAGATGTGACATAAGAGAATGGGACATTTACACCATGGAGCACTTATAATGCTCAAGGAGATAGTGGCAGGTGTTCCATAACTTGGCACAAAACATGACGATGTGTGCAGAGGGTGTGTGCTTGGGAAATATGCTAAGGTGACATTCCTAAGAAGTGACAACATAGCAGATGGTGTGTTGGGACTTACACATTCAGACATTCATGGCCCTAAGTCCACTATAGCTCTTAGTGGGGCCGAGTATTTCATCACCTTTATTGATGACCATTCCAGGAAAACCTAGATCTACTTCCTAAAGACCAAGGATGAGGCCTTCGATCTCTATAAGGAGTTCAAGGCTCTGGTGGAGAATGCGATAGGGAAGAATATCAAGGTGTTTCACTCAGATAATGGTGGAGAGTACACAAATAAAGACTTCACAAATTTCTTTGTGAAGGAAGGCATCAGAAGGGAGTGGACAAATCCATACACTCCGCAGAATGGGGTAACCGAGCGGAAGAATAGATCTATAGTTGGGGCTGAAAAAGTGCTATTATATGACCAAGATTTGCCCAGGTTTCTATGGGTAGAGGCATGTAACACAATGGTAGATATTTAGAACAAGATTCCTCACAAGGCATTGGGGAAAATAACGCCAGAAGAGGTCTTCTTAGGAAAGAAGCTTGAGGTAAGTCACTTCATGATCTTCGACAACATAGCTTACTACCATGTGCTAGATGAGAATGGAACTAAATTGGATTAGTCTGTAGAGAAGGGGTTCCTTTTTGGGTATAAAAAAACCTCAAAGGCATACGCGATCTTTGTTCCTAGCAGCAAGAGGATAGTAGTGAGACGGGACATGAAGTTCATGGAGGACAAAGCCTTCAAGAAGTATTGTGAGATGCATGTAGGTGATTAGAATTAGCCAATAGAAGCTCCATTTGTCTAGCAATAGGGGAAGCCACATGGGTAGCCAATGGGACCCCATTGTTACACGTGATTTTGTCGCATTAGGAAAATGACCGTTAATTTGGATCTTTTGATATCCATTAAAGTGTTCCAAAGCACCCCCCTACAAGGCCAGAACCAAAACTATCACAAAGAGAATGAAATTCGTGGATCCTAAGGCTCAAAAACCTATTTTTGGCTTCATGTGCAATTCCCTAGTCCATTTCTGCGCATACGTTGAAGAGACCATTAGAATTTGTGCAAAAGTGTCCTCTGTCTGACACTACGGCTTGCAAGTCTAGAAGCTTTGTTAGTCGAATATTTCCCAACTAACAGCTTCAAATGGATGCCTACTCAAGCCTGATCCTTCCCATCATGGAGTTACTTCCCTCTCTTTGCAGAACCCCTATCCGCCCATTTGTGGATCTCATCACTTAGGAAGAGGATCCCAAACCTCTTCCTCTTGGCCTATGAATAAAACACAGGCTAGAGGATTGGAGAGGACTATTGAAGGTAGGTTGATGCTGCAGAAATAAGGCTAAGAGGCTTTTCATCCAAGGAGAGGGTTGGAGATTGTGAGAAGAGGCTTGTAACATCAAGGCTTTGAGGTTGTAAGTTTGTTTTCCATTTTATTTAATAAAATGCAACTGTTCTTTCCTAATTATGTCTTTTTTGATATCATTTGTGGGATTCCTCGATCAGTCACATAGATAATATTGGTTATTTATTCAATTTATGATATATGCTGAGTTAAGTAGTTCATTTATCTTTGATACTGTATACTAGATGCTTTGATCATTTGTGTGTTTCTATCTATGCAAATCTCCTTCAAGACATCATGGACAAGTTGTGGAAAGCATTGAAACTGTCTCTAAAGCATCAAGGGGAAGTTAACTATCGAAGGAAATGAAAGGGACTTCAACAGGAATTTCGATAAAATGGTAAGTGATCTCTCTCATATTGTTTGTTTTAATCAATCGTAAGCTAAGGAAAGGTAGCAATTCTTTCTTGTTTGTTACTAGATTTCGTTTGAGATTTAGGGAGATCCGTCTTGTCCACGAGAAGGATTAGTTTGCCTAGGAAATTGGTGACTCCACTGGGAAACATCTCACTCTCCATCATTCTCTTTGTTTTGACCTTTTATCCTTGTGTCATAACCCTCTCTAAGTTTTGGAAATATTGAAAATATGGAATTTAATGATTTATGTGACTTGTTTTTATTTTTTTTCTAATTTTTTTTTTTCGATATGCGCACTTTATATTTAGGCACAAAGTGTATTTATGCGTACTTTTCCCTTTGCAAGTATTGGCTTAAGGGGGCTTGACCTAGGTTCAGTGTTAATTAGCTAAACAAATCCCTACACGACTGGCCCTTTCGGCATCAGCCCGTAGAGCTCGGAATGAATTCTAACCTGAAGCAGTATGGGGGGATGCTGCAACCAAGTTTCTGTGCCCTTGAGATGGTTGTGATGTCGGTTTATTCCAACTATACATGCCTTCATGCAGTTTTCTTTGCTCTTTATTCCACCCTCTAATACCTTCACGAAGTGTTACAATCGGCTTCCGCGTAGCCCTAACCAGGGGCTGAAGTCCTTTCGTGCTGCTTGGGCAGCGAACTGTGATATTTCCATAACTACGCTAAGTACCTTACTTATCTTATTAACAGATCTTAGTTAGCTTCGCGTAAACATACATTCTACTTGCATTCACTTAACCAATACAATTATACACATTCACGCATCATATAAGCATTAGAAGTGAAATTCATACCCAATATATCAGATGTATAAACAAGAAATAAATACGCAGAAATGATAGAAAACTTTTCTTTATTAATACTTCCAGATGATTACAGACTCAACTCACCCTACGCACTCAGCTGCAGGGGTCCGTGCACTCAGCTGCGGACTACTAGGCCTTTGTCCACTTAGGTGCAGAGCCTCTACCTACGCTACGACCCAAAAATTATACTTACACTTCAGAGCTATCTCACATACATCTTCAATGATTCTTCCTTCGATGCCTTTTACTACTTAGAGCTTCGCTCTATTTATACAATCCCATGGTCCGCGAACCATGGGTAGATATTTTACAACCGACATTACATTATCAAAATAAGGGCGGACAACCCTATGACTCTTTAACAACTACACGCTCTGTGCCCACAAAATGCAGAGTCTTTACATTGGAATTACAAAATTGGACCAAAATATGGGTTCTTAGCCCCAAACTGCCCTTGCAGGATCCCGCGCCCAAAAGGCCCCCAACACAAACATCGTGACTTGCCCTTGCATCACTCTGCAGGTTCAGAGATCTTAGCGCAAAGACCTCCTAGCTCTGTTTGGATCGCTGCAACTTTGGCAACGCACGGAGCGGTTGCCTGCTGGATTTTCTCCACGTGCTGGTCGGTGACTGCTGCCCTGAATCCTTTGTTGAGTTGCTTGTAGTTGCGCGAGATTTGCTTTAATGGAGGCTATAATTGTATAATCCTCATCGATCCATGGCTGTAGGCACACTTTTGAGACTGCTTCCTTATGTCAAGCGAAATCCACCTGTTCCTTGAGCGCCTTTGCCTCCTGCATCCTTGCAAGCCTCTGCGTAAGGGCAACCATCTGCGCGGTCCCTTTTACTTCGTCGTACCTCTGCTGTAGCTCGCGCACCTCTGTCTCTAATCGCTCTACATTCGAGTCCTCCTGCAGAGTGGTTAGGACCTCGAATGACTATTCGAAGAGCTACATGCAGTCTGTCACTACATTGTCAATCACCGCGGTCATTGTCGTAACCGCGGTGGTGCGCTATTCTCCGACCTCTGGCGGAGTTGAAGGTCGAGCCCTCAACTTCAATTCTGTTATCTGAAGCTTTTGCTCCAGCTGAACCCTGGCCATCTCTGCTCTTGCGTCGCGCACCCCGGTGGCTAACTTATGGACGTGCACCTCCACGAGTTCTTTTGCTTAAATGTCCAACTTTGGGACCATTCGACAGGATTCCTCCACAACCTGCATTATCTGTTTGTTCTGCTCCACTGCCTCATTGCGTTGCAGGCCCAACTGCTCAAGTTGATGCACTGCTTGCTCAGCACCTGAAGAGCACGACTCTCCCCAGCCCTGAGTTCTACGGTGACTCCATCCTGTAAGAGGTAGAGTGTCTTCCGAGGGAGCGCAACCATGTTCAACCCTACCCCTTTCAAACTGCTCACCATGGGTCTGTCGACTTCCTTCTCTATAGTAAGTGCCCCATATGGTAGCACTATCGTATTGGTCACCCTTGTGCGCAACATTTCCTCAGCAACTAAAGTGGCTATTGCTAGGCTGGTGGACACTGCGCTAGCCTGTGGAGTGTGAACCTACAACTTCTACAACTCTGTTTGAAGATCCCCCAATACCAACTGTTGTTGTTCCTAAAACTGTTGGAGGGTCTCCGTGGTGACATCCCTCACCGTTTCGCCGATATCATGCAAATCCCCCTCAGTGAGGGTGATTGGGTCGAACGATGTCTTCGATGCCCTGTTTTCTTTCACGACACTATTTTCTCTTATGGTCGCTTATGCTTGAGCTGGGTGGATGTCGTTTGCAGGTCTGTGCCACCTTGTTCTATGTCTGTCTCTGCTTCGGGCGAAGGTGACTTCGTTCCTTCGCGCTCTTCTTCTCCTGTTGTTCAGCCAACTTCGTAGCGTCACGTGCTGCCTGGGCCTTAGCCACTGCTTCTTCTTTCCTGCGCTTTTCCACTCGTTGCGCCATTCAAAGCTTTGTCTCCTCCTTCTTGTGCTGCACGACAGACTTATCTGTTTCCATCGCGAAGCCAGCTGGAGCGCGCCACTCCGGTGGCCAAGACTCAAGGACTGCAAATATTACATCATCGGTCACCAAGTATGGTAAATCATACCATGTCTTCATAGGTTCCTTCCATGCCCTGATGAGGACATGGTGGAAATCCGCTTTGAACTCTGCAAAGCTGTGCAAACTGTTATACACTGTGGGCGATAACCACAGCTTTGTGATTGATCCCCACCCGGATATTCATTTCGATTATCGCCCAGAATATCTTACTCTCTTTGATACGTTATGCGTCCTTGGTCACCCACAGTGAAGCGTACTTCGTTGCCTTTGGAAGGTCCAGCGCGATCGAAGGGTATTGGCTATCTTCGGGCAGCTTCCATGCCACCAATACGATTGGCAACAGGAGCCACACGTAATGAAACATTTTGTCCTCCTCTTGTGCCTTGCGACAGTTCACAAGGAACTCACCACCTAGATAGTTCGCTTAGTTGAACTGGACTCCTTCTGTGCATTGAGCCACTAGAGTAACCACTAGCGTTGGCACCTCATCTGCATGGCACTTCGGCGTCACCTTCCCTGCCAATATTTGTATCACGACCTTGACTGCAGGGTTGTTGATGCTGGAGATGGCATACCCGCGCTTCTTCTTCATTGCTTCCGCAAGGGCCAACTCGCCACCTTTTCCCTCTGAAATGTTTGTTGGATCCTCTACTAAGTAAGGTAACCGTGTAATTCGGTGAATCAGATGGTCTGTGATGGGGATGGGCTCCTCCAACCACAAGCACCCATCATGCACCAAGCAGAGCAGCTGCCTGATGACGAAGACGGTCACTAGGGCGCGGTGGTAATGTGGCACCCAGAGCAGGTTTAGCAACCCGACCTTCTCTACACCTCTGAGCCATTTGCGCGGCTCCAATTCAATCATTCCAGCCATTGCGTTGATCTTCTGGCACATTAGCTTCTCAGTCGCTAAATGCGGGAACTTCTCATGGTCTGTGAGGTCCCAATCTTCAAATTTCAACACAAGAACCCGCCCCAAGTGCAGTCCCTCAAAAATAATATCATCTGGGAGCAGCGGAGTTTACAAAGAGCTCTTGCTCTCATCTATATCCTTCGGCACCTTGGCTTTACCCTTTCGTAGAGGAACATATTCAGGTAATCGGGTAATAGGGTCCGCACCCTGGGTTTCAACTTCCATCTCTACATCCTCACCCTCCTCATCCACCAGGATTTCTTCAGACTCCTCTTTGTCAGCCTCTAGATTAATGGCCTTCCCCTTTTCCTGCAAGGTGAGCTTGGTCCTCTGTGGATTTCTTGGCGAGACGCGCACCACTATCATGGCCTGCTTATCCTTCTTAGGTCTCAGTGTTCGCAGTGATTTTGGGACCTCAAGGATTATTCGGCGATCTCTAGGGCTTCCACTTCCGCAATTTCCTGCACGGCTTCCTTGAATGTCACTACTCCTGTGTCCATGGCTTCTTTGGGTGCTGACATAGCGCTACTCCACAGTTCTTTCAATGTCTCGGGTAGTTGCTCAAACAACGAATTCACTTTCAGAGTCTTGAATAAGTCTTGGTTCATGAATACTTGAGCGCGCAACAACTCAGTTCTCAAATTGCCAAGTGTTTTTTGTTGGATAACCACTTGTAATTTATAGCGCCTTTTGAATTTGAATTTGATCGTTCCCCCCACATTCAATCCATTAATGCTAGATTGGCGGCAGATTTTCAAGAATCTAGCCCATAAAGTTCGCATTAAATGCTTGCTGCCCGCTCCATTTGGCCTGAAACCAACCATAAAATCATGAATAGTGACTTTAACTGTCACTTTCTGGCAGATCTGCGTGCTCGCACAATTGTCTTCGCGTTGTCGTGGACCCTGTGACACTTCACTACTGCACACAGTCCTGACATCGTGCAGCTCCCGGGCAGTGTAGTTTATAGTCCCGCGCCTCCTTTCAGCTGCTTGGAGCACTAAGACTGTGCCACTTTCACATAGTCACATCGCCGGATTGCCAGTGTATGCCAAGTAACTTCCATTCACCTTTCCTTTGAAGGGTTCTCCATTTAACTTGACCAGCTATAACATGCCTACATCGGTAATCTCCTTAATAATATACGACCCTAACTAGTGCATCCTTAACTTTCCAGGAATTTATCAAACTTACTGTCATACAACAAAACCATATCGTTTACCTCGAATGTGAGCAACTTGATGTGTTGTTCGTGCCATGCCTTATCACGCTGCTTTTGGACCTGCTAGTGAAATCCAGCAAAAAAATCTTTCATGTTCCAGCTCATCCAACTGTGCGAGCCTCTCTTCCAGGGCTCCGAGATCCATCATACCTGTGAGAATTGCTATTTGTAGACTAGGCACGATGTATTGCATAGGAATTACGGCTTCCACTCCATAGACAAGCCTAAAATGTGTTTGTCCCGTCATTTTCTTGCATGTCGTCCGATAAGCCCATAACACTACAAGTATGCGTAGGTCCCAATCACTTCACTGCGCATTGCATACCTTGGTCAGCGTGTCTTCAAGCACTTTGTTGAACACCTCTACTGTCCCGTTAGCTTGTGGGTGATAAGGTGTACTCTTTTGGTGATACACATGAAATTCCTCCATTGGCGTGCTGATCGTCTCGTTCAGGAAGTGTGTACTGCGATCTCTCATCAAGATCTTCAGACATCTGAATCGCGTCAGTACATGTTCAAATAGAAACTTCGCGATAGTCGCGCCCGTGTAATCCTTCACCAGCTGCGCTTTTGCCCAACGAGTCAAATACTTTGTCGCAGTGATAATGTACCTCGCGCCTGTCTTTCCTTGAGGTTTAATGCGTCCTACAAAATCTATTGCCCATTTTCTAAAGGTTGCAACGCCATTTGTGGATTCAAAGGCATTTCATCCCTCCGCAATGGCCTGCCTATTCTTTGACATACATCACATGCCTTGCAATATGCTTTTGAATCCTGATGAAAGGTTGGCCACCACAACCCTGCGCGTAGAATCTTTTGCACGGTTGCTCTTCCTACATAATGTCCTCACGTGGTGCCCCCATGAGCATCTCCAAGGATGCTACTTCGTTCAAATTCAGGTACATACCTTCGCAGTATTTCATCATTCCCCATCTTTTATAGATGCCCAACAATGACAGAGAAGTCTGCCGCGTGCACTACTAATTCCTTCTTTTGCTGGATAGAGTATCCTTTCGACGCAGTTCCAATTGTTAGAAAGTGTATTATATCTTCAAAATGTCCATCCACTACGCGCACAGCAAATTGCTGCGCGTCAGGTAATCCTTCCTCCAAACTAGTAGGTTCCTCCCCTGTCTCGATGCGCGACAGGTGATATGGTCTTGTGTTCAATCATCTAGGCTTCACAACAACTTCAAAATCATATTCTTAGAACAATAAAAATCCACCTGCAAATTTGCCCCCCCAACATAGGCTTATTGACTAGGTACTTTAACGCAGAGTACATGTGCATCTGCTTAGGTTGGGGCTTTTCATCGTAGGATTACATCCATGTGTGTGGATCATTCTGCCCATCATACTTATCTGTCAATTGTATCTTAGGCTTCCCAAATCGTACTTGCATCATTCTCCTACATTTGATCTAATCATCAAAGCTTCCTTTATGCGTACCCCACCATCTTGCGGGCATAGCGCGCAACACCCAGTCCAAGGCCTAGAAGCATTGCTTTTCCGGCATCTCCCTTTAAAATGCTTCCAAGAAGGTATCTACCTCATTTATACCATCATAAGTAGGCATATTTCTTTCTTTTGACAACACACAGCGCAACGACCGGGTCATCATTTTGCAATTTAGCGTAGTTACTTCGTGTAACCGATTCTGCCATCATTCTACTTCTTCTTCGAAGTCTGAAGTGCAGGAACTCTTGTGCTCCCATGTGATCTGTCCATCTGCGGTGGGATTCACCCAGTCTTGGTCTCGCGCTGTTATCTTATAGATGCAGTCCAAATCATCATCACTCTCATAGTCGCGGACTGGCTCCGTATAGCGCGATCCTTCATCAGGCTCCACGGGTATAATTACGCATAGTGATTTCTTCTCAAAGACCATCTTTCGCTTCTTCAGATTGATTACCCCATTCATTTCAGTAGCCCAGTCAATTCCTAGGAGTGTGGGTAGGGATTGTTGTCATCAATAATCTCTATTACTTCAAAATATTCTAGCGCGCTCACTCCTTCAATATCCACGGTTACTCCCTGCAATCGCCCCATGGGTATGATTTTCTACTGATTCGCCATTCTCAACTGAATCAGAGACCATTGCAGCACATGTCTCCCCATTCGTTCCCATGTCTATTTCGATAACACATTTGCATCTGAGCATAAATCCATAATGAATTGATCCATCTCGTATTCTTCGATCTGCGCGGTCAGTCTCATTTCACGACCCGTCCTTGTTTTATGTTTTCCGATCTTCCGGACTACGTGCGGTTCTCCTAACGCGGCCCCAGCACATCTGTTGATGAGTTCCTATAGCCCTTTCACCGCCTTACTATCACGCAATAACTTCATATAGGTTTCCAGGAAAGTTGTGAGCATAGAGGGGTCCATCTCTGCCTCAGGATTATATTTGCTTCCTGACGTGGAGGCCTTAGCGAATCTCTTCTTAGATTCCATGAAGGTTTCCCAAGCATGCTCCAAATCAAACTCAGCTTCTTTCGCTGGGGTTTTTCGAACCCAAGTATTATCTTCTTGTTGTTTTCCCTTGTCCTCTCCCGTCGTGATTCCACTTTGGAGCACAATGTTTACGTTCGGATCTTCCTCGCGTAGCTCAGACCTCATCATCTACAGGTTCTGAGTCAGGGGAGGTGGTAGCACTCCTTTGTCGTGTATCCTAGTTATCAACATAGGACAATCTTCTGTCTCATGATCAAACAATGTGCAATACTTGCACGACGAGCGCATTGGATTAGTGCAATCGCGGGCATAATGTCTTGGCCCTCCGCAAATGTAGCAAATCAATTGTCCGCGACCTCTACCAGGTCGTCCTCCACCTCAGCCTCTTCCGTGCCCATGAAATACTGTCCACGCCATCCATGCATTTTGGTTAAGGGGGCCGCATTTCGGCCTGAACTCTGTAGGCAGGCATTCTATCCATCATCAATTCATAGCTCCTACAAGTACGCTTTTCATGTCCCACCGACCTATAAAAGTTGCAGAACAACTGTTGCGGAGTTTGCATATACTTCTGTAAAAAGTGGCAGTTATCTGTGGCATGCTTTTCAACTACTTGAAAGATAGCACAACACAAAGTAGGCGTCACGCTAGGTCCTGCTTGAGCTTCCAGCCTTAAAGGCATTGGTCCTCCTCTTGCAAGGTAATTTTTGAAGACCAAGCAGTGGTCTTTGTCATGACTCTGACTCTTGCATTTCACGCATCGTACTTCTTCGGCACTTTTGGTCGAACTGTCCTATCCTGCTTCAAGCTTTGCATCACAAGGGACAGATTCTTCAGTTGCACGTGGATCTGCTGAACTCCTAGGTTAGGATCTTGCATCGGGGTCTCATGTAGTCTCATGGAAATCTCTAGGGCCTCTGCCTGAGTTGTTATCTTTTGCTACAATAGCGCACTTCTTAAATGTGGTAGTAGCGAAGCCACAAACCACTCGCGATGTTTTCCATTTGTCAAATTCATGTTGGCTTCGCGGATCGTACATTTCAGCCTTTGATCTAGTTCCCAAGGCATCTCGCCTGGTAGCATCGTGATCTCTTTGAATCCAATAATCAATTGCATTGTAGATTTAGGCCTGCTAAATTCCCTATTCAGTACTACTTTGATGTCTGCTACTCTCGCATTCGTGTTATCATTGGAGTACTTAATATACTAGGTCATCGCGCGATCCTGCAAGGCGCTAACCAATGTTGCTTTCTTTATATGGTCATTTGTGACACCTTGAGCTTCCCATACAACCTCACTTTGAACAAGAATTGGTATAGATCCTCATTTCCCAAGCCTTTGAACAAAGGCAACTTCACTGTGTTCGCCATATTGAATCGCGCTGGTGGTGGATATGGTACGGGTGAAGTTGGAGGTGATGGAGGTGAAGTTGGCGGTGGTGTGGGCGGAGGTGGTATTCGCAGAATTCCTTGTCTTATCAGATGAATAGAACTTCGCAGAGAGACCTTCACGATCCCTTCCTCATCCCCTCACGGAGGTGAAATAAAGGGGCTATGCTCTGGACCCTTATTTCCTTCGTTTCTGTAAATTCTTCCACTTGCGTAGACTCGAACATCAAGGTAACTGCATAAACTGATTTTCGCACAACAACATCTTAATCGAAGTATTCAAATAATTTACGTACTTACCTCGCGATCCTTTGATGAAGCATCGCTCTGCCTTGCTATAGCTGACTGAGGTGTCAACCGCGAACTCAATAACAAATCCTCCAATAAACAATTGAGCCAATGATCAATGGCACCCGCAGTCTTATCCTCCGATGCTTCCAACCTTCGCACTAGCTCCGGGGTCCACACAATAGGACCGTCAAGTTTACACCTTCCTTGGCTATCTGCTAGCTTCATGATCCACTCGTATAGCTCAGTAGGGAAGGACGCAAAAAAGATTTCGTGGATATCCATGTATAGGTAACTATCCAACCACTATTCTTTTGACAGTCGCGGGTTTCTGTTTTCTTGTGCCGTGAACTCGTGAATCCTTCTGTCCAACCAGCCTTCGATTTCTTTCGTAGTTGGATTCCAATGATACGACATCACACGTCTCTCATGAAGATTCTGGTCCTGACAACGGAACCATTTGTTGGTTTGTGGGGGCCTAACCCAGGTTCAACGTTAGTTAGCCAAACAAATCCCTACACTACTGGCCCTTTCGGCATCAACCCGCGGAGCGGGGACTGAAGTCTCACTCGAAGCAGTATGGGGGGATGCTGGAACAAAGTTTCCGCACCATTGAGATGGTTGTGATGTCGGTTTATTCCAACTATACCTGCCTTCGCGCAGGTTGCTTCGCTCTTTGTTCCACCCTTCAGTACCTTCGCGAAGTGTTACAATCGGCTTCTGCGCAGCCCTAACTAGGGGTTGAAGTCCTTTCGCGCTACAAGGGCAGCGAACTGTGATATTTCCCTAACTACGCTAAGTACCTTACTTATCTTATTAACAGATCTTAGTTAGCTTTGCGTAAACATATATTCTACTTGCATTCACTTAACCAATACAATTATACACATTCACACACCATATAAGCATTAGGAGTGAAATTCATACCCAATATATCAGATGTATAAACAGGAAATAAATACACATAAATGACAGAAAACTTCCCTTTTATTAATGTTTCCAGATGATTACAAACTCAACTCACCCTGTGCACTCAACTGTAGGGGTCCGCGCACTCAGCTGCGGACTACTAGGCCTTTGCGCACTCAGCTGCAGAGCCTCTACCTACGCTACGACCCAAAACTTAGACTTACACTTCAAAGCTATCTCACATACATCTTCATTGATTCTTCCTTCGATGCCTTTGACTACTTAGAGCTTCGCTCTATTTATACAATCCCATGGTCTGCGGACCATGGGTATATCTTTTACAACTGCCATTACATTATCAAAATAAGGGCAGACAACCCTCTGACTCTTTAACAACTACGCGCTCTGCGCCCACAAAATGCCGAGTCTTTACATTGGAATTACAAAATTGGACCAAAATATGGGCTCTTAGCCCCAACACTGCCCTTGGGGGATCCTGCGCCCCACAACAACAATGCGTATGCGCATTGGATTATTCTATGACCCGCGCACATACCTGGAATTTTTAAAAATTTTAGTTTTCTCTTCGTCGAGTCTAGAAATTTTGGTTTTTCTTGTTTAATTACACTTGTTTATACCTTCATTGAGTCTTTGTTGGTCACGCTGAGCGTTGTGAAAGGATTTTCTTGTAATTTTCTTATTTTCACAAATTAGAGTAAAGCTTCATCCGCTGTGTGGTCGATCTATCAAAAGAAAGATTAGTTGGTCTTGGTTTGTTGTCTTATTGTCTTTCTTATTTCGAACAAATTAGATCTTGTGTTTATTTTGCTCTTGTGTGAAAGATTGTTTTGTGAATGAAAAGCAATGGTTTACAAGAATGAGTATTGTTTTGTGAATGAAAAGCAATGGTTTACAAGAAAATATCTAATCTACCTCACCCAACAATTTTAAATGATCAAACATATTCAACTCCTACAGGATCTAACGTCGTTGATAGGTTATGTTAGCCAACAATCTAAGGGTAAAAAGAAAAAATCTAAAATCACTCAGACTTTGGCTATATAAGATTCACCCACTGAAAGCCTTTCTCTAGAAACTATTTCCAAAATTAATGTCGTAGAATCAGCTACTAACAAAAATCAACCGTCCGGGGGTAAAAATAAGGGTAAAGGTAAAACGAAAAAAATGCTTCTCCGAAAGAGAAACCCAGTAAAAGTTAACCTACTAACGAGAAAAGGAAACCTCGCTATCTTTTTCTTATTTGTAATGAAGACCATTATATGAAGGAATGCCCGCACCAGGTAGAGTTTAACAAATTCATAAAAGGTTCTCCAACTCTTGTTGTTTTAAAGGATCCTTTTCCTTCTCAAGACAACAAAATGGTTTCACATAACCCATCTTCTTCTTGCACATCGGCAAATATCATGATGATGTCTTCGCAACTAATTATGGTAGCAACAAGACCAAACAATTACAGATCTAACGACCTTGTAGTCAATAGGAATAAGACCAATTCATCTAGTCAACCTTCTAGTTCAATTCCTCTGCCTCCTTCTGAACCATTATAGATTGAGAAACCGAACCTTGACATGATTATTCGACCACCTCCTAAAGGTGTTCTTCGAAAATCAACTTTCAATCCACATGCTAGACATGCTCAGAACTATAACATTTTTGAAGGCCCGGCTATGTCTCCTTCAGCAATGTAAACTCTAGAAGTGATGCAAACATGTCCAACACAAAGAAATTTATTATTGTCAGCTATTGGAGCAATTGATCCTCAAGATTATAATCTTATTATATTTTATCTTAAAAGTCATATACCTAGACTGCCACATCAACTCGCATTCTAGATACTAGTGTTTGTCAAAACCAAACGAGTGTTTGACACAGTTATTGATGAAGGATATTCTATGTGTATCATGTTTATTACCTGTTGGAAGCTTTAGGTTCTCCAACTATCAATCAGTCACCTACTACTCTGAAAACCTTTGATGGAAGAGGTTTTCTTCCTTATGGAATCCTAAATGATCTACCTATATAGTTAGAAGGTAAGACGGTCGTGATCGAAGTTGTTGATGCCCAGCTATGTTCTACCTCTTGCTTGGTTGAAGTTGGACCTATGCTATGTCTGTAGTGGTCTCATCGCTTTTTCACATGATACTTTTTCCCCATCAAGGGAGAATTGTAAAAGTAGACCAGTTGTCTTACTACACTTCTGACCCTAACTCTACCTGTAGCATACCTTTCGTCAGAAAAATGATTACTCCTTATGAGGATATTGGTGTTGGTTTTCTCAAGGACTCATAACTGATAGGAACTTTTTAAATACCTCCATCGAATTTTCCTTTTAATGTTGCCCAAGGTAACATGATCACATCAAGCACTGTGGAATATTCTCATATGTGGATAATGCCTTTAGAATCTGAATTGACCTCCTATGGAAACAAGATGCCTTTGAGCCCACTTGAATGAGCTTATCAAGCAGTTCAATCATTTTCCAACCCACCATCTTCTGAGAGTGATTGAGTGAATGCGAACAATGACGATTATTCTCCTTCACCTTGGTTGGAACCAATTTCACTTCCTGATACTTTTGACAATACATTTCCAACTGATGAAAGTATTATGAAAATCATGACTTTGGATGAAATGCCATGGGATGATTATCATCATCGTTCATCTCTTCTACCTAACCTTGTCAAAATCGAGAATGATTTTTCGACTATATTTTTGACTAGGATCGTAGATAGTCCAGAATGGCCCATGTTAGTTCTTCAGGCTGAATATGAAAAGAAGTTGGGAAACATATCTACAAAAATTTCCATTGATATCTTGGTCAAAACAATAATTATCGAGAACATTCACATAGGTGATTCGTGCTCACTTGAAGAAATTCAAATGTACAAAGCCCTATTTCAAGAATTCTGTGACATTTTTGCTTGATCCTATGAGGAAATGCTACAAATTGGCCCGAGTAATTTTTTTTTTTCACGAGATTAAGACTTACCCAGATGCAAAACCTATAAGATAAATATTACGTCTAATGCATCCACGAAAGGTTGTTGCTATTAATGTCAAGGTTGAAAAATTGCTTAAAGAAGGTTTTATCTACCCGGTTCCATTGACTGAATGGTTTTCCAATATTGTACCTGCTAACAAAAAGTATGGAACCATCAAAGTATGCGTAGATTATAGGGATATTAGCAAGGCTTGTCCCAAAGACAACTATCCTACTCCATATATTGATCAAATCATTGACGATTGTGCTGACAACGAAATATTTTTATTCATGGATGGATTTTCTGGTTACAACCAAATCAACATACTCCCAACTAAGCAGCATAAAACCGCATTCATTTGTCCATGGGGTACTTTTTCTTATTGAAAACTCCCATTCCGATTAAAGAATGCTAGTGCAAATTTCCAACTGGCTATGTCTTACGCATTTCACGAAATCAAGCATATTGTATAACCTTATTTGGATGACTTACTAGCTCATTCACTAACACGAGAAGACCATACAACGCATTTGAGAGCTATATTTATCAGGTTTCGTCACTACAATATATGCTTGAACCCTCACAAATGTGTTTTTTGTGTGCAATCTGGTCAATTACTAGGATTTGTCGTATCTAAGGAAGGCATTCGTGTCAATCCGCTCAAGGTAGAATGCTATTCCGAATTTGCCTCCTCCTTCCAACCTCTGCTAACTCCAAAGTTTGCAAGGGAAAGCAAAATTTCTATGTCGATTCATCTAAAATTACGCTGAGTTAAATAAAGGTTTTACTCCACTGTTGAAAAAGGGCATCTCATTTACTTGGGATGAAGTTGCTCAAAAATATTTTGGTGCACTCAAACACGCGTTGACCCATACACTGTTGTTGCATCCTCTCGATTATCATCGAGATTACTTTTTGTATTTAGCTATATCTAATGTCACCATTGGCATGGTTTTAGTTTAGGAAGATGAATTGAACGATGATCATGCGATATATTATTTGAGAAGAAATCTTACGAAAATTGAAGTCAAATATGCACATGTGGAGAAATTGGCCTTGGCAGCCATTCAAGTTGTCCAACGATTTCATCACTAGATTCTATTGCACAAAATAATAGTGATTTATGATTGAAAACCTATGGTTTAAATTATTATGATATGGCTGTTAGGGGACAAATATTATAAATGGATAGTTATCCCGCAAGAATTTGATTTGGAATTCATAAAATCTAACTCTAAGAAATCATTAGTATTTGTTGAATTATCATGTGACTTTCCCTATACTGAGACGAAAACTGTGGCAGAGGATTCTCTTCCAGACGAATCCCTCTTTCTTATCATTACTTTAGACCCTTGGTATGGAGATAACATCATCTATCTTCAAACCTAGACTTTTCGTCTAGAATTGAGTTGAACCGATCGTTGTTGTATTTGGTACAAATCCCAACAATACGCTATTAGTGATACACTTTATCATCGTGGTTCTAGTTCCATCTTCAGACGATGTTTGACCCACAAGGAAGCCAAAAAGGCATTGAATGACTTCCATTCTGGATCATGTGGCGGTCATATGTCAGGGTTTCCCACTACCCAGAAGATCCTGTGCGTTGGGTATTTCTGGCCTTCGATGTTCAAAGATTAAATAATTGTGGTCTAGAAATGCCACAATTTCCAAATCTACGATCTCAAAATATGTGCACCCCCAGCTCCTCTTCACCTAATCATTGTTGTTGATCCTTTTGCTAAATGGGACATCGATTTCCTTACATGTAATCCTCACTCGACTCGGGGGCATGGGTACATTATCCTAGCAGAAGAGTATTTTATGAAATGTGCCGAGGTGATGCTTGCATATAAGGATGATGGTGAAATAACAACCATTTTCATTGTCAATCATGTGATTGCTAGGTTGGGGTTCCAAAAGCCATCTTCACGAACCATGACATCCATTTTCCAAACTTTATGATGACCGAACTTACTGCGAATCTAGGCTTGCATCATGACAATGCTACTCCATATTACCCTTAGGTAAATGGCTAAGTAGAAGTTGTTAGCAAGGTCTTGACCACCATGATTAAATGGATTGTTGGAATTCATAAACAAAATTGGCATCTAATTCTTTTTCCAACCTTGTGGGTGTATCGTACCTCAGTAAAAACTTCGACTGGTTTTACTCCCTTCCAACTAGTTTACGTTTTACCTATTGAATGTGAAATACTGTCTTTGAAACTGGAAATTGAATTAATACCAACCACTTATGCAGAGGAGGAACGTTTTCTATACTTAGCAGAACTAGACGAGACTCGCTGTGATGTTGCATTAGCTAGTGAGACTCAAAAGAAACGAGTTAAGGCACAATATGATCAAAATGTAAAACCTCTTTCATATTCAGAAGGGGATCTAGTCTTGGGCTATGATCAAGAACACGATAAATTAGGTGTTGCTAAATTTGAGCCCATGAGGCATGGCCCTTATATTGTAAAATTTGTACTAGAAAAAGGGCCTTATGAGCTAGTTGATTATGATGACATTTCTTTAGGAAAGCCCAAAAATGGTCTTTACTTGGAGAAATATTATGCTTGAATCACTCAATGAATAATTTGTATATTGTTGTATCATAATTTTTGTGTGGCAATTTTTAACAGATTTTTACGGTTTTTTTGCTACTTCTCCTGCTTATCTTGTGTTACACTTGATTTGCAAATGTCGACGCTCCCTCAAACTTACATTGGCTTTGCTGATAGCACTAGTGGTAGTACTCAAAATTTTTCTTCCGAAATCTAGATCATTTATTCACCCATAAATGAGTTAGTTTCTATTCATGGGATATGCCTTGGTAAAACAATGAATAACATTGCAGAGTATAGTGCAATGATTGAACTATTATCTGACACCATTTCATTTAGTATTCATCGATTGATTTTTAGTTTAGACTCTGAACTCATGGTATTACATTTAAATGGTGTCTATTCAGTAAGAAGTGTTGCAACGTTAAGAATGTTCTTACAGGTTCATCTGTTGGAGAGAGAGTTTGATTGCATCGAATATCAACACATTCCGAGACGTTTAAACACATTAACTGATGTATTGGCTAATTATGTGTTAAATTGGCATTTGTAAAACATTTGTAAGAAAGCAAAAATGACATTCATCCATATATTATACAAGATAGACTGAAATAGAAGTAATATTTTTCATTAGTCAAATGTCTGTAAAAAGTGTTGTTTTTACAAAAATGTCATCTAAAGACATGAGGCCCTGTGGCCTTGATTATCTGAACATGTTGGTACATCATCAAAAATCTAAATCTAACCCTGATACTAGCAAATATGCATGATGATCATAGTAGAAAACAATAGCGTGAGCTACTCATCGTAGCAAGTGAATAATAGGTCCAAGAACCCCCATGGTGTGCCTCTAATAGCAGAGAGGCAGGTCATCAATCCCATCATCTGGGATGTCTAGGGTCGATCTCTCTAGTTTGTTCTCCAACTTAGTCAATGCCTCTGTTCCGTCAAGGTTTTATACTGCGGGGGCTACTGGTTGCTCACCACGCCTGTCAAATTTGCATAGTCCTGCTGGTCTCATCGGGCCCACATCTGCATGATCATTTCAAACAATTAGTTTTGGATGTGAAAAAACAAAACAAATATTCAAAAACAACCAAAGTGTGAAGTTTTTACCTAGGTCACCCCACTGCACGTCAGCTGGTAGAGGCATATCTGGCTCACCTGTGTAATCCATGCATGCAAATGGAAAGTCCTCAATCGTGATGATTTGACATTCCAACCATCCAAAGAAATCAGGAGTATATTGAATCGTTGGGCCTTCACCACTTCCGTGGCATGCCATCAATGTGACCCACTTCAGCATCCTAGGATCTCGTGGTCCTCCTCCATCTATGGCTACCTGTGGAGCAAGAAGGGGGATCCTCTCTGGAGAAAACGATATAATAAAGGAACCATACCCAAAATTCTTGAGTTTTCCAGTTTTCACTCTAGTTAGTTACCCTTTCAGGTTAGCAACTACCCCTTTACACCAGTTGAATATTGTAGGTTGCAAGCACCCTACAGAGATCTAAATCTGAGCCTTGGTAAGTTACATGTGAAGAGATTCACTTCCACATAATCGTGCAACGGTGAAGCCAATAAATCTCAAATTAATCCTCTCAATGGTTTTGATATCAATTCTCCCATCTTTGAGAGAGCTCCTCGAAAGAAATGTTCCACTAGATAGGTGGAAGTTGTTTAGTCACCTCATCTATGTCCATAGAGATAAATTTCCACTTCATGGGGTGGGAGCCCAGACAAGAAATAAATGTCATCGACATCAATAATGAGTCTATGGTCTCCGATCACACAACACTCTTCTTGTGCATTTCACTTTCTCACCATCCATTCTAGCAAGTCTAGTTGGGCCTTCATGCTTGGAATTGTGAAAAATTTATACAGGCCATAGTTTCTTAGTGCTTGTATTGTCTTTGGATGGTTCAAAGCAGCTATATCCCATTCTTCATATTCACTCTCTCTCCACTCCATTTTTGTAGCTTAAAACCCTGCAAATAAACATAGAGGATCATTAGAAGACGTTGTGGTAAATTTTTGCAAAAAAAATGGAGTTTTAAATTAATTTTTCAAATCCCTTGGCACCATGCATGGCCGCTTGTGAATGCCAATGCGGATTTGTGTAGTTCTTGCCCTAGAAACTGTAAAAATCTCGATTTTTTGTGTTAAAAATTTAGTTGGTGTGTGCAGGCCTGATGAAGATGAACTGTGCACACCAAGGGAAATTTTTTATTTGATAAAACCCCCAAAAAAACCAAAATACACTATCAAATACAAAACAAAAACAATGAAAAAGAAGATATCAGAAAGATGGTTCACCGGAGAAGACGAATCGTGATTTGGTCCAACGGTTTGCCATGAATCTACCTCTAAAGTTCTTGGTGAAAAATGCACTCTATCACTATCAAATGGTAAAAAGTTTATACTTTTTTATTTTTTTATTTTTATAAGTTTTTAAGGCCATTAAAATATTTTTTTTTTTCCTATTAGCCTCTCAAATCCAAATTTTTAATGTTTTTACTATATTTTTTAGCAGTGACGATAATTATTGAGATTAAGTGTGTAGATCGCAGGATATTTACAAAAATGAATCATTTTGGCATTGAGTATATTTTTATCACTTTTTTGAACTCGTTAAAATCTTATGAAAAAGCGAAACAAGGAGTTATCTTTACACCATTTTCAGATTCCCTAAACATGAAAAGATCGCCAAGTACTTGACTATTAGAACTCGTAAAAGTAAATGAACAGTCATATATTCATTATAAGTTTACCCCTTTTATGAACTGAACTAGACTATTTATGAAAAAGGTATACATTGACTAATCATGGTCAATAAAGTTCTCTCTTGCATTATTTTACCCTTTTTTCGGGCTTGAGGAACTAAATTTATGAAAAAGGACATTGTGGAGTTTACTTATGTTTTTCTCCTCACTCCCTGAAACTGAAAAACACCAAGCTGTACTTTATCCGAACTCGTTAAAATTTACATTGAAAGAATTGAATGATTTTTATTTTTGTGTCTTTTCAAACTCTTTAAACATGAAAACAACATCGAGGTACCCCTTCACTGGACTCGTAAAACTTAAACAATGTAGGACTTGTCAATCATGACGAGGCCGAACCACTCCTTCCTAGGGTTTGTTAAAAATACTTTGAAGGACTCATCTGAAGGATGAGCTTACAGGAAAAGTATATGTTATCCTCCTCAAGCTTACAAAAAATAAAGAGGTAGTTGCCAGTAACGGTGCAGGAAAATTTGGAAAGAACCTTTGTTTTTGTATTATAAAAGGCAATATGTCGCTCTTGAAGATGACACTCCGTCACTTTTGTGTCCGCGTTGGGAAATCCATTTGCCTCTTAGTTTACCATCACTCATTGAAAGTTTTCAGTTGGTTTGGGTATTATTTTTTAGTCAAATGCTGCCAAGTCAAAATGTCGTGTCACCAATATGTTCAAGAAAAGTCTAGCCTCAGTCAAATTACTTTGCCATGCATAGCCTTCAATCACGTGGACCATCCCTATGTCAATCTTGGATTACTCCAAACTGTTGTTCTTCAAAACTTGGCATGAGTTCCGTGGCGTAGGCCCTCCTATGACGGGTCGATTCCTATCGAATTCAACTCATTATCTAGGAACTTGATCTAGAAACCTTTAGTACCTTGGAGCTTGCATGCCTTAATGGCAGGTTTCTCGCCTTCGACGATAGGTTCTCATTATTGACCTTTGATCAAATGATTCTATGAGTGTTCGACATCAACACTTCTATTCACACTTCATATATTATACTGTAAGTACCTTGAGAACCATTGTCATCATTGGTGGTTTCTCTCTTCTTGTTAACGGTTCACATCATTGACCGATAATCAAGTGGTTTCTATCATGATCGACTATGAGACATTCACTCACATGGATATATTCGTACTATAGATCGAGAGATGGACATCAAGACCTTGGATCTAATTTCATCCATCGAGGTTGCGTGGAGTTATTCATGATTTTTAAACATAGATCCATTGATGGTTGCATCCATACTATGTTGTACATTGACATGGATCTTCAGATGTATTTTCGTACTGGTTCTTTGAGACATTTATGCTCTAAGTATGGGAATTCCTACCTCAACGATGGTTTTATATTGCATTGTAACATTCAATTGATTATTTTAGGTCTCCAAATGTAGTCTCTAACCCGAACCTTGGCATGATAAAGCACTATAGTCATCAAACATATTTTCTGACTTTGCACTTTAGGGGGCAATCTATTACACGTCATTTTGTCGCATTAGGAAAATGACTATCAGTTTGGATCTTTCGCTATCCATAAAAGTGTTCCAGATCATCCTCATGCAAGGCTAAAACCCAAACTATCTCAAAGAGAATGAAATTCCTGGATCCCACAGGTCAAAAACCTATTTTTGGCTTCTTGCACAGTTCCCTAGTCCATTTCTACGCATACACAGAAGAGACCATTAGAAGTTGTGAAAAAGTGCGCTCTGTCTGATAGTATGGCCTGCACACATGACTTAACGCAAGTAAAAAATAAAAAGTAAAGTCTAAAAGCTTTGTTAGTCGAATCTTTCCCAACTAACAACTTCGAATGGATGCCTACTCAAGCCTCATCCCTCCCATCATGGAGATACTTCCCTCTCTTTGTGGAATCCATATCCCACCATTTGTGGATCCCAAACCTCCTCCTCTTGGCCTATAAATCAAACACAATCTAGAGGATTGGAGAGGACTATTGAAGGTAGGCTTATGTTGCAAATATAAGTCTAGGAGGCTTTTCATCCAACGAGAGGGTTGGAGATTATGAGAAGAGGCTTGTAACATCAAGGCTTTGAGGTTGTAAATTTGTTCTCCATTTTATTTAATAAAAATCAACTTTTCTTTACTAATTATGTCTTTTCTGATATCATTTGTGGGATTCCTTGATCACTCACACAGGTTATGATTGTATTGATTCAATTTATGACATATGTTGAGTTAAATAGTTCATTTATCTTTCATACTATATACTAGATGTTTTGATCCTTTGTGTGTTTCTGTCTATGCAAATATCCTTCAAGACATAATGGAGAAGTTGTGGAAAGCACTGGAATGGTCTCTAAAGCATAAAAAGGAAGTTAACTATCAAAGGCAATGAAAGGGACTTCAATTGGAATGTTGATAAAATGGTAAGTTATCTCTCTCATATTGTTTGTTTCAATCAATTGTAAGCTAAGGAAAGGTAGTAGTTCTTTCTTGTTTGTTACTAGATTTTGTTTAAGATTTAGGGATATCTATATTTTCCGCAACAGAGATGAGTTGCCTAAAAAATTAGCCATCATAAGCTCCATTAGTCCAGCAGTAAGGGAAGCCAAACGGGTAGCCATTGGGACCGCCGGTAGGAAAGTCATAGGGATTTAATACAATTACCAGTACCAGAATATCCTCAGGTGCAGGAGACCCCGTGAGTTCACAGCAGAGGCAGGATGAGGAGTTTCTTGAACATACCACCACTAGTGTTTGAACCAATAAAGAAGTTCATCAAACATTGAGAGATACAGAGGAGTTCATTGGAGCTCCTAGGACGAAAAAGAGAGAAGGTAGACAACTAGACGATCATTAGTGGCACAGGTTGAAGAATCTTCCAGCTATCAGAAGGCAACAAAACATCAGGTGTGGATAGATGCCATGGTATAAGAGTATCATTCTATCATGACTAATGATGTTGGGAGGTAATGTTAAGGCTTGAGGATTAGTCAGTTGTGGGATCTCAGTGGATCTATAAGATCAAGTATGTTGTAGATGGCAATGTGGAAAAGTACAAGGCTAGGTTTGTGGTAAAAGGGTATGTGTAAAAGGAAGGAATAAATTATGAGAAGAGCTTTTCCCTAGTTGCCAAATATACTTCTATCTGGTCAGTTATATCCCTAGTAGTGCAAATGGGATGAAAAATTCACCAGATGGATGTTAAGACAACATTCTTAAACGAGGCGATAGAGGAGGAGGTGTACATATAATATCTAGAGTGTTTCGAGACACAGGAGAGGCACACACACGTGTGCAGACTGAAGAAAGCTCTATATTGTCTCAAGCAGGTTCCCAGGGCATGGTATGGTCGGATTGACAACTACTTGCAACAGATGGGATTCGTTAAGAGTGACACAGATCCTAACCTTTACTACTTGATGGTAGAGGATGAGCCACTCATCCTAGTGTTGTATGTGGATGAACTCATCTTGACAGGGTCATCAGAGCTCATAGAGGACTACAAGAGGAACTTGGCATCAAAGTTTTTCATGAAGGATTTGGGGTTGATGCACTATTTCCTAGGCTTGGAAGTGTGGCAGAAGGACGGGGATATCTTCCTTGGTTAAGGGAGATATGCTACAAATATTATGAAGAGATTTAGGATGCAGGATTGCCGACCCATGTCTACATCCATGATCACCAACTAGAAGAAGGTAGGCACATAAAAGGACAAGGATGTGGACCCCACCTTATATAGATAGATGATTGGTTCTCTCATGTATCTGACCAACATTAGGTTAGATATCTGCTTCACGGTCAACACTCTCAGTTAGCTTATGGTGCAATTGAAGGGAGTGCATTTGACAATAGCAAGGCACATTCTAAGGTATTTGCATGACACATAGATTATGGGTTGAAATATACTTGAGGGGATGGTGTCAGACTATGTGGATTCACAGATGTATATTGGGAAGGCATTTCAGTGGACTGGAAAAGTACCTGTGGGTACTTCTTTAGCATTGGATTAGGGATGGTTTCTTGGTGCAGCAGGAAGCAAAAGTTAGTAGTAATGAGCTATACAGAGGTAGAGTATATGGCTTAAGAATTCGTTGGTGATCTTGTTCAGGTAGAGGGTGGAGGTTATCAATGTCTACTGTGATAATCAGAGTTGAATCAAGCTCTCTGAAAATCCAGTGTTTCATGAAGGTTGAAACACATAGATATTCAGTGTCACTTCATCAGAGATTGTGTACATCATGAAGCAGCCCAACTATATTATGTTTCCACAAAAGAGCAAGTTGAAAATATACTCATAAAAGTTTTAGGAAGAGCCAAGATTGTCTATTTTAGAGAGATAATGGGTATAGTAGAGAATCTATTTTAGTAATAGGGACAAAGTGTTTTGGATGCTTCTCAGTTGCAACAATAGCAACAACAGTGACAGGGATTGTTAATTGGGTTGCAGTGGAGATGCAAAGTTGGCAACAATACAGGTTGTACAATGCAGTGTCAACAACAACACAAATGAAACATGGTTAAGCTACAATCAATAGTAGATGAATTAGAGTTAGTGTAGTGTTTGGTGGACATTGGCATGTAGCTATAGTTGTCAAACATCAACAATGTGTATGCTTGCAAAGACATGTTGTTTGTGCAGATTGTGCAACAGTGAGAGAACACCTTCCTCTCTAAGAGGGAGTGTTAGTTTTTGCAGCATCAAATGGTGTTCTAGTCTCAAAACTTTGTGGAGAGGCTAAAACACGAGTTTTCCAAAACTCAAAAATTGTTTTTGGAAATTCCACATAGAGATAGCTAAATTAAAGTAATTGACCATCATTTATTTTTTTTCCTAAGTTTGACTTAGGAAAATTGGTTAATTAATAGTAATTAATTGAGAAAGGTGAGAATTCTCTAGAAAATCACACGAATCAACTTGGAGATGATCTCAACCATCGATTAAGTTTTAATTGTGGCTGTTGGAGTCCCAAATGGATATCATAAAAATAGGTCGATAAGAAGATGGAGAATACCTAGTGATCAAGGCAGTTTGATTTTCCAGTGTAGGTGATTCAACAGGAGAAATCGAGCCAGTGGTCGAGTAGCAAGTGGCAGAGGGTTAGTATAGCAGTGTTCTGGAGGAGTTTCTAGTTCTGGAGAGGTAGTGAGAGGACGCTGTATGTTTCTACAGAAGGATGTGCAGGGGTTGTGCAGAGCCTCATTTGAGTAGTTTGATTTGGTTGTGAAGAAGTTCGTTTAAGGTGCTAGAGGCCGGGAAAAATTCCAGAGGGCTTGGACAGAGAATTCCAATAGCAGAGATGTTGTAAGGCCCTCCTCCCACATTTACCCAAGTTAACCAATCCGCTGGGGTAAACATGTGATAGGAGGCTACTATTATGTGATTGAACTCCCCATGTACAATTAAGGAAGTGGAACTGACCAAACTAAACCACTCTGACCTTCCACACATGCTACAAAACCTCCATGAGCCAACCAACATTTCTAAGTGATCAACCCCTGAGACAACTTGACATTTCACTAACCTGGGCCCCCAGTCGATCCCATGACAAGGCAGGCATATGAGTGAGGCCTTCTAGTTTATCCCACAACAAGGACATGCTAGTAATTGTGGACTTTTAAAACTAGTTCTGAGCCAACGACCCCAGATTCCGTGTCACTTTTTCAGGGTCAGGACTCAGGCCACTGCCTAAAACTTCATGAAAATTCTAGAAATGATAAATAACATTGAAACAAAGGTACTAATGCAAATACTCAATCAATGAATTGATTGGACCCCTAATAGCCATGATAGGCATTTCGTCAAACATATCATAAATATACATTCTACATGTCATAACAACATATCTGAGCATATGGGTCTCATACTTATCTGAGAATCGTAAGGAAGCACTGATGTTTTATCACAATAGTTGCATTATCATCTATTAGGTCATATATTCATTTTTCATTCATTTTCAAATCAAAACATGATGAGAGCCATACATCAAGTCTGTCATAAAACATACTCATAACTAGCATATAACCAACATAAATAACAAGGATATAACAACCATAAAAAACCACATATGAACATGTATATTTACCCATCAAATACAAGAGGAATGAAGCTCTTATTAACATATGCAAAATGCAACAGAGTCTGAGACTTCCATGTACCACATGACCATATATTGATTGAACCAAATCTTTCTTTCAGTGAATCACCCCCGTGCCATATTCCAAGCATGAATGTGGGATCTCATGAAACAACTCAAGCAAAACCAAATCGAGGTTTCTAGAGGCCAAACCAGCTTAACCTTCAACTAGTGATTCCACCTCATAGTCGGACATCACTAACCATCACCAGATTGGTCTCTACCCAGGTTGTCCAGGGCTATAGAGCATTTGTTCCAACCAGGGCTTCCGGGACTAGTAACTCAATCGACAACTATTGTTGGGCTTCCAGAGCATTTGTCCAAACAAGGCTTCCAAGGCTTGTAATTCGACCCACTATTATAGGCCATTTTGTCACATCCGATAAGTGAGCCTCCTAATGGGATCAATCAAAATCCTATTCCCCCTTGTCACCATCTTGCACAAATCCCTATGTATGTACCTTTCATTTGCTAGAGTTTCAGGCCTAAACTGGATCATTTGAGCTAGTTTGACGACCAACGCTCCCTATAATCCTTCTAGGGTGCGTTCATTAGCAGGTTGCTCCATTATGACCTACGTTGGTCACCAACAGGTTGCTCCCCTTTGCACCTGCATTGGTTCTAGAAATCTGAGAGAATGATCGGGATTCTGGGAGCTTCCCCTTCTAGGAGTTTCCAAAAGTTGTTTAAACTACCTACCTTGGATTAAACATTCAAATCCTATCCTTCCCTACATTGGAGTTTTCACCACTTATCCTTTGATCTTATCCCTCCATTAAAGGTGGATCTCTTACCTTGGAATGGTAATTGGATAAGAACTCCCAACTTACCTTACTTCTCTATATATTCCCATCCTTCTATGTGGTTGGAGCTTGGCTTTTGGAGAGTGATTCTGCCCTTATGTTGTTGTAGTGAGTGGTCATCATCTCATGCATTTAGAGTGATTGGAGGTGCATATTGTGACAAGGAAAGGACAACTCAAAAACTTGGAGGAGCTCTTCTACAAGATCAACTGCTACTTATGGTTGTAATCTCAGTCCATTTATATTAATGCAAATAATTCATTGTTTTCCTATATGTGCTGTTGTTATTTCACTTATTTCAATACCATGTTGATATATTGAATGAATTACTTAGATTATACTGCATAGATCTCATAGTTTCTTGGCTTATGTTATCTGATTGTGCAAGTTCTAATTTTGGCATTCAGAACTTCCAAGCTAAAGGAGTGAAGTGCGCGAAGGATTCCAGGTAGGCTTCACTCTGTCATCTATTTATTTTAAGGAAAAGCATTGTGTTCCTTGTCTCTTTGTTGTTATAGGTTATCCACCGATCTAGGGGAGATACTTTTGTCCGCAATCATAAATCCCGTATAACACCCACCAAGGGCTTCCAGAGCATTTTTCCAACCAAGGTTTCCAGGACTAGTAACTCAATCCAAACTGTTATAGGGCTTCTAGAGAGTTTGTCTAACCAAGGCTTCCAAGAACTAGTAACTCAACCCACAAGCATAAGGAACATAAGAACCAACCAGAAAACAAAAGGAAAGACACCCACAATGCCATGGTTATCTACGAAATGGAAAGGCTAGGCGAATCCACTGTCAATCTAGGCATTCCCCCATACCAATGACATATCATAACCAAGAAACCACATGCATGTGCCATGCATGCCAAAACTAACAAGGAAATCACAATGCAACTAGGTGCCTACAAGAAAAGCCCGTTGTAGCTACTGATCCCGATGTCCTCTTGTGCTTTCATGCTCCTCATTTTCCTTCTTGCTCCAAAATCCCAAGTATTTCAGACTCCTCCAAGAGTGATCCAAGAAAACTTAAAGTGTCCAAGAGTATGAGAGAGAGTAGAAAGAGAGAGCTCCAAAACTGAACTGTGAAAACCATGTCAACTGATCCTCAAAAGCATGTTTTTTTCAATAAGGCCTCTATTTTGTTCAATTTTCCATTATTTTCCTTCATTTTCCTCCTCACATGCAACTTGTGACCTTTCACCTTCCTTTTCTCCTAATTTCCATTATTTTCATAAATAAAATGCCAATTAATGGCACTTTCCTTTACAAAGTGTTTGCCATTGCCTTTTCCAATTTCCATATCCATTAATTAATCATAAGTGATCCCCATCACTATGTTTTTTTTCCCAACATTCATCTTGGAATACGTGTCCCATTACCATGGTTATTATTTTTCCTTTATTAACTTTATTACACGGATTTTTTACCAAACCTGTTACAGAACCCTCCCCCTTGGGGGAACACTGTCCTCGGTGTTCAATGACACCTACGACCAACAAGACTACTGAAAATCAAAACATACTGCCCATGGATCTTTATAACTTAGCTCGTTGCAGTATTTACAATGATCACCTTGCTGAGAAGCAAACCAATATGAGAAACATAACAACATGGCAACCATCACAACATGACACCCTGATCCAGGTGGATGTTGGTGGCCACCCACCAACCCATTTGGACCCCCACAACTGTCTCTTTCAGTCTTTTCAGTTTCCTAAATTGTATCACAGTTTACTATTTTTAGCAGTTTTTCGGGTCCTGAACTTCCGGAGCCGTTTTGAGGCCCTAAACGACGTTTTTTTGGGATTCTGGGGCAACATGGGTCCATGGACCGATGTTGCCTCCCAAAGTGGTAGTACTCGGATAGATCTTTCTAACGAGCTATCGTGTGCGTCAAACAGAGATCGTATGCCAAAGTTACGACCCCGGGAAATTGATGTACCAATTTACCCAAACGGGGCCCACAATTTGGCGTTTCATCTTCTAGGGTTAGGTTTCGGGATGTGAAGGGTTTTCCATTGTTTCTCAACAATAAATAGGCCTTCGAGCCTCATTGTAAGACAGTTCGGAACAGTTCAGAGGCATGTAGTCGCACATCTCTTCTCAGAGATAAGCTACCATCGCCCTAGCTAGTTTCTCTCCATTTCTGTTTGTAAGCATATTTCAGTATTTTACAGTAATGAAATGAAGTATTATTTCCGCTGTATATCTGTTTTTATGGTTATCGCATCCCTGTATTTATGGTTATCTCTGTAATCTATTGCGTTCCTGTTTAAATCCGGATCAGTGGTATCAGAGCGGTCTGCTTTTTCTCTGTTTTTCTTTGCATGTCCCCAACGAGGTCGGGATATAAGGAGTTAGGGCTTGAACTGGTCGAACCTTTGCAAGACCAGCCTCGCAAATCCCGACGGCCTCCCATGGCGGATGAGAAGAAAGACGAGGGGGCAGGAGATCCTATCAAAATCTTGCTCGAAGAAGCGCTCGAGCGGCAAAGGAACGCGATGATGGATAGCTTTACGCAGATCCTTCAGCGGCTACCCAGAGGCGACGCATCGGCTTCCAACAGTGACTCTGGAAATGCCACACCCTTCAAGGTACAAGTTAATTTTGAAATCCCCATCTTCGAGGGTCAAATAGACGCAGATGCCGTAGATAAATGGTTAAATCTGCTAGATGGGTATTTTTCTGTTCATGAATTTTCAAGTCGGGAAAAGATTGTTTTCGCTCTTCTCAAAGCAGCCCCCCACGTCAAGGACTGGTGGGAAACCTACTGCGAGCAGAAGGATGAAAGTACAGGCTCACTATTTTCAGCCGCACCCACTTGGAATGACTTTCGGGATGCCATCAAGGAGCAGTATTACCCTGTCGGAACCTATGAGGACAAATACATCAAATGGACCACACTGCGGCAGGGACGAGACCAAGATGTGCCGGAGTTCACAAACATTTTTCATACCCTTCGCACACAGTTGGGTATCAAAGATTCTGAGCTACATCTGGTACTCAAATACCGTGGCTGCCTACACAGATACATCCAGGAAGAGATGGTGTTCTTGAACATCTCCTCACTCGGCACAGCATACCGATACGCTGTCAAAATCGAGCAAAAGTTCAAACAGAAGAAGCGAGACTTTGGATCTGCAAATCCGAAGCCCAAAGGACAAAGCCAAGGCGGGGTGACCCAAGACAACCCGCCGAAGCCGCAAGAAAAGAACAACACCACGAAGCCGAAGAAGGACACAGGAAAGTGGTGTGAGTTCCACAAGAGTCCCACTCATAACACAAGTGAGTGTCGGACCAAGCAGTCACTGGTGGCTGAGTTGAAGGCTTCCGAATCAGATGCATGTTCCGACCCTGAGCCAGAACTCGACAAGGGGAATGGCAAAGGGAAGCAGATCATTGATGCGGATCCCAGCGCCACTGTTGCCACTGCCAAGATCCAGAAAGATGAGCCCGAAAATCCAGAGGAAGGGGAGCGTCTTTTCCACTCACAGATGTGGGTGAAGGGTTCACCGCTGCGATTCATTGTCGACAGTGGTAGCCAAAAGAACCTCATTTCAGCAGAGGTCGTGAAGCGGTTAGGCTTACCGGCTACACCACACCCACAGCCGTACAGTATCGGGTGGCTTCATGAAGGACGAGATCTCAAAGTTCGCCTGCAGTGCCGCCTTCCCTACAGCATCAAACCCTTCACAGACGAGGTATTGTGTGATGTTACACCTCTGGATGTTTGTGATGTACTATTAGGCCAGCCATACTTATGGAGGCGACATGCTGTGTATGAGTCAAGGCCTCGTGCTGTCATTATTTCTTTGAATAACTCATTATACAGGATACCAGAGGTAGCCCCACCTACTGCCACATCCTTGATCACTACCAAGAAAGGCAGCAAGCTCATATCACAGACCAGGAAATTCATCTGCCTGGTTCACCCCCAAAATAAGGGGAAGATTGTTGCTACATCCATGACCCCTGCAAAGGGTTCCTACACGCAACAGCAGCAACAAAGGGATACGGTCATGACAGAACACAGGAACAACTTCTCCTCACGCACAGGGGTACCACACAAGCTTCAAGTGGGCGACAAAGTCTGGTTGCATATGCAGAGAGAACGCCTTACCAGAACCCATCAGAAACTCAGACCACTCCGACATGGTCCTTACACTGGTACCAAGGCTACGGGAAACAATGCTTTCAAGCACAGCGTTCCTCCATTCCTTCGCTTGCATCGAGTGTTCAATGTGGACCATCGTCGACCATGCTTCCCACCATCACTGGACACATCAGAGATTGCAGGACAAGTTCAGCAGATGGAGGAACTCAACGCAATGGGGACCATTGCTTCCTAAGGGGGGAGGAATGATCCAGGTGGATGTTGGTGGCCACCCACCAACCCATTTGGACCCCCACAACTGTCTCTTTCAGTCTTTTCAGTTTCCTAAATTGTATCACAGTTTACTATTTTTAGCAGTTTTTCGGGTCCTGAACTTCCGGAGCCGTTTTGAGGCCCTAAACGACGTTTTTTTGGGATTCTGGGGCAACATGGGTCCATGGACCGATGTTGCCTCCCAAAGTGGTAGTACTCGGATAGATCTTTCTAACGAGCTATCGTGCGCGTCAAACAGAGATCGTATGCCAAAGTTACGACCCCGGGAAATTGATGTACCAATTTACCCAAACGGGGCCCACAATTTGGCGTTTCATCTTCTAGGGTTAGGTTTCGGGATGTGAAGGGTTTTCCATTGTTTCTCAACAATAAATAGGCCTTCGAGCCTCATTGTAATACAGTTCGGAACAGTTCAGAGGCATGTAGCCGCACATCTCTTCTCAGAGATAAGCTACCATCGCCCTAGCTAGTTTCTCTCCATTTCTGTTTGTAAGCATATTTCAGTATTTTACAGTAATGAAATGAAGTATTATTTCCGCTGCATATCTGTTTTTATGGTTATCGCATCCCTGTATTTATGGTTATCTCTGTAATCTATTGCGTTCCTGTTTAAATCCGGATCACACCCATACTACTTATTGGATATTTATAACACAACTCATGGAAATATTTACATACATATACATATATACATATGCCAAACATCACATGAAAACATATGCCAAAAAAAATTGCTCAACTCACAAATAGAGAAGGATACATAGCCCACATTTGATCAACCATCTCCCATGTAGCTTCATTCGAAAGGCTAGGCAAATCCATTGTCAATCCAGGAATTCCCCCATACCAATGACATATCATAACCAAGAAACCACATGCATGCCAAAACTAGCAAGGAAATAACAATGCAACTAGGTACCTGCAAGGAAAGCCTGTTGTAGTTGTTGATCCCAATGTCTTCTTGTGATTTCTTGCTCTTCCTTTTCCTTCTTGCTCCAAAATCCCAAGTATGCCACACTCCTCCAAGAGTGATCCAAGAAAACTTAAAGTGTCCAAGAGTATGAGAGAGATTAGAAAGAGAGAGCTCCAAAACTGAACTGTCAAAACTATGTCAACTGATCCTCAAAAGCATTTTTTTTTCAATAAGGCCTCTATTTTGTTCAATTTTCCATTATTTTCCTTCATTTTCCTCCTCACATGCAACCTGTGACCTTTCACCTTCCTTTTCTCCTAATTTCCATTATTTTCATAAATAAAATGCCAATTAATGCCACTTTCCTTTCCAAAGTGTTTGCCATTGCCTTTTCCAATTTCCATATCCATTAATTAATCATAAGTGATCCTCATCACTATGTTTTTTCACAACATTCATCTTGGAATACGTTTCCCATTACCATGGTTATTATTTTTCCTTTATTAACTTTATTACATGGATTTTTTACTAGGCCTGTTATAGAACCCTCCCCCTTGGGGGAACATTGTCCTCGGTGTTTAGTGACACCTACGACCAACAAGACTGCTAAAAATCAAAACATACTGCCCATGGATCTTTATAACTTAGCTCGTTGCAGTATTTACAATGATCACCCTGCTGAGAAGCAAACTAACATGAGAAACATAACAACATGGCAACCATCACAACATGACACCCATACCGCTTATTGGATATTTATAACACAACTCATGGCAATATTTACATACATATACATATATACATATACTAAACATCACACGAAAACATATGCCAAAAAAAATTGCTCAACTCACGAATAGAGAATGATACATAACTCGCATTTGATCAACCATCTCCCATGTAGCTTCATTTGGCCCAAAGTGCTTCCACTGCACTTTAACCTTCTAGATTGCTCGGTTCTGGAGCATGAAAATCTTTCTCTAAAAAATTCACTTAGGTTCCAACTGAAATTCTCCTTTTGGTTCCACCCACAATACAAACCAATCAATCACGTGATCAACATCTTTAACATACTTCTTAAGAAATGACACATGGGAAACATCACGGACTTTCATTGTCGGAGGCAGTGCAAGTCGACAGGCTACTGTTCCAATCCTCTCAATAATCTTGAAAGGTCCACAATATCGGGGTGCCAGCTTGGCACATGATCCAATCCTCAAGGATTTCTTCTTGGGCTTGATATGCAAGTACACCTATTCCCAAACTTTAAATTCCTTAAACAACCTGTTTTGATCTGCATAATTTTTTTGTCTATCCTGTGCTGTCTTGAGATTCTTCTTGATCACCTACATTTCTTGTTCCATCTATACCAACATTTACAGTCCCAATTCTGTTGCTGATGCAACACATACATCCTCAACATATCCTCCAATATCCTGTTGACCCTCTCTGTCTATTTATCTAACCATGGATGATAAGTTGTGTTGAAGGCCAACTCTGTACCCAAACCTGCAAATAACTTTTTCTAGGACCTAGAAGTGAACTTGACATCCCTGTTTGACACAATATTCTTTGGTACACCATGCAATATCCCTACATCTCCGATGAAGATATGTGCTACATCATTAGTTGAATATGTAGACTTCACTAGAATGAAGTGCACTACCTTTGTTAACCTATCCACCATAACCATGATGGAGTCATGTTGTCTAGATGTCCTCGGTAAACCTGTAATGAAATCCATGGAAATGACGTCCCATTTCCACTATGGAATTAGAATCAACTGTAGTAGTCCACCTGGATGCTTACACTCTTCTTTTACTTGTTGACAGTTCAAGTATCTAGCCACAAACTCTACCACTTCCTTCTTCAAATTCGACTAATAATAAAAATTATTCATTGCTTTCAACGTTGTATGATATCCTGGGTGACTTGAATACATCTTAGCACGAAATTCCCTCAAGATAAGCTTCTTGACCTCATTGTCATCTGGCACATATATCTTGTCCCTAAATCTGACCAAGCCATTTGCTGTGAGATGATAGTCACATCTTGATCACCTATACCCTGCTGTAACCTGTGCATAATCTCCATATACATGTCATCATGTTGTCCTACCTTACAAGATATGATCTTGTAGATCTCTCCCATAATAACTCATAGTTGCTATATGATTTACCTGTATTCGCCTGCTAAGAGCATCTACAACCTTGTTCTCTTTATCTTTAATGTACATGATCTCAAAATCAAACTCACTGATCGTGGCCAACCATCTAGCTTGTCTGTAATTCAAATTCGGTTGGTCAAATAGATACCTCAATCCACTATGATCACTCATTAGTCCAAACCTCCTGCCAAGAAGGCAATGTCTCCACATCTTCAATGCATGGATGATCACTGCCAACTCAAGATCATGTGTCATATAATTCTGCTCATGCTCATTTAATTTTCGTGACTCATAGCATACTACTTGTCCTTCTTGCATAAGGACTTCACCAAGCCCTCTCTTGCAAGCATCTGTACATACCACAAAGTCTTTGTGCAGATCTGCAATATTTAAAACTGGATCATTTGTCAACAGTTGCTTCAACTGCTCAAAACTGGTTGCACATTCTTCTGTCCATTCAAATTTATTATCTTTCCTTTGCAACGATGTAATAAGATAAACAATATGTGAGAAGTTCCTGATGAACCTCCTGTAATAACCTACTAACCCCATGAATGATCTTACATCATCCACATTCCTAGGATCTTCCCACTCCATGATATCCCTTATATTCTATGGATCTACTGCTATGCCTTCCTTGGAAACCACATGTCGCAAGTAATGTACCTATGTTTGAGATAAACTGCATTTATTAAGCTTAACATACAACTGATTCTCTCTCATTAATCTCAAGACTGCTGCTAAGTGTTCAACATGTTCTTCCTCATTTTTAGAATATACCAATATATCATCAATGAATACAATAACAAACTTGTCTAGATAAGGACACAATAGATTATTCATCAAGCACATAAAAGTAGCTGGAGCATTAGTCAAATCAAATGGACCTACAAGAAATTCATAATTCCCCCATACCTGGTCCGAAAAACAATCTTGTAAATGTCCTCTTCTTTAATGTGTACTTGATGATATCCTGATCTTAGATCAATCTTCGAGAACACTGCTGCTCCCTTCAACTGATCAATCCTCGGCAACAGATACCTGTTCTTGATGGTCACTTTGTTGAACTGCCTATAATCAATGCATAGCCTTAGAGTACTATCCTTCTTCTTCACAAACAACATTGGTGCACCCAAAGGCGACACACTTGGCCTAATGTATCCCGTGTCAAGTGTTTCCTTCAATTGCAACTTCAACTCCACCAATTACAGTGTGCTCATCTTGTAAGGTGACTTTGATGCTGGTGCTGCCCCTGGTACTAACTCAATAGAAAATTCTACTTCCGTGTGAGGCAACAATTATGAAATCTTTTCCAGAAACACATCCTGAAACTAATGTAGAACCAAGTATCTACTCAAGACATCCACATCCTCAACTTCCTTAACTTTGTCACTGGAAATATGCACTGCGAATAACACATACCCTTTTCTACGACTAATCTTCACCTGCATAATTGTCACCATTTTAACTAATGTTGCCTTCTTATTACCCTACAAAAATCTTTGTTCCCCATTTTCATCCAAGCACTCAATGTCATTGTCATAATAATCCACCTTGGTTCTATGAAGATACAACAAGTCCATACCCAACAACATACTGTATGATCCCAATGACAACACATTCAAATGTGTTGATGTAGGCATACCATTCAACTCAAATGCACAAGCTCTTACCCAATGACAAACTCTCTTCTTTGCACCTATATCCAAGTGCACTAACCAAGATTTTTCATGCACTTCTTTATTCAAACCACACTTATCCACTAGGTTAGGATTAACATAACTATAATTTGATATAGGGTCAATAAAAATAGAAACAACTTGATCACAAATCTTACCATACATCTCGATGATAGATGCCTAGGGATCTGCCTGCCTATTATCGAGCACTACATAAATTCAAGGAATACTCTGTCCAACATCCCTGTTTGTGCCTCCTGAGCATTGTAGATCTGTGGTCTACCACCCTAATGTTGTGGACAATATCTTCGGCGATGCTCTCCTCCACAATTCCAACACTACAACGGCTTCCAACCATCACCCTTGTTCTTCTCCTCAGACTAAAATACCTGTCCTCTGTCAGATGCATTGAATTTCTTATGTGGGGTTTCATTCTCTTTGTTACTTGTATCTTGAGGTCTTGTTCGCTTCTTATCCCATTTTCCTTTATTCTTTGCATTACCTTTACCCTCTGTCTTAGTCTCATATCTGTGCTTTGATTGCTCAAAACAATGCTTTAGCTTCTGGATGGCCTCCTCCAATGATCTAGGCTCATCAAACTCAATCCTATCCTTGAATGCTACCGAAAACCCACTGATGAATCTCTGAATCTTGGCCTTCTCCTCCTTGAGGTAAGGCACATACCTCAATAACTCTAAGAATCTGCTAGTGTACTCCTCATTGGTCATAGATCCCATCTTCGACACATATAACTCTTTTCCTTGTCATCATAATATCTCTCCAATATATACTTATTCCTGAATAGTCTCTCGAACTCATTCCAAGTCAACTCCTCTTCATAAATACCTCTGACATTCTTTACATCTTCCCACTATATATCTGCTTTACCTTTAAGATTGAATGTAGCTATTATGGCCTTCATGTTTTCTGAGTAATCATGCAACCTGAAAAACTTATTCATCCCAAGAAACCATGCTTCTAAAACTTGTGACTTCTTCATTTCCCCATCAAATGTAGGTGGCTTTGCTTTCTTGAAGTCATTCGACAACTATCCCCTTGTCACTCCTCCTATAAGGATGATAACGAGGATGACCATGATACATGTATGAACTAGAACTAGAGTAAATCCCATGTCCACTGCCTCCTCTATCAGGTGTATCCAAGAGTCTACCATCTCTGACCGTCTCATCTCTATCCAACCCATGCCCACCATGTGACCTACTATCATATGCTCCATTAATCCTATCCTCCTGCCCGTGACTGACTCTAAGTGGTCCCTGTCTCTGCAAGTCTGACAAGCTCCAAAGAATCACCGCATCAACCTCTGCTTGTTTCTCTTGTGCCCTAGAAAGTCTCTCTTGTGATTGAATGATTCGATCATTATCTTCTTTTCAACTCACAACTCCTTATTTCTTCCTTCAAAATTCTCAGAGTGTTTTCTATGTTAGGAGAATATCCCTCACCATTTTCCCCATCTAATCTATAGGGAGAATCTCATGAGTTGTAGTCTACCATCTTGCTAGTAATATTTGATCTTCTCTTCCTGCAAGGTATATCATGTCAGCTAAACAAAATCATAAACAAACCAACGTACCTTAGTTTAGTTCAGGGGAGGATATCTCATCTGCAAGACCAACTAGATTAGTGCAATACATATATAAACATAATCATATCAACATTTAATCATCATCTCAACCATTATCCAGTCATCAATGCATGACCATACCAACCACATACCATGACCTCATGCATGACAACTACAACCATGTCAATGTATGCACAACAATATATAAGCACTAACATGCATGACCAATGAACAACTGACATACACTCATGACGACCACATCCAACAACACACCATCCACATGGTGTCACTACTGCAACCATGACCAACGTCATGCATACACAACAAGTTCATAGACCATAAGCTTAAATTACACATATATTCAACCGACATGAATGCATGACCAACGCACACTGCCCATCCAGTCCAAGGGGTGAACCATGCTCGGATACCACTTTGTAACACCCTCCTCCCACATTTACCCAAGTTAATTAGTCCGTTGGGGTAAACATGTGATGAGAGGCTACTATGATGTGATTCAACATCCCGTGTATAGTTAATGAAGTGGAACCAACCAAGAAAAACCACTCTGACCTTCCATACATGCTACATAACATCCAAGAGCCAACCAACCTTTCCAGGTGATCAACCCCTTAGACAACTTGACATTTCACTAACCTAGGCCCCCAACCGCTCCCATGAAAAGGCATGAATGCGACTTAGGCCTTCTAGTTTCTCCCAAAATAAGGGCATCCCAATGACTATGTAATTTTTCCAGCTAGTTCTGAGTCAACTACCCCATATTTTGTGCCACTTTTTAAGGTTAGGACTCAGGCCATAACCCAGAACTTCATGAAAATTTTAGAGATGATAAATAAAATCAAAACAAAGGTATTAATTCAAACACTTGATCAATGAATTTACTGGGCCCATACTAGCCATGACATGCATTTCATCAAACATGTCACAAATATACATTCTACAGGTCATAACACCAAATATGAGTATAGGGGTCTCATACTTATCCGAGAATCGTAAGGAAGCACTGGTGCCTTATCATAATAACTGCATTATCATCTATTAGGTCATATATTAATTGTTTATTCATTTTCAAATCAAAACATGATGATATCCATATATCAAGTTTGTCATAAAACATACTCATAACCAACATAAATAACAAGGATATAACAACCATAAAAACCACATATGAACAAGTATAATTACCCATCAAATACAAGAGGAAATAATCTATTATTAACATATGCAAAATGAAACCAAGTCTGGGACTTACACATACCACCTGACCATAGATTGGCTGAACCAAATCTTTCTTTCAACCAATCACCCTTGTGCCATATTCCAAGCATGAATGTGGGATCTCATGAAACAACTCAAGCAAAACCAAATCAGGGCTTCTAGAGGACAAACCACCTCAACCCTCAACCAATGATTCCACCTCATGGTCGTACATCACTGACCATCACCAAATTGGTCTCTACCCAAGCTTTCTAGGGCTCCAAAGTGTTTGTTCCAAACAAGGCTTCCAGGACTAGTAACTCAACCCACAACTGCTGATGGGCTTCCAAAGCGTTTCTCCAACCAGGGCTTCCAAGACTAGTAACCCAACCCACGAAGGGCTTCCAGTGCATTTTTCCAACCAAGGCTTCCAGGACTAGTAACTCAACCCAAGTTGTGTCAGGGTTTCCAGAGCATTTGTCCAACCAAGGCTTCCAAGAACTAGTAACTCAACCCACGACCATAAGGAACATGAAAACCAAACAGAAAACAAAAGGAAAGACACCCACAACACCATGGCTATCCTAGAAATGGAAAGACTAGGGAAATCCACATTCAATCCAGGAATTACTCCATGCCAATGACAAAACATAATCAAGAAACCACATGCATGTGCCATGCATGCCAAAACTAGCAAGGAAATCATACATGCAACTCGATCCCTACAAGCAAAGCCCACTATAGCTACTGATCCCGATGTACTCTTGCACTTTCCTGCTCTTCCTTTGCCTTCTTGATCCAATATCCCAAGTATGCCACACTCCTCCAAGTGTGCTCCAAGAAAATTCTAAGTGCAAGAGTATGAGAGAGAGAGTAGAAAGAGAAAACTACAAAACTGAATTGTCAAAACTTTGTCAATTGATCCTCATAAGCCTTGTTGTCTATGAGGCTTCTATTTTATTCAATTTTCCATTATTTTCCTCCGCACATGCAACTTGTGACATTTCACCTTCCTTTTCTCCTAATTTCCATTATTTTCATAAGTAAAATGCCAATTATTGCCACTTTTCCTTTCCAAAGCCATTGCCATTGCCTTTGCCAATTTCCATAGCCATTAATTAATCACAAGTGATCCCCATCACTATGTTTTTGCCCAACATTAAGCTTGGAATACGTGTCCCATGACCATGGTTATTATTTTTCCTTTATTAACTTTATTACATGGATTTCTGACCATGGTTGTTACAGACATGCAGGACGTCTGATTGAGAGAGAGTTCCAGGTTGAGCATACAAGGGACTGCACAGGGGTGGACACAGTTCATTCCGGGAGTCAATTTTTGAGGGCATATTGATTTGTGATTGCTTGAGGAGGAGAATAAATCCCCTCAAACGTTTTTACCATTATTTATCTCAGATAGAAACGCAAGTTTGCGTTATTTTATTGTACTCAGAATTTCTACTTCTACATAATAATAAAAACCCTCAATTGTTGCACTAGTTTTACCACATTGGGGTTTTCCATGGGCAATTGTCCAAAAATAACGATGTCATTTTATGTGTGTTCGATAGTATTTCTCAGTGCCTATTTTTGCTTTCGCGGTATTTTATTTGGTGAAGAAATTGCAGTGCAATATTTTCGTTATTTTGTTGTAAATAAAAGAAACTGGATAATTAATTTATCAGTAGAAGAAATATCTCTAGTTGTTACATTTCAAGGAATTTTCACAATGTTTATGCCATTAAGTGGATATAATGAGCTGAGGAATAATTTCTTAAATAAGAGCTTCATTAGTCCATAAAAGTGACATAAGGTACAACTTAGGGTTTTAGTCTTATTTTTTTTGGTATAAATTCTGATCTCTCACCTCTCTTTCTACAATCAATCTACTAACAATCAATGAAATATTTTTACTCATTTTAGTATTGTTTTCTAAATGCCATCCTCCTTTTAAAAATACAAGTGCAAAGTTCTCATAACCTTTTGTTCTTTTTCTTTTTTTGTATATTTCTCTTTATACTTGATAATATCGATATAGTGTATTAGTACATCCATTTTGATCCAAAGGAACCAAAATCAAATTTATTATACTAGAGCTTTGGGTCTTACTTCAACCCCTAAATAATCTTTTACCAACCTACACATTACATGATCCTTCCTTGTAATGTGGAATCCTTATAGTTAATACTCATACAATTCCTCTTCTAATTCTCCATTTGATATGTATTCCAACCAAATTGAATTGTCTTAGTTAAAACCCACTTTGTTGTAGGGAAAAATGTCTCCCCATTACCAATTATTCACCCTGTCCTATTGTGAAAAGCCCTTTGTACCAAATTTATTTCTATTCTTACCTAGTAAACCCTCTACTTTGTATTTTATCTTATATAAATATTTGTATCTAATGGGTTCATTATTTAGAGGCAACACAACAATCAACCAAGCATTGTGTTTTATCATTACATCATATCCATCTTTCATAACCTTCTCTCATTCATCCATTCCTTTGGCTTCATCATGTATCCTCTATTTAAATTAATTAGAATAACATATCTAAATCTATCATTAACACGCTTAACTAATCCTTGTATTTTATTGTCTACCATTAATTTCCATTTTGACGTTCATTAACATGCTTAACTACTCAGATTTTATTGTCTATCATTAATTTCCATTTTGCCATTCTTCTCTAGGTTGTGGAATCCCAATTACTTTTACATCATTCAATTATTATACTACAATTTGGCATACATTTTATTGTTACAATTGTTTAGATCAAATGCATTACCTACTCCTTATGGAGCAAGTCAAGTTTTTTCCTTTTCATGTACTTCATCTACATCAACTCCTAACATATGTCCACTGCCTTGTTATTTTTTATATTGTAAGTCTGTTGGTGTTTCGCCATTAACCCATCAATATCATCTATTTTTGGGTTTGAAATGGATGAAAACATTACTAGATTTTAAACAAGTGCTACATAGTAGCTTATTCCTATTGCTTAGTAAAAAAATAGTGAAACTGTGTGATCACTTTTGCTATATATATTAAAATAATTAGTTATTATTCTTTGTTGAGCCGAGAGGCTCATTCTACAACCCAGTATGAGGGGATGTGTAAGTTTGTCCGCGCGTTCCCCTTTAAATAAAAATAAAAGTTAAAAATTATGTTCTAAATAGAATAATGTCGGCTATAGTAAAAATAAAATAAAATAAAATTATAAAGTAATTAGAAGTAAAAAAAATGTGTAAATAAGATGTTTAAATTAAGTTTTTATGGTTAAAACATTTATTTGGTCCTACATATACTTTATTTAGCATTCAAAAATACAATTTAAACAATGAAAAATAACACATTGTATTTTACACTCTAAAGTAGTTTGCACATGAAGAAATTTGATCCCTCTCGGTTCATGTTAGATCCTTACTCCAAATGGATAAACATTGGTAACTGTACTTGCAAAATGTATATCTGGGTCAAGGATTGAAACAATAATTTGAATTGAAACTGTAAGTAGTCTCAAAAATTATAATTTAAAATATAAATTAATATCTGCACAATTTTTGAAAGAAATGTGATTGGTTAACCACTTGTTTGATGGATTCATTAATTGTTTGAAAATTTTGCATCTTAACTTAAAATGTTAAGAAACTAATACAATGTACTATCTATAAATAGTTACTTGTAGTATATAATTTGTTTTGGATGAGGAAATAATATTAAATGATCTTTGAAATGTTATATTTTTAAAGATAGTTTTGTTTCAAGTTTAGTCTAAAAATGAGATAGAATAATAAATTTAAATTGTTAAATTTGTATATTAAATATATTTTATTTTTAATAATAATAATAATAATATGTGAGTTAAACATATATATAATAAGATATTGGAAATAGAAATACCTATGAATACTTTTAAAAAAATAACTATATTTAAAAAGAATATATAAAAATAGACATTTAAAATGAGAAATTTATTTTTATTCAATTATATATAAAAATAATTAATCTATTTTGAATATTATTTTAAAAATAAATATGAAAAAACATTCACCTCGAATTTTAAAATTTAAATTTCTCCATTAAAAATGAATGTTCCACATTACATTATAATATCTGATTTCTTATTCATAAAATTTATTTGAATGTTTGAATAGTAAATAGATGGTCATCATACAATTAACCAATGAGAAATTTGGACACACTAATTTATGAAATTGGTATTGCATGTTGTAATGCCAACTTAAGGCAGTTCTGGTACGGCAGCGGCTAACCAGCCTGCCATAGGGCATTAAATGCCCAGGGAGATGCAGGCTGGATAGCCCGCATACACGCGAATTCCCATTTCTTATTTAGTGCCCAGTTTCGGAATTCGCGTGTATGCGGGCTATCCAGCCTGCATCTCCTCGGGCATTTAATGCCCTATGGCACGCTGGTTAGCCGCTACCGTTCTGGTACCCCTTTCTATTAATGAGCGACTTCAATTTTCAGAGATCGGTGACATTACCAAGTGACGTCTAATCACTCACGTAGCTTTCTATTTATATTTCCATGGACAATATTTGCTCCGTGTTGTTGTCAATTAGAGCGTACTTATTATGATGGACGTGGTGTACTCCCTCTGACAGTGTTTTGAAAAACTAAATTGGATTTCCTACAAGTTAAAAACTAATATTATATTAGCTTCCATAAGGCCGACACAATAGCTTTTTCCCAGTGAAATCCAACTAGGCATGTCTTCATTCTTCTCTACCATAAGAATATATTATCCTCCACACGTTTGTCACAATAGAGTATGGAATTATCTCACATAGGTTAAGTTTATATCCATCATCCATGGACACTGCAATTCCAATTGGGATTAATTCATTGATCTTCCATATAGAAGTTTGTATGTAAATATATTTTTCTCTACGCCAGTAGTTTGTCTCAGATCTTCTGGTTGTGATGGTGCCTCTAAGGAGAGAGAGAAAGAAGAAGAAAAGAGAGAAGCAGACAGAGACATAAGACATGTAGAAACTTCCATGGATGAGTTAGATTGTTGGTGTGAACTGTCTTAGAGTTTATTAACTATAGGTTCCGTAGTAGTCTTACATTTCTTTGTTCATGAAACATGGTGCAATTTTTATTTCTCCGTAGAATAGTGTTGGGCTTTGTACGTAATGATACCTCGTAAAAACTCAATAGAGGAATAATTGCACAAGACAAAATAAATGTTACTGTCTGTAGGCTTTTGTCATTTTGGATCGTTGAGAGTCATGGCCATCATTCACGGTAGCCACACTGTGATGGCATGTTGTAGGATTCAAACATTGTCTTAATAGGTATAGGGATAGAAATAAAGAAGGTGTGAAGAAATTGCAATAGACCGTAATAGCTACATAGAGTTGAAGTTCGACCTTGTTAAAAAGTGTACATACGAACATACAACAAAGTACATATAAAAAGATTAAACCACCTTGATGCGACCTATGTACTGTTGGTCAATGATGTGACCTATGTACAGTTGGATGAGCAATAACATGTTCACTCTGATATCCAATCAGATTGCAGAAAAATAAATTAAAAAATTGTCAAATAATACTAAATTTCGATGTGCAAAGTTAAACTATGAAAACTTTACAATTTTTTTTGGTCAAACCCAAATTAATATGGGTTTGACTAAAAACTCAATGCAATATCCTACTACTTGTGACAAGGATAATAAGATACGAACATTACCACCAAATAATTCATCTTCAAATTCTTTATTTTTTTTAGATCTTCAATACATTTCTCATTTTATTTACAACTAAAAAAATGTTCACAATTGCCACCATAGTAACATCCAATGTTTGTGTTTTGTTACCAAAGAGATGTCCACATCTGGAACCATCAAACTTGCATAATGACATTTATACTCGAAGCTTTATTTAATTTTTTAATTATGTTTATAGTTAAGTCTTTAGTTCCATCTACACTAGAGTCCTTAGTTACATCTTTAATGGAGTCTTTAATTGAAAATACCATATTCACAAATAAAGATACAATTGCAAATGCAACTAATGAATAGAATAATGTCTCAAATGTTAGTGTAAGCATGGTTGTTTTCATGGATGCTACTTTGACGTAGATTGCACCAAGACAAAACAAACAAAAGAAATATATGGAAATTGATTCCTTGCTATCAATTTATTTGTTATTTATTATAAAATATTAACAAAATATTATTTCCAATTTATTGTTGAAGTCTTCATCAACTACCATCATACTTCCATCTCATGAGTAAAAGCATGTCAACTATATCAAACCTTAGTTCTCAAGAATGTGCTTCTCATAAAGAGAATATCTAAACTATGGTAATTAGTTGCAATTCATACATATGATCAACAAGATAAGGGAAAAGAATGCTATGGTAACAACATATAGATAATCTTAGGAGAAACAACGTATGAAGCTACCTAATTGACCTTGAAGGACAACTTGAAATTGATATAGGGGTAACATAATGCAAATTATTATTAGCTAAGGATGACATCATTCTTAAATAACACAAATATTATTAGGAATTTAGATTTTTCATTGGGATGAAACCTTTGGAACATGCCAAATAGTATGTGACAAAATGAAATGATGGAAAGATACATCAATTATGACTATAATTGTTGAAATAATATAGCAAAATTTACATGTAATGGCAAAGGTCAATCATTTAGTTAAGTGAGATCCTAAAAGTTCTTACCAAGTTGGTCTAGAAAGGCAAACTCTCCATTAAAAGGGTAAGTTCTTAATTGAATGGGAAACATATTAATTAGTTGATGCGTAAGTGATAATCAATTCTAAACCATGAGACAAATTTTAAAATGTTGAAAAATGCAGCAAGAAAGTCTCAATTTGATTTTTCCTTGGTCAAATTGAGAAAATTCGAATTTCCACATCAGTAGACAACTTGGATGCAGTTAACTTGTGTGACATGGCTCTTGTCACTTAGTTAGCTTAGTAAATTCGAGTTAGAGGAGTTGGAGTTTAGTTAAGCATGTGTGATTGCTAATTTGTAGCAATCAAGGTCAATTATTTCAAGTTGTTTTCAGTTAAACTAGTTCTAATTGTTGGAGGAACTAGTGGAAGGTCAGTTGTGTAGTGGGACAACAATCTAACTCAATGATCATCTAGTTAACTGATCAATCAACCCAAAATAGCTAGTGCATGTAGAGAATTAAAGTTCCCCAGTTGTGGCAAAGATTCCAAGGTAGTGTAACATCAGTTGTAGACTAGTCTTGAGTGTACAAGTGTTGCATGCAGTCAGATGATCAACCTTGGGAATTGTGCAAGCGTTTTAGAGGAAATTACTAAATAATAGGGGCCGAATTTCCTCAGGAATTGCGCAAGGAAATAAGGGCTCAAGCAGAGGCATAAATTTACTAAGTCTGGGTTAGATCTTCTCAGTGAGAAGAGAGATAGGTTACTCACTTGCAGGTTGAGCTCAGATTGAACTAGCAATTGTAATACATATCTATTCATTAGATTAATGCATGTTAGAATAAGGGGTTTTTAGCAGATTACTTTCCCATGAAAAATATTGTGCATGTGTGTTGTTTCTTATTGCATGTCTGTGATTGATGTTCTAAATTGTGAATTGAATTCCACAGAGCAGAAGAGTAGGATTATGTCTTGTGATTTAGATTAAAAATTCACGAGCAATTGCAATTATACACCATAATTTCTACATGGTATCAGAGCAAGAATTTCGAAGTTGTTTCTCAGGAGGTTCGAATTTGCAGCTTTAGTGTAGCAGGATCACTTCAAAGTTGGGAATATGACCTTCAACGAGTTAAGATTAGAGTATGCCTTGGAAGGCAACTCAAATTTCAATGCATGGAAGGATCACATGGAGGCGATGTTGGATGACAATGGATTGTTAGAATATGTCAAGACATATATTACAAAACCATAGGCATCTGATGCATAAAACCTAGTCTAATGGAATAAATATGTAGCCAAGGCGATATGAATAATATTGGAGTTAGTGAGAGACCACATTGTCTCAAATATCCATGTGAAAGAAAATCATTTCGTAATGTGGTAGGCACTAAAAAATCTATTCCAGAATACTAGCGACCATAGGAAACCTGCCCTTAAAGAAAAACTCGAAATATCAAGATGCAGAAGAATGACACTATTCCATAGTATCTGAGCAGATTTACACAAGTTCGTCATGAGATTGGAGGGGTTGGTGTTAATGTTGCAGAAGATGACTTGGAAAGCCTAGCTCCTATAGGCCTTCCCAAAAGTTGGCACAACTACCAAGAATCAGTGAACAAGAGGGATAAATTACCAAATTGGGAACGCTTATGGTCCGATTTGGTATAAGAGGAGATCAGGTGGAATACCAAAGATGGAACCCCATCCAAGGGCAAGGATGAATAAAACATTGCATTGGTTGGAAAAGGAAAGAAGGGAAAAGGGAAGAAATCTCAAACCAAACCAGAATCTAGACAAGGGGTTAAGAAGAAAGACTCGTCCAAAATAAAATGCTTCAATTGTCATGAATTGAGGCACTATGCCACGAAGTGTCCACACAAAAATTAGAGAAAGAAGAAATAAGGAGGAGAAGCAAATGAAGCTTTGGATTCACAGTTCAAGCTTCGCTTCACCCTTATCACATTCATGACCAACATAGTGATGGGGAGTGTGTGGTACTTGGACTCTGGTGCCTTGTTCCATATGACAGGGCATATATATTTTTTCAGTGACCTAGAAGAGAAAGATCTCCAAATGCATATTGATCTGGGGGACGACGGAAGATACAACGCGACTGGGATTGGTACAGTCACCTTTTAGAGGGAGTCGAGATCCCCTCTTCACCTCAAAGATTTCATGTTTGTTCCAGGCCTAAAGAAGAACCTCATCTCTATAGAAGTTTTGGAAGACCGTGGTTATGATGTGATCTTCAGAAAAGGGAAAGCATTCCTGAGACACATAACCATGGGACAGGTGAAGATAATTGGGGTTTGGGTGAAGAACCTTTACAAGTTGGATGTGGAAGATTGTGCTACATTAAGCAGCAAGGCAGAGAAAGTGCAGAGCCACGACGTCGGTGAAATTTGGCACATAGACTTGACCATTTGCACCATGGCGCATTGAATATTATGCAACAAATAACCATGAGTCTCCCTAAAGGGTCACTTGAGAAGCAAGATGTATGCAAAGGTTTTACCTTGGGGAAATATGTAAAATCCACATTCCATGATCGAGACAAAAAAGCACATGCAGTCTTGGAAAGGATCCACTTTGATGTTTTTGGACCTTTCTCGATAACCTCCACTGCCATGCACAAATATTTTGCTATTTTTATTGATGATTTCTCAAGGAAGTGTTGGACCTTCTTCATGTAGAATAAGGATGAGACATTCTCCAAGTTTGTAGAATTCAAGGCACTAGTTGAGAAAGATATCGGCAAGAAGGTGAAGGTTCTCAGGAGTGACAATGGAGGTAAGTATGTGTCGAATGAATTAAAAAAAATTTGTGCAAAAGAAGGCATTCGAGGAGAGCTGACAACACCCTACAACATGCTTACATAGTGGGGTAGCTAAGAGGAAGAACTAGAGCAATGTGGGAGCAGCAAGAGCTATGCTACATGACCAAGGCCTACCACTACATTTGTGGGCAGAGGCATGTAACACAACAATCTACTTGCAGAACCAGAGTCCTCATCGGATTCTTGGTACAATTACACCGGAGGAGGCTTTCTTGGGGAGGAAGCCAGATGTCTCTCACTTCAGGATTTTTGGAGCCTCTATTTACTGCCATGTCTCCAAAGATTCTAGGAAGAAGTTTGAGCCGATAATAGAGTTAGGAGTATTTATGGGTTACACATAAACTCCTCACAACTACGGTGTGTACTTACCATCCCTCATAATGATATTTGTGCGAAGAGATGTAAAGTTTGATGATGAGAAAGCAATGTGGTGCTCTCCTGAGAGGGAATTTTAGATCCCACCGGAAGAGGATCTTTTAGCTCCAAAGAAGGAGCCTCAAGAAGTTGTGGAGCAACCACAATGGAGGATTAGATAGGGGAGAAAATAGAGACATCCACTCAAGCATAACCATCCAAAGAAGGAAGAAAAAAAACCAAGGACGCTGATAGACTTGTGTAGGATGCGAGGGAGAATGTGGGAGCTCCTTCAAATTTTCACAGGCAAAGGAGGTCACTTGAGAGGTACATTGGCTACATGGCTTTAATGACCGGGCGTGTAGATATTAAGCCATCCCCTTTTGAGGAAGCGGTTGAGCAACCTGTTTGGGTTGATGTAATGGTGGAAGAATACAAATCCATCATGAAGAATAGTGTTCGGAAGTGGTCCCAAGATCGACAGATAAATCATCTTTAGGTTCGATATGGATCTTCAAGGTTAAGCATGCAGTAGAAAAAATCATAGAGAAGTATAAGGCCATATTTGTGGCCAAAGGATTCTCTCAAGTTGAGGAATTGACTATGAGGAAACCTTTGCTCCCGTAGCAAGGCATTCATCCATTAAATCAATTCTTGCACTGGTTGCACAGATGGGGTGGAAGATCCACTAGATGGATGTAAAAACAACATTTCTCAATGATATTCTTGAGGAGGTGGTGTACATTGAGCAACCACAAGGATTTGAGACATTTTATTGAGAGTCTCATGTGTGCAGACTCAAGCGAGTGTTGTACGGTATCAAACAAGAACCTTGTTCTTGGTACACTAGGATCGACAATTATCTCACTGGTTTGGGATTCACCAAAAGTGAAGGGGATGCAAACCTCTATCACATATTGGTAGAATTTAAATTTCTTATTATTTTCTTATATGTTGATGATTTGATTTGGACTAGTGATGAGTAGCTGATTAGATCTTGCAAGGAGGATCTTGCAAAGGAATTTGAAATGAAGGACATGGGTCTCATGCACTACTTCCTCGGATTGGAAGTATGGCAAGGTGATGGGGAGATGTTTGTGTCTCAAGGAAAGTATGAAAATGAGATACTATAAATATTCTGCATGGAGATACCTCTAGCAACTATCTGGAGCAAGGAGAATGCCACTTCACGTGAGGAAGTGGATGCTACCATTTATCAACAGCTAGTGGTTTCATTGATGTATCTCGTGAACACATGACCAAATATGTGCTATTCACTCAACCAACTGAGCCAAGCTATAGTTAGTCCAACCAAATTATATTGGAAGGAAACTAAGCATGTTTTCGGTACCTCAAAGGCACTACCCAATTTTGACTATGGTATAGACGGACAAAGGGAGTGAAGCTCTGTGGCTTCACATATGCAGATTGGGTAGGGATTCCATTTGATTGAAAGAGTACATCATGATCCAGGTGGATATTGGTGGTCACACACCTATTCCACCTAGAACTCTAGTCGGTTTCATCTGTTTCCTTAATTATAATAACATTTACTATTTTTAGCAATTTTTCGGGTCCTTAACTTCTGGAGTTGTTTCAACCCTATAAACGACATTTTTTGGAGCTTCGTAGCAGGCCTATACCCATTGGTAGGGTCTTGCTGCAAATATTGTATTACTCAGAGATATCTTTCTAACGAGGTATTGTATGCACCAAACAAAGATCATATGACCAAGTTACGACCTTGAGAAGTGGGTTGCCCAACTAACCCCAACAGGGCCCATAAACTTTTGGCATTCCATCTCCTGGGGTTAGGGTTTTGGTTGTTTATGGTTTTCAATTTTTATTCAATAATAAAAAGGCCCTTGAGCCTCATTGTAACACAATTCAGAGGCATATAGCTGCCACATGTCTTCTTAGAGATAAGCTACCATCGCCAGAGCTAGTTTATTTCCATTTTGTATGTAAGCATATTTCAGTTCTTTGATATTAATTAAAGGAAGTTTTATTTATGTTGCATCTCTATGTTTATGTTTTTATCTGTATTCTGTTTCTTTCTTATATAATTCTGAATCAGTGGAATCAGAGCAATCTACTCTTTCTCTATTTTTCTTTGGATGTCCCCAACGAGGTTAGGGTATAAGTAGTTAGGGCTCGAACTGGTTGAACCGTTACAATAACAATCCCACAAACTTTGACGACCTCCCTAGGCGGAATAAAAGAAAGATGAGGGAGTGGGAGATCCTCTCAAATTATTGATCGTAGAAGCCCTCGAAAAATAGAGGAACACAATGATGGATAAATTTTCCCAGATCCTTCATCAGCTACCCACAGGTGGCACATCTTCATCCAACAACCACTTTGGAGGTGCCACTCCCTTTAAGGTATAAGTCAACTTTGACATTCCCATATTTGAAGGCCAGATAGATTCAGACACCATAGATATATGGTTAAATTTTTTGGAAGCATATTTTTCAGTTCACGAATTTTCTAGTCGAGAAAAGATTACTTTTGCGCTTCTCAAAGCCACCCCCCATGTCAAGGATTGGTGGGAAACCTACTGCGAACATAAGGACAAGAGAGAACCCTCACTATTTTCAGCATCACCCACTTGGAATTCTTTCCAAGATATCATCAAGGAACAATATTACCCTATCAAGAGCTATGAAGATAAATACATAAAGTGAACCACGTTGCGCAGGCAATGGACCAAGATGTGTTGGAGTTCAAAAATATTTTTCATACCCTTTGCACGAAGTTGGGTATCAAGGATTTTGAGCAACATTTGGTACTCAAGTACCGCAAATTTCTACACAAGTTGATCCAGGACGAGATGGAATTCTTGGAAATCTCCTCACTTGGTGCCACCTATTAATACATTATCAAGACCGAGCATAAATTTAAATAGAAGAAGCAATAATTTGGATCTGTGAATCTGAAGCAAGGGAAAGGTGCCCCCAAAATGCTCAACAAAGGACAAAAGCGAAGGCGGGGCGACCTAGGACAACCCGCTGAAGCCGCAAGCAAAGAATAACACTGCAAAGACAAAGAAGGAAAAAGGGAAATGGTGTGAGTTCCATAAGAGCCACACTCACAACATAAGTGTGTGTCGAGCCAACCAATCATTGGTGGCCGAGATGAAGGCTTCTGAATTAGATGCATGTTCTGACTCTGAGTCGGAACTCAACAAGGGGAATGAAAAAGGGAAGCAGATTATTGATGCAGATCCTAGTGCCACCATTGCCACCACCAAGATCCAAAAGATTGAGCTCAAAGATCCAGAGGAGGGGGAGCGGCTCTTCCACTCACATATGTGGGTGAAGGGTTCTTTGCTACATTTCATTATCGACAACGGAAGCCAAAAGAACCTCATTTCAGTAGAGGTCGTGAAGCTTTTGGGCCTACCACCACACCACACCTGCAACCGTACACCATCGGGTGGCTTCACCAAGGACTAGATCTCCGCGTCAGCTAGCAGTGTCGCTTTCGCTACAACATCAAGCCCTTTACATATGAGGTATTGTGTGATGTTTATCCTCTTGAAGTTTCTAATGTATTATTAGGCCAACCATATGTGTGAAAGCGTCATGTTGTGTATGAGTCTAGGCCTCGCACTGTTATTATGTTTTTGGGAAATAAGTTATACATGATACCATAGGTAGCACCACCTACTGCTATCTCTTTGATCTCTGTGAAGAAATGTAGTAAGATCATTTCCCAGACCGAGAAATTTATCTTCCTTATGATTCGCCCTCAAGGAAAGAAGAAGATTGTGGTAACGTCCATGGCCTCCAGACAGGGCTCCTCTGCATGGCCACAACAAATGGACAAGGTCATGGAGGAGAACATGAACATATTCACCTCACCCATAGGGGTACCCCTACACTGTCAGGTCAAACACTCCATCGATCTATCCCTGGGTGCACCACTACCCAATGGGCCAATCTATCGATGCTATGTTCTGGAGTACATTGAAAACAAGAGGCAGATTCAAGAGCTATAGTAGAAAGGACACATCAGGCCAAGTTCATCACCTTGTGGAAGCCCGATCATGTTGGTATGGAAGAAGGACGAGACCTGGAGAATCTATATTGACTATCGGGAATTGAATAAGATCACTATCTGGAATAGGTATCCAATCCCAAAGATTGATGACCTTTTGGACTAGCTCAAGGGGGCCAAATATTTCAGCAAGATTTAATTAAGTTTGATTATGACTAGGTAGAAATCGAACCCTCTGATGTGTGGAAGACTGCCTTCAAATCCAAGGAGGGCCTTTTTGAATGGCTGGTCATGCCTTTTGGGTTGACGAATGCCCCTGCAACCTTCATGAGGCTGATGGATGACATCTTATGGCCCTTCACCAACTCATTCATGGTAGTGTATTTGGATGACATCCTGATCTTCAGCTAGATTTGGGAAGAGAACCTCCACCATATTCGACAGGTCCTCCAAACCCTGTGACAACACAAATTGTGTGCCAATTTGGAGAAATGCACTTTTGGTATGACCCAGGTTCAAAATCTGGGGTATATAAATGATGAGAAGGGTGTGCACGTGGACCCAACCAATATACAAGTTAGTTAGGATTAGCCAACACCAATCACTATAACAAAGCTCCACAACTTTTTGGGTCTTGCCAATTTCTGCTGCAGGTTCGTGTTGGGGTTCTCTCATATCACTTGGCCTTTGAGTCAAGTCACCAAGGGTGGAGTGAAAGCAAAGTTATTTTGGTATGAATCCCAACAAAAGGCATTTACCAAGTTGAAGCATCGCCTCTGCTCTGCACTAGTGCTCACATTACCAGACCTGCAACAACCATTTGAGATTGAGACAGATGCTTCCAACTATGTTATTGGTGTAGTTCTTACTCAAGAGGGGATTCTAGTGGCATATACCAATGAGACACTTTCACACAGTATGAAAGTATCACAATTATGAAAAAGAGATGTATTCCATTATGCAGGTCTACCAACAATGGAAGCATTACATTATGGGGAGGGAAACAGTCATCCATACAAATCACCGTCCCTGCATTTCATACAGTCACAGGAAAATTTGCAAAACGACTGGCATAAAAAATGGTCCACATACCTGCAACAGTTCCATTTGAACATTAAGTGCAGGAAGGGAAGCACCAATAATGTTGCAGACTAACTCAGTCGACCGTCGGTCATGGCGTTGACCACTGTGCTCGACTCTTGTGGACACGAGACTTAAGGGTGGCCCCATCTTTATAATAGTGATCTAGAATTCAAAAACACATACCAGATGCTCCCGGAAGGAAAGAAAGTTCCTAATTTTCACCTCCATGGTGCATTGTTATGCCACCTGGGACACCTCTGTGTTCTTTCAAGTGAGCATGCCAAGCTGAATTGGGAGACACACTATAGTTAGGTCACTAGACATTTCGGAGTAGAGAAAATAGTGGCAGTGCTGCAAGAGTATTTTTATTGGCAGAATATTCGACATGATGTTGGAAAGTACATCAAATCCTACACTGCCTATGCCATTTCCAAACCGACCATTAAGAAGCAAGGCCTATATACTCCTCTACTTACTCCTAATTGGCCTTGGGAATCCATCTCCATGGATTACATGTCGGCCTTTCCTTCTACTAAGCATGGAAACAACTTTGTTTTCATGGTCATTGACAGATTCTCTAAGATGGCCATTTTGGCGGCCTGCAAGAAGAGTATCATAACATAAGCCATTGCTAAGTACTTATTTAAACGAGTGTGGGTACACTTTAGGATCCCACAGTCGATTATCTTAGATCGGGACAAAAGGTTCCTAAGTACATTTTGGTCAAGCCTTTGGTCTATGTTGGATACCAAGCGCTCTAAGTCCATGACCTTCCACCTCCAAATTGATGGAAAAATAGAGGTGGTCAACAGGGTGATCGTGCACATTTTGTGCATGTACAACTTGAAGCAACCATGCACATAGGATGGAAGCCTCACCTATGTACACCACAGTTACAATAGAGATCTCCATATGTTAACTGCCCACAATCCCTTTTAAGTGGGGTTGGGATTCTAGCCACTATGTCCCATTGATGTGGCCATACGATTTGTAGCCACTCAAGCAGATTCGACTCATGTCCAGGATGAAGTTAACAGGGCTAACAAATTCATTGAGTGCATTTAGCACATCCATCAGCAGGTCCATGACATATTGGATTGAGCCAATGCTAATTACAAGCAACATCATGATCAACATCGGGTGCCACACATGTTTCAGATGGGTGACAAAGTTTGGTTACATTTGTAGAAGGAGTGCCTCGCTAGGCCCCACCGCAAACTTCGCCCACTCTGATATGGGCCATACACCATCACCAAGGTTTTAGGGGAAAATGCCTTTGAGCTCAACGTTCCATCGTTCCTTGCCCTTCACCCAATATTTAATGTGGATCAACTACGACCATAGTTTCCCCCATTGTTGGACACATCCAATGTTGCTGAGAAGCTGACACCAATGGAGCTCAACCTAAGATGCATAGAACATGCCATAGTTGACAGGGACACACATATCATGAACACTTTCCAATAAAGAATCCAACTAAATCAAGTTTTCAAAGTGGGCCAACTCCTTCACCAAGGCAAGTGGTTCACTAAGGACCAGGTTCAACAGAAATTTCCTCACCTCATGGAGGCTCTGTACACAATGGGGACCATTGATTCTTAAGGAGGGAGGACTAATCTAGGTGGATATTGGTGGATACCTAACTATTCCACCTAGACCTCTTGTCGGTTTCATATGTTTCCTTGATTATAGAAACATTTACTATTTTTAGTAGTTTTTCGGGTCCTGAACTTCCGAAGCTGTTTCGACCCCCTAAACAACGTTTTTTTGAGGTCTGCAATAGGTTTGTAGTTGTTGGTAGGGGAATTTCACAAATACTATAGTACTTTGAGAGATATTTCCAATGAGGTATCGTATGCGCCAAACAAATATCATATGACCAAGTTACAACCCTAGGAAGTTGGCTGGCCAATTAACCCTAACGGGGCGCACAAACTCTTGGCGTTCCATCACTTGGGGTTAGGGTTTTACCTTGTTGTTCAATAATAGAAAGGCCCTTGAGCCTCATTATAACATTGTTAAGAGGTATGTAGGCGCTACATCTCTTCTCAGAGACAAGCTACCATTGCTCCAGATAGTTTATTTATTTTTTGTATGTAAGCATATTTCAGTTCTTTGATATTAATGAAATGGAGTTTTATTTCTACTGCATCTCTGTGTTTATGTTTGTATCTGTATTCTGTTGCATTCATATATAAGTCTAGATCACATCACGTGGAATTTTCAGTGTTGGGTCCACAACTGTTTCCTGGTACAACAGGAAGCAAAGATCTGTGGTGCTCAACTTGGCATAAGAAAAATACAAGGCTGCAAGTCAAGCAACATGTGAGGTGATCTAGATGAGAAAGATACTTGTGGGATTATTTGGTCATATGATGGATCCAACTGTGATCTATTGTGATAATTAGAGTTGCATCAAGCTCTCTGAGAATCTTGTATTTCACGATCGATCAAAGCATATAAATATCCAATATCACCATTTACGGGATTGTGTGCAGAGGTGGATAATGTTGCTACAATACATTCCAACAAAGGAACAAGATGCTCACATTTTGAAAAAGGATTAGTCAAGAGGGAAGTTCGATTTCCATAGGTGTAGGATAGGGGTGGTTGATAATCCTTTTCTTGCTGAGAGGAAGTGTTGAAAAATGCAACAAGAAAGTCTCAATTTGATTTTGCCTTGGTGAAATTGAGAAAATTCAAATTTCCACATCAACAGACAACTTGGAGGCAGTTAACTTGTGTGACATGGCTCTTGTCAGTCAGTTAGCTCAGTAAATTCTAGTTATAGGAGTTGGAGTTTAGTTAAGCGTGTGTGATTGCTAATTTGTAGCAATCAAGGTCAATTATTTCAAGTTGTTTTCAGTTAAACTAGTTCTAATAGTTGGAGGAACTAGTGGAAGGTCAGTTGTGCAGTGGGACAACAATATAACTCAATAATCATCCAATTAACTGATCAATCAACCCAAAATAGCTAGTGCATACAGAGAATTTTAGTTCCCCAGGTGTGGTGGAGATTTCAAGGCAGTGTAACATCAGTTTTAGACTAGACTTGAGTGTACATGTGTTGCATACAGTCAGATGATCAATGTTGGGAATTGCACAAGAATTTTGTAGGAAGAGAGAGAGGTTATTCACTTGCAGGTTGAGCTCAGATTGAGCTAGCAATTTTAATACATCTCTATTCATTAGATTAATGCAAGCAAGAATAAGAGGTTTTTAGCAGATTGCTTTCCCCTAAAAAATATTGTGCATGTGTGTTGTTTCTTATTGCATGTTTGTGATTGATGTTCTAAATTGTGAATTGAATTCCGCAAAGCAGTAGAGTAGGATTGTGTCTTGTGATTTAGATTAAAATTTCATGAGCAGTTGCAATTCTACACCCTAATTTCTACATAAAAGGCCATCCCTTCACCTTAGTTTTGAATAATTAATAATGCACTAATCACCATTGATTATATTTAGGGGTGGAATTTGGAAAGTGAATAAAATTATGTAAGCTATATTTGATGTTGCATTTAGTTTACAAACTCCTTAAACGAGTTATTAATGTATTAGTGGCATAAGTTGGCTAGAGAAATGATTAGACATGCATACATTTTCAAAGTATTCAAGGAAGCAATTAATTTATAGCTTTAGTTAATATTGGTTTAAGTAGCAGTGGAAGCACAATAGAAGGAGGAAAATATTAATTTTCTTTTAAAATTCAATATTGGGTTTAAAATCTCTTACATGTCGAAATATTTAAATCACACAAATAGATATTTAAATGTGGAGGTATGAATTCTAATAAGTTGTACAATGGAGGTCAACATTTTCTAGGAAAATACCAAAATATAGATGTATTTTAATAAAGTCAAGTTGAACCAATGTGGAATAACACTTGTAGAAATTAAGAGAAGCATAATTTGCGGTTGTAGTAACTAAGAAGGTTGGGTAATGATGAAATCAACATGTATATGGTTATGAAGAGTTGTTAATGACAAGAAAATAAATTAGTGCACTTAGAAGTGCATGACAATATATTTTTAAAAACTCAAGGAGGAGATTCAAACAATAAGAAATAATAATTTGTGAAGCTTGTGAAGAGCCTAATGCGAATTACTATGGATGACTTACTATGGATGACTGATGTAAATACAAGAAAGGATGCAAGTCCATATTTGGGTATAAGTAGTGCAAGTGTCAATGTCATGCCTCTGATTTTTTTTATGGGATTAAATGTTGTGTTTTTAACAAATAATAGATGTTAAAATACAAGAACCAAAAAACAACAACCTTTTGAGTGTTCCATCAATTGATCATTATTGTATGGTTCAACTTGAGTATAGTCCCAAGTTCATATAGATTCATGAAGATTAAGGGTTGAGCTCTGCAATATTGAGATGAAACAACCCAACCACATTGGCACAAGAGAACACAATATTATATTGTTAGCATACATTTTCCTTGAATTAAAAAAAATATTGTCCCTAATGGATAAAAAATTTACAACTTGTAGTCACCATACTTGAGAGTGTTTGCCATACTATAGAGTTGAATATGTGAAGCATAAGCAAGTTTATTCATGTAACTAATTAAGAACACATTGAGTATGCTTTAGGATAATTGTGTTACAACCAACGATTTTATCACAAAACATGTGCAATGCTTATGAGGAAAAATTTGAGGTCTTTGGGTTGACTAATAAGATTTCAACTTAACCATAGGAAATGATGATTATCATATGGAAAATAAGTTTTTGAAATTAGAGAGAGAGGGTATTAAAAGTGAAGATCATTATGTTAACATAAAGCATCAAAGGGGTTGGGGGTACAGGGGGCTTACAACATCATTAGTGAAGCCTACAATACCAATTGAACATTGCCTAAAGCATTGCATAAAAATACAATATATGCTCTCTCTCTTTCTTTTAATTTCTCTAGCATATGATATGTTTGCATTTAATGCTACTTAAAGAAGTTATTAGTCCTAGATGGGGTATCAATTAATCAATAATTGGATCAAGCAACATTCTACATATACCATACAATCTAAGTTGGGGGGTGAACTATTTGAAATATAGGACAAGGGTTATCTCCCATGCATCATGATATTACTTGATCTTCCTAACTCCTATCACTATCTCAAACCCATTTTAATGACGGTAATTAGGTATATGCATGTTTTGGATCTCAATTAGAAAGACAACATACCTCATATTAAGAGGAAGGAGTTATGCCATTACTCATAATCTTTTTGGTTTATAAGACTAGATTAAGTCTCTGCTGTACTCCTCCTCTAAATGTGATGTTTTAAAATATTACTAGGGAAGATGACCATGTAGTCTTGCTCATGGAGGTAATGGGTCCATAATATTAGGAGTTTCTAAGGAAGCAAGATAATGGAAAATGATAATTGCAAAAGATAATGCACTATGTCAAAATGCCTTCATTCTCACAACTTTAGTTACACCCACTAGATATGATGATATATAGTGGTGAAAATAACCACAGTTCTACAAGGATTGGTAGAGATTATAAAGGCTTCCCTCTTTGGCCAAGCAAAAGGTACACAGGACTAGATTGAAGGATGAGTTCACTTCATAATAATTGAAAAGAATGATAGAAACTATTAAAGAAATGAAAAAATAGGCATGCATCCAAGATTTTGCTTGTGAGATGGAAGATATTTACCATCCAATAGTAGCTTTGAACAATCTAGGCTAGATTGAAGGAAGACAAACACTTTTGCAAAGACATCCAACCTATTTTGGTTAGAAAAGGAACTCATGGAAATCACCTTCAAAAATAGTCAAAATTATGGGGTTAGATTAATGAACAAGGGTAAGGACCTTTCCAGTTCTATCTCTAGTTGAAATATATACATTGTAGAGGTGAAGCATAGCATTCAAAAACTCTAAACCACCATGGATGGTATGAAATTAGTTTCCATGGGTGAATATGAAGATGTACCAATAAGCCCATGTGTAATAAATATACTAATAAACTAAATGCTAATTGCTCACTTATTTTCAGTTCACTAAGGCACCTGAACAAATTTTTTTAGTCAATATTACTAAGAACTAAATATCACAACAATGAATGATAACTTCATTATAAGTTAACTAAACTATTTCAACTTTATCTTGATAATTGCAAGCTTAAAATTGATGATTCCAATGTATTATGTTTGCATTCTAACATGATCCCAAGAATGAACACAAAATAAGCACACAAATAAACACCATATATGAGTGGTAAAACCATTGAAAGGGAAACATATACAAAGAAAAGGAAAATATCAAGTATTCTCTTATCTTAATCAACTTAGGATAATAATGGCTGAAATCCAATGTAAAGAGAAATCAATGAAATGCAAATGACTTACCTATTTGCAATTCACCATGCCACTTAGTCAAACTCTCCTAATGAAGCTTATTAACAAATTCAAATCATGATAATGCATGATGACATTAAGATGGTTAAATAAAGTTTCTCAACCTTATATTAACAATTGCAAATATTAAATTTTGATAAAATTCCAATGTTGTTTTTTTATGATGAGGACGTGCATAATTAATAATTTTATGTCCACAAACGATTATGCATCAACATCCCCTACAAATTTCAAAGTTTAGGCTTATGTGATTCAAATTAATTTGAGTTTTACATTTTGACTACATCACATAGACATTTATTATGCCAACATTTCAAACCAACTAGTGTGGTTCATCATCAAGACAAAATGATTAAGGGAAGGAAGTAGACATTATATGTTAGTATGTCATTATGTGGAAACTTCTTTCACACTACAAATATATTGCAAAGGAAGGAACATGGCTTATTACATGGGTAGAGTGAAGGATGATTGCTTCTAAGGTGTTGGTTAACCAAAAAAGTGTCAACAAGGAAAACACAAAAGCATATGAGATGGCAGAATGGATTGAAGCTAAAGAAGATGTAAAGCAAATGCACCAAAGTGAAATTTTTTCAATGACCAACATAAGTGCTCCACATAGAAGATGGTACCAATGTAAAAATGTTGAAAAAGTGATCCATGGAAGAGAAACAAATACCAAAGATATTAAGATTGTTAAATGTGTTGAAGTTGAAGAAGATTTTTTCCAAGGAACATACTAGAAAAACTTTGACAATGATCAACATAAAACTCCAAGTAGAAATGGTGCCAATGTAAAAACCAAACAAAGTGATTCATGATAAGAAAGAAAAAACACCATTAAAGTATACCAATAAGAAGCACCATTGAGATGAGAGGGTAATCAAAAGGAAAAAAATGTTGTAATACATGGTAGTTTGCGTGAAAACTATACATCTCAACCATGATGAAACATTTGTATAAGATGCCTTTAAACACCATTGAAAGTGTTATAGAGATAGATCATCAATTCGACCACAAGAATTTGGATGGGGGGAGTCAAAGCAAAGTTTTTCCACTTCTTATTTTCAAAAAAGTTCATAAGAGGAGATCTGACAAAGCCAATAAGTATGGTTTATAGATCAATCCCATGAATGAGAGCAATGTGTTCCCCATTGAAGTAAACTGAGAGTGCTCTCTATCTTTTGAAATTGAAGAACATCTTGATGACGATAAATAAGACTAAAATGTTGGTGTCATAAAGAGTGGAAAACAAGGTGAGTTAGAATGCCCATAATATCCAAGGACCTATAAAAAAAGAAGAGAAACAAACTCAATGGGTTTAGTGATTCTTTAGCCATGCTTCCCAAGACCTCCACCTTTATAACCCATTTTGTGAAGAAGAATAGAGCTAATTCATATTATGAGTTGCTGAAAATTGAAAAATGCTCTTATATTTGATAAGAAATGTCACTTCTAAAGATGTAATAAATGGGAGTATTGCATGAGTTAGTATATGTTATACCACTATGTGAATCAAGCTTAGATTTCACATTGAGAAGAGATTGGCCTAAATTTGTAAAGACGTAAAAAAATCAAGTTTAAAAATGTAAAGCAGACATAAGAAATAAAATCTACGGTTGACTAAAGATGACCAATGAAAATTTTCCTACAAATCCATTAATCCTGATAATGTGGCAACTAACTAAGCATTTTTATAGATGTTGTGGCAATGTATACAAATTGATATGGCACTATAAAATCTGATGAAATGGAAGTATACAATATGTTAACGTGGTGCCATTGACAATTGAAATGACATTGTAGCCCTAATGATGTGACACCATACAACTAAATGATGTGACATGTTGTGGAAGTGACATTGGTTGAGGGGAAAGTACCCCTAGGGTCCTTTGTGTTAAGACTCTACCAGACTGAAAATTGCTTATTCAAAGAAACACACACACAACCATTATCTTTACTGTAAGCAAATTCTAATGTTTAGGGTACGTACCTAAGGTCCTACGTTCGAGAAGGCCTTTAGGGTCCAAACCCTTCTTGGAGTTCCCTTCTTCTCCTTTGACCTGTAAAACAAACAAATCAAAGAACACAACAGTACATAGACAAATACTTATATGAAAACCATCTTCATGCTATAAAGTTAGTTATGAAAATCTTTAAGTAACTACTTGCATAAGAATTCAAGACAAGAATCTCATAAGCATAAAGAAAGATTGTTTCGGGAACCAAGACGTGTTTCTTTATATAAAGGCAAGTAAAGTACATATAACGGAAAGATTTCACCTGAAACACCTTCAGCAGGCTCCAAGCAAAGCTTCCTCCCGGATTCGTTCCAGCCTCAAGCCTCCAACAAGAGCTCCTTCCAAGTCTTACTCAATGGTGATATAAAAGATGAATGACCACCAATACACATGGAAACAAGGGTTTCCTATGCAAAATCGGGGAAGTGCAGAAGGCACCAAGGACTTCAGACCTGGTCTAAGGGGAAAATCTCAGCATAATAATCTTGCTCTTCTTTTCTCTCTCCTTAGGCCTTCCCTTTGATGTCTTTTTATACCATCTCCAAAGTAGTTTTTTAGTTAGGAGTTGGTTGGGAACAGTTGGGCCACGGGCACTAACAGGTGATCAGCAGGTAAAACCCGCGATCTCCGCCCAAAAATAAGGAATTATTTATTTTTTTAAGTGTTTTAATACATACACGCGGGTTGGGTATACACAGACCCGCGTGTACACGCGTTTAACTCAGGGCAATGTCGCGTATAGGGAATAAAACACAGTTTTTTAAATTTTAGGACCAGGTCTGGAAGGAGGGGTTGCCCTAGGCCATGAGTGCAACATCACAAACCATAAGAGTGAGATTTGGAGCTATAACAGACATGTGTATTGGTAAGTTGGCAAAGAGTTGACTTGGAAAACATGTGGTGGTGACACAACTACTAATGTGGAATTGATGCAATGATATTGTGTGACATGCATGGGAGCATTGATGAAACGGCATGGGTGTCAAGGGGGATAAATCCCACCCATTAGAGAAATGAACTAAGCTTGGGCATCGATTACATGCCTTTTGGTAGCTTGGAACAAGGTTAACACTACTGACACTACATATGATATGGATTTTTTAAGTGTTAGAAGGGAAGTAAAGAAAAGTGACAAGCTTATATGCAAGTCATCGTAGCATGACCCAAGAGGGAATTATCCTCCATCAATTCCCGTGGAAGTTCAAAAGAGTAAAAATTAATGAAAAAAGAAGAATGAACTATGAGCACACTGATTTTTTGGATCAACAAGATAATGATAGGAAACACCAAGCTTTTGTGCCTCTTATACATTTAAAAAGTGGACCACAAAATGATTTTGGGGTGAACTAGTCGTAGGATAACTAGCTATGTAAAATTTCAAGGCATTGTTAAGTATATCAATAATTAAAGACGTAAATAAAAAACTGGAACAAATGAATTTCCTAAGTTTTATAGCATATTTTCCCACATTTTCTTGAAGATGCACATATTGGCCCAATCTTATCATCCATATCCCCATTCCAAACATTTTTTTGCCAAAAGAACTCTTTAAAAAACATAAGTTGATTTTACATATGCCTTTTTTTATTCAGTATAAAGTGGATGTATGCAACTATCATGAAAGAAAAGCGCATATATACGTTAGTCTCCTTAAATCAACCGTGCCATCATTTTGCAACAAAAAGAAATAAATAAATGTGTGCATTATCACACTTTTTAGGGTGGGGCTTATGGGTTTGACAGAAATCAGCCTTCTATAGGCCATACTATTGGAAATATGTTTGTCATTGATGCCAAATATAAGGGAGACTAATGTCCAAGATAAAGATTGGAAAATGAATATTGTTGGAAATGTTGTTTTTGGAATTTTGATGCCCCAATTGGATACCCTATCTTTGGAGGAAATTTTACACTAATTTCATAGCTCAAATTGAAACATAGGATATGTAGTTGGAAAGCTTATTTTTGAAACATTTCCAATGGTATGTGGCACTCCCTCTAACTCCATAGGAATGAGGAGATGTGAAATATTTTGTCAGGATGACCCATCCAAAGTACAAGCAAGTCGACGCAACCATTTTTACAAGCCATCCCCATAAGTGAACTTCAAAACACTATAAATAAAGGGCATACGAATTCATTTGTACATAATTAATTAAAGAAGAGATCTAAGGTTGAAAGAGGAGATGAAGAATAATTTTTGGGGTAATTTTTGGAGTCAAAATCTAGAAGCAAGAATGTGATTTATGAGGTGAACAAGTCATCTTATAATTTTCACCATACACTTTATTCAGGAATGTTTAAGATTATGAAACTTGGAGGCCCTAGAGAGAAGATTGTTATAGCTCCAAATCTCACTCTTATGGTTTGTGATGCTGCACTCATGGCCTAGGGCAACCCCTCCTTCCAGACTTGGTCCTAAAATTTAAAAAATAGTGTTTTATTCCCTATACGCGACATTGCCCTGAGTTAAACGCGTGTACACGCGGGTCTGTGCATACCCAACCCGCGTGTATGTATTAAAACACTTAAAAAAATAAATAATTCATTATTTTCGGGCGGAGATCGCGGGTTTTACCTGCTGATCACCTGTTAGTGCCCGTGGCCCAACTGTTCCCAACCAACTCCTAACTAAAAAACTACTTTGGAGATGGTATAAAAAGACATCAAAGGGAAGGCCTAAGGAGAGAGAAAAGAAGAGCAAGATTATTATGCTGAGATTTTCCCCTTAGACCAGGTCTGAAGTCCTTGGTGCCTTCTGCACTTCCCCCATTTTGCATAGGAAACCCTTGTTTCCATGTGTATTGGTGGTCATTCATCTTTTATATCACCATTGAGTAAGACTTGGAAGGAGCTCTTGTTGGAGGCTTGAGGCTGGAACGAATCCGGGAGGAAGCTTTGCTTGGAGCTTGCTGAAGGTGTTTTAGGTGAAATCTTTCCGTTATATGTACTTTACTTGCCTTTATATAAAGAAACACGTCTTGGTTCCCGAAACAATCTTTCTTTATGCTTATGAGATTCTTGTCTTGAATTCTTATGCAAGTAGTTACTTAAAGATTTTCATAACTAACTTTATAGCATGAAGATGGTTTTCATATAAGTATTTGTCTATGTACTGTTGTGTTCTTTGATTTGTTTGTTTTACAGGTCAAAGGAGAAGAAGGGAACTCCAAGAAGGGTTTGGACCCTAAAGGCCTTCTCGAACGTAGGACCTTAGGTACGTACCCTAAACATTAGAATTTGCGTACAGTAAAGATAATGGCTGTGTGTGTGTTTCTTTGAATAAGCAATTTTCAGTCTGGTAGAGTATTAACCCAAAGGACCCTAGGGGTACTTTCCCCTCAACCAGAATTGGCGACTCCACTGGGGAGGGGGTAGTCTTCAAGCGAATCAAGGCTCAGCCCCTCTGTTTGCTGGTTCTGACTGTCTAATCTGTTCTTGAACTCTAAGCTTTTCCAGTTTTTCAGTCTGTGTTTTTTATTTTTCTTGAAAATCTTCAGATACGCTGTTTTGTTGGATTACAGAAGCGTATATACGCAAGTTTAACTAAGTGAACCCGCGTATACGCAGGTTTCCTCAGTTACAGTCGCGTGTACACGCACTCTGCAGATCACTGCAGGCGCATATATTATATAATTTTCAAGATTTATAAATTTTCTTTTTGCTGAATGTTTGTCTGGTGGTTTGGGTCAGTTTGAAGCAGTCATTTTCCAGTAACAATCCTCTGTTTAACAGGGGGCATCTTGTTCTGAACTCTCTCTAGTTATAAGGAGTATTAGTCTTGTTTTCGTTGATTGCAAGCGTCATTGTTTTTTGACACACAAGATTTCTGGTTAAGAGTCTTGACTGCTCTGTTTTGGCAGAGTAGGAAGATTGGATTCAATCTTTGTGTTCATTTCGCTTTGGTGACCCTTTTTGTTTGCTTGACGAAATCATTTTTGTGACCATTTGCTCCTTCGTTTCGGGAGAGTTGTTTGTTATCACTTTCTTGAGACTTGTCTTTTGATCTTTTGGACTTTCATTGCTGCTTTTGATTGTCAAGAGCGATTTCAAACACATTTATTTTGGTTGGGTTTTCATCATTTGAAAGGTGTCAATTCACAAAAGTGTTTGGTTGCCTATTCTTCAATCATTAGTGTCAGTATTTTTGAGAGCATTCCTTGAAAAAGACTTCTTTGTTGTTTGAAAGAAAATCTTTTGAAAGTTTTAAGTTTCGCTTTCTTAAACTTGCTTTTCATTTGATTTCCTTTTTTGCGAAGTGAAAGTGCTTTGTGTTTATCTTAGAACTTGTTTTTATTGTTTGGACGAAATGATTGGTAGCACATCATATTCTATCTAAGCATTTTAGTGGCAAGACAAATTTGATAAGTGAGCAACTTTCCTTCTTTGTTTGCAGAGTAGTCTTAAAATCTTGCATTCACATATAGTTGTTGCATTAGGATAGATTTGCATCCCTTTTTATGCATACATAGCTTTGTTAGCTTTTGTGAGTGTGGAGTCTGAAAAGAAAGCAAAAAACTTTGTTTTATTTGAAGTTCCTCTGAACCCTGTAGAGATTACTTTTCATCGAAAAACGAAAAGTGCATGTGCATGTAGTTAAGTTTTGTTTAACTTCTTTTGCGTCAAAAAAGACCACTAGTTTCACTTCCGTTACCTTGTGACTTAAAGAACAACCTAATAAAATCAAGCGCTAATTAAAATCCACTAGAACTTTTTGTTTTAGTCAGTTACACCAACAAGTTTAGGATTTTAGGGCCTTGGATTAGGCGAGTGGAGAGTTAACTCTCCAAGGCCACATAAAACGTCAAACATAAGAGTCTGAATAACGAGAGAAAATCCAATAGCGTTAGGAAGACCAGGAAAGCTCCGGATCTGGGAGTTAAGCACGAGGGTCTGTGAAGACAGGGAAGAGAGATACCCCCTCTCCTACTTGTCCGAACTTACCTCACGACTGTTCCGCCTGGCTTTTGTGACGAGTTGGTACCCATAGTTGCCTCTCCTAGGGATCTACACAGGTGGCTGCGGAGGGGAATCCCGTGGCACCTGAGGTTGACGTTGTATCACTCTCGACAGTACTACTGGAGGGCACCCTTGTGAAGCTTGGGGGCTTGCACCGGCGCAGGCTGTTGTTAGGAGGTTAGCGTAACTTCCTCTGTTACCTTCGCTGATAGGACTGGGCCGTCATTATCCCAGACTATCTTCGGAAGGCCCCTGACTCCACTTTCTTGTATTTTGGTGTCCGGTCCTCATCACCCGGAGCGGAAATACTTGGAAGTTGTTTGAATGGCTGATATCTTTAGGGACTTTATAGTGAGTGCTCTTTGCTCCTTGTATATAGTTGGCTTTAGGTATTTTTGTCTAGTCACGTTTGGACTTTGTGTTCTGAGTGACTGGCTTACCACTCTACCGATCTTGAAAGGCTTTTGGTTGTTCTTTCAGAAGTTGTGGAGTTGCCTCCTCAAGGGCAAAGGTTTTGATTGCTTATCCATATTCCTTGAAAAGTTATTTCTATATTCCCGTAAGGGAAGGGTCTTTGGAACAGTTAGATATGGCCAATATTCCTGTGGAAACCAACCAAGGTTCCCTCCCAAAAGGGGATCCTTGTGCTTTTCCTTTCTTTGGAAACGTTGGTACTCCCTTGATGGCCACTTTGAATATTCCTGGGTTGAATGTTGGACTACCCGTTTGGCTGTGGTCCACTCCGAATATTCCAAATGCTCTTGAAGCCTCTCAGTTGAATGCTTTATTTCAAGGGCATCACATGGGTGCTAATTGTTCATCTTCTTTCAAAGAGAAATCTGGGGTTCCTTCTTCTCCTCCTTCTTGTCACAAGAAATCTAAAAAGAGGAGAAAAAGGAAGTCAAAGAAGAAGAATAATTCTATCCTTTCATCACCGACCTCTGCAAGTCATGTTGGAGATGAGCCTTCAGCCGCTGCTAGTCATGCTGGGGGCACAAGTCTAGTCACTGCGAGTCACACTAGCACTTCATCTTCAACCTCTGCGAGTCATGTTGGAGATGAGCCTTCAACCACTGCTAGTCATGCTGGGGGCACACGTCTAGTCACTGCAAGTCACACTAGCATTTCATCATCAACCTCTGCGAGTCATGTTGAAGATGAGTCTTCAGCCGCTGCAAGTCATGCTGGGGGCACAAGTCTAGTCATTGCGAGTCACACTAACACTTCATCATCAACCTCTGCGAGTCATGTTGAAGATGAGTCTTCAGCCGCTGCAAGTCATGCTGGGGGCATGAGTCCAGTCACTGCAAGTCATACTAGCAAAGAGTCACCGACCTCTGCAAGTCATGTTCAGGGCTCTTCGCAAACCACTGCTAGTCATGTTGGCGGAATGGAGGTTGATAAGAAACCTGGATGTAGAAGTTTTAAACCTAAGTTCCCTTGTAAGATATGCAAGGGAGACCATATTACTCATTTATGCCCTGGTATTCCAAAGGTTCAAAGGATATGGTCTGAGTCTGAAAGTACTTCTACTCCTAGACCTGATATGGTTTCTCATCAATCCCATCAACCATTGGTTGATAATGTGGTAAAGCCAGTGCAATCACTGGCCGATTACACTCCTCTTTTGGGGGGTGAAGTGCCTAACAAAAGAGTTTGTTTGATCTCTAGTACAGAGTCTTCTAGTATAGGGGGAATTCCGGTTACTTCGGATGTTCCCCCTCCAAGTGCTAAGAGTGTTTCCTTTGATTGGGATAGCCTTGTTGAGCCTCGTCTTCCTTCCGCTGCACCTTTTCAAATAAAGGTCAGAGTGAATTCCACAAATGTCTATCGATGTATGGTGGATGAAGGATCCTCTGCAAGTATTATATCCTCTTTGACTTGGAAAGCTTTGGGTTCCCCAAAGTTGTTGACAGCTCAGAGTCAGTTGTTAGCCTATGATAGAAGGCCTGGTGAATCTATGGGTGTTCTTACTCAAGTGCCTATCACTTTAGGTGGGAAGACTGTTTTAATCGATATGATGGTGGTTGATAGCCCTTTAGACTTTAATATGCTACTTGGCCGTGATTATGTCTATGCTATGAATGCTGTGGTGTCTTCACTCTTTCAAGTAATGTGCTTTCCTCATAACGGGGATATTGTCACTATTGATCAGCTTGCATCTGATAATCACCACCCTAATTCGACTTTACTGCAGAATGCCCCTTGGTTTGTTCCAAGTGTTCAAGTAGACTCTACCCCGCCACGGGTGAATTATGTGGCATTGAGTCCTCAATGTTCAATTGCTTCTGAGAAGGATCCTTTGACTTATTATTCTCCTTCTTGGGACTTGGTCCCGACAGTTGACCGAGAGATTCATCCTATAGGGACATGGGACCCTTTAATTCCCTCTTTTGATCCTTGTAGTTCTCATGATTTCTTAGAACTTGTTTTGCCTTCACAGGAGGAACTCTTTGAAGCCATGAGTTATGACTACCAAAGGAGCCCTTGGCCTGAGCCCTGCAAGGGGTTTGTTCAGCAGAACTATTATGCGTAAGCCGCAAGGCTGCGTGGTTCCCTGTACCATATTGTACATATGAGGTGCGCATTTTCAAGTTTTGTATTCTATAACACAAGATCTTATATGAAGTTTATATGTAGGAAGTATTAACTTCGTGTCTAGTGTTCCTATTTATGTTTACAGAACTTGGAAGTTTTCTCCTTTGGAAGTTTATGGTTGGTCCGTTCTGACAGGTATTGGTTCTCGAAACTGGCATATAGGTTAGGTTTTTCCACCTGCATTGTGCATTTATCAGTTTCCTTTCCCATTTTGCCTTAGGATCGACCCCACCAAGTTATGGTGCGGAACCTTCTCATTGCTTAGAAGTATCATGACTTGTGTGGTAGAGCCTACCTTATCATGGGTGCCCTAGTTAGTACCTTATTGTCGCTTGGCACTCATGCAGATTTTTGTCCGTAGGCTCGGGAGTCCTCTGTAGTCCCGCCATGACTTATGCGTTGAAGACTCATTCCTCTTTGCTTCTTCGCTTCACTCTGGCCTTATACCCTAGAGGCTCCTATGTGTGTCGAGTTGTACTTCTGCATTGCATGTTGACCATTTGCACCTTTTGGCCTAGAGCCGGCTTCACTTGGACTCGTGTTTAAGCCAACTTTTGACCATGACGTCTGCAAAATCAACCTTGCATACCTTTGACTTCTGCAGCTTGACATACCCTGATCCGTGGAAGGAACATACCTCTGAGTGTCACTGACCAGTTTTCACCTCCCTGCATTGAGCATAGGAACGTTCCTTTCCCAGGAACTAGATCATCTGTTTCACCGACACTCGTTCTTTCCACTGTACCATAGCATTCTTTTATTCTTTTTCCGTCTTAACAGAAAAAGACAAAAAAATTAAATATTCCAAAAAAAGAGCGGGAACAGGGACATTATTTCCATTTATTGTTGGCAGCTAGAGTCAGTCGTGTCGCCCTTGAACAAAGCACTCAAAACAAAGTCTCCTCCGCATGGGTGGGATTTAGTTTGACTTAGGTATGCCATAACCTTGTTATTGAGTCAGTTCTCCCCGATTGGTTATCTCTTCCAATCATATGGAGGGTTCATTCGTGCCTCCTGCATGGCGAACTTATACAGAGTCATCATATGCTACCATATAGTCACATTGAGTCGTGCTTTTGTTCAAGGGAAGTTAGCCTGAGTCGGCCTCTCTGCGGTGTCTCTTGACTCATTTTCAGTCGGCCATCCCTGGTTGTCAGTATCATGTCTATCATCACATCAGTTATATTGGTCCTTTACTCATGCCGGTTTGAGAAGGTCCCCATTGACTTCTTGCTGGCGGGTCTTGTCCTTATCGACGACGACACCTTGCTCTGAGGACAGGCCTAGAGCCGCACCCTGGCCCTATTTTCATTATTGATAGGTCACCTTGTGCTCAACATCGATCAATATCATGGGTCTTTGACTGAGTGGTTTCCCTTGTGTTCGACATCAGCATACATTATCACACATTGGGATTCGTGCAGTACCTTGGTTTCCATTTGACCCTATTGGTGGATACCTCGCCTATGTGTCAGCTTTCATTATTGGTTGGTTCAGAGGGTTTCTGCTGTGCGCTAGCCACATCTTGTGTACGCCGGAAACGTACTTCGGTTGGGTTACTACGTCTTTTTCGTCCGATTCCTTCCATATTATTGGTCTACAGGTTACACTCGCGCTAGATTGATGGAGGATGCCTTAATGCCTTCCTTCTAGCGGATCTTTCCCTATCGACTTCGACTCATTGCTCTGGGGCAAAGATCTAGAGTCCATTTGGCAGTACCTTGGGGTTTGCAGTCATTAGTGGCAGATTCCTTGCTATCGACAGTGGGAAACCATCATTGTCTCCTGATCGATAGATTCTTACAGGTGTTCGACTTCAGCTCATCTATTCACACTTGTTAGATTGTACTGGGTACCTTGACGCTCATTATCATTATCGGTGAGTAGTCTCGCGTTTGTTAACGGTATACATCAATGACCGGTAATCAAACGATTTCTCACATGGTCGACTTCAGATCATTTATTCCCATGGTGTAGAAATGTACCACGGCGGTCGGTGAAGACCTCAGGTTGTATCAGCATTCATTGGTTCACTTGACAGTTGCTCCTGTTGCTGCTAGTTGATACCACTCCACTTTATATGTTGCAGTCAGTCATGGCGACATTCTATATGCTGGAACCTGAGTTTGCAGTGTAGTACCATCCTATTCCATCATGTTCAGTTGGTACCTTTTGGGATCAGTCTTTGATATCAGTGATCCATTGCATCTTTCAGCATCATTGACAGTCTTATATGTGATATTCAGACATGTACTTGCTCCTTATGATCAGATGATCCATTATGTATCTTCCAGTCATTTATACTTGTATACTTAGTGGATCCGCTTGTACTTGATATGCGGACATGCTTTACTTTTTCTGAGCATGGGTATGCCCGCCTCAGACAGTGTTTCTTTCTGATCTCCTTTTGGTGGCTTGGCAGGCTGAATTCTGGTGAAGTCCTCCTCGGTTTTTCGACAAGACTTCCTTTCCATGTTCTTACATAATATATTTCGGCCATCATGTTCCCCTTCTGACCTCATACATTAGGGGGCATCTGTTATAGCTCCAAATCTCACTCTTATGGTTTGTGATGCTGCACTCATGGCCTAGGGCAACCCCTCCTTCCAGACCTGGTCCTAAAATTTAAAAAACAATGTTTTATTCCCTATACGCGACATTGCCCTGAGTTAAACGCGTGTACACGCGGGTCTGTGTATACCCAACCCGCGTGTATGTATTAAAACACTTAAAAAAATAAATAATTACTTATTTTCGGGCGGAGATCGTGGGTTTTACCTGCTGATCACCTGTTAGTGCCCGTGGCCCAACTGTTCCCAACCAACTCCTAACTAAAAAACTACTTTGGAGATGGTATAAAAAGACATCAAAGGGAAGGCCTAAGGAGAGAGAAAAGAAGAGCAAGATTATTATGCTGAGATTTTCCCCTTAGACCAGGTCTGAAGTCCTTGGTGCCTTCTGCACTTCCCCCATTTTTCATAGGAAACCCTTGTTTCCATGTGTATTGGTGGTCATTCATCTTTTATATCACCATTGAGTAAGACTTGGAAGGAGCTCTTGTTGGAGGCTTGAGGCTGGAACGAATCTGGGAGGAAGCTTTGCTTGGAGCCTGCTGAAGGTGTTTCAGGTGAAATCTTTCCGTTATATGTACTTTACTTGCCTTTATATAAAGAAACACGTCTTGGTTCCCGAAACAATCTTTCTTTATGCTTATGAGATTCTTGTCTTGAATTCTTATGCAAGTAGTTACTTAAAGATTTTCATAACTAACTTTATAGAATGAAGATGGTTTTCATATAAGTATTTGTCTATGTACTGTTGTGTTCTTTGATTTGTTTGTTTTACAGGTCAAAGGAGAAGAAGGGAACTCCAAGAAGGGTTTGGACCCTAAAGGCCTTCTCGAACGTAGGACCTTAGGTACGTACCCTAAACATTAGAATTTGCTTACAGTAAAGATAATGGCTGTGTGTGTGTTTCTTTGAATAAGCAATTTTCAGTCTGGTAGAGTCCTTACCCAAAGGACCCTAGGGGTACTTTCCCCTCAACCAAAGATCTTCATGTTATTTTGATTAAAATTTCAGACCTTGGTTCACTATATTTTTGGAGATTTGTTTTGAGGAATTTAGGCCTCCTAAATGCTCCTGAAATATTCTTCGAACACGTTAGCTTGGTATTTTCGCTATAACTTTTCTTCTAGGATGTTTCAAAATGTGAAAATTGGAGGATATAGATAGAATATCTTCAGAGATATGGTCTAAGGAAGTTGTTCTTATCCAATGCTCATGAAACAGGTTAGCTTGGCATTTCCACTATAAAATTTTTTCTATGATGTTTTGAAACATGAAAGTTTGAGGATAAAGATAAAATATCTACATGTACCTCTCGTTAAAATTTCAGACCTATGTTCACTATAACTTCGAAGATATGGTTAGAGGAATTTAGGCTTCTTGAATGCTCATAAAATCTAATTCAAACAAGCTTGCTTGGAAATTTTGCTATAATATTCTTTCATAAATGCTTCATATTGTGAAATATGGACGAGATAAAGAAGAGATACTTAGGTGCCTATGGTAGATTGTTTAGCACTAATTTTCAGAATTGAATATGTGGCATGTTGTGAAAGTTCGTTCTTGGGAAGAAGCTAAAAGAAACCAGTTTTTGGAGAAGTAGACTTGGTGAAAGAAGAAGCAACAAACAGACCTAGTGAAGGCATAAGTCAATTAATAGACTTGGTGAAGGCATAAGCAATTAATAGACCTAGTGAAGACAAAATAAATTAATAGACCTGATGAAGGCAGAGGTAGAAATTAGACTTGGTGAAAGAAGAGACATCTAATAAACATTGTGAAGAAGCGAGGAGACTTAGTGAAGTAGATTGCTTCTTACAAATATTTGCAACGAAGGGGATTGGTATCCCTTGTAAGTTGGCGCCTACAAATATTATAGTAGATGGGATTGGTGTCTCCTGTAGGTTGGTGTCGACAAAATGACAAAGGGGATTGGTGTCTCCTGTAGGTTGGTGCCTACAAAACGACAAAGGGGATTGGTGCTCCTGTAGGTTGGTGCCTACAAAGCAACAAAAGGGATTGGTGTCTCTTGTAGGTTGGTTCCCATAAATTAGCAAAGGGTATTGCTAGTAGGTTGATTCCTACAAAACAATAGAGGGGATCACTGTCTCCTATAGGTTGGTACCTACAAATTGATGTAACAGTAGGTTGGTGCCTACAAGATCTTTCATATAAATAAGTTCTGTTGTTTTCTCACATAAGAGTTTCTTTGTATATATTGTGTTAATTTTTCAGATTATGAGATTAATGTTTCAAAGGTAACCTATTATGTAAATGTTTTAAGTGTTTTGTAATAGGTCATTATGCTTCTGGATTTCCATATGTAAAATTAGAAGATATTGATGATCAAGAAGATCCACTAACCATGAATTCTCAAGTTAATGATCATCAAAATGAAAATTCATATATAGAGGAAGAAGTTGAAGGTGAAGAAGATGTAGAAGAAGTGCAATCCATAGGTGAGCTACCATTCTATTGTAATTGTAGAAGAATAGGTCATATTTATTCTATATGTCCACATGTGATTTTGGAAAATAGTAGCGATAAAGAATAACGTGAAGATAAGAAAAAATATTATGAGTATGAAAAGGAAATATGTGGTTCGTCAGAATAAAGTAGTAGATATGCATATGATAATGAAAAAAAGGGATTCCTACTCATGACCATGGAGGCTCAATAAAATGAGCAAGAGAAATAAGATTCAAAGGAAGAATATGTCGATGGGAAGGTATATTTTGAGGGAGAGCTTATTAGTGCCTTCAAAAAAACACAATGACTGAGAAGAAATAATAAGGAGTTGAAGGATATATTACAAAAATTTGAAAATAAAGATCATGATTATGATGAAGCATCAATTATCCTCTTAAACAAAAAAATAGAAGAGGCTAATAAAATAGAGGATACATTGATAATTCAATTAAAAGAAAAGGAAATAAATTATGAGAAGCTAGAAGCAGAGGTTGCATCCTTAGGAAAGGATATAGAGAAGGGAAATGCTTAGTTGAATGTAAACTTGAAGTTTGTAAAAGGGATTAAATCATTAGATAAAATTCTCTGTTGCCAGAGATATCCTCTTATTAAATGTTAATTTTTCTTAGGGCTATATTGTTCTTGTCTTTATATAATTGCATTTCATCATTTATATTGAATTAACCCCACACCATCCTAAAATCATTATCAACATATGCAATTATATAGACAAAACAACATCATCATCAATGCAGAGGAACATAAAGGAACTATAGAAGAAAATCATTCACACATAGAAGCACCATGATTGGTCGACCAATCCTGGCGTCTCTATGTGTGAATGATTTTCTTCTATAGTTCCTTTATGTCCCTCTACATTGATGATGATGTTTCTCTTTCTATATAATTGCATATGTTGATAATGATTTTATGATGTTGTGGGGTTAATTCAATATAAATGATGAAATGCAATTATATAAAGAAAAGAACAATATAGCCCTAAGAAAAATTAACATTTAATAAGAGGAGATCTCTGGCAACAGATAATTTTATCTAATGATTTAATCCCTTTTACAAACTTCAAGTTTACATTCAACTAAGCATTTTCCTTCTCTATATCCTTTCTTAAGGATGAAACCTCTGCTTCTAGCTTCTCATAATTTATTTCCTTTTCTTTTAATTTAATTATCAATGTATCCTCTATTTCATTAGCCTCTTCTAGTTTTGTGTTTAAGAGGATAATTGATGCTTCATCATAATCATGATCTTTATTTTCAAATTTTTGTAATATATCCTTCAACTCTTTATTATTTCTTCTCAGTGATTGTGTTTTTTTGAAGGGACTAATAAGTTCTCCCTCAAAATATACCTTCCCATCGACATATTCTTCCTTTGAATCTTATTTCTCTTGCTCATTGTATTGAGCCTCCATGGTCATGAGTAGGAATCCCTTTTTGTCATTATCATATGCATATCTATTACTTTATTCTGACGAGCCACATATTTCCTTTTGATACTCATAATATTTTTTCTTATATTCACGTTATTCTTTATCGCTACTATTTTCCAAAATCACATGTGGACATATAGAATAAACATGACCTATTATTCTACAATTACAATAGAATGGTAGCTCACATCTTCTCTTTCGTGCTGAAGTATGTAACGTGACATTCCCAGATCATATCTTCTCTTAACTGGTGCTGCCTCGGCCCATATGGTGATATATTCAATGGCTGTTATTATGTATCTTACATGTGAATGTCGCACTAGTGATGTTATGGGTCCGATGAAATCTATTGCTCATTTCTCGAAGATTTGCACTGTATGAACGGGTTTTAAGAGTAGTTAGTCCCGTCAGGAAGGCTTCCCAACCCTCTGAAAGATATCACAATTCTTATCATATTATTTAGAATCTTTTTGGACGGTTGGCCACCATAATCTTGCATGCAATATCTTCCTTGCAGTGGATTTTCCTCCTACATGGCCTCCCGTGACCCCAACATGACATTCCTAGATCACATCTTCTCTTAGGATCTGAATTACATCTATATTTCATTCTATCTTGCGGGCAGTGTTCCTCTTGATTGAATCTCTCCCTCATGGCTTGCTTTATAGTTCCCCATTCTTGCAACGTGTTGCGGTGCGTCCTCCACCACCTTGCCAGTGTGGCAAGTAGCACAATATCTAACAATGTAACTTTGTGAACTTCCCTTGCTTCTATGTCTAATTTGTTTAAGAAAATGTATACTGGTTCAATGCCATGGAATTTTGGATAGTCGCTTACCTCTGCCCTATCCAATTTATCCTACAACGTCTGGTATCAAGTTCATATCCGCCTTGCTGCCATGCATCCCACGTGGCTTCCAAACCAGCTTCCGGACTCTGAATACTCCTCTAGCTCACAGATCCTCCTATTGTAGGATTTATGTAATCCTCTCTTTTACCTACTTTTAATGTGTATAACTGGGCTAGCATTCCTGACTTGTCCCTGTCATCTACAGGTTCCGTGAACCTGGGTCCTTGATATGGGTCCAAGGGTTGTATCACCCTCATTCCTTCTTCTTCAAAAATCATTACCTATTTCTTCAGATTGATGACCACATAGTTTTCATAGGCCCATTCGATCTCAAGGAGTGCTGGATATGGGTCCTTATCCCCCATTATGTCAATTACTTCGAATTCAGTGTACGTCCTTACTCCCGCCACATCCACCTCTACATTTTCTAGCCTTCCAATGGGTAGGATACAATATTGATTCGCCATTCTCAATTGTATCAGTGAATATTTCAGTTTCGGCTTCCCCATCGCCTCCCAAGTTTTCCTGGGAAGGATGTTTACATCTGACCCTAAGTCCACCATCGTGTCCTTGATTCGGAATCCTGCAACCTATGCATTAATTCAGAATTCCTTTCCACTTCTCTTTTTATTCCGCCGCACTCTTCTTGTATGCCTTTCTGGTAAGTTGGCAGATGGATGTTTCACTTCTTCTTCCTCCTCTGGAAATGCTTCTTTTAAAATTTTGCGCAATTCTTTCAACATGTGCTCATCCTCAACAATATGCATAAATAACTTGAACCACTCTTCTATCGCGTGGGCATTGTTGAGCGCACAATTACTTGTTTCTGTTTTTCCTTTGTCTTGGTCATGCCTTCAAACAATTTAGTTGCCTCATCATAATACTATTTTTGTTGCATAGGCTGGTATGCTTTCTTTGGGGATTTTTCCTTAATGATCGAGGGTGGGTACACCACACCTCGATATTCCCTTGTATTCTTTCCCCCTCTTGTAACTATATTTATATTAGTTACGGGAAGGGCATAATTTGTACGAGGTTCGACATTGACCAAGTTACCCCTTATTTGTCGAGTCCTTTCCTCCCACTTTGCGATGAGTTCTGGGCAATCCTCTATGGCGTGCATATTGATTCTGCATTGTGAACACCATGGCCTCCTAGGGAGCAGACATTCCCTGGCGACATGCCCCTCTTGGTCACAGTTGTAGCACCTTACGGGACCTCTTACTCCCGCTCTTCCTCCTCTCCCATTTCCTCCTCGTCCTCCTCTATTGGACTCATTGATTCTGAATGTCAACCTATCCAGCTGTTTTGCGAAAGCATCCAATGCCCTGCACTGGCCAGTGTGATGCATTGTAGATGCAAAAAAATAACAATATCTATTATTAGGGACGTTGGAGTACTTCTGTAGTACTGGGAACATATGTGGTAGATTTCTATACATCCTACAAATTTCACAATATTCTTGATTGTTCCATATAAGGAAAGCTCCTTGTTCTCCTACTGCCACAAATCCTGCTATTGGTGGGGTTCCTGATGATCCTACAATCCCCCTTGAATGGTTAATTCCCTGCAACCTCAGACATTATGTCATGACATGTCCCTCCACCATGCAGTGCGTGAACCATACATTGGGTCTAATTGGCTGAACTGTTTGTAGACCCTTCAATTCCTCCATTAAGGTGGCAATCTAATTTTGAAGGCCCATAATCAACGGATCCTGCAATCCCGTCCCCCTCGGTATTCATGTGGGTAACTAGCCATAGCCTCTATACGTGACACTTGTTCTAAAGCATCCTAGAGTGTCTCGATCTTCTGTTGTGTCAACGACGTCCTTGTAAGGGGCAAGAGCGCCTTGATGAACCAGTCTCTTTGGTGATTGGGATCTAGGGTGTAACTCAACTTAGTAATAACATCCTTAAATATTTTCAATAGTTCCCAAGAAGTTTCACCTTCATTCTGCTTGATTTCCCATAGCTCTGATATCCCCTGCTGGTCAGTCTGAGGTACTTTAAATTCCTTCACGAACCCCCTCTTGATCTCATCTACTGTGGGATTCTAGTTCTATTCTACCCATTTTATAAACCAACATAGAGATCTCTCCCTTAGCGTGGTTTGGAATTCAACTGATTTAACATTGTCTAGTGTCTATCATGCTCTCCATATAGCTTCACAGAGATACCAGTGCTATTCTACGTCTTCATTTCCTCTACCCACAAACTTTGGGTATCTGGTGAAAGATCTTGCCATGTTTATTTGAGTGTGCGCCAACAACAAAAATCCCTTAGTTCCGGGCTGCTGAGATCCTTGCAGTCCCAGATTAATAATACCACTAATTCCCCTGTTATTTACTGTATTGAAGCTGGCCTTATATTTCTCGTGTACGCTGTGTACTTGTATTGCTTTAGCTAATTTAATAAAAAATTTCTCTGGATTATAGTAAGGCACCAGGGGAAGGTTGGGAGGAATACTACCTGTACCTTAGGGATATTACTGCTGACCTCTTGTGGATGTTTCTCCTTCGGCAAATAACCTTCTCATGACATTTCCCATTTCCTCTTCCCTTTCCTCTTTGTGATTGCTCGACATTTGTTCCTCCATTATCCTTCCCGCAACCTGTAAGGAAGGATCCTCTTTATTATTATGGCTCCTGTCTCTTCGATCGCCATTATTGTCTTGTCCTGCATCTTCTTTTACTCTCCCTTCCTCTTCTGAGTTCCCCGAAACTGCTCCTACTTGGTGGGGTCCCATTTTTCTCTTCTTCAGAGTTTGAACTACTCTCACCTGCCACTTGTCAGCTAACAACACTCTCCGCTGCACCCTAACATATTTGGCTTTTCACAATACTTCTACATCCATTCCTTCAGCAACATCTCTATTCCCCAACTGGTAGCATTCTCCCCTTAGGTCCTTCCCCCAGTACTGGGGTTTTACACTACCATCGTCGCGGTAGGTGAGAGTAGTAGTCCTTCTTCTACCTATTGACATGGCTAATGTTCGCTATGCCAACAAGGGGAACTAACTCGATTGTAGGCCCCAATTAGACCTGCTTTCGTTTGGAATGGCTAGCTCCGACGGGTTTTAAGGGACCTCGTAAACTGTTTAAACATGTTGAAAGATTGCTTCCGGGAGGAAGACTTCGATTATATCAACAAAATAAAACAGCTAACCTTTATGTGTTAAATCCTATCTATACTACTTCTAACTACTCTAATCTAGTCCTAGCTATCCTAATCTATCCTGCAGGAGCATAATACAGAGGTTTAAACATCATATATATGTTCGACAGGAGCATGATAAAGAAGATTAAACATCATGCATGGATTCAAGTCCAAATGAATCAATCACTGATTCATAGCTGGACAAGACTGTATTAAAGCTAAATCGAAATCCAATCACTCATATATGAATCCACATTCTTTTTATGGAATTAAAACTTGCAACTGATGTTTAAATTAGTTTCAAATCAGAGACCATTCACAAGTTAACCATGAAATTGGATCACATTCAATTTAACAAGACTAATAATGAACTGTAAGTCATCAATATGCATAAATACAAATCACATTTACATTCATGCCAGCAACAACATTCTGATCCAAAACATATAAAAGAACAATCAAATAAGTCTAAAACTAAAGGCTCCTTCTTCCCCCAAAACAGTCTTCCTTATTCACAATAAAGGCAAACTGTTCTTCTCGATAATCAAAAACCCTTTCTCCTATTCGGAGGTAATACTTATGAAAACACCCCCCTAACACTAGGTCTACCTTGCCTCTTCATCTTCCCACTGTTTCCGATATGCAAATCAAGTACACAGAGATAGGATCATCAGCGTGACCGCTGACACATAGAAAGCATAATGGCTGGATCGATTCATTTCCTGAGGAAGTGAATAGATGTTGGTAAAAAGGGTGACTGTATGTTGCCTTCCCATAATGAAGACTGGGACAACCTTGCTTTCGGAATGTACAGGCCATGCGTGGGATCCCGACCCGGAACGCTTGAGGCCGGACCTTCAAACACAACGCTTCTGTGTATATGGCTTTTTGAATCCACTCCTGCATCCTTTACTTCTCACCTGCAAGGATAGCTATCATTAGCTTCATGATTGTGAACAATATAACATAAATATTCACACAGAACATAACACTGCCTTCATTAACTTTTATAAAACTACGGGAGCAAGGGCGAAAAGGATGAACACATAAAACATAGGCAACACATAATCTCTCGCTCAATCCATAGGCTTGGCATGGTTTTTGAGGGCTTCCTTTAATCGCAATCAGTATCGGCCCCTTCGCGGGTCACAGGACCCATGCCTTCCACTGCCTCGATGTGCGATTACACTATCGGGACTCCACAGGCCCACCTTTTGCACTAAGACCCCGTTCCTTTGTTATATCGCGAATTTTGAAAAACATGGGAAAACACAGAAAATTCCACCCCGATCACTTAGGCCAGACCTCAAACTTTATATAATCAGGCATATAATCATCGCCGGGTCCAGCGCTTGCCTCTCTGCTAACTGCATGATTGATGAGCCCCAGAAATGGGTAATTATATGGGCTCATTTTGCCTCCTAACTTAGCTTAATCCACCATTCTCATTAGTTTATTGCATGTTTTTGATTATATTTATGCTAATAGAGTGAGTTGGGTTGGTCATTATGCCTTGAAGTCTAATGTGTGCTTAATGCAAATTTTTGGTCAATTTTGGAGACAAAGTCAAAGGTTTAATGAGCATTTGGCAGCAAATATTCGAAGAAGACAAGGGAGAGGATTTGTAGGAGGGTGTCCCCCTCATTTATGACTCCCTCCTTTGAATCCTCCTTCAGAAAGCTTGGAGCACAAGCAGCCACATCAATGCATCAAAGAGGCAGTCGAGCAAGTGAAGAATAACTGCTGTCTATCTCAAGTCTTGGGAGCCAAGCCTCCTTGATTTTAGGGGAGCTGTTGGGAGCTCCAGTTGTATAAGTAGAGAGGCCTAGGGCCTCATTAGGTTGTTGGATGTTAGTCAAATTTTCACACTTTTGTTGCAGCTTTTGCTCAGCTCATTTCGAGCTTACTTTTGTGGACAGTTTCATGTAATGTGACTATTATTTTGATAATGAAGATGAAATATTTTCTAAGCCAACACTGAGTTACCTCAGAGGGCTAAATCTCTTGGGTTAGGGCCCAACCCAAGCTGCCCAACACCTCTTGTTTTGTATTTATATGTTTTGTTGCAGTTTATGAATTAGTTGCAGTTAGATAGATTTCTTTCCTGGTTAGAATAGGTTGCTTTTGGTGATTTACATAGCTGTTTCCATCTCAGTTTGCTGAAGTAGGTTAAATAGTGTTAGGAGAAAGATACAAAAAGGCATCAACAGAGCCTTGACCTCCTTTCCTCCCTTTGGGACCATGAGCTGAGGTCAAGACCCTCTTGTTGCCACAAAAACACAGTTTTGCCTTCTCCATGCAATTTCTGGTGTTATAGTTTGATTTAGAGGTTAATGCTTTGCTTCAGATCTATTTTGTCATGCTCATTTCTATTTCTGCAATAAATATCCATTCATGCTTTCCTTTCCATATAGCATTGTTCAACATTTTATTTTCCTAGATCAGAATTTAGGTCAACATGAGATACAATTATGTTTTTTTGGGTGTAGCTAGTTCTTTGCTTGCTTAGTTTCAGTGTTTGATTTGCAGCTCTCTTGCAGTACATATCTGCTCATAATAAGTCAATAAATCAGCCATCACCATCTCTCTTTGCTACATGTTCCACAGGTCATTCACAGCCCCTCATAAATCTGCCCTAATTTTCTGCACTTTTCTCATAAACTTTCCTCCCTTTCCTTGAACAAATCCAACCACCTCTCTCTTTCCTAATCCTCCCTGATGAACCTCAGACACCTTAACACATCCTTCTAGCCCTCAGATACCCTTTCCAACCATTTTCCCACCTTCAGAACCTCTAAAATAGCTCTCGGCATCCTCCTGTAGATCCCCTGCAGCCTCCTATAGAATTTCCTGTAGGTGACTTTTTGAAGTCCGATTGCAGGGAAAGCCTCCAGAAGGTTGCTAGAGGCCTCCTAGGACCCCTCCACACCTTCCTCCACCTCTGAAAATCCAAAAGTCGCCCTCCATCGCCACCTAATTGCTGCCACATCCACCAACAAATAAATTACATGCATGACAATTTCACATAAAATACATAAAAACCCAAAAATATGTTTTTTTCTCATTTCCTTCTAGAAATAGCTTGAATAGATGTTGTTTACTTCCTAAGTAGGTAATGACATTCATTTTATGGTTTTTCATCTCTCTTTCTACAAAAGTAGGGTTAGTTGGTTGATTAGGGTTTGCTAGGGTTACTTCACATTTAAGTCTTCCTTCTCTTTCTGCAAGTAGAGTAGCCTCTGTAGAGTAAGCTTTTCTTTCTTTCATTATATATAAAGCTTCTTCTGGAATTCATAGAAGTTGGCTTGAGCTCCTAGTGATCTTGCGCCAACTGACCAAGTGACAGTCCGCAGTAAGAACTAGTACTTGTGCATACAACACCGTTGCTTCCAAGTTTGTTACAAACTACCGGGTTGATAAAAGTAAAGTAGGAAGCCTTACGAGTTGCAACATTATTACTGCAATACTGGTGCTCACAAATGACCCCCGGGCTCTGCCGATATGCGATATGCGATGGGGCTTCTAGAACCGATATATATATATATATATATATATATATATATATATATATATATATATATATATATATATATATATATATATATATATATATCGTGGTTGATAAAACCATTGGGTTCGGCAGATGGAAGCGCGTTATATGTACATGAGCTTTGGAATAAGGCCGATAGCAATAAGTGATTAACACCAGACCCAAAATATATATTTATATATCTATATCTATATATATATATATATATATATATATATATATATATATATATATATATATATATATATATATATATATATATATATATATATATATATATATATATATATATCTATATATATATATATATATATATATATATATCTATCTAGCTATCTATCTATCTATCTATATATATATATATATACACACATTATCTATCTATCTATCTATCTATCTATCTATATATATATATATATATATATATATATATATATATATATCTATATATATATATATATAATATGCTTAATAGGGTCGGCGGGTCCGGCAGACAGAGGTGTGTTGTATATATAAGCTTTGGTACAAGGCCAATAGCGATGCGCGATATAGCTCCAGACCCAAAAATATATGCATTTGGGTTAATAAAACCTACCAGGTCCGAAAACCATGAATATGTTGTGTTAATTGCGATAGGCCCCAAAAAGGATTTATGCATGTTTTGTGAAGGATTTTTGCTATAAGGCATTGTAATGGGAATAATGATGTGATGGGGGTTTTGCGAGTTAAACCAACAAACGATTATAATAAGGGTAGGGGTGATGGTTTGTGCAGGCACAAATGTACCATGCATGTTTGTGAAGATTGAAAGATCCCGATGAAGGGAGAGAATAAAGGGCTAGGCTGTGTCATGAATGACCCATGCAGCAGAGGTTTATTTAATGGCTTAGCCATCAGGCCTTGAAAATTTGACTCGGCAAGGAGTTAACATCCATGTGATAAAACAGATCATTCCGAAAGATGAAAAATCAAACTTCTAGGGGACCCATTGAAAATTTGCTGTCAGAGCATGTTTCAATAGGGTGGTAGTTGTGGCCACAACAAATGGCGAACTGCTGGGTGAACTAGTTATCTCTGTTTCCAAATAAACCTTGGATCAATAAAACATCAGGGTGTTAAGATAAACTTGAAATGAAAATTGTACAAATGAACAGGCATGGGTTCCACTTTAACATTAATTGTTTCAAGCGGGATAAAGACAAATAGCTTCTTCTTACTGATAAGGTTTTGACAAGAATTCTCCAATGGTTATTATTATGGGATGTATTGACCTTCCTTTACCTGTTGCCTACTTTCAAAAATCCTTTCGGGGCCATCACTGGTTTGTCAATACCCATTTAGGTGTGTACATCAGCTCTATATTATTCATCAAACTCGATGTAGATATGTTTATCTGCACTTTACATAAGAATTCTAGTGCTATATTTTCATATGGTTGAATGGGGCGCAGTCATGGATCATGCCATATTTTTAAATCGCTTAAGCAAGGTTGGGCTTGCTGTGTCAACTGGTACTCTGAGCCCAGCAACAGTCCCTACTCTAACTGGCTTCCCAAACAACCTGTCCTTCCAGATTGGCACAAGGACTTGACATTTCATTTTCTTTTAACTAGGTCCTTCCAGCTTTAGGCACAAGGACTAGAGCACAATTGGATTTGCCACAGGGTGAATGACAGTGAGTTTAGCCCATGAAAGGAGGTTTACTTGTAAACAATAGGTATTGGACCATTTAGTGTGGTGGATGGGACCATTGGAGAATGATTGTAAACCTTACAAGCAAGTATAGGCTAGTTCTGAGTGGGATTTATTTAAATGCAGTGTTCCTCCATGCCAGTCCAACTGTGGTTACACATTCTTTGTTTTATAAGGATGCCCCTACATGCTCTATATATCCAAGTTATCAACAGATCTTACCTAGTTCCCAACAGATTCCCATGAATGGCTTTGGTCTGAATCCCATAGCTGTTTTGTTTTGTTTTGTTTTTTAAGTTCTCATGGGCCGATTGAAAGCTTGCTTGATTGCAAAGAGATGATGGATTTAGGATCAACAGACTCATCAACAGGTTAATGAGGGGTGCAAAAGTTGAAGGCCGGGAATGAAGGTGACTTGAAGAGGTTTGAGAGGGTGAAAGCAAGGCTGGAGAACAGAAATCAGATGGCTGAAAAGGCTGAAATTGAAAACGGGAGGAAAATACACTTGCAGAGAAACAAGAAAGGAAAAGACAGAACTGTAATTAAACTAACAACAAAAATGAAAATGAATTCTAACCTACTCAGGAAGTAACCACCATGTGGTGGCTACTGGAAGTATCTCTTGAAATGTTGGCCATTAACAGGGAGTTTTTCAGTTTCTCCCTGTAAAGTTCTCAACCTGTAAGTTCCCTGACCAATTTTCTGCTCAACTTGGAATGGGCCTAGCCATAGGTGCTGGAATTTTGTGTGTTTACCCTTCGGCTTACTCAACTTGCCCCAGTTCAGCACTAGCTTTCCGTTTCTTTGGGGACAATAGTCTGATGCGTGCCTTATGAGGATTGATTTATTGATAGCGAATCCACTCGATTTTAGAGATGAATGGTAAGGAGCATTATCTAGTATGAGAGCGTAAGGGATGCCAAACCTGTTGATGATGGATTTCTCCATAACAGACATTACCTCATCCTCATTAACTTTCCAAAGCGGGATGGCTCTGGTCCATCTGGTGAAGTGGTCGGTTACCGTGAGTGTATACTTATGCTCCTTTCCATTGATGAATGTATTTTCAAATGCCTTTCCACAATGCAGGAACTCCAGGGTTTGATTATCACCTTCGAGCACCTGCCAGTTTGAGAAGTTATCAGGTACGGATGGTCTGAAAACTAATTCAACATAAAATTTATTCTTCTTCAATCTAAAATCAGGAAAAAGTTTAGCAACCATACTGGCCATCAGATCGGCATTTTGGTTTTTCCCTCGAGGTACGTATGTGATATTAAAAGAATCAAAACTATCAATTAAGCTCCATACCTCATATTGGTACTTAACCAGGTGTGGCGAATTGTAGTATATCCTTTTCCTTACCCAGCGTACAATTATCAGGGAATCACCAACTATACAATTTTTCACTTTCACATCAATGGCCCCTTTCAGGCCCCGTTGCAATCCTTCATATTTTGTCATGTTGTTGGTGTATGCGACCTCCAATCGGCCGGCCATCAGATGTTGGTTCCCTTGCGGGTTGATGAGAATGTTTCCAGTGCCTGCACCTTCAAGGCAGTTAGAGCTATCAAAATAGAGTTCCCAAAATGTATAATCTAATGCTACATTAATTGAACTATTATCTATGAAATTAATCCTATCATCTACTATAATACAGGATAGCTCATCAGTTGGATTATGGGGGTGATTGATTCTTTCTTCCAACTGTGTGTTTGTCAAAATTTCCTCAACTGTTTCTACAGGGCATTCTTCAAAATAGGTTTATGTGGCATAAACATCGAAACTATAATTCCCAAGGATAGATTTAGAGAACATTACAGGTTCATTGGGGTTGTTTAGTTTCGTTACCACATATTTCATGTATCTTTCTCGATCGACTCTCAGCATATCACCTTTTCCCCTCTGAGGCAGCAAGAGATGGGACCAATTAGTTGAGAAATATCCATTGAGATTTGATGACCAGTCCCTACTAAGCAGCATTCCATAAGCCTCGGGTATGTCGACCACCACTATATCAATGACTTGTGTGTATTGTGGTTTAGCAGCCATCCGAATCAACACATCTTTTAATTCCCCAATTACTTTCACATTTGTTCTGTCCAATTGCATAATTCGAGTTCCAGTTTTCTCGGGCACTGCCTACAGTCTTTTAGCAACAACGTAAGGCATAACAGTGGATGAGGCACTGGAATCTACCAGGCAATTGTGTACATTCATGTTGAAGATTTCGAACGTGATAAGGAATGGTGGAGTCATAGATTTTGATTTCCTCCCTATCATGGCTGCACTGACATCTTGGGGGTTTCGATTCGTTTTTGACAAAGTGGCTTCCATACCTGATGGTGTTTGGGTTGTACTGGAGGTACTGACAGGTCTGGCCACTGGCTTCTTGGTTTGGCTGCTTGGGGTAGTGGGGGTTTTTCAATTCCGCTCATTCATAGCTTTCAGCAGCAAATCTCTTTGCTGCGTTAATTTTAACAAGTCGAAATATGTGATATTAGCCCTAGATTTCTTGAGATCATCTACAATGTTGTAATCGATGTTATAGATAGGATAAGGCAGGGTGAGCATACCGGTTTTGCCATTCTTAGGTGGGAGTTTACCATCTTGAGTCACCTTTGTCGCAGTGGGAGATGTCTTATCCTTTTCTGGGTGGTTTGCAACTGGGGTATTCCTGGAATCACCACTAGATCTATCTTTCCCAACAGAAACTTTGGGAGCGGATGCTTTCACAGGGCGAACTTCTTGCTCTGTCCAGTCTGTGGGCTTTGTCGCACCTAGGAGCGGCCCTTTACTTCACGTGTGGATTTCATTAGCATTGATTTCTGCGGTGTCATCTCCCTCGTCGTCGTTCTCATTACTATGGAAATCCCACAACACATTAATTTGGGTTTCCTCATCCGAGGGTTCTTCTACTTGATATCCTTCCTCGTCTTCTTGTTCTGGTTCGAGCTCCAGTACAGGTTCTTCTTTGTTGAGGAGCGATCCAATAAGAGCCAGCTCTTTTGTGTTCAGAGTCCCTTCATTAGGTGGAGCAGGCAATGCAAGTTGACCATGACCACCTTCTATTTTCTTATGATAGAAAGGTTTGAAGGGTTTTCTGTTGTTATAATCTCCTCCACTACCACTTGTACTCTCTTCAGAATTTCTTTTCATATCGATGACTGTGTTTGTCAGTTTCTTAATGATCCGATGCAAACCTTCCACATATGTGGTATCCCTTTCTTTGCTCTCAGCTACTTTTTTATCACTCCCATTGTTCTTCTTGGATGACTGAGAGGCTTTCTTCTCTTTGGTTGAAGGGTGGCATGCTGTAAGACTGATCATTTCATTCTCGACTTTCACTGCTTCATCGATAGCACCTTGTAAGGTTTGTGCGTTCCTCCTTTTATCCCACATTGCTATAGGGATAGTGAGAGAAGTGATGTAGAATTCCATGAGCACCTCCTCATTAGGTCTAGTGGTGGCTGGGATTCTGTTGAACAAGGTGTTGAACTGGATGTTAAAATCCTTAACCTTCTCCTTGGTTTCCATTTTCAAATGGGATAGTTCTAAAACTAAGGCCGCAGGTGTTTTGTCATCACCAAACTTGTCTAAAAAGGCTTGCTGAAAAGCATCCCAAGAGGTGATTGACCCTATTCTCAAGCTAAAATACCATGTGGAGGCTGCACCAGTCAAAGTAAAAGAGAATAGGCGGCACACCACATCTTCATCGGTGACCCCCAACCTGCGCAAGGCTAGGAAGAAAGAGCGAATATGGTTATCAGCAGTATCTCCCCACTCAGGGTCGAAATTAGGTAACACTCTTTCTGCATTTTTGGGTAAGGGATGCTGCTGCCTAGGTACCGCTACAGCATCCTATGCAAGCCAGGGAGGGAGTGCTCCTGGAGGAGGTGGGGGTTGATTCCCACCTAGAGGAGGAGGTGGAGGCTGATTCCCACTTGGAGGGGGAACGTTGGCCATATTATGGATAGGGAAGTTTTGGTTGGAGGCTTCTCCGTTAGGATTCTCAAAATCAAGTGAGGAGTTACCTTTAGAAGGGGAATCCTCAGGAATTTCTTCCCAAGGGGTGTTGATACTTTGCAAGGATTCTAGCACAATATCTTTAAGAGAAGTGGCTGCAGATGTATCTTCACTTAGGGCAAAGATCCTTGGATTTCTCTTAGTTGTCGGAGGTAAAGAGTGAAAGATGGGAAGCTGAGAGAGGGAACAAGTGTAAGCCCGAGTAAGCATTCTGACTGGTTGTTCCTGAGTGACAGGATACTCCCACAGTCTCTCTTCTGTGGGTGATCCAGATACGGGACTAAGAGGGATCTCTGCTTCTTCAGAATGAGGCTTTTTCAGATGTGTGGCAGGATCTCTCCGACCTTTACGATCCATACATTACTCTTTTCGTATCCATGCGCAAATTTATAGATGAAATCTTGAAAAGCTGTGGATGGCGGTTCAGGCCCTCCTTCTAGCGCCAATTTGTTGACATGGCTAATGTTTGCTATGCCAACAAGGGGAACTAAACTGATCGCAGGTCCCAATTAGACCTGCTTCTGTTTGGAATGGCTAGCTCTGACGGGTTTTAAGGGACCCTGTAAACTGTTTAAACATGTTAAAAGACTGCTTCCCGGAGGAAGAATATGATTATATCAATAAAATAAAACAGCTAATCTTTATGTGTTAAATCCTATCTATGCTACTTCTAACTACTCTAATCTAGTCCCAGCTATCCTAATCTATCCTGCAGGAGCATAATACAGAGGTTTAAACATCATATATATGTTCGGTAGGAGCGTGATAAAGAATATTAAACATCATGCATGGATTCAAGTCCAAATGAATCAATCACTGAATTCACAGCTAGACAAGTCTGTATTAAAGCTAAATTGCAATCCAATCATTCATATAGGAATCCACATTCTTTTTATGGAATTAAAACTTGCAATTGATGTTTAACTTAGTTTCAAATAAGAGACCATTCACAAGTTAACCATGAAACTGAATCACATTTAATTTAACAAGACTAATAATTAACTGTAAGTCATCAATATGCATAAATACAAATCACATTTACATTCATGCCAGCAACAACACTCTGATCCAAAACATATAAAAGAACAATCAAATAAGTCTGAAACTAAAGGCTCCTTCTTCCCCCAAAACAATCTTCCTTATTCACAATAAAGCCAAACTGTTCTTCTCGAAAATAAAAAACCCTTTCTTCTCTTCGGAGGTAATAATTATGCAAACACCCCCTTGACTCTAGGTTTACCCTGCCTCTTCATCTTCCCACTGTTTCTGATATGCAAATCGAGTACACAGAGATAGGATCGTCAGCGTGACCATTGACACGTAGAAAGCATAATGACCAGATCGATTCATTTCCTAAGGAAGTGAACAGATGTTGGTAAAAAGGGTGACTGTATGTTGCCTTCCCATAATGAAGACCGGGACAACCTTGCTTTCGGAATGTACAGGCCATGCATGGGATCCCGACCCGGAACGCTTGAGGCCGGACCTTCAAACACAATGCTTCTGTGTATATGGCTTTTTGAATCCACTCTTGCATCCTTTACTTCTCACCTGCAAGGATAGCTATCATTAGCTTCATGATTGTACACAATATAATAGAAATATTCACACAGAACATAACATTGCCTTCATTAACTTTTATAAAACTAAGGGAGCAAGGGCGAAAAGGATGAACACATAAAACACAGGAAACACATAATTTCCTGCTCAATCCATAGGCTTGGCATAGTTTTCGAGGGCTTCCTTTAATCACAATCGCTATCGGCCCCTCCGTGGGTCACAGGACCCATGCCTTCCACCGCCCCGATGTGCGATTACACTATTGGGACTCCACAAGCTCGCCTTTTGCACTAAGACCCCATTCCTTTGTTATATCGCGAATTTTGAAAAACATGGGAAAACACAGAAAATTCTGCCCCGATCACTTAGGCCAGACCTCAAACTTTATATAATCAGGCATATAATCATCGCCGGGTCCGGCTCTCACCTCTCCGCTAACTGCATGACCCCCGGGCTCCGCCGATATGTGATATGCGATGGGGCTTCTAGACCCGATATATATATATATATATATATATATATATATATATATATATATATATATATATATATATATATATATATATATATATATATATATATATCGTGGTTGATAAAACCATCGGGTCCGACAGATGGAAGCGCGCTATATGTACATGAGCTTTGGGATAAGGTCGATAGCGATAAGCGATTAACACCAGACCCGATATATATATATATATATATATATATATATATATATATATATATATATATATATATATATATATATATATATATATATATATATATATATATATGATATGCTTAATAGGGTCGGCGGGTCTGGCAGACAGAGGTGCGCTGTATATATAAGCTTTGGGACAAGGCCGATAGCGATGCGCGATATAGCTCCGGACCCGAAAATATATGCATTTGGGTTAATAAAACCTGTCGGGTCCGGAAACCATGAATATGTTGTGTTAATTGCAATAGGCCCCAAAAAGGATTTATGCATGTTTTGTGAAGGATTTTCACTATAAGGCATTGTAATGGGAATAATGATGCGATGGGGGTTTTGCGAGTTAAACCAACAAACGATTATAATAAGGGTAGGGGTGATGGTTTGTGCGGGCACAAATGTACCATGCATGTTTGTGAAGATTGAAAGATCCCGATGAAGGGAGAGAATAAAGGGCCAGGTTGTGTCATGAATGAACCATGCAACAGAGGTTTATTTAATGGCTTAGCCATCAGGCCTTGAAAATTTTATTCGGTAAGGAGTTAACATCCATGTGATAAACATATCATTCCGAAAGATGAAAAATCAAACTTCTAGGGGACCCATTGAAAATTTGTTGTCAAAGCATGTTTCAATAGGGTGGTAGTTGTGGCCACAACACTACCATGAACATCTTAATCTACAATGACACTTCCCTCACCAACCTTCCTCTTAACCCAGACTCGAACACTGCTTCCGCCCTTGAAAAGGATTGATAATTTTCTGCGGCAAACTCGACTATGTACCCCTCCACTATAGTCTATACCCAAAAGTCAACTGCCCTTGTTAGATCATTGTCTAACTGCCGAAGCGATACAAGGTCTGAAGGAGTCCAATTGCGATGAGCTAACGTCATTCCCTCTGATCGACTCTGCACTTTTAGCCTTCTTAGCCAATTATACAAGTCTTCTAGGAACTTTCACCAGAAGATCTCATACTGGTCACTAGCACCCTCAGCATACAAAGTCTCTCTACTAACTTTGGCAATCGGTTGACCCCTTTGAGTAGCTTGTTCTGCTATAAACTAATCTACTCTGTTATTCCACCAATCTCTAATCTCTTTCTTGAATATCCTCGACACCATGTTTCAAAACGGTTCTTGTAACTTCAGGTCCCAACAACGGAACCATTTGTTGGTACACAAGTGACATTAGGGGAAGACCCTGGGTTCAGGCACGGAGGGCCAACAATGGCTCATTGTATTCTAGGACAATGCCAACATTTTCACCTTACCTAATGGGTAAGGAGTCTCACCCGAGGCGTGCCGCGACTAGAAATAAGAAGGGTTCACCATGGGTCAAGTTTATATCAACCATCAGTTTGTAAGCAACATTATACATATACTCACATAACATCATATCATTCAATACAATGAATATACCACATACATAGACTTGCAGTATATTTAAAATTTTAGTGGGTCCATATATCATAAGCAAATACATACATCGTACCAAGAAACCAGTCCAAATATTCATTCATCTTAAGTCAACAGGAGATAAATACATAATACATTGGCCTTAGCCACAAGTAACTACATGAAATACCCGATTACAGGATCTAACTGCCTGTGACAGACTCATCCTGCTTCTCAGCTACTGGTTTTATCTTCAACCAAGATGTTCTGAGCAACTGCATCTTCCTCTCTACTCGTCCGTGACTAGACACTACTACCAATCTATCAAACTGCAACCAACCCCTTTCTCCTTGTAGCTTCCTCCTTTTGCATTCCTTCTTCTGCTTGTGCTAGCACTTCCCACTCAACTATTCCTTCGCTTTGCTACCTCTCGTCTGCCTTGTCCGCTGGGTTGCCCATGCTTTTTGCTGACACCTCACCACAACCATCCTACAACTGCTTGTTCCTGTCTTCTGCCCCATATGTCTGCTCCACAACCTGATCGTTCTTGCCGCCACCCATTCCCTCTTCTTTGTATCTTCAAAATCTTACAAAATCAAAACAAAGGCCCCAATAGGAAGATTGTCCAATGGAGGGAATTTGTCCCTGAGCTTCCAAATTAGCACTGCGTCTCAGCTAGGGATAAATTCCAACCAGATCATGTGTTGATTATAAGTATTCTGTCATCATCTCATGTCCCATCTCTACTCAAATCTATCTACAAAATCATTCTCGAATCTAAAGAAGAAGAATCATAGGGGAGCTTCAACTACTCCCTTTATGGACAATGAGGAAGGTGCCATGGGTCTCTCTCACCTCATAACTATGACAGTGGGGAAGGTCCTCTGGGACATTCTCACCCCAAGTCATCTCATCAAGCAATAGGCGAGATACAACTTACCAAGAAAGGATAAAAAACATGACATTATGCAATTAATGGGTGAGATAGCACTTGTTATATATGAGATAAGGATCACATCCATCTCATTACGTGTCGATCTTCCTAGAAATGACCCTCAAGAGTGATGTGGAGTGATGTGGTAGAACACCTACATCATCATCTTAGCTTGGGTGAGATACGTGACTTACCAAAGGTAAGGATCACACACCCCCAAGACTCCTCAACCTATTGGCCAGACAAGGAGGGATGGTCCCAAGAAGCCCAACTTGTGGGTATGATTACAACTGCGGTATACTCTACATAAACTAGATAGGCGGAGATACTCGACTTGTCAAAATAGACAAGGATCAGACATACCCTATGGGTAACAATATGGGAGATACCCAACCTACTATAAGAGTAGGGATCCCACACCCTATTGTCCAGAGTTCCCTCAGTCCCAGGAGCTCTCAACGATCCATTCCTCACCATAGGAGCTCAAATAGGGAGGAAGAGAATAGATCAATGTCCTCGATCAACCTAGAACCTTAGTGAGGATGGTCACATCCATTAAGACATGCTGCTCTATCTAAATTTGAGAAACATATCAAGGTGCTCATATCCGGTACTGACTTAAATAACTCACTAAAGAGTTCAATCACATTGCCTCATACATTACCAAGAGTTTTAGTCCTTTGTTTTCATGTTCATGCAGGACATCAATTCAAATACATTGTTAGAACAAATACATGTTATAAAACGATTCCTTATTCATCCTTTCTCCCTCTCACAAAGGCAAAAACCACAAGCCTAATATTGTCTCATACAACAACACTATCTCAATACATGAAGATATCTCAATCCCAACTATATAGAGGATTCTCTGCCAATTAGATCCCACTCTTGTTGTCACAATATATTAGTATCGTAGCCAAAACCTGATCAAACAAATTTCTTCCTTAACCAAACTGCCTCACAACTAGCTATGCTAACAAAAATTTACTCAACCTTGGTTGTGCTTAAAGCTACAAACTTCTATTTCCTGCTCATCTAAGATATCATGGCATATCCAAAGCTAAAGCAACACCTAGATGTTCTATTCTTATCAATATCACTTCTAGCCTAGTCAACATCAACTTATCCATGCAATCCTACATCTCTAGTAGAATATCTCATACCAAGATTGATCGTCCCATGCAAATATTTGAAAACGTGCTTGGTGGAAACCCAATTTTGCATGAAGTAGCTTAGAAATGAATTGAATTAAGGTGTTCACTGCAAAGTAATTATCTAGATGGGTGTTCACAAGGAACATCAATGCCTCAACCAACTATTGGTACTAAGAGGGGTCTACCAAGTTAGGTCCAACAACACCTCTGCATAATTTCTTGAAATTCAATTCTAGCGGGGTGTCCAAGGATTTGCATTATGAATTTCCAAATCTCTCTAATAACTTCACGACATATGTTTATTGAGAAAGGAAGATTTCACTGGGTCTTTGCTAAACTTCTAATCCCATAAAGTAATGCATCATGATAAGATCATTCATCACGAACTCAGAGGCCAACTCCCTCTTACTTTGATGATCAAAGGCTCATTACCTATCAAGAATAGACCGTAAGCATATAAAACCAAAATCAAAGACATACCTTGGACCACTTTGAAGTAGAGTTTCAGATCGACACTGCTTCCAAGCTTCCCCATGTAACTATCAATGTGGACATACCAGTCTCGGGGAACTTGCTTCAAACCATACAATGCTTTCTACAAGAATAATACTGACCAAACCTTCAAACAAATCAATATTTTACAATCAAATCAGCTAGGTCTACTTATCAAGATTTAAATTCAAAACTAAACTAATATCAAAGCCATGCAATTTTATGCCAATATCACTGTTAAATTTTTCAATCCAAGTATTAAGTAGAGCTCACACCCAAGTACCAAGTTACAACCTTATCTATTGTCATGACAACAATTGTCATTTACCAAACAATATCAAGCCAAATTTCATCAAACCATCCAGATGATCATAATATGAATAATTTCTGTTAGTAAATGTAAATGCATACACCAAGGACAAGTCATATACATTTTTTCCATCCTTCCATTGTGAGATTTCTATAGTAGCCCGAATAAAATCACTACATACTAAGGAGCAATCCTTTACTATCGTACTATATTCAATGATAAAAAATATATTGATATGCATACTACAAACTCCTGCAAACACAAGATGAGTTAAGACATTCACATTCTTTGCAACAAGTCAAACATTATGTAGATCTTACTGTTCCTTTACTTCCCTACTCATAGAACTCTATATCATCTGCTTCATATCTTTAGGTTTGTCTTACTCTCGGTGTGCTTTTGGTCTCATGCATAAGATTTTAGGTTTTGTATCCTATAGCCTTAACCTATTAATTTGGAATCTCATGGATAAATTCCCTCCTTTGGACAATCTTCCTCATCAAGGAAGACTCTTCCTAGCCCTTGGAAGAATTTAATTTGATTATAAGGGAAAATATATTTTTAATAGGGAAACCCACATGTGCACAAAAGGATAGGTAGGCCCAAAAGAGAAATTGGAAATCCTTGGATGGCTATAACTACAAGTCAAGTGAACCTCATTTGGATATCACCATTATGCATTTTTTTCTCCTCTTTGGTTTTGGCTCGCACAGGTCTGAAATTGGTTCATACAAGTCTAAAATAACAGGTTTCGAGCTTGCGCATGTGAATTAAGGTTTTTGGTCTGTAGTTGCAGGGTTGTAACAAGGTATTTTCGACTATAAACGCATGAATGACATGCATCTCCCTGGGTCTGGAATGCTTCAGCCACACACATGACCATTAGCTTTGTGCAACTAGGACTTAGGGTTTTTTCTAACAGTTGACCGCAGATTTCGACAGTTGACCACAAATGTTGATAGTTGACGTTAAACTTATGAATCATAATTTTGATTAGTAGTATTGTTGAGTTCATCTCTTAGATATTGTTCGGTTGGTTTTACTGGATAGTCTTATGAATGAAGAATTAGATTATTGTACTCTCTATTTGTTGAACATTTTATGCCAATCTAATAAGAATAATAATTTGAAAGGGTTTCCCCCTTGTGGGGTTTTGCCTTGGTATCTGACCAATCTCGGTGTCTCTATGTGTGAATGCTTTTCTTCTATTGTTCCTTTATGTTTCACTGCATTGATGATGATATTGTTCTTTCTATATAATTGCATATGTTGCTAAGGATGTTATGATTTTGTGGGGTGGATTCAATATGTAAATAATAAATGAAAATATCAAAGTAAAGAACAATATATCCCGAAGAAAAATGAACACAGTCGCACCCAACCTTATTTTGTGTGACTAGAAGGCCTATAGTTGCACCTTTGAGAGTTTCTCCTAGTGACCAGGGCTTGGACTAGGAGAAACCCTCTCTTCTTAGATCAAAACTTCAACAACATCAAATGATCATCTATTCATGTCTAGAAACCTTGCTTAGACAATCAAGAGTCTTCTATTCCTTTAAATAATAATAGGTGTTAGGATCTTATGTAGAGTTTTTCGCTTTGAATGGGAAGACTCTTCAATCATCATCAACCTATCTATCATAATATTGTCATGCATCAACATAACTGTCAGATTACGAAGTTAAACTATATCAGGTTCTTAAACATATATGCATCATAGTCATAAGAAATCAATCGCTTCATTGTCACATATGTACATGTCAGAAAAGATTCATCAAAGGTTAGTGTCATATAATTAGGGCAACTGAATACTTCAAGGATAATAATCACAACATCAATTATTTATCACATCAAGTCAGGGCATCCATTTTTGTCATATTTACTAAGCTAATCAACACCTAACCAATATTATCAAGAATATCTCGAGTAATAATATTATCATCACACTTTTTTCATTAGGGTTACCATGCTTATGATACACATTAACTATAATATCAAGTTTACATATATCAAATCAATGTTTATATCATGTCTTATAAAAACATGAAATCCACCATGTCTAGTAAAATATAAGATACTTACCAAATATCGAGTGCACCAATATGTCACATGTACTAGAAATCAAACTTACTTTCATATGCATGCATGAGTAATTTATGAAGGTGATATTCTTGTCATACCTCAGGGCTTAACTTGATATTCAATATTGTAGCTAAATCGTAACACTGAAACAATATACCATACATACCTTATAGTATTCATATACCTTTGCAACTTGTAACACTTATTTTTCATTGGCAGTTGTAGCACTTGCATATTATAATTTCAGGATGCCACTTTGAAAAAATTTCAAAAAATTTCCTCATGTACCTTTTTCCTTTTCCATCACCAACTCTTCTTTTCTTACACTAGCTCTCTTTTCATGAACCTTATATAACCCTCATGAGGGATATTATTATCACATCTCATCTGGAGGTTAGAAGTATACATATTCTCAAATATTCATGTAGGAAGTATAAGCAATAATCTAAACAATAAATCTAAACAAGAATAGTGTCATGAAGAAATAAATATAAAAGGTACTTATATTTTAACGAGAGGTGATCAACTCCCTCTTAAACCAACCTTCAATATTTATTACAGTCTATTATCCATGTACCAATGTTGTCTTCAATGTTTCCAATTGTCTTCATCAACAACCAGATATAATTGAAACTAACCCATCTAGGGTTACATTGAATCTGTCACAAGTTCTAGAACATCCTGTCACTGATTATGTTAGGGTTTCAAGGCTGCATAACTCAAGCCTTTATAATATTGTAGGGTTTCTTCCAAACCCTAAACTCATGTTATCCATCAAACCCTAATAACTAGATTGCCTAGGGTTTCCTTCAAACCCTAGCATTCTTTTAGGTCTCCTCCATCTTCTCTTGCTTTCTTCAATGGTGTCTTCACAAGGGTGATCTTCAATGACTTTTCTTCAGCCCAACTCTTATTATACCATGTTATTTTTTATTAGGGCTATATTTTTCTTTGCTTTAGATAATTGAATTTCATCATTTATATATTGAATTCACCCCACAACATCATAACATCATTAGCAACATATACAATTATATAGAAAAAACAATATCATCATCAATGCAATGAAACATAAAGGAAAAATAGAAGAAAAACATTCACACATAGAGACACAAGGATTGGTTGGAGATTAAGGCAAAACCCCATAATGGGGAAACCATTTGAAATTCTTCTTCTATTAGATTTACATAAAATGTTCAACAAAGAGTAGAATGAGCCAATGCAAAATTATCCAGCAAAATCAACCAAACAATCCAAGATATGAGCCCAACAATAATATTGATCAGAGTAACATTCAAGCCCGCGGTCAGCAGTTTAGATCTGCGGTCAACTGTCACCAGAAACCCCCAATATCGGTCACACGGAACAAGTGTTCATGAGTGTAGCTGAAGCGTTCCGACCGCATGGATAGGCTGGTATGCATGCGAGCACAACTAAAAAATTCATGTGACAACCCTACAACTACAAACCAAAACCCTAATCTGCACGTGCAATCTTCAGACCCTGCAATCTCAGACCTGTACAAACCAACTTCATACCTGTGTGAGGCAAACAAAATAAGGGATAAGAATAAAATGCTTAATGATTGTCTCCGAATGAGAGTCACTTGATTTGTATTTATAGCCATCTAGGGTGATGGGTGTGAGATTTTGGGGTTTAATCAAAATCCCTTTCCCTTAATAAATCAAATATGAGGCCTATGGGTTATGGCCCACTAAGCCTTATCGGAAGCATACTTAGGCCTTAAGCCTTTAACCATGGACTTACTTTAGAATCGGAGCCACCATACTGCACTATCAGTAGCTTTAACTATCGGGAGCTTACACATGCCTTTAGGCCTTAAACCTCGCGGCCATACATTAATCGCATTACACAGGGATAATGGTGAAAACCCGCTCCAGCCCACATAACCAGACTTCAAATTATATAAGTCGTGACTAGAATTGTTGGCGGGTCTGCTCTCGTCATTTTCCCCCATACCATGTTAACCTCAGGTCTCCGATAGCGATCGCTCTGATCGCTGATAAGTCAGAGCTCCTATCTCCGATTAGTTGATCAGCGATATCACCGTCGGCATATTAGCCTTCCATTGCACCACTGTCCAAGTCCTCTGCCACTCCGATATGCGATCGTCAATTGCACTTAAGCTGTCGATCTGGACCCTTGATCCGATGGTCGCGATTTAAATCGCATTTTGCTATTGCTCTGTTACAAAGACCAGTTCCAATATCCCTGAGGGTCTTTCGCCGAAGCGATATAAAGGTTTCTGCCCCAAGCGACTTGATCTGGACCGTTAATCCATTTGATCAATGACTCTTGTGTATTCTTGCTGCTTCCTCTTTAACTTAGTCTAATTTTGCTCGCCGATGAAGGAATTTTGTGTTAAACACAGTTATTTGCCACACTCTCTCAAACATGCATAGTTCCATTAATATCTCTGGATCTCCATCGATCCATTCAGTGATCAATGGTCGATCAACCTGCATCATTTGAACACATTTATAGACACTGGATTTCAAGCCATTAACACATATCTACAACATAACTGAAATATATATGCACGCGGAAACCCACAGATACCACAGACACATAAACACATTGTTTCAACACTTAACACATTTATATATTATTATATACAGAACGGTTATAAGCTAAGGCATTTCAGCCTTAGCACAACTCTCCTCTTGACTACATTGCAACACTCTGAATTCACAATTTATATCTATATCACTCTGTGTCTCTCCCTTCTCTTCTGAACACGCAGGTTCAACACACACACATATATAAGGAAGCATTGTTGGATCGGATCACGGAAGGATCTGATCACATCCTTTAACAAAAAGCCCTTAAAGCATTGATAATGCATGCATATGTGGCAGGATATATCTATCTAAAGAACCACTGGATCGGATCACTGGGAAGGATCCGATCATATCCCTTCCTTGATTTACTCAACAAACCCGTATACATGGCAGATTACATTTTTAGATAAGTCTTGGAGAGACTTATCGCTTTCATCTTTTTCTCTCTTTAAATCTGTTTTAAAGCAGATTTTCTCCTTGTTTTGCTCCCCTGGTCCATGCTCGCTTTCTTTTTCCGCTTTGGATTCCTCCCTTTGTCTAAGGGTGCTGGATGCTCTTGCATCACAAGGGTGTCCAATTTCTCTTTTGGGCTGACCTTTCCTTTTGATCACATGTGGGTTTCCATATTAAAATATATTTTTCCTCAACCAAATTAAATTCTTCCAAGTGCGAGGAGGGGTCTTTCTTGATGAGGAAGATTATCCAATGGAGGTTTTATCACTTAGTTTGTTCCCCAAAGTTGTAAGAAAGGGAATACGGCCGAGGTAACCACAGACCAATCTTTTAGATACAGATTCTAGCCAATCCGCATCCAGAGAGGGCTCTCGCTTTATGATTTAGATTTGCTTTGAAATGTGTTAGGCTAGTTATGAAGTTCAAGGGTTCGGTTTTGGGTTTGGATGGTGGAATTCAATAGAACAGTGAGGCAAATTGAATAGTTCAGCCCATTGGGCATGATGGAGTCAAAAAGGCTGGCTTTATGGATATGGTTTCTTAACAGAGGATGGTATCACAGAGCAAGGTAGTCAAACATGGAACAAATACAAGCTGAAATCAGATGGAATGGACTCAATTGGGTGAAGGGCAGTTAAGAATCCTTCAGCATATTGCAAGAGGGAAAATGGATGATTACTGTTAAGGAGCAGTTAATAATTCCTTAGCAAATAGTCAAATATGCAAGAATCAAGAAGCAGGAGAAACTAAGAATTCACTACTTATGTTAATTCTAAAGAAAACACAGAGAATAATAAACAGAGTGCAGTTTAAGCAAATTCTGAATTAATCATTTTCATTACTATTCAGATTATGAAACACAGGTGATATGGTAAACAATAAAACTATAAAACATGAGATATAGGGGACTTATTGATCCGGAGTTTGATTCAAGAATTCCGTGACAAGTCTTCAGCATCAATTCCTCATCCAGTAGGCCAGACAACAAATGGTTCCAACAACCTTTTATTCCAAAAAATTTCAGTATTACAGTAAAAAACTATGAATACCCACCAACCCAAAATACTTCGTTTTGGGGGTATTTATACAAAAAAATTTAAAAAAAATATTACAAAATATCTGATGGAGATAATATCTGGTGATGACTAATCCCTTTTTACAAAAGATAGAGACAAACAGTCTCGTAAACAGGGAAACAATAAATTGATGCTATGCTGGCTGTTCCATCTTTATCGGATGTACTGGATACAGGCTCTGCGAGTCGGTTTATAGCTGTCTTCCACTAATATTGTATGCTAGCTACTCCGTCTTTATCGGATGCTCTTTGATCTTGATGAGATACGCTTTGACCCGCTTGAGCCTCATTTATCTCTATTTATCTTATCACGAAAAAATAGCCCGAAATCTCCGCTTTATCCAAGAGAAATTTACAAAATCCCCAACATGTCTTCCCACCATTGTTGATCTGGCAATTTATGCCTCTGAAGTTTCCTCAGGGTTTCATCAGTTTCTGTATATCTGAAAAAATTAGGCTGGAGCTGAAACAGATGTTTTACCTCATGCTCAATATAAAATAAATTTTCTAAGTTATCATAGAGAATTTGGCCTGTGGGGAGTGCTTTTACTCCTAAAGCACTTGTTGATGAACTAACTTGATCAAGAGCATATTTATTCAACTTATGTACATAATCTGTGTGTTTCATAAGCCGGTCATTATCTCCTAAAAGACTTGGTAGCCCTTTATCCTGCAAAAATATAAACTTTTGCATGGAAGAATTAATTTCTACTTGCATATCCTGGCATCTTTTTTCCAAATTCTACATTAAAGTTCTCTTGGTTAGAACTCTTTTGATATCCAAAATGGTGCCTGTCCTATCTGGGATGCCGAGTTGTTCCAGCTGTTCTCTATTTCTGTTATTCAAAAAGTGTATGAGCCGGTTGGCTTGATCAGGCATTTGTCCTAGTAAAGCTCTTTCTTTTTAAATTTCTCCATGTGATACATTCACTAAGTCAATCTACTCATAAATAGCTTGGATAGATGGCCAAAGATTATTTAGGGATTGAATGATGTTGGTCCAAAGAATTCCTTTGATTTTTGCCAGAGGCTTATCCATAGTGAGATCCTTTTCTAATGTTCTTACTTTATTCTCTAATTATTTAACCTCTCTTATTTTCTCTGCCACACTTATTTTGGATTTATCATAACTCTTTTCTATTTTTGCCAATTTTTCCTTTACTTGTTTCAGCTCTGACACTTGGAGTCTCAATTCTTCCATGGCTTTTATCAATTCTTCTGTGCTCATACTTGTACTGCTGCCTGGTGCTGCTCCTGCTGATGTTGTACCTGTGATTACCTCAGTTGTGGTTGTTGGGACATTTGGGGCCAATGCTGATCCAATTGTTGAGGGGACTGCAGTTGTGACTGTAGGGATTACCTTAGGTGGCTGGGAGGTCGACTCTCCCTGCTTCTCTTTTAATGCTTTTTCCAGTGCCTGCTCTGTATCAATTAATCTTTCATTGAGTTTCATGAGCAGGTCCATCATGTCTTCTTTTGATTTCTGCTCTATAATCTGTGTAGTCTGAGGGTGCCTTGAAGGGGGTAGCTTCAACTGTTTCCTTAGGACTACAATGTCCTCTTCCTTCTTCTTGATTAGTGCCTTTATGCCTTTAGCATCTTTGGGGTCATGTCCCAATTCCATGATGATCTCTTCTAAGGATTTGATTCTGTTATCCTTGGCCAAAGAAGAAGCTTTCTCCCAATGCAACTGAGCTGTTGTGTTGTCCAAGGAACTTTGTAACTGGTGGGCCAACATTGCTTTGTCAGTTAGTGTGGAATACACCATTTCCCTAGTTTGTTTGTGAAGTTCAATTTAGTTCAATGGATGAATGTCTTTGGCTAGGACCTCTAAGTTTGTTCTGATATAATTTGCTGCCGACTGGGGTTGCTGCACCTTTGGCTTAAAATAAATCATAATCATTTTGCCTTCTTTAATGTCATAGGCAGACATCAATCTTTGCTGAGTTGAGGGGGCCAATTTTGAGTATTGATTATAAATTTCAATTCTCACGGGATCAGTCTTGGCCTTTATCTCTGTGAAAGTTTTCTTGATGTCTGAGGTCTGTTTGCTTTGTGGCCTGGTGGATGACACCTCTACACTGTGCTGCCTTTCTAGCTCTTGCCTATGGGAGCTAGTTGATGTTTCTATCACTGGGGAGGTCTGCTGGCTGACTACCCTCTCACCTCTTAGACTGTCTATCGTTTCCTCAATAATTTCCTCTTCTGACAGAGGAGTCAGTCTTTGTCTCTTTGCTCCTGGTTGCTCAGCAGGTCCACTGATAGGTGTGGCCTCTTCTCTGTCTCTCTTCTTGCTTCTTTCCTCATTTAGAGGAGTTTGCAATGCTGGAATTTCTGGTACTTTAGTTTGGGCTGGAGGAATCTGCACTTGTTCCTGTTCTTTGGACATTTCTGGCTGATCTGTCATTATAGGATGTTCTGTGGTATCTACCTCTTTACCCTTTGAAGTCCCTGTGACTGATGTGCTGGTTTTCTGTGCAGGCTGCTGAGAAGTTCCAGCAGAGGATGTTCCAACTCCTGACTGTTGAGGTAGCTTGAAAGATACCTGTCCAAAAGAATCCAGGTCAAGGGTTTTTCCAAGATCTTTCCCAACTTTTTCCATCTTTTCCTGTTCAGTAATTTCTTCTATTAAGGTACCTTCTACCCATTCTTCCTGATTTGCATACTGTTCAATTTTTTGGATCCTATGATGTACATACACTGATAGCCTGTACCTTAACCTTCTGTCACTTATGAAACTACATGGGTCATATGACACCAACCCAAAACTATTCTTCAATCTGAGGTGGTCTTCTAAGATCTGTTCTGCATCTTTCCATGCATCCCTAGAATGGATAACATAAGGGCCTAACTGGTTTTTGATTCTCAGTTGAGCCTTCTTCTTTACATTACAGATGTGGGTTAAGTCTGCATTGATGATCTGCCTGAAATATTCTAATGCAAATAACCTCATGGGCACATATTTAGGCAGCTTAAGAGGGCAAAGTTCACACCCATACATTCTGATTTCTGTGTGATTCTAGTAGAGGTATGTTGGGTCCCTGTAATACTAGTGATTATCCCATTACTATTGTAATTGTACCCCTTTTTTTTTTTAAGCTATGGTTCACGGTCACTGAGTGGCCGCTACATCCACGGGAAAATATCGGGGCAGATCCACCCGAAGGGATCTGCTCGTTGGCCAATCTTAACAGGCCTAACCCCAAGGGCATCGAGGAGATTTGACCCCGTGACCTCCCAAACTGGGAAAGTGCTTTAGCAACGAGAACTCGACCATTTGAGCTATCCCTTGGGGCTGTAATTGTACCCCTTATTAATATTGTTGTGCCCCTATTATCCCCATATTGTTATTACTGTGCCCCATAGAATCCCTCTATTGTTATTTTTGTGGCTTTATATTATTATTGTTAGGTCGGCTGGGTTATATTGTGACTCCTTAGACTCCTATATATAGAAAGGAGGTTTTGTCATTTGTATCATCCAAGAATTGTTCATTTATGTAATGTAAAGGAGGTTTCCCCCTCGAAGAGGCTGAATTTTAAGGCGCTGATCTATCTTTCTATCTTTTTCTTGAGCTGGTTTCATAACATTTGGTATCAGAGCTTTGGATTCTAGGGTTTCGCTGCTCCAAATAGGTCATCGTGGCATTTTCACTATAATTTAATTTAATTTTTTTTTTTTTTTTGCGACGTTTCAGAAGTTAAAAAAAACCCATTTGATAAGACATCGCGCTGAAGCTCAGGTCTAAATTTTAGAGCTTTTCGCGCTATATTTGCGGAGATATGATCTGAGGAAGTTGGTCTTTTTGCAGACTCCTGAATTACATTCCAAACAGGTGACCTGGGGAAAATCGTCATAACTTTCTCTCTGAGCATCGGATTGAAATTTTGTAAGAAGGTATAGAAAGAGGACAGACTGTAGTTTCTTGTATATATTTTGCAGAGCCAAAGGTTGAAACAATGACTCGTGGCACGTCGTACAAGTTCGCTCTACTGAACTAGTCTATAATCAGGTCACTGTGGGAGATTTCACATAACTCTTCCTTGGAGAATCCAATTTGGATCAGACTGGTGGCATTGGAAAGAGGAAAAAGAGGGCTACTACAGGTCACAATTTCAGAACTGGATGATTTGAATGTACAGAGATACATCAGAGGCAATATCGAGCTCCTACAAAGTGAAAAAAGGTGTGTAGATTCTTTTAAATTTTTGCTTAAGATTGGTTTGAAATTTATTTTGAAGGAATTCAAAGGGCATAATAGAGCATTATTATCAGTAAATGATGCCCCGAGGAAAGAAAATGCAAACACCTAGTAAGGAACCTGAAAGCTCTAGCATGACTCATGAAGAAGAGGAAGAAATGCAACATGATATATCAAAATTACAAGACCAAGTGCAACAACTGTCCCTTGCACAAAAAGGAACATAATCTAAGATGGATGGTTTAAAGAAAGATGTAGAAGCTAAGATGGATGGTTTAAAGAAAGGTGTAGAAGCTAAGATGGACTGTTTAAAGAAAGGCGTAGAAGCTAAGATGATTGACGTGGAAGCTAAGATGGATGATTTGAAGATAGATTTGAAGACAAACATGGAAGGTTTGAAGACAAGCATGGAAGATTTGAAGACAGATTTAACAAAGTTTCTACAAGAAAGGCTTACTAATGGTGAAAGGGTAGTAAAGGAAACTCATGATGAGAAAAAAAGAAATCTTAATCATGATTTCATAGACTCTAATGTTGGATCGAAGACCCACCATATTCCAAAAATCGATATGAGGAAGTTTGATGGCAAGGATCCCGCAACATGGATATTACAGATGGAGCAATTTTTCGATCTCAATAATGTGCAAAACACACAAAAGTTACGTATTGCAACTTTATATTTGGAACCAAATCAGTTTGTATGGTATCAATGGCTTTGCTGTCGTAAACAATTTATCACTTGGGCAATTTTTACGGAAGAATTGATAGCACATTATGAGGATAGAAATTTTTACGGAAGAATTGATAGCACATTATGAGGATAAAAAAAGCAACACTTTCTTTAGCCAATTGATAAGTCTCAAACAAAAGGGTTCAATAATGAAGCACATTGAGGAGTTCCAAAAATTGAACATAAGGGTAAAAAATATTCCAGAGGAGCATAGGATTGATGTGTTCATAGGGTATTTAAAGGATAATATCCAACATGATGTTCGCCTTTGGGAACCTGATTCATTAGAGAAGGCATTCAGGTTAGCAAGAAAAATGGAAAGCAAAATTATGGCAACCAGGAAGCATACCACTCACAACTATAAAGACTGAAGTGTTGTTGCCCCTAGTCTTCCACAACCTATAAGGTTGACACCACAAAAATTAGAAGAAAAAAGAGCAAAAGGGCTTTGTTACAGTTGTGATAGCAAATACACTAAAGGTCATAAGTGTGCTGAGAAGAAATTATTCTACATAGATTGTGAAGAGGAAGAAGAAAAGGAGCAAGAAGGGTCAAAAGAAGAGGATATACTCCAAGAACAAAGCCTAGATAAAGAAGAAATGAATCCAACCATATCTTGTAATGCATTGGCGGGAATTACCACTCCTCAAACCATCAAGATAGAAGGACAAATCAAGAAGAAAAAGGTAATAGTGTTGATTGATTCAGGAAGTACCCACAATTTTATTCATTGTAAGGTAGCAAAAGAATTGAATTGCTTCTTATATCCAGCACCAGAGTGTCAAGTGATGGTTGCAAATGGAGGAACAATAAATTGCTCTGGAAAGTGCCATAATATCAAGCTATCCATGGGAGAATATGTATTGACTAGCCCAATGCTTTCCATTCCAATGGGAGGTGTTGATGTTGTACTAGGAGTCCAATGGCTACAATCCTTGGGTACAATAGCTTTTAATTTTCAAGAAATTTTCATCAAATTTTCTGCGGAAGGAAAGGAAGTTGAATTAAGGGGTATTGCAGGGAAACCAGGAAAGATAATCAGCTCTAATGGTATGACAAAGCTTCTAAAAAAGGAACAAAGAGGTGTAATTGCACAATTATGTTCGCTAGATGTTTCCACATCGGAATCATCTATTTCTCCAGATCTCAAAAAAGTCCTGGACAATCATTCCAAGGTATTTGAGACTCCCAAAGGTCTCCCACCTATGCGTGATCATGATCATGCTATTCATCTGATTCCAGGAAGTGTTCCTCCAAACATCAGGCCGTACAGATATCCCTATGCCCAAAAGAGTGAAATTGAACGTATGGTTGCAGAAATGCTAGAGGCTGGTATAATTCAACCGAGTCAAAGTTCTTTCTCTACTCCAGTGTATTGGTGCACAAGAAGGATGGATCATGGCGCATGTGTTCGGATTATAGGGAGCTCAACAAGCTCACTATTAAAGATAAGTTTCCCATTCCTGTCATTGATGAATTACTGGATGAATTGCATGGATCAATTTACTTCACCAAGTTGGATCTTCGTTCAGGATATCATCAAATCAGAATGAAGATTGAAGACATTCCGAAAACAACATTTAGAACTCATGAGGGTCATTATGAATTTTTGGTCATGCCTTTTGGCCTTACCAATGCACCTTCAACATTTCAAGGTTTGATGAATTCAATTTTCAAACCATTCCTTAGAAAATTTGTGTTAGTATTTTTTGATGATATACTAATCTACAACAAGTCTTGGAAGGATCATGTTGAACATGTTGACAGTGTGCTACAACTATTGGAGGAGAAACAATTATATGCAAAAAGATCCAAATGTTTCTTTGGAGTCCAAGAGGTGGAATATCTGGGGTATCTCATGAAGGGGTTAAGGTAGACCCTAGCAAAATTAAAGCCATTAAGGAATGGAAAAATCCCCACATCCATAAAGCATCTGCGAGGATTTCTCGGGTTGACAGGGTATTATCGCAAGTTTGTTAAGAATTATGGGAGAATAGCAGCACCTCTAACAACATTATTGAAGAAAGATGCATTTTCATGGACTCCGGAAGCAACAAAGGCCTTCGAACATCTTAAAGAGGCAATGTGCCAAGCACCGGTCTTAGCTACACCAGACTTCACAAAAACCTTTATTGTGGAATGTGATGCTTCAGGAAATGGAATTGGTGCTGTTCTAATGCAAGATGAAAGACCCATTGCTTTTGAAAGTCGTCCAATCAAGGGAAAGTTTTTACACAAAGCTATTTATGAGAAGGAAATGTTGGCAATACTCCATGCACTTAAGAAATGGCGACCCTACCTAATGGGAAGACACTTCAAGGTAAAAACGGATCATGATAGCCTTAAATACTTTTTAGAACAAAGATTATCCTCTGAAGAGCAACAAAAGTGGGTCACAAAGATGTTGGGTTATGACTTTGAAATCATCTACAAAAAAGGGAAGCAAAATGTGGTGGCAGATGCACTCTCAAGAAAGGATGAGGATGTGGAAGCATTGTTGTGTGCCATTTCTATTATCCAACCAGATTGGATAAATGAAGCAAGGGAGGAATGGAAGAATGACGAAGAAGTGTGGGCACTTATTCAAAAGTTACAACAAGATTCCAGTACGTCTAATACATTTAGCTGGCAAAATGATTCATTATGGTACAAAGATCGCTTATACCTCTGTAAGAATTCCCAGCTAAAACAAAAGATTCTTATGGAATTGCACACTTCTCCCTTAGGAGGGCACTCAGGATTTTTAAAAACTTACCACAGGGTTAAGAAGGAATTTTTTTGGGATGGCCTTAAATCAGATATTCAAAAGTTTGTGGCAGAATGTTTGGTTTGCCAACAAAATAAAGTTGAAACAATTAAGACACCGGGTCTATTACAACCTTTATCCATTCCAAGCCAACGTTGGGAGGAGGTTTCAATGGATTTTATCATAGGTTTACCCAAGTCTGAGGGAAAGAGTGTCATCATGGTGGTAGTTGACAGACTTACCAAGTATGCACACTTTTGTGCATTATCACATCCATTTAAATCCAGTACAGTTTCTACTGCATTTATGGAAACAATTCAAAAGCTACATGGAAACCCAAAGATTATTGTAAGTGATAGAGATCCCATTTTCACTGGAAATTTTTGGACATAATTATTTTCTTGTCTTGGTACTCAGTTAGCTCATAGCTCATCTTATCATCCTCAATCTGATGGGAAAACTGAGATAGTAAACAAATGTTTGGAAGGATATCTTTGTTGCTTTGTATATGATAAACAGACACAACAGGTCAAATGGTTGCCTCTGGCTGAATGGTGGTATAACACTTCCTTCCATACAGTAACAAAAATGACCCCATTTATGGCACTTTATGGGTATCAGCCACCATCCATCACATCATATTTAAGAGAAAATTCTAAGGTTCAGGCAGTGGAACATCACATCGAACATCAACAACAAGTCCTCCAACTCTTAAAGGATAACCTCGTGTTGGCACAGAATAGAATGAAACAATAGGCAGATCAACATCGCAACGAAAGAAGTTTTGATGTAGGGGATTGGGTATTCCTACGGCTACAAACATATAAGCAAATGTTCCTCAAGCAAGCTAAGAACGATAATAAATTATCACCAAAGTATTATGGTCCATACGAGGTGTTGCAAAAGATTGGTACTATGGCATACAAATTGGAGCTTCCTGCAGCTTCTCGATTGCACCTAGTTTTCCATGTTTCATGTTTAAAGAAGGTTATAGGCGACAAGCTCCCAGTTCAAACAATATTGCCAAAACTTGACGAGGAAGGAAAAATTATATTGGAACCGGAAGTAGTCATAGAAACAAGAACTCAACAGCTACGAAATCGATCAATTTCGGAGTATCTTATCAAGTGGAAGAACTTATCCGCTGAAGATTCCACATGGGAGGATGATAATTTTATACAGAAGTATCCAGAACTACTCAAGCGTTGAGGACAGCACTTTTTTGAAGGAGAGGGGCATGTTGGGTCCCAATAATACTAGTGATTACCCCATTACTATTGTAACTGTACCCCTTATTAATATTGTTGTGCCACTATTATCCCCATATTGTTATTACTGTGCCCCATAGAATCCCTCTATTGTTATTTTTGCGGCTTTATATTATTATTGTTAGGTCGGCTGGGTTATATTGTGACTCCTTAGACTCCTATATATAGAAATGAGGTTTTGTCATTTGTATCATCCAAGAATTGTTCATTTATGTAATGTAAAGGAGGTTGCCCCCTCGAAGAGGCTGAATTTTAAGGCGTTGATCTATCTTTCTATCTTTTTCTTGAGCTGGTTTCATAAAAAGGTACCAGTCACCTACCCTGTATTGTTTAGAAAATTGCAAAATCTTCTTCATATCACCAGTGATCCTAGGAGGAGGAGCTCCTATCAATAGAGTGGAGGCTGGGTGTACAAACAAGTCAATGAATTCACTATAAGTATAAGGGAACTCATAGGTATTGTGGAAGACTGAGCTCCAAAAGATCACAGACCCTTGATTTCCCTTTGAGTCTAATTTCATGATGGGAAATGGAAAGCTATCTGGCTGATAATATAACAGTAGATGGTATATAAAAGATGTGTATTTGAAGACTCCTTCTCTATCCAAATTTATAAACTGATCATGGATTTTGTTGGCAATAAAAGTGGCATAGTTATATTTGACAGCAGGGGGCTATCCTGGAGTAAATATTGATAATAGAACCAGGGTGATATCATCCACATATTCACTAGACCTAAATCCCAAGATCAAGGATATCATGTCAACAATAAGCCTACTAGTTTCAGTGAAAAAATCGTGCAGATAAGGAGGAGGGCCTGTAGGTTGGTGCTTTGGTGACATGAACATCTGAGCAATACGAGTTATCTTTGAGTTGGGCAATTGAGAAGCCTTTTCCAGCAAAAATCCCATGGAAAGAGGAGCAAGAGGCTCAGTGGAATGGAAATGTATCATCTCATTGATGGATTGAGCAGTTATGGAAAAAAGGATAGTTTGGGAAGAAGACATAACTGCTCTATGGACAGGGTCATAGTTGGCACAACATTGGTGAATGATGTCTGGGAAAACATGGACTGAGGGGAGGAAGTACATGGGAAGGTTTGATTCCCACAGTCCAAAAATATCAAAATTGCTTAGATAACTATCCCTAATTTGGCAGAAGGCCTGAAGATGATTATAATCAGTGGTTAAGTCCTTTATTTGGAAATATTTGTTTGCAAGAGGTAGATAATTTAAGTCTTTATGGGGTGCATTCACAGGCGCGACATTCAGGGCTGCGGGGGCCTCCATGTTTGGTTCTTGTGTTATTCAAACTGGAATTTGGGCTTTCTTTGTGGAAAATTGGACTAAACAGCAGGTTTAGGAGTCTTTTATGGACTAAACAGACTGATTTCAACTCAAAGTTGGCTTTCTTAGGTAGAATTTTCAGTGGAAAAGTGAAATTGTAGGTTTGCAGGACAAAAAGGGATAAATACTTGGATTGCGGAGATAAAACTGTGAATTTACAGGTCGAATGGCGGAATGTCAAGCGTGACGCTGGAATTTCTTGGCTGGGTGACGGGCTAACTGCTCGAACAGTCGACCGGATGTATTTTTCATGGAGCACAGTTTGCAGAAAATCGGGGTGAAAATGACATTTTATCGTTTATTTAACGAAAATTGATTTGGCGGGTATTTTTGGCATTTATTGAGTGGATGACGTCAGCATAACGGGACATGTTTGCCGCTTAGCGGGGGTTACGGGAGGGTGACGTGGTAGTGACATCAGCGAGGGGTCAGCAGGATGGCGGTAAGTGGTTTTACCCCAGACTGTTTATGGGCTAAAGTGGTTTCAGACGGGAGGGCCACGAGCAACGCGGGCGATCAACATGCGTCCTGGTACGGGTGGCGATACCGCCGGTCTCCCAGGCGGTAAAGTTTGGTGGATGGAGGGCTAGCGATATAGATCTCGGCCACCTGATGGGAGGGTGTCGATCGGACGGTGGGCGCTTGTTGGAGGTGGCAAAGGCTTTAAGTGGTGGGACCGCTATAATTATCCACAACTTTAATGGTTTCAGGATCGATTTTACTGGCGGTCGGGTAGGTTTAGTTATTAATTAACTAGGGGTTAATTAATCCTTTGCACGGGAAGGGTTCATAATAAATTCCAAACGAATGTATTAATCCCTGTTAAATAATACTATAGTCATATTTCGACTAGGGGAGGGAATATTAATATTTTGGGGTTTTGTACATATATACATATTACGGGATTCGGGAGAGAATTATATGGGATTTAAATAATATATTTATTCTGTTAATATGAAACTTGAAAAATGAATGCGCTAAGTATAATGTTAGGAGACTTAGGCTTAAGGGGAAAATTGGGGATTTATACAAGAAATGAAGCCATTTCCCTAAGTAAAACAGGGATTAACTTAGGCCAATTATGAAATGGGATGAGATAAATGGTTTAGAGGATATCAAGCAGATCCTAATATCCCTGGGGAATTTAGTAAATGATTTGGGAAAGGGATGAAGGGGAGTTAGTCATGCTTGGCTTGAGCTATATCCAAGCATTTTCCATGGTACTTGTGATAACAGTAAGATGAACAATTTGAGAGATAAAACCTATCACAAGCCTCTTTCTGAAACACCAAAACTGCCTACCTAGCCTACTGTACCTATCATTTTTTTCTTCTTTTTCCATGGGTTCACTTAGACTGGCAAACCCTCATCATTTTTATTTTATTTGCATGATAAGCCTATCTAAATATGCACTTATTTCTTCCAAGGGCTCAGATTAAACAGTTGAGCTCCTTAGCTTCTCTACCTATCTATTTATCTGCCAAGATTTAAACAGTTTGGATAGATTTCTATTCTCTATCTCTAAAACAGGAAATTCAAACATGAACTGGCTAAGATTAAGCTATTTGGCCATTCATCAATTATAGAAAAAAGTTCAACAAGCTATACATAATGCTTTACTTACAGAAAAGTGAAATAGTTATGCAATCTGGACTTGCACACTTTCCTGGTCCTTTTTATTTGGGGTTCATTTATTTTCATTTTTTCCTTTGACCATTTATCTTTTCACCCTTTGATTTTTCTTTTAGGGTATACCCTCTTTACATTCTTTGAATTTTTTGATTTTTTGAAAATATGGAAAACCTTTGCAACAAGAAAAGGTATGTACATATTGCAGAGCTAATCAAGTCAATCATGAAATATGACACCTATTGGTATAGGAGCATAACACTGGCTCCACTTGGGGATGGATTTTCCTGGTGGAAAGTCAAGAATAGCAGGTCAGATGGCCTTATGAACAACTCTTGCTGTGCTCTGAAATTTTCCTTTGCTGAAAGTAAAAAACTGTATAAAAGGATCATGTAAAATATATACATTATTCTTGAGCTGATTCAAACAACTGTACATCTGTTTTGGATAGTCTGCTTGGATGTTTTGCTCTTATGTTTTCTGCTCCCAAGTCTTCTTCTGCAATCTCTGATAAACTGAAAATGAGGCAAAACAAGAAATGGTAAAGTTCCTTCACTGATTTTCAAAATTTTCTGCACATTCCTCCTCATTCTTATTGCTGTAATAAACAAGCCGAACACTATTTTCAAGCTGCAGAAACTGAACTTCCTTATGTACATGTTAGAGTCAGGATATATCAACAAACTGGATCAAAATAGTGTTTTAGCATTCGACCATTCACTGGTCCATCTTCTGCTTCTGTACCATCCAGGCTTTTCAAAAAGTAAGTATTGTTCCCCTGTGAGGCTTGGATAATAAAAGGTCCCTTCCATAGGAAGTCAAACTTCCCATGTTTTCCTTTGTCTTCTCTCCTGGAATCCCATTTTAAAACTTTGTCTCCTATGTAAAAATCTTCTGCCTTGGTCCTCTTATCAAAAATTTTCTTGAGTTTTTCTTGTAACACTTGGGATCTTTGGTACACCTCTTCTCTGGTCTGCTGCAAATGGATGGTCTAATTTATTCTTCTTTGAATGTCATTGGGCTGCACCTAAGCTTCTTGCAGTAATTTCATTACAGGGATTCCTAAAGATGAAGGGAATATAGCCTCCATACCATAGACTAGCTCATAAGGACTAGTCCCAATGGATCTCTTGGTAGTTAATCTGTCTGCCCACAGTGCATTGGTGAGTTTCTTGTGCCAGTTTTTCTTGTTTTCTTCCAACACTTTCTTGATAATATTAATCAGGATTTTATTGGAGGACTCAGCTAGACCATTACCTTGAGGGTAATAGGCTGTGGAATGGCCTAAGGTGATGTGGTACTTGTTACAGAAATTTATCATTTTCTTGGATTTGAAAGCAGCAGCATTGTCAGTTATGATCTTTTCAGGACAGCCAAATCTAGACAAGATGTTGGTTTCTAGGAATCCTATGATCACTGAATCATTGGCTTGTCTACAAGGGATGGCTTCTATCCATTTGGTGAAATAATCTGTGGCAGTGAGGATCCATTTGTGTTGGCCAGAAGAGGGAGGATGAATTTCTCCAATGAAGTCCAAACCCCATTGTTGAAATGGTCTTTCAGTGGAAATTGGTCTAAGGGGTAGAGGTAAAAGTTTCCTCTTGCCTTCAAAAATTTGACATTTATGGCAAGTGGTGACAAACTTCTTGACATCAGCAAACAAGGTTGGCCAGTAAAATCCAGCCCTTAGGATTTTGTCTGCAGTTGATTTCCAGTAAAGATTTCCACCACAGTCCCCTGCATGGACCTCTTTGACTACCTTGTTAGCTTCATCTTTTATTAAACAATCTAATATAATACCTTCGTGATTTTTCCAAAAAAGAGCACCATTTAAAATACAGAATTTTGAAGCTTTCATTTTTAAAAACCTTTTCTTTGTTCTAGATAACCCTGGAGGAGCTTGCAAGTTTAATAATACATGAGTTATATCAACATACCAAGGTGATTCGAAGAAGGCCTGGCTGATTTGTGGAGTCACCATCTCCTGTTCATTATCTAGTTCATTAATATCCAGAGCTTGGCAATTGGTTTCAGTGATGAGTTTAGCCAATCCCTGTGATTTTATAAGCTTTGTAGGTTTTATTTCAATATCATACTCTATATAGTAGCAATCCATTTACCTCTCTTGCCTTCAATCCCATCTTGGGTCAAGATGTCTTTGACAACAACATTTGGTACATAGGCTATTATGTGGGAGTATAATATGTAGACTCTGAAGTCTTTAATAGCTTTCACAAGTGCATAAGCCTATTTTTCCACGATTGGGTATTTTAGCGGTGCATCTCTAAGTGCTTTACTAAAAAAGGCTATGGGTTTTTCACATCCTTGATCATATTTTTGTAGTAAAACAACAGCAATGGTGTGTTGTGATGCAAATGAAAATATTATGAAGTCTCTATCAAATTTTGGGCTTGTAAGGACTGGTGTTCTGGTTAAAGCCATTTTGATTTCTTCAAATGCTTGTTTAGCTTCTAATGTCCATTTAACCTTGGAATCCTTTTTCAACATGTTGTTCAAAAATCTAATTAATTTAGCCAGATTAGGAATGAATCTTCTTAAAAAGTTAATTTTTCCTAGGAAAGCTTGAAGTTCTTTGACATTTTTGGGGTGGGGTATTTGTAGAATGGCTTCTATTCTATCAGGATCAATTTTGATGCCATCTTGGGAGATTATATGGCCTAACAGTTTGCCTTCCTCTAGACCAAACAACGACTTCTTAGGATTTAAGGAAATACCATACTTCCTACATTTTAAAAACACTTGTCTCAAATGATCTAAATGTTGCTGATGTGCTTTAGAAAACACAGTAAGATTATCTAAATATATGACCAGAAAATCATGAATTTCTTTTGCAAAAGCTATGTCCATTGCTTGTTGGAAGGTTGCCCCTACATTCTTAAGTCCAAATGGCATTTTAACATATTTGAAAGTTCCCCATGGTGTTGTAAAAGCAGTCTTTTCCTGGTCATCAGGATGGACTAGAATCTGGTTAAGGCCTGAAAGCCCATCCAAAAGTGAAATCCTAGAGGCACCTACTACCCTTTGTAAAATGTGGTCCATCGTAGGTAACGGGTAGTGATCTTTCAAAGAAACTTTATTTACATTGCTTAAATCGACACACAATCTAATTTCTCTTGTTTTCTTCCTAGTGGGCACTAAATTAGATACCCATTCTGAAAACCTGATAGGAGCAATTATCCCAGCTTCATACATTCTTTTGATTTCTTTTTCAATTTAGGGGAGCAGTACAGGGTTAACTCTTCTGAGCTTTTGATTGAATGGTTTCTGATTTTCCTTGAGGGGTATTGTATGTTGAATTACAGAGGTGTCATAAGATTTCAGATCTTCATAGCTCCAGGCAAAGACATCCTGGAATTCTTTGAGGAGTTCAACATATTTAAGTTTTTGATCAGGGGACAAAGTTTTGGATAATTTTATCATTTTTGGATGTTCTTTAGTTCCTATGTTACAGTCTTCAATGTCTGCGTTTAGAGGTTGCATCTTGGGTTTCTTTGGGATATCATTAGAATCAAAGAAATCTTCCAAAGGAGTTAATCCTGTGGGCAAATAATTGTATTTTAAATTTATAACTTTAGATTCTCCTCTAATATTCTCATCAATGTCTACTTCTTTAAGATCTTGCAACTTTTTCTTGGTAAATTTTGTTGGATGAAGTATTTGAGTTGCACTTTCTGCTGAAATGTCTGTTTCAATTTTATCTATTTGATCAACCTCACTAACAGTGTCCATGTCTATATTAGTGCTAGAAAATTCTTCTTCTAGGGTCAAGAAATTGTTAATCTGAATATCATTGTCAAACACTTGCCAATTCTTTACATTGTCGGGTATGGTTGGCCTGTGTCTAATCTCAGCTGTAAACTGATGATTGGGTTCAAATGGCAATTTACAAGTGCTGGCAAATGTCGCCAAACTGTGAGCATGCAAATTATGTTTTCTTAGAATTTTGGCTAGCTGTGTTTCCAGGAACGTATTAAGGATCTCAATCGCTGTTTCTCTGTAAGATCTTAATCTGGGATCATTTGTGAGGAAGTTGCCTTTTATCTGTTGAATGACTAAATCAGAGTCTCCCAAAACTGATATCCTGATTGCCCCTAAACTTTTGATCAATTTAAGTCCTAGCAAGAGGGCTTCATATTCAGCCATGTTATTGGTGCATCTAAAGTTTAATCTGTAAGCATGCCCTTCAGCATGATCATTTTCTAGATTATGCACCCAAATCCCTGCTCCTGCCCCTAATTTATTAACTGAACCATCAAATTCTAAGTACCAAAGGATCTCATGTTCATAGTTAGTATCAGGAGTCTCAAAAATTTGTTTACAAGGGAAATCTGGCTTTTTAGTTTCATTTGGCTTCTCTTGAGTGTCTGATATATCATTGTTCTCAGAAATTTTATGAATTTGAACACTATATTTTTCGTTTATGATTTCTTCTTGTTCTAATGATAAAACCTTGACATCAGTTGGAGGATTAACTTCAGCATTGTACAGAATGAAGGAGTCCATGTCAGAGTGCATGGAGTATATGGGAAAATTCTAAGGTTTATCCTGACTACTTACCACATATTTCATTAAAGTTTCTCGGTACAATCTCTTTGGTTAACCAAATACTGAAACAGTAGCATAGGACATGTCCAACTGTAAAGATCTTTGGAGCTTTGCACCCCAAGATCTAGATAACAACATGCCATATTTTGGTGGAATATCAGCTACCACTACGTCTATTAAAATGGTCTTGGCGGGGTATTGAACTAATGATACACATAAATCTTTGATCAATCCTGGACATCTGACCTGGCTTGAGTCAAAAGAAAACAAGTCTTTGTATGGCCTTGTAATATCTAGGTCCAACTTCTCCATTACAGATTTAGGCATTAAGTTATGAGAAGCCCCAGAATCAAACATAGCATTATGAAGTATTTTATCATGTATGTTCAGACTTACATAGAAAGGAGGGACCCCTCCATCTACTGATTTTCTGTTTACCTCAGGGCCAAAAATTAATTCTGGTTGGTCATCAAAGAGATTTACTGAATCTTTGTTATCTGAAATTTGGAGTGCTCTGTTAATTTTTCCTCTGTAGACATCATGTCTAGCCAATTCTATCAATGATATGGCTATCTTTAATTTGCCTATTTCAGTCTCAAGATTGAAAGGTTTTTCAGTTTGAATTTTTGTATTTGGGACAGTGAGATTGTCTTTTTCTGCTGTATTTTCAGTGTTTTTCTCCTTTTCAGGAGTGGTGTTATTAGCTGAAGTTGCTTCCAAATCAATTTCTGGAGGTTCTTCCACCTTTCCTTTGGGAGGAGTGGAAGTGGAAGGTTGTTTGTTAGGTCGTTGATCCTCTGATATGTCTTCAACTATTGGATTATTTGGGTTAGGAGCTGTTCTAAGAAGGGTTTGTACAGGTGTGTTATTGATCTTAGCTTTGTTAGGTTGCTTGGTTTCTTTCTGTTTATTAGCCTCAGGGACATCTATTCTTCTGCTCCTCAGATTGTATTGCTTGTGGACTTCATAAATGGTTGTATCATATCCCTCCCTAAAATCAAATGATTCACCTGGTTGAGTTTGGAATTGTTTAAGAGTGTGAGCTTCTTGGTCCTCTTGGGTCAAGAAAACTTGTTGTTCATCATTGAGGCCCATTAAGTTAATTTGAGTGTCTTCTATTGGTTGATCAGAAGTTGAGGCTTCAGCATAATTTTCCTGGAATGGGGGCCTAATGTTTTGGTTAGGCCCAACCTTTCCAGTATTAGGGTTTTGGTTTTTTTTGAAATTTGGATTTCTCCCAGTATTGCTCAGTTGACCATCCCAAGAGGATTTCCTCTCAATTGTTTCTACTCTATCACCAAATCTATCCATTCCTTTAATAATAGCATCTAATTTCTGTTCAAAGGCAGCAGGTTTTTTTTTGATAGGTATCCTCCTTTCAGCTCTGGCCCGAGCTCGTTTAGAAATCAGGTTGGCCTCAACGCTGACAACTATACTCTGCATCTCTTCTAAGTCTCGAGGAGCTCTTTCCCTAAGTTGGTATGCCATATCTGAGTCAAATGCATCAGGGAATTTGATCAAGGCCAAATCTGGAGGAGGTCTGAGATTTTGAGGAATAGCATTGTAAACATTATTGAATCTGGTATAGTAATCTTGGACAGTTTCTTGGGTACCTCTCTTTAAGCCTTCATATTCTGATAAAATGTGGAGAGGATCCTTCTTCTTTTCCCATCTATTCAAGAAGGTCTGATAAAGAGCTTGTGGGTCATTTATACTGTTTGCAGGGAGGGCTCTAAACCATGTTCTGACATCTCCAGTTAAACTTTGAACAAATACTTTCATTCTGACATCATCATCATCAATCTCATAGTTTTCAAAATAATCTGTCATTTTCTTGGTATGTTGTTGAGCTGTGTAAGTGCCAGTACCATCAAAATAGGTGATTTTACTTTGATAATCTTGAGGCATGGCCCCTGGATTTGCAGGTAATTGCAGGGGAGCATATCGGTTTGCCATGTTTGCAGATATAAGTGTGACAATTGGAAGAGCGGGGATAACAGTGGAAATGTGTGCTGTAGATGGAGGAGTGGGAAGGATAGTTTGAGGTGCTGATGGAGAACTTGAAGAAGCTGCAGCAATGACAGAAAGATTTGGTGTTTTTCCAGAGGTAAGCTCAGATTGATTGGGGTTCTGCAAATGTTTGTCAAAGTGTAAATTAGCAGAACTTTCTTGACTCTCTTGGCTTCTAAGGATCCTAGGAATCAGATTAGGATTTTCAAAGACAGGTGGGGGTTTAGGATCCAGATTTGATCTAGTGTAACGGATCTTCTTTGGAGCCATTTTCTAGGTGTATTTTAGTTTTTTCTTGGGATAATTTAACAATACAACTTTTGATAGTCTCTTCTAGGAATTTTTTAGATATTGGACCTTTGAACTTTCCTAAAAGACTTTTGAAACAAGGAACTGATCAAGAATTTGAAACAAACTGTTCAAAATAGATAACATCAATAAGCCACTTATTCAGTTCCCCAGTGGAGTCGCCCATGATGTTATCACTCAGGTTGTTCCCCAAAGTTGTAAGAAAGGGAATATGACCGAGGTAACCACAGACCAATCTTTTAGATATATATTCTAGCCAATCCGCATCTAGAGAGGGCTCTCTATTTATGATTTAGCTTTGCTTTGAAATGTGTTAGGCTAGTTATGAAGTTCAAGGGTTTGGTTTTGGGTTTGGATGGTGGAATTCAATAGAACAATGAGGCAAACTAAATAGTTCAGCCCATTGGGCATGATGGAGTCAAAAAGGCTGGGTTTATGGATTTGGTTTCTTAACAGAGGATGGTATCACAGAGCAAGGTAGTCAAACATGGAACAAATACAGGCTGAAATCAGATGGAATGGACTCAATTGGGTGAAGGGCAGTTAAGAATCCTTCAACATATTGCAAGAGGGAAAATGGATGATTACTGTTAAGGAGAAGTTAGGAATTCCTTAGAAAATAGTCAAATATGCAAGAATCAAGAAGCAGGAGCAACTAAGAATTCACTACTTATGTTAATTTTGAAGAAAAAATAGAGAATAATAAACAAAGTGCAGTTTAAGCAAATTCTGAATTAATCATTTTCATTACTATTCAAATTATGAAACACAGGTGATATGGTAAACAATAAAACTATAAAACATGAGATATAGGGGACTTATTGATCCGGATTTTGATTCAAGAATTCTGTGACAAGTCTTCAGCATCAATTCCTCATCCAGTAGGCCAGACAACAAATGGTTCCAACAGCGTTTTATTCCAAAAAATTTCAGTATTACAGTAAAAAACTATGAATACCCACCAACCCCAAATACTTCATTTGGGGGGTATTTTTACAAAACATTTTACAAAAAATATTACAAAATATCTGATGGAGATAATATCTGGTGATGACTAATCCCTTTTTACAAAAGATAGAGACAAACAGTCTCGTAAATAGGGAAACAATAAATTGATGCTGTGCTGGTCATTCCATCTTTATCGGATGTACTAGATACAGGCTCTGCGAGTCAGTTTACAGCTGTCTTCCACTGATATTCTATGCTGGCTACTCCGTCTTTATCGGATGCTCTTTGATCTTGATGAGATATGCTTTGACCCGTTTGAGCCTCATTTATCTCTGTTTATCTTATCACGGAAAAATAGCCAGAAATCTCTGCTTTATCTAAGAGAAATTTACAAAATCCCCAACATGTCTTCCCACCATTGTTGATCTGGCAATTTATGCCTCTGAAGTTTCCTCAGGGTTTCATCAGTTTTTGTATATCTGAAAAAAAATTAGGTTGGCGCTGAAACATATGTTTTACCTCATGCTCAATATAAAACAAATTTTCTAAGTTATCATAGAGAATTTGGCCTGTGGGGAGTGCTTTTACTCCTGAAGCACTTGTTGATGAACTAACTTGATCAAGAGCATATTTATTCAACTTATATACATAATCTGTGTGTTTCATAAGCCGGTAATTATCTCCTAAAAGACTTGGTAGCCCTTTATCCTGCAAAATTGTAAACCTTTGCATGAAAGAATTAATTTCTAGTTGCATATCCTGGCATCTTTTTTCCAAATTCTGCATTAAAGTTATCTTGGTTAGAACTCTTTTGATATCCAAGATGGTGCCTGTCCTGTCTCGGATGCCGAGTTGTTCCAGCTGTTCCCTATTTCTGTTATTCAAAAAGTGTATGAGCTGGTTGGCTTGATCAGGCATTTGTCCTAGTAAAGCTCTTGCTTTTTGAATTTTTCCATGTTCTGGATTCACTAAGTCAATCTGCTCATAAATAGCTTGGATAGATGGCCAAACATTATTTAGGGATTGATTGATGTTGGTCCAAAGAATTCCTTTGATTTCAGCCAGAGGCTTATCCATAGTGAGATCCTTTTCTAATGTTCTTACTTTATTCTCTAATGCTTTAACCTATTTTCTCTACCACACTTATTTTGGATTTATCATAACTCTTTTCTATTTTTGCCAATTTTTCCTTTACTTGTTTCAACTCTGACACTTGGAATCTCAATTCTTCCATGGCTTTTATCAATTCTTCTGTGCTCATACTTGTATTGCTGCCTAGTGCTTCTCCTGCTGATGTTGTACCTGTGATTACCTCAGTTGTGGTTGCTGGGACATTTGGGGCCAATGCTAATCCAATTGTTGAGGGGACTGCAGTTGTGACTGTAGGGATTACCTCAGGTGGCTAGGAGGTCGACTCTCCCTGCTTCTCTTTTAATGCTTTTTCCAGTGCCTGCTCTGTATCAGTTAATCTTTCATTGAGTTTCATGAGCAGGTCCATCATGTCTTCTTCTGATTTCTGCTCTATAATCTGTGCAGTTTGAGGGTGCCTTGAAGGAGGTAGCTTCAACTGTTTCCTTAGGGCAGCAATGTCCTATTCCTTCTTCTTGATTAGTGCCTTTATGCCTTTAGCGTCTTTGGGGTCATGTCCCAGTTCCATGATGATCTCTTTTAAGGATTTGATTCTGTTATCCTTGGCCAAAGAAGAAGCTTTCTCCCACAACAATCTATCTTCCTTGCCCATTGGTGAAATAGGACCCGTTCACTCAGAAAAAGAGACTATTTCATTCATCAAATCACAAGTATCTAACATATTATTACCTAAATATTTAAAACGAAAACGAAGTGGTGACCAAACGTTTGTATTAATCTATGATTTGTACAGATCCTTCAATTTACTAACTCGATTGAATCCATTCGTTCGTGAAAAGAGATATCTTTCAAATTTGAAACTAAATGGCCATCCGTTCATATAGAATTTTAACTCCGGATACACGCAATAGATCTGTATCAGGTTTCGGCTATTAAATGAGCTCGTATTCTATCTTTGTTACCTTTTCTTTATAATGAAAACTAATTTGATCCATGGGAAATAAGCCTACTCCTTAATCAAATCGGAGCTGGAATATATGTTCGATAAAGATGCATGAGCTGCTGTGTTGTCCAAGGAACTTTGTAACTGGTGGGCCAACATTGCTTTGTCAGTTAGTGTGGAATACACCATTTCCCTAGTCTATTTGTGAAGTTCAATTTGGTCCAATGGATGAATGTCTTTGGCTAGGACCTCCAAGTTTGTTTTGATATAATCTACTGCCGACTGGGGTTGCTGCACCTTTGGCTTAAAATAACTCATAATCATTTTGCCTTCTTTAATGTCATAGGCAGACATCAATCTTTGCTGGGTTGAGGGGGCCATTTTTAAGTATTGATTATAAATTTCAATTCTCACGGGATCATTCCTGGCCTTTATCTCTGTGAAAGTTTTCTTGATGTCTGAGGCTTGTTTGCTTTGTGGCCTGGTGGACGACACCTCTACACTGTGCTACCTTTCTAGCTCTTGCCTATGGGAGCTAGTTGATGTTTCTATCACTGGGGAGGTCTGCTGGCTGACTACCCTCTCACCTCTTAGACTGTATGTCGTTTCCTCTTCTAACTGTTGAGGCAGCTTGAAAGATACCTGTCCAAAAGAATCCAGGTCAAGGGTTTTTTCAAGATCTTTCATAACTTTTTCCATCTTTTCCTGTTCAGTAATTTCTTCTATTAAGGTACCTTCTACCCATTCTTCCTGATTTGCATACTGTTCAATTTCTGGGATCCTATGATGTACATACACTGATAGCCTATACCTTACCCTTCTGTCACTTATGAAATTACATGGGTCATATGGCACCCACCCAAAACTCTTCTTCAATCTGAGGTGGTCTTCTAAGATCTGTTCTGCATCTTTCCATGCATCCCTAGAATGGATAACATAAGGGCCTAACTGGTTTTTGATTCTCAGCTGAGCCTTCTTCTTTACATTACAGAAGTGGGTTAAGTCTGCATTGATGATCTGCCTGAAATATTCTAATGCAAATAACCTCATGGGCACATATTTAGGCAACTTAAAAGGGCAAAGTTCACACCCATACATTCTGATTTCTGTGTGATTCTGGTAGAGGTACCAGTCACCTACCCTGTATTGTTTAGAAAGTTGTAGAATCTTCTTCATATCACCAGTGATCCTAGGAGGAGGAGCTCCTATCAATAGAGTGGAGGCTGGGTGTACAAACAAGTCAATGAATTCACTATAAGTATAAGGGCACTCATAGGTATTGTGGAAGACTGAGCTCCAAAAGATCACAGACCTTTGATTTCCCTTTGAGTCTAATTTCCTGATGGGAAATGGAAAGCTGTCTGGCTGATAATATAACAATAGATGGTATATAAAAGATGTGTATTTGAAGACTCCTTCTCTATCCAAATTTATAAACTGATCATGGATTTTGTTGGCAATAAAAGTGGCATAGTCATACTTGACAGCAGGGGGCTGTCCTGGAGTAAATATTGATAATAGAACCAGGGTGATATCATCCACATATTCACTGGACCTAAATCCCAAGACTGAGGATATCATGTCAACAATAAGCCTACCAGTTTCAGTGAAAAAAGCATGCAGATAAGGAGGAGGGCCTGTAGGTTGGTGCTTTGGTGACATGAACATCTGAGCAATACGAGTTATCTCTGAGTTGGGCAATTGAGAAGCTTTTTCCAGCAAAAATCCCATGGAAAGAGGAGTAAGAGGCTCAGTGGAATGGAAATGTATCATCTCATTGATAAAATGAGCAGTTATGGAAAAAGGACAGTTTGGGAAGAAGACATAACTACTCTATGGACAGGGTCATAGTTGGCACAACATTGGTGAATGATGTCTGGGAAAACATGGACTGAGGGGAGGAAGTACATGGGAAGTTTGATTCCCACAGTAAAAAATTATCAGAATTGCTTAGATAACTATCCCTAATTTGGCAGAAGGCTTGAAGATGATTACAATAAGTGGTTAAGTCCTTTATTTGGAAATCTTTGTCTGCAAGAGGCAGATAATTTAAGTTTTTATGGGGTGCATTCACAGTCGCGACATTCAGGGCTGCGGGGGCCTCCATGTTTGGTTCTTATGTTATTCAAACTGGAATTTGGGCTTTCTTTGTGGAAAATTTGACTAAACAGCAGGTTTAGGAGTCTTTTATGGACTAAAAAGACTGGTTTCAACTCAAAGTTGGCTTTCTTAGGTACAATTTTCAGCAGAAAAGTGAAGTTGTAGGTTTGCAGGGCAAAAACGGGTAAATACCTGGATTACAGAGGTAAAACTGTGAATTTGCAGGTCAAATGGCGGAATGTCGAGCACAACGCTGGAGTTTCTTGGCTGGGTGACGGGCTAACTGCTCGAACAGTCGACCGAACGTATTTTGCATGGAGCACAGTTTGCAGAAAATCGGGGCGAAAATGACATTTTATTGTTTATTTAATGAAAATTGATTTGGCAGGTATTTTTGGCATTTATTGAGCGGATGACATCAGCATAACAGGACATGTTTGTCGCTTAGCAGGGGGTACGAGAGGGTGACGTGGGAGTGATGTCAGCGAGGGGTTAGCGGGATGGCGGTAAGTGGTTTTACCCCGGACCGCTTATGGGCTAAAGTGGTTTCGGACGAGAGGGCCGTGAGCAGTGCGGGCGGTCGACACGCGTCTTGGTATGGGCGGCGATACCGCCAGTCTCCCGAGCGGTAAAGTTCGACGGATGGAGGGTTAGCAATATAGATCTTGGCCGTCTGATGGGAGCGTGCCAATCAGATGGTGGGTGCTCGTTGGAGGTGGCGAAGGCTTTAAGTGGTGGGACCGCTATAATTATCCACGACTTTAATGGTTTCGGGATCGATTTTACTGGCGGTCGGGTAGGTTTGGTTATTAATTAACCAGGGGTTAATTAATCCTTTGCACGGGAAGGGTTCTTAATAAATTCCAAATGAATGTATTAATCCCTGTTAAATAATACTATAGTCATATTTCGACTAGGGGCGGGAATATTACTATTTTGGGGTTTTGTACATATATACATATTACGGGATTTGGGAGAGAATTATATGGGATTTAAATAATATCGTTATTCTGTTAATATGAAACTTGAAAAATGAATGCGCTAAGTATAATGTTAGGAGATGTTAGAGTCGGTCTGGTCATCCCTCCGTCAGAGATCAAAACTCTTTTTGCATTTCATTTTTAGGTGTCTCGCTTATTTCACTCGGTTGCATTCCGCTAGGGGCATGCCATAATCTGACGGAAGGGCTTTGTCATTCATCCCCCTCATGCTTTGCACTGCTGGCTTAGGTCCGTTCATCAAAATCAAGTTTTCATGTCTTTTGATCAGCAAGAGTTAGTTTCAGTCTCTAGGTCTAGGGTTTCACAAAATGTGTCTTCACAATGTCCAATAAAGTCAGCAGGCCAGAGGGAGGTTCTTACAAAGTTGTCATTCAAAGATTTTCATCATCATATGGATGGATTATGACTGTTCTTCAAAACTCCGTTTTGAAGAAAAGTCAAACATTTTGTCCTTTTGTAATAATTTTCAAAGTTTTTAGTTTTTCAAATCTTCAGGCGCAGCCCTGGTCTCCTTTGCCAAATTACATTTCAGCTATCCCTGCAAAAATTGCCAAAAAAATTTCATCATTTCAGTGAAAAATCAAAAAAGAAGTGTGAAAAACAGAGTTACATTAAAGTGTGAAAAAGTGCCAATGTCAAACATTATAAAAATGGGTTTTGGAGAATCAAAAATCAAAACCATGTCTCCATGTCTTTATAAAGATTTCTCCATGAGGGTCAAGGTCATTTTGAATGCCAAGAGTAAAGAGGTAACAATTCAAAGCAATTGGGTGAGCAAGTGCACGTTTTGGGTGAAGTTGGAGGAAACTTGGCAGGCGTGGCGCATAGAACAGGTGGCACGACGCACTGGGAGAAATTGTCTAGTGTAATTCTGAACGGGCGCGGCGCACTCGGACGGCCTGGCGCGTTGGGTATGCGGCGCGACGCATACACCTGAAAGTCGAAAAACGTTTGAAACTTTGCCAAATTTCCATTTAATCGTTTGGATTTGCCAGGTAGGACCACCATATTAATGTTTCATCCATTTTTGTGCCAATGTGATGGTGGTTTACAACTGCTATTGGTTGAAATAAAAATTCTCAAATCCCACCTCTAAAATTCCTCAAGCCAATTGCTATTAGGGTTGCAAATCCATTGTTTTGTTACCAAGGTTCCCCCTCCATCCCATTTTTCCCTTTTTTCCATCATTCCCTTCTCCCTTATTCCATTTCTCCTAAATTTTATTCTTCCCTATCCCTAAAAATTACTAAAATCCTATTCCCAATTCCCTTCCACACCTTTACAAATGCAAAAACCCCAAACCCTACCTTAGATAAACTTCCCAAAACCCTCCTACATTTCCCTAAACAAAATGTATCCTAATATTCCCTAAACTCTTGATCTCCCCCCCCCCCTAATAGTCCCTTGTTGCATTTTCCCCTTGGTGGCAGAATTTGAATACATCACTAAAAAGAGTAGTTCAACACAGTCTTCCTACACCAGCATCTTTTTCTCTAAGGCAGTTGAAAAACAACAATCATGGCATCTGAGCATTCATCTGACTATGAAGTGGAGACCAAAAGTGACTCACCCTTGGAAGAACAGGCACCCCGGAGGCCTCATAAAGGTGGAAAACATGTTAGAGAAGAACCGACCACCCTTACAGAATTGCAGGCCTGCCCTCTTGCCATGTTTTGTTTTCAGCATCAGTCATGCTTTGAGTTTTGTAAAAAGGTGGCTAGTGTTCAATTTCATCATGAGCTAGCTCATCTATTCATGCTGCACTTACATGGAGACCAAGCTATCTTAGCTGGTGTCACCTTCACACTTACACTATAATCTGTCTCATTAGCAACTGGCATACTGAACATTGGAGAACCATGGCACAAGAAGTAGAAGATTGACCGGCAGCATTATGAGCCATACATTAAAACCGGTTTCTTGAGGCAGCTTAAGAGAGTGTTCCCATTCCGATATCTGAAAGATGAATATGCTCCACTAATGAAATTGATCATGAAATATTTCAGCTGTGAGGGACGGTTCTCTCGTCTCTATGCTTATCACATCAGGTTGCTCATGCATTTCACCAGGGTATAGATGATGAACATTCCATATTTCATTTGCCGGAACATAGAGAGGATGACCACCCTTGTGCAACATAAAACACCTCATCAACAACTTAACAATGTCTATCATTTTGCTCTTATTAAGATTTTGGTGGTTCATCAGCTTGGAGTACAGGGCATCACTTGGGATGATTTCATCTCTCGTGATTTCTTCAGAGCTTCATAGTTATTATTAGAAGTTAAGCGTGAAGGTGGACCTTCTCATCAGTATGAGCGCCATGAGACCGCTAGTGTGCCGGTATTTATCACATATCAGAGAGGCACCAGACATTTGTTTGCAGCGGCAAAGCGAGTGTTATCTCCACCCGGGGTGGAAGGGGCCTCGCTTCGTCCATTAGTATCACAGGTACAGGACAAAGGTAAGACGCCAATGCAGGATGAGGGGCCTTCAGGTGAAAGAGAGACCGACTTCATTCTCATTCATGATGATGATACAGATACAAGCCCACAAAGTGCCAAGCTTAGGGAGATCATCCAGGAGCAGAAAACAGAGATCCAAGCCTTATCCCTTGACTTGGAGAGAGCTAAGTGGACCATGAAATATTTGGAGCAGAGGAACAAACAGCTTGAAGATCAGCAAGCAATCATGGAGCTACAGAACATCCGCGAGAATCACCAAGCTGCACAAAGGAGAAGAATTGAGCTCACGTCATTGGAGCAGGAGATTAATGAGGATCGGGAGGCTAATCTCGAGAGAGTTAACATGCACTTAGAGAGTCTGTTGGACAAGCCTGACAAAGACCATGCATTGCTGAGACACATGGCTTTCCACTACATGGCACGGAACAAGGTCTACAAGGCATGAATCAGGCATTTAAAGGCAAAATTGAGGAAGGCAATGATGAAGCAAAAGAGGCAAAGGGAGCTTGATCATCTTCAGATACTAGCCGAAGCCTATTTAGCCCAGCATAAAACTTAATGAAGAAGCTCCAGCCCAAATTTCAAGAAATTTGGGGCATTTTTGACATTTTGGAAATTTTTTGCTCAAAAAACAGGGTTTTTCTCCCTATGCGCCGCCCCACCTGGCGCGCGCTTTTGCTAGGGAGCTCCAAACTACAAAAAGTTTATATTTTTGGATTTGGCATGAAAAATCATCACTGTTGGTGCATGGCCAAGAATTTTGGGCAAGTTTTGAGTCCCTAGGAGGTCAAAAACACTCAAAAAATGACCTCTCTGCCCTTATTTTGACACACAGGAAGTAGTCTTGGGAGATTGAAGTTTTGGAGGGGCAAATGGGCACCAAATTCAAAAATTCCATTTGGGTTGGAAATTAGACAGGCAGGGCTTTCCAAAAAGTACACTTGGGATCAATTTGGACTTCAGGAAGTGCCTTAAACTCAGCCTCAGAGTGGCGCGACACACATATAAATTGGCGCGGCGCACAGAGGATTTTTGCTCAATTTTTCACCTTCCAGCTCAGAAATTCGGCCATTTTGACTAGTTTTGCTTTGTGATGTAATTTTTGATCTATCTTGATGTAATTGGATAAACATGATGTAATTTTGGCACTTATTTACTTGTTTTAGAGGATTCATTCACCAAAAAGTGAAAATTTAATGAATGAATCAGTTTCCTACCTTATAGAGGCAAGTTGTTTTGATTGCCTAGATTTTAGTGCTTTGTTTAGAATTGGTTGAAATAGCTCCTAGAATGATGAGCTCGACCCCTAGAGGCAAGGGAATGGGTTGAGCTAGTCTATATCATGTAATTCCTAAGTCATTTTTAGGGTTGGACGCTGGGGATTGCTTTGGCATATCATTGTACATTCTATCTTTGCGTTTTGGCTAAGGAAAGACCAGGGTTTTGCAGCACTGTTTGGGATCCATGTGGCTTTATGTTTTGATGGTGTGCTTCTCTAAGTAATTGTAAGTTCATTAGTGTTATGTGTATCATTTTCCTCTCTTTTCTTCTGAATTTGAACAAATGAGTGATTAAGGTGGAATCCATTAACTGTTATGCTCTGCCTTTGAATTTGTTTAAATTTCCATGTTTTCATCTGTTTAAGGAGAATTCTTGAGACTTTCTTGCTCTCCTTAGCTCCTCACCAGTCTGATCTATCCATCTCACTCACTTTAAAGCATCAAAATGATTTCCTTCCTTGCCCCAATCAGAACTCTGCAGAAATTGTGCCTCATCCCCGAGCCCAATTTGCCTTTCCCTGTTTCCAACACAAAACCCCCAAAAACTCACAACAAACCCTTGTACTTAATACCTAGACTAAGATTATCTTTTATTACAGTCATCTTGAGCCCCATCGATTATCTTTTGCCGAGATCGACCCGGAGAGAGCCCTCTCCTGTCCTCGTAGGGCTAGCTACGAGGCTGAGCATGGTTTGATGTGGACCTAGAACCTTGTCTTTTCAGCCTGAGACAAATCTAGGCTCTAACAGGAGACTTAGGCTTAAGGAGAAAAACAGGGATTTATACAAGAAATGAAGCCATTTCCCTAAGTAAAACAGGGATTAAATTAGGCCAATTATGAAATGGGATGAGATAAATGGTTTAGAGGATATCAAGCAGATCCTAATATCCCTGGGGAATTTAGTAAATGATTTGGTAAAGGGATGAAGGGGAGTTAGTCATACTTGGCTTGAGCTGTATCCAAGCATCTACCATGGTACTTGTGATAACAGTAAGATGAAAAATTTGAGAGATAAAACCTATCACAAGCCTCTTTCTGCAACACCAAGGTCCAAAACTGCCTACCCAGCCTACTGTACCTATCATTTTTTTCTTCTTTTTCCATGTGTGCACTTAGACTGGAAAACCCTCATCAATTTTCTTTTGTTTGCATGATAAGCATATCTAAATATGCACTTATTTCTTCCAAGGGCTCAGATTAAACAGTTGAGCTCCTTAGCTTCTCTACCTATCTATTTATCTGCCAAGATTTAAAGAGTTTGGATAGATTTCTATTCTCTATCTCTAAAACAGGAAATTCAAACATGAACTGGCCAAGATTAAGCTATTTGGCGATTCATCAATTGTAGAAAAAAGTTGAACAAGCTGTACATAATGCTTTACTTACAGAAAAGTGAAATAGTAGTGGCATTTGGACTTGCACACTTTCCTGGTCCTTTTTATTTGGGGTTCATTTCTTTTCATTTTTTCCTTTGACCATTTATCTTTTCACCCTTTGATTTTTCTTTTAGGGTATACCCTCTTTACATTCTTTGAATTTTTTGATTTTTTGAAAATATGGAAAACCTTTGCAACAAGAAAAGGAATGTACATATTGCAGAGCTAATCAAGTCAATCATGAAATATGACACTTATTGGTATAGGAGCATAACAAGAGGGAATTTGTCCTTGAGTTCCAAATTAACATTAAATAATGTCTCACATATTTTGAAATTGCCAAGGGAGAATCAAGCTCAATATCATCAGAGAGAAATGCAAAAAGGAACCTGAAAACTATGTTAATTTACTACAAATATCTATAAATGAAAACATCAACAGGAAAGAACGAGAGGACCAACAGAGATCCAATCCTCAAATGAAAGAAATAGCACTAGGAAAGAAAGTGAAGACCAAGCAAGACCCAAGAATGCATTCAAAAGAACAATTTCTCCAAGAAGGCATTTTACTCCGAGGTATCAAAATCCATTTTATGGTTATTTCTTCTTTTGTAATAAATTTATTCATAACACAATAAATTGAAGAGAATATGTAAGAAATGGATATATGAGGAATATGAGCACGGTATCATATAATATATCAGGGAATGGTTGTGTGAGCAACAATCCTAGAATTTTTAATGATAATGGAGTCATAAATTACAATTCATTTGCCCCCTTGTTAGATCACGTTGAATGTTTCAAATGCAATAATTTTGGGCACAAAGATCATGATTATAGAAGCAATACATTAAGGTTACCAAATCAAAGTAGATAATAGTATATTGTCAGAGATAGGAATCAAAGAACAATGGTATGGAGAAGGAAGCAAGAGGAGTAGTTAAAATGTGGTCTATCTCTACGTGTTAAAAGAAAATATAGTCAATGGTATATAGAAAGTGGATGTTCAAGTCATATAAAAGGAGATAGATGAAAATTTCTCTCTCTAAAGGAAGTAAAAGGAGGCAATGTCACCGTTGGAATGGATAACTGGAAAATTCACAATCGGTTTTGATGATGGAAGGACAAAGACTCATAATGTTATGTTGGTTGAAGGTCTAAAGCACAATCTAATGAGTGTAAGTCAAATGGTTGATCATGGGTATGATCTCATATAATTCCAGAGGATGTGAAATAAGAAAACAAATTTAGGAAGATTGGTAGCAAATGCAATAAGGTCTCCAAACAATGTATCTGTACTCAATAAGATTAAAAGAAAGAAAAATTGCTATTTGGGAGTAACATTACTAACATCACATCAGTAAAAATAAAAAAGAAAATAAGAAACTTCAACACATTAAGAAGATGAGAAATTTTGAGAGTGAGTTGTAGGGAAAGAACGGTAAAATGGAAAGGTTGTAGGATATGAATCTATAGCATAAAATGAAGTAAATGATATATTTCAATTAACAACAATGCATAAGTTTAAGGGAAGTATAATCTTGTCCTTGATATCAAGAAAGTGGGATATTTATAAATAAGGAGAAGCATTAGTTAAGGAGGAACATTCCTTTGATGACAGAAAGAAAAGTTGTACAAATGGAGAAGTTACTATAAAGGGATGTTATGTTTAAGCCAAAATAATTAAGTGGTAGATAAAATGAAGCATAACCTTAGGGGAGAAATCCCAAAAATAAGAAGAAAAAGGAAGTTCAGGCACAAGGGGAGCAATTTCAAGAGAAGAGTTACAAAAGAGGAAATGTTACATGTAGGGAAAGATAGACACAACCTTGATAGGGGGCACTTAGTTGCAAAGAAATGCGAAGTAAGTAGTTAGAGGAAGTAATTGTTTTTTATTAAGATCTCAGGGGAGAAATTGCAATCATAAGTAAAAATATCCCTTTAAAATTGATGTCAAAGGGGGAGAATATGCAAACACAAGGAGGGATAGAAAACAAGTTGAGCAATTGTGTAAAAACCCATGGTTTATTTTCCATGTAAATAAAATAAGACCAATGTTATGGGACACATATTCCAAGTTAAATGGTAGGAAAACATTATAGTAGGCATCACTTGTGGATTAATAATGGCTATGGAAATTGGAAAAGGCATTAGAAAATGAAAAGAGGAAATAATTGGCCTTTAATTATGAAAATAAAGGAAAATAGAGAAAAGGAAGGTGAAGAGACACAAATTTTCATGCAAGGGGAATTTGAGGAAAAATGAAGGAAAATGAAGAAAATAGAGCCCTCAATGATAAAAATGCTTAAGAGAAACAATTTCTATCTTTTTGGACAATTTTGAGTTGAGCTCTACTTTCATTCTCTCTTTCTCTCATACTCTTGCACACTTACAACATTCTTGGAGCTTGATTGGAGCACTCTTTCATTCACTTGGATTTGAGAAATAAATCAAAGGAAATAAAGCAAGCGCAAGAAGATTGTTCAATCAATGATAACAACAAGAGTAATTTGTTGGTAATAGGTTGCATGTGTGATTTCCTTGTTGGTTTATGGATGCATGGTATATGCATGTGATTCTTTGGTTATATGTTGTCATTGGCATGTATATTTGCTTGGATTGACAATGGTTTCAACCTTGCCTTGCCATTTCCTAGATAACAATGGTGTTGTGGGTTTCCCACTTATTTTCTTTATCAGCGCTCAGGCTCCCTATGGCTATGGGTTGGAACAAATGATTTGGAAGTCCCGGAACAACGTGGGTTAAGTTACTTGTTCTTGGAACCTGTAGGCTGGCAAAAACACTTTGGAGCCTTGTGGGTTGAGGTATTAGTCCCTAAATCCACGGGTGGAAGAAATGCTCCGGAGCCCTGATTTAGTTGTGGGTTGAGTTACTAGTTCCTAGAGCTGTGGACGACTTGGGTAGAGAAAAATCTGGTTGATGTTAGTGATTTCTGGACTGTATAGGTGAGAACATTGTGGTTGAGGGTTGAGGTGGTTTAGCCTCTAGAAGCCCTAGTTGGTTTTGTCTTGGTTTATCCTATGAGATCACACATTCATGCTTTGAATATGGTGTAAGAATAAGAATAAATGTTTTCCAAAGGAGTTCAAGAAATCTAAGCCTCCTAATTTTGATGGGGATGTGAAGAAACCAAAAGATGTAGAAACATGGCTGCTTGGGATGAATAAGTTCTTCAGATTGCATGATTGTTCAGAGAATATGAAAGCCAAGATCATTATTTTCATTCTCAAGGGAAGAGAAAACATCTGGTGGGAATATGTGAAGCATGTCAGAGGCATAAAGACAGAGGAGTTGAGTTGGCATGAGTTTAAAATACTGTTCAGGAAGAAGTACCTGTCAGAGAGATATTATGATGGAAAATACAAGGAATGATATGAGTTGAATATGCGTTCCATGATAGATGAAGAGTACACAACCAATTTCCTAGAGTTGTTGAGGTATGTGCCCTACTTCAAGGATGAGAAGGCAAAGGGCCAAAGGTTCATCAATGGGTTTCCTTTAGCATTTAAAAATAGAATTGAGTATGATAAGCCTGAGTCATTAGGAAGTTGAAGCATTGTTATGAGTAGTCAAAGCACATGTCTAAGCCTAAGCGGGATTGGAAAGGTAATGAGAAGACTAAAGGAAAGAGAGCTAAGAAGCAAGAAATAATTTAGGATGCAGGTGATAAGGAGAATAAGGGTGATGGCTGGAAGCCTTTGTAGTGTTAGAATTTTGGTGGAGAGCATCGTAGGAGAGATTCTCCACAACACCAGGGTGGCAAGCTAAATATTTACAGTGCTTAAGAGGCACAAATAATTGGGGATGTTGGTGAAATTATTCCTTGGATCTATGCAACACTTGGTAATAGGAAGGCAGACCATCAGACATCCATTATTGAGATCGAAGGTAAGCTATGCGACCAAGTTGTTTCCATTTTGATTGATTCTGGATCTAATTATAGTTATGTTAGTCTTGACCTGGTGGATAAGTGTGGCTTTAATAAAGAAGTGCATGCAGAGTATTGGTTGGTGTAGTTGGCCACACAGACCAAGAAAAGAGTTCATATTTGGGTGAGATATTGTGCATTTGAGCTGAATGGCATGCCTACATCAACACACCTAAATGTGCTTCCTTGGGTTCATATAATATTATTTTGGGCATGGATTGGTTGTTTACTCATAGGATCAAGGTAGATTTCTATGAGAAGGCTATTGAGGGCCTAGATGATGATGAAGAAAAGAGAATATTGCAGGGAAAGAGGAAGCCTACATCAATGAGAATGATTACAAAAATGCAAGCTAAGTGTAGTTGTAGGAAAGGATGTGTATTGTTTGCAGTGCATATTTCCAGTGAAAAATGGAATGATGTTGAGGATGATGAATTTTTGAAGAGGTATCATGTTTTGCAGCAGTTTCAGGATGTGTTTCCAATAGATATTTCAGAGTTACCACCTCATAGATAAGTCAATTTATCTATTGAGTTGGTACAAGGAGAAACTGATCCGAATTGGATCCATAAAGAACTGTCAAAATAACCATGATTGTATCAGGTCGAGACAAACATCAAAGAGTTCAGAACAGCGATAAAAAACACCCTGAACCAGTGGCAATGGCAGCTAGCGTGGAATGACGAGGACCCAGGTCAAAGCGCACTGACCGAGGCCCATGGAGACTGCATGGGAGGTCAAATTAGCCCCTGGGAGGCCCGTATCAGGAAACAGAGGAGGTTTTTGATGCACAATTAGCATTAATCACACTAAGCTGGGCGAAAAGGCTCAAAATGGAGAAGCCCCGAACACTTGTTCGCGTGGGGAGCTGGAGAACCGTAGGGCAAAAGGCAGAAGGGCTAAAAGCTAAAGGCGGGACCCGCTTCGAAATCGATGGTATTGATCGGGGGCTTCTTGAACGGTAAGCGGTTTTGGATGGAAGTGGAGCGATCCCACTCAATGATCAACACGTGGCGAGTGGAGGAGAGAGAAAACTGCTGCTCATCACTTGCTAACAGTCGAGCAAGTCAACCGCGCGAAATGAGCGGATGGCGTTGGATCTGGGGGATCCAGATCGGATGGTTGATATTGCGCTCGATGGTTAGACCAAATTTAATGAGGGAATAAGCCGCTATTTGTAAAGAATTTGAGGTCCGTTTTGACCGCCACAGTGGAGGAAGAATCGTTCCACCACGTAACAGAAGAAGTCAACGGACGAAGCAGGCTGGCACGTTACAGGAGGACATGTGGTCACTCCCTGTGAGCTGATGATGATGCTGAACAGGGAATTCCAAGTGCAGGTGCAGAAGGCAATTCGACGGAGGTGGAAGAGGAACTAAACAGTCTTGGGAACGAATGGCCTTAAAGCCATGAACAGAGACAGAGATAGAGAGACAGAGAAGAGGAACCAAAACCTCGAGAGGAGGATGGAACATAGAGAGAAGAAGACAGTGAAGAAAAGAAAAAGCAGAAAGAAGACAGAGGGCCGAGCTGACCAAAGGCAATGTCGAGCACCAGAGAGCTTGAGAGATTCAATCTATCCCAGAGAGGATCTGTCTAGACTGAGCACCACATTAGGCTCTCTCCATTGTAGACTAGAAGGTCACAGAGCTGGTAGGCAACAAAGTTTGTGCACTCCAGTGGCTTGGGGAATCCAAGAACCACCCTGCCAAGCAAATCTATCTTAGGTGACTCATATTGAGCTCCTACATTGTAATTCTCTGCTTAAGACACAGTAAAATAAGGCCACCACTGAGAGTTGGATTGGAGATGTAGCCCTGGAGAATAGGGTGAACTCCTTATTAATTTCTTGTGTTCTTGTATTTGCTTACTGTATTTCTCTGCTGTCTTTCCATTTAAGTGTCTGTGTATTTGCAATCTGATCAATTTGTTGCTTAAATAACATAGGCACACACACCAGCACATGAGTTTGTAATACCTTTATTTAATAAATCTTTAACTGAGGTCACTCATAGGGTGATTATTAGATTAGCAACACCAGCATCAAAGGCACCTTACAAGATGAAAACTATGGAGTTGGTGGAATTGAAATTTCAGCTAAGGAAATACTTGATAAGGGATATATAAGGCCAAGTGTGTTGCCTTGGGGTGCACCATTGTTGTTTTTAAAGAAGAAGGACGATACTCTCAGGTTGTGCATTGATTATAGGCAGCTGAACAAGGTGACATCAAGAACATGTATCTATTGCCATAGGTTGATGATTTATTTGATAAGCTAAAGGAAGCAGTAGTGTTCTCAAAGATTGATTTGAGATAAGGATATATTCAGGTGCGCATCAAAGAAGAATACATTTATAAGACTGCATTTTGTGCCAGGTATGGGCATTATGAGTTCGTAGTGGTTCCTTTTGGTCTTACTAATGCTCCAAATAATTTCATGTGTTTGACGAACAATATGTTGCATCCTTATCTGGACAAGTTTGTGATAATGTTTATTAATGATATATTGATATATTCCAAGAATGAGGAAGAGCATGCAAAACACCTAGCATTAATGTTGATATTGTTGAGAGAGCATCAGTTGTATGTCAATCTTAGAAAGTGTAGTTTCTTTCAGACTGAAGTTCATTAATTGGGACATGTTGTTTCCAAGGAAGGGATAACATTGGACTCAAAAAATATTAAAGTTATCATGGAGTGGATAGCTCCTTGGAATGTGGATGAGATTATATCATTAATGGACTAGAAGGTTATTATAGGAGGTTCATCAAGAACTTCTCAAAGATTATCCTATTACATATTTGCAAAGAAAAGGGAGGAATTTTGAATGGAATGAGGGGTGTGCAACTAGTTTTGAGCAGCTGAAGCATTTGCTTAAAAATGCTCCAATATTTAAGATTGCAGGCCTTGATAAGGAGTTTGTGGTTTGTACAGATGATTTCAAGGAAGGATTTGGTAGAATTCTAATGCAAGAAGGGCAGGTGGTATGCTAAAAATCAAGGAAGTTGAATGAGAATGAGAAGAACGATGTGACTCATGATCTTGTATTGGTAGCTATCATTCATGCTTTAAAGATGTGGAGACATTATCTTCTTGGCAGGAGGTTTGTTTTTATGAGTGATCATAATGGACTAAGGTATCTGTTTGACCAACCCAATCTGAATTCCAGGAAAGCTAGATCGCTGGCTACCCTTAGTGACTTTGACTTTGGGATCAGATATGCAAAGGACAAGGAGAACAAGGTTGCAGATGCTCTTAGTATAAGAGTACAAGTGAATCACATTTCAACTGTGGGTTCATATGGGACAAATTTACATGAGCAGATCTTTCACACAGGGAAACATGATGACAAGTACCATGATAGGAATGAGGAGTATCACCTCATGGGGGATGGCTTGGTCAGATTCAGGAACAAGATTTATGTGCGAGATAGTAGTGAGCTCAAGAATCTTATCTTGAGGGAGTTTCATGTCAAGCCATATTCAAGTCACCCGGGATACCATAAGAATTTGAAAATAGTCAAGAAGTTCAATCATTAGCTAAATTTGAAGAAAAAAGTGGTTGAGTTTGTTGCTAGATGTTTGGACCGTCCTATTTCGATCCCAAAATGGAAATGAGAGGTCATTTCCATGGACTTCATTACAATTTTGTCGAGGGAATGGAAGCATCATGATTCCATCATGGTTGTGGTTGACAGGTTGAACATGGTAGCTCATTTCATTGCAGTGAAGTCTATGAATTTAGCTAGTGAGGTAGCTCAAATTTTCATCAAAGAGATAACGAGGTTGCATGGTGTTCCTAAGAAGATAATGTTAGATAGAGATGTGAAGTTCACTTCTAGGTTTTGGAAGGAGTTGTTTGCAGGGTTGGGGATAGAGCTAGATTTCAATACAACTTATCATTCACAGACAAATGGACAAACAATGAAGGTTAACATGATTCTTGAGGATATGTTGAGGATGTTGTCATACACCAATAGTGAAAGTGGGAGGAGTATATTCGACTGGTAGAGTTTGCATATAATAATGGGGATTAAGAGTCCTTGAAGATGAGTCGATTTGAGGCTCCGTACGAGTGGAGTTGTAAAACTCCTCTCAGCTGGAGTGATCAAGTGAACATGGTGTTGGTTGGACTAGATATATTGGCTGAGATGGAGCAAGAGATGCATGTTTTTAAGAGGAATCTAAAGGCAACATAGCATAGGATACGAAAAAGAGTTATGTAGATCAACATAGAGCATTCAAGGAGTTTCAGGTTGGGGAACATGTGTACTTGCACATCAAGCCCAAGAGGAGCTCCTTGATGATTAGGTCATGTGCCAAGATGGCACCTCGGTATTATGGGCCTTTCAAGATGCTTGAGAGGATTGGACTAGTGGCCAACTGACTTGCACTATAGCCAACAGTGAAAGTCCATGATGTTTTCATGTTTCATTGCTTAAGAGATATGTCTAGGATGTTGATCATGTGATTGATTGGTATGTATTATAGGTGGAACTAGAGGGAGAATTCCATCCAAAACCACAATGCATTTTACAACAGAAATAGATCATGCTATGCAATAAAGCAATCGAGCAAGTTAGTGCATTGGAAGAACTTTGGGCCTAATGAAGCTACATGGGAGACGGTTGATCAGATGCAGACTATTTATCCTTCCTTTTTTGATGGTTAAGCAGATGTGTTTGGTTTATGCTTGTATATGAATATTTGTATTGTAGATATTTCAATAACATGTGTTATAAAGCTCCAATAAATAGTATGTTGTAAATATTGTATCAAGGTGTGTTATAAAGCTCCAATAAACAATATGATGTTCATAGTTTCAGCAATTTGGTATGATGTAAATGTTGCATCAAGTTGTGTTATAAAGTTCCATGGGCAGCATGTTTTGCTGGTTATAAGTGTTATTGAACGCCGAGGATGGTGTTCCCCCCAAGGGGGAGGGGTTTGTAACAACCACGGGGGCTTCACTGGGTGGGAAATACCATACCACATGGGTTCATATTGGGGGATATATATTGAGGAAAAATTGAGACAATATATTGAGCATATTATAGGGGGTAAAGGGTTTTAATATTGGTTGGTATAAAAAATGGAGCTCAAATTTAATGAAAAAATATAAAGGGGTATAAAAAATGCTAATAAAAAAATGGAAACCTACAATATCTAGTGAAAGTAGGGGTTTTTTAAATTGGGAAGGTGTATTGGGTTCGTATTGGTAGGGGATTAAATAATGTGTTTTTTAGAGGTATTTTCCAATATGTAGTCAAATTAAGGGTATTGTTTAGTATGCCACAAACACACACGCTATGTTAGAGGTTCATTGAGTGAAGCCCCTGTGGTAACAACCCCTGGTTGATTTTCCATGTAAATAAAATAATACTAAGGTCATGGGACACATATTCCAAGCTGAAAGGTGGAAAAACATTATAGTGGGCATCACTTGCGGATTAATAATGGTTATGGAAATTGGAAAAGACAAAGAGGCAATAATTGGCATTTAATTATGAAAATAAAGGAAAATAGGAGAAAAAAGGGTGAAGAGACACAAATTTGCATGCATGGGAAATTAGAGGAAAAATGAAGGAAAATGAAGAAAATAGAGGCCTTAATGATAAAAAGGCTTCAGAGAAATAGTTGCTATCTTTTTGGACAATTTTGAGTTGAGATTCATTCTCTCATACTCTTGCACACTTAGAGCATTCTTGGAGCATGCTTGGAGTACTTTAGGATTCACTTGGATTGGAGAAAGAAATAAAAGGACAACAATGAAGCACAAGGATATTGTTTGATCAACGACTACAACTGGATTGATTTGTAGGTAATAGGTTGCTTGTGTGATTTCCTTGTTGGTTTATGGATAAATGGTATATTCATGCGATTATTTGGTTATGTGATGTCATTGGCATGGATATTTTCCTAGATTGGCAGTGGTTTCAACCTTACCTTGCTATTTCTTGGATAACCATGGTGTTGTGGGTTTCCCACTTGTTTTTATAATTGGTGCTTAGGTTCTCTATGGTTGTGGGTTGGAACAAATGCTTTGGAAGCCCTGGAACAACTTGGGTTGAGTTACTAGTTCCTGGAACTTTTAGGTTGGGACAAACACTCTGGAGCCTTATGGGTTGAGTTATTAGTCCCTGGAGCCACAAGTGGAACAAATGCTCTGAAGAACCGATTTAGCTATGGGTTGAGTTACTAGTTCCTGGAGCCCTGGACAACTTGGGTAGAGACAGATCTGGTTGATATTAGTGATTTATGGACTGTATAGGAGAGATCACTATGGTTTAGGGTTGAGGTGGTTTGGCCTCTAGGAGCCCTCATTGGTTTTGCCTTGGTTTATCCCATAATATCCTACATTTATACTTGGAATATGGTGCAGGGATGATTGGATGAAAAGGAGATTTGGTTCAACCTAATCTATGATCAGGTGGTACGTGGAAGTCCCTGACTTGGTTGGAACTTTCATATGTTAATAAGAGTTATTTTCCTATTGTGATCTATGAGAACTTGTATAGGTTATCATGTTGACATTATGGTTGATTTGCCATGGTTTCTATTATGGTTATTTGCTTGTTACATGCTAGTTATATGATGTATCCTATCTATGGCTCTTGACATTTTGATAAATTATTTAATGGTTGATGAATGCATGAGATAACAAGTGTATGGAATTTAGCTAGAGAGGGCATGGAGTGTTCTTGGTGATTCTCAGATGAATACTATCAGTTTATGATAAAATATGTGTTCATGACCTGTAGCTTTCATGTTCATCACATGTTTGACAAAATTTCTATTATGGACTAGGCATGTCTAGGTCAAGTTCTTGCTTGAGTTTTGATTGATTATCATTTTCATCACCTTTGGTAGAATTCTCGAAATTTACATGAAGTTATGGGCAGTGGTGTGGAGGCTAGCCTGAAAACGTGGCTTAGATATTGGAACCACTTACACTGAACTGAGGATTTTATGCCATAACCACATGGAAGAAATCTCGTGAGTGTGATTATAAGGTTTCAACTACATGGAGGCAGTGTTAAGTGTGTATTTATGGAGCTAGGTTAATGAAAAAGGCTCCAATTCAGGGATTGATCACTTGGAGTTGTTTGTAGCCTCCTGAGTGGTCTGTGGTCCTTGAGGGATGCCATATTTTTGTTGTTTTATCGGTCCCACTTACATAACTAGAATTTGGAGGTCGGGTCATATCATAGTGACACTCGTCTCATGTTTACCTTGGTGAGATTGTAGAAACTTGTAAATGTGGGAAGGCACATTACAAATTGCAGTGATTGAGAGATGTCACAGATAGAGGAAGAGTTCCAGTCACTAAGAAAAGTTGCAAATAAAGGAAGAGTTGTAGCCACTAAGAAAATTTACATACAAAAGAAGTGTTACAAATGAGGAGAAGCACAAGTTCAAGGGGAGCATCCCTTTACCATTAATGTCAAAAGGGGGGAAGTTGCAGGCACAAGGAGAATTGCAAATAGGGGGAGTTCTATAGTATTGTTGCGGAATTCACTAAGGGTTTCCATCAATGACACTAGGATAGATTGTTGGAAATATCATTTTCATTGATGTCAAAGACAGGGGGAGACTAATTATGTCCAAGATAAAGATTGAAAAATGAAGATTGTTGGAAATGTTGGTTTTGGACTTTTGATGCTCTATGTGGATACTGTATCTTTGAATGCATTTTTACTCTAATTTAATATCTTAAATTGGACCATATGACATATGGTTGGAAATCTTATTCTGATACATTTCCAACAATATATGACACTCCCTCTAACTTCATAATAATGAGGAGATATGAAGCATTTTGTGAGGATGACCCATCTAAAGTACAAGTAAGTCGACCCAACAAATTTTACAAGTCATCCCCCTAAGTGAATGTACAAAAAATTTAAATAAATGACATTTAAGTTCATTTATACACAATTAATTGAATAATAGATCCAAGGATGAGTTTAGGAGCGATTTTTGGGGTGATTCTTGTAGTCTAAAGGTGGAAGAAAAAATGTGATTAATGGGGTAAACGAGCCATCTTGGAATTTTTGCTGTAACTTTTATTTTTTAATGTTTAAGATTGTAAAACTTGGAGATGTTAGAGAGAAGATATTCATGTACTTATAGTTAAAATTTTGGACATTGTTTCGCTATAATTTCAAAACTATGCTCTGAGGAAATTAGGCCTCTTGAATGATCTTGAAATCTTTTTCAAACATATCAACTTGGTATTTTCACTGTAACTTTTCTTATGGGATGTTTCAAAATGTGAAACTTAGAGGATATAGATAGAATATATTTATGTACTTGTGGCTAAAAGTTTAGACCTTAGTTTTCTATAATTTTGGAGATATGGTCTAAGGAAGATAGGCTTCCTGAATGCTCATCAATCATGTTATCTTGGCATTTTCGTTATAGATTTTGTTATGGGATGTTTCAGAATGTGAAACATGGAGGGTACAAATATAATATCTTCATGAACTTGTGGTTAAAATTTTAGACCTTTATTTGCTATAGTTTCAAATATATGGTCTAAGGAAGTTAGGCTTCCTCTATGCTCATAAAATCTACAAATAGGTAAAATTATCAATTTTGCAATTTTTGAGATGTTTTAGATTGTGAAATCTAGAGGAGATGGAGAAGACCTAGTGAAGGAATAAGAATTTAATAGATCCGATGAAGGAAAAATAAACAAGCAAATTTGGTGAAAGAAGAAGATACATTGTGAAGAAGCAAGGAGACTTAGTGAAGTATGTTGGTTCTTATGAATATTTGCACTGGAGGGTATCAGTTACTACAAATATTGTAGTATAGAGGATTGATGTCTCTTGTAAGTTGGTGCCTACAAAAAAATAGAGGAGATTGGTGTCTCTTGTAGGATGGTGCCTAGAAAGTAGCAAAGGGCATTGTGTCTCCTCTCTGTTGGTGTCTACAAAGCAACAAAGGGGATTGGTGTCTCCTATAAGTTGGTACCTACAAAGCAACATAGGGTATTCATGTCTCTTGTAGGTTGGTGCTTACAAGACAACTCATGGGATTGTTGTCTCCAATAGGTTGGTGCTTATAAATTGGTGTAGTATTTAGTTGGTGCCTACAAGATATTTCATATAAAGAAGTTTTTTGGATTCCTCTTGTAAGGGTTTCCACATATATCTTGTGTTACTTGTTCAATTTATGAGATTGATGTTTTATGATGTTTGATTGGATTTAAATAAGTAAAAGTTGTCATTATATTGATTCACCCCTACCTAATATAATTGTGAATTCAACACCTTCCACAATGATCATAACCTCTTTTTGAGGGTACTTATTCATGACATGGATGGATGAGAGCACAAGTACTAATTAAGTATCCTTATGCTGGTGATTTCTCCCTTGATCCTTCTTTATAATTCCCTTGATTTTAAGCCCTTTTACTAGAAATGAAACCCTTGTTTCTTGATCTTCTTATTGCTTTCAATGTTTGAGAAGCATTGCTCTCTATGTCTCATTTGCAAGAAAAATATTTAATGAAGAGATGTTCAATGGAATAAGGTGGAGGGACCTAGAGGATGGCTATGAATAGTGCCTTCGCTAAGAACTAGGTGATATATATATACGTTTGTAATGATGTTATATTTGATTAATAAGAAACTCATTCCTCCTGTTCCAATTTGGCCTTATTACAATTTAGTGCGTGATTCTAAGTTGTTTTGATCATTTACTTCATTTAAAGCACTCAATATTTCTTTGAATATACTGTTGTAGTTTGTCTATTTTCTAATTGTATATAGGATTTCAAGGAAGAGGTCAAAGGAGGAGGTTTTCAATGGATCTTAATCAACTTTCATTTCCCCCTAGAAGGTCCTCTTGCCCCACTTAGCAATTCATTAACGTTTCTCATTGTTTTCCTATTTGGATTAAGTGTTTCTTAAACCCGCTCTATTTGATTTCAACCTCAACCATAGGAAAGAAACTTTCGTGAACACTAAGGCTAAAGTGTGCTAGAAACAATGAAGAAGAAATGAAGAATAAGTTGTTTGCACCTAGATGGGCCCAAAAATCTATCTAGATAACCTAGGAGTGAGATGGATGAAAAACAATTTTTTTTCTTTATGTCAATAAGCTATTACAACCACAATAAAATATGTTTTGCTAATGTTAAATAAACTATGAATTTTGAACACATGTTCACTTATGGTTTTTCTTTCCTTTTCGAAATAGACGTAAATGGGAAAACAAATTTATGTGTGTTTCTATGTTTATAAAAGTAATGGATTTCTGTCATGAAAAATCATATTACTCTTTTTAAGGAGGGATATAAGTCTCATAAACATGCCCTAAACTAGGTATTTCAATATCTTTGAGGTGAAAATGTCTTTCTAGAAGCCCATGGATTGCAAAGTGAAAATTTCATTACAATAAAGTCACGCTTATGATGATCAAAGGATCTTGTTTGGAAAAATATAAGAAAATGTCAAAGTAATTGGAGTTGCAGTGACTTTGGGTAAAGGGTGGATTTACAATTGGTTTGATGACACATTAATAGTGTTTCATCTGCTAAATTTTATGTTGTTAACAAGAAAGCAAGGTAGACCATTCCATTTTGAATGTCGTCCCAAACAAGTGCACACCTTTTATTTCAAAGTATTCAATTATCACATTGCATGAGAAAAGTGAGTCAATGGTCTTTCAGTGAAAGTGATTAGGTGGTTGAAATGAAAGAGTTCCCTATGCATTTTTAAGAAGGAGGAATTTACCCCATCTCATCACTAGTTATTCCTGTCTCATAAAATGATTTAGAAAAGAAGTATACATGTGAAAACAAAGAGGCCCAAGGTTCCCCTAAGGAAGTTTAATTGTACTTAGTCCAAGAATAATAGTATCCACAATTTTGAAAAGTCATTCAATAATTTCAACTAGCATCTACGGAAAATATAGACCATTGGTTCAAAAAAAGGGCACTCACTCCTTCAATACCAAGGGAAAATTTGTCTACAAGGGGCCTTTGATGAGGATTCCTTGGCTTTGACACTTAAAATATATGAATTCACAAAGCTTGAAATAAACACTAAGAAGCCATCCACATGGCTCATAAATGTATTTCTTTCACAACTATGTGCCTCAATTTACTATATTGGAATATAAATTAATTAAGAAATGAAAGTGAAAGAGATGGGACATTGTTTTGTTTTTTGGAGTTATCTTTCAAGTCTTTGTGCAATTTTCTTCTTGTTTTTTGCCACAATCCCCTTAAAGGGAAGCAAGTTGAAATTAAAATATAAAAAAAATTATTCAAGAATATAATAGTGACTGACCTTCCCCACCGAACTTGGCAGTAAACTCGATAGCAGTGACAGAGACCCAACCATCACCTAATCTATAGGTTTCCCACCCCTTTTCCTTCAACCCAATTTAGGTAAATATTAGAACTATAAAATATGTATGAAATATGCTACAATGACAAGAAAAATGAGATCAAATCTTGTTGTGAGCTATTGATGTGATAGTAAAAGAGATCTTAAACGATTACCTTGGTAAAGTGGTTATGCTATTTCATAAGTACTAAATAAGTAACCAATGATGGTGTAATAATAGTGAAACTAGAATGAATGCTAAAAATTGATAATTGCTAATTGTACAAGACAAAGAAGAGAATGTGTTTTGGAAATTTTACATGGTTGTTTAAAGTTATCTGTTCATTGTGTTGTGGCCTCCTCTACCTAAAACACATCCTAGGGAGTTCCATATAGCTTGGGTGAAGTAAAGAGGGAAACCTAGGTATTATCCTTGCAGGGGTTATTGAATTTTTATAGTTAAAAATATACAATGAAATATATGAAATAAATTATAAATAAGTAATCAAGGCAACAAACTCATATTCTTCCTAACTTAATAAACATAGAATCACACCTATTTATAAGGGTAAACAATGAGAATAAAGTAAAATAACCCATAGAACACAAGAAAAGAGAAGTAGAAACATTCACCAAGCTTATCAGAAAAGAATGGTTCAAATTCCCCTCCTCCTAGCCACTAGCCAACTTTAGTAATCACCCTTCCCTCCATAAATTTATAATATTAACATGTAAAAATATGCATGCCAACTATTAATATGCAAATTTAACGTGATAAAAACAAGAAACTAACAACAAATATACCTAGATAACCAATTCCTCCTATGTAAGTAGCAGGAAAACACCCTACAACTAAAGTAGAACCACAATGAAGAAAAAAATTGATCTAAACTATTGAAATGCAAACAATTATGAGCATCAATAACAAAGTGTTTGAGAAAAAATAACAACACTTAGATAGTTATATTAAGCAAGTCTTCCTTGATTACATAAACTTTCGTACTGTTTATAGAATACAAGGATGAGGTTTAGGTTACCATCCCCAAATTTAAAGTTACCTAGGGATTACAAAAAACTTTTCACTTTGGGAGAAATGGGAAGTGGCCTCCTAGAATATTCTAAATAAAACTTCACAAAAAATAAACTTTATCCTACTTTTGAAAGAAAAGATTTTTTTTTCCTTGGCATTACAAAACACGCATCACTTTAGGAGAAGTGATCATAAGAAACCCCCTTTTAGACTCCAAAAAATCACTTTACATAAAATAAAATTTATCCTACTTTTGAAAGAAATTCAAATGTATATAGGAGATATTTGACTTTGAGAAAAACCCTTGAGAAGAGGGAAAAAGAGAATATTGCACCATCATCAACGTTCATTTGAACTTGTGCCTCTACATGGAAAGCCTTCATGACTACAGTCAACTCCACTTCATACCACTTGACTATTTTTGTAGTGAAATGAGAGTATAGAGGATAAACACAACATCAATAATGGCTTCTAGAGTTGGTACATGAAAAGCCCTCGATTGGGAAAAATTTAATACTTTTCTAGAGGGGTAAAATGGTATTTTAAGGTCTCCAAATCCTTGGATCATTTTTCAAACCCGCCTTAAGCCTACAAATCAACCTTTTTTCCACCTACAATGTTGCCACATTTTACCTCAAATTGGGATTAAAACATGCTACAATTGGGGACATTTTTCTCCGACCTGAATTGATGTTCATCAATCAAAAGTGTAATAAAGCCTTGAGTTTAGACGCAAACCTTATATGTGTGTGTGTGTGTGCATGTGTTCTTATGTTTGAATTTATATATATTCTTTTTTTTGGTGCAAATTGAACTCACATTAAGTGAGAATGAGCCTCCAAATAACCCTAGGAACTTATTGCACTTGTGCATAATTTTTCTTTAAAATTCTAAAATATAATTGTGGTAACCATTTCTAGGCTATTGTTAGTGTTTTACCTTGTTATATGTGAAGTGGGTCTCTTTTTATTTGTATAAAGTTGACCATATACAAGCTCAATTTCAGCTCTTGCAACCTAGCTTCCACCATCATCTTTTTCCTCCTTGCCCTTGCTAATATTCCCACTTAAAATTGCTTATGTTTCACTTATCTATGGATATATTTACATACATGCATGTGTGTGCGCGTGAATTGAATATAGCTTGTGTGGTTGTGAGTTAAAATTGTTACCCTCCCCAAATTCCAGTTTGTGACATGATTTCTCTTAGTGAGCTAATTTTTGATGATCTATCCATGATTTTCTCACCTTTCCTTATGTATTGAAGAATCTAGGTTTACCCTAAGTAACATCCTCAAAATGAAGGGAAGTGTTTGGTAGGATTCAACTAGGAGATGTTACCTAGAAAATAAATTAAGTGCTTTCTCTCTCTCTCTCACTCTCATGACATGCCCCTCTCGTTCAAAAAAGTGTTGTCCTCAACACTTCAGTAGTTCTAGATGCTTTTGTATGAAATTAATATCCTCCCATGTGGAATATTCAATAGGTAAGTTCTTCCACTTTATGAGATACTATGAAATTGATCAATTCCGTAGCTATTAGATTCTTATTTTCGTGATTTCTCCAAGCTCCAATATGATTTTTTCCTTCCTCGTCAAGTTCTGGAAATAAAGTTTCAACTAGGAGCTTGTCACCTATAACCTTCTTTAAGCATGAAACATGGAAAATTGGGTGTACTCACGAAGATGCAAGCAACTCCAATTTGTATGCCATAGTACCAATCTTTTGCAACACCTTATAAGGAACATATTACCTAGGTGATAATTTATAATCCTTCTTAGCTTGATTGAGGCACATTTGTATGTATGGTTGTAGCTGTAAAAAAACCCAATCACCCACATCAAAACTTCTTTCCCTGTGATGTTGATCTACCTATTGTTTCATTTGATTTTGTGCCAAAGTCAGGTTATCCTTTAAGAGTTGGAGAACTTGTTGTTGATGCTTGATGTGATCTTCCACTGCTTGAACCTTAGAATTGTCTCTTAAAGATGATGTGATGGACAGTGGATAATATCCATAAAGTTCCATAAATGGGGTCCATTTTGCTGTGGTATGCAAGGAAGTGTTATACCACCGTTCCGCCATAGGTAGTCACTTAACCCATTGTGTTTGTTTATCATATACAAAGCAACAAAGATATCCTTCCAAACATTTGTTCACTATCTCGATTTTCCCATCAAATTGAGGACGATAAGATGAGCTATGAGCTAATTGAGTACCAAGACAACAAAATAATTCTATGCAAAAAATTCCAGTGAAAATGGGATCTTTTTCGCTTACAATAATCTTTGTGTTTACATGTAGCTTTTCAATTGTTCCACAAATGCAATAACGACTATACGAGCCTTAAAAGGATGAGATAACGAATAAAAGTATGCATACTTGGTAAGTCGTGAAAATGGGATCTTTTTTGCTTACAATAATATCTGCGTTTACATGTAGCTTTTGAATTGTTTCCACAAATGCAATAACGACTATACGAGCCTTAAAAGGATGAGATAACGAATAAAAGTATGCATACTTGGTAAGTTTATCAGCAACCACCATGATGAACCTCTTTCCTTCAGACTTGGGTAAATCAATGATAAAATCCATTGAGATCTCCTCTGAACGTTGACTTGGAATGACTAATGGTTGTAAAAGACATGGGGTCTTAATTGTCTCCGCTTTATTTTGTTGGCAAACCAAAGATTCTGCCACATACTTATGGATATTAGATTTAAGGCCATCCCAAGAAAAAATTTCTTGACCTTGTGGTAATTTTTTAAAAATCCCGAGTGCCCTCCCATAGGAGAGGTGTGCAATTCCAAAAGAACCTTTTGTTTGAGTTGGGAGTTCTTACATAGATATAAGTGATATTTGTACCATAGTGAATCATTTTTACATATAAATGTATCAGATGCTTGAGATCTTGCTGCAACTTTTCAATGAGTGTCCATACCTCTTTGTCATTCTTCCATTCATCCATTACTTCAATTATCCAATTAGGTTGGATAATATAAATGGCATAGAGCAATGCATCTGCATCCTCATCCCTTCTCAAGAGTGCATCTACAACAACATTTTTGTTCCCTTTTCTGTAGATGATTTCAAAGTCATAACCCAAGATCTTTGTGACCCATTTTTGTTGCTCTTATGAAGATAATATTTGTTCCAAGAAGTATTTAAGATTATCATGATATGTTTTTACCTTTATGTGTCTTCCCATTAGGTAAGGGCACCATTTCTTTAGAGCATGTAGTATTGCCAACATTTACTTCTCATAAATATGTTTTTGTAAATACTTTCCCTTGATTAGACGAATTTCAAAAGCAATGGTTCTTCCTTCTTGCATTTAAAAAACACCAATTCCATTTCCCAAGGCGTCACATACCACAATAAAGGTTTTTGTGAAGTTTGGTGTATCTAAGACTAGAGCTCGACACATTTCCTCTTTAAGATGTTCAAAGGCCTTAGTTGCTTTTGGAGTAAAAAAGAATGCATCTTTCTTCAGTAATGTTGTTAGTGGCATTTCTATTTTCCCATAATTCTTAATAAACTTGTGATAATACCTCGTCAACCCGAGAAATCCTCGAATATGATTTAAGGGAGTGGGACTGTTCCATTCCTTTATGGATATATTTTGTTAGTGTCTACCTTAACACCCTCATGAGATACAATATGACCCAAATATTCCACTTCCTATACTCCAAAAAAACATTTGGAGGGTTTTGCACATAATTGTTTCTCCTCCAATAGTTTTACCACCTTGTCAACATGTTGAATATGATCTTTCCAAGACTTGTTGTAGATTAGTATATCATCAAAAAATAATAATACAATTTTTTTAAGGAAGGGTTTAAAAATGGAATTCATCAAACCTTGAAATGTGGAAGGTGCATTTGTAAGCCCAAAAGGCATGACCAAAAATTCATAATGACGTTCATGAGTTCTGATGATATCTTCATTCTTATTTGATGATATCCTGAGAGAAGATCCAGCTTGGTGAAGTAAATTGCTCCATGTAGTTCATCCAACAATTCATCAATGATGGGAATGGGAAATTTATCCTTAATAGTGAGCTTATTGAGCTCTCTATAATCCGAACACATATGCCATGATCCATCCTTCTTATGCACCAACACTACTGGAGAAGTGAAAGAAGCTTGGCTAGGTTGAATTACACCCACCTCTAGCATTTTTGCAATTATATGTTCAATTTAACTCTTCTAGGCATAGGGATATATATAAGGTTTGATGTTTGGAGGGACACTTCCTCGAATCAAGTGAATAGCATGATCACGATCATAAATAGGTGGGATACCTTTGGGACTCTCAAATACCTTGTAATAATTGTCAAGGTCTCTTTGAAGATATGGAGAAATGGATGACTTAGATGTTTGAACATCTAGTGAACATAATTGTTGAATTACCCCTCGTTGTTCCTTCTTCAAAATATTTGTCATGCCATTAGATATGATTATCATCCTAGGTTTCCCTATGATAACATTTAATTCAATTTCGTTTCCTCCCAAGAAAAAAATCAAGAAAAGTTCTTGAAAATTAAAAGCTGTCATCTCCAAAGATTGTAACTATTAGAATCCTAATACAACATCTGCGCCACCCATTTGAATGGAAAGCATTGGAATATTCAATACATATTCCCCTATGGTTAGATTGATATTATGGCACTTTCTTGGGAAATTTATAGTTCCTCCATTTACAACCATCGTTTGATACACTGGTGTTGGATATAGAAAGCAATTCAAATCCTTGGCTATCTTGCAATGAATAAAGTTATGAGTACTACCTGAATCAATCAACACTATTACCTTTTTATTCTTGATATATCCTTGTATCTTGAGAGTTTTAGTAGTCGTAATTCTTGCTAATGAATCACAATATATGGTTGGATTTTTTCTAGTCCCTAGGGTTGGTTCCTGTCGTATATATTATTCTTTGGTTGTTTCTTCTTCATGTTCTTCCTCCTCATCAGAATCCATGTAGAATAATTTATTCTCAACACACTTATGACCTTTAGTGTATTTTCTATCAATATTGTAACAAATCCCTTTTGCTCTTTTTTCCTCTAGTTGTTGTGGTGTCAACCTTGTAGGTTGTGATAAGCTAAGAGCTACAAAACTTCCATATTTATAGTTGTGAGTTGTAGACCTCCTTGTTGCCATAATTTTGCTTTCAACTTTTCTTGCCACATTGAATGCATTTTCCAATGAATTGGGTTACCAAAGACGGAACTCATGTTGGATGTTATCCTTTAAAGTCCCTATGAAGACATCAATCATATGCTCCTCTGGAATACCAATTACCTTGATATTCAATATTTGGAAGTCCTCAATGTGCTCCACCATTGAACCCTTTTATTTGAGATTTATCAATTGGCTAAAGAAGGTATTTCTGTTTGTATCCTCATAATGCGCTATCAATTTTTCCATAAAAAAATCCAAATGACAAGTTCTTTATGAGAACAAAGCCATCGATACCATACAAATTGATTGGGTTCTAACTAGAGAGATGCAATACGTACCTTTTGTGCATGTTTTTCATCCTATAGATCAAAGAACTGCTCCATCTATAGTATGTGTAGTATTCATATTCCTTTTTTCCTCATCCTTATTTTCATGGAATGCCTTGTCAGCACTAGGAATCCTTTCTTGTAGCAACTTTGTCAAATATTCCTTCAAACCTTCCATCTTTACATTCATCATTGCTTCCACATCTACCTTTAAACCATCCTTAAAACCTTCCATGTCCCTTTTTAATTTTACTTCTAAACCATCCATCTTAACATTCATCATTGCTTCCAATTCATTTTCGGTTACTCTTTTCAAGAGAAAATTTTGTTGCACTTGGTCTCATAATTTTGATATATCATGTTGCATTTCTTCCTCTTCTACATACGTCATAGTAGATATTTTTGGTTTGTTACTGGGAGTATCCATTTGTTTTTGCTAGGAATATTGGAACCAAATAATGGCATCTATGCTTTACTATGCCTTTTGAATCACTTCAGACTGATTTTTCAAAAACAATTATGCAAATATAAAAAATACACACCTCTTTACTTGTTTTTTGGAGCTTGATATTGAAACTATTGTATCACTATAATTTAGGTCTCCAAGGTCTCAAATTTCGTCATGTGGTACCATGACGTGCTTATGGACTAGTTCAGTAGAGTAAACTTGTACAGAATTCCATGTGTCACTGTTTCATCCTTTAGATCTGAAAATGGTATCCAAGAAACAAAAGTTCATGCAATTTCATATACTTCTTCCAAAATTCAATTTGGATTCTTGAAACGAAAGTTACGATGATTTTCCTTGATACGCTTGTTTGAGACAAAATTATGGAGCATACAAAAACCATAACTTTCTTGAATCATATCTCTGAGAATATAACAAACTAAGCTTTGAAATTTTTATATGATGTTCACCAAGATTTTGGCTCCATGTGGTCAAAATTTCATCTTCTGAAGCCTCATCGAAAAAAAGATTATAGTGAAAATTCCAAGATGACTTGTTTGAAGCAACGAAGCCCTAGGATCCAAAGCTCTTATACCAAATTTTATGTAATCAAATCACAAAAATAGAAGAAAAGATAGATCAACAACTTGAAAATAAGCCTCTTTGAGGGGGAAACCTCCTCTTACATTGCATAAATGAACAATTCTTGCATGATACAAATGACAAGACCCTCTTGGTATATTTAGGAGTCTAAATGGTCAAAATATAGTTAGGGCGTACATAACAATAATAATGTAAGGGCTTAATAATAACATTAGTGGGCTTCTATGGGGAACAACAATAACAATATGGGGGATACACTAGTATTATATGGACTTAAAATGGGCACAACAATAAAAATATTGGGGCTACACCAGTATTATGGGGACCTAACAATCTTTAAGAAATTCAAAATCTTAAAAAAGACATTTGTTAAACATTAATTAGAGCAGCTATATGAAAATAAGTCAAAGGGATCAATAACAAATAAGCCCTATATTGATCATTATATACCTATATCTTTACTGAGTATAATAAAGACAACACACCACATGTCAAGGAGGATTTGAAAACATGTGTGATACACTACATGTTAAGGATGATTTTAAAACATGCAAAATAAAATACATGTTGGGGAGGATTTTAAAAACATGCCTTATACATGGTTTTCATAATTTACATTGAGATGTGTCTTGGATAATAACTTGTTGTTTCTATTTCCATGGTCATTTTTGTGTAACAAAGCATAGTTGTTCTGGTTCCTTTGCTTCCCAATATATAGCCTTTAAGGTTGGAAGAGAAGGACATTTGTTAGTATCATGGTCGTTATTGTAGATTCCACAAATATCATTGGGCCTAGGAATCCTTGACCAATGAATGGTGGGATATATGGTAAATCCTAGAGGTGGATGCCCTCGATCAGGCCTAGGAGTCCTTGGCTGGTGAATGGAAGGATATACGGTAAATCCTGGAGGGTGGGGTCTTGGTTAAGGCCTAGTGATCCAGTGTGGATTGTGGTAAATCCCAGAGAATATGAGACAAGCAAATTCCTCACTATATAGATGGAGAAATCTGGTGGCATCCATGCTTGTTTAGTGCCTAATGATTTTTTGGGGAATGCGGTAAAGTCTGGTTCTATTGATGAGGGTGAGGTGGTGTAGCCTCGGGAAGTCCTGCTTGAGTTTTGGTTATGAGTCCCACATTCATGCTTGGAATATGGCACAAGGGTGATTGGATGAAAGAAATATTTGGTTCACCCAATCTATGGTCGGGTGGTTCGTAGGAGTCCCAAACCTAGTTGGCTTATGCATTCATTAAGAACAGTTCATTTTCCGTGGTATTTCATGTGTAAATGTATTGGTTTATATGTGGATTCTATGGTTGTTGTATCCTTATTATTTATTTTGTTTATATGTTGGTTATAAGTACTATGTTTTATGATAGTGATGATGTATGGCTCTCATCATCCTTATTTTTATGGAATACCTTGTCACCACTAGGAATCCTTTCTTGCAGCAACTTTGTCAAATATTCCTTCAACCCTTCCATCTTGACATTCATCATTGCTTCCACATCTACTTTTAAACCATCCTTCAAACCTTCCATCTCCCTTTTTATTTTTACTTCTAAACCATCCATCTTAACATTCATCATTGCTTCCAATTCATTTTCGGTTACTCTTTGTGAGAGCGAAATTTGTTGCACTTGGTCTCATAATTTTGATATATCATGTTGCATTTCTTCCTCTTCTACATACGTCATAGAAGATATTTCTGGTTTCTTACTGGAAGTATCTATTTTCTTTTGTGAGGCATATTGGAACCAAATAATGGCATCTATGCTTTACTACGCCCATTGAATCACTTCAGACTGATTTTTCAAAAAAAACTTATGCAAATTTAAAAATACACACCTTTTTACTTGCTTTTTGGAGCTTGATATTGAAACTATTGTATCACTATAATTTTGGTCTCCGAAGGTCTCAAATTTCATCCTGTGGTAGCCATGACATGCTTGTGGACTGGTTCAGTAGAGTAAACTTGTACGGAATGCCATGTGTCATTGTTTCATATTTCAGACCTGAAAATGGTACCCAAGAAACAAAAGCTCATGCACTTTCATCTACTTCTTCCTAAATTCAATTTGGATTCTTGAAACGAAAGTTATGATGATTTTCCTTGATACACTCGTTTGAGACAAAATTATGGAGCATACAAAAACCCTAACTTCCTTGAATCATATCTTTGAGAAATTAGCAAACCAAGCTCTGAAATTTTTATACGATGTTCACCAAGATTTTGGCTCCATGTGGTCAAAATTTCATCTTGTGAAGCCTCGTTGAAAAAAAATATTATAGTGAAAATTCCAAGATGACTTGCTTGAAGCAACGAAACCCTAGGATCCAAAGCTCTTATACCAAATGTTATGTAACCAGATTACAAAAAAAGAAGAAAATATAGATCAACGACTTGAAAATAAGCCTCTTTGAGGGGGAAACCTCCTCTTACATCGCATAAATGAACAATTATTGCATGATACAAATGACAAGACCCTCTTGGTGTATGTAGGAGTCTAAATGGTCAAAATATAATTAGGGCCTACATAACAATAATAATGTAAGGGCTCAACAATAACGTTAGTGGGATTCTATGGGGAACAACAATAACAATATGAGGGATACACTAGTATTATAGGGACCTAACATGGGCACAACAATAAAAATATTGGGGCTACACTAGTATTATGGGGACCTAACAATCTTTAAGAAATTCAAAATATTAAAAAATACATTTGTTAAACATTAATTAGAGCGGCTATATTAAAATAAGTCAAAGGGATCAATAAAAAAAGCCCTATATCGATCATTATATACATATACCTTTACCGAGTATAATAAAGACAACACACCACATGTCAAGGAGGATTTGAAAACATGTGTGATACACTACATGTTAAGGATGATTTTAGAACATGCGCAATAAAATATATGCTGGGGAGGAGTTTAAAAACATGCATGATACATGGTTTTCATACTTTACATTGAGATGTGTCTCGGATCATAACTTGTTGTTTCTATTTCCATGGCCATTTTTGTGTAACAAAGCACAATTGTTCTGGTTCCTCTACTTCCCAATATATAGCCTTTAAGGTTGGAAGAGAAGGAAAATTGTTAGTATCATGGTCTTTACTGCAGGTTCCACAAATCTCAGTGGGCCTAAGAATCCTTGACCAATGAATGGCAGGATATATGGTAAATCCTAGATGTGGATGCCCTCGATCAGGCCTAGGAATCCTTGGCCGATGAATGGCAGGATGTATGGTAATGCCTGGAGGGTGGGGTCTCGGTTAGGGCCTAGTGATCTAGTGTGGATTGTGGTAAAGCCCAGAGACTAGGAGACATGAATATTCCTCATGGTATAGATGGAGAAATTCGGTGGCATCCATGCTTGTTTAGTGCCTAGTGATCTGATGGGGATTGCGATAAAGTCTAGTTCTGTTGATAAGGGTGAGGTGGTGTAGCCTCGGGAAGCCTTGGTTGAGTTTTGGTTATGAGTCCCACATTCATGCTTGGAATATGGCACGAGGGTGATTGGTTGGAAGAAAGATTTGGTTCAGCCAATCTATGGTCAGGTGGTTTATCGAAGTCCCAAACCTAGTTTGCTTATGCATTCATTAATAGGAGTTCCTTTTCCTTGGTATTTCATGTGTAAATGTACTGGTTTATATGTGGATTCTATGGCTGTTGTATCCTTATTATTTCTGTTGTGTTTTATGATAGTGACGATGTATGGTTCTCATCATGTTTTTATTTGTAAATAAATTAACAATGAATATATGACTTGATAGATGATAATGAAACTAGTGTGATAATGCATCAATGCTTCTTAGTGATTCTTAGATAAGTATCAGACCCCTATTCTTAGATCTGTTGTTGTGACATGTTTGAAGAAATGTCTGTCATGGATAGTGGGGTCTAGTCAAGTATTTATTCAAGTATTTTCTTAGTATCATTGTTTTGATGTTACTTTTCATTCATGAAGGTTTCATGGAGTTCTGGGCAGTGGCCTGAGTCCTGGCCCTGAAAAGTTGGCACAAAATCTGGGGTCACTAGCTCTGAACTAGATGAAAAGGACCCCAATCGCTTGCATGTTTGTGCTGTCAGAGCGACTGGAGGGTCCTAGTCACATGCAACCCATGTCATGGGAATGATTGAGGCTCCAGGTCAGTAAAATGTTAAGTTTCCTCAGGGGTTGGTCACCTGGAAAGGTTGTTTGGCTCCTGGAGGTTCTGTAACATGTGTACAAGGTCAGATTAGTTGTGTGTTGTTGGTTCCACTTCTTTAACTGTACATGGGGAGTTGAATCAGATCATAGTACTCTCTTGTCACATGTTAACTCCAGTGGACCAGTTAACTTGGGTAAATGTGGGAGGAGGGTGGTTACAGAGTGGTATCTGAGCATGGTTCACCCCTTGGACTAGATGGGTGGTGTGTTGCTCATGCATTAATGCCAGTTACATATGTGTTTCTTATACTTGTGTTATATGTGCTTATTGCATATTCATGGTGTTGGTCATGGTCGTAGTTGTGTCGCCATGTGAAAGTTGATGGTGTTGTTGTTGGATGTGTTTATCATGAGTTTAGGTCAGTTATGCATGTCAATGTTTATATGTATAATGTATGCATGCATGTCGTACATATGTTGATTATGCATACATTGAAATGGTTGTAGTTGTCATGCACGAGGTCATGATGTGTGGTTGATATGGTCATGCATTGATGAATGGGCTATTGTTAGGATGATATCTATATGATGTTATGATTGTTTTTATACATCTATTGTGGTAGTTTGGTTGATCTTGCAGATGAGATATCTTCCCCGAACTGTACTGAGGTATGTTGATTATGTTTATTTTTTGGTTTTGCTGACATGGTATGCTTTGCAGGAAGAATATCAAATATGGCTAGCAAGATGGTAGACTACAATTCTCGAGATTCTCCCTATGGATCAGATGAGCAATGTGGTGTTGGGCACTCTACTGACTTAGCAGACACATTGAGAAGCTTAAAGGAAGAAATAAGGAGTTGCAAAGTAGATAATGATAGAATCATGCAGGCACAGGAGAAACAAGCAGAAGTTAATGCAATAATCCTTCAGAGTTTGTCAGAATTATAGAGACAGGGACCACTTTAGATCAACCATGGGTAGGAGGATAGGACTAATGGGGCATATGGAAATATATCTCATGGTGGGCATAGGTCGGATAGAGATGACATGATCAGAGATGGTAGGTTCTTGGACACTCCGGATAGGAGAGGTGATGGACACAAGTACTATTCTAGTTCTAGTTCTGACAAGCACTATGATCATCATCATTATCACCCTTACATAAGGAGTGATAGGGGATATTTTTCGGATGAGTTTAAGAAAGCTAAGCCACCTACCTTTGATGGAGATTTGAAGAAGTCAGAGGATGCAGAGGCTTGGTTACTTGGGATGAAGAAGTTCTTTGAACTGCATGAGTACATAGAGAATATGAATGCCATAATAGCTATCTTCAGCCTCAAAGGGAAAGCAAACATCTGGTGGGAAGATGTAAAGTAGGATAGAGACATCAAGACAAAAGAGTTGAGTTGACATGAATTCAAGAGACTTTTCAGGAAGAAATACTTGTCAGAAAGGTACTATGATAGCAAATCCAAGGATTTTTATGAGCTAAAGATGGGATTGATGACATATGAGGAGTACATGACTAAGTTCTAGGAGTTATTGAGGTATGTACCGTATCATTAGGATGAAAATGCCAAAGTTTAGATATTTTTCAATGGATTTCCATTAGCATTTAAAGATCGGCTTGAGTATGATGAGCCTCAGTCACTTTAGGAAGTTATTGGGAAATTGAAGCATTGATATGAACAATCAAAGCATAAGACAAAATCTAAGCAAGGATGGAAAGGGAAAGATAAAGATAAATTTAAATGTAAATGGCAGCCGAAAATAATAAGGCCTCAGAACGCAGAAGAGAAAGAAAATATTGCGTCATACAAGAAGTTCAATGTAGCTAGACAGGGACATGGGTCACAACAACAGAATCGAGGTGAAGGTACAGGATGATTGGAGTGTTGGACATGTGGTAAGGAAATATTAAGAGGGATTTACCACATAATTAGGGTGTAGGCCTCAGATTTACAGTGCACATGAGGTGCAGATAGTTGGGAATGTTGGGAAAAGCATTCCACATATTTATGTAGTGTTGGATAACAAGTAGGCAAAGCACTAGACAAATATTATCGAGATGGATGGTAAACTTTGTGATCAAGTTGTTTCCATTTTTATTGAAATTGGATCTAATTATAATTATGTTAGTCCTGACTTGGTGGATAAGTGTGGTTTGAGGAAAGAAGTGCATGCAGAATCCTGGTTAGTGCAGTTGGCTGCAGGTGCAAAGAAGAGAGTGTATTTCTGGGTAAGAGCTTGTGCATTTGAATTGAATGGTATGCCTACATAAGCACATTTGAATGTATTTCCATTGGGATCATATAGTATGTTGTTGGGCATGGGATGGTTGTATCTTCATAGGACTAAAATGGATTGTTATGACAAAGACATTGAGTGCTTGGATGACAATGGAGGATAAAGAGTCTTACAGGGTAAGAAGAAAACAACATTAGTTAGAATGGTGAAAACTATGCAGGAAAAGCGCAGTCACAAAAAAAGGTGTGTGTTATTTGCAGTACATATTTCTAGCGATAAAGGTAAGGATGCTAAGGATGTAGAGGTATTGGGTAGGTACCAGATCTTGTAGCAGTTTCAGGATGTGTTTCCAGTAGAGATTTGAGTGTTTCTGCCTTACATGGAAGTAGACTTTTCCATTGAGTTGGTACTAGGGGCAACACCAACATCAAAGGCACCTTACAGGATGAGCACACCAAAGTTAGTAGAGTTAAAGTTATAGTTGAAGGAAATTCTTGAAAAGGGATACATTAGGCCAACTGTATCACCTTGGGGTGCACCGATTTTGTTTGTGAAGAAGAAGGATGGCACTCTCAGGTTATGCATCGATTAGAAGCAATTGAACAAGGTAACCATCAAGAACATGTATCTATTGCCGAGGATTGATGACTTATTCAATCAATTGAAGGGAGCAGTAGTGTTCTCGAAGATTGATCTGAGATCCAGATATCATCATGTAAGCGTTAAGGAAGAGGAAATATACAAGACAACTTTCTAGACCAGGTACGAGCTTATGAGTTTGTTTTAGTTCCATTTGTTTTGACTAATGCTCCATCTACCTTTATGTTCTTGATGAATAGCATGTTGCATCCTTATCTGGACAAGTTTTTTATTGTATTCATTGATGATATCTTGATATATTATAAAAATGAGGAAGAACATGCTAAGCATTTAGCAATAGTGCTGAGATTTCTAAGAGAGCATCAATTTTATGCTAAGCTTAGAAAATGCAGTTTTTTTCAGACATAGGTACATTACTTGGGGCATGTGATCTCCAAGGAAGATATAGTAGTGGATCCAGAGAAAATAAGAGCTATCATGGAGTGGGAAGCTCCTAAAAACGTGCATGAGGTAAGATCATTCATGGGGATAGCAGGTTACTATAGGAAGTTCATTAGGAACTTCTCTCGCATTGCATATCCTATTACCTCATTACAAGGGAAAGGTAATAAATTTGAATGGACAGAGGAATGTGAAACAAGTTTTGAGCAGTTGAAGAAGTTGTTGACAAATGCTCTAGTGTTAAAGATTGTAGATCTGAACAAAGAGTTTGTGGTATGTATAAATTCTTGCAAGAGAGGACTTAGTGGATTCTTTGTGTAGGAAGGACATGTAGTATGCTATGAATCATGGAAAATAAATGAGCACGAGCAGAAATATCCAACACATGATCTTGAGTTGGCAACGATCATTCGTGCGTTGAAAATGTGGAGACACTATCTTCTTTGTAGGAGGTTTATATTGATGAGTGATCACAAGATACTTTATTGATCAACCGAATCTGAATTCCAGACAAGCTAGATGGTTAGCCATGATTAGTGAGTTTGAATTTGAGATCATGTGCACTAAAGGTAAAGACAATAGGGTTGAAAATGCTCTTTGCAGGAGGATATATGTGAATCATATAGCATCTACGAGTTCTTATGGGACATACTTACAAGATCAAATCTTACAGGTAGGTTCGCAGGATGATAGGTACAAGGAGGTTATGCATAGGTTATAGTAGGGTATAGGTGGTTAGGATGTGGACTATCATCTTACAACAAATGTCTTGATTATATTTAGGGATAGGATATATGTGCCAGGCAATAACAAGCTCAAGAAGACTATATTGAGAGAGTTTCATGAAAAACCGTATTCAAGTCACCCAAGATATCAAAATACAGTGACAACGGTGAAGAAGTTTTGTTATTGGCCAAATGTGAAGATGGACGTGGCAGAGTTTGTGGCTAGATGCCCTGACTGTCAGCAAGTAAAGGCAGAGTGTAAGTATCTATGGGGACTACTACAACTGATTGCGGTTCCATAATGGAAATGGGAGGTCATTTCCATGGACTTCATCACATGTTTTCTAAGGACTTATATACATCATGATTCCATCATGGTTGTGGTCGACAGGTTGACAAAAGTAGCGTACTTCATTCCAGTCAAGTCTACTTATTCAGCTAGTAATGTAGCACAAGTCTTCATCAGAGATGTAGTGAGATTGCATGGTGTTCCAAAGAAGATTATGTCATACAAGGATGCTAAGTTCATTTCTAAGTTTTGGAAGGAGTTGTTTGTAGGTTTAGGGATAGAGTTGGCCTTCAGTACAACTTATCATTCACAAATAGGTGGACAGATAGAGAGGGTCAACAAGATATTGGATGACATGTTGAGGATGTATGTGATGCATCAACAATGGAAGTGGGAAGGGTATATTCCATTGGTTGAGTTCGCTTACAAAAATGAGTCTCAGGAATCTTTGAGGATGAGTACGTTTGAGGCAATGTATGAGCGAAGTTGTAATACTCCCATTAGTTGGAGTAATCTAGTTAACATGGTGTTGATTGGAATGGATATGTTGGCAAAGATGGAACAAGAAATACAGGTAATCAAGGAGAATCTAAAGGCAGCACATGCCATGTAGAAAAGTTATGAAAATCAAAACAAGTTGTTTAAGCAGTTTTAGGTTGGGGAACATGTGTACTTGTGCATCAAGCCGAAGAAGATATCCTTACGGATTGGATCATGTGCCAAGTTGGCACCTTAGTTTTGTGGACCTTTCAAGATTCTTGAAAGGATTGGACCAATAACTTATTGACTTGCACTGCCTCCAACAGTGAAAGTCCATGATGTTTTCCATGTGTCATTGCTTAAGAAGTATGTTAAAGATGTTGATAATGTGATTGACTGGTTTGTATTGTAGGTGGAGCCAGATGGAGAATTCCAGCCAGAACCTTAGTGTATATTGCAGAGAAAGATGTTCATGCTTCATAACCCAACAATCGAGCAAGTTAAAGTGCAGTGGAAGCACTTTGGGCTTGATGAAGCTACTTGGGAGATGGTGGATCAGATGCGGGCTATGTATTCTTCTCTATTCGCTAGTTGAGTGAATTTTTTTGGTATATGTTTTGGTGTGATGTTTTTGGTATATGTACATATGTATATGGATGTAAATACCACCATGAGCTGTGTTATAAAGCTTCAATAAGAAGTATGAGTGTCATGTTGGTTTGATTTTTAACAGGTTGATCATTGTAAATACCGCAACGAGCTAAGTCATAAATATCCATGGGCAATAGTTTTTGCTTATGACAATTTTGTTGATTGTAGGTGTCATTGAACACCGAGAACAGTGTTCCCCCAAGGGGGAGGGTTCTGTAATAGCCCTGGTGAAAATTCCATGTAATAAAATTTAATAAAGGCAAAATAATAACCACGGTTATTGGACACTTATTCCAAGCTTAATGTTGGGAAATACATCCTAGTGTGGTTGTTCATTTAGTTTATTATGGCTAAAGGAAAATGACAAAGGTAATGGTAAAGGATTTGGAAAGCCATGAGGCATTAATTGACATTTTAATTATGAAAATAATGGAAATTAGGAGAAAAGGAAGGTGAAAGGTCACAAATTGCATGTGAGGAGGAAAATGAAGGAAAATAATGGAAACTTGAAGAATATAGAGGCATCATTAATAAAAAGGTTTCTGAGGATCAGTTGGTAACTTTTGTCAGTTCAGTTTTGTAGCTCTCTATCTATTCTATCTCACTCACACTCTTGGACACTTAGAGTTTTCTTGGAGCACTTCAGCATTGGATCAAGAATAACAAAGAATGCAAGAGGAAGCAAAGATCAAGCAAGGAAGAGTAGGATCGAGTGGCTAAAGCGAGATTATTTGTATTTATCAGATTGCATGTATGATTTCCTTGCTAGTTTTGGCATGCATGGTAATGCATGTGTGTTCTTGGTTCTCTTGCTGTCATTAGCATGGGTTTTTCTAGGTGTGACAATGTTCTTCAACCTTTCCTTTCCATTTACGGATAACCATGGTGTGATGGGGTTCTCATGTTTTGGTTAAGCTGGATTGCCGGATGGATTCAAAACTGAGTGTGGTGGTATTTGAAAGAAAGAACACATGGCTTAGTGACACTTGAATCAGACTGTGGATTGCAGTAAATCCTTGGCCTAGTGACCCCTAAACCGGACTGTGGGTTGCAGTAAAGCTGTATTTTGTGTTACCTCGGTGGGCCTAGGAATTCTCGACCTATGAATGGTGGGGTATACGATAAATCTTAGATGTGGATGCCCTCGTTTAGGCCTAGGAACCCTTGGATGGTAAATGGCAGGATATATGGTAAAGCCTGTAGGGTGGGATCTGGGTTAGGCCTAGTGATCCAGTGTGAATTGTGGTATCCCAGAGACTAGGAGATATGCAAATTCCTCATGGTGTAGGTGGAGAAATCCTGTGGCATCCATGCTTATTTAGGGCCTAATGATCTAGTGGGCATTGCAATAAAGCATAGTTATATTGATGAGTGTGAGGTGGTGTAGCCTTAGGAAGCCCTGGTTGAGTTTTGGTTATGAGTCCCACATTCATGCTGGGAATATGGCATTGGGGTGATTGGTTGAAAGGAATATTTGGTTCAACCAATCTATGGTCGGGTGGTTCGTGGAACTCCCAAACCTGGTTGGATTATGCATTCAATAATAAGAGTTCCTTTTCCTTGGTATTTCATGTGTAAATGTACTGGTTTATATGTGGATTATATGGCTATTGTATCCTTATTATTTCTGACGTTTATATGCTGGTTATGAGTATATTTTATGACAATGATGATGTATAGCTCTCATCATGTTTTGATTTGTAAGGGAATGAATAATGAATATATGACCTAATAAATGGTAATGTAGCTAATGTGATAAGGCATCAATCCTTCTTAGCGATTCTTAGATAAGTATGAGACCCCTATGCTCAGATATATTGTTATGACCTATAAAATGCATATTTGTGACATGATTGATGAAATTCTTGTCATGTCTAGTAGGGGTCCAATCAAGTATTTGTTCAATTATTTTCTTAGTATCATTGTTTTGATGTTACTTTTCATTCCTTAAGGTTTCAAGGAGTTATGGGCAGTGGTCTGAGTCCTAGCCCTAAAAAAGTGGCATAGAATCTGGGGTTATTGGTTCCGAACTAGCTGAGAAAGACCCCAGTCGCTTGCATGTCCGTGCTATGAGAGCAATTGGAAGGTCCCAGTTGTATGCATACCCATGTCATGGGAGCGACTGAGGCTCTATGTCAGTAAAATGTTAAGTTTCCTCAGGGGTTGGTCATATGGAAAGGTTGGTTGGCTTTTGGAGGTTCTGTAGCATGTGTAGAAGGTCAGATTGGTTGTGTGTTGTTGGTTCCACTTCCTTAACTATACATGGGGATATGAATCTAATCATAGTAGCCTCTCATCACATGTTTACCCTAGTAGACCATTAACTTAGGTAAATGTGGGAGGAGGGTGGTTACATGAACCAATGTAGGGATACATTCTTGAGCATGGCAGGGAATAATTTCAATTCTTGAGCATTAATCATGTAATCATAATTGTGGTAGAGTACATTAAAATCAAACAAAAAAGTATCAGGATGTTGTTGTGATAGACTGTGGAAATTAGAGAGAGAAAAGTGTGGGGTATTCTTCATTTTAGTATTTTCATATGTCTCTAGTATGGGAATCTAAAAGTAGAAGCCTCCTCTTTGACTTATTTGTGTGTCATTCCTCATTTTATTGCTATGGAGGTGCCTTTAGAGATTTTAGAAAGAGAATTCCTTTGGATTAGTAGTATTCTTTGATTAGATCTTCAAGGGACAAAATTTATGGTTGTTAAGTACCTTGCACATTATTTGATTCTAGGGAAAAAGATTCAACTTTCTATTTAGCAAGGGAGCTAGTTGTAGGTGTCAAATAGTGTACTTGATTGTGATCCTTTCTCTCTTGAGATTTGATTTCAATGTTAGTTTTAAGGGGATATTTTGAAGTGCTAACAAATCTACCCAATCAATCCCTATTTCTTGGCATTTAACAAATCATGCCTCAAATAGATAAAAAAGAAGAAGAAATTTCATCTAGAAAAACAAAAAAAAATACAACAATGGTTGTAATTATGAAATTTCCATGACACTGTTGCCAAAAATTATAGGCCTTTCAATCATCTTTGAATTTCTTGTGAGACAATGAAAGGGTTGTGCATTTAAATATCAATTCAGAATTCATATATATATATATATATATTTTATGAATTCTCGTGCACCATATATGCTTAATACATTTTTGTTGCGTAATGCAATTGTAGTAATATTTATGTCGGTCACAGTTCAAGATTTATAATGCATCATCAAGTCACAAACTAACTCCATGCCAAGCTCACAATCTAATCTACACTTTGCAAAAATGTAAATGCTAGTAGAAGTTGCAGAAAAGTGATTTCACTCTTTGCAGGAAATAAATCACACATAAACCAAAAGGTGACTTGTTGAAGTAATAAAGTCATCCTGTAGGCTATAGCAGAGTTGCAATTGCAAATATGAGATGCAATAAGATCTAAGATTATCATACAATTACTTTCTTGTGAAAGAAACCAAATAGCACTTAGCTATTGAAAATATCAAATAATTTGATCAAATCTTGAAATAGAGTTAGTACCAAATTGTAGCAATATGAATATACAAGTTACAAAAGAGTAAAAAGAACAAAACCATAAATGAGAATTGCAATGTCCACAAAATATAATCTACAGGAATGGAAACAATACAAATAATCAAATTGTAACAAAGTGAACTATTCAAACCACGACAAGATAAGTGAATGGAATTGCAACAAAGTTAATTAGTCAAATTGCAACAAAATAAATGAATCAAATAATAGTAATATAGGAATAAAAGTAAAGATATAACATAAACTACAACTATCTACTAATATAAACAATACCTGACTAAAAGGGGGCCTATTGTAATCTAGGTATGAACATGGTTATAACTAGTAAAGACATCAAGCATTTACATAACAAAGTACATAGTGGAGAACAAGCAGAACCACACTTTATATTATATATCTCTTAAAGCCAATAAAAAATGACACATTGATACATTCAAATATATTTATATCATGTCAAAATAGTTATATCAGTTTAACTATCCAACTAGACTTGTCTTAATCCGACTTAGTCATCGACTTAACAAGATTTTCGGTCGACTTAAAATATTCTTTTCTAACTCAACTGGGCTAGTGGACTAAGTCGACTAGCCCCTCCAAATTCTCCCCCAACCTCAAAGCCACCTTCATCCCAAAGAAGGGTTGATTTGGAGTGATACAAAACTTATTTGATACAAAATTTGTGACAACAAAGATCATTATGACTATAAAATTCTATGTTCACTTCCTAGCTCTTTTAGAGCTTTTGAAAACATTACAAAATTGATTACAGTATAAGGCAAATATGAAAAAATACAAGGCTTCTGATGGAACTTTTGATTCTTTAATAGGTGCTTCTGGATGCTCGGTTGGTACTTCATGAACTGCCTCTGTTAAATGTTGTGCTACTTGATCAACTTTGACTTCATGAGATTATTGTTCTAAAGTTGCAACACATGTTGAAATTGTAGGTTCAAAGAACTAATGGTTAGGTCATGGTTTTTCTAGAGGAGAATAATGAACTGGTGGAGGTGGTGGCCTATTTAGAAAGGAATTTTTATAGATAAAGGGAGTGAGTAGTCAAAGACATTCATCAAAGATTAACCATTCTTGGATACTAGCCTTGCTTGCGCATCCAATTACTTAAGGTCTCCAAGAAACTAAACTCTCTCTTCCACTAATTTTTCTTCATATAACCTTTGGTCGTGATACCTTTCTCATTCCAACTACTGCACCTGATTTAGGATTCTTTGTAAAATCTCTGAATCATTACTTGCTTCTGTCTGTGATTTCTTCTTGCATCAATTGGGCTTGAATTTTGATTTCCTGCTCCAATCTATTATCCAATGTCTATTTTTCCCTTGGATCTGCGACTTCCCTAGAGGCTAAGTTGCAAATAAGCATTTCTTGTGTTCTAATATGACCATGAGTCGATGATAGATAAGTAAGTTAGCTATTCAAAGTGGTGGTCACGACAACTCCTTTGTCAAGTGTCTATTCCAGTGTTTACTTGGTTGTTAAGGATTCTTAATGAGCCTTTTGAATTATCTCTGATAATTATCTACTTCCTACCACTGCTTTTCTTGATCGTAACTCAGTTACCCGCATATTGAGTTTCTCATTCTTGTCAATCAGCTGATGAACCAATTGTTGAAAAGTAATGAGATGATCATCAACTTCGTTGGCATGTCAATGTAATATTTTTCTACTACCTGGTTTCAACATTCCAGCCAAATCTCACTTTCTCGATGCTCTCTTTGTTGAAGCTTGTTGGTGTCCTTTTTCCTCTTCTTAATCCTCAATTTTGATGCTTTTATAGAGTGTTCTAGGACTTGAAAAATCTACCTCTCACTAACAAGCCTTAAGTCAGAATACTTACTTGGAATATCTATAAATTCCTTCTTGACTTGAGTGATTGGTGTGCTCGTTGAAGTCAAGTTAGTTAATGGTGTGCCGATTGAGGTGGGCTGAGTTATTGGTGGGTTTGTTGAAGTGGGTTTTGTCAATGTCGCTTGTTGTTTATTTTTCATCATGGTTGACATATCCTATGGTTACACATTATGGGTTATGGATGTATCATCTCACAAAGTTTTCTCTAATGAATTTCTTGTGAACTTGATTGGTTAAACAAAATTAGATCCAATTTTTGCTTCTCCTCTTCGACATGTGTTGAAGAAACAAGAGGTGAATATTGATTTATATTGATCTTTGGGATTCAACTTTGCTTTTGCGTACTTGTAGTTGACTCGATCTAACTTTGACCCTGAGTAAAGCTGCCATTTTGTGTGTAGGTAGAAGTTCCATTTTGTTCTTAAATATGCATTGAAGTTGATTGTTGCACCTCTTTCAACTTTTGTCAAACATTATCTATGAAACTTCCTTAGCATACAATTGTAATAAACAACAACCTCCCCATTAATTTTTATCCATAATAATAACGGGGATGCTTTGTTTTCATTTAAGTATATAATTTAACCTTTAATAAATCTTAGGGAATTAGTTTTTTCATTTTCATAATAAAATTCACTCGTAAAGAACCACCACAACCTTGACTTAAATATTTAAAAACAATGGAAAAAAGGAGCCATTTCACAAAGTTAATTGCAGTACCCTGGAACCTCATAGCTCATATCCAATTGAATTATAAAAAACTTACGGGGACACGCAGTTCTCGAGTTCCACATCACCACTTTTTGAAAAAAACACCCACACTTTTTTTTTGCACAAAAACCATTTTATATGGAAAAGGCCCCACTTTTCGCTGCTATACTTTATCAAGATCAATTCCCCAAAAAACCCATAACGTTTCTTAAAACTTGCCATTTTCGAAACCATCAGGGCCTCTGGGTATCCGGGTTCCATGTCACCATAATAATGTTGGCCTACATTTCTAGTTATTTCCTATTTGCGCCTTGTTTTATAATATGTGGTCTCTTTCCTCTCTAAGTCCCTCTTACCCGAAATCCCATAGCATTTTCTAAATTCAAGTCAATAATGCTTATGGGAATCCAGGCTTCTGGATATCTCCTTCTCCTATTTAAGCCATCCCACGTCAAATTCCCCAGATATTTATTGTATTTCTTTATGAGATTTTCCCCTCTGGGTTTTCACTTTACCTATACTTCTCTACTACCCTGGAACCCCCAGATCCTTAGAGACTTTAATAAATTCTAATTATGATTTCTTATTGGATTTCCACTCCCAGGGTATGATGTGGCATCTATCACGTGGCCTCTTGCCTCCTCCTTGTACAATCAACTAAATTCATTCATTCATGATCCACACTGGTGTATTTATGGTTAGGAGTTAGTTTATTAAACAAAATTTAAATTGTTGTTTTGCATTCCATTTTATTATTTCTCTGTAATAGCTCTATTTCGTTAATCTCCCTGCATTTTATAGGAAAGCTTCGACTCCTCTCGCTAAGAAGAAATGAAGAAAGCTAAGGTGAAGAAGAAGGCACATTTCCAATAATCTATCGACCCATTTAGGGAAATAATGAATTAAAAACAACTAGGTGCAAGGTTGTTTACAAACAGTTTGTACTAGGGATTCTGGACACTCCCCATGGGAATCCACTTACAAATATTTCAAAGATGAAGGTCTAAGGTGAAAATGAAAACAATTGTGGTTGACGATGAAACCCTAACTTCAAAGGTGACTGCACAAGACACGGAAAACTCTTTCTTGCACATAATTCAAGCGAGGCCTCGGATTTTTCCCTATATGGATATGGTCAGATGGGTCGTTGAAACTATTAACATTATTGAAAAGAAGTTCCACATAGAGAAAGGCACCACAATTGGTTTATTCATAGAAAAATCCTTTCAGGACATGTATTACTTGCCAGACCCACAATGCATTTACAACAAAAATTATGTGGAGGACTTCATAAAGAAGCATGGGGACCCAACTGATTCTATGAAAGAATGGAGGGATGACTCAAACAAACACAAGAAAGAAGAGGATGGTAAGTACTCTATAGACTCGCTCACCTCTCCTTTTAGTCATGTTGCTGCCATGATTTGTAGATTGTATGCCTATCCAAATGTATATGAATTTCCTGATAGTTGGGTTACTTTAATTGATGGGGATTCTGAGGGTTAAATTTTTTACTGGGCCACTATACTATCCAATAACTTGGGCATCATTTTGGCTTTTTGTTTTTCCCGCAGTATATTTGAGAATAATATCCCTCCATTTTACATGTCAGCCTACATCATGGACTATCTTTGTTATTCTCTTGATTTCCCAGCCATGGGATGGAAGTAGACCCTCTCTGCCCCCTCAACAATTCATATTTATAATAGTGTACTATGGGAGACCAATTATTTTGGTCATTTTTATTAGTTTTTTAGTAGGGTCACTATCCTAATTTATGAAATTATATGTGAAACCAAACCTTCTAGAATGTCCCTTGAAGCTATGGAAAGCCTTAAGAAAATTTGGAATTGGTTTGGTGAAGAGTCCTTTACATATGTCAGAGTATTGGGGAGCTATCCAAACCCTCATGTCTTACCACTTTATATTCCAGATAAACTACTATGCAAGGAAGTATCTTATCAAACAGTTGGTTATGGGATTACCAAAGCCTTAAAATATTACAACAAGAAGGTTTTGCCTCAATTCCCTCTACCTTTTGGAATTTTCTCTTTATCCAATTATGGAAATGCTAAAAAAGAGCTGTGACCTATTGAGGTATTAAAGTTAGCCAACATATCGGCTAGGCCTTATGACCCTACTGGAGTAGAAAATTAGGTGGATATAGCATCTGGAAATATAAAATATTTACATGAAGAAAATAAGTTTGATGACTTATTCGTTGAAGCCTCCTCTTATAATATAGTTTTGAGTCAAGTAGATGAGACACTATTAGTGAAAGAATGAGAACAAATTTTCGCTTTCAGAAATTCAAGGTTGGCTTCTCTACCATTGGATTTATTATAGGCCCCCTACAAAAACAAATATATTTAAAGGAAACTATAATTTATACACAACAAGAGACTTCTTCTACACAAACGATTCCTCCTCAGTAAAAGAAAACAACAATGACTAGTTGTTCAAACCCTGGAGGAGAAACTAATACAATAGACCTAAGGATGGAACAAGTTTGGATCAATTTGATCACTCCATGAAACAGTCCAAGAAAGGGGAGAAAGGAAAGGAGATCATAGGGGGAGAAATTGTTCCTCAACAATAGACTCCACAAAGTAATCCTTCTTCACAGTAGTAAATCATGTCGGAGCAATCAAAAACTGAGAGGACACCATTGGTTACCCAGATTGAGGTAGAGACCATTCTTGTTAATCCTACTTCTTAGATCTTCCTCAATATTGAGGATATACCTCCAATGAAATTTTTTTATAGCCCAATGCATAAAGCTGTAGTCAAAAGAGGAATATCAATGAATCCCAGGCTCCAGTCCCGGGGAAAACCTCACAAGCTACTTCTCTTAAAGTTCTCTAGAAAGGATCTTTTGTTGCTCCCGCTGATGCTTCAACAACCATGGATAAATTAATACAAGTGCAAGATTTGCTGAGAGAGAAAGATGAAAAGACTGCCACCATGGAGCAAAATTTTATGAAAGAAAAGGAGCAATGTGGGACTCAATGGCTATCTGAGTTAAATCATAGGGATGTTGCCTTGGTAGAATTGTGAGGATAAATACACTTCAGATTCAACATGTAGAGGAGATTAGAATGAAATATGCACAAACCAAATAGAAAGTGGAACAATTGCAGGTCAGAACTTCCTATCTGGTGAAATTCAAACAAGAGGCCCATGATCTTAATTCTCTACTTCAAAAGCAGCAACAACTATTTTGTGAAAAACTTGGATTGATTCAAGTGCAGTGCAAATTAGGAAATAATTTGACTGATGAGCTTGTGGATATGATAATAGGTTATGATGAAGCCAAAAATGATCTTAATGGGATGCTAAAATGGAAAAATAATGTTGAAGGGAGAAAATACGACTTTTCTAAAATAGATGAAATGAAAAAGTAAGTGATTTTTAAAGAATGGAAATTTAGAATTCGTTTGGTTAAACAATCTATCAATGATGCTCGTGAATTATCAAATTCCCTAGTTGAATCCATTAAATATTCTTTACTTGAATAAAACATTGCTTCCAGTTGTCCAGAAGATTCCCTTCCAGATGTGGAAACATTGCTCAAGAATTGGCTCGAGGAAAAGGAAGAATTCACTAAAAGAATTGATTAATTGACTAAATTTAATATTGAACTCAATTTGCATTTTTTGGTTAAACCTCATAACCATTGGCTAGTTTTAAAGGAACTTACTAATACCTCCATCGGAATGTTGCCACCATTCAGAGAGTCTATCTTCAGATGCCAAGTACAAATCAAGCCCCGTTCTCCGCCAGAGCTGGCAACACTCCTAAATGTTCAAAGGTTATGGAAAAGAATGATTGGATCGTATTCAACCAGTTAAAGAACTGTTACAACCATTTTATTTTTATGTTAATTTTGTTATGCATTAATTGAGCATTTTTAGGAAGAGCAGTTCCACTCTTTATTATAAAAACTCTATAAATTCCTCCTCGAACTCATTGCAAAGGGTTATGAAATTTGGAAAAAGCAAGGATTTTGTTACACTTTTGTACTCAAGTTTTCTTTATTATAATCTAAACTGATATCAATTCCAAGCATGCACAGATTGCCAGTAGTACGTGTACCAAACCTGGTTAAAAAAATCATGTAAAAATATATAAGGCCACGGATGATGGGACATGAGGTATTCATTGGCATTTTATCTACGAAAATAAAGGAAATTAGGAGAAAAGGAAGGCAAAAGGTCACAGGTTGCATGTGAGGAGGAAAATGAAGGAAAATAATGGAAAATGAATAAAATAGAGGCCTCATTAATAAAAAGGCTTATGAGCATTAGTGCGCAGGACTTGGTCAATTCAGTGTTGGAGCTATTTCTCATTATTCTCTCTCTCTCATACTATTGGAGGCTTAGAGTTTTCATGGAGCACTCTTGGAGGGTGTGGAATATTTGGATTCTTGGAGAAAGAAGGCAAAGGAAGAGTAGGAAAGAGCAATAGGGCATCGGTATTAGCAACTACAACGGGTTTTTCTTGCAGGTACTGAGTTGCATGTATGATTTATTCACTAGTTTTGGCATGCATGGAACATGCATGTGGTTTTCTGGTCATGATCTGTCACTGGCATGGAGGATTGCTTGGATTGATAATGGATTTGCCTAGAATTGACATTTTCTATATAGCCATGGTTTTGTGGGTTATTTGCTTTGTTTTTTGGTTGGTTCTCATGTTTCCTTAGCTTAGGTTAAGTTATTAGTTCCTAGAGCCTTGGTTAGACAAACGCTTGGAGCCCTGTAACGACTTAGGTCGAGTTATCAGTCCTGGAGCCTTGGACAAATTCACTGGAGCCCTGGAAAAAATTGGGTTGAGTTACTAGTCCCGTAGCCTTGGTTGGACAAATTCTCTGGAGCCCTTGGTGGGTTGAGTTACTAGTCCTAGAGCCTTGTTTGGACAAACGCTTTGGAGCCCGATAAAAGTTTTGGGCTTGAGCCTTGGTTGGACAAACGCTTTGGAGCCCTGTATAAGTTGTGGGTTGAGTTACTAGTCTTGGGAGATGGGTTGGAAAAAACACTCTAGATCCCTGGAAGGCTGGGATAGAGACCAATCCGATGATGGTTTTGTGCTTTCCTACTGTAAGGTGGAATCATTATTTGAGTGGTTGAGGTGGATGGCCTATGGAAGCCCTGGATGGTTTTTGATTGATGTGTTCTATGATATCCCACACTCACTCTTGGAATATGGCACTGGGGTGAATGACTAGAGAGAGATTTGGCTCAACCATTCTACGGTCGGGTGGAACGTGGAAGTCCCATCCCGAGTTTGGATTTTGCATCATTAATGAAATATTATTTCACCTTGTGTCTCTATGAGTAATATGATGAATTATATGGCTATGATTTCACTGGTATTTCTATCCCTATTATGCTAGTTATTTACATGTTTTATGACAACAACCATGAGTGGCTTTCATCATGTTCTTACTTGTTATTGAATGATCAATGTATCTATGACCTAATGGATGAAATGACAGCTAATGTGATAAGGAGACAATGCTTCGTAGTGAATATCAGATAAGTACGAGACCCCTATGCTCATATTTGTTATTTATACCTGTAGGTTGCATATTTACTAAGTGTTTGACAAAATGCCTGTCATGGCTAGTAGGTGTCTAGTCAAGTCTTGAAAAAGCATTTGCTTTAGTACTCTCATTTCCATGTTATTTTACTGATTTGAAGAGATGGTTCAATTCTGGGCAATGACCTAGGCTCTGGGCCTAAAAAAGTGGCTCAAATCCCGGAGTCACTGGCATAACACCGACAATTTGGGTCTCTGGTCGCTGGCAGGCAAGCCTGTGAGAGTGACTATAGGGTTACAGTCGCATGTATGCTTTTCATGGGAGTGAATTTGGGTTTAATTCATCTAAATGCTAGGTTAACTCAGGGTTTGGGCACTTGGAGTGGTGGATTAGCTCCTAGGGGTCCTGAAGCAACTAAGGGAGGTCTCTGTGTTGTGTTTCTATTGATTACATTTCCTTAAGGTCACCTAGGAGGTTGAATCATATCATAGTACCATCTTGTCGCATGTTTACCCTGGCTGGCTAGTTGCTTGGGTATATGTGGGAGGAGGGTGTTACAAAGTGGCATTAGAGCGTGGTTGTACTCTCCTTGGACTGTTTTTTGGTTATGCTTTCATGTTGGTTGCATTTGTGTTCCTTATTCATGTAGTCTATGTTCTTGTTGCATTTGCATGGTGTTTATCATGGTTGTAGTGATGTCTCCATGTGAAAGTTGATGGTGTAGTCGTGGAGTATGTCTTCATGTGTGTATGGTTGATAATGCAGTTGTTATGCATGTATGGTCTTGGTTATAGTTATGCATGAACAATAGGTCAAACATGCGTTGTGAAGTCTTGGTATGAAATTTAGGTCATCATGGTGAGATTAGTTGTTATGATAGAATAAGAGATGCAGATCATTAAATTGAAGTTGCAGCATTGGACCTCGAGGCAAGAGCAGATCATCATGCAGGTAATGTATGTTCGGCATGCATGTATGTAAGTTAAGGATTGTCATATGCATTAGGTTTATGTACATGTTTTTGATGTTATGGATACATACATGATAGATGATATTTGATTAGTATAGTCACATGCACATGTGTCATGAATGATAAGTAACCTATGGTTGTATGCGTTGCTATTTTGTTTTATGTTAGATAACTTGATGATTAGGTTACATGTCGTTGATGAGCATGATAGGTTAACTTGTTGTTTTTATATGCTAGTAACTTGACAATTAGGGTTATAACATTAATATATTGATGTTATATGTATCATGCTAAATTGGATTGGACTATGAAGATGGTTATGGTTACGATATTCAGGTATGAGCTGACATATTTGTGATGAATTTTCACACGTGGTTGTTATGCATGAACGATAAATGCTTATGAGTGTATGATGTGAACATGTTAGTTATTTAGTATTATGGATCACAAAAGACTTAGATCTAACAGTATTATGGATATCGTGATCTTATTTATGTTTGAGTTGACATGTTGTAAAGTTATATATTTCTAACTAGATTGATTGTGTAGACAAGATATCCTCCCCTGAGGTACACTAAGGTATGAGTTTGCTTATGTAGTATGCTTGGTGCTGGATTATTTGATTATGTCATCTAGTTGATTAATTTAACACGGTATGTTTGCAAGTTGGTTGAATGTTTGATTAATTGCATGCTATGAGTATGTGTTCAAATGATCTTGTTTTAAGAGGATTGTACTAACACATATGTGTTGAGATAGTTGATATGTACTTGAGTATAGTAGGTGGCAGTTGTAGTATTGTGTCTAAGGGCTATGCGTTGACTATGAATTGTGACATGATTGTTAGTCTTGGTAAAGGTTGATTTCAAATTGATAGATATGGCTTTCTTGACATTTGGAACATGTGGTTGACATGTGTGAGCAGTTGCAGGGTAACATGTTAGGTATTAACGTGATATAACTAACAATTCGGTGATGTGATAGTACATAGTAAGCCTTGATTGCAACATGGTAAAAAGGGTAGAAGAAAGGAATTGGACAATAATTCCTTTGGAAATGTTTAGAAACCCTAATTCCAAACAAATGAGTGCCTTGCATACAGGGAGTCTTCTTAACCTTGATTTTGTCTGACATTATGTAGACATGTGCTATAGTCATGAACATGTACTTGACAGGTATATTAGCCAGTCTCTAGTTGCAGGAGGATCTGTCAAGGGAATTGGATTCCCTTGAGAGATGGTGTGGATGTGTTTAGTTGCAAGCAATGTGCTTGACACAACAAGGTAAGGTAACCAATATATTGTTATGTTTATTTACTCACTGACAGTTATGTGTTGATGGAAGTATGATGCAGGGGATTGCATGGCAAAGAGGCTGCCATGAAATCTTGAAGAAGGATCTAATTGAGTTTCCCTGGGAACCATGGGGATTGAGTCATGGTGTTTGTTGTTAGTCTTTTGCTTTTGGTCTTTTTTTATTTTCTTGCACTTGATTTGCAGCTTTATTTATGTCTAGAGTATGGCCATTCCACTTCGTTTGCGGAGTTGTGTTGTTATTGGTTTTCATGGTTTTATTCTTGTTGTTGTTTCCATTCTTTCCCTTTATGTTTTGACTCTAGGGAATTGGTTGGGAAAAATGAAAAATTGATGGAGCTCGGGAGAGATGTGTGGTATCCCAAAGGTAATTTAAGACACGAATGAAGCTTGGTGTATGAGTAAGTGCAATGGAAGGTAAGGCTATGACGGTTGGTTGGACTGGTTGGGTCCATTGTGGTAAATGGATGATGATAGAACAATCATGGGAAAAAGTTAAAGTAAATGGATTTGAGGTGTCGGAGGCCTTGGCTATGTTGGGACTGTTGTTCTCAATATTTCACATGTGTTTCATGATAAAGGGAGTTCTCTTAAACTTGACCTTATAATAGCTGGTAATTTTGTTGTGATCATGATTATGTTGATGTGTATATATGTATACATGTAGGCATGTATGTATGTCATGCCTGACAGGGTGATCATGAATCATGATTATTTTATGCTAATGTTTATATGTACATATGTATGTATGTATGACGTTGACTGACGAGATCATTATTATTTTAGGATGCATGTATGTGTACATGTATCTATGTCATTGTCTTACAGGGTCATCATGAATCATTCTTATGGAGGAAAGATTTCTTACACAAGAAAATGACATGAAGAGGTTCTTGGTCTATGAGGAATCAAGTGGGAAGAGTAGTCTGACACATATAAGAGGTTAGTATCATGTGGTTATGAGTTGATATTATGTGATTATATTATGTCTATGTTATGGACATGTTATACCAAGGGATACATCAGCAAAGTGAAAGCAATGTGGTCTGCAGCATGCTGGGACAAGCATGGATAAGACACTGGAAGCAAGGTTGCTTGGTAAAGAGTTAGTGTGGTTTTGGATGTGTGGTATGACTGTTGTGCATATGTCGTATATGTTGTACTTGTTGCACCTGTGATGTTGTGTGCATGTGGTGTGGTGTATATTTAGTGTGTGTACATGTTGATTATGTAATGTTATGTACATGGTGTAGTACATATAATGTTGTATGAATGTTGCATATTCAGTGCTGGGTATAGATGGTGCTATGTACATGTTGGATATGCGGTATTGTGTACATATTGTATTGTGTGCATGATGGATATGCGGTGTTGTGTGCATATGGTGCTGTGCACATGTTGGATATGCACTGTTGTATATATACGATGCTATGTACATGTTGGAAATGTAGTGCTATGTACATATGGTGTGGTGTGCATGATTGTACAAGTGGTGTTGTGTACATGTTGTACAAGTGGTGTTGTGTACATGTCTTGCATGTGGTACTGTGTACATGTGGTGTCACGTACATGTCGTGTGTGTGGTACTATGTACATGTGGTATTGTGTACACATTGTACAATGGTGCAGTGTACATATGGCATTGTGTACACGTTGTGCAGGTGGTGTCGTGTACATGTGATGTTGTGCACACGTTGTGCAGGTGGTATTAGTGTACGTGTGGGATTGAGTGCATGTCGTACATGCTATGTTGCGGGCATGTGGTACTATGTATGTGCATTGTGTAGTCATGGTATCATGACATATGCATTCATTGTGTTGCACTCTAGACACATACTTGTGTTGTGTTGTACACCGGATGTAGGCATATGTATTATGTTGCGTTGTAAACTGGGTGTAGGTGTATGAGTTGTGTGGTATGCCGGGTGTACGCATATGCATTTGTGGTGTCACACATTATGTGTAGATGAATGTCTTCTGATGTACATTGTGCAGGGATACGTCAATACACTGGGTGTACGTGTATGTGTTGCATGTCAAGTGTAGGTGCATGTATTGCATGGTGTTTTATGCAGTGTGTGATTATATGTGTGTGATGCACACTACGCGTATGTGCACATGGTTGAGGAGAAGGAAATGTGTGATTGTCAGGTGTGGCAACCGATTTAGAGTGCGTACAAAATAAGAACAAAGGCAGAAGTAAGGATCGATTAAAGGATAAGTATCAATATATTATTTCAGTTTTGTTATGCATGTGATTTATGATTCTGGTATATCCTATATGCTGATTACATGTGAATTATGATTCTGGTTTATGATAGTTACATGTGATTTATGATTTTGATGGTTATGTTTTGAGCTAACCTAATGTGATATTTTTATACATGTTTTGGTAAAAAATGCTAGTTTGACTTGTTGTGACAGGAAGCGAAGATGATTGCACATGTACCTTATTGAAAAGTTACTAATGAGGTATGATGTGAATTTATTTCAATTTATTTTAAATCTAATGGAAGTTATGTGCTTGGTACATGAAGCACGAAAATCCCTGGTTGGGTGGTTAAAATCACCTGCAAGAATCAATAGCAGCAGTGAAAATAATTGGAACATGCAACAATATGCTGGTAAAGCATTCAAGAATAGGGCCATTATGGGACATTGGTACCCAGTAGTGTCCATTAATTTCCATGAGCATGTTATGACTGGTATGATGGTTTTGAGGCAGGTATATGCCTTGGTTTTTGTATCTTCCAATGCGAGGAAGCCTTGCTAAGGGATGGACTGCCTGGGATGGGGGTGCCAGTGGAACTTGGAAGGTGAGTGTCTGCACGTAAGAGGTGATTGGATTCCCGAGGGACTGTGTAGCAGAGAAGGGAAGGTCATTGATGGATTTGTTTTTGTCATTAGCATTGCTAGATGGAATCAGATGTACATTAGGAGTGCGCCTTGGAAAAATGAGCTGGTAACTATTCACTGAGAGGACAAGTGGCGTGAGATTATAGCGTTGGAATTGGATGCATATCTGATTTTGCATTGGATTCTGTACTTCCTGGGAAGGAAGTGAATCCTGATATTACTTTGAGGGTGGAGACATGAGCCTCTGGATTCCCTTGTTGCGGATGCATGCATCATATCCTTTTATTTGCTGGTTGAGCAAATGTGTATATGTGTAGATTATTGTAAATACTGTATCGAGATGGTTTATAAAGCTCCATAGATAGTATGGTTACTTGTTAGTTGAAGCAAATGTGTATGTGTATATGTGGTTATTGTAAATACCGTAAATGAGTTGTGTTATAAAGCTCCAGTAAACCGTATGTTTGTCATGTTTTAGCAGGTGATCATTGTAAATACTACAACGAGTTGTGTTATAAAGCTCCATAGGAAGTATGTTTTGTTTTAAGCAGTCTTGTTGGTTATAGGTGTCATTGAACACCAAGGATGGTGTTCCCCCAAGGGGGAGGGTTCTGTAATAGCCCTGGTTAAAAACACATGTAAAAATTTATAAGGCCACAGATGATGGGACACATATTCCAAGATGAATGGTGGGGGAAACATCCTAATCGGTATTGTTTCGGTTTATTATGGCTAAAGAAATTGGCAAAGGCAATGGTTAAGGCTTTGGAAAGGCATGAGAAATTTATTGGAATTTTATCTATGAAAATAAAGGAAATTAGGAAAAAAGGAAGGTGAAAGCTCACAAGTTACATGTAAGGAGGAAAATGAAGGAAAATAATGGAAAATGAATAAAATAGAGGCCTCATTAATAAAAAGGCTTCTGAGGATTAGTGTGCAGGACTTGATCAATTCAGTGTTGGAGCTCTCTCTCTCTCATATTCTTGGAGACTTAGAGTTTTCTTGGAGCACTCTTGGAGGGTGTGGCATATTTGGATTCTTGAAGCAAGAAGGCAAAGGAAGAGTAGGAAAGCACAAGAGGGCATCAATATTAGCAACTACAATAGGTTTTTCTTGTAGGTATCAAGTTGCATGTATGATTTATTCACTAGTTTTGGCATGCATGGCACATGCATGTGGTTTCTTGGTCATGATTTGTCACTTGCATGGAGGATTGCCTAGATTGACAATGGATTTACCTAGCCTTTCCATTTTCTAGATAGCCATGGTGTTGTGCATTATTTGCTTTGTTTTCTGGTTGGTTCTCATGTTCCTTAGCTTGGGTTGAGTTATTAGTTCCTGGAGCCTTGGTTGGACAAAGGCTCTGGAGCCCTGTAACGACTTGGGTTGAGTAATTAGTCTTGGAGCCTTGGTTGGACAAATTCTTTGGAGCCCTTGACCATCTCGCGTTGAGTTACTAGTCTCGTAGCCTTGGTTGGACAAACAGTCTGGATCCCTTGGTGGGTTGAGTTACTAGTCCTAGAGCCTTGGTTGGATAAATTCTCTGGAGCTCGGTAAAAGTTTTGGGTTGAGTTACTAGTCCTGTAGCCTTGGTTGGTCAAATGATCTAGAGCCCATTATAAGTTGTGGGTTGAGTTACTAGTCCTGGGAGCTGGGCTGGAACAAACACTCTAGAGCCCTGGAAGTCTGGGATAGAGACCGATTTGATGATGGTTTTGTGATGTCTGACGTAAGGTGGAATCAATGTTTGAAGGGTTGAGGTGGATGGCCTTTGGAAGCCCTCGATGGTTTTTGATTGACATTTTCTATGAGATCCCACATTCATGCTGGAATATGGCATGGGGGTAAATGATTGAAGAGAGATTTGGCTCAACCATTCTACAGTCAGGTGGAATGTGGAAGTCCCATCCCGGGTTTGGATTTTGCATCATTAATGAAAGGTTATTTCTCCTTGTATATCTATGAATACTATGATTAGTTATATGTGGTTTATATGACTGTGATTACATTGGTATTTTTTTCCCTATTATGCTGGTTATTTACATGTTTTATGACAACAGCCATGAGTGGATCTCATCATGTTCTTACTTGTTATTAAATGATCAATGTATTTATGACCTAATGGACGAAATTGCATCTAATGTGATAAGGAGACAATGCTTCATAGCGAATCTCAGATAACTATGAGACCCATATGCTCATATCTATTATTTGCACTTGTAGGTTGCATATTTACTAAGTGTTTGACAAAATGCCTGTCATGTCTAGTAGGTGTCCAGTCAAGTTCTTGAACAAGAATTTGATTCAGTACTGTCATTTCCATGCTATTTTACTGATTTGAATAGATGGTTCAATTCTGGGCAGTGACCTGGGCTCTGGGCTTGAAAAAGTGGCTCAAATCTAAGAGCTGTTGGCATAGCACTAACAATTTAGGTCTCTGGTTGTTGGTAGGCAAGCCTATGAAAGAAACTATAGGGTTATAGTCGCATGCATGCCTTGTCATGGGAGCGAATTTGGGTTTAATTCATCTAAATGCTAGGTTAACTCAGGGTTTGGGCACCTGGAGTGGTGGATTAGCTCCTGGGGGTCTTGAAGCACCTGAGGGAGGTCTGTGTGTTGTGTTTCCATTGATTCCATTTCCTTAAGGTCACCTAGGAGGTTGAATCATATCATAGTAGCCTCTCATCGCATGTTTACCCCGGCTGGCTGGTTGCTTGGGTAGATGTGGGAAGAGTGTGTTACAGTACGTCTACTTTTATTTTCTCTGTATGCATTCTATTTATAAAGGAATTTTTTAAAGTCTCTTGATGTTGTTCATCTATGTGCTTTCATTAGACTCTAGCATTATCACTTTTGATGTGTGTGGATTAAATTACATAACATACAGTGAATAACAAAATTATTGTTTATATGTGATGAGTTTATAATTGATTTGATTAACTATTTAATCAAATCAATTATTTTATCAATTTTAACAACATTAATTCATGGGAATCTTCATTGTCATGAAACAATGTTAAATTTTCCAACACATATAACTTAATATACCCAGGTAAAAGTAATTAGAGTAGATTAGTTTTATTTTATTATTAGTAATCTCATTATTTTATTTGTTATCATCACCATCCATTCCATTCCCATACACAAATATTTGTAACGGGTAACTGGACCCATAATACCAGTCGGAACCACTAGTTTCAATGTAAAAGAGTCTGATTTGGGGCTCTGACCGTGTCGATTCCCAAGTGTTGACTCAATCAATTTTGGCCATCAACATTTTTGGCACTAGAAGGAGGGCCATCAGACTTTGAATGGAAAAAATATCACATATTAAATCAAGTAGTCATTCTAAGAGTCATTCTCCTCCCAAACCTTCACTAACAAATTCTAGATCCCCTTCTCATTCTCCACCTCCTGGATTAGAAGTTGCACATCCTTCTCATAAATATCCTAGCCCTGTAAGAAGATATTCCAGTGAGCCTTCAATAAATACTCCTCTCCCTACTCAACCTGTTGAACCTACTGAAATTCAAACTATTATCCATAAACTTGAAGAGTTTTCAATTTCTGAAGAATAAGATGATATACCTAAGCCTTTTGAAGGAAAAATCACATCATCTTTAAAATCTTTCGCAATCCTGACCAGAGCACAGAGTGAAAAATTAGGAATCAAATCTTTTGAATTTCCTTTACAAGTTCAACACAGGAAAATACCAGTTATTGGCTCTGATTCGGCTGCTAGTGAGATTATCACACAATCTTCCCCTCCTCTTACTCCTACCATCCCATCAATTTCATCACAATCTGTTCCATTTTCTTCTTTACCACCCTTTATCTCCTTTCACCCATACATCCACAACCTCACCAGTTTCTTCCACTGTTTTTGTTTCTATCCAACCAACAGGTACTACTACTGTTAGTAGTTTTGCAGGGGCATCATCATCTACTATTATTTCAACTGCCCCTTCATCAGGTACATCTACTTCTGGGTCTAGCTCATCCACCATAGGTCATATTATAAATCCCACAATGGTAAAAAAAACCTTGGAACAACCCATAAGTAGTAGTTATAAACCCCCCTTTGCATCTTCTTCCTAAACATCTAGAGAGATGGCTAACAAAATTCAATCCAGATAATGGTCTTCCAGTAGAGGAACATCTTCATAATTTCATGTGGACCATTAATCTTAATGGAGTCTCTGAGGAGGATGTAGTTTGTAGGCGTTTCCCTTATACATTCGAAGAATCAGTTGGGTATTGGTATTTCTCTTTTCTTGCTGGATCAATAAACAATTGGGATACATTTTAAGAGCAATACCTTAAGAAATACGAAGAAGATAACATGTCAACCACATTAATTAATGACTTATCTAATCTCAAGGTTGCTCCTAATGAAAAAATAAAATATTTTAACTCCAAATTCAACAAATTTTGAATAAAATCCCAGATACATCCAAGCTAGGTGAAGAAGTATGGGTTCATTGGTATATTAGTTCTCTTCCTTTGAATATAGCTATGTTTGTTGATAGAGCACAAAAAACAACAATCACTGATAACATGAAAGAAGCCTTGCTTGTTGAAACAAGACTAGTAGCACTAGAGAAGAAAGTTGTTGATAAGGAAAGAAAGCCTATAAAGGAAGTAACATTCAAGGAAGAGACCAAGAAGAAAAATACCAAAGATCCTTATGACATGGAAGGCTTGCAAAAATTTCTTAAAACGTTTTCAAATGAAATGGGTGAGTAAAAGAAGCAGGTTGTTAAGAGTTCTTTCTCAAAATGACCCTTTAGACATTTTAAAATAAATCAGCAAGCTACATCCACTACCCATCCACCTTCACAAATATCAGTTGTTGATGATGATGAGGAAGAAGAGGAGGAGGAAGAAGCACAATCTATTTGAGAATAAACTAAAGTAGAAGAAGTAGTTGAAGCACATGGACTTTGGGACTTCATTTTTCCTACTTCAGATGAAGATGAAGATGAAGCTCTACCTGTTACAACCATAAGTAAAGGACCTGCAGATGCACCCTCAAAAGGCCAGAAAGCTATAGGTGATTCTCCAACTGATAAAGGTATGCCTAAGAAAACCCTTAGTCAATCTACTGGTTCTTCATCTTATACACCTAAAGCTTCTTCCTCACCTTCACCTTCATCTAAAACTTTGTTAGTATCTGATAATATTGAGTATAATATTGTCGAAGATATGAAGAAAACCAAAGCCAATATTTCACTCTATGAAGTCAGTAAGTTAAAAAACAATAAAAAATATTATTAAATTCTTTGAATGCAATACCTACTTCTCCATTGCCTTCAATTGTTGTTACAAATAAGGCTCCTAAGAGTAAGGATAAATCTAAGTCTCTTACTTCATCTTCAGACAAGATTGACCCAACAAATGTTATCCTCATTGGAGATAGGTCAAATTCACATACACCTCCTTTCCTCTTAACCTTTGAAATATTTAATAAAAATGTTCATAATTGTCTAGTTGATTTAGGAGCTTCATCAAATATCATGCCCTATTCAATATGCTTAAAACTAAATGTGAAGCCTCAAAAATATGCTACACAAATAGTTCAACTAGACAGGACTAAGGTCAAGGTTTTAGGAGAAATGAATGAGGTTTTGATTAGACTATCATCTAATCCCAAGGTTTTCCAAATAATTGATATTCTGGTTGCAAACATTCCAGAATTTTATGGCCTGATATTAAGTAGGGACTGGTCTCAAACACTGAATGGTTATTTTGCTACAGATTGGTCCCATCTCTGGCTACCTCATAATGGAAAACCAAATCATATTAGAGTTGATAGGGAGAAACATATGAAATACACAATCACTAATATTGATGAGGTAAATGAACTAATGGCATCTATGAACAATATTATGGGGAATTATTCTTCAAAATCTTTCTTTGGTAATTTTCCTGCCCAAGTCTCTCTCCATCCTTTTGAATCTGTCTTCCCAGATTGAAAATTTCTCACAAACAGATTCATCTAGATGTATAAATATTGTAGATTCTTCTACAGATAATTATTTTGGACACTTTATTTTGATGGATCAAAGTCTAATGACATTGCATGAGCTGGTTGTATTTTAGTTAGTCCAAAGAATGAAAAAACCATGCTTACCTACAAATTAGAGTTTGAATGCACAAACAATGTAGCAGAATACAAAGCACTTATTCAACAAATGCATCAAGTCATTAGTCTTGATGTCAAATCCTTGAAAGTCTTTGGAGACTTAGATATAGTGATAAAACAGCTGCGTAATAACATACACTGTCTAATCATCTAAAACATTATCAAACCTTAGTTCAGGACTTGACATCACATTTCTTGGCATTTAATATTCCCCTCATCCCGAGGCTATAGAATGCTAGTGTTGATCTATTTGCCAATGTTGCATCCAAGCTAATTCCTCTTGAAGACTTTAGTGTTGGATATTATTTTGTCGCCCTCCCCATCTTGTATCTTGAAGTGTCAAAATGATGAAAGGTGTCGATGTATTCACCATGAAACATGTTCAGAAGCATCCTTGAAGAAAAAAAGACAAAATTTCCTTAAAATATTTCTTAAGAAACTTGTAAAAAGCCTTGCTTTCAGTATCAACACATTTTCCATCACTAGTGACTTGTGCTGGTAACTTGTTGCATTATACTAACCTAGTGTTGCTAACACAACTTTTATCAGGAAAACTCCCACTGAACCTCTTCGGGCAGTTTTTCCTAAAGTGGAGGAGAGATTCTCCTACTAGAATTCTCGAGAATGACAAGATGGTTATAGGTGAATAAGGATTGGAACAAGATCTCCCATTCTTGGTCCTTGATCCTACTTTCATGGATCTTTTCCTTAAGATGTGGAACCTCTACCTCCTTTTATGGATCCTCAACTCCCTCTTCTTCCCTATAAATGATATCCCTACTATCCACAACTAGTTGGCTATTGCTTGGTTGCCTCCTAGTGCTAAACTATGCCCAAATGCTACCCATTTTACTAAGGAGAAAGGAGTGCTTGAAGGTTGAGGCTAGGACTTGGAAAATCACCTAAAGGAGGCTTCCAACATCAAGGTTTAAGTGGTTGTAATGCTTCCCTTTATGATATATTAATAATACATTATGTGTTTACTTTCCATAAATGTGTCAATCATTGCTCATTTAGTATAATACTCCTTGATCTGTTATGGTTTATATTGGAATGGTTTTTGCTATGTATGAATTTGTTATCTCCATGTGATTTTCCTTGCAGGTATTCATTCCCATCGATGAAGAGGAGATTGAGCTTGGAAGCGAAAGACTCAAGGATAACACTGACAGACGTTAACATCAGAGTGAGGTAGGTCATCTATCCTCTGTGTTTTCTAGTATATGTTAGGAAAGTTTGCACATATTTGTCTAGTTTGTTATTAATCCTCCCATATGACTAGAGGGATAGTTTCTGTTCATAGAAATGATTGCCTACACAAAAAGCAGGAGGTATGTAGGGCAGAGGTAGTTTCCCCCCAGAGAGTGGAACAGATGAACTCGTAGGTTGTCCACTCAGAGTGGGGACCACAGTTGCCATGGCTACAATAGGATGAGCAGATAGACCAAGTGGAACATGTGTTTGACCTACTGTTACTTCAAGTTAAGAATTCAATGTAGTTTGGGTAGGGGTCTGTGCAGTTACCAACACGTTTGGGACAAACGATCTAGTAGTAGGAGTGACACTAGATGACCAAATAGGGTTATGGAAAAGTGAAGTTGCACCAAAATTGTTAGAAAAAGCATTGCTAAGAGAGTTATAACCCAGTGGGATCGAGAGTGAACTATAAGGAGGTGTACTTGGGCCACTTGTTAGATGGTAGAGCGGAAAGATAAGGGATGTTTTCAGGAGGAAGAAGTAATATAGGATCAATTTTAGTAGTTGGAATATTTGTTCCAGAAGTCTCCATAAGAATACCTTGGGGTGTTGACCATACGGGTGGGTTATCACCTTCTTTTTCCATGGTTGGGAATAGTTCTTGGTTTGGAGCCCGAGTCACTCTAGGAGAAGGACGCAAAGGTATGCTAGGAGTATCAAAATGAATATATGGATGCGGAGGCGATAAATACACAGGATCTGGTTAAAAGAGTGGATTGGGAGGAAAAAGCAAGAATTCGAAGTAGGTTGAGGATTAGCCAAAGGAGAGTCCTAAGATGAGCCTACTGACTCTGGCAGTGGTTAGGAAGCAAGGAGTTGGATAATTAGCATGAGACCAAGTTCAACACCTTTGTTCTCAAGGGATTCAGGCTCAACAGTATTAGAACCTACAACTTTAGGTGAATCAGGTGCATTTGCCTCTCCATAGATATTGTGTTTTGCATTCGGGGTCTCGTTTTGGACCTCTTTTGGTTCTGCCATGATGTATTTTTAGGAAATCAATCACTAATGTGTGTTGGTGAATGATTTGGGCTTAATTCCAATTTTACAATTAACCATTAATGTTGAGGACAAAAGGATTTTTTGTTTCACGGGTAAGATGTTATTCTGTGGTCAATTAATTTTAGAAATTAACAAAAAGAAATAAATAAAAAAGGGGTAAACTAGGCATGAGGGTTTACCAAGAAACCATGAACTGCAATATACACCTTGGTGAACCAAGGACTTAACGTATGACAACAAATCTCCCTGAATGTTTTTTTGGTGTATCATGGTATACAAGGCGGCAGACTTGGTTACCTATGGATGGATAACAACCTATTAGGGACTCCAAAAATATACACGATGGTACGTGGGAGTGCATTCCATAGTAGTGTTGTCTAATGCATAACTGTTCGATGAGAGCGTTCCCATATACTTACCATGCATGGAGCACCTCCGATATACCCGAAATTACTGGAGAATGGTCCTATACACTTTCGTATGTGGAACGCGATTTCACCCGCAGGGTACAATGCTGGAAAATAACAAAAACTCCTACGTTTAACGATGTCGGAACACGTCTCTAGCCTAGACCTTTAAATGTTTTAGTTAATTTTCCAAACGCTCCTTAGGTTAATTGAGATCAATTTTAAGTTGATCTTGGATTAACTTTCGATTTTAAGGCTCAAAGATTGATGTCACCTGAACACACCTATGATGAAACTAACATGAAAAAATGATTCTTTTCCAATTAGCATAGGGAAGAAGTTCACAAACTGATACAACAACAAATTATGCAACAAACAAAGCTTCCTAACTAGATGTTTCACTTTCACTATTCCAATGCATCCACCAAAAGTAAAATGAAATTCGATTCACAAACATGCAACTACATGAATTGTTCACTTTTCTTTTTCAATTCACTCACCAAAGGTAAAAAAAATTCAATTCAAATGCACCTACATGAATTTTTTCAATTTTTCTTTTCAATGAATGAGAATGCACTTCTTTTCATCTTTCAACACTAAGCAATGTAATCTAGGCTCAATTATAATCCTCAAAGCGACTTTTCAATGCAATGTAATCTAATGTAATGCGAAAAGTGAACTTCGAGATGAAATCTAAGCAAATGAAAATACCATTTCTTTTATGATTTCCAAATTTAGAACTAATAATGATTTAATCAACAACAATTAGTATTCCTTCCACACACAAAAGTAGCAAACCATACATCCAATTGACCTAAATACCTAAATACCCAACCAAAATTCACTTTCACTACTTCAAACAATGGGATGGACTTTTGAAAACCAATAAGAAATCAACAAAAATAATGGAGAGTTATATGCACACAGAGCATGAGGACACTTTGGAGATCAAGACACACTATACCTTTATGGTAGAAACCCTAAAAATTCTCATTTTTTGGACCATCACTACTTTAATGGTCAAAATCATTGCTAACAGGGGTTTTCAGCACTCCTTTAATGGTAAAATCCCCTGTTGACAAAATGACAAGGTTTTCACCATGACTGTAATGGGAAACATCAGCGCTGACAACGCGACTCTTTCTGGAGAAAACATGATGGGAGAAAAAGACTTAGGAAAATGAAAATAAACCCAAAGAGAGATCCAATCTTGACACTCTAAAGAACATACTACTTAGAATGCAAACCCATAATGAACCTAAGTTACATATCACTAGGAGGTTGGCCAAAATAATAAAAAAGCCCAAACATAAAAAGGAGGTTTGAAGGGTTATAAGTTCCCTAGAGGAGTCATAATTTTTTTGTGCAGGCAATCCTTTCTATGGATAGAAACGATCCCTCTAGTCCTATCAGAGGATCTAGTAACAAACTAGACAAATATGTGCAAACTTTCCTAGCTTATACCAGAAAACACAAAGGACAATAGATGACCTACCTCACTCTGATGTTAATGTCCGTTGGTGTCGTCCTTGAGTCTTTCGATTCCAACCTCAATCTCTTCTTCGCCAATGGGAATGAATACCTAAAAGGAAAATCATGTGGAGACAACAAACACATACATAGAAAAAACCATTCCAATATAAACTATATAATAGATCAAGGAGTATTATACAAAATGAGCAATGATTAACACATTTATGGAAAACAAACACATAATGTATTATTAATAGATAGTAAAGGGAAGCATTACAAAAACTTAATCCTTGATGTTAGAAACCTCATTTAGGGGAGTTTCCAAGTCCTATCCTCAACCTTCAAGCACTCCTTTCTCCTTAGCAAAATGGGTAGCATTTGGGCATAATTTAGCACTAGGAAGGCAACCAAGCAATAACCGATCAGTTGTGGATAGTAGGGATCTATTTTATAGGGAAGGAGAGGGAGTTGAGGATCCATAAAAGAAGGGATAGGTTCCACATATTAAGGGAAAGATCCATGAAAGTAGGATCAAGGACCAAGAATGGGAGATCTTGTTCCAATCCTTATTCACCTGTAACCAGCTCGTTGTTCTCAAGACTTCTAGTAGGAGAAGCTTCTCCTCCACTTTAGGAAAAACTACCTGAAGAGGTTTAGTGTAGGTTTTCCTGATAAAAGCCACACTGACAGTGCTAGGTTAGTATAGTGCAACAAGTTACCAACACAGGTCAACAACGATGCAAAACACGCTGATCCTGAAAACAAGGTTTTTGACAAGTTTCTTCATAAATGTTTTAAGGCAAGTTTTTCTTCTTTTCTTCAGGGATGCTTCTGAATATGTTTCATGGTGAATACACTGAAAACTTTCATCATTTTGACACTTTAGGATATGATACATGGAGTGCGACATAACACTGTATAACACTGCTTCTAGTGGAAACTATGCACCCCACCCTCCCACATTGGGGAAAAATCAACCCACTAGTGCTAACCCATGTGGAACACCAGTTCCACCTATATTAGGTAACATCACGGGTACCCCTTTACAAGGTCACCAAGTCCCTTTGACTCAACCTTCCTACCAACAGCCATATGTTCCTACTGGCTCTCAACAACTCCAAACTCCACTATTGGGAGTTCCTCCTTATTAGTAGGTAGGTCCTCAAACATAGTATGGTCCTTAAATGCAGTATGGTCCTCAGATGAAATATGCTCTTGGGACTGGTAATATTCCTCTACGACCATAGGTTCCTGTCCAACTGCAGTAAGGACCTTACCCGCGACCACAGTCGTAGGTTTCTTACTTATAGCCGCAAGTTTCCTACCAATCCCAACAGGGACCTTACTAGCAACCATAGGCACATGTTCCTATCCAACCCCAATAGGGACCCTTACCAACATCTGCCACTACAGGTTCCCTTGCAATCACAACAGGGACCTTACCAACAACCGTCGCCACAGTTGCAATAGATGCAACATGGACCTTACCAACAATAGTATGGTCAATTTTCTTTCCAAACTCCATACGTCCAATATGGTTACCAAACTCCATATGGTCAACCTAGGCTTATGGTCAACCTCCATACGGTTAACCTCCTTATGGTCAACCCCCTTATGGTCAACCTCCATATGGCCAACCTCTTTATGGTCAAACTCCTTATGGAGAAAGCCCACCACAGTGGGGGCAGACTCAAACTCAACAAGGTTGGAATACTTAGTTTGGTACATACCAGAGACCTTATACCCCATATAATCCGCAACTGCCATTATTGGCAACATTAGAATTGTTGGATGTGTCAAGGCTTACAAATGACCCAATATTTCACTCACTACATTCACCTTTGGTTCCAACTAAAATAAATAGTGAATGTCATAAGTTTGAAGGTAAATCTGGAGAAGACCCTCAAGTGCATGTTATGACTTACCACCTTTGGTGTTCCTCTAACTCTTGGGTTGATGATTCAATCTGGTTGCGTCTTTTCCAGTGCACTTTAATAGGCGCTGTTGCTAAATGGTACATCAAGCTCCCTCGAGGTGCTTTCAAAGATTTCAATACTCTGGCCATAGCTTTCCTCACCCATTTCGAATTGCATGTTTAGTACAATATTGGAACCCATCTCTTAACATATTTGCAATAGACGGATTCCACTCATATATTCGATCATATCCATGAATGGAGACGTAGACGTTGTCTCATCAAATTTGACATCTCAGATCAACTTTTGACTGAATGGTTTACCAAATCATTCATCCCTCCTATCGCTAAAGACATAGCCATGGGTGGCTGTGTAACTGAGGAACAAACCATCGCTCGTGCCCAATATTTGGATCTTGTTTATTCACAATCTAGCATGTTGTATGAACTGCTACCTGGTGCCCAATGAACTTCGAATGGTCCTGCATCCTCTGGCACTGTAGATACACCACCTATTGATGGTATCATTGGATCAGTGGCTCAATGGTCTAGTAGTACCCCAATCGCTTCTACAAAACCTAAATTTACTTAGGCCGCTACAACCTCCAATACTGGAGACAACTCAAAGAGTCCTGGTAAAACCTCAGAGGTAAATGTTGTCTAGTCTAACGCAATAAATAAATCCTCAAAAGGAAAGAAAACGGATAAAGGAAAAGGGAAGCAGGATACCCCAAGTAGGGTTCCCCAAAATAGCCAGCTGGCGATTCATCAAAGCGAAAGCCTAAATATCCTTGCCTTATTTGTGATGAAGATCATTACACTAAGGATTGCATCTGATGTTCCGGAGTAAGTCGTCTTATGAAAGGCACCACATGGACTCCATCTTTGCTGAAGGAACCTTTCCCATCTCAGCAAATGCAAATGGTAGGCCAACCCCATGCTCAGACGCCTTGAAGCTCTCAAGTGTTCATGAGTGCCTTAGAACCTATTTTCATAGCCACCAGATCAAAATATTATCCACCTCCTGAAAGACCCATGGTGGAAAAATATGCCACTGATTTACCCTCTTCCTCCACTTCACCCAATTCTGGTCCTCTCCATATCGAGAAACCTAGCATTGATTCCAAAATCCGACCACCCCCTAAAGGTGTTCTTTGGAAATCATCTTATAACCCAAATTCTTGAGCTACCCAAAACTAAAATATTATAGAAGATTTGGCTCAAGCACCCTCAATGATGTTGGCCTTGGAAGTCCTTCAAACGTGTACATCACAATGAAAGGATTTGCTATCTGCCATTAGAGGAATTGATCCCACGGATTCCATCTTGATCACTTTTGATCTTGAAAATCATGTCCCTTGCCTACCACCTAAACTTGATTTTCTCATACAAGTTGTCGTTATGGGCAAGACTATTCACTGAACTATTGTTGATGAAGGAGCCTCTACATGCATTATGTCCTTATCATGTTGGAAAGCCATTAGTTCCCCTCCTTTCAACTAGTCCCTGAATACTTTGGAAGCTTTTGATGGTAGAGGTTTTTGACCGTATGGTATTCTCAACTCTTTACCCATTCAGTAAGAAGGAAAAACTGTCAATTTGGAAGTAGAGGTTGTTGACGTAAATATCAATTACAACCTTCTACTTGGCCGAAGTTGGACTCACACAATGTTTTATGTGGTTTCTTCTCTTTTCTATGTACTTCGTTTTCTCCACCAAGGGAAAATTACCACAGTAGACCAATTGGCCTTCTTTTCCTTTGGCTCTTCAACTAGTAATGTACCTTATGTTGGGAAAACTAGCATTCCTTGGAAAATGTCGAAGCAGGCCTTTTCAAAGACTCCACCTTAATGGGAACTTTTTCCTTTCCTCCTCCCACCATTGTTTCCTTAGTTAACATGATATCGTCTAGTAATGACCCTTGGATCATCCCTAGCCTTGATCAAATTGATAATTTTGGTGACACCATGTCGCTTAGCCCCATCGAGCAAGCTTACCAAGATGTCCTTATGACTTTCGTAGCTGCATCTAAAACCAATGACTGATTGAATATGCTCCTAGACTTGTATTCACAAACTTCTTTTCTTGGTTCTTCAGATTCTGAAGATCCTTTGAATGAGACTTCTCTTACTAATGAAAGCATCACTAAAGTCATGTCTCCTAAAGAAACCCCTTGGAATGATATTCATCATCATTCCTCTTTTCTTCCTAGCCTTGGTGTGATTCCTACCTGTCTAGATACTTTAGTTTCCCCTACAACAAATGCTCCCTTTCATACACCCATCTTATTTCACGATGAGTTGTCTAAAGGAATTATGGGGAAAGTCTCGACAACCATGCCCATCGAAATCTCTATGAAACCAAGGATAGTCGAAAACATTCACATTTTATGATGGAAATCAATTTTTTTCTTTGTACATTAGTGTGCAGTCTTTTGGTGTGATTGTTTGCATTTTTGCAAACATGTTTTCCCCTACTTACCATGTGTTCCACTTGGTTTGCAGATGTTGAAAAACCCTCTTCCTTATGTCGGTTTTGCTGATGGCGCTTGTCGTAGTACACATAATCTATCTTCTATTGTGTGGGCACTCTTTGCTCCCAATGATGAGTTAGTGAGTTTACAAGGTATATGTTTCAGAATATAGTGTGGACATCGAACTATTTTCGGAAGCTATTGCTCTTGGTATCAGGGCGTTAGTTTTTAAACTTGCTTCAAAACTCATTGTATTACAATTAAACAGGCGTTATTTCGTCAAAAACCCTAAAAATTTACGAATGTATTTGAGTGTTCATCTATTTGAAAGAAATTTCGATTACATAACATATCAACACATTCAAGGACATCTAAATACATTGACCGATGCATTGGCTAACTATGTTTTAGATCGACATTTGTAGCATATGTAAAATCGAAAACCATAGCATAATAGGAACATCAGGTACATAAGGTAAAACATGTATATATATATATATATATATATATATATATATATATATATATATATATATATATATATATATATATATATAGGGTTTTCAAAATGTTTATTACATCAAAAATCAAAATTTGTGTTCTGACACACGTGGCTTCTCGAGCCTACATAAGTGCAGAAAATACAAATCGAGACATGGCTATCTTCCAACATGGTGCTCATGATAGCATGAAACAACCCTAATAACTCGGCCCAACAGTCGACACATTCTAGATGATACTCCCACAATATGCCTCTGATACCGGAGTGACACATCATCAATAGTCGCATACTCTGGAATGCCTCTCGTCAAGGCCTCTAGGTTGTGCTCCACCTCCACCATGGGATCGACTCCCTCCTCATAGGGTGCATCCTCAAACATTCGTGCCACCCTTCTCGCTATTGGAGAAACCCTTGGGGGTATATCTGGTCCCACATCTACAAAATATCATAAGTCTCAATCTCAGTTCACATAGTTAAAAAACATTAAAAAAAATTGAAAAACTTAAAAAAAAAATGTTCTTTACCTGAATTAGTCCACTGTGCTCCAGGTGGAAGTGGGAGATCAGGATCTCCCTGGAAATCTATCCCAGCGTAAGCCCAATCATCTACCATGATGAGTTGTTGAGGTAGACATACAAAAAACACTGGTGGAAAGGACATTTGTTGACCACCTCCTTGGTGAGGCATCAAATCTCCCCACCTCAGTAACTCATGGATCCCTGGGTCCAAGAGTTTCCACCTCCACCCACTTATACCTGAACAATGGGACATGCTCTAGAAGGAATTTCACCAAAATAAATCCGTAGCCAAATTCTTTGAGTCTACCTATCTTGCATTTGGTGAGTTGGTCTTTCATGTTGACCAGTAATCCTTCGCACCAGTTGAACACAGTCGGACTAAGACAATCCACTACATACTGAAAGTGATATTTTATTGCTTCATGCAGAGCTTAGGCTCCAACTACTTGAACTATAGTATGTAGAATTGTTCTCAATGGAATATTTGTGACAATTTTGATGTCAATCTTCCCACTTTTTGTTTTGCGAGAACCTGGGAAATGTCTAGCTATCAGCATGTCAGTACTTTCTCCTCCAGCACGAGGACCAGAAAACTGAACTCATTGTCCTCTCTTGGAAAAACCTGTGATAAAGTAGATGTATGCAATTTCTATATCAAGTTCTTGGTCCCCTATTATGAACATTTGGCAGTCTACATCCCACCATCCTACCAAGTGTTGCAGTAATTCCACCTGGGTTTTGATCCTAGGGGTATGGAAGAATTTGAGAAATCCACATGCCCGAAGAGCCCTTATGCAATTGGGATCTTGTGATGCTTGATGGTATTCCACTTCATGACCTCTTTCCTTCCACTCAATAACCATTTTTTCCAGCAAATAACCTGTGAAACATCAATAAACAAGGTTTTAATTAGATCCTATGGAGGAAAATTTGCAAAACAATTAGCATTTTTGGAGATCGATTGAAAACATTTGCTTCAAGGCGCCAACACAACTATTTATAAGTTTTTCCATGCTTCCAACATGATGGCACCATTCAGCTCAGGGAGTGCAGCACGGGTCTGATGGGTAAAACCCGTGTTGAGCGCCCTCAACTTGAATTTTTTTCAAGCCCTCCTAACTACCTATCTTGCAGATGAAATCACTTGAAATTACAATCGAATTGCAGAGGAAGGACAAATCTCTTACCTGCAACAAACAATTCGTCAAATAGTGGTCTTGGATCGATCACACTCCTTGCCCGAAGATCAGGCAAATCTACGGTAAAAAGTGCTCTCCAAGTTACAAAATGACAAAAGGTAATTTATTTATTTATTTATTTTATTTATTTATTTTTATAAATTTTAGAGTATTTTTACCATTTAGGGCATATTTTTACCTATATTTTAATATTTTTCTCGAACCGAGTAATGTTTGTTCACATGTGTAGCGTCAATTTATGGCTTATTGGCGACAACAATTGATTTTGGATAAAATATAGAGTTTTATTTTATCTCTTTTTTAGACTCATGAAAAATAAATGACAAAGGAACCCCCCTAGAGCCATTTTTCATCTCTTTTTTGACTCTCGAAATATGAAAAGATTACCAAGTACTTGTCATGTCGAACTCATTAACATAAATGAAATGATGCCTACTCAGTATAAGTTTAACCCTTTTCCGGACTGAGATAGACTAATGTACAAAAAAGGAATACCTTAGTCACACGTGGCTAAGAGGTTCTCTTGAATATTGTTTTCTACCTTTTTGGATTCAAGAGACTATCTATGAAAAGGGACCTCTAGAGTTTCCTTTTTGCCTCTTTTTCAAACTCTCTAAACATGAAAAAGACATCGAGTTACCCCTTCGTCAGACTCGTAAAAATGAAACGACAAAGGACTTGTCACCATGACGAGACCGAGTTACTCCTTCCTAGGGCTTGTTAAAAATACTAGGATGGATTCATCCGAAGGATGAACTTATATGACAAGCATATGGTATCCTCTTCAAGCTTGAGATAAAAAATAATGAGGTACTCACTAGAAATAGTGGGGAAAAAATGGAAGTAAACATATCATGTATTCTGTATAAAGGCATCATGTGGCTCTTAGACATGACACTTATCTCTAGATCATGTCGGGTTTGGGTTGTCCTCACTTCGTCACTTGCCTTCTTGGGTTTTGGAATCCGTTTGCCTCTCATCTGATTATATCTTATTGTCATCATGACCTCTGATCCTATGTTGAGACAAATGCGACCAATTATGGAGTCATGTCACTGATATGTTCAAGAGAAGCCCCATATGCAATTCAAACTGCTTATACCTTTGAATTTTCTATAACAATCCTTAATCACTCTTACTAACTATGCAAAATACTATGTTTCGTGTTGATGATGTGGGAAACATTATGGCCCTCCTTCGATATATCACTTCCTGCCGACTCTAAATAATTATCCAGGAAGATCATCTAGGAACTCCCTTTGAGTACCTTGTAGCTTGCATGCCTCAATCGCTGGTTCTTCGCATGCGACGATAGGTTCACATCACTGGCCTTCGATCGAATGATTCTGCGAGTGTTCAACTTCAGCTTCCTTGTTCACACTCTTGGATTGTGGTGTTGTACCTTGAGATCCATCATTATTATTGGTGGTTTCTCTCATGCCTGTTAACAATTTTCATCATTGACCGATAATCAGGTGGTTTTCTACCATGTTCGACTCTGTCACATCTATTCACATGGTGGTTCGTACTTTGGTTGGATCAGGATAGATATGAAGAACTTGGGTTTTTTCTGATAAATCTAGGCTGTGTGGAGTTATTAGATATTCATGATTGTACATGTGATCTCTTCTGTTCATATGGTTGCATCCATGTCGTGGATCCATACACATGATCCTTTCTATTCAAATGGTTGCGTCCATGCCGTGGATTCATGTATTGCTAGATTCATACTCAGATATGTATTATTAGGCTTACTTACATCAGAGATGTCAGGTATTTTGTATCATGCTTGATTTGCAGGTCTCATGACGATGTTTCTCTGGGTCCTTGCCTTGACTTGTAAGGCATTTCACCCATCACTTCTCGTTTTGCCATCATGCTTTAGGGAGCATATGTTACACAATATTTTGTCGCACTCTCTGTCTCATACCCTAAAGTGTCAAAATGACGAAAGTTGTCAGTGTATTCAACATGAAACATGTTCAAAAGCATCCTTGAAGAAAAGAAGAAAAACTTGCCTTAAATGATTTTTGAAGAAACTTGTCAAAAACCTTGTTTTTAGGATCAACGCATTTTGCATCACTGGTGATCGTGTTGGTAACTTGTTGCACTATACTAACCTAGCACTGCCAGTGCGAATTTTATCAAGAAAACATGCATTGAACCTCTTTAGGGAGTTTTCCTAAAGTGGAGGAGAAACTTCTCCTGCTAGAAGTCTCGAGAACGACAAGTTGGTTACAGGTGAATAAGGATTGGAACGAGATCTCCCATTCTTATTCCTTGACCCTAATTTCATGTATATTTCCCTTAAGATGTGGAACTTCTCCCTCCTTTTATCAATCCTTAACTCCTTCTCCTTCCCTATAAATGAGATCCCTACTATCCACAACTGGTTGGCTATTGCTTGGTTGCCTTCTTAGTGCTAAGCTATGCCCAAATGCTACCCATTTTGCTAAGTACAAAGGAGTGCTTGAAGGTTGAGGCTAGGACTTGGAAACTCACCTAAAGGAGGCTTCCAATGTCAAGGCTTAAGTGGTTGTAAAACTTCCCTTTACTATCTATTAATAATACATTATGTTTTTTCTTTCTATAAATGTGTCAATCATTGCTCATTTAGTATAATACTCCTTGATATGTTATATGGTTTATATTGGAATGGTTTTTTCTATGTATGTGTTTGTTGTCTCCACATGATTTTCCTTGCAGGTATTCATTCCCATCGGTGAAGAGGAGATTGAGCTTGGAAGTGAAAGACTCAAGGATGACACCAATGGACGTTAGCATCAAAGTGAGGTAGGTCATTTATCCTCCTTTGTGTTTTTTGGTATAAACTAGGAAAGTTTGCAAATATTTGTCTAGTTTGTTGCTAGATCCTCCCATAGGACTAGAGGGATCGTTTTTGTCTGTAGAAAGGATTGCCTGCACAACATTTAGTCATGACTGATTTTCAAATGAGTTAATTTTTTGACACTCGATTCCTGATAACATTACAAATTGGAGAGTGTTTAAAGATGGTGTTGATATTAAAAATTTTCTCACATCTAAAGGGACCTATGATGACCAAATTATAGATGAGGACATGCATGATAAAGAGCTTAATAAATCCTTAGGAGATGATAAAATAGAAAATGCATTGCCCATGTTAGTGGTTATTTTGGAGGATCTTTATGATTTGGAAGATAGACTTAAGTGCCCAACTAACTCCAAGGTTCAAAGTTATATTTTAAAGTTTGAGTTTGTCAATTTAGGAATTAATGAGAAGCCTCAAAACATTAATTTAGGACTAGGTCTCTCCCCAAATGAAAGAATTAGCTTCATACACCTTCTTAGAAGATATAAAGATGTCTTTGCATGGAGCTATGATGACTTGAAAATGTATGATACTTCAATAATTTAGCATATGATACCAATGTTGCCTAATGTCAAACCTGTCTAAAAAAATCTCAGAAAAATCCATCCAAATCTTGAGTCCTAAATTAAAGTTGAACTTAACAAATTAATGAAGGCTAAAATTATTTTTCCGATTAGACATTCCAAATGGGTACCTAACTTAGTTCCAGTTATAAATAAGAACGGTGATATCAAGATTTGTATAGATTTTAGAAATATGAACAAATCATCTAAGAAACACAACTTTCCACTGCCTTCCATGGAGAAAATTATATAATTTGTAGTAGGCTCAGACTTAACAAGGACATTGTTGTTCTAAAAGCTGACAAAGGGGGTGCAGTTGTCATTCTTAACAAGGAGGATTACTGGAAAAAGATGTTAGATCACCTTTGCAATAGTGGAAGCTACAAAAAGCTTGCTAAGAACCCCCTAAAAAAGATTTCTAAAATAGTTGCTCTAGCCATAAAATCGAGTAGCACTGTTAGCTCCCTTAGCAAGAAGCTTATCGAAGGCAACCCTCTTACTCCCAGGATCTATGGTCTCCCCAAGATCCATAAGGAAGGGGTCCCTCTTCACCCCATTGTCAATACTATTGGTGGGCCTACTTATCTTTTAGCGAAATTTCTTGCTAATAAGCTCAAACCTCTCATTGGCCGGACTAAATCCTTTGTTAAAGATTCATCTTCGTTCGTTAACGAGTTAAAGGATTTTAGATTTGACCCTGAGGATCAGCTGGTGAGTTTTGATGTGGTCTCCTTATTCACTAATATCCCCATTAATGAGGCCATTGATGTTATCAATCGCATCACTGATCCTGATACTGCTTTTTTAGTTAAGATTTGTCTCACCTCTACTTTCTTTAGTTTTGAGGGTGAATTCTATGAGCAAACCTGCGGTGTGGCTATGGGTTCTCCCCTTTCCCCCATTGTGGCCAATCTCTTCATGGATCATTTTGAATCCAAAGCCTTGTCTTCTGCTCTTTACCAACCCAAACTTTGGAAAAGGTTTGTGGATGACACTTGTGTCATCTGGTCTCATGGTAAAGAGAAGTTGGAGCTGTTTTACCATCATCTTAATAGTCAATCGAGTCACATAAAGTTCACCATGGAATTCAAAGTTGATGGTAGCCTGCCTTTTCTTGATGTTCTTATCTCAAAGAAGGATGACGGTTCTTTTTCTCATCAAGTTTTTCGGAAGAAAACTCACACAGAGCAATATCTCCATGTTAGTTCCCATCATTTTCCTACTCAAAAGCTAGGCATTCTCAACACCTTAGCGACTTGGGCGTTGCGAGTTTCTGACAAAAATCACCTTGAAGATGAGAAAACCCACCTCAATGTTTTTAATAAGAATGGTTATAGTAGGTCTCAAGGTCTTAGGGATTTTCTAAATGCTGAAAAAGGTCCTAAGAGTAAGATTGACCCCAAGGATTGGTCTTCTAGTGTTCATCTTCCTTTTATTCAAGGGACCATGGATAAAATCGCTAGGATCTTGAGGAAACATAAGATTCATTCTTCTTTTAGACCCCTTAACACTATCTGGAGTTCTCTTCGTTCTGTTAAGGACCCGATTAACCCCAAGGATGGGAAGGGTGTTTACATCATTCCCTGTTCTTGTGGAACTCCTTATATTGGTGAGACCGGTCGATCCATAAACCAAAGGATTTGTGAACATGCTGTCGACATCAAGCATGGAAGGTCTCGCTCCTCTGCTTTGGCAGAGCATGCAGAAAAAACCAATCATCACATCTGCATTGAAGAAGCTAAGGTCATTGCGAGGATTGACCATTTTCATCATCATAAATTTAGGGAGGCCTTAGAAATTGAAAAGAGACATGTTAATTTAAATAGAGATGATGGCTGGAGTATCAGCAAATGCTGGATTCCTGTGCTTTCTTCCTAAATAATTATTTATTTACTAAATTATTTATTTTTTTATTTTACTAATATTCAATATTATTTCTTTTTAATATTATTTATATTTTTATAATATTATTATTGGTTAATCCACATATTGATTAGTTTATGACTCTTTAAAATTATTTTTATATTTGGGGATATGAATAGGATTTAACCTTAATATTAATATTTTTAGAATATTATATATAATAATATTCATTAATAAGGTTATAAGGGGTTATAAAAAGTTTAACAAAAATTAATTATTTTATTAAATCTACTTATTATAACTTCTTGTTTTATGGTATTATTATATCAAAACAATTTTTAAATTCTTTAATTGGTTTCCCTTACCTTTTTGGTCAAAACCCTTACTAATATTATTACCCTAAACAATATTATTATATTATTTATATATTTTTATAATATTATTATTTGTTAATCCGCCTATTATCTAGTTTATGACTCTCTAAAATTATTTAATATTTATACGAATATGATTAAACCATGAACACTGTTTAGAATATTATATATAATAATATTCATAAGGGGTTACAAAAAGATTTAATTAATTACTTTATTAACATATTATAATATTATTTTATCAAAATTATTTTGAAATTCTTGAATTAGATTCCCTTACCCTTTTTGGTCAATTTTTTTTCTAATTTCTACCCTTAGTCAAACTAGTTGTTACCCACTAACGGCTAATTAGCAACTCTCTACATCTATTTATCTCAATGCCTGGATCTGGTTCCTCATCTTGTCCTAAAGATGAACCACATTGGCTGGTTCGAAACACGTCGACAAGAATATCTCTTATGTGATTTCTACCCTACCATTACAACCAATAAACATTGAATAACCTTTTGAGCAATGGGGACTAGGTATCCTAGGTGAGATCGTTCCTCACTCTTCTAAGAAACACAAATATATTCTTATTTCCATGGATTACTTCACAAAGTGGGTGGAAGCCATACCTTTAAAAGTTGTCAATTCAGAACAAGTAATTGATTTCATTGATCAACATATCATTACCAGGTTTGGTCTTCCAAGCGCTTTAATGTTTGATAATGCATCATATTTTTCTGGGAATTTACTAACTGAATTTTCACTCAAAAAAGGCTTTAAGATCAAATATTTTGTAAATTACTACCCCCAAGGAAATGTATTAGCAGATTCAACCAATAAAAACCTCTTAAGGATTATTAAACGAACCATTGATGATAACCAAAGGAATTGGCATAAAGCCTTGATCTTTGCTATCTGGGAAAATAGAATAACCTACAAAGCATCATTAGGAGCCTCATCCTACTTTTTTGTTTATGGTAAAGAAGCAATTTTCCCCCATAATGTTACCTTTCCTTCCCTAGATCTAGTCTAGGCAATTGAAGAACAACCTTGAAAGATTGTCCCAAATACTTAAGCTAGAGGAAGAAAAGGAAAAATCAAACCAAACATATGCCAAACACTAGAAATTGTTAAATCTTGTTTCGATTCTAGTTTAGTTGGTAGCAAGTCTTTTCAAATTGGTGACTTAATTTTGAAGTGGGATAAAGCCCATGAGGAAAAGGGAAAATATACCAAATTTCAAATATTGTGGCTAGGCCCATTTCAGATTTCAAAACAACTTGGTCCATATACATTTGTTTGCAAGATCTTCAAGGAAGAAAAGAATCTCTTCCTGTAAATGGACTGATCCTAAATTATTATTTTTTTTCGAAAATTCAGTATGACTTATGTAAATATATAAATAATCACATGTACAATCTGGTGTGTTATTCTTTCATGTTTTCTTTTCCTTAATGCCCTTCTTTCCCTCTTTTGGTTTTGCAAGTTGAGTACTATTGCTTTTGGCTGTGTTTGGGTTATCAATAATTCTCTACTATTTATATACAAAGTTGCAACTTTAAAAGGACAACATCATTGAGATGATATTATTATACTTTTATTCAAATTTATTAACCAATGGAGTTCTTGATTTCTATTCATTGTGGTTTATTTTTCATTATGTTTGTGGAGTATTTTTTTTAACCTCTATTTCTTAATAGCAAATTATACTTATCAACAACTGATACCAATTAATCAGTATCCAAGATGAAAACTTAACCAAGTTAGAGTTTAGTCATCTAAAGCTTCTTCTGCCATCCCATCTCTTAAGGAGTGGATTTTCCTCCCCATCCATTAATTAAAATATTTTTAGAGTGTAATTCAAAAATATAAAATTAATTGAAAGATAAGAGGTCTCATCACAAGCCAACCTACCATGATCATGGAGTCTGACAGTTGTGAAATTACCACATCTGGTCACCAAGTCAGGGTAAAGGCTTGTAGCTATATGACTATAAGACAACATGTCTCATCGCGAGTTGACTTGTTCACCTAGAGGTGAAATGTGAATGGCATTTTCAACATCTGGTCACCAAGCCAGGACAATGGCTTTCAATTAACTTAAATTCAAAACATAAAATTGCTTCAAATATAATTGCTCTAAAAACTTGTACTAATGGATGGGACACTGGTATTTCCAGGGTTAAAGGAAACCCTATCGAGTCTATGGACACCCACTGGCAGTAGTGGTTCTACCTGTGCCATTGACGTTTATTTTTAATGTTGAACTCTACTTATTACTTTGTACTCCCAAAGCTGGTTATCAATAAAATTTGTTGTTGTTGATGCATATTTTGCTATTACTTCATACATTTTTCGGGGAAAATACTTATAAGTTTCACAAGATAATGATAATGATTTTTATTGGTTTGGTTTATCAGGGAAAATTATGTTGGAAAATTTGAATTCAAGTATTTTGATTTCATCTAATCTTATTCCTTTATCTTTAAAATTTTGTATTCATTACAGAGATAATTGTTTCGCCCAGTGCATCGCCAATTGTTGTAGTAAACAACACCCCCATTAATTTTTATTCATAATAATAATGGGGACCCTTTGTTTTCACTTAAGTATATAATTTCACCCTTAATAAACCTTAGGGACTTAGTTTTTTCATTTTCATAATAAAATTCACTCATAAAGAACCATCACAACCTTGACTTAAATCTTCAAAAATAATGGAAAAAGGTGTTATTTCACAAAGTTAATTGGGGTACCTTGGAAACCTGGAATCCTGAAACCCCGTAGGTCATATCTAATTGAATTATAAAAAAACTTACGAGACATAGGGTTTCCAGGTTCCACGTCATCACTTTTGAAAAACACGCCCACACTTTTGTTTTGCACCAAAACCTTTTTATATGGAAAAATGCCCCACTTTTAGCCAATATATTTTATCAATCTCAATTCCCTAGAAAACCCGTAACATTTTTTAAAACTTGTTATTTCTGAAACCATCCGGGCTTCCGGATATTTGGGTTCCATGTCACCATAATAAGGTTGACCCACATTCTGGTTATCCTATTTCTGCCTTATTTTATAATATGTGGTCTCTTTCCTCTCTATGTCCCTACTACCCAGAATCCTGTATCATTTTCGAAATTCAAATTAATAACGCTTACGGGAACCCGGCTTTTGGGTATCTCCTTCTCCTATTTAAGCCATCTCACGTCAAATTTCTTGGATCTTTATTGTATTTCTTTACAGGATTTTCCCCTCTCGGTTTTTACTTTACCTATACTTCTATACTACCCTAGAACTCTTAGATCCATAAAGATTTTAATAAATTATAATTACGATTTCTTATGGCATTTCCACTCCCAAGGCATGATTTAACATCTATGACATGCCTCTCACCTCCTTCATGTCCAATCAACTAAATGCCTTGATTCATGATCTGCACTAGCATATTTATGGTTAGGAGTTAGTTTATTTAACAAAAAATACATTGGTTTTTTACCATTCCGTTTTATTATTTCTTTGTAATAGCTCCATTCCATTAATATCTCTACATTTTATAGGAAAGCTTCGACTCCTCTTGCCAAGAAGAAAAGAAGAAAGCTAAGGCGAAGAAGAAGGCACTTGTCTAGCAATTTGTTGACCCATTTAGGGAAATAGTAGATGAAAAGCCACCAAGTGCAAGGTTGTTTAGAGATACAGTTTGTACAGGGATTTAAGACACTCCTCATGGGAATCCATTTACAAATATTTTGAAGATGAAGGCCCTAAGGTGACAGTGAAAATAATTGTGTTCGACGATGAAACCCCAACTTCAGAGATGACTGCATAGGATGCGACAAACCCTTTCTTGCATAGAATTGGAGCGAGGCCTCATATTTTTCCCTATACAGATATGGTTAGATGGGTAATTGAAACTGTGAACATTATTTAAAGGAAGTTCCACACAGAGAAAGGGACCATGATTGGTTTATTCACATCAAAATCCTTTCAGGACATGTATTACTTTCCAAACCCACAATGAATTTACAACAAAAGTATGTGGAGGACTTCATAAAGAAGCATGGGGACCCAAATGATTCTATAAAAGAATGGAGGAATGACTCAAACAAACACAAGAAAGAAGAAGATGGTAAGTACTTTATAGACTAACTCGCTTCTTCTTTTAGTCAAGTTGTTTCCATGCTTTGTAGATTGTATGCCTACCCAAATGTCTCTAAATTTCTTGATAGTTGGGTTGCTTTAATTGATGGGGCTTCTGAGGGTTACATTTTTTACTGGGCCACTATACTATCCAACAACTTGGCCAAACAAATTTTAGTTTCCCATTCTACTTGTAGTATATTTGAGAATAAAATTCATCCATTTTACATGTCTGCCAACATCATGGACTCTCTTTGTTATTCTCTTGATTTCCCAACCATGGGATGGAAGTGGACCCTTTCTTACCCCTAACCAATTCATATTTATCACAGTGTACTCTAGGAGACCAATTAATTTGGTCATTTTCATCATATTTTCACAGGGTCATTATCCCTATTTATGAAATTATATTTGAAACCAAACCCCCTATAATGTCCCTAGAAGCTATGGAAAGCCTTAAGAAAAATGGGAATTGGTTTAGTGAAGAGTTATTTACATATGTTAGAGTCTTGGGTAGTGATGCAGACCCTCATGTCTTACCACTTTATATTCCAGACAAGCTGTTATGTAGGGAAGTATCTTATCAAACAATTGTTCATGAGATTACTAAAGCCTTGAAATATTCCAACAAGAAGGTTTGGCCTCAATTCTGGAATTTCTCTTTAGATAATTACAGACATGCTGAAAAATAGTTGTGACCTATTGAGGTATTAAAGTTAGCCACCATCCTGACTAGGCCTTATGACCCTAATGGAGTAGCAAAAAAGGTGGCCATAGCATCTAGTATTACAAAATATCTACATGAAGAAAATAAGTTTGACGACTTATTTACTCAAGCCTCCTCTTATAGTACAGTTTTGAATCAAGTAGATGATACATTGTTAGTGAAAAAATGAGAACAATTTTTTTCTTTTAGAAATCCAAGGTTGGCTCCTCTACCATTGGATTTATTGCAGGCTACCCTACAAAAACAAATATCTCTAAAGGAAACTATAGTTTACATACAATAGGAGACTTCTTCTCAACTAGTGATTCCTCCTTAGCAACAACAAACAACAACAACTAGTTCTTTAAACCCTGGAGGAGAAACTTGTACATTAGACCAAGGATGGAACAAGTTTGGGATCAATTTTATCAAGTCCTAAAACGGTCCAAGCAAGGGGAACAAGGAAAGGATATCCTAGGGGGAGAAATTGCTTCTCAACAACATACTCCACAAAGTAATCCTTCTTCTCAGTAGTACATCATGCCAGAGCAATCAAAAACTAAGAAGACACCATTGGTTACCCAGCCTGAGGTAGAGATCATTCATGTTAATCCTACTTCTGAGATATTCCTCAATATTGAGGAGATCCCTGAAATGGACATTTTTTATAGCCCAATGGATAAAGTTGTAGTCAAAAGAGGCAGAAAAAAGAGGAAGATCAATGAACCCAAGCTCTAGTCCCAGGGAAAACCTCAGAAGCCACTTCTCTTGAAGTTCTATGGAAAGGATATTTTGCTTCTCCTGCTGATGAGCTTGGGAATTCAACACAATTTACAGGTGCTTATGCTTCAATAACCATGGATAAAGCAATAGACGTGAAAGAGTTTCTAAGAGAGAAAGATGAAAATATTTCCACCATGGCACAAAATTTTATGAAATAAAAGGAGCAATGCGAGACTTAGTGGCTATTTGAGTTAAATCAAAAGGATGTTTCCTTGGCAGAATTGCAAGAGAGGTTAAATACACTTCATATTCAACATGCAGAGGAGATTAGAACAAAATATGCATAACTAAGGGAATCACAACAAAAAGTGGAACAATTACAGGTCAAAACTTCCTATTTGGTGAAATTCAAACAAGAGGCCCATGATCTTAATGCTCTACTTCAAAAGCAACAACAACTATTCTGTGAAAAAATTGGATTGATTCAGGTGCAGTGTAGATTGAGAAATACTTTGACTGATGAGCTAGTGGATATGATAACATGTTATGATGAAGCCAAAAAGGATCTCAATGAGATGCTAAAATGGAAAAATAATGCTGAAGGGAGAAAATATGACTTTCCTAAAATAGATGAAATGCAAAAGTCAGTCATTTTTAAAGGATGGAAAGATAGAATTTGTTTAGTTAAACAATTTATCAATGATGCTCGTGAATTATCAAATTCCCTAGTTGAATCCATTAATGATTCTTTACTTGAATCAAATATTGTTTCCATTTGTCTAGAAGATTCCTTGCCAGATGTGGAAACATTGCTCAAGAATTGGCTTGAGGAAAGGGAAAAATTCACTAAAAGAATTGACCAATTGACTAAAGTTAATCTTGAACTCAATTGGAAATTTTTGGTCAAACCTCATAGCCATTGGTTGGTTTTAAATTCACTCACTAATACCTCCATCGAAATGTTGCCACCATTCAGAGAGTCTATCTTCAGATTCTAGGTGCAAATCAAGCCTTGTTCCTTGTCAGAGTTAGCAGCACTCCTAGATGTCCAAAGGTTATGGAAAAAAATGATTGGCTCATCTTCAACTAGTTGAAGATATGTTACAACCATTTTCTTTTTATGTTAATTTTGTTATGCTTTAATTGAGAATTTTTAGGAAGATAAACTTCACTCTTTATTGTAAAACTCTATAAATTCCTCCTCAAACTCATTGAAAAGGTTTATGAAATTTGGAAAAAGCAAGGCTTTTATTACATTTTTGTACTCAAGTTTTCTTTATTATAATCTGAACCAATATCAATTCCAAGCATGCACATATTTCCAATAGTACGGGTACTTTTATTTGCTCTGTATGCATTCTATTTATAAAGGAATTGTTTTAAGTATCTAGATATTGTTCATGTATGTGCTTTCATTGATTCTAGCATTATCACTTTTGATGTGTGTGGATTAAATTACATAACATATAATGAATAAAAAAATTATTGTTTATATGTGATGAGTTTATAGTTGATTTGATTGACTATTTAATCAAATCAATTATTTTATCGATTTTAACAATGTTAATTCATGGGAATCTTCATTATCATGAAACAATGTTACTTTTCTAGCACATATAACTTAATATACCCAGGTAAAAGTAATTATAGTAGATTAGTTTTATTTTATAATTAGTAATCTCATTAGTTTATCAGTTATCATCACCATCCATTTCATTCCCATACACAAATAGTTGTAATCGGTAAATGGACCCATAATCCTAGTCGGAACCACCAATTTCAATGGAAAGCAATCAGATTTTGGGCTCTGAGTGCGTGGATTCCCAAATGTTGATATAGTCAATTTGGGCCATCAACACATACACAAATTTGTGTAACATATCTACTTTAATGATGGATTATGAGACTTGTGTTTATGGGCTTTTTTTATGATCTTTCCCTTTGCACTAGCTGATTCGAACAATTGTCGGATGATTATGTCTAGTTGTTATTGTTTTTGTGGGTCCTCGATTCGAATGTTCGAAAATACTTCTTCCCACTGAATTCCTTATGAGGAAGTTAAAGTATTCCTTGGGCTCTACAACTCTTTGCAGCTATACTTCTTAGTCGATTCTATTAAAGGGACTAATAGGTCAACCTTAAAAGGTTGCAGGTACAATGTAGCCTCTCTTTCGTCTTCCTATTATGAATATGAGAGTGGGGTAATGATATTTCCAAATGGATAAGTGACCCCAAAAGGAATTGGGATCAATGTATTGGATCGTCAGCATAGTTCTTAAATTATTTTCTCGACTGAGGTTTGAGGGTAGCTCTTGAGGGTTACCTCTGTTGTGTTATTGTACCAAACTTTAGTAACATCCAAACATAATTTAATGTGTGAAGTAGAAGGAAATGCACAACAAATGTGCTACAAAACCCTCCATTTTTTCGAGGTCATTTTTATGTTCAATAGCCAATTTATAAATACTTCGTGGGGGCCCAAAGACTGGGGTTTCCCCAACCATCCATGTGAGAAAATTTTAAAATTTTCCATCAGTGGACCATTCTTTTTAGTGAAGTAAGTCTTTTTGACAAGCAAACTAAGATTCATCACTAACCAAATAAAAAAAGAGGGAAAACGATTATATTTACTCGAGCTTTGGCACTCATGGCAGTTGGGCTTAACCAAACCAACAACATGCTCTACCAATTTGTAGGTCTTCCTTGAATTTGTTATCTCTTTAATTGCTGCTAGCATTGTTAATTTGATGTTCAAGGATTTGTTGGTCGGTTTCAGGAAAAGAGCCACAATCACACAATTCCATTTAATCAAATGATTTTGGACTTGTCAAATTACTAACCCTCTTGAGTTCTTGCCTACAATTCCTCCCGTGAATTGTGTAATCCACTTATTGTAGTCAACTATATTTAGTACCTTTTCAATGTGAAATGGGAGTCCTGTAATTAGATGAATGATGGTATCAAAAATCGACACAGGTTGTGTGAGCCATAGTTTCCCATTATGGTATAGATTAACCAAAAATTTGGCAGCTTCTTCCTTCATGTCTTGTAAGTATGAAACCAACGAAGCGCTAAGAATATGACGAATTCCAACTTTCTCTAGCAACTCTAACTATGGACTCCATTGATTATTCCGCTTTGCCCAATGGAGGAATGCCTCATTATGTTTCTCTCACAGTGGCTCGTCCATCCTGATGATGAACCACTTTAGTTGTTTTGAAACACGTCGACAAATAACTCTCATGTGATGGATCCTGAAGACATTTGTCAAAATAATTCTTCTCACATAAGCTTACATTCATATATCATCCACCTTTGCCTGCCTTATTTGGTGCATTTTCACTTCAAGCTTAGTCCTCCCCTAAAGATCAAACGTGACTTCCATTTTTGCCTCGACTATAATGTCCTCATCTTGGAAATGAAATCTCATTTTCGCCATTGTGAAATCAGCTTGAAACTCCTCAATTTTAAGAGAATCTAACAGCTCAAAATCAGAAATTACAGGGCTCGGGATGTCTAGCATATCATTAAGATCAAAATTAGCACTTAAAGAAATTTATGATAGAATGCTTGGTGTATTTAACACTTCATTTATTTTTATGGAATTCGAATCAAATGTGCCATCATTATCGATCACTACCTCCTTTGTCATTTGTCTCGTTGAATCATGGTTGGATTTTTCAATGTCACTTAGCAAATGTTGCCCACATGTCTTCCACTTGCTTTGTGGATTGTTAAATGATTTTGTTATAATTTGAGTTGATGGTTTATGTTCCTCTAATGACGCGGGGCCTCATTGGGTATGTGGTGTATCCTGAATATATTGTTGCATTTGATTATATTGGTTTTTAAATTTTGATTTTTGTCTTTTATGAATTGTCCTGTCAGGGTCTCGAGAGCAGCATTTATTTCCAACTTCTTTTTTACTAATTCCTTTCAACACGTGGTCAAAGATTTTATCCTGGTGATCTCTCCTATCAAAGTATTCATTATGGCAGCGCCTAACGAGCTATATATCAAGTATTAAATGCACTCGGAGATGCACGCGACATAACTCGTTAACACGCAAAATGCAAAACTCGTCACTAAATAAAAAAAGGCATTTTGTGTGTTAACGAGCTATGTCGCGTGCATCTCCGGATGCATTTAATACTTGATATATGGCTCGTTAGGCGCTGCCTATTCATTATGGCCTTGTTTCGTCGAGTGGATTTTCCTTTCTTCAGATCGACTTCTATGTTTTTTTTTAAATCTTCCTACTAAGTCGATTATTTTATTATAATGATTTGTAAATACTTCTTGATGTGTTTGTCTCATTTCATCCTTAGACTAGTGTTGATCCATATTCTTTTGAGCTCTGTTATTTAAGATATTGCACAAATTTGTCTATTACTACATGTTTATATCTTATCTACTTGATTAATTTGTCATTCCTCCTTTTAATGGTTCTTAAACTGTTATTTTAGTTACTCTATTTCTAACTTATAACTGCCTTTTATGATAAACTTCCTAAATTTTGATTAAAAAAAAGAAAATTACTAAGTTTACAAATAATCTAGTTAGTTAGCTTGCTACCAAGTGGTTTTCAAGCTAATACATGTCCCTCGTGCCTCATAAAAATTTTCACTAGGAACATGCCAATGCTATTAAGATATGTACTTCTTAAGCTTGGCATTGTTAATAAATGATTTGAACAAGTGCACTTGCAATGTCTTCAATTGCACAACTCTTGAAGTGCAAATATCTTCAATGGTGAAGGGTCCCAACCATGTAATCTCCAACTTTCTTGGTTCCCCTTCACTCAACTATCATATAATAATACCAGATCACCAACTTTTAAGTTCTTTGTTTACAAATTTATGTTGTACCATGCCTTTTGGGTGTCCTTGTTGACTTGGAAATGATGGAGTACGTGTAGTAGGTCTTCTTCTAAGTGTTATAATTGATAAAGTTGTTCCTTTTTCATTTTTATATTATATTTAAATATAGTTGACACATTTACTGCAGTTGTTGAACATTGAAGTTGGAAGATTGCTTCTTAACTATAGATTAGCTTAAAATGAATCAATCTTGTTGACTATTTGTAGGCTATGAAATATGCCCAGAGAATGGTTGGTATTTTATCATCCCAATCATCTCTATCTAAATTACAATTTTTTGTTAGCGCTTTATGTAATGTCTTATTGAATGAATCCATAACACCATTTTCTTGCGGATGGTAAGTAGTGATCTTCCTATGTTCAATCATAAAGTTCTGCATCAATGTTTAGATTATGGCATTTACAAAGTGAGTTCCCCCGTCATTGATAATGACCATAGGACAGTCGAATCGAGTAACTATGTTTTCATAAATAAACTTTGTTGCTACTTCCTTTGTACAAGATTCGGTTGGTTCTACTTCAACCCACTTCATTATATATTCCATTATTGTTATAATATACTTTTCTCTTAATAACTTAGCTCTTTTCGGAAAGGGACTGATGAATTCAATTACCCAAACCTCAAAAGGTAACAACAGAACAATCGAAAGTAATGGAAAGTGGTGTTTTAAGTAATGGTCGCTCTAATATTTGGCATATATCACACTTTTGTGCTTGTCATCGATAGTATCGAAACAATATTGGCCACCATAATCTAGATTGAAGAATCTTCCTTGCGGTTGTGTCGCCTTGATATTGTCCTCCAGTTCCTCCTTTACGTGCTTCAATGATAATGTCTTCCCTTTTATGTTCCAAAACACATTGCCGAAGTACCTTGTCAATGCCAATCTTATATAGTTGACCATTTAACAGTGTAAATGGTGTTGCTTTAATAGCGATAATTTTTTTCCCCCAAAAAATCCCTTTGGTGCCTTTCTCGTATGTAAGAAATTTGTGATATCAGTGAGCTCTGCAGGGATTGTTGTTATAACCCTATTTTCCACTCCAGTATAGTGAGAGAAACCCAATATCAACTTACCTAATTTGCTTGGCTAAAATGCATCCCTTTTCACCTTTTCTTTTACTTATGTGAGATTTATCCCATGATAAAAGGGTGGAATTACATGATTGAGCAATTTATCATAATTATTTTTCCAAAATATTATAATTGTGAGATAATAATTATTTCATAATTGAGAAAAAGCTCATAATTGTGAAAAAGGTTTCTAGAATTTTCAATTCCCAAGGATATCAACTTGACTCACTTGTGTATGAGTTGGCTATGGGTCCATTATTGTAGAAGTTTCCTAACTTCTTAAGCCCTTGGGTGTATAGATACATTCTCTTGGAGAATAGAATGAGCCTATATAATCTCACCAAGAAGGAGAAGGTATGCAAACTATAGCATAAGATCTCTATTGTATTGGGAGAGGAGATAATACTACAAGATGGAAGAGAGGATATTATTTGTTGAAGGTATATTGATGTAATTTCACTTATATTATTAATAGAAACATATTTTTCTTTCCTATATATATTTGTATTTAGCATTTTATATGGTTGATTCTATTACTTTTGATCTAATGATCTTCCGAGGAAGGTCACTTGTCATCTCTGTTTGGTTGTGATTGTGTGTAGGGATCGAGATTAGGTGCAGACGAGGTAGATCACTCGAGTGGAGCGCGAGAATTTGCATTAGACTCAAAACCCTTCCCCAACTTGCGAGGAGGCCAGGTGCACACATATTTCCTTGTAGTATACATAACCGACTACCTGATGCATGTTTGATCATTTGGGTTGGGACACTATTATATCTCTATTTGTATTTCTTTTTTCTGTATGATGATATCAATCGGGCATTGAATCGCGGAGAAATAGATCCTTGCATAATTAAATGCAACAAAATTGGTGCTTTCAATGAGATCATTTTTCTTTTGCCCTCTTTGTATTTATATCTCTTCTCTTTTGCTTTGGATATGGTTATTTTTTGGTCTCCCATTGATTTCTCTATGGATTTTTGGATTATTTTTTATCTCCATTGGTTTTACTTGCTTCAGATCTGAGTAGATCTTAGATCTGAAGTTTTGCTTTTGTTTTTTTTTATGAGAGAATTACAGGTCGCGGCTATTTTATTCATTTCTGCTCTTTTTTGTGTAGAATTTGATAAAAATAGCCATAGTTATGGATTCCTCTCATATTTCTACCCCAAAACAAAACAAATCACTGAAAACGGACTCCATATGAGAAAGTTATGGCCAATTGAAGATCGACTAGTTTGTTTTTCTTCCCCCCTTGGGCACGGTTATTTTTTATATTCGTTTTTGTTATTTTATGTACAGAATTGAGTAAAACTAATTACAAATCTGTGATCCTCTTTAAATTTTACATATAAAACAAAAACCACCTAAAACAGAATTTGTATGAGGAAGATATGGTTGATTGAAAAATCAACCTATTTTCTATCTATTTTTCCCTATTTTTTGGGTTTTCTTTCAACTTATTTGCTTGATTTTTCAGGTGTTTTTCTTCAGAACTTGCTGTTATTTGTTGGATTTGTTTCTTATTGTTGCTTTCAACTATGAAACATATCATATCTGAGCATACTCTTGTTGTTGTTGTTGTTGTTTTATCCTTCCTTTGGTGTTACTCTAAGGTTTTCCTTGGAGGTTTGGTGTGCTTTAGTTGGGGCTATTGTCCTCATCTTTGGATCCAATTTTTTATATCTATTTAGTTCATCAAGTAATAACTAAGATATTATTTTTATTTAAATTGTGCCTTTGTTTAGCTTTTGTCACTTGTTTTTAAGTGATCTCTTTCTTCTCTTTTTTGATATTGTCCCAATTGGTGGTGTTGTGATTGGTTGTGCAGTTGTCAACTAGAAAATTTATTTTGAGTGTGTTTTCATTGCTTTGTATCACCCTCCTTTGATCTTGTTTAGGCCTTCATGCCTCTAGGGTCTGGTTTTGACCTTTGTAGAACATTGGCCTTAGTTGAGCCATTGTGATACAACCCTAACTTGTTGACATTGCCTTCCTTCTTTCACTTTTGGCTTTCGGTTTGATTTCTTTTAGTGTGTTTGTTTGATTGGGCTTTGTTTTCTTAGTTGTGACGCTTTTGGAGTGCTTTGAGTTCTTGCTTGGGAAAATTTCTTTGGTATTTTCTCATTTACTTTGATTTTCCTTTTGGTTTTTTTTTGGGTCATTAATTCACAAAAATTGGGATACTTTGCATTTAAGAAGATTTACTGAGAGGTGCATCATAATAGGCATTGGTGTGTTATGAAAACTCTTACCCTCCTATAGTTAGCATTCATCGAAGCAAAAACTAAAATTTCATATAGTTGCATTAGGGTGACTAAAAAAGAGTCATTCACACCATCTCAGTTTCACGCCGCATCCCATTTGTGTAAATAACAACCACTTAAAATCAACGCAATAATTAAAATTAACTAGATTTGTCTTTTATTTTTGTTGGTAATACACCAACAATAGCTTAGGATAGGGTCTTGGAGATAGGAGTGTGAGTTAACTACTCCAAGACTACAAAATCAACTTAGCAACTTGTGGCAGGGAGTTAAAGCCATTTGTAATAGTGTGGTCTAGGAAGCCCTCCTCACAAAAGGGTCAAGAAGGAGGTCACACTTGGGCTAGGCGAGGTGACACAACCCATTTTTCTTAGTTTCGGGTGGCGCGATATAGCAGAATTTGCACGCATACAAACGATGTGATTATCATTTTCTATAGCACTTGGGGACCACTTGGGAGGTAACTCTAAAGGGGGTTTTGTTCTTGGATCCTTTTTGGGGTTCAAGTATCCTGCCCTTGCATGTGGATTTGTCCTGTGACTATCCCCCCAAGTCATGTTGTTGTCAGTGGTCACCATAGTGGCCTATATTCTTAGGGCTCATACATGAGTGCAGGGTCAGGTTTGTCTTCTCTGTATCTGGGACATATATTAGTCATACTCTTTTAGTCCTCTCAGAGGGTGTCCCACAGCTAATAATGGCACTTGCATCAAGTTCGCAACTAAAAGGGCTGGGAAGAAGGTCACTAGCATAACTATTCCACCGCCAACTTTTTTGTATTTTGGTCTGTGTGTGCTATCTTTTAGGACATTTCTAGTGTGTGTTGTTTGGTCTGAGTCATTAGTTTTGGCCTTAGGGTGTTTTCTCTAACGTAATCGTGTTTAATTTATAATATATCACCTTGGCTAAATTTTTTCGTCGACAGCCATTTCGTCTTCATGGTATGCCTCCTGAACGAGGTGGACTTATTAGTCCTACACAGAGAGTGCTTATCGGTGCTCAATACTTAGACCAAAACATAATCTTGGAGTCTATACCTAGTCCTTCTAATACTGATATGATTTCTATCGAGACTTTGGCAGACGATTCTACTGTTCCTGCCAACCCACCTTTGACTGATCCATTGGGACCTGAGTTATTATTTCTAAAATCTGATAGTTCTACACCAACCTATACTTTTGTGCCTTTGTCAGTTATCTCTCCTATGGTGAAGTCTGAGACCTCCTTACCTTCTGCATTGACAGTATCAACTTCCATGTCATCATTACCGCCTCTTAGCGTGGCTATACCTACTCCTCCGTCCACACCTATCACTTCTTTTTGGGGAATTCCACCAGACTCATCTATAGCTCTTGAAACTTTCTCTAATGTTTCTATGTCCACACCATCTCCTATGCCAACCATAGTGCCTCAACCTAGTCAACCAGTAGGGTCAGGATTCAATTATCCTTCCTTCGCTCAACCCATTATTCATGTTCCTCACTTAGGCATGGTTACTTTTGGTAATATGTGGGGGGGGTCATCAGTTGTTCCTGGTCAGCATAGGGGAAACGTTGCTTCTAGTATGTCACAAGATTGGTATAGTTCACTCTTTAGAGGGGTGCCACCTACTAGTACTTTTCCTAGAGGGGCTAGTATACCTGGGAGAAACCCCGCTGCCATTGTTATCTTTCACACAGGTAATCCTCCTTATGTCAGTCCTACTGTGTAGAGTGTTCCTTATTTTACTCCTGGGTACAATCCCATAAGCATCCACGCTCTTGGGGGTCCTTTTCTCTCTAGAGGTAAATACCCTAGGGGGAAGCATCCATTTACTAGACATTTTGGCCCGCAACAGTCTTATGCATCATTCTACTCCTTACATGGGGGGATCACAAGGTTGGTAAGGGGCTTCTCCTACCTATGATCCATTTAGTCAACTCCATAATATGTTCTTATCCTCTCTTTATTTACCATATTTGATGAAATTAACTAATGATCCCATCCGTCAAGATCCTTGGTGGCCACCCATGCCCGCCAAATTGCTGTAGGATATTCCCAAGTTTGAAGGGAAGCCTGGGGAGAATCCATCCACTCACATTACCACCTATCACTTATGGTGTTCTTCTAATTCGTTGGTGGATGATTCTATTAAATTTTGCTTGTTCAATGATTCTATTAAAAGTTAATCAGGGATGACGCAAAGTGGTATATCGAGTTAGATATTGCATATAACGGTGACATTTCCTCCCTAGATCAAACCTTCTTGACACAAATCTAGTTGCCTACTCAGTATGATATCGACTCTGAACTCTTGTCCAACTTTAAACAAGATGGTAACAAGTTAATTTTTGATCAAATTCATGAGTGGTGTCGTCGAAAGAGTTTAGTAAGAACCAAGTAACTAGATGAAATATTACGTAAATGGTTCATTAGTTCTCTTTGACCCCGGATTGCCAAGGATGCGTCTATGTTTTGAGTTGTTACTGAGGAACAAGAAATTTTAGCTACCCAATAGTTGGATCTCATCTATTCATAGTTAGGTACGCTCTAAGAAGTGTTTCCTAATGCCCCTAGGCCTTCTATTGACCCTCCCAAACCTATTCCTAACCTAGATGTCAATGGCGTGATCGAGTCTGTTTCCGATTCCATGAGCTAACTTGCTACCCATCTTGGGCAATTGATTGTAACATATCAAGCCCCAGCAAGTGTGTTTGGCTCTGCTAAAGCACCCTCTCCTGAGTAGTCCACCGATGTTCTAATGGTGAAGTCCACTCAACTAAAGAACAACCAACAATCTGGTGGTAAAAATAATAATAATAGAAATAAAAAAAAGAACCAAAATGCTCAGGAATCCCAAACCAACCCTCAGAATTAGGAGGGGGGAACTAATGAATGTCGTCATAAATTCAAGTTCCCTTGTAAAATTTGTCAAGGTGACCACCTCACTCATGAGTGCCCTCAAATGGATGAAGTCCATAGGATCCTTTCACCACCATCTACTCAACAACATGTTGTTTTGACTCATATGTTCCATGTACAACCTCAGCAACAGATGGTTGCTCAACCTCCTCTACCTCTGCAAGGGGGAAATGAGGGGTCATCTTCTCATCCCCCCCATAGTTCATCTATCTTTATGTGCAAGGAAGATGTAAATGTGACTACGCGAGCTAAATCCTATGATGTTCCTGAGTCGAGTTCTTCTAAGGACTCACCAACTCCACCTACCTCCACTAGACCTCTCACTTTGGATAAGCTTGTGGAACCTATCTATCACCCCCCCAAGGGTGTTCTTCGTAAGATAACACACAATCCTTCTTCCAGGGCCAGTTAGCAATACAATTGTTGAATATCTTGCTCAAGCTCCTTGTGCCATGTCTTCTGTAGCAACCTTGGTGAAAATTCCATGTATGTATATATATATATATATATATATATATATAAGGCCATGGTGCTGGGACACGTATTCCAAGCTGAATGTTAGGCAGGACATCCTAGGGGGTGTTCATTTGGTTTATTATGGCTAAGGAAATGGGAAAAGGATTTGGAAAGGAAGAAAGGCAATTTTAGGCACATTTATTTATGAAAATAATGGAAATTAGGAGAAAAAGGAGGTGAAAGGTCACATGTTACATGTGAGGAGGAAAATGAAGGAAAATAATGGAAAATGAAGAAAATGGATGCCTCATTAACAAAAAGGCTTCTGAGGTTTAGTGTGTTAGCTTGATCAGTTCAGTTTTGAAGCTTTTGGTCATTGTAAGCTCTTGGCTCAAGTTTCTTGCTCAGATTTGCATGGGATCAAGAAAGGCAAAGAAGGCAAGAGGAAGAAAATATCAATCAAGGAAACACAGGATCAAGAAGCTACAACAGGATTCATTGTAGGTATCGATTTACATGTGTATTTTCCTTTATAAATTTGGCATGCATGGTATTGCATGTGGTTCTTTTCTATCATGACATGGGTTTTTCCTGGTATAATAGTGTTTTCAGCCTAGCCTTGCCATTTCCGGATAGCCATGATGTGATGGGGTTCTCATGTTTTGGTTGAGCTCGATTGCCGGATGGATTCAAAGATGAGTGGGGTGGTTCTTCTAATGATATAGCACATGGCCTAGTGGTCCTTGAACTAGGCTGTGGATCATGGTAAATCCATTGGCCTAGTGACCCCTGAGCTAGATTGTGGGTTGCGGTAAATCTAAGATTGTGTTGCCTCAGATGACCTAGGAATCCTTGCTGGTGAATGGAGGATATACAATAAAGCCAAGAGGTGGTTTTCTCTCCGTTGGACCTAGTAATCTCAGGTTTGGGATATGCGGTAAAGCCTGAAGAGTGGGTCTCGATTTAGGGCCTAGTCATCTGGGTTTGGATTGTTGTAAAGCCTAAGAGACTAGGAGATAAGAAAATTCCTCACGGTGTAGGTGGAGAAATCTGGTGGCATCCATGCTTGTTTAGCTTTGTGATCAAGTGGAGATCACGGTAAATCCTATTATAATGTGTTCATTGTGTTGGCCTAGTGATCCGGGATGGATTACGGTAAAGCCTGGTTTCTATTGATGAGGGCGAGGTGGTTTAGCCTCGGTATACCCTCGCTGGTTTTTTTGGTTTGAGTCCCACATTCATGCTTAGAATATGGCACGTGGGTGAATGGTTGAAGAGAGATTTGGCTAAGCCATTCTATGGTCAGGAGGAACGTGGAAGTCCCATCCCGAGTTTGGTTTTTGCATCATTAATGAAAGGTTATTTCTCGTATTTATATCAGCATATTGATGGATTATATGTGATTTATATGGTTGTACTTTCACGAGTATTTATGTTGTTATTATGTTGGTTATATGTGTGTTTTATGAAAGAAGATATGTATGGAATTTAGCATGTTTTTGCTTGTAAATGAATGGATAATGTATCTATGGCCTAATAGATGATAATACAACAAATGGCATGAGGGAACAATGGTTCATAGCAATTCTCACATAAGTATGAGATCCCTACACTTAATTTTGTTGTTTACATTGGTAGGTTACATGTTGATGATATGTTTGACGAAATGCCTAGCATTGCTAATAGGGGTCTGATTAAGGTCTTGTTTAACTTATTTATTTTGCATCATTGTTTCCTTGTTCTTTTACTGATCTTAAGCTATCATTCTGTTATGGGCAGTGACATGGGCTCTGGGCCTAAAAAAGTGGCTCAAATCTCGGGGTCATTGGCATAACACTAGAAAATTGGGTCTCTCAGCGGTGGCAGGCAAGCTGTGAAAGTGACTTTGGGTTTCTAGACACTCTCATGCCTATAGCATGAGAGGGACTAAGGCTTAAGATGTCTAGAACATCAATGGGACCCATGGATAGGATGTTTGAGTGGCTGACATGTCTCCTGAGGTTTCTACTGCTGATGTGGATAGGTTGGTTGATGTGTTCCATTGATTCCACTTCCTTAAGGTCACATAAGAGGTCGAATCCAATCATAGTAGCCTCTCGTCACATGTTTACCCCGGTTGGCTAGTTACTTGGGTAGATTTGGGAGGAGGGTGTTACAGAGTTGTATCAGAACATGGTTGTGCTCTCCTTGGGTGAATGTGTTGTTCATGCATGCATTTCAGTTTCATGTGTGTCTCTTACACTTGTATTCCATGTGCCTATTGCATTTGCATAATGATTTATTATGATGGTAGTAAGGTTGTCATGAGGAACATGATGATTGATTTTGTGGAATGCATCTTCGTGAGTATATGATTGGTTGCGTATGGTTATATTTCACTTGACTACATCCTTGTATATCAGCTGCATTATTGAATGTTTTGATTACATGTATCAGCCTTGTAGGTTGATTACAAGAATTGATCACTTATGCTCGACTACATGCATTCATGCGTATGTGTAGTTGATTAGGCATTACTTATGCATGTTGATGGTTTCATGTGGAAATGTGTACAATGGAGTAATGGTTGTTGTCATGCATGAGGTCATGGTTTGTGTAGTTGATATGGTCATGCATTGATGATTGGAATCTACCTAGAATGATGTGTATATGGTTTTGTGCTCATGTGTTATATGTACATATGCCATTGTCATGCATGAATGGTCTTGGTTATAATTATGCATGAAATGTAGGTCAAGCATGCCCTGTGAAGTCATTATATGCAATTTAGGTTATCATGATGCTATTGGTTGTTATGATGCTAAGGTGTTGGCTAAGATAAAACAAGAGATGCAGATCTTCAAAGTGAAGTTGCAACATTGGACCTCGAGGTAAGAGCATGTCATCATACAGGTGTGTACATTGGGCATCTAGGTATGTAAGTTAAGGATTGTTATATGCGTTAAGGTTATATACATTAGGTTTATGTACATGTATTTTGATGTTATGGTTACATACATGATAGATGCTAGTTGATTAGTATAGTCAGAAGAACATGTGTAGGATAGTCAAGAATGATAGTAACTTGTGGTTGTATGCATTTCTATTGTTGTTTTATGTTAGATAACTTGATGCTTATGTTATATTTCACTGATGAAGTATCTTATAAGTTAACTTCTTGTTGTTAAATGATATTTAGCTTGATGATTAGGGTTATTACATTAAGATATTGATGTTATACGTATCATGCTAAATTGGATTGGCCTACGTAGATGGTTATGGTTACAACATTCAGGTATGAGTCCTGTTGCATTGTGTTGTACTAATCTAAACTGATCGTACATATGTGATTGCTATGCATAAATGATAATTATTTATTAGTTAGGATGTAAACATGCTAGCTAGTGACTATTTTGGATATCATGATACTATTTATGTTTGGGTTAATATATTGTGAAGATATATTGTGCTAATATGGATTGATTATGCAGACAATATAGCCTCCCCTAAGATACAGTAAGGTATGAACTCACTTATGTTGTATATTTGGTGCTTGACGGTTTGATTATGTCGTCTAGTTGATTTATTTAACATGGCATGTTTGCAAGTTGGTTGAACATTTGATGAATTGAATAATATGAGTATGTGTTCCAATGATTTTGTTTTAAGATGATTGTACTGACACATATGTGCGAGACAATTGATATGTACTTGAATCAAGTTGAAAGTTGTAGCATTATGTCTAATGACTATTAGTTGACTATGGATTATGACATGATTGTTAGTATTGGTAAAGGTTGATTGTCTTGATATTTGGAACATGTGTTTGATGTGCGAGTAGTTGCAGGGGACATGCTTGGTATCAGTGAGACAAGGTAACACTTGATGTGTTTTAAAACTAATACTTGGGTGATGTAACAATACATAGTAAGCCTCAATTGCAACTAGATAAAAAGGTAAATGGAAGGAATTGTACAAGAATTACTTTGTCTAGATTTGGAAACCCTAATTCCAAATGAATGAGTGCTTTTCATACAGGAAGTCTTCTTAACCTTGATTTTTTCTGACATTATGTGGATATGTGCTATATTCATGGACATGTAATTGACAGGTATATTAGCTAGTCTCTAGTTATAGGTGGATTTGTCAAGGGAATTGGAGTCCCTTGAGAGATGGAATGGACGTGTTCAGCTACAAGGCAACGTGCTTGGCACAACAAGATAAGGTATTTGGTGTATTGTTATATTTATTTATGCACAGAAAGTTATGTGTTATGGTAGTATGATGCAGGGGATTGCATGCCAAATAAATTGCCATAACATATTGAAGAAGGCTCAGGTTGAGCTTTCCTTGGGAACCATGGGGATCGAGTCATGGTGTCTATTGTTAGTCTGGTGCTTTTGGTATTTTGCGATTGTTGCACTTGATTTGCGATTTTCCGTGTGTCTGGTGCATAGATATGCCACTTTATTGTGGTGTCATGTTGTTATTGGTTTTCATGGTTTTCTTCTTGGTATTACCTTTTATTGTTTTGAGTCTTAGGAATTAGTTGGGGAAGGAGGAAATTTAATGGAGCACAGGGAGAGATGTGTGGTACCTAATAGGTAATGTAAGACTCAGATGAAGCTCTATGCATGAGTAAGCGCATCAGAAGGTAAGACTATGACAATCTTTTGGATTGATTGGGTCTATTGTGGTAAGTGGATGATGACAAGACAAACATGTGAAAGGTAACTAGAAAAGGTAAATTAAATGGACCTGAGGTGTCAGATGGTTTGACCAAGTTGAGAATGATGGTTCTCAATGTTATGCACAAATAAGGAAGTTCTCTTAACCTAGACCTTATGTTATCTGGTAATTATGTTATGATCATGATTATGTTGATGTTTATATATGTATACATGTATGTATGTATTCCCCTGTCTGACAGGATGATGTTTGTTTTATGCTAATGATTGTACATGTATGTATCTATGCATCTATGTCATTGTATGACAGGGTCATCAGGAATCGTTCATGTGGAGGAATGATTGCTTATGCCGGTGAACGACATGAAGAGATTACTGGTCTTACGAGGAATCAATTGAGAAGAGTAGTCATGACAAATATACAAGGTGAGTATCATATGGTTATGAGTTGATATTATGTGATTATATTATGTCTATGTTATGGACATGTTATACTAAGGGATACAACGACAAAAAAATGAAAGCAGTGTGGTATGCAACATGCTGGGACAAGCATGGATAAGAAACTAGAAGCAAGGTTGCTTGGTAAAGATAGTGTGGTTTTGGATGTGTGGTACTATTGTTTGCATATGGTGCTCTGTGCATGTTGGATATGCGATGATATGTACAAATGATGCTATGTACATGTTGGATATGCAATGCTATGTACAAGTGGTGTTGCGTGCATTTTGTACATGTGGCACTATGTACATATGGTGTTATGTGCATGATTGTACAAGTGGTGTTGTGTGCATGTGGTGTTGTGTACATGTTTTACAAGTGGCGTTGTCTACAGGTGGTGTTATGTACATATCGTGCATGTGGCGCTGTGTACATATGGTGTCACATACATGTCGTGTGTGTGGTACTGTGTACATGTGGTATTGTGTACACGTTGTACAGTGGTGCAATGTACATGTGGTGTTGTGTACACGTTGTGTAGGTGGTGTCGTGTACACGTGATGTTGTGCACACGTTGTGCAAGTGGTGCTTTGTACATATGGTATTGGCATACATGTGGTATTATGTGCATGTCATACATGTTGTTTTGAAGGCACGTGGTGCTAGGTGTATGCACTGCATGTTGTTGTATGCCGTGTGTAGTTGTATGTGTGTGATACACACTATGTGTATGTGCACATGGTTGAGGAGAAGGCACTGGGTGTTTGTCTAGTGTGGCAAACGATCCAGAGTGTGTATGAAATAAATACAAAGGTAGAAGCTAAGGATTGATGAAAGGATAAGTATCAACATTTTATTTCAGTTTTATTATACATATGATTTATGATTATGGTATATGATGATTATATGTGATCTATGATTCTGGGTTATGATGGTTACATGTGACTTATGATTTTGATCCATGATGGTTATGTGTTGAGCTAACCTGATGTGATATGTTTATACATGATGTTTTGATCAAACAGTTAGTTTGACTTGTTGTGACAAGAAGCGAACAAGATTGCAAGTGTACCTTATTGAGGAACGACCATTGAGGTATGATTTGAGGTTATTTAAATTTATTTGAATCTAATGGAACTAATGTGCTTAGAACATGAATGCATGAACTTGCAACAGTAGGCTTGTAAAGTACTTCGGGAGCAAGGCCATTGTGGGACACTGGTACCCAATAGTGTCCATTGCTTTCCATGAGCATGTTATGACCAGTATGATGGTTTTGAGGTAGGTATATTCCTTGGTTGTTTGATCTTTCAATGCGAGGAAGCCTTGCCAAGGGATGGACCGCCCAGGATAGGGGATGTCGGGGAACTTGGAAGGTGAGTGACTACATAGAAAGGGTGATTGGATTGCCCAAGGGACTGTTTAGTAGAGAAGGGAAGGTCAGGGATATATTTGTTTTGGTCATGAGCATTGCCAGATAGAATCATATGAAAATTGGGAGTGTACCCCAGAAAAATGAGCTAGTAACTGTTTACTGAGAGGACAAGTGGCGCAACATTGTAGTGCTAGAGATTGGATGCAGCTTTGACTGTGGCAATGGATTCTATACTTCCTGGGAAGGAGGTAAATCATAGTATTACTTTGAGGGTGGAGGCATGAGCCTCTAAATTCCCTTGTTGCAGATGCAGGAATCATATCCTTTATTTCTGGTTTAGCAAATGTGCATATGTGTATATGTGGTTATTGTAAATATCGTAATGAGTTTTGTTATAAAGCTCCAATATGCGGTATGTTGTCATGATGTTTTGCTTTTGAGTAGGTCATTCATTGTAAATACTGCAACAAGTTGTGTTATAAAGATCCATGGGAAGTATGTTTTTTTCCAACAGTCTTATTGGTTATAGGTATCACTGAGCACTGAGGACGGTGTTCCCCCAAGGGGGAGGGTTCTGTAATATCCCTGGTGAAAATTCCATGTAAAAATATATATAAGGCCACGGTGATGGGACATGTATTCTAGGATTAATTTTGGGTGGGAAATCCTGGGGGTGTTCATTTGGTTTATTATGGCTAAGGAAATTGGCAAAGGATTTGGAAAGGCAAAAAGGCATTTCTGGCACATTTATTTATGAAAATAATGGAAATTAGGAGAAAAAGGAGATGAAAGGTCACAGGTTGCATGTGAGGAGGAAAATGAAGGAAAATAATGGAAAATGAAGAAAATAGAGGCCTCATTGACAAAAAGGCTTCTGAGGATTAGTGTGTAAGCTTGGTTAGTTCAATTTTGAAGCTCTTGGTCAGCATAAGCTCTTGGCTCAAGTTTCTTGATCAGTTTTGCATGCGATCAAGAAAGGAAAAGAAGGCAAGAGGAAGCAAAGATCAAGTAGGGACAGGCAGGATCAAGCAACTACAACATGATTCATTGTAGGTATTAATTTTCATGTGTATTTTCCTTGCTAGATTTGGCATGCATGGTATTGCATGTGGTTCTTTTCTATCATGGCATGGGTTTTTCCAAGTATAACCATGTTTTCAAGCTAGCTATTTTCGGATAGCCATGGCGTGATGGCGTTCTCATGTTTTGGTTGAGCTGGATTTCCAGATGGATTTGAAGCTTAGTGGGGTGGATCTCTGAATGATAGAGCACATGGCCTAGTGGTACCTGAACTAGACTATGGATCATGGTAAATCCACTAGTTTAGTGACCCCTGAGTAAGATTATGCGTTGCAGTAAAGCCATGATTATGTTTTCTCGGATGACCTAGGAATCATTATCGATGAAGGGTAGGATATACAGTAAACCAAAGAGTTGGTTTTCTCTCCATTGGGCCTATTAATCTCGGGTTTAGGATATGTGGTAAAACTTGGAGAATGGGTCTCGGTTTAGGGCCTAGTGATCCACGTTTGGATTGTGGTAAAGCCTGAGAAACTAGGAGACAGGAAATTCCTCATAGTGTAGGTGGAGAAATTCGGTGGAATCCAGTGCTTGTTTGGCCTAGTGATGGGGTGGAGATCACAGTAAACCCTATTTTGATGTGTTCTGACATGGATTATGGTAAAGCCTGGTTTCTATTGATGAGGGCGAGGTGGTTTAGCCTCAGTATGCCCTGGTTGGTTCTGGTTTGAGTCCCACATTCATGCTTAGAATATGGCATGGGGGTGAATGGCTGAAGAGAGATTTGGCCCAACCATTCTATGGTCAGGAGGAACGTGGGAGTCCCATCCTAGGTATGGTTTTTCATCATTAATGAAAGGTTATTTCTCCTTGTATTTCTATGAGCATTTTGATGGATTATATGTGGTTTATATGGTTGTACTTTCATGAGTATTTTTGTTTTTATTTTGTTGGTTATATGTGTGTTTTATGACAACAACTATGTATGGCTCTCGACATGTTTTTGCTTGTAAATGAATGGATAATGTATCTATGGCCTAATAGATGACAATGCATAAAATGGCATCAGGGAAAAATGGAGATAAGTATGAAATCCCTACTCTTAATTTTGTTGTTTACACTTGTAGGTTACATGTTGATGATATGTTTGACGAAATTCCTAGCATGGCTAGTAGGGGTCTGACTAAGGTCTTTTCTAAATTATTTTTTTTTCATCATTGTTTCCTTGTTCTTTAACTAATATTAAGCTATCATTCCATTCTGGGCAGTGACCTAGGCTCTGGGCCTAAAAAAGTGGCTCAAATCTAGGGGTCGTTGGCATAACACTAGCAAATTAAGTCTCTAGATGCTGGCAGGCAAGCCTGTGAGAGCGACTTTGGGTTTTTGGGTGCTCTCATGCCTATAGCATGAGACATACTGAGGCTTAAGATGTCCAAAACATCAATGGGACCCAGGGACATGATGTCTGAGTGGCTGACATGTCTCCTGAGGGTTTTGTTGAAGATATGGATAGGTTGGTTGATGTGTTTCATCGATTCCACTTCCTTAAGGTCACATAGGAGGTCGAATCTAGTCATAGCAGCCTCTCATCGCATGTTTAACCCAGTCGGCTAATTACTTTGGAAGATGTGGGAGGAGGGTGTTACATCTGCCTTGGAGGTCTTGCAAAGTTGTCCTCAGTAGCACATGGCCTTGTTGTCTGCCATTGGTGGCGTTGATATGTCCGACTCTACTCTCATCACCTTTAATGCTGGAAAATTCACTCCTTGCCTTTCCCATAATATTGCTTTTCAAATCATTGTGTGTATTTTCCACAAGAATATTCATCACACTTTGGTGGATGAAGGCTCTTCCACGTGTGTTATGTCAGTATCCTACTTGAAGGATCTTGGCTCTCCAATGTTCACCACGTCCAACACCACTCTCCAAGCCTTTGACGGTCACAAATTTGTACCTAAAGGGGTTCTTCAAAAGTTTTCCATTAAGTTAGGAGGTAAAATTGTCTATGTCCATGTTGAAGTCGTCGATGCTCCTTTGGACTATAACCTGCTCCTTGGTTGTAGTTGGTTCTATGACATGACCACAATTGTCTCATCCGTATTTCATGTCCTTTTCTTTCCTTGTGAAGGCAATATTGTCACTATCGACCATCTTGAATATTGTGTGCCATCGTCCAAACTTACCACTAAAGGAAATTCAGTAGCACTCATGGGAGATCACCCTAGTTAGTATCAGAGTGTTGGGGTGGGCTTGTTTAAAATTTATTCTCTTATAGGAGTATTTCCTCAACTCCTTTCAGCCAACATTCTTTATACTCCTACCACTGTTCGCTGCCATATGATCTCTTTCGACACCTGTGGACCCCATAGACCCCCTAATTCTTGGGTAGTGTGTCCTGCTCCTATGGAAGTTGATCAAGCTAGTGAGTACCCTTCACCACTTGTTGTGGAAGAGATTGGCTCTTCGACAGTCCCGTAAGTACCTCTTGACAATGGTAAAAAACTCCATCATAATATGGAATATGACCAGGTTCCTTTGCCCACACAGGCTGTCACTCCACTTATTCCACGTGACTCCTTTGATGACGAGTCTTCTTCTTGACAAGTCATCTTGGAGGTCATGGATTCACATATTGATCATATTAGGGAGGTTATGCCTCTTCATGCCTCTAATATCCCCAATGTGGAACGAGTAGAGCCTAGCACTTTAAATCTTGAATCGACTCAGGGGGCACCTTCCCATTGTTCCTTGGAATTTCCACCCATGGACTGAGTCAAGTCTTGGGATTCTACTACCAAACTTGCTAATGAACTGCCCACTTCCTTTTCACCTGTTGGCGAGCATCTTGTACCACCTTTATGTCTTGATCCTCCCTTATGTCCTCAGGTTAATTTTGAGAGTATGACTATGTTAGAATGTCCTTGGCATGGTCAACCTTTCTGGATTGGGAAGTTTTACTTCCTTTGGCATGGCCCCACATTAGTGAGCCATATGGTCCCCTTATCCTCCATGAGTTTGCATATAGGAACCTTTGGCATGTGCCCGAATGTGCGCAAACATTAGCGTGACCTACTTGACTGTGTTGCGCTTGTATATAGTGTACGTAGGAATGTGATACTTTATCTTCCTTTTTTGGTTTGGTGTGCGATGCTAGTATTTGTCATGCCTTATTTATGCCAAAAATTAAAAAAAAATGGTCTTATTTTTACCTCATCTATGTTTATTTATTTCATTATGTGATTTAACCACGGGTCTAGTCTTTCTAGATGGTTTTTGCAAGACATGTTGGCGTTTCTATTGCAACATCCATTAGAACTTAGGCACATTTCTCTTGAACTTAGCATATAGGGGTAGGTCATTTTTGTTGATATTACATTTTGATCATCAGTGCCATATTTATGCTTTAAGTTCAATCCAGTCAAGTTGCAACATTAGCCACTCTCTTTTATGCACGTCGTCGCTTGGTGGTAGAGCTTATATGATCACGGATACCCTAGTATAACACCTCCTTGTTGTCTTTGTATCCATGTAGTTGATTCTAATCCTTTTTCAAAATCCCTCCTTCTGACCCGCCATGACCTAGAATTTGAGCCTCATGTCCTCTTCTTCGTCATATTTCTTGTTATACACCAAGAGGATTCCACCATTTTTATCCCTTGTGATTGCCACTTTTTATCATCCTACTTTTGCATGATGAGCCTTGGTTTCTCTCTTCCATCATCATCATTTGCTTGGCCTACCATCTGATTTCACTTGGTGTTTACCCTTTCTTGGAGGAACTGCTTCAGTTAGTGGCCCTATTAGGTCTCCTCTTGTCCTCACTATGACATGAGAACTTCTAACACTACTAGAACTAGTTGATACCCTCTATACTACTCGTTGCTCTAAGAGGAGTTTTCTTTAAGCTCTTTTCAAACTCCTTAATTTAGAAAAGATTGTCGACTGAACTTGTCTACTTCATGCTCATTAAAGTACCTTAAGTGTTACCTACCAAGTATAATTTTAAACCTTTTCCAAATTGGGATAGACTAGTTACGAAAAAGGAATACCCTACTCTATTATGGCTAGGAGGTTCCCCCTTGTATACTTTTATATCTTTTTCGGGCTTGGGGGAAAACTTTACGAAAAAGGAACTTATAAAAAGAGAAGGGAGGGAACATTTTTTTCCTTTAGTCATCAGAATAGTAGTGTTAGTTGTGTCACCCTTGAAAATGGAACCTGTCTATTTCATTATCTCACAGTTGGGTTTTAGCTTGCCTAGGAGTTGTACCATACATATGAGTATATTTACTCCTCCGTCTGGTTACTCTTCCAATAATATGGATCATGCTTCGATGCTTCTTGCATCATTTCATGATTTCACATGGTGCTCATTAGACATGGTTCCAAGTCACTCTTGTGTCGTGCCACTATGTGTTCAAGGGAAGTCTTATCCTGTGCCGGCCATCAGCAGTAGCTTGTTGACCTTTTTGAGTTGGACATCCCTATTTCAGTTGTACTTCATTGCTTCATGACTTCATCCATACATCACATCATTCTGCTTTGTTCCATGTCGATTGATGGGGGATACATCAAGGCCCTCCTTCAACATATATCCTCTTGTTGACTTTAGTTCATTATCCAGGAGCTTTATCTAGGAACCATTAGTACCTTGGAACTTGTAGAGCTTAGTGGCAAGATTCTTAGCGATCGACAATGGGTTTACATAATTGGCTCTTGATTGATCGAGTTCAGTAGTGTTTGACTTTAGCTCATTTATTCTTACTTAGTGTACTGTACCACGTACCTTGGGGTCCATTTTCCTCATTGACGGATTCCCTCGCATCTGTTACTAGTTTATCTCATTGGCTGGTAATCAGGCAGTTTCTACCATGCTCAGAATCATCTCACTTAATCGCATGATGTAGATTCATACCATCGGGGTTATGTCGAAGACCCTGGGTTGGGGACATCTCACTCTTATATGGAATCCTTCCCAAGCTATGTTGGAGTTATGTATTATTGATGTGATTTGTGGGCTATCTATGACACTTCTCTTTCTTTCATGTGTCCATAATCCTACTGATGTATATTATGACATAGATCCTTGCTTGTATTTGTTAGTGGTTATGCTTGATTTACTAAGTCACATGGATCCACTGTGTATGTCTTTCGTGGCCATGTTCTAGCATTTCATACAATGGATCCGCAATGTATTTTATGGCGGTCATGTTCAACATCTTCTTATGACTGAGCATGGGTATGCCCGCCTTAGGGATGTTATCAAAATAATTGAGACTTAGCACTTGAGCTCCTCTGATCAAGCTTTGTGATCTTGGCTCCTTCTTGCCATTTTGAGATTTGAGTAATATTGTAATGCATTTCGGCCATCAGTTTCTCTTCTGAACTCATGCATTATGGGGCATATGCTATAACCCTATTTGCCACTCCATTATAGTGACAAAAACATAGTATCAACTTACCTCATTTGGTTGGCTAAAATGCATCCCTTTTCACCTTTTCTTTTACTTATTTGAGATTTATCCCATGATAAAAGGGTGGAATTACATGATTGAGAAATTTCTCATATTTATTTTTCTAGAATATTATAATTATCAGATAATAATTATTTCATAATTTAGATAATTGAGAAAAATATCATAATTGGGAAAAAGGTTTCTAGAGTTTTCCATTCCCAAGGAGATCAACTTGACCCACTTGTGTATGAGTTGGCTAGGGGTCCATTATTGTAGAAGTTTCTTAACTTCTCAATCCCATAGGTGTCTAGATACATTCTCCTAGAGAATAGAATGAACCTATATAATATCACCAAGAAGAAGGAGGAGGTATCCAAACTATAGCGCGGGAGCTCTGTTGTATTGGGAGAGGAGACCATACTACAAGCTGGAGGAGAAGACCTTATTTTTTGAAGGTATATTGATGTACTTTCACTTATATTATTAATAGAAAATATGTTTCTTCCATCTAATGTTACATGTCAATTTTGTATTCAACATGCTAATGTTACATGTCAATTTTTCGCCATGACACTTGATCATTTTATGGGTCTTTTTACCATCCATGAACATGTTTGAAGCAACTCCCTTAGAAGTCAAACAACCCAAAATATCTTGAAGTAGATGAGAATTTTGGGGAAAATAACTATCACACCTTGTTAAGTTCCACTTGTGCTTATTTTTATAGAGTTTCCCGCGCATTCACTGGAACTAACTCCGAGAACAGCGCAGAGATGCGCTCTGTTTGCCACTATAAACCCGTGCAGGTGAATTCAAGAAAGTAAAAATAAAAAGTACATTATAGAAATATAGTTGGTCGAATATTTCCCAATTGAAATCTTCCAGGTGATGACTATTCAATTTATAACCCTCAGATGCTGCATCTTAATCCCTTTTCTCATAGAAACCTAATCCCTCAATTAAGGAGTCTCATCCTCCTCTTTTGGATCTGAAACTTCTTCCTCTTGGCCTATAAAATGACTAGAGGATAGAGGGATTGAGGAGGTCAAAACTCAGAGAAGACAAACTTATGTTTCTAGTTTGAGATTGGAAAGTTTGTCATCTAAGGAGGAGATTGAAGGCATTTGGGAGGGACCTCACGACATCAAGGCAAAGGTTCTAAGGCTCCTCTTAATCTTTGATTAATACAAATGAACACTTTCTACCATTGATTTGTATTATTGGAATAATGAATGGTTTATAATGTTTATTAAGGCAAATTCAATTCCCGATTTCCTTCATCATTAGGTTAAGTTGTTTGGATTATTATATCGCCCATGATTTTGATCCTTTTATGGTCGATGTTTGCAGGTATTATCAAACATTGAAGATTTCATTGAGAATTTCATGAAATAGGTAAGAGGATCATCCATTAGCTTTAATTCTTATAATTCAAACAAGTTCAACTTAGGGAAAGGGTCAGTTCAATTGTCTTGCTTGTTTCTAGTTTTCGTTAAGGATGTAGGGAGATCGCTCTTATCCGCAAGAGAGATTTGTCCGGCGTAACAAATTGGCGACTCCACTGGGGAAGGTCTCTGTTCTCGTATTTTTCCTTAGTTTTGCTTTCTAATTATTCTGATCTATCCATACCTGATTCTTTATAAATTACAGATCTTTCGGATCTGTGTGGTTGATTCTTTAAATTTTTATTTTTTCTTGATTTTTTTATCCCTATGCTATTCCTGTTTGCTGATAGAGAAAATTTCTGCACCAAATTTTCCTTAGCAACAGAGCACATGCGCTCTGTTTTGTACTATTTACCCGCACATGCCTTGAGAATTTTGAAAATATAGCTTTTTCTTCAACCCAAACCTGAATTTGTTTTTCTGGAAGTGTAATTATCTTTGCTTAGACTCTGTGTTGTCTCTTTTGAACTCATTTGAGTGCTTTGTTAATGTTTTTTGAGAATTAGGTCTTTTTGAAGAAATGACTTAGGGTTTTGCCTGGTTGATTTACTGATTGATCAAAGCAAGATAGGTTGTCATTTTGTTTATGATATTCTTATTTTGCTCTGTCAAATACACTAGTTAAGCCTTAGTTGTTGCTTATTTGTGGTCAAACTCATTTTGAATTGCAAATTAGAGTTTCTTGTTACCTAGTGCTTTTGTGAAAGAATTGTGGTCATTTTTGCTTGATAAAGGAAATTGTTGCTTTCATCTTGGAAATTTCTCACAATTACAGTGTTATTATCATTAAATTAAAGCATTCATAGGGAAAATGTGTTTTCTCCAACTCTCTTGATTGATTTTTGTGTGTTTGAAAGTTTTGAGTGATAAGAAATAAAGAGTATTTTGGGCTATTTGATGTTTAGGGAAATTCAGAATTTGGTTTGTTGCCTGCATTTTCATTACATTAAAGTGAAATTGGTTGCTTTAGAAAAATTGGAAAGGTTGTGAGTTTTTACATTTCATTTCGAAAAATCAAAGAAACTCTTTTCTTTCTCTAAATAGGATTTCATTGAATTTGAAAGTTGCTATTGCATTTTTTAGTGCATTAAGATTTTGAGTCGTGTCATAACATCATAAGTTTCACCTTCATCACCTATTGAGTAAAGAACAACTTAATAATACAACGTTAATTAAAATTCATTTAGAATTTTACATTTTTTAGGGCTCTTGTCACCTACAGTATCCTAAGTGTAGGGCTTTGGAATAGGGAAGGAAGTAAACTTTCCCAAGCTACAAATGAACAATTGAATGTTGAGTTAGGGAGAGAAAATCCAATTATTTCCGTTTTTCTCTAGGAAGCTCTTCTTGTACATGAGTTAAGCATTAGATCGTGTTGAATTTGGTGAAGTGATTGTACCCACTTCATCGGCCTAGATATAATGATTTTCACGTATTACAATGGTACCGAAAGGTACTTGGGGTCACCTGAAAGAAAACCTCCAATTGATCATGTGGAGGAGCCTTCAAGGGGATTGAGCTTGTTACTCTGCCCTTGCGTGTATGTCCGATATGCGGCTGCCCCCCTAGGTAAAATTGTTGTATTTAGTAAACTTAGTGACTATAATCCTAGGGATCTACCTAAGGTGACAGCAGAGGGAAGGTCCTGTTGTACCTGGAACAGATGTTGACTAGACTCACTTGGATGTTTTGGAGGGTAATATTTGCTTGAGATGGTTTATAGCAGAGTTACTTGCACCAGACTATTTCATTCAGCAGGTTATCAGGGTAACTAGTTCCAAATGATCATTTCTATAAAGCTTTTCACCTTGATCACTGGGATGGATTTCATCACCAACTAGTAATTATTGATCTCATTGAAGAGTTAGATTGTATGGTTTGAACTCCTAGATTTTTAGCGTGTGTTACTTTCTATGTTGTTTTTTTACTTTTTAGAGACTTTAGGTGTAATTTAGATATTGTGTGATTTATCAATTGAAAATTTTTCATTGTGGTGGAATTACCAAGACAATCACATAGGATAGTCAGGGACCACCACCCCCCCCCCAAGTATACATCGAGTCAGTTAGAAAAGATAAAAGCATAAAAATCTAAATCATCAGGATTCAGAACTACAACAGAAGCTGAAACTTATACTATTACCAATAGCATCTACTATTTTAGGCCTTGATGTGACATAAACTGAGTTTTATCAAACTCTGAAATTAACATCACACTCAGAAGGAACTAGTTTACAAATTACTGAACTCATTCAAAATGAATCAAATATTAGAGACTTTTCAGATACAAATCCCATTTTTGAATGATATATTGATGAACCTGAGTCTGATATTTTTGAGCCTGAGACTTATACACCTGCTACATCGCATATTCCAGATCCTCCACATTCCCCGCTTGTGAAACTTATTATTACTGATAGTCTCCCTCCTGGTCTCATCACTATTGAAGAACTTGTTTCGGACGAAGAAGAAGAACTGATAGTTTCTACCAGTGAACCTATAGATATCTTAGAGCTTTTGTTTAGATCTCTTCACCCTGACCCTTGGTATTTCACACCCTTGAACTTTTTAGGACAAGGGATTTTGCGATACACGACTCCTTATTCTACCGTACCAGGTTTTGACTAGTCTATGATGGCTTCTAGAAGTACCTCATCAAACACATCTATGTTTTCTACTTCTTCATAGTCAACATTGTATGGTGGTTTTCTACCACCTAGATATCACTCTCTTGCGGGAGCTTATTCAAGAGCTTCTTCCTCGAACTCATCTTCAAACATGTCAACTGGTGTAATTAATCCTACCAATGAAGGTTTGACATCTGAACAATTTATTAATATGAATTTCGCTAATGTTGGTAATCCATAAACCAACCCAATATGTGGTTATTACCCACTTGGGGGGAAACTGTCATATCCTCCACCCGGAGGACAACCTTTTGGTGGATCTTACCCTACAGTTGAGGGGAAACCCCATACCAGAAATTATCTCAATAATGCTCAAATGCCTCAAACCAATTTTGGTCAACCTCTTATGCCTCAACCCATCGTTAGAATGCCTTACCCTAGAATTAATACAATTTGGAACCCTTCGTTAAATCAATAGTCAATTCCAGTTGCTTCTCAAGTGCCTGTCTATCAACCTATTCAACCTATTAGACAACCTATACAACAATTACCTTTTAAGGTATGCCTTTTCAAGTCCAACCAACTGTCCAAGTTAATCCATCGACACCTACCCAACAACCACTTCCGCATCCTGTCCCGAGTACTCCTCAAACCTTGGTACAATTTGCTATACCAACGAATGTTTAGAACCCAGGTTCAGGTTTGCCTCAAACTCCCATACCAGGAGTATCACAGGTAATTGTCCCACTTCTATCACAAGAAAAGGTGCAACCCATTGTTCAGTCTTTACCTTAGGAATCTAGTGTTCAATCTATTCATACAATTTCATCAATGCCCCAAATACCTGTTGTACAGCCTAACATCCCATATATGCAAGTGTTGTTTCAAGGGCAACCTTTCCAAGGTTTACCCCAAAGTCAGTTTGTTCAAGGTCCACCTTTTCAAGCTCAATTTCTCCAAGGTCAACCTTAGCAACCTTTTCAAGGATAGTTTGTTCAAGGAAAAATGGGTCTGAGTATCCCTTTTCAGAATCAAACATACCCAGGTCATATGTTTCAACAACCTATACAACCGCAATATGGTATGGCTCATCCTGGATATCCAAGAGGTATGCAGATTCCAACTGCTCATGTTATTACAGGATATCCTCGGTATCCTCCTCCTCGTACAAGACTCATCCCTCAGGGTTATCAGTATCCATCTCAGGATCCTAACCGCCAATTTCCCTTCATTGCAACTTTGGATTTTCCTGACCTCTCTCGGTTAACTAATGATCCACTTCTTTATTTACCATTTTGGCCAGCCATTCCTATTAAGTTGCCAAGTGATATTCCTAAGTTTGAAGTTAAGTAGGGAGAAGATCCATCAAACCATGTTATGACCTATTATCTTTGGAGCGTGTACAACTCATTAATCGATGATTCTATTAGATTACAATTTTTTCAATGAACCTTAATTGGTTCGGAAACCAAATGGTATGTAGAATTGTCGCATGCTTCCTTTAGCACATTTAATTCCCTTGCTACAACTTTTTTGACCCATTTTCATTTGCCCATTCTATTTGATAATGGAACCTAACTTTTAACTTCTTTAAAGAAGTCAACGTCAACCCATATCTCAGATCACATTCATGAATGGAGATGAAGATGTCGCCTGGATAAAGTTTACATTCCATACGAGATTTTGGTCAAATGGTTCATAAAATTTCTTTTACTAGAAATAAAAGAAGATGTGGCCAAAGGAGGTATTGTAACTGAGGAGAAAGTAATTTCTCATGCTCAATACCTTGATCTTGTTTATACTCAGTCTGGTACTTTGCATGAAAAGATCCCAGATTTACCCCAACCTGGTCAAATTAATCTAGCCCTTACAGGATCACATGTTTCATATGGCATGATTAGTTTTGTGAGCGAAAAATCTAAGAACAAAAAGAAAAAATCTAAGAAAATTCTGATTTCGGCTTTATCTGATTCACCTGAAGAAGATCCTTCTCCCAAAATTACTTCGGAAATTAATGTTGTAGAGCCATCTACCGACAAGGGTAAGCAATCGAGAAATAAGAAAAAGGGAAAAGACAAACCTAAACAAGACACTCGTTCTAAGAAGAAATCAAACAAGAATGAATTGTTTGATGAAAATAAGAAACCTCGCTATCCTTGCCTAATTTGTGATGAAGATCATTACACCATCATGTCGAAGTTTCTATTTTTTTCAAAAGTTCGCCCACTCCCGCTATTATGAAGGATCCCTTTCCTCCCCAATATAGTAAAATGGTTTGTCATGACTAATCCTCCTCATTCGGATCGACATATATCATGATGAAATCTTCCAAAGTTCTGGTAGCAATGAGATCTAAATATTGCACATCAAAGAGTCTTGTGGAAGATGGACATGACTCTAGTCCAACTAGTCAAACTTCCACATCTACTCCTCCTTCTTCTAAATCATTTCATATTGAAAAAGCAAACCCTGATATGATAATTCATCCACATCCTAAGGGTATGCTTTGAAAATCAACCTTTAATCCTCATGCTAGGGCTGCTCAGAACTATAACATTGTTGAATATTTGGCTATGTCACCTTCAGCAATGTCGGCTCTTGTCAAACACAAAGGAAGTTATTATTATCAGCCATAGGAGTAGTAGATCCTCATGACTCCAATTTGATTGTTTTTGATCTTGAAAATCATGTCCCACGTCTCTCACACCAACTGGATTTTCATATACCAGTTCATGTCAAAACTCGACGAGTTTTTCGAATAGTGATTGACAAAGGAGCATCGACATGTATTATTTCCATTACATGTTGGAAAGCTTTAGGTTCTCCAATGATCAATCAATCTCCCACAACTTTGAAAGCCTTTAATGGAAGAGGTTTTCGTCCGTATGGACTTTTAAATGATTATCCAATTGAATTGGAGGGTAAAACAGAGCAATAGATGTTAATGTTGTTGATGCTCAACTTGAATATAACTTTTGCTTGGTGGAAGCTAGACTTATTCCATGGAGGCAATAGTCTCGTCATATTTTAGGATGATCATGTTTCTTCACAAAGGAAGAATTGTGAAGGTAGACCAATTATCCTGCTATACGTCAGACCCTAATTCCACTAATAGTGTGCCTTTTGTTGGAAAATCAACGACTCCATATGAAGAAGTTGGTGTTGGTCTTCTAAAAGACTCATCTTTGATGGGAACTTTCGTGTTTCCTCCACCCAATTTCCCTCATAATGATGCCCAGATTAACAAGATTACATCAAGTACTTTTGAATTGGGAGATCCATGGAAAGTAGCTTCAGAATCAGAAATGATCTTATATGGTAGTGAGATGCCTCGTAGCCCTTTTGAGGTATCCTATGAGGCAATTCAGTCCTTTTCCAATTCATCAACATCTGAATACAATCGAATGAATACGATTATTGATCAATATTCTCATTTTTCATGCTTGGAACCAATCTCTATGTCTGATCCTTTTAACATGAATTTTTTAACTGATGAAGGGATTATGGAAGTTATGACCTTGGACGAAATATGGAACGATACTCGTCATCATTCAACCTTCTTGCCATCCTTTGACAAAATTGAGAATAATTTCTCATCTATGTTTTCATCTAATACTCTTAGTGATCCTCAATGTCCAATAGCTACCCTTTCTTCCAGTTCTGAACAGAATTTAGGGAACATATCGACAACGAGACCCATAGATATCTCAGTGAAACTCGGGATAACTAAAAATATGCATATAGGAGCTTCTTATTCTTTAGAAGAGATTCAAAATTATAAAGCCCTATTTCAGGAATTTTGTGACATCTTTTCCTGGTCATACAAAGAAATGCTAGGAATCGACCCTAGCATAGTTGTACATGAAATAAAAACTTATCCAGATGTTAATCTCGTTAGACAACAATTACATCCTATACATCCACGAAAAGTTGCCGCTATCAAAATTGAGGTTGAAAATTTGTTGAAAGCAGGATTCATTTACCCCGTTCCTTTGACTGATTGGGTATCAAATATTGTACCTATTAATAAAAAACAAGGAACTATTCGAGTATGTTTTGATTACAAAGATATTAATAAATCTTGTCCTAAAGACAATTATCCAACTCTGTATATCGACCCAATTGTTGATGACTGTGCCGGGAACGAATTTTTTTCATTAATGGCTGGATTTTATGGCTACAATTAGATAAACATACTCCTTGTTAATCAATACAAAACCACATTTATATGCCCATGGGGAACTTTTGCTTATCGCAAATTCCCATTTGACCTGAAATGCTAGTGCAAATTTTTAGCGAGCAATGTCTTATGCATTCCATGATATCAAGAATATTGTTCATCCCTATTTAGATGACCTATCGGCTCATCCAATGAAAAGGCATGATCACCCATTCCACTTAAAAGCATTTTTCAATGGGTGCGGAGATTACAATATTCGCTTGAATCCGCACAAATGTGTCTTTTGTGTGCAATCAAGTCGGTTTCTAGGTTTCATCATTTCGAAAGAAGTCATTCATGTCGACCCCCTCAAGGTAGAGGTGATTCTAAATTTTCCTACTCCTTCTAGCCTTACTCAACTCCAAAGTTTGCAGGGGAAAGCAAACATTTTGTGTAGATTCATCCACAATTATGTTGAACTAACTCAGGGTTTTACTCAATTGTTGAAAAAGGGCACTCCGTTTCTCTAGGATGATCTTGTTGATAAAGCTTTTGATGCATTAAAACATGCACTGACCAATGCACCATTACTGCATCCACCCGATTATCATCGAGACTACTTTCTGTACTTAGCCGCATTTGATGCCACCATTGGCATGGTGTTAGTCCAAGAGGATGATTCTAGTAGTGAACATGTGATTTACTATTTTAGTAGAAGTCTCACTAAAACCAAGATTAAATACGCACGTAGAGAAGCTAGCCTTGGCAACTATACAAGTTGTTCAACGATTCTGTCACTATATACTTCTCTAAAAAACAACTGTCATTTCAGATTGCAACCCTATGATGTATATTCTCACTAAACAATTGCTAGGGGGAAAATACTCCAAGTGGATAGTTATCTTACAGGAGTTTGATTTGGAATTTGAAAAATCCAAATCAAAGAAATCTTTGATTTTCGCCGAACTATTATGTGATTTTCCTCATACTGATATAGAAACTGTAGCAGAAGATTCTTTTGCTGACAAAACTCTCTTTCTTATTAGTACGTCAGATCTGTGGTATGTAGATATAATTATATATTTCCAAACACAAAATTTTAGGCTGGTTTATCTAAAATTGATCGTCGTCAAATCCAATGCCAATCCCAACAATACAATATTATTGGTGACACTCTTTACCGTCGCGGTATCGATTCTATATTCCGATGTTCTTTTACTCTCCAAGAGGCTGAAAAAACATCAAATGACTACCACTCTGGAGAATATGGCGGTCATATGTATGGGTATGCTATTGCCCAAAAGATATTACATGTTGGTTATTTTTGGACATCAATGTTTAAAGATGCATTACTACAGTCCACAAATGCCATAATTGCCAAGTCTACGATCGCAAAATGCGAGCACCTCCAACTTCTCTTCACCCTATTATAGTTTTTGGTCCTTTTTCCAAATGGGGCATCGATTTCATCACCTATAACCCTCACTCGAATGGGGGGCATGGGTATATTATCCTTGCAGTTGATTACTTTACAAAATGGGCTGAGGTGATGCCTACTTATAGAGATGATGGTGAAACTACAACAATTTTCATTTTCAATCATGTGATTTCTCAGTTTGGTGTCCCACAAGCCATTGTTACATGCCATGGTAGTCATTTTCGTAACTTTATGATGGTCGAACTGTCTGCACAACTCGGCCTACACCATGATATCTCTACTTCGTACTATCCACAAGCTAATGGTCAAGTCAAAGCTGTCAATAAAGTTTTAACAAATATGATTAAGCAGATAGTTGGCATTCATAAAGGAAACTAACATTTTATGCTCTTTTCGACACTGTGGGCTTACTGTACTACTATGAAAACATCGACTAGTTTTAGTCCTTTCCAACTTGTTTATGGTTTGGAAGCAGTATTACCCATTGAATGTGAAATCCCATACCTAAAACTAGTTATCGAATTATTACTTGCTACCTCTACAGACAAAGAATGCTTTGTACATTTATCACATTTAGATGAAAATTGTCGTCATGCCACACTAGCTAGCAAGGCTCACAAAAAAACGTGTCAAAGCTCAGTTTTATCAAAACATTAATCCTCATTCATATTCAGAAGGTGACCTAGTCTTGTTTTATGATCAAGCTCATGACAAGTTAGGTGCAGGAAAGTTCGAACCCATGTGGCATGGCCCTTACATCATAAAACGTGTATTAACTAAATGAGCCTATGAGCTGGTTGATTAAGATGGTATTCCTTTGGGAAAACCCAGAAATGGTCTTTACCTAAAGAAATATTATGCATAAAATTTTGGTGGAGATCTGTACATTATTTACCATTTTTTTAGGTATGTGTGATACCTAATGTTTTTTCACATTTTCTACTACTTCTCATGCTTATCTCATTTTTACACTTGATTTGAAGTTGTCAACGTTCTCTCAGACTTACATTGGCTTTGTTGATAGCGCTAGTCGTAGTACTCGAAATTCATCGTCCGCAGCCTGGGTTATCTATTCACCCAATGATGAACTAGTCTCTATTCATGGAATATGTCTCAGTCAAGAAACAAACAACATAGCGAAATATAGCGCAATCATTGAGCTATTAGCATATGCCATCACATTTGGTATCTCTTGTTTGATCGTTAGGTTAGATTCGCACCTCGTGGTATTACATTGAAACGATGTTTATACAGTAAGGAGTCCAAAAATGTTTAGAGTGTTTTTATGGGTCTGTCTTTTGGAAAGGCAATTTGATTATATCGAATATCAACACATTCTGAGATATTTAAACACATTGACAGATGCATTGGCGAATCATGTGTTAAATAGACATTTGCAACATTTGTAAATTAAAAACAATATTCATTCATACATTGATCAAGATAAACAATAGGAAAAATTAGCAGTTTTTCATTAAAATAGAGTTTGTATAAAAGTGTGTGTCTACAAAAATATGTCATCCGAGGGCATAAGGCCTCATGGCCTTTTATTTTCCGAATATGCTCACACCAAAACTCAAAATGTGGTCCTAGAAACTAGAACAGCTAAGCATGATGATGCTCATGATAGCAAACGATAGCACGAGAAACTCGACACAACAGACGTCTAGGGGGGCTGGAACCCCAACTACATGTCTCTGATTGGCGCGAGGAATGTTATCCATCCTAGTCTTTGGGATATTCGAATTCAACCTCTCAAGGTTGTGTTCCAACTCTGTCAAGTCGTCCTTTGCCTCTGGGTTAGCTGTCGTAGCTGCTATAGGCTGCTCGCCTCATATATCAAATCGTTTTAGCCCTGTTGGATGGGTTGGGCCCACATTTGCAGATACATTTTGGATAATTAGCCTTTGAAGACAAAAAAACACATAAATTTTAAAAATTTGGAAATATGTAAAAATGCAAAATTCTCACCTAGATCACCCCACTGAGTTTCGACTGGAAGTGGGATATCAAGATCACCTCTGTAATCCATCCTGACACATGGAAATTTCTCAATTAGAACAATCTACTGGACTAACCAGTCAAAAACCTCTGGAGTAATCTTGATTACCGGTCCATCACCTCCATGGTGTGCTATCAATGCAACCCATCTCATCATGCGTAGATCCCTAGAACCCCCCTCATCTACTAGAATCTATTGTGGCCAGAGAATAGGAATCCTCTCTAGAGAAAAAGCAACAAGAATGGCACCATAACCAAAATTCTTCAGTTTTCCTTTCTTGCATCTAGTCAACTAGCCCTTCATGTTCACCACCACTACCTCGCACCATTTGTACATCGTGGATTCCCAGCATTCCATGACTATCTGCATCTGTGCCCGTGTGGCTAAATGAAGGGTGGCGTTGCCACATAGTTTGCAAACAGTGAAAGTAATGGTCCTCAGGGGAAAAATCTCGATGGTCTGAATATAAATTCTCCAATCCTTGGGTGGTTCACCCATACAAAAGCATCGTAGATACCCATCAGTAGTATCTCCTCCTGCCCTATGTCTAAATAATGAAATGTCGACTCCCCTATGAGACAGCCCAGTCAAGAAATAGATGTCATTGGCATCAATGGTAATGCGATGATCGATGATCACAAAACACTGTTCCTGGACATTCCAGGTTCTTACCAGCAATTTCATCAGATCCAACTGAGCTTTCATCCCAGGAATGAACCAATATTTCAGGAGGCCACAAGTTCTTAGAGTCTGCATGGTGGCCGGATCTGCCAAAACTACCAAATCATTAGCTTCATGCTTTCTTTTCCTCCACCCCATTTTGAGCAATCAAATGACCTGAAAAAACCATTTTAAAAAGATTAGATTAATTTTTGAATGTCATCTCATGTATTTTTTGCCCAAAACTTGTTTAAAAATAAAACCTCGCTGCCTATGCAACCGCCATTTTACTGATAGGTTGTAGGTGTGCATATTTTTTCACTAAAATTCCACACAGGACGTGATTTTCCGTATGGAAAATTTTATCAATGTGCGCGGGCCCAACTGAAAAGAAACAACGCAGGTCCAAGGGCACATTTTTAAACATAGTTTTTCCCCAAAAAAATAATTGAAAGCTTAAAATGAAATTTTAAATAGATGAAAAGCTAAGTTAAGGAGATATCTTATACTTAGAAGAAGCGGTGCACAATTTCATCCACTGGTTAGCTCGAAATCAGCCCTAGAAGTTTGGTGGTAAAAACTCCTCTCTCTGCTCACAAATGGTGAAAATAATTTACCATTCCCACTTTTACAGGGTTTTTTGAAGCTAAAAAATATTATTTTTATATTTAAAGCCTTTTGAGAGGGAAAAATGGCATTTTTTTAGCAGTTATGGCGATTTATTGAGTTTAAATGTGCATGATAGGTTATGGAGAGAGGATGAATCATTTTGACAATTTAGCATACTTTTATCACTTTTCATGCTCTTAGAAAATTACAAAAAGCGAAAATCATGGAGTCCTTTTTAAGCTCTTTTTAGACTCTTTCAAAATGAAAATATTGTCAAGTACTTGCTTGTTCGAACTCATAAAAGTAAATGAATAACCGTCCACTTTGTATAAGTTTACCCCTTTTACAGACTGAGTTAGGACTATTTACAAAAAAGGTATACGTTGACCGAACATGGTCAATAGAGTTCTCTCATGTATTATTTTATCCTATTTTGAACCTGGGAGACTAAAACTTACGAAAAATAACTTGATGGAGTCTAATTATGTTTTTCTTCTGACTCTCTAAAATTGAAAAACATCGAGCTTTACTTTCTTTGATCTCATTAAAATTTTATGGTAAAATAACTAAATGTGTTTCCTTTTTGTGTATTTTTCAAACTCTTAAAATAAAATGGCATCGAGTTACTCCTTTACTAGACTCGTAAAAACTAAACAATATGGGACCCGTTAAGAATAACGGGACTGAACCATTCCTTCTTAGGGTTCGTTAAAAATACTCCAATGGACTCACCCAAAGGATGAACTTACAGTCCAAGCATATGTTTTCCTCCTCAATCTTGTAAAAAATAAAGAGGTACTTGCCTGTAATGGTGGGGGAAAATTGGGAAAAGGTGTCCATTTTATATTATCATTTTTTAAAGGTAGCAAGTCGCTCTTGAACATGGCACTGTGTCACATTCACATCTGGGTTGGAAAATCCATTTGTCTTACAATTAATCAAACCTCATTTGAAAGTCTTCATGGTTTTGGGTATTATCATTAACTCAAATGTTTCCAAGTAAATTGTCATGTTGTTATGTGTTCAAGAGAAGTTAAACCTCAGTTCAAAACCCCTTTGAAAATTCTAGCCTTCAATTGCATCGGCCATCCTTGAGTTAGTCCTTGCAAACTATTTTCAAAACTCAAGATTATGTTTCATGTCATAGGCTTTCCTATGACAGGTCGCTTCTTATCGCCTTCAGTGCATTATCTAGGAAGTTGATCTAGAAACCTGCAGTACCTTGAAGCTTGCATGCCTTAATGGCAGGTTTCTTGCTTTTGATGATGTGTTCTCATCATTTCCCTTTAATTGAACAATTCTATGAGTGTTCGACTTCATATCACCTATTCATACTTCATAGATTGTATTGGAAGTACCTCGAGAACCATTGTCATTATTGGTGGTTTCTCTCGCACTTGTCAATTGTTCACATCATTGACCGGTAATCAAGTGGTTTCTACCATGCTCAACTTCAAAACATTCATTCACATGGTTAGATTCATACTGTGGATCGAGAGATGGAGATCAAGACCCTGAATCTAGTTTCATCAATCCAAGTTGTGAGGAGATTTTATATTCATGATTATGTAGGCAGATGGTTGTGTCCATGTTGTGTCTACCATCTATATGATTTTGGTTTTTCCATGCTTGTTCATTTAGTTCGCTTTACTCTAAGTATGGGAATTCCTACCTCAAAGATGATTTTTGATACATATTTGCATTGTAATCCTTGAATTTTCCTTGCAGGTTTCTGACCATTGCCTCTGATCCGATCCTTGGAATGATAAAGTGCTTCAATATTTTAAACTTATTTTACAGACTTCGCACTTTAGGGGGAAATTTGTTACATGTCAATTTGTTGCCATGACACTTGATCAGTTTATGGGTCTTTTTACCATCCATGAACATGTTTGAACCAACTCCCTCAGAAGTCAAACAACCCAAAATATCTTGAAGTAGATGAGAAATTTGGGGAAAATAGTTGTCACACCTTGTTAAGTTCCACCTGCGTTGATTTTTCTAGAGTTTCCTGTGCATTCACTGGAATTAACTCTGAGAACAGCGTAGAGATGCGCTTTGTCTGCCACTATAAACCCACACAGGTGAATTCAAGAAAGTAAAAATAAAAAGTACATTCTAGAAACATAGTTGGTCAAATATTTCCCAATTGAAAGCTTCTAGGTGATGACTATTCGAACTATAACCCTCAGATGATGCATCTTAATCCCTTTTCTCATGGAAACCTAATCCCTCAATTAAGGAGTCTCATCCTCCTCTTTTGGATCTGAAACTTCTTCCTCTTAGCCTATAAAATGACTAGAGGATAGAGGGATTGAGGAGGTCAAAACTCAGAGAAGACAAAATTATGCTGCTCGTTTGAGATTCGAAAGCTTGTCATCTAAGGAGGAGATTGAAGGCATTTGGGAGGGACCTCACAGCGTCAAGGTGAAGGTGGTAAGGCTCCTCTTAATCTTTGATTAATACAAATGAACACTTTCTCGCATTGATTTGTCTTATTGGAATAATGAATCGTTTATAATTGTTTATAATGTTTATTAAGGTAAACTCAATATCTAATTTCCTTGATCATTAGGTCAAGTTATTTGGATTATTATATCGTGTGTGCTTTTGATCCTTTTATGGTCGATGTTTGCAGGTCTTATCAAGCATTGAAGAGCCGCATCGAATCACAACAAGGTATATTCATCAAGAATTTCATGAAATAGGTAAGAGGCTCATGCATTAGCTTTAATTCTTATAATTCAAACAAGTTCAACTTAGGGAAAGGGTCAGTTCAATTGTCTTTCTTGTTTCTAGTTTTCGCCAAGGATCTAGGGAGATCACTCTTGTCTGCAAGAGCGATTTTTCCGGTGTAACAGTTATATGGGTGATTCTATTACTTTTTACCTAACGATCTTATGAGGAAGGTCACTTGTCATCTTTGTTTGGTTGTGATTGTGTCTAGGGATCAAGATCAAGTGCGGACGAGGTAGATTGCTTGAGTGGAGTGTGGGAATCTTCATCAGAATCAAAACCCTTCCCCAACTTGCAAGGAGGCCAAGTGCACACATATTTCCTTGTAGTGTATAGAACTAATTTCCTGATGCATGTTTGATCATTTGGGTTGGGACACTATTATATCTCTATTGGTCTTTCCTTTTGTTGTCTAGTGATCTCAATCAGGCATGAGATCATGGAGAAATAGCTCCATGCATAATTAAATGCAACAGTTTCTTCCACTCTAAACAGATGTGCATTTGGGAGGTCATCTTCAATGTCTATCAGTTCTTCTCCACATTTCGACCAGGATAAATGGTTAGGTCTAACATTATTTTTTCCAGGTCCAACAATGACTTCAAATATGAATTCCTTGAATAATAGTAACCATCCATGTATGTTCCCTTAATGTACCGATTTATTCACAAGATACTTCAATGCTTGATGATCAACATAGAAGATGAATGGATTTGCAAGGAGGTAATGCCAAAAAAAATTCATTGAGAAGATCATGGCTAAAGCTTCTCTCCCAGTCGTCGAATACTTCATTTTATCTTTTTTATGTTTTTGATTCGTGTACGCATTAAGATGGTCTATCGACTCATCATCTGGTTGAGCTAAGACTGCGTCAACAGCCACATTTGATGGGTTGACGTGTACATGAAATTTCTTCAACCAATCGGGGAACTTAAGTATGGGTGCCTCGAATAATTTCTTTTTTCAATAATTGAAACGACTCATTGCACTCCTTTGACCAATTAAATGGAATATCCTTTTTCAAAAGTTCATCTATGAGAAATGTTATATCATAGTGATGTCTTATCAACCTTTTGTAGTTTCTAGTATGCCCCAAGAATATTTTGATTTTCTTCTGATTCATAGGGGGTTTCAAAACTAAAATCTATTTTATCTTTTCCATGTCGACTTTTATTCCTTCTTTTGATACTACATGTCCCAGTAGTATTCCTATAGGCATTACAAAGATACATTTTTTGATCTTCAATGATAAATGAATTTGTCTGGATCTCTCCAACATCAGTCTAAGACATTGTATGTGATATTTAAGTAGTGTATTGACTGTCCAATCATCAAAGTAGACTGACATTATTTTATAAATGTACTACTGAAAGGATTTTATGACAATCCTTGAAAACACTTCTGGTGCATTTTTTAATCCAAAAGGCATTACTTGATACACAAAAGTGTCAAATTCAATAATAAACGTTGTTTTCTCCCGATATTTTTCTACAATTGGCACTTGATTTTATCCTGAGGAATCACTTGTAAAAGAATAACATTCATGACCTACAACTTCATTTATAATTTTGTCAGCTAATGGAGTGGGAAATGGGTTAGTTACTATCAATTTATTCAACCTACAATAGTCGACACATATGTGTAGCTTAGTTGGGTCGTGATCTTTGGGTTTTGAATCCATATGACTTTCTCATTCTGATGTTTCAATTGGGTAGATGATGCCAACAATAAGCAACCCCTCTATTTATTTTTGTAAAATGGATTTATATTTGTGAACAAGATTGTATAATCTCTTTTTAATTGTCTTAGCTCCAAGAATGAGGTTAATCTTCATCTTTCCCATTTCTTTTACAAGTCTTCTTAAATATTTATATTCACGAGTGAACATATATTGATATTCTTTGAGTAAATCGATAAATTCTGCTATTTGTTTATTTGACCAATAGTCACTAAATCGGGCAATATTTTGTCGTTCATCATTCAATATGTCATCTTCTCTTATCTTTATCTTTGCATCCATCCATTCAAGTGCCTTTGAATCATTAAGTCACTGGTCCCCAAATTTTATCTCTTGATATGCAGGTGGAAAATCCATTTTTTCAGGCTTCTCAACATCGTGCTTTTTGAGTTTGTGCATTGATTTTAGTTTTTTGTTATTCTCTAAAAGATCCGTTTTCCAACAAAAACTCTAGCCAAGGATAAGAGCTTCTTCCATTTATAAGAAACTGGCCATTTTTGTTCTGATGTACATGACACATAATTACAAGTTGATGAGATGTCGACTATTGATTCTTGATTAAGATTGTCAATTGATTTTGGATTTACAAAGTCCTTTATTTGTTGAACTACATCAAGCAATTCTTGTTCCCCTAGTCTAAACTCAAAATTCTTAATGAAATTTTCTATAAACTCTTTCCATTGTAAAGATTGCCCTCGAGCCTATTCTACTTTATATCATTTGTTAGGTAAGCCAACAAAAGTATTCAGAAACATATGAGTCCAGACACTCTCATCTCTATATCCAATCTTGTGCCACTCCAAATCACAATTTTGTATATGACAGACAAGGTCCTTTTCAAAACTAAAAATGGTATTTTTTCTTGCACTAAAATCTTTCAACCTCTAAGTCATTCGATGAAATACGTCACTATTGTTGTCCATTTTTTGATTCGAGATGAGTGGGTATCCCACCATCTTGCAGCTTGGCCTATGAAAGTTTGCACCAGTCTTTGCATCCACCCCTATTCTCCAATAGATTTGTTACTTGTTCGACATGGTTAACAAGGTAAGCCCATTCCTTGAATCACACCATACCACTAGAATCTCATTTTAAGTCATTCAGTAACAGTGATGGTGTTTATTTACAATTTCTTTCTCTAGGTATAAGCACTGCTTTGATAGAATACTAGGGTCAAACTTTTGTTGTTGGGATTAATTCGATTTTCCAACATGCTTTTGCTTTTGATTCATAATTTTCGACTTGCCATTCATAAAGTTTTGTATCAGAGTTCTGACCAATGGAAAGAGTTGATCCCGTTAAAATTTCTCTGAAGGCTTTAAATTCGACATGTCCCTATCTTCATGTAGCACTCAATACAACCTTCTTGTTTCTAACTCTTCTTCACATGGTACAACTCATGGTTTTCCTTCACAGGGGTCTAAGGGAATGATGATTTTATAATCATTACCCTTCAATTTAATTCTATATTTTTTCCATTGAAATGGCCTCTTTTGTCCTTTGACCCCATGGTTTGTTGACTAGTGCGGGATATGAAGGTATACCATCGACTAAGTCATTTAGCTCAAAATCGAATATCATCATAATTCCAATCATTTTTATTTGCACTTGTCCAAATGTACCTATGGGTTAAATGAATGTTTGGTCAGCTAATTTGAGATAGTTTATCGTTCTATGTAGTTTTGACCTTCCCATACTAATCCATGTTTCTCAAGGGAGAATATTAATTTGGGACTGAAATTCGACAACAACTTGTCTTACCATATAACCATTTATTTCCAAATCGACTTGTGCATCATGATCTTCAAGTTGTTTTCTTTGTGATAGTTGTCATACAATTTTACTTTTATCCCTACTTTGATTGCAATCCTTTAATATGTTTAAAATTTCTACCTGATGATCAATCGACTATTCTTATTTTAAGAGCTCTAATTTTTTTTCTAAAATAACATCTTTCGATAGTCTCTGTTTATCAACTTCTTTTGTAAATAATTTTATTGTTGTTGTCATTTTATCATTTTGAACCTTCATATTCGGATGTCTAGTCGTGTTCCTCGATGGTCGAACGATTTGTTGATTATTAACATTGTTATATCTTCCTTCCCTCAACCTTGTAACAACATCAAGTTTATTGAATTTAGGATGTATTGTTTTGGGACAGTTTGAAGCAAATTAATAGTTATTTTGTTCAGTACTTTTTCAATAATCTTGGGGCAGTCTTCCAAGGAATGATCCCCCAAGCTGCACAAGCTGAAAAAGTGTAGGTCGGTTGTATCTTTCAAAGGTAAATTAGGGGTTTTACCCTTTTCCAACAATTAAATTAATAAAACCTTCCTCGACATTGACCTCATTTGCAACCTTTGTTGTTACATCCACATTGTCACCTACCATAACCTCCTCGACCATTTCCTCTTTCACCATGCATCAGTGGCTTATTATATTGATATGTTGTTTGTGTATGATAAACGACATGATAATTTGTCTTGTTTTTCCCATTGAGATGACATTCTTGTGTTGAATGGGTATTGTCTACACAAATGGCGCACCATTTTGGTCCATAATTTCATAGATTATACTAACAATATTTAGTAGTATGATTTGATGCAATTTGACATATATCCCAATATATATTAGATTGTACTCATTGAACGTCTTGGTTAAAATAATCAACAAAATTTACAATTATCCTTTCTATGTCCTTCAATTCAACAGTTAGTGCACCAAAATTTGTTTCTTTGGAATGTCAATGCCATCAACGAATTTTTCAATTGCTCAATTTTGTCTTGAAGCTTATTGTTAGCCGATGAGTTAGTCAACTATCCTTCATCGTTGGTTTCAATTTGTTGGGCCAACCTTAGAGCATCTTCGCATGTTTTTACTTCATGCATTCTCAATGGCCCACAAATGTTTTGGAGGAGACTAGCCACATACCGTTGAGCTAATAAATTTTCGTCAATGATATATGGGATTTGGATTAGTAGATATTTGAATATTTTATCATATCCGTGCACTGGTTCATTGGGTTGTTGCCTTATTTCCTTTAATTTTTGTGCTTACAAGTGCTTTATGTCTTGGGACTTGAAGAAAGTAAGAAAACTGGTTTGATTTCATCTTTTGATTTTGGTTGATTTTTAGTAAGATTCATGAACCAAGTTAATGCACATTTCCTCAAGATTGTTGTGAATTGTGCAATTTGTTTGTCTTCATTGTAATATCATTCGCAAACAAAAACTTCTCACAGATGAACCAATGTTTTGTAGGATCTTCGTCTCCCTCATAGAGGGGTATGTTATTTAATCCCATTTTTTTCAGAGGCTTCAAAGTTGCATATATTCCAAGGTTATTTGATCAATCTGTGTAGGCAGGATCAGTGACTGGTCGATTGGTCAAAGGCATGCTACTTCCTTGCTCATTGATGGTGTCTTTAAAACATAACTTGTCGGTTTAGCGTGCTCTATCTATATACTCGATAAACCAAATTACTTTGGGTCATGACTCTTCGTCGACTAGATTTGTACTTCCAACTTCCTCAATGGATACTTGTGACAGGGGGTATGATCGTGAGATTTATAAACTGGAGAAGTAACTCTTCATATTCTTTGTTCTCACTATTTGTTTGATTATTTTTAGTTTGTATTTGATTTGTTTGTTCATCCTCCTTATGTCAAACAAAAGGTATTTCTAAAGAGATACATGATGTTTGCTGAAGGAATTCTTTAATGGAGAGACTTGATATTGATATAGTCACCATTTGAGGTATTATAAGGCCAGAGTCATCAACTTCCATCACATCTACTTGAATTTTAGGGCTTATTTGTAGACCATCATTCTCTGTCAAAATGGGTAGTGCTACACCTCTCAACTCATTTTAGGAGTCTTGTGCATCTTTGCTCTCACACTCTCGAGTTTGCATTTTCTTCCTTTGATATTCTTCTCATATCTCCTCTCATCATTTTTGTTTTTTGTCCAATGTTATTTTCTAAATCTCGGTTAACTACTTAGATTCTCGAGCATTCTTCTGTTGGGTGCTTACTTCTTGTTGTTTCTTAGTAGTCAATCTCTTTCCTTCCATATTTTTTTGTTTATAATTATGTTTTATACTTCTCCACTTTTACTTCTTTTATTTTCTTTTTATTTCTTTATTTCTTAGACATCATTTCCCCCATATACGATCTCAACCTACTTTTGGAAGGTGAGTGAATACTTAGAAGTTTTAATAGTCAGAATTCCTTTGTTTGTGGTCGATGTTTATCAAAGTCTTTAAAGGTGGATGATATTCAGCAATATGTCTGGCACCCTTGTTAAGGACGAACTTATGCAATAGGGTGGGAATCATGCAAAATAAACTATTGTGAAGATCTTCGAAGAACCTGGCTTTAATATGCCCAATGGAGGTCCTTTCTTCTATTTCTCGTTCCTCCCAAAAGTTGTCCAAAATTGACTCAAGCCACTCATGTATATTCGTTCGATCGTCATTTGACAATTATGGTAATAGTTGGGCATCAATTTCTCTTTCTAGTTTTTTCATGAGAAAATTGATCGAGGAATTTCTTGATTTTTTTCAAAGCTCCTTCAAAAAACCATTTGTGCATTTATATGAGAAAAATTAGCTCGTGCTTCTATTAATGATAGTATGTTCCTTCTCACATAGTTCTTCATATAGTTATTAACTTTTGTCTTCCACCACTATTGTATCTCTTCCAATGTTAAAATTTAAGCTTGGACTATGACTCAAGTCCAAAACTACCAACAACGAAACCAATGTTGTAATTTATGGAAAAGTGCACATGGTTACCAATAGTAAAGACATCAAGCATTCACATAGCAAAGCATATATGTAAATAGGAAGAGAAGATATACAAGTAGTGGAGAACCAACAGAAGCACACTTTATATTATATATCTCTTAAAGCCAATCAAAACCAACACATTGACACATTCACAGATATTTAAACCATGTCTAGACATTTAAAGAAATTTAATTCTTCGACCAGACTTGTCTTAATCCAACTTAGTTTTCGATTTAACAATATTGTTGACCGACTTACAATATACTTTCTAACTCGATTGGGCTAGTGAACTAGCCTCTCCAACAGGGTCCTACCTCCTTAGACTAGCACTGGGTTAAAAAGATAGGAAGATTTGAATGCTCAATGCACCAGTAAGGAAGAAATGAATTTTAAACTATAGTGGAAATGGAGTTACAACACTTAACAATTCAATACTATCTCTCTTCTCTCTATTTGCTTAATTCCCCAACTATATCTATGTGTATCCTTTTATACAAAGCATATTCTACCTAAATGGAGTGATTGAGAAGGATGGATAACCATGATAATTAGGTTTTTCCATATCGATACATTATTTTCCCACAGATAATAAGAACTTGGGTACATGCTGACTCAATCGGTTGTACAACAAGTGGCAAGTGAGTCTACTTTCTCCTTGTTTCTTTCCATCGTGAGAAGATAAGTTATTATGGATTTAACCATTCCAAGAGCAACAATTATTTGTTTGATTATAGAGATGGAATAATTATAGCGGAGTTGCAGCATATTCAGTCTAGAGTTGCAGCTTCAGGTGTAGTCCAAATCTGTAGCATGATCGAGTGAAAGAGTTGCAGCCACGAATGAAAGTGGGAGTTTTAACATGAGTCAGAGTAGGTGTTGCAAGAATGAGCCAGTGTAGGAATTGCAGCAATGGGTATGAACAAGAGTTGCAACAACAATAGGAACAAGATTTATAGCAACATCGTGCATTGAAGTTATGACTGCATCATGTCCTGAGCTACAACAATGGGAGTTGCAACAACGACTATGAAGTGAAACAAATGTTGATAAGTGTGTCTGCTTTTATTCCCTATTCACCATGGTTAGTAAAGAAAGATAAATTCCTAATAATGCATAAGAATAAGTATAGAAATGGAATATTGAGGTGATAATTACACCTTTGTCAAAAACATGCTTTTGTGAATGGAAAGTGAGGAAACAAGGTTTAATAAAGAAAAAAGAGAAATAAAAAGGTGTTGGATGGGTGGAAAAATGATGCCAACTTGAGCACCCATCAACAACATACGACATAAATTGGATGAGTTGAAGGCACTAATGTTGGATGTGAAAGGTCACCAAGCAAAATTGCAGATGGGATCACCTTCCAAGTTCTCTAGTGCCACCATGCTGCAAAGGAGAGGAGAAACCCATAAATCTGGAGACCTTCCCGTCATCTTAATGCACAAGTTTTATTTTATATTTATGGTGTTTAACTTTATGTATACTTTTTTAGTTTTTGCAAGGAATCTTATCCCCAACACTGCATATGTGTTTTTTGGTCTATATTAGTATCCTTTAGGAATACAACCATACAAGTTTTCTTTTTTGGTTGTATTTAACTACTAGATTTCCATTCTACGAGGAAACGGATTTAGTCAAGCTTCTTCAATTTAGATAACTAAAACCCAGATTCCCTATTTTGACTTAAAAAAAATAAAAATAAAAAATAGAAGAACAAACCAATGCACATGCATAGCTAGCCTTGAGCCCATACATCTTAGTTCCCTTGAATTAATATTGTGAGTTAATATACATAATTTATATTGCTGTTTCAATGCATTACGCAAGCAAAATATATACATGTCAAAGAGAAGCATGTACAAAACCCCAATGGTTGAGACCTCAAAGGAAGAGTCGCCTACCAACTCACTTGGTACGAAATACAATAACATTATGTTTTTTTTTATAGATATGCAACATATGCATGGCCAGAAGTGTACCAACATTTTCATATAGAAACAACCTCTAGATGATCCAAATTCATAGATGTACAAGGGTATTAGGAGGTCTTGGTTGTACAATATGGCTACTCGTCCCCTTATATTTCCATTGGCAGAGGTAGTTGAATGGTTGGTAATGCATGGTGATCCTGAGGAAGCATGATCAAGGATAGTGATAGGAAGCCTATTTCCTCATTCAATGCATCCAACACTATGACATCTTATAAATCCCAAAGGAAACATTAGCCTTAGTTGAGGACTAACTGTCAGATTTCAATATATTTCTTAGATAACTTCTCAAGACATGGTGGGAAACAAAGGAACCTTTGGATCCAAGCCAAACAAAGAATACCCTACCAATCTATTGGAGTCTCCATTCTAGCTAGTGGTTACCATGTTATGCGAGTTATATGGATGGATAAACGTGGAAACATTTTATGAAATATGAGTCTCCTTCATTTCTTTTAAAATAGTTGAGAGAAGCATCTTCAAATGGGCTAGTATCCCCTCTCTCTCCCCCTCAAAGATAATATCATACATACTCATAATCCAAAGGAATGCTAACATCCTCAATTCTTCATGGCCTCCTACTTATTAGACATTGTTTGTGTCAAGCATGCATTTTCATCAATGGGTTGGAAGTGGACAATCCAAGAAGAACCTATGCACATTTATTTCAAAGTCCTATGGGAGTATCATTAAATCTAGTCTCACACCAAGATCTACCAAGACTTCTTGATCCTTCTATATGAACTTTTGTTCAATGTGCTTGCTCCATTTATGTCTGAAAGAGATAAGAAGTTGATGTTCACAATAGGTGATTGGTTCATTGATCAAGATGGCATGTAATTGATTGGTTCATTGATCACAACAATGGTGTTAGATGCTCATTTGAATATAAACTGGGCAAATAAACTGAGGACTACAACTCTCCACCCAATCTTAGACTGGGTTGCACGGTGGTCTTTCTTGCAGTCCAATCACCCCCAAGCCAAATTCTACAGCATTAGTGAGGGATATTGTTATGGATTTCTTGGCTAGAACCGGATCTTAAGAGGGTTTCCCCCTTCACCCTCTAGCTAAATCACAATATAAATTATTCAAGCTCGCATCCAACTTTGGTGAGCTTATAAAGTCTCCTAGGATACCAAAAAAACTATATGAGTAAGAGTCATGCAATCCACACTTGATTATAATGTCATGTCAAGATGAGTGGACTTGTTGTCATATTTTCAAATAATTTGATTGCATCAACTCTACATTTCATACTTGTCAATGAACTTAATGTTGCTTGACTGAAATCCTTGACCTAGAATAGGAAGGTGCTTGGAAGGTTGCATTGTTCTTCTATATTTGATCACCTGAAGGCGAGGCTTGAGCATACCCTCCTTTACCTTTGGGGGTCCCAATATTTCTCAATAAAATATGGTAGTAAAATTTGTATACCTAATATACAATCCCCAACTCAAATACAATATTCATTTGCTTCTCATTAACAGGGTATAAAGGGGACGGTTGACAAAATAAGCTATGACTGCACCAAAGGTCCAATAGTGACAATAGTTTCTAAACACATTAGAAGTTGGTGAAGTTTCATGGTTGAACCCGTGAACAACAAAGGTCTCTAAAATGTGTTTGGCATAGTGAAAACACCAATAGTACATTGCATATGTCTGAATTTGGTGTATAACTCTTTCTATAGGATATCCAATGTACTAGAAGAACCTAATAGGAGAGACTGGGAAATGACATTTGAATTTACATTCTATGAAATTTGAAGAAAAACGAAGTGTGATGGAGGCGATGGAATCCCTAAGCAGCAAAGGCATACCATGGATCGATTTTCTACAATCGGTTAGGCAGCTTCTATGCTAATGAAGCCAATAACACCCTATGGGAAGTCATCCAATCAAAAGAGTAGTCAAAGTTGTGGGAATAACAAACTAAATAAGTAGGCAACAACCATATTTTAAAATTAGTTCTCCATTTAGTCGAGTGTGAAAATCATGGAGCTAGAAAATGTCAAAATTATTAGAGGATACTTTATTCAAAGATATGTCATTCTGCAATTTACTTAAAGACTAAATATCAAGTATTAGATGTAGGACGTGTTCCCTGGAGTAAAAATTGTGCCATGCTCAGTTAATTGAGCAAGAATTCTTCCTCGTTAATTCTCTACTTGAGTAAATGGTGTATTTGTCATATTTTTCTTAGTTTTCCATATTGAATCTCTCTTATTCCGTAGTGCAATGTGATGCGAGGTTGTGTGCAATAGCTCTTTTTGATTTCAATTTTCTCTATATTTAGCTATAATTGGTTAGGATTATCTACCAATGGTTGAACAAACCATTACTCTCACAAACAACTACCAAAGACTAGATATTCTCACATAGTTTCCTAATTGGATAGAGAACAATAACAAATAAATGGATAATAAATGAGAATCAACTATGAATGATGTTTGTACAACAATAGATAACATATTCCCAATCTAGGGAGGTGGATAGATCAAAACTTAGAGAACAACATGACCCTTCGCCTCCATCATGTACGCATCTCCTCAAATCCCACTTCTCTAGTGGTTGTTTCTAGTCTAGCTTGCAATACTTTGGACCAATCCATGTTGCTCCACCTATCCCATTTCCCTTTATTTTTTATTTTTTTTCCATCCTTGGTCTGCCTCCTAGAATCTTGCAAGAAAATCACCATGGTGCCACTAGTCCCTAATCCCTTTCTTTCCACTTGTCAGCCTCCATGGCTACCACCAAACCGTTCAACATCATAAGCAGTCTCCCCCCTACACCTTATCTCTAGAATTGATGTCCCCAACTCAAACCATTTATTTGATTAAATTTACAATGTTTATAAGAACTGAGGAAATGTAATCCTTGATTATTACAAACCCCCCCGTTGGGGGAACACCTTCCTCAGTGTTCAATGACATATATACAATAAAGAAAAAAAATATTCTTGAAAGACTAAACACATTTAAGATGGAGCTTTATATATATGGCTTGCTTTATCTTTTACAATCCATCCTATATGTACAGTGGCTTGCCCAACCACTTGGTAGATATTAATTCATAACTCTACCATATTCCATTGGCCCTCTTTGTAGTCGTTTTATGCTTTAGATGTGTTCAATCCAACTTGGATTTGTTCCCTTTCTCTGAAGTGTTGCTTGCCTCCAATGTCCAACATTGTTATCCTTGTGCTCCTTGTTCCTTCAGTGAAAAATTATTGGCTCATTGTTTCTAGGCACATTCCCAATGTGCTTTTGATTCCAATCAACTATGTTCATTACCAAAAACAATTTTTTTTCTGGCCTTCCCTTCTCTACTTCCTAGTCCCTCAGGAAATGGTCACTTCCCCTTCGTGCAGTCACTCGCCTTCCAAATTCTGGCATCCCCTTCTATGCTTCCTAGTCCCTTGGGTGATCCATCCTTGGAAAGGCTTCCTTTCATCAAAGTGGTCTCAAAACCAAGGCATATCCCTACCTCAAAGCTATCGTATCCGTCATAGCATGCTTTATAGCAATCAATTGGCACCATTGTTTCCAGTGTCCCATAATGGCCTTGTTCCTAAAATCTTTGGCTTTTGCACAATGTTGTTGTTCCATCTTCTGGACAACTTTGTTCATATGAAGTGAGAAGTCTCATGTCTATTCTTGCATCATAGATACATAGATCCCATGAGACTCATCATAAATAAAAATGCAATGAATGTAAATTATACCTTACTATCAATTTATCCTTGCAATGAACTTGGAATTTTCCATAATTCCTATAGTAAGCTAGGTTAATGCATAAATCAAAACATCATAAACTAAAACATATCATCAGGTTAGCTCAAGAATCCAAGCTATCATAAATATTGCTCATAATTTAAAGATTCAGAAGATCAATAACTCATTAGTTCTTATCTTGATTTGATGGCTTCCTCTTTTCTCGTACACACACAGGATCAATTGCCTATCCTGGCAAGCACCCAAATAATAACATGTCCTCCACAACTAAAGTTCCAACGCAAGGCTCTAAACTACCAACCCAAAGTGGTGGTTCCAAGGCTCTAGGTACCCTCCAGACTATTTTTCAAGGTACCAACTCAATAGTCATGCTGCTCTAGGGCTCTAGGTACCCTCCAAGCTAATTTCCAAGGTACCAACCCCATAGTCATGTTGGATCAGTTGTCAAAGCAACAAGGGAATCCAGAGGCTCACCTCCACCCTAAATCATCAAGGGAATCCAAAGGTTTATACCTCCACCCAATGATGATTATATATATATATATATATATAATCCTATTCGTGATTATGGGCACAACCAAACCATGTAATCACTACCAAACTAGGTAGTATGTTTTCAACAAAAGTATTGTCATTGGGAATCTAGAGGCTATCCTGCCTCCACCCAAACCAATACATAGAATGCAGGCCCAAACATTCCCAAACACATTACACAAGATAAAATACCATGTACACATAACAGAATACATGTACATATGACCCAATAAAACATATACATAATACATGCACATATACACATGAATCAACACATTGTAACATAGAATCCAAAGACTAAATCGTCTCTAATTATGCGAACTCTGTCACACTGCCCTTTTTTTCCATGTTCACAGTCTGTTCATGGAAAAAATTTGAGAGTCACGTTCTCATGATATTAGAATCATGATTTAGTAGGAATTCCTTTTTGTTAATAGATGTTATCCATGAGCGGTCATCTTTACATTTGAATGGCCCCTATCAACCCTGTCAGACAAAATGGCAATTTCATATCTATATGCGATAACATAATCATGTATACAATCCATAAGCACATGTGCAATTAAAATTAGGTTTAAGAGAACTCCATTTTTTCCATTGTATTGCCCGTCATTTTCCTTAGAATGTTCTTATCTAGGAAAATCATGCATTACCTCTTGAATCCTCATAAATTTGGGGCTTTCCTGCCACCCAACCAACTTATTCCAAAGCCCCAAGTATGTAAATCAAGGGACAAATTTAAAATCAACAGGAAATGAAAGAGGTTGCTAAAGGAAACATCCAAAATGAAATAAAATCCATAATCGCAATCATAAATAAAAAGTCGCACACAAAAGCAACATGGCCATGCATATTCATAATTCAAATCAATAATTAAAGTTCAAAATCATAGCACGTCAATCATCAACTAAAATAGTCCCAAAAATTAACTCAGTGTCTTGAGTCCAGCATTCATGGCGCTCTTAGCCGTCATACCAAGCATACATATGTGTAACAAAATCAACTTCCTTTTCCTGTCTCTGTCACGAAGTCTTCCCATGTGTAAGTAAACTAAAACTATTTCCTTGTAGCTTTTCATGCATTCATAGGATTCTTAGCTGTTATATGTATAGATGCTAACAGTCCTATGGATGCAAACCAAAAAATGACATCTATATAAGTTTTCTCTCAAATTCAGGAGCACATATGCACATTGGTCGTAATTATTATCATGCATTTGAAAATGTTAGAATTTAATTTGTGATCCATATTAACAAAATGATTATAATCAATCTCTTTACCAAGACCACATTTACCATTTGGATTGGTCTTTTTTTAAAACACTTTAAAATGATTTGGCCTTCTTATTAAGGCTAACATTCATAGCACCTGCAACCTCAAAGAGTCTGTTAGGACAATACATGTCATATTAACATGCATCAGTAGTCCTGCAAACAATATTAGGCTAGCATATAATCATTCTATGTTTAATTTCATTAGCATTCAATTTCACTTGTAAGTAATTAACATCCATGTGTTGATCAATGGTTGTCATTGATGTCAACCCAAGCAGCACCAAGGGCTACCCCGATCTTGCATGGGAATTTTGACTTGACAATTTACTCTATTCTAAGACAAGAATCTTCTAGATGGATTCTACTCATCGAGATGTTTCCATTTATATATGGCATGCCAAGTAATTCTTCACGGATTGAGAGATATTCATGTTTGAAGTTGGTAACCCCAATCAGTGGGCTAAAACCCTATGGGGTTGTGGCATGGAACTCATAATTGGTTGTGTTCACTGAATATTCAATACCTAATAATGTTTTTTTCTTCTAAAATCCCTCCAATGGTCACTTGTTGAGGACCCTCTCAACTCAAGACATTCATATAAATAATGACCCTCATATCCTCCTCTAGTAGGGATTTTGTGGCTTCAAACAGGTCATCGTGGAATTTTTGCTATACCTTTTTTTCTGCGAAGCTTCAGAAGCTGAAATTAAAACCCATTTGAGCCTAAATCTTGATGAACCTCATGACCGAATTTCAGATCTTGGTTCACTATATTTTCAGAGATATGATCTGAGGAATTTAGGGTTTTTGTAGGCTCCCGAATTCCATGTCAAACAGGTGACATTGGGAAAATCATCATAACTTTCTCTCTGAGCATTGGATTCAAATTTCGTAAATAGTCATAGAAATATGACAAAATTTAGTTTGTTGAGTAGCATTTTCAGGGCCGAAGGTCGCAACAGTGACACGTGGCACTTCGTACAAGTTTTCTCTACTAAACCAGTCTATAATCAGGTCATCGTGGGAGATGGGGCATAACTCTTTCTTGAAGAATCCAATATTTATCAGACCTATGGGGTTGTAAAGAGGAATTGAAGGGATACCATAGAATGAAATTTTAGACCCTGGAGATCTGAAATTACATAGATACAATAGATTCAATATTGAGCTCCTAGAAGGCAAGAAAAAGCATGCATTCAAGGTTCATTGCTGTAAGGACCACACATTAGCAGTCAAGGGTAAGTCTCCTACAGCAAGGCATGTATGAATAGTGTCTACGTTTGAAATATGAGTATCATCTCTGACATATGTTTTTGTAGGACAACGTAAGTATATACAGGGTCTCAGTTATATCTCTATGTCCCTATATGTCACAGTTAGTTTTGATACCACATTTGAGATGCCCTATTCTTGACACTACACATTTGATGCTACATATTCTTAATGCTACACCAAGTTTGCTAAATCTATATGATGTTGTAAGTTCATGTTACTTGCCTTGTCATAGTTGATAGAATGGTCTCTATTGTTGTACTTAGAACTTGGTCCATCACAAGTCTAGGGTTTGTCATTAGTTTTTATTATATATATATTTAGGTCAGTTTGGGATATAGTCTTGCATAGAATCCAAGCCTATATCAAGAGTGGGAGTCTTTGTCTATTGTTGCAACAAGTCAACAACAAAAGTGACAAGCACACTTCAGGTACGCATTGTAATTTTAATTTGTATTTTTTCATTATTATGCACTTACATGTGTTTTGCAGGTAGAAGTAAGTTGAAGGATATTCTGTTTTGTTTTGGGATTGATTTCATCAGGAAAATTTTGCATGTAGGTAGAAGAAGATTCAAGTACAACTTCAAGCAAGAATTCAAGAGCAAAAGTATCAAATCAAAAGAATCATTGCAGCGGGACATCCTTTGAAGACATGACAACCATCCGTATATTTTGAAGAAGTGTCAAGGCCAAAAGTCATCATTGTAAAGTTTTAAAAGAGTCATTTGTAAAAGTGTCATCATTGGAAGAGTCATTATTGTAAAAGAGTTAATCTGCCTAAAGTCGAAAAGGCATTATTGGGAGGTATAGGAGTCTTTGTTGGGATGATGTCAAGGTTGGGTTGCATGTCATAGTTTGATTGGGTGTTTAGTCAAAATCATTGTACATCATATTGTACCGTGGATCATTGTCCCTGGTATGGGAATCCACACTCTTGTCTCATTTCAATCATTATAGGGTGGCAGGGAGGTGCTAGGAAGGTGCATGAAATCGCCTATAGGTTGGAGCTTGTGAACACTTTAGGGTGATAGGTTGGTCTAGGATGTTGGGGCATCCATTCAGTTGACTACTGAAGAAACTAGGGTGTTGGGGCATCCTTCCAATGGAGCTGGAGAAGAATTCGTTTCTAGAATTATAGGAAGTTGTAACTTTAATTTCAGTTGGGGTTGAAGATTAAAGAATTTACTAGGAAAGTGTTCGGTGGTTTTTGACCCGAAGGGGGTTTTCAACCTAAAATTCTTGTGCCTAATGTGTTCTATTGTTTACTATTTTTACTGCATAAACATTAATAATAATTGAAGATTAACTAATGTTCTTAAATATTTAAAAAGTGATAATTGCTAAGGAATACCGATTCACCCCCCTCTTAGTATTTCCAAAAATTGTTATCAGATCTTGGTTCCTTCAGTAACAACTTAACCACTGGAAGTCAATTTTCAGAGCATAGAGATGGGAAAGTCAAAGAAGTAGGTTACAAGGATTTCAAAGGAAGGTACAAGTACAACAAAATATGAAGAAAGTGAGTATTGTGTACCAACCCCTGATTTTGATGCAGATAATTACTGGATATGGGAATCGGGATGAAAGTACATTTGCAGGCACATGGAGTATGGGAATCAATTGTTTCTGGAGACACATCTACCGATGAAGCTAAAAGTTACAATTCAAAGGCCATGAATGTAATTTTGAATGTTTTGCCAAATTCTGTGAAAACAAAAGTTGGTCAATGTTCAACAGCTAAAGCTCTTTGGGAAAAGATTCACAATCTATATTCAACAACGCAATCAGGTCAAGATGTTATTGAAAATTTGGATCCTTCTAATTATGATGAAGAAATGGGAGAAATGAGTAAAACATAGTTTCAAAATCAAGTGATCAAGGTGATAAAGGAACTCAAAAGTCAAAAGGAAAAGATAAGACTTTTGGAAGCAGAATTGAAGACAACAAAAGAACTCATCAAAGAAAATAAAGAGTCTCAGAAGATGATTAGTAGTCTTAGAACTCAATTGGAAGAAATCAATAATACAACGATATGAGATCTAAAGAGAGAATTCCAACAAAAGAAACAAGAACTCGACACAACATTTGCAGAGATTAGCAGGATCACACAATAGATGCAAGAAGAAGAAATTGAAAGGAAGGAATCTGATGAAAGATATATATCTATTGTTGACCAAAATAAAAAAGAATTAGAAACATCATCATTAGAAATAAGTAGGCTCAGGATTGAAAATGAGAAGTAGAAGGAATAGATACAGGTTCTCAACAGAGTAGTAGAGAATACCACTCTTCTCAAGCTATAGATTGAGGAGACAGAAAATAGAAGGAAGATCTTGAAAAGATGGTTCCAAGGAGAACTTGCTCAAAAGAAAGAAGAACTTGATGCAACCCATGATGAGATCAACAAACTCAAGGGATTGCAAAAAGAACACTTACAAGATAAGATAAATGAAGAAGAAAAAAGAAAAGGCAATTAAAGATGGTAAAGCTCCAGTTGATGAAGGTACAAGCTCCACATCTTCGCATGATGATTCTAAGAAGGAAGTTGATAAAATTGAAATCCAAATAAGAATGTTGCAACTCCAAAGAACAAGACCAAAGCAATCAAGAACAAAGGACCACAAAAAACTACAACATCGCCTCCAAAGAAGAATGAAAAATAGTCCAGGTATGTTTGTTTATTTAATGGTTATTTTAGTTTGCAGATTACTGTGGTGTGATTTTTGAATGGAGTTCGGATTTTCCACAGTGTTCATGTTTTGAAGTCGACGTTTCGAGTCTGCAAATAGACTCATCATCAGGACAAAATGTGAGGAGAAAAGAAGGAAATTTTTAGGTATAAATATGAAAACCCAGGATGTGAAGTCCAATGGCCGACTCTTTTCATTAATGATGATTTTATTTATTATAAGCTTTATGTTTTTTCATTATACAAATTTTTAATAACTACCTTGTAATTTATTTTTAATTATTTTATTAATGTTACAATTTTAAATTTTGTCTTATTATGTCATTATGCCTAATAATTAAATTATTCATATTAATTATGGTTATGTTTATTGATATGTTATTCTTAATTGATTAGAATGTGATTTTATTATTATTGATATGAAAGTTATTTATTATGTCTTCTTATAAATCATATGTTTTGTTATTAAAATCTCTTTTAGTAATTCTAGGATTATTTAGTATTATTCTTATTAGTATTTTAATATTTAATGCATTTTTTTGTTTATATTTATTATTTGTTATTGTTAATATTTATTAATTTATCTATTATTAATCTATTATAATGGATGTTAGCTTAATGATAGTTACTAATCTATCTTATAGGTTATTTCCTAAGTTATTTAATAATGTTCTCTTATACATGTTAATATGCTTTTATATTTGATGCGGATAATGTAAGCTTTATCATTAATTAATTTTAATTTTATTAATGCTTCTATTAATTGCTTATAATTAAATTTTGTTTATTAATTATGGTTAATGCTAGTTGATGTTTATGATGTTATTCTTAATTAATTAAAATGAGATTTTATTGTTATTGTTATGTAAGTTATTTATTATGTCTATTTATAAATAATTTATTTGTTATTAAAATCTCTTTTTGTAATTCTTAAGATTATTTTGTATTATTTTTATTAGTTTTTAATATTTAATGCTTTTGTTGTTTATCTTTAATATTTGTTATTGTTAATGTTATTTTAATTCTATATTCTTATTTTGTTCTATATCATTATTAATGATATTTATTATGGTATTAGCTATAGTTCCTTTATATATACTTATTGTTATCTATTATGATTGACATTTATTATGATGTTTATTAATGTTCTACTATATATATTTATTAATTTATCTATTATTTAACTGTTATCATGGATGCTTGATTATTGATAGTAGCTAATCTATATTATTATATATGTTAATTCCAAAATATCTAAAAATGTTCTCTTATACCTGTTTATTATATCTATTATAATTTATATTTGCTCTTATATTTGTCTTTAATATTATGAAGGCAGGTTAGGAATTTCTGACATTGTTATTAAGATTATTAGCGGAGGTTAATACGGGGTTCCAATTTTTGCTAATTTCCATGCCACCATCCCTATTAAGGTTTCTAGGATGTTTAATGATTTCAATAGCTTCCCTAACTTTACGCTTGAAATGGTGTTCTACATTAGCAATGACTTTGGTGTCTTCTAAGCAAATATGATGATTAGTTTTACCTACATGCTCAGCTAGGGCTGAGGACTTGGTTCTTTCGTTACGAATGTCTGCACTATGCTCTTTGAGTCTAATCCTAACCGATCTACCAGTTTCTCCTATGTATTGATCCCCACAAGAACATTCGATGATATAAACTCCTTTTTGCTGAAGAGGCTCTTGGTTATCCTTAACAGATCTCATTCTTTGCTTTATGGTAGACAGGGGTTTGAAAGCAGTTTTTATATTTTTCTTATTGAGGATTTTGGCTATTTTGTCAGTGACTCCTAGGATGTAAGGAAGGCAGGTATTGGAGGCTGGGTTGTCTTTAGATTTGTTTTTATTGTTATCAGTTTTTGCTTTTTGAATGGCTTTGTAAATGTTTTCATTGCTGTACCCTAGGTTGGCAAAGGTTTTTTTAAGGTAGGAAATTTCTTCATCTGTATGGTTTATATCAGAGATTCTATAAGCTCTAGTGAAGAGGGTTTGTAGAACCCCCATTTTTTGGGCGGGGTGGTGATGAGAGTCGGCATGCAGGTAGTTATCTGTATGGGCTTTCTTTCTAAAAACTTTGTGACCAATGGAACCATCCTTCTGTCTAATGAGGAGAATGTCTAAGAAAGGAATGCAATTATTTTCTTCAACTTCCATGGTGAATTTGATGTCTTCAGACAAGCTATTGAGGTGATCTAGGAACTTGTTTAGCTCTTCCTCGCCATGAGGCCAATTGACACTGGTGTCATCCACAAACCTAGCCCAGGATTTGGGTTTTAGAGGATAAGAGTCTAATGCCTTCTTCTCGAATTTTTCCATGAAAAGGTTTGCCACGATGGGTGAGAGAGGTGATCCCATGGCAACACCTGAAGTTTGTTCAAATATTTCACCCTGGAAGGAAAAGAAGGTTGAGCGGAGACAAATTTCGGCTAATTTAGCGGTCTGGGGATCTGTTACATCTTTAACTACCTGAATAGCATCATCTAGGGGAATTTTGGTGAAGAGCTGGACTACGTCAAAACTCACGATTTTGTCTCCTGGTTCTAGCTTGGTGTTTTTTATGTGATTTACAAATTGATTGGAGTCTTTGATGTAAGAGCTAGTCTTACCTACAAGCGGGGACAGAATGCTGGCGACGTACTTGGCTAATTCATACGTGGGGGACCCTATGGTGTTGACTATGGGTCTTAGGGGGACATCTTTTTTATGAATTTTAGGGGCTCCATAGATCCTAGGGGTGATTTCGCTGTTAGGTGTCAATCTCTTTTTTATTTTATCATCAAGGTTTGCTTCTTTAATGGCTTTCTTTACGAGGTTCGTGATTTTGGAGATGGGGTTTTTTTCTAGCTTTTTGTAGCTACCACTGTTGTATAGGTGGTCTTTCATTTTGTTTATGTAATCTACATTATCCATAACGACAGTGGCGCCACCTTTGTCGGCTTTTAAAATGACTATGTCCTTATTATTTCTAAGGTTTTTTAGGGATTTAAGTTGATCAGAGCTAAGGTTTCTCCTGGGTGGCTTGGCTTTTCTAAGGATAACCGCGACCTCTTGCCTGATGAGTTCTTTGTCATCATCCTTGAGAGTCTTAATTCCATCTTAATGGTTATTGTTTTTCATCCGCTAACTATGGACATATGGCCAAGGATTGTAAATTTATTGACAGGTACAACTATCAAGGACCATTGTATCCAAATGAACCATTCAGGTACGCATATTTATTTAATTTTTATTGCTTTTTACGTGCTAACTATGGACATATGGATAGGGATTGTGAAGTTTTTGACAGGTACAATAATTATCTGCAAAACCCTAGAAGCAAGTTTGCAGGATCATGAGACAGGTTCCACAATGATTTTGTCAGAAGAGAATACGTGCTAGATGGGCCAAATATTGAATGTTTCAAATGCCATAACTATGGCCATAGCGCTCGTGGTTGCAGATATCAGATGGAATCACCTATGGACAACATTGAATGCTTCAAGTGTCATAACTATGGGCACATGGCTCGAGATTACAGGAATAAGAAGGTCTGGAAAAGGAAACAGGTACAGGAAGACCAAGCAGATAACAAGGTTTCAGTAGTTATACTTTCAGGATTTGTAAGGGCACAAATCTTCGGTATACCTGAATTCTCGAGATACCTGAATTCTTCGATATCTTAAGGGCACAACGGAATATGGTCTCTGGTATCCCACGGGAAATGATCTGGTCATCCAAGCTTATACAGATGCAGATTGGGAAGGAAGTGTTGATGATCGTAAGAGTACTAGTGGAGCAGCGTTCTACCCAGGTGGTTGCCTTGTCTCATGGTTAAGTAAAAATCAATCTTCAATCTTATTATTCACAACGGAAGCAGAATACATCACGACAGCAGCTTGTTGTACTCAAGTTCTCTAGATGAAGCAAACCTTGCAAGATCTGCGAGTTAAGTTTGATGAGCCTATTCCCATCTTCTATGAAACACCAGTGCCATCAATATCTCCAAAAATCCTGTGATGCATTCCAAATAAAAGCACATTCCAATCAAATATCATTTCGTTAGAGAGTAGATAGCCGAAAAGAATATCAAGCTTGAATATGTTGGCACAAAGGAAAAAATTGTTGACATCTTTACCAAACCATTACCTCGTGAAGCATTTGAGTATATTTTCCAAAAGCTTGGGATTCTCCCAAGTTCTCATTAGAATATTTCTCTTATCTAACTAAGTATAAATGGGGAGTGGAGGTGTGTACAGGTCCGCAGGATGACAGTTTGTCAAGGGGAGTTACCCTTTGCCATTGATTCCAAAGGGGGAGAGAAGGTAGTAGGAAGAGGTGTCATGATTGCGGGGGGAGTACTTGTGTTTCCATTAATTCCAAAGGGGGAGATTCTTGATCAGTGATTGTAACTGATGTCAACCCAAGCAGCACCAGGGGCTACCCTGATCTTGTATGGGACTTTTAACTTGAAAATTTACTCCATTATGAGTCAAGGATCTTCTAGATGGATTCTACTCATCGATATCTTTTTGTTGATATATGGCATGCCAAGTGATTCTTCACGGTTTGAGAGATATTCATGTTTGAAGTTAGTAACCCCAGTTAGTGGGCTAAAACCCTATGGGGTTGTGGCATGTCACTCATAATTGGTTGTGGTAATTGAATAGTAAATAATTAATAATGCTTTTTTTTCTCCTAGAATCCCTCCAACATTCACTTGTTGAGGACCCTCTCAACTCAAGGCATTCATATAAATAATGACCCTCATATCCTCCTCTAATAGGGATTTTGTGGCTTCAAACAGGTCATCGTGGAATTTCAGCTATACCTTTTTTCTGTGAATCTGCAGAATCTGAAATTAAAACCCACTTGAGCCTAAATCTTGATGAACCTTGTGATCGAATTTTAGATCTTGGTTAGCTATATTTTTGGAGATATGATTTGAGGAAGTTATGGTTTTTGCAGGCTCCCAAATTCCATGTCAAATAGGTGACGTTGGGAGAATCATCATAGCTTTCTCTCTAGAATTGGATTCAAATTTCGTAAATAGTCCGGATGGAATTTAGATTGTTGAGTAGCGTTTTCAGGGCAGAAGGTTGCAATAGTGACACGTGGCACTTCGTAAAAGTTCGCTCTATTGAACCAGTCTATAATCAAGTCATCGTGGGAGGTTGGGCATAACTATTTCTTGAAGAATCCAATCTTGAGAAGACATGTAGGGTTGGAAAGAGGACTCATATGGATACCCCAGGACGAAATTTCAGACCCTGGAGATCTGAAATTCCATAGATAAAACAGATTCAATATCGAGCTCCTAGAAGGCAAGAAAAAGCATGCATTCAAGGATCACTGCAGTAAAGACCACACATCAATAGTCAAGGGTAAGTCTCCTACAGCAAGGTATTTATGATTAGTGTCAACATTTGAAATATGAGTATCATCTCTGACATATGTTTTTGCAGGACAACGTAAGTATATACAAGGTCTCGGTTATATCTTTATGTCTCTATATGTCACAATTAGTATTGATACCACATTTCGGATGTCCCATTCTTGATACTACACATTTGATGCTACATATTCTTGATGCTACATGAAGTCTGCTAAATCCATATTGTGTTGTAGTTTCATGTTACATGTCTTGTCATAGTTGATAGAATGGTCTTTTTTGTTGTACTTTGAATTTGGTCCATCACAAGTCTAGGGTCTGTCATCAGTTTTTATTGTATATATCTTTAGGTCAGTTTTCGATATAGTCTTGCATAGAGACCAAGCCTATATCAAGAGTGGGAGCCTTTGTCTACTGCTGCAACAAGTCAACAAAAAAAGTGACAAGCACACTTCAGGTACGCATTGTAATTTTAATTTGTATTTATTCATTCTTATGCACTTACATGTGTTTTGCGGGCAAAGGTAAGTTGAAGGGTATTTTTTTTGTTTTGGGATTGGTTTTGCCAAGAAAATTTTGTATGCAGGTAGAAGAAGATTCAAGTACAACTCCAAGCAATAATTCAAGAACAGAAGTATCAAATCAAAGGAATAATTGTAGCAGGACATCCTTTGAAGACATGACAGCCATCCGTATATTGTGAAGAAGTGTCAAGGCCAAGAGTCATCATTGTAAAGTTGTAAAAGAGTCAATATTCCTAGAGTTGAAAAGGCATTATTGGGAGGTATAGGTGTCTCTGTTGGGATGATGTCATGATTGGGTTGCAATTCATAGTGTGATTGGGTGTTCGGTCAAAATCATTGTAAATCATATTGAATCGTGGATCGTTGTCCCTGGTATGGGAATCCACACTCTTGTCTCATTTCAGTCATTGTTGGGTGGAAGGGAGGTGCTAGGAAGGTGCATGAAGTCACCTACATGTTGGAGCCTATGACCACTTCAGGGTGGTAGGTTGGTCTAAGATGTTGGGGCATCCATTCAATTGACTACTGAAGAAACCATGGTGTTGGGGCGTCCTTCCAATGGGAGCTAGAGAAGCATGCTTTTCTAGAATTCTAGTAAGTTGTGACTTTCATTTCAATTGGGGATGAAGATTAAAGAATTTATTAGAAAAGCGTTCAGTGATTTTTGACCCAGAGGGGGTTTTCCACCTAAAATTCTTATGCCTACTGTGTTCTATTATTTACTGTTTTTACTACATAAACATTAATAATAATTTAAGATTAACTGATGCTCTGAAAGATTTAAAAAGTGCTAATTGCTAAGGAATATTGATTCACCCACCCCTCCCCCCCGCCCCCCTATCAGTATTTCCAACACCATGATCATAGTATTATACTTGCCAACCAATAATTGGCAGCTACTAAATTCCCAACCAATGTAACTCTCATCATACAAATCATGGGGTTTGTCCAATGCATGCATACACATATGCATAAACATGTCTATACATTTGACAGAACAATATGAAACACAAGTTACACATGGCATTTCTACAATCCCTCACACTATGTATTTTATCACATGCATACATGTGCAAAAACACATCACTTGTCTAATAATGCCAAGTCATACATAAAATCATGCAGGTAGTTCTACGGTAAGGTTCAATATCATGTTGAAACCATTTATGTGGTTAACATTCAATTCCACGATCAAAGATTATAATTAATTATATTCAAAGTTAATTATAATGTTCGTGGGTTAGAGCTCCACTCCTCTCTAACAGTTCAGACTTTGAACCTCCCGCTTAATTAATTTTGTAATAGGGCACTAGCCTTGGGCCTCAAGATTCTTTATTTAAACCTTTAGTCTTTCATTCATTTCACGATATAGCCCATTTGAACCTAAAGCTCTAATACCACTTGTAACACACCCCCTTATCTAACTTGATAACCAGAGGTGATTACTATGCTAACCTGACTCTTAGCGTGCAGTTATGAGAATGGGGTATTAAAAAATCACTTTATTTTCTCTTTTAATATTAAAATAAACCAACTCACGTTATTCGTGGTTTTAGTGATATAAAGTTTGCCCTATCCAAATTCCAAGATCAAAAGTTATGTCATCATAAGGATTAAGGTATTTTTCATGTCAAGTGGTATCCATGTGGACCCCATATGGTGCCACATGGCATATTACCCTAATGACATATCACACATGGTTGGTTAAGTGGCATGTGTCACCTAAATATGCTTATTTTGTAGTTGTAGATGTGAACGATAAGGTCAATCAAGTGGTTGATTGTTTCATAAAGAAGCAATTTATCAATTACATAACGCATCCTATTCCTAAATCTTAAGATTCTTTAGATTTAAATTCTTAGTCAAGTTATAACAATTTTTCTCATAACACAAGCTACAATGCTCCACTCAATGTTCAACAGAAATTGCGAACAAGAGGCTAGCGAAAGACATAGCTGTCAGGTGGGTGATCAGAAAAATCAGTGAGAACATTGGCTCTACCTTACTCAAAATTGGTATAATAAAGTGCATCACTCGTTGTTGATATATCTCCTTATGATTATAAACTAAAGAAAATGCACATTTCATAAATTGGCCTCGAGATGATTTTAAGGTACTGGCCGCCCAAGAATTATTAGAAGTAACACAAATATTTCATCTACATTAAACATCGTCATGAAGGTTGTCCAAGAAAGGATGGTGTTTCAAGTGTATAAGAAGTAAATTAATCATGAATTTGAGATGTGAAGATTGGTATACCTATGCTTGAATCCTCACTAGTCTAAGGTTGGAATGTAGGTTTCTTTCATGAAACCTCTCACCATTTGAAATTTTGATTTGAAATCTATCATAACTTTATGTAAAACATATGAAACATTGTGCGCTTTATTCTTAAGATAATCCAATCTTGTTGTGAACTGTATTTACAAAAATCACTAAGTATTTGCAAAGATATATTATAGTATGTTATGTTAAGCATCATGTTCCTCAATTATTGGCATGGGCTATTTAAGACTATAAAATTCAGTTCAATACAATCAAAGTCACTATTTCGACTGTTTGTATTCTTTTACAAGCTTTTCTTATTCTAGGTTTTTTTGTCAATAACTTTGACGAGGAGTAACCCTCCTATAAACAAGATCACCTCAAGTCACTTGAAATGGTTCCAGAATGATTCATGTCTTGCAACTAGCTTCACTAACCAGGAAATTGTTGTCAATGAGGATTTTTTAGGAATCTTAAATAAACATCATATGGAAATTCCATTATACCTTAGTTCTCAATGCTCACTTCTCTCTAATTCCAATCTATATCATAACTGAAATCACCAAGGTTGGGAACTTATTATAATGTCATTGTAAGTTATTGTTTTCTTGCATCATTGGAATTCCATCGTTTTGAATAGAGGCACTATTTATAGGATAATTTCCCTAGACTTAGAATGTACAAACCTACAAATATACTATAAAACATATGTTGTACATACTTACATTAGACATCATTGCATATGTGCTAGCAAAGGCTTGAGTCTCCATTGGGACTAACTTGAGATCATCCACAAATTGTAATCTAATACAAAACTACAAAGAAATTTTAAAATATACTTTGTCCATACTTACAGTATCCATTATTTGATATTATTTAGTTCAAAAAGATCAATAATTGCATGTTTCAAATATAAGTATTGAGTTTAAACTACATTCCCTATTATATAATTGTGCAAGAACCAAACCAAAGAAACAATCAAAGGACATTTGTATGTTGAGAGTAGTTCATGTGTCAATTAACACTTACAAACATACTATCATATATATAATACTTTGACACATGTTGAGAAAGTAATATTATCAACTGAACCCTACTCTATACATCAATATCAACATGTAAATGATTTTGATCATAAATAAACTAGCATGCTTTCATAAGTGCTACTCCATGTTATTTTTAACAAGTGCATGATTTTAGGATACAATTACAATGCTAGTTGTAAAGAGTCCATATAGTTACAACACTGAGGAAAGGAACTAATAAAAAAGACCTATCCATTTACAAATCTTATTGGTATCCAAGAAGATCAAGTCCTGCCTTGGAGGGAAGCAAACACATGTTGATTTCTACCCCAAAGGAATCCATAGAAAATATGGTGTATAGTTTTATAACCTCCTATGAAATAAATTAAAATCATAACATATATCAACTACATCTCATCGTAATTGACCAGGGCACAAAGGCGATATCTCATCAATGTGTAGCCAAGTGAGGGTTGGACTAACATATAATCATGCATTCAAGTCTTGCAACTCCTATTATTAATGCATTCTCATTAAGGCACTTAAAAAGAGGTCCCATTCAATGCAATTACAATTTATTAACCACTTCCATATTGCATAAAACAAGACTGCAATAAATATGCTAGTTTGATGTGCATCTTCAAGCAAATTTTGCAATAAAATAAGCCTCAATTGGGAGAAAATCCATTCTACATTCCAGAACTATAATTTTAACACAATTGGACACTTTATTCTCACCAAATATGTCATTTTTAATTTTTATCTGACGATGAAAACTTGTCAACAGAGTATTGCAGGTTGTTGTCTTCTTATGGATTTGTGGCCTCTAGTTTCAGACTCGAAATTACACTCAAATCAATCATGAAACTATGATGGTAGACCAATATTCACTTGCCCTCAAATATACACGAAGTACTTCAATTATCATAACCTCCAACATTAGATTGATAGATAAATTGAAACTGGGATGGATTGCATACATGACTTAAATTTTAATCCCATCGCAATGTGCTTGAAACCATCCCGTGAACAACAACACTAAAGTAATCATGATTGGGTTCCATTATCAATGTCAAGATGCCCAAGGCTAAGCGTAACCATCACCAAAAGCATGTAATGTTTAGAAATCACAAGATATGTGCCCCATTAACATCATGGCTCCTAGGAGAAAGTAAACATCATCCATCCAAGAAACAAGTATAATCATGAGTGTATAGAAAATATGCACCAAATAATACACCATAAAAATCCATGGAACAACATGTACCACACATGCAGAAGCATAATACACCATTTGACGAAAACATAGGAAGCTCACTCATCAAGAAAATGGAGAAAATATGGTAATTAATAAATAAATAAATTAAATTAAAAAAAAATAAAATATATATATATATATATATATGAACCAGAAAGAAACCATTCATAAGAAACTAAATGAAGAACCACTTTTATCAATAATTCAGATGCTATCATAACATGAGCAATTTCACATAGTTAATTGACATCCAAACAAGTCCAAAAATGTAGACATAAGATTCAATACTCACAGCAATGATGTTAGATACTTATCTCAATATGAACTAGGAAATTGAACCGAGGACTACAACTCTCCACCCAACCTTGGAATGGGTTGCACTTGGTGTTTCTTGTAGCTCAATCACCCCAGTGCCAGATTTTGAAGCATGAGTGAGGGACTTTCTTATGGATTTCTTGGCTAGAACCAGGTCTAGAGAGGGCTAACTCCCTCCACCCTCAAGCTAACTCACAACACTTAAATAATTCAATCTCACATCCAGTTTTGGAGAGCTTATGAAGTATCCTAGTATCCCCAAGAAACTATATGACTAAGAGTCATGCAACCCAAACCTAATTATAATGACATTTCAAGTTGAGCAGTTTTGCTGCCATATTTTCAAATAATTTGATTGCATCAGCTCAACATTTCACATACTTGTCAATGAACTTAATGTTGTTTGACTGAAAGGCTTGACCTAGACTTGTAAGGTGCTTGGAAGGTTGCACTGATCTTCTAGATTTGAGAACTTGCAGTCAAAGCTTGAGCCTAACTTCCTTTACCTTCAAGGACCCTAATATTTCTCAACAAAATATGGCAATCAAATTTGTTCATTTTCTTCTCATTAACAGGGTATAAAGGGGATGGTTGAAAAAATAAGTTATGACTACACCAAAGGTCGAGTAGTAACAATAGTTTTTAAACCCATTAGAAGCTAGTGAAGTTTCATGGTTGAACCCGTCAACGACAAAGGTCTCTAAACTGCATTTGGCTTAGTGAAATATGCAATAGTACATTGCATATGTCTGAACTAAGTGTATAACCCTTTTTGCAGGATATCCAACATACTTATAGGAAGCTTGTTTTCATGTAGAATGGAAGAACCTAATAGGATGAAACTAGGAAATGATTTTTTTTTCATTTGAATTTACTGCGTATGAAATTTGAAGAAAAAAGAAGCATGATGGAGGAGAGAGAATCACTAAGTGGAAAAGGAAAAACATGGGTCAATTTTGCGCAATTGGTTAGGAAGGTGCTAGGTCAATGAAGCCAATAAAACCCTATGGGAATTCATCCAGTCGAAACAGCAGTGAAATAAGTGGGAAGAACAAACTAAATAAGTTGGAAACAACCATATTTTAAAAGTAGTTGTCCATTTAGTCGAGTGCGAAAATCATGGAGCTAGAAAATATCAAAATTATCATAGCATACTTTATTCAAAGATATTTCATTATGCAATTTACCTAAAGACTGAACATCAAGTATTAGATGTAGGAGGTGTTCCTTGGACTAAAACATGTGCCATTCTTATCTTATTGAGCATGTATTCTTCCTCGTTAATTTGGTGCTTGAGTAGATAGTTTATTTGTTAGATTCTGCTTAGTTTTCCATATTGAATCGCCATTGCGTTGTAGTGCAAGGTGATGCGAGGTTATGTGCACTAGCTCTTGTAGATTTTAGTTTTCTATATATTTAGTTATCTTTGGTTAGGCTATCTACCTCTAGTTGAATAAACCAGTATTCTTGTAAACAACTAGCAAAGCCTTGATATTCTCACATAGTCTCCTAATTGCACAAAGGAGAACAAGAAATAAATGGATAACAAATGAGAATCGGCTATGAACATTGTATAAATAGAAATAGATAACCTATTCCTAATCCAGGTAGGCACATAGACCAGAACTTCGAGAACAACACGACCCTTCCCCTTTGTCCTGTAAGCATCTCCTCAAAGCCTACTTCTTTGGTGGTTGTTTCTAGTCTAGCCTACAATCCTTTTAACCCATCCATGTTGCTCCACCTATCCCTTTTCCCTTTATTTTTTTGTTTTTTGGTCATCCTTGTTCTGCCTGCCAAAATATTGTAGGCCAATCACCATGGTGCCACTTAGTCCCTTTTCCCTTCATTTCCACCTTTCATCCTCCATGGTTGCCTCCAAACCAATCAACATCCCAAGCAATCTTCCCCCTCCACCTCATCTCTAGAATCCATGTCCCCAACTCAACCCATTTATTTTATTAAATTTACAATTTTTATAACAATAGAGGAAATGTGTTCTAGGGCTATTATGCCTTAGAAGTATTCTCCTCCTCAACGAGTGAATTAATGTTCCTTGAAGGCATTTGATCTAGATTTGGTTGATCTTGTTTAACATGTGCCTTCTAGGGCTTTAAAGCTTCATATCTAATACTAGAGGGAGGATGCAAAGTGCCCATACTCCTAAAAAAAAATTGCATTTAAAAGGAATTTTCTCACAATCCATAGCCTAATGAGGGACAACCCTCAAATTCAAGGTAAATTGCCTCAAGGAGTCCTTTTGCAAAATCCATTTCAACACAATTTCGGGCCAAGGAGAAGTTATTATCCTTTCCTTAAGAATTAGTAATGTAGCGGCCCCATTTGTCACCTATGTCTTTGAAAATACAATAATTGTAGAAAAGAAAGGGAAGATACAACAATCTAAACCAAACAGTTGTAGAAGAGATTTCCATGGAAGGATTAAAATCTAGCATCCAATGGGTGAGAAACATTCCACTAGAGCCCATGATATAGGACCTAGATCCATAGATCAAATGCCTGTCCTCTTTGCTTTTAAAAATAAAAGAAAGATAATTGTTTCATCAATATAAGGTATCAATGGGATCATTATCTACCCAAATATTACAAATCCTCTCTAAAATAGAGCTATAATTGGGCCAAAGTTTGGTGAACTCACCAATCAACCCTCTTTCCTTAAGGGTGTTAACATTCTTCTTTGCAAAGGAAACAAACCCAAAATCAAGAGAAGGAATTTTATATACCCTTTTTACAAATATATCATGGGACAGAGATCCATGACCATCCACACCAATCTTGGAAAGAACACCCATTATACAAGTAACGAACTTAACAAAACTAATTGAGAGAATAGATCAGCCAAGTCAATAACAAGCCAATATAGTAGAAAACCAAGTTTGAGACCTCAAATCAACAACATAAGATCTTAATCTTCCACTAATACTAAATCACTTTACACACATCCACTACATACAACCCAAATTTGCAACCAAATCCATTGACCCACTACATAGATATGAAGCAAGTTGGGAGAAACGATGATGACTAGGAAACCCTAACCACTCTTTCCCTTGATAGATTCAAGTCCATGAAATTCTTTCACAATTATAGAATAACTTGCTTTATCACCATGCACATACTAATAGATTTATTTTCTTGTAATCTAGCTTGTTTTAATTTTGAGCCCGTTATCTTTGGTTTTTGGACTGATGACTCTACTCAAACAATTTGGATTAAACAACCTTTCTTTTTTTGTCGATCTGATTTCCCTAGTGAAGACCAACAACACAAACTATGTGTTATCTTGCTTTATACAGTTAATACAGAATCTCACCCCTAACTTACAAAAAAAAAAACAAAGAATGGCATTGACATCTTAACTCAAATGTTCAAACTTTCATTTCCCTAAGGTTCATATGGTAATATGGGTGTTGATAATGTTATGTACAATAAAAAGCTTAATATCATTAGTGCCTCATTAAGTGTATTAGTACCAACAATTTTAAAACAAAAAATAATGAAATGATGCATACAAATTATACAATCACTAGCATGACATGAAACAAAAAGAACAACCAAATGCATAATATATATACAAGCACCAGTGCAAATATTGATGCAAGAACTTGCGTGTCATATAACAAAAAAAATGGAACCAATGTGTAATAATTATATGGGTACTAATGTGTTTTGTTTTATGTATGCATCAGAGCATGTTAATTAAACATGTATTAGCATGTGTTACCAATATGAGCACTAAAAAACAAAAGCTCCACACGACCAATTTTTTTAAGTTAGGGAACATCCATTAAAACATCTACTAAAACCTCCCCTACGAATGGCAAAGGCTGTAGTGGAAGTTTATTTGAAAAATGTATCTAATCTTGAAACAATGAAAATATCCACTACAAGGTGTTGAGAAATCTAGGGCATCAAGTTTAAGTGATTTCTTTGAGAGATAATTGCTTGTGAACGCTTTTTATTTCTTAGATTAGATTATTCTCTTTAGATTATTATTATTATGTTATTCTTTCATCAAACAATTACCAATGCATAAACAATAAAGAGACAAGAGATACAAAATTTAGGCTATCCGCTAGGGCTAAAACCTCTCTTGCTTGAGAGGAAAACCAAAACAAATTCTTCTTCTAATAGAGACTTCAATTGACGAATACCAAGACCAAGACCCTGACCTATTTTCCACTCCAAGACCAAGACACAAATCCTTCTTCCTCTTCCTTGATTCAACACTAGTCAAACCCCTTTGCTTCTTCTATTTCTCGGCTTGCCTTCTCAATTTTGACCACTTGATTTAGGTCTGCAACTTTTGGTTCCAAATCAGAAACCCTTGATCGTATAGTTGACTACCTTAGACCCTTAACAAACCTCCTTTTAGAAGGAGACTTCTTCCTTTTGATTTGGCTTCCCTTTGACTTGTCCTTCACCCAACTTGGTTACCTTTTGATGCTTGTAACCTTCTCAGCCTCCTTGTAGTAGTGAGAAACTAGTACTATAGAGATGACACAATAGAGTTTTATTTTGATAGCCCATAGTAGTGAGAAACTAGTACTATAACGATGACACAATGGAGATAACAAACAAGAGGAAATTTTTGACATAAATGGACATAGGAATGGCAATCCTGCCCTGAAAATTTTAAGCTAAAAAATATCAACTTGTTCTTGCTTGTTTGGTAAGAAACACACAATAAGCTACTCAATAACAAATATAAGGAATATAATATTCATTCTTTTAAAATCTACAAAGGTTCCAAACTAAACAATATTTGTTTACATGCTTCATGATGGTACAAACAACACTTTGATGATGCTTAGCCATAAAATATACATTGTAAGAGAAGCACCCAATGTGGGCATAAATTTGTTTGCTTGAATTGATATTTCCAACCATAAATACAACTCGAGTGAAGTGTTGAATCTAGGCATCAATTCACTATTCCAAAAATCGTTTTCTGGCTTCAATTTACTATTTGAAATCACTTACAAATGCAAGTACACAATGTCATATGGATGCCAAAACAACTAGCATAATTTACGTTATCATTGGGATTTATTCATGAATGACTGTAAAACAAGAATCATGCCTAAGTTGAGCAATGATTCTTTTATTCAAATATATATATGCATGAATTCAATCAAGACAATATGATGCCCATGGTTAGCATTGCTTCTCTTACACATGTCGGTTATGTATTAGGCTGACCCAGGTTCGATCTATACTACGCACCAACAAAACCCTCAATCATTGGCACTTTTGGCAACAACCTGCAAGCAGATCGCAGTCTCACCCAAAGTGACTATAAGAGGGTGTAGAACCAGGTTTTTGTAGCCTTGAAGGATGTGGAAATGTGGTATTATTATGTTTTCTTATTCCTAACATTCATAAATTGCTTCGCCGCATTCATTTAACCACTTAAACATATCATATAAAGCCATAAATCATAATTGTGTTGGAATAAAGTGCAATTGTAATAAACTGCTATGGTACAACAGATAATAGGAAAATATACACATGAAGACACCAAATTATTGTGGTTCACCCCAATGTGGGGTTACATCCACAAGAAGTGTTGCTAATATAATGATTCTTTGTACAACAAACAGTTCTTAACATGTGCACTACACTGCAGGTCATTTGCGCACTTAGTTGCAGACTCAAGCCTCTGCACACTCAGCTGTAGAGCCTCACCTTCTTTTCCCAAACAACAGATCACAAAATTCAACCATAACACAGATCTGGATCAGAATTGATGATTTTCTTCTTATTATTTGACCCTATATATTATTACATCAAGGGTTACATCGTTATAGTACCATGGTCCAAATACCATGGACTACCTAAAACAAGCAGCTATGGTCCCAAAACCCATTGATATTTTATATTATTACAAAAAGAAGGGGCTTTTCCCTATCTCTAATCCCTTATACCATGTGGTATGCTCAAACTGCTTCACTGCGCACTCCACTGCCACTTCGCTCCACAAAACGCGGAGTCTTTGCCTAAAACTAGACCAAGTTTGGTTGCGCCCAAGAGGCCCCCAACACTCACATGTGACTCATCCCAATTCACTCAGCTGCTTTGCCTTTTATTTTTGCTGCAATAATGTTGTAAGGATTGTTGAATCGCTGCAAAGTCTCTGTGAATTTTTTTTCTTCGTTGCACACTTATTCCAACAGTGCTTTCGTCACATGTTCTGTAGCCTTTTGCACCATCGTTGTCTCCCTCTGTCGAACCTCTTGAAGCTTCTCATATACTACCTGCGATAGTTGGAGAGCATCATCCTGGCATGGCTGAGTCCTCTCTGTTAAAACTTGTTCTTCCTTCTTCAGTTCCTCAATCTTCTTCTGGACGACCTTTACCTCATTGATTTTGTTGAGCTTCTACGAGATTGGTAAGGTATTCATAGTTACCCAAATCTCTTCCAACTGCTACTACCTCTGTTGAATGTCTTCATGCAGTTTTTGTACATTTGGATCTTCCTGCAGCGAAGTCCAAATATGTAAACTCTCGTCTAAAAGTTTCCCATAGTCTGCCACTGCTACGAAGATGCTTACCATTGCAGCCTTTAGGTCAGTCTCCCTTTTCTCCCACACTTCATGTGGCGTAGTTGGATGCAGCTTCATTTTCATCTCATTGATTTTCATTTCATATTTAAATTATACTGCGACGATATTTTCCTTGTACCTTTTCACTGCAAGGTCGAATTTCGTGACCTTGTCTTCTACTGGCTCCTCTTCTCGGACATCAAGGTTCGAGACTTCTCTGCATGTGGCTTCGACTACTTCCTTGAGTTTCTATTGCTACTAAACTGCTTGATCCCTTTCCTAGATCACTTGGTCAAGCTTTTGTTGCAGTGAATCTCACTTTCTTTCTACCTAAATATTCAGTTGTGAGGTATGTTATTTGCGCAACTTCAACTCCTCTATTATCTCCATGTGAAACTTGTGTAGTATTTGCAATGGTACTGTTGTAATGTTCATATCGACATTCCTCCATTCCTTTGCCTGTTGATGAACCTCAGCAGAGTCAAACTGCAAAGCTCCAGCAAGTATTGATGTTATCCTTGATGCAAGTGTAGGCTTTATTTACCTTTCTTCCCCAATCCTCTCCACTACTTGTGTGGGTTGTCTAACTATATGTGCCAAAAATTTAATTTATCGATCTGCTCCTGAACACCTGTGTGAAGTGTGTCATAGCAATCTTCCCACTTACTCCATGATTTTGTTGTCACCTCATGAATCCTATCCCCAATCTACTCCAGTATATACCCTGTATAGACATATTTGAATAAAGCAACGAGAAGGCCAAAATTAGAGCATTTAAGATAGGGGTCAAATTTTGCCCTATTACCCTATTGCTATAAAAATTAAAAAAATTAGCCCTCGCGAGAAGGTCATTTCAGGAAGGTCAAAAAAAGATCAAATAACATAAACCCTAAAGTATAACCATCAACCCTAAAGTAAGGACCATTGGCGTGATATCCTTCGTTTTATCTACCTTCTGCTTCTTTTTTATCTTCATGGCAGCTTCACCCTGTGCCTTCCTCTTTTCTGCAACAGCAAGGTATGCCTCTATCTTTTCTGAGTCCTTATTCTACTCATCTCCCTCAAGAGGATCTTGGTGACCCTTGTCATGTTGCTCCTCTTCTTATAATTATTCCTCATATTTTTCTTTGTCCTTTCCACTCGCTTCTTCATGCTACTAGGTGTCCTCCTCTGTCGCACTATCTTCTTCTTGTGTCTCCAGCGTAGTCATCCATTCTGCGGGCCACTACTGTACTTGTGCAAGGAGATCATCTTATGTCACTAAGTATGATAGGGGATTCCATTTCTTCTTTGTGTCCCTCTAAGCCTGTATATATACTTTGTGAAAATCAGAACCATTTGTTGGTTATGATTTGGGCTGACCTGGGTTCGATCTATATTGCGCACCAACAAAACCCTCAATCACTGGCCCTTTCAGCAACGACCTGCAAGCATATCACAATCTCCCCCGAAGTGACTATGGGAGGATGCAGAACCAGGTTTCTGTAGCCTTGAAGGATGTGGAGATGTGGTATTATTATGTTTTCTTATTCCTAACATTCATAAATTACTTCTCCGCATTCATTTAACCACTTAAACATATCATATAAAGCCATAAATCATCATTGTGTTGAAATAAAGTGAAACTGTAATAAATTGCTACGCTACAACAGATAATAAGAAAATATACACATGAAGACACCAAATTACCGTGGTTCACCCCAATGTGGGCTTACGTCCACAATAATCATTGCTAATATAATGAATCTTTGTACAACAAATAGTTCTTGACCTGCGGACTAAGTTGCAGGTCGTCTAAGCACTCAGTTGCAAACTCAGGCCTCTATGCACTCAGCGGCAAAGCCTCACCTACTTTTTCCAAACAACAGATCACAAAAATTCAACCATAACATAGATCTGGATCACAACTGATGATTTTCTTCTTATTATTTGACCCTATATATACTATTACATCAAGGGTTACATCGTTACAATACCATGTTCCAAATACCATGAACTCCCTAAAACAAGCTGCTATGGTCCCAAAACCCATTTATCTTTTACATTATTACAAAAATAAGGGGCTTCACCCTATCCCGAAGGCCTTATACCGCGTGGTATGTTCAAACTGCTCCACTGCATGGTCCACTTCACACTCCGCTACGTGATCCACTCCACAAAACACTGATTCTTTGCTAAAAACTAGGCCAAGTTGTATTGCGCCCAACAACACAATTTGATTTACGCAAGAAATGATAAGTAAATTACAAATAGAATGTCCAAATTGGGCATGAATACACCCATATATATTTATTTAGTTATACTCAAAAAAGTGCATCTAGAGTACATGTACCAAGTATTGTTAAACGCACACAAATAGATTTTCTCGGTCTAAATGCACTGCACACAAAGATGGAAATCTAGGCAAGATTACACCCATTTAAATTAATGTGAACCAAAATAAAAGGTACAAGATTGTCAGTGGTAGCATTGTAAACACTCACTCAAATATATTTTCACTGTTGGGAAGCAAGCTACAAGCTATCAATTCTAACCTTATAAACATCTATAGTAATTCAATTTTAAATTGGAAAAACAAAGCTATAAGGGTTCTAATGTTGGCTTTTGTAAACACACATTTATCATTGATTTCAAGGTTGGAAATACAGATCTATAAGGATGGAAATGGATGGGATTAAAAATACCTGTTCGCATTGATTTATTCAAGCATATCAAAAAGGAAGAAAAGGCCAAATCTTGGTTGTGATTTTCCATCACAAAAATAGTTTGGCCAAGTGAATAAATTATGATAAGAGGATGTCATGGATGGCCATGATTTGCTTCATTTGAATCATTCCTTTTATGTTCAAACACAAGGGAAAATTAAGTTTCCAAGGTCAAAAATGATTTGTTTCTTCAAGACATTTTTATCAACACCTATAGAAAGCACATGGGCAAAAATATGGGTTGTAAATTGTCCTCTAAAATTAACTATCCATATAAGGATTCAAAACACAAAATCACGATAAATGAAGTAGTTGGATATCACCTCGCTACAATATAATTTGTAGGTGCTCAAGAACAAAGAGGACTAAAATTTTGGGTATGAAATTTCATATACAAGTGAAATCAATTAGCTTATCTTCAATATAGATAAGCAATGTTCATCACCAAGAATATCTAAGAAGGAAAAATGAGATGGATCATAGATTCAAATTTATTTTCTTCTGTTACATTTATTTTCACCTAGAACCATTACCATCTCCATACCTGGGCTCTGTTTCCATTAGGTAGGATGGTGACCCTCTTTTTTCCTCTATTTGTCAAGGTCAGATGTAGCTGAGTCAACTAACTTGGATTCACCACAATAGCTTAAGCCTCAAGATATCAACTTCTAATAGATTGATTATGGATGAGATACTGTTAGTTGTACAACACAAGTTGTGATCCGTAAACTGTTGTGGATATTACATTGGATAATTTGTCACAACAAATCTAATATATTTATAATGAAAACCTAGAATCCATATTTTGAGGGTTATTTTCCTTAGACTTATGGATTTATTAAGTCATTGTTTCTATGCATGTAATATCAAAAATGTAAAAAATAGAGAATAGATGAAAATTCAATTACTCGCAATCATAATAACACAATATATGACTTGGGAAACTCTTTTTGGAGAAAACCTAGCTGGAAAGTGAGGTTATTATGCTCTCTCTATTTCTTTGAATGTATATGGATGCAAGTACAAATAAGTGAGACGTGTGGCCCATGGGATACTATAGTGCACAATCCACTTGTGTTTTTTCTCTCTCTCTCTCTCTCTTTATCCACTCTTGGCTACTCTTCTCATTTATGGAACAAAATGCTCTCAAATAGAATGGAACCCTTTTTCCTTCAAGTGCCCTAGTTATAACAGAGCTCGATAGCTTACCATTGGTTAGGTTTGACTCCTTCAAATCTTAAGTAGAGTTACAATATCGAATCTTCTAGAGTCTTCTTCATCATGAGCATGTGACTAGCCTCTTTTCTATGAATAATGGGGGGTTGATGTGGCATCCTCTCAAATCATGGTGGTCAAAACAAGAAGTTCAATTACCAGTGGCATAACTTTTGCATACAATCTCTAGTTGAGGTGATTCTTGCATTGTTTGAAAGGTATTTGTGTGTGGAATATTGTTAACAGGTGCATGCATAAGCAATAGAGTTTTGCCCCTGAAAATTTCCATTTGATGCCTCAAATTGATTCTAGAAGGTTTTGAACCCTGATTCACCAAACTGGGACCCGTTAGTAAAAATGGTCACCTGAGTTGATTCCTCCACTTTTTCCATTCTCAAAGCAATCAATATGGATGAAAAAAATATAATGATCCCATCCAAATCAATTTTCCATGGTTGAAATCTAACGATGTGGACTAAGTGGTTGTAAGACCCTCACACAAGTATTAAAATGGGATGAAATAGTAGGTTAGTGTTGAGTATATATTTTAGTGACTTTGATAGGTCAAATTCCTAGCTATGGATCATTACAATGTATTTTTTGTTGAATATCTAACCATGGTCGGTCTTCATAATGTATATGTGGTCACTTCCTATATTTGTATTTGTCATTGTAAAGCATATTTTAAACGCTAGAGTCAAAAGAAAATGTATTTTGAGTCAAAGTCCCAATGTGACTTTTTAAAGAAGAAAATTTGAACTTTTGAAATTGTAATTTTTGGCTCCAAAACTTGTCAAGTTGGCTTCCCTCCAAGTCAAGTCGGCCCTAGCTAAAGACACACCAATTCGGCCAAGACAAAGCATTATTTAAAGGTAATTTGACCTCCTCCGCTTGGGCATTTGCATTCTCTAATACAAGACAAGTTCTGGGCAAGCAAGTGAAGGACAAGAAGGACAAATACGATGAATAGAAGGACAAATTGACTCTCTCTTCTCTCTCTTTCAACTTGCATGTGTAGATAGAATCTTCTCTCTCTAGTTCGCATTTTGTGGGGCATTATGTGGTAGGGGGCCAAACTTATAGGAAAATATAGGGGCTAGAATTTCTAGGGTGACAACAATTACAGGAGGGCCGGAATTATGGGTCAAGACAGGTAGAGCAAATTCCTAAATCAGATTAGGAGGCTTGACTTGGAGGGGAACACTAAGTTTGTCCATAGGTCTAGGTGTGTCTCTCATTGAACAAGAATAATTTCTCTAATGAAATGGTTGATGGTTTTTTCCCCTTGTTGGGTTTTCCCATGGTAAATCTTGTCTTCTTTTGTGCATTGTGATCTCTATTATTCTATTGTTCTTTATGGTTGAATTTCTAAAGTATAATTGTTGAATCATATATTGGAATCATTTAAAAGAATATCTACATCAAAAGTAATATCAAAATTTCATAAATATTGTGTTAATCTCTATTACACTTATAAAATCAACATTGAATTGGATATTTGGTGAAGGAAGGAAGGAACATTGAGATCACCCTTGCAAAAACCCTAGAAAGCATTTTATTGAAGTCCTTCTTGTAGATTGGCATCTATGGCTTCTTCTATGAAATCTAAAAACAAGTTAGAGGGAGCATCAAACTTTAGAGCTTGGAAACTTAGAATAGATCTTATTCTTGCCAAGAACAAAGTTTTGGACATTGTGATAGGAAAGGTTGGTTAACCAACTGATATAGCAAGGAAAGAAAATTTCAAGGAGGATGACCCAAAACATAGACTTTCCTATAAAATGACCATGGTAAATTCCAGCCTCCAAGCTAGAAATTCCAACCGCAGAAACCTAAAAACCATTATTTTTTCTGACTATATTGAGGGGATATATGGAACGAAATTTGTCTATTGGATAGAACAAGAATCAGGATTCAAAAAAAACCTTCAAATCTACAATTTTTGAAGAAATTTCATGACCTAGGCATACTTTTGCCAAAATTATCGTTATTTACGCTGACATTTCTTTTATTTCTCCTTAGTTCTCATTGTTATATATATGGTTGTTTTGTCGACATTATTTCCTTAGGATTTTATGCCCTGGTGATGGATCCGCTTATGGACACAAAATGTAGACTTTCCTACAAAATGACTTTGGCAAATATGAGCCTCCAAACTTGAAATTCCAACCACATAAACTTGAAAACCATTATTTTTTCCATATACGGAGGGGATATATGGAAGGAAATTTGTTTATTAGAGAGAACCAGAATCAAGATTCAAAAAGAAGTTGCAAGTCTACAATTTTGAAGAAATGTCATGACCTAGGCATACATTTGCCAAAGTTATTATTATTTAAGCTAATTTTTTTTTTCTCCTTCCTTCTTAATCATATATATATGGTTGATCTCTCAACATTATTTCCTCAAGATTTCATGTCCTGATGATGGATCGACTTATGGACCTGAAACGTAGACTTTCATAGAAAATGATTGTGGTAAATCTGGGCCTCCAAACTAGAGGATGACATGACTTCTATGAGCCTTATAGTGGAATCCATTAGAGATCATCTCATTCCCTACATTGAAAAACATGATACTTCAAAGAAGATGTACGATGCCCTAACAAATCTTTACACTATCAAGAATGTTGGTAAATCCATGAGTTTGAAGAATGAGCTTTGAAATACAAGAATGACTAATGGCAACATTGTGGCCTCATACTTTGTGAGGATTTCCCAAATAAGAGATCAAATTTAGGCAATTGGAGAATCCATTCCTAATCAAGAACTTGTGACCACAAAATTCAATGGTCTTCCTAGATCATGGGATGATTTTGTAGTAGGTATAATCAGCTGGAAGGAATCACCTTCATTTGAAAAATTATGGATATCTTGTGCTTAAGAAGAATCAAGGTTGATGACAAGAGATCATTGGGAAGAGGAAGCTTGAGCTTTTGCAGCTTGTTTTGAGAACAAGGGAAAGAAGAAGTTTGGTCCTCAATGTCGAGCAAAACAATTGTTCCTTTAAAATGGATCAATAAATCCACTCTAAAATTAAGTATCAATCCAGGTAGGTTTAAAATAAGGCTATCACGCAAAGTATATGTGGGCATATGCTAACTAGCAAACTGAATCTCAAACCAAGGTTGTTGCACTGTCACTCTCAGCAAGCATTCAAGTTGTTACACACTTCAACACAATCAGAAAAGAGTCACACAATTGCAGGATAAACCACACTATTACACAACCATTATCACTCTGAAACAACACTCCTACAACCCATCCATTCTTCACTCAAGTTCTGAACACCCGCATTCAAAGAAAATTCAATCCAATCTATAACAAAAAAGTAAATAACTTGTTGCTACACTAGTATGAAAGACCAGTCGAAGACTATGTTGTCACACCATTCAAAAGCTTTATGTAATCAATAAGTCATAAATAAATAAACATTAACAATAATCACATAAGAATTAATGGAAATAATCGATATAAAATAATTAACCGGTGATATTTGCCAAGAAGGAGGGCCCTTCCTCCTCAACAAGGGCTGGTGCACTAAACTTGACACAGGCTACTCAGAAAAGATATAATGCCACAAGGTTGAGATTTGCATTAACAGAACATCAAGATTACAGATCTTTTGTGCTTCCCCCTTCTTTTCGATCCTATCTTCTAATATCTACATTGCCCACACAGGAAAACAATTATATTCTTTATAATTTTCAAATACAACAACAAGATCATCATGAGAATATTTCAATTCTCACGTGATCATAAAATAAAAATATATTTTAATAATTCATACGACAGTTTCAATGGCGGGGGTGAAGGTGTAACATTTTCCCTTAATTACAATGATTTTACAAAGAATCTTAAGTAAGTGACTTGTATGCTCCATGAATGTCTCTCGGTGGTTAAATTGACTTTGACTTGATGTGCTCCTAGATCTGGTCTATATAACTAATGAGAAAAATACAACATGCACAAGGAGAATTGATTGTGTATCAGCAACAGCACATGGAGCCTTTGATCCAAATTGATAAAGGAAACTATGAGTGTAATCCTATAGCAATGACTTCAACATAACACTTAAACCTGAAACAACCCATATATTAGTTTTATAATAAAAAATTCCTAAGACAGTAGTTCTGTATGCCAAATTATAAGAAGAATTAGACTAAGAAAGTGACATATGGAAAAGGACATACTTAGGTGAATAAAGGTTTTTACAGTAGTAAAATGTGGTCTCGTAGGTCAAAAAGGAGGAAAAATAAATAGGAAAATTGATGCAAAAAGATGACAATTCCATGGCCAAACATCTCTGCCTATCTTAAACATTTGCATGTCCTCATGCAAACCATTGTGACTATTCCCTAACACATTGAGAGTGTAGTCATGTGGGATAATAAGATCTTGCAATATCTTATACTCTAACCCTATACCCTCGGGAAAGGACCAACTCTGTTTCCCAGAGTTTATCAGAAAGATGGTATGGATGCTAATATTGACAAGTTGGAAGCCAAACAAGAGGATATCTGAATCTCAGTCCAATCCAGCATGTACCACTTCTCTTAATACACTCCACATAGTGATGAACCCTAAAGAGAGCTTGCATAAAGTTTTGATGATAAAAGGGGTCCTCTTCTTTCAACTCATGTTGACAAAGATCCCATCTTAGCTTGCTTCCTACTAATGCCCTAGCTTTCCTCCCCTGTATATTCCTAAGGCATCTTTGTAAGACAGAATCTTGATGATCCATCAACAAATTTTTGGTGGCTAGAAATCACCATATCTTATTGTATCTATGTGTAATAGCTTCAGCTGAGCCAGGCTCATTTTTGACACACAACCTTTCTCACCCCTCATTGGTTGTTATAGTATCATGTGCAGTATTCCTGATTCTGATTAAAAAAAAAAAAAGTATATATATATTTTTTTTGCAAATATAAAGGATAAGATGGAGAAGAGAATCTGCCACATAGAAAACCATTAATAAATTCATAAATGAGTTCCTTCTATTGTTGTAACAACTGCACTTCTCCCTACAATTCCTTTACTTACTTTATTGTCTGATTCCTCTCTAGTCGTACTTTTATAAAATCTTGAATTCTCAACTTTTTAGCCCATTCCTTCTTTAAACTGCTGACCATCTCCTCATGTTGTTTCAATAAAATAACTTCATCTTTGGGGAAAATTGCTAACTTTTTCAATTTTTCCGCTTCTCCAAGCGGAAATGTTGTTCTTGATCATTCTTCAGATTTCAATTGAGTTGTTTCAGATGTTGTTACAGCTTCAATCTCAACAATCTCTTCTTTATACCCTTTCTCCTCCTGTTGTTCTATCTCAACTGTTGGTTCTTGTGTAAAAATAACATCGTCCATAGGTTCTTGTGCGAAAACAATCACATTAATTTCAGTTTGCTTTGTTTCAGCTACTCGATCTTGTGTAATAGAGTGTCATAAACAGGTTCTTGTGGGGCAACAAACTATTTTTCTTATCCCTACTCTACTTTGATTGTTGGTTCTTGTGTATCAACAACGTCATCAACAAGTTCTTGTGGAGAAGCAAGTCAAAATCATTCGTCTTGTTCTCCTATTTGAACTCCAACTGAGACAGTAAAATATTCCATAACCCTAGCTTCATTAAATATTTTTTGACATCCCTTAAAATATTTCATAGTTAAGTCAGTGGATGATGTCATTTCTACTGCTTTTGCTAACATGTCTAGCCCAATTCCCTTCTTAAATGGAAATTGTTTCTCTACTAAGGGAAGTTGTTTCCTTAACTCCTCATTTTCCCTTTTCAAGAGGGAGAAGCCTCATACTCTTTTGTCAATTCTTTTGTTGTTGGTTCACCTTCTTTATGTTGTTCCTCAAATCCTCCCTCAAAATATTGTGTAGCAGCAACATCCTCAGATACAGGGGCATCCTCTTCTATAGGATTTTCTTGTTTTCCTTCATCCCGTTGTTCCTCAATTATTTCCTTGAATTATGGTGTAACGAAAAGGATTTCAAATGTGAAGGGATCTTCCTCTACAGGCTCTTCCTGCTTCCCCTCCTCCTACTGTTCCTCAGGGTTATTTGATTCAACTGTAACAGTGTGTTCTTCAGGTCTTGGGGTATATTTTTGTGCAGAGCAACTCACGCTTTTCTTGGGGATCCTTCCACCAATTGGCTTTTTAAATTTTTTCTTTCTCACCTTCACTTTTTCTGTGGCATCCTTGGTTTCTTCAAAAAAATTTGTTTCTTCAACTATTATTTCAGGTGCTACTACTACTTCAACAGTGACTTCTTCTGGTTTTTCTTCTTCAATAGGGCACCCATGATGGCCCTTCTCTAATGATTCACTAGACACCTCCACAAGCTCCTTTGTTTGTGCCCTTTTTCCTCCTGAATATGTACCAGCAGAAGTCTTAATAGAGATCCACCTCTTAGGGTTTTGACGATCGGGTCTAGGAGATGTATCAACCCTACTTTGCTTAAAAGTTACAGTTGTTCTACTCTTGGGGGGTGTAACAGCCTTACTCCTAGGGGGTGTGGCTTCTTTACTCTCGGGTGTTGTTTGAACACTTTCCCCATGCTCCTCACTCTCATCATCCTTTGTACCAACACAAGGTCTTGCTATCAAGTCATGCCATGAACTTCCTTTCTCTTGTAAAGAGTGAACTTTGATTAAATTAATAAATGCATGGTTGTTCAGGAAAGTTTTTGGATGTTTCACCCCTTGCACTGCCTCCACCATGTTTTGTAATGATTTCAACAAACAATATTGTAGATTTATTAGTTTCCCTTCCCTCAGATGTGCCAATAGTTGAAAATGATAATTAAATATGATCCAAAAATGATCCTCACAGAATATAAATTTCTGAATGAAAAGGACTACATAATCTCAAGGGTGAGGAAGAGATGTTCTGTCAAAACCCCTTCCCTTAGTTCTTAATTCCTCTCCTTCCCTAAAAACAAAGCCTTAGCTAATGGTTTCACCATCTTTCTTGAAAACCACCAAGCCTGTGTCTATAGCAACCCTGTTACACTTGCGATTACCTCCTATGTAACAACAATTCCCTGACTTTGCAATGTTGTTCAGTTAGGCCTTGAGAAAATTCCAAAAAAACAACTCACTAAAACCCTGCATCTTCTCAAATAATTCAATCAACCAGCATTTCAAAAAAATTCCAGAGCATATGGGTATTGTAATATCATATCGACAGAGTCAATTCCATGCCTTACCGTTGATCCTCCCATGGCTTCCCAAAACTATAACTACTCAATGTTGCTAGAGACCTATTATAGAGTTGCCTCAGTTCACATAGACACTTGCAAAGGAGAGAATGTCAAGATGTTGGAATTGATAGTAGTTACTCCCTTTTTATTACTAAATTGGGTTGTTAGTACAGAAATGAATTCATAAGATTGCACAATTTTCTAAATATAACAGTAAAGGTAATAATGTTAAGGGTAATTATGGCAATGATAATGACGATTATCTCGGTCCAATTATATGTGAGGGTAAAAGGTAATGACATCTGCAAAGTCCAATCATACATTATTATAAAGGGTGAGGTGATTGTCCATCGAATGATTAAATATTCAGGTGAAATCATAGTGCATCGTTTAATGGCACAATACACTCCTCCCCCAACTTATTGTAATAGCCATCCTTGACATATGTACTTTAGGGTAATGATTTCACTTCTTAAGTACAAATCCCACAAATAAATGACAAAAGAACAAACATGTCCTTGGCTTATCGTTATGATGACATGGGACTGTACCGGCCAAATGATGTTGTGAAGATCTCCTTGTGGCACAAATTCAAAAGTGAAATTCTATTGGTATGATGAGATGAAGGATCCATGTTGTGATAACAGATATTGTATTAGCTCTGAAGCGGCAATAATGAGTCTCTAAAAAGGGTCTCCCACTGTAACAATAATGTTAGTAACAGTCATACAAAATTGTAAAATAATGTTGACATCTAGTCATATATTCAGTTGTAACAACAAAGTATTAATCAAATTTGAACTATATGAACCAAATGAGTCCCAAGTTGGATCTGTAACAACAAAACTTAAAATAATAAATCAATGATTAGTGTTGTCACCTTCTGAAAAGAGAGTTTCAGTTGTACAAAGAGGGCAAAAGAACATAGATGTTTTGAGCTAGCCTTCAGGCCATAGAAGCACTCAAATTTGAATCAAACACCATCCAATGGATCGTGTTTGGAATTAGCTTTCCAACAGTATATGGAACTCCCCAAATAGACTCCAGAATCAAAAGTTAGAACAGGTTCAAAGTTACCCTTGAAAACCAGAAAGCAAAGGAAAATATTTAAGTTTAATCTTGTATCTCGTAAATCGGAGTTTTCTAAAGCAGAAGAAGGGGAGCGCATTGGAAATCAGAAATCAATGATCATTGATATCAGCTTATCGACAACTAGAGGTTCGAGATCATATCGCAAATCGTATATCAAAGGTCCCTGGCAGCAATGAGGCAAGTGGAGAAAAGAGAAAACCAGTGATCACCGATCACTGATATCGGAGATCGGAGGTTCCAGCAATCCCTAATATCGGCGATCACCAATGTCAAAGGTTCGGTGTACAGTGTATATCAGCGATCAGCGATCGCCAATATCGGCAAGGTCAAAGCCAACTTGCGATGGAGTGATCGCTAATATCGCAAATCTCATATCGGAAGGGTCTAGGGCTTCACGCATCAACGATTCGCGAATCGGCACGCTGGCAAGGTAACAACTCTAAAAATGTTGTGAAATGGAAAAGTTTTGATACAGTGTAAAATCACCAAGAGGGTTGAAAACATTTTAACAAAGGAAATCAACGAAAAACTAGGAGCAAGCGGACCTTTTCTTCCTCCAGAGGGGGCCATGTGGCGAAATACTATTGGCCCAAATAGGGCCACATGGCGGTTGACGTCATTATGACATGGTAGTATGGAGGACACGTTGCATGCTAACCTGACATTTTCAAGGGTCCTATGGGGGCATATCCGAATGACATGTGTCACCACTCAGGAAGAGACATGTGGCGGTGATGACATCATCAATCGGCAATTGGCGATCAGGTGTAGCAGCTCATTGTGCATCACAAGGAATTCGCCAATTACAGACCTCTGATTGGAAAGGGGCTTCGATAAGGGGGCTAGCCGATGGTCACGGGAAGAGCGAAGAACCAAGAGCTAAGCAGGACAATCAATCCCGCATATCGACGATCGCAAGTGTCAAAGGGAGCAAACAAAGGTGATATTATGAAATTGTCAATTGCGATATCCCAGGTGGGCCTAATCAGTGTTTGGCAGTTGCAAGCAATAGAGGGTGCAAACTCTCCCTCATCCTTTTTCCAAGTGGACCAGACCATATCACACATCAGAGATCGTAATGTTGGGGAGGAGGCACCAAAGGCGAGCATCAAAAATCACCGATATGTGGGATTATGTTTAACAAAGGGATGAGCCTCACAAACACGAGCCCAAAGGTCCTAGCACCCAAGGACTAAAAGCCTAGTCATAGCCCCCAGTCACATGAAGCAAAAGGGGCTAAAGTGGATTGGAATGGCCCGTCCCATAAGGACCTTAATTGGGAAATCCTGATGCGATAATTCTACGATAAATTAATGCAAAACTTTAAAGGCGTGGTGGGTCGGCAGCTGAGGCATTTAAGAAAGGAGACACAACATTCAAAATCAGCATGGGCTAACCCATAAATGCCCTATGTGACATGAAACCAGGGTCGACACTGATATAGTAAATGAAGACATGGAAGCTTGGGAGGACTTGATGATCCAGCATGGTGCTCCATGCAGAGGGAAGATGAAGTGTCGCCCATGTGACCTCTCCTTCTGTACTGTGGCATTAAACTGATAGTCAGTGACCACTCCCAGTTCTAGAGAATGAATGATTCAAGCAGTAAAGACAGAAGCGATGGGAATCAGTTGGGTGGCACAGGAGGCCAGACCATGGGCAAGCAACAACCTGAGCAAAGGCAATCCCAAGGATGGGCATGGACAGATTTTGTTGGTGTTTCCATCTAATTGTTGACCTATTTTGTAATCATGTAATGTGTGAACCATTTAATGAAGCAATTAATCTTTCGTAGTCATTTTTGGGCCACAGAACCATCCCAAGCCAAGACAGCTAGTCAATTTGACAGCTGAGGCTCGAATGAAGATATTTTGTTGTAATTACTATTCAATGCTCCCCTCTCTGGATAAATAGTGGGAAGCAACACTTCACAATGATTCAGAATCCTAAAGAAATAACTACATGTTATTTTGGAGATTGTATGACTTTATGATATGAATCTTTTAGAATATTAAGGAAATGATGGTGATTCCTCTTTCAAGTACTACAGTATGTTACCCCTCTGTTAAATTACATTATGTTCATGTTTCCTCTCTGATTTCATGTAATCATAGCTACTAGAAATGTTTCATATGTTCTTACAGATTCATTTGTATTGACTCTTTAATGTATGTGTTTGTATGGATCTTTGATATTATATGTTTAAAATTGCGCTGCATGAATCATCGCACACAATCCTCTTTCATCCATTATGTCTACCTTTAACTCGGATAAGTGTAGAATTCTGGAGGCTTCAAGCTTTATGCAATGAGTGTAGAATTCTTGGTGCTTCAAGCTCTATGTGATGAGTTACTCTATCTCCTTATCTTCTCTCATTTCTCTACCAAATCTTATTAAATTGTAGGTCCTTGAACTACTTGACCTCCACTAGTTTATACATATATTTCTATGAGTTGTATATGTGAAGTAGTACCAGAAATACATGGCTTATTCCTTTAGATGAATGAACCAACCCATGTTGTTCATTATATATATATATATATATATATACAAAAATATATGTGATGTCTCCAGATTCCTGAGAATCATATGAGACACACAAAATCTAGATGTTCGAGGCACTGGTCTTGTAAGCAATCTGAGTCTATCTCTGGAAGTGACAAGAATTAGGAAGAATTATTACAGTGTTGTTACTGAGAAAAAAAGGTGTTGACCGCCAGGAAGTTGGTTTTCGATCATCACAATCATCCAATAGTGCCCCAAAGGGGTTTTCACCATTGAATATTTATTCTTTTCTTTATTATCATTATCATTACTATTATTTTATTTTATTTTTTATTAAAGAAAACTAATTAATTGGCAGCACATGAGAAAACTCCTTTACCCCAACAACTTCAAGGTCTAGAATTGCAATTGAGACAACACTCATAAATGAATCCTTAGAGGTAGTTTTATGATACAACCTGAGATGATTTCCATTTACTAAAAAGGATACTTGAGAATTATCAATGGTTGTCAATTTTATAGTCCCGTTGTCAAAGATTGCTTCTACCTCATAGGGACCTAACCACCTGGTTTGTAGCTTGCCCTTAAAATCCTTGAATCTGGAATCATAGAGTAAGGCTCAGTCACCCTTCTAAAACAACTTATTTTTAATGAACTTATCATACCACTTAGGCCACTTCTGCTGAATAATATTTGTTCATTGCACAATAGCCAAGCGCTTTTCATCTAACTCATTTAGTTATTTCAGCCTCTCTTCTTAAGTTGTAGTCAAATTTAAATCTACTTCTAAGGAAGTCGTCAATGTTTTAATCTCAAAATCAATGGGAAAAATGGGATTCTTACCAAAAACCAATTTGTAAGGGGAAAAACCTATCATATTTCTCCAAGTTGCCATGTAAGACCACAATACCTCAGGAAGTCTCTCCACCCAATATTTTCTATGTCCTACATCTTCAAGTACTTTATTAATACTTTCCACCTGCCCATTTTCATGAGGATGATAGGGTGACGTAATCCTATGATGAACTCCATATTTTCTGACAAGGTCATGTATCAGCCAAGGGGCGAAAAGTGCTCCTCCATCTGTTACTATTTCCCTTGGCCCTCCATATCGAGCAAAAATTTCTTTAAATGAGAAGTCTAAAACAACACGATTAGTCACCCTGGTAAGTGCCCTGGCCTTTACCCACTTGGTAACATAGTCTGTCCAAACAAGAATGTAAACCTTATGCTGAGATGGGGGATTGATCGGTCCCACAAAGTCTAACGCCCATCTCTCAAGAGGTTCCACCACCAGTTGGGGTTGTAACGAAATCTCTTATGATTGCGTCAGATGACCCATTCTCTAGCAATCGTCACAGTGTTGAACATACCTCTTTGTATCTTGGAATATATTGGACCAAAAGTATCCCATTTGCAACACCTTATGACCTATCCTCCTATCTAAAAAATTCCCTCCACAAGGTCCATCATGGTAGGCCTTGAGGATCTCATGGATTTCATCCTCCCTCACACACCTCCTAATTTGTTGATCAAAACTAGTGTGAAATAGATTTCCATACACCCAAATATATCTAGCACGTTGTTGTACAATCTTCTTTCTTTCCCTAGTAGGAAAGTGATGAGGAAACTTTCCTTCAGCGAGGTAATTAACAATATCTGCATACTAGGGTGAATAAGTGGACACTGCAAATATATATTCATCTGGAAAATAATCCTCAATAAGAAAATCATCAATATCATTAGTTAGCCTAGAAAGAAAGTTTGCTACAACATTATATTTTCCAAACTTATCTATGATAGTAATATCAAATTCTTGGAGTAACAAAAACCACCTAGTAACCCTAGTATTTGTAATAGGTTTTTTCATTAAAAATTTGATGGTTGAATGATTTGTATGCACAAAAGTTTGGTAACCAGTGATATAGTGCCTAAATTTATTAATAGCATGTACAACAACAAGGAATTATTTCTCTGTAATAGTATAATTTACCTCCACAGGAACCAAATTCTTGTTGATGTAATAGATGGCGTATGGTTTGTTTCCTTCTTATTGACCAAGCACAACTCCAATGGCTATATCAGAAACATTTGTAGAGATGTGGAATGACATATTCCAATCTGGTCCTCTCAAAAAAGGAGTTGTTGTTACACGTCTCTTTAGCTCTATAAAAGCATTGTTACACTTATCATTCCATTCAAACTCCTTGTCTTTTGTTTGTAGGGCAAATAAAGGTAGTGCGATTTTAGCAAAATTACATATAAATTTTCTATCATAACCTACTTTCCCTAAAAATCTTTGTACCTATTTTTGTTTTTTAGGAGCAGGGACCCTTATAATGACCTCTACCTTCGCTAGATCCACTTGAATACTTGCAGCAAAAAGATAATATCCTAGAACAATACCCTCAGTCATCATCATATGGAATTTTTCATTGCTGAGACAGAGATGGGTTTGAATGCAACGCTCAAGTAATTTTTAAGGCTTCATCAAATCTACTCCGATAGGTGTGAAATCATCCATAAAGATCTCTAAACAGTGATTAACCATGTCAACAAAAATTCACAATACTGCCCGTTGAAAGGTTGCAAGTGCATTGCACAGTCCAAAAGGCAGGACCCTATAAGCATAAGTACCCTGGGGCAAGTAAAGGTAGTTTTATCCTGATACTTAGGGGCAATCTGAATTTGATTATAACTACTAAATCCATCCAGAAAAGAAAATAATTTCTTACCATAAAAAGTATCTAAGACTTTATCAACGAAAGGCAATGGAAAATGGTCCTTTTGAGTGGCTTTGTTTAGCTCCCTATAATCCACATAGATTCTCCATTTCCCATTTTTCTTAGGAACAATGACTAATGGACATACCCACTTACTATCAGAAATGGGATAGATGAAATTTGCATCCAAACGTTTATGGAGTTCTTATTTCACAATGCCTTTTAAAGCCAAATTCATTCTTCATTGAGGTTGCCTGACAGGGTGGGATCCTTCCTTTAAATAGATATGGTGAGTACATAAAGTAGGATGGATACCCTTCATATATTTATAATCCCATGCAAAAACTTCTTTATATTTTCTAAGTAACAACGCTAATTTTTCTCTCTGTTTAGCGAATAAATTAGGATTAATGTTAAGGATTTTTCTAGGCTAAATTTCCATTGGTATACTTTTAAGACTAGAGGTAGTAGGTATATCATGTGTAACATATTCATCAAAAAGTTATTCCTTGTTAAACCTATATATTGCAACATTCAACAACTAGAATTTACAAGGTGTAAAAGCAAAGGGGTCACTAATGTAATTACTGATGACATCGTCATCAGTCTCACTTTTAAATTGTAAATCTTTACTTATAGTGAGTATTGGATGAGCATCAACTTATTCCAACTGAAATTCCAATTCCAGGGGGTTTTCAGATTCACAACTCAGTTTGGCAGGAGGATAAAGGACAAGGTTATTGGTAGTACATCCATACGAGATAATCATACACCCATATATACATCATATATAAGCATCGACAATAGCTAACCATGGTTTTCCTAAAATCAAAGGAAGTCCACACAAACATGTTTTGAGTTGAAGTACCATAAAGACTATTGGATACTTCCAAGAATCAAATGAGATAACAATATCTCTCAATACCCCTTCAAGATAGATTTTCGACCTATCTGCTAACTCTAGAACAATAGGAGTTGGCCTTAAATTAATAAGTCCAAGTAGTTTCATTGCTTCCTTAGTTATTATATTGATGGTAACCCCTAAATGAATCAAAGTATTAAGGAGGGATGTGCCATCAAAGTACACAATCACAGTGGGATTCCTCGGGTCCTCATATTTAGCAGGCACATCATTTTCCAATATCAAGTCAAATAATTTACCAACAATCGTATTAGGGGAAATTTGAGGTCTAAAATGAGCCTCTTAAGAAAATAGTAAAATAATAACTAAACCAATAAAATAATATTTATGAATTTGCAATTCACTTTTTGCACCACCGTCCATGTAACCATAATTAAATTTAATTGAAAAGTTGTACAAAAAAAACTAAAAAAAAATGTATTGATATGACTATAAATAAGAATGAGCTTTTCAAAAAAAAGTCATTATCATTGAACAACTAATGCATTTGTCCTTTGTACTTAAATAACTCAAAATATATTATAAATACAAATTCATAAATTATTAATTGTATAATATACTATTAATTAAAATTTATATTATTTAAATTATATAATTACATGTAATTAATATAAATCGATAATTAGCATGTAATTCATTAATATGCTATATAAAATTCAAATAATATAATATAAAATTATTTAAATTATATAATTACATGTAATTAATATAAACCAGTAATTAGCATGTAATTAATTAATATACTATATAAAAGTCAAATAATATAATATAATAAATGTAATATATTAATTTATGTATTAATTTATAAACTAGTTGCAATTGTCATAAAATTGTGTAAGAGTTATAATTTATTCAAAAAAAATGTTTGAAATGTAATAACTTGAAATTATCCAAAATTTGTAAGAGCAATTCATTAAAAAAACCATAAATCATACAAAAATAATATATCTTTTTTCTTTAATTAAGTGGTAAAGCGTTCCCCTCTGAAATCAACTCCCCTCTTGTGTTACATGTTTTACATGTTTTATTATGATCTGTATAATCTAATGTTAGACGATTAAAATATTTGCCACCGTTGATTAAAAATCTAGTTATAACTGAAACAATATGCATCTTGAAACCATATGAATAGCAAGAAGATGCTCGCGGCCAACCCAACTGTTTCCCTACAACTTGATGCTCCTCCTCCGAAACCTTGCTCCTTCCCTGCAATTTGATGCCCCTCCTCCGAAACCCAGCTCTTTCCTTGCAATTCGATTTAGTGAAGGTGTTTTTTCTCACGGTTGTCTGGTAACTTATTTGAGACCATTTCGCTCAGGGTTTATATGTCTTTATTTTTCATTCTTTTATATTTAGATTCAAACCCTCAGTCACTGTTTGTTATAGTTGCAGGAGCATTCTTGGCCTCGTCTCCAACGGGTTACACTACTACTCGAAATCCATACAGTTGGAGGAGCGGTCACTTCGTGGCCTCGTCTCCAACGGGTTACACTACTACTCGAAATCCATACACAAGTATCCACTCTCCATCTAGTCGATTAGGGTTTTCACTGTTGCCATTTTATTATTTTATTTTCGTAAGCATACTACTCATTTATGGAGTTTTTGTTCCCAGGTTCATGTTTCCCAGGGGGTTTCTTCCTGAGCGAATTATATATACTAGTTGGGTTCTGTTTTTTGTTCTTACTGTTCGCCGAATACTTGTCTTTAGGTCTTCATTGTTTATATACAGGTTGTCATTTTAATTCACTCTTGGCGTTGTGCTACAGGTAACCTCATCAGGTTCAATCCTCGTCCATTCTTGCTCGGATTGAATTTCAGGAAATTGACCTTCGCCTTCCCGTTTGGTTTCAAGTGTGGTTCTTTATTAGCTAGCATCCTGAGCACAAGCATAAGCCCCTGTAGCAATATTCAAAATGTGGCTAGAGTTGCTTTACAGTATATGTAGATGAGGGTATGCCCCCTTTGTCTGCTATGGCATAGAGTTGGGCTCTTGCTATGAGTACCTCATAAAACTCACCCTTATATGTCAATTACAGCGTCTTCTTTGGGGACAAGAACACGGGTCCTTGAGCCGCGGCCATGGTTTTAATACCAATCCATCTTTTGACTTCTTCATTGCTTGGTAGAAATTTACATAAAACTTTGTACCCCAACATCCAGTATGTTCGAAACCTGTTCGGATTCAGACACTGATGTGTCCAGGGTTTTCAAATGAGCATCTCTGAAATTTTGGAAAATAAATTGAAGCATTTGGCAAGTTTTGGCCTCCCAGAAGATGATGTCAAGGAGCTTGCTAGGAGGAACCCAATCATACTGGCTCTTTCCATGGATAAAGTGCAGAAAATCATGGACTATTTCATACATACTGTAGGGATTCCTGCAAAGTTTCTTTTAACACATTCTAAGCTCATGTTGTGTAGTTTAGAGTTTAGAATCAAGCCTCGTCACATAGTTTTTAAATCTATTAGTGCAATGCAAACCTCGAAGCGTCTACCATGGAGAAAGCTGAAAGCACTTGGCACTAATATTTTTGCCCTCCAAAATTTCTGGGATCTGTAGAAATTTGACAAATTTGTCATTGCTAATTTAAGTAAAAGTGAAGCAGTGAAAAATTTATACTTCAATAGAACCTCTACGTTTCCACAAGGTGAGGTATTACAAGTCTTAATAATTTAATCACGAAATAACTCATGCCCAAGAATATTAGAACCTGTTGGAAAATGAATTTTACCTTTGCAATGTCTTTAGTTTTGTAATGAAGTCTAAAGTATAATGAGGAAAAATATCCCTCATTCTTATTTTATTGGGCACTCCATAGATCAACATGGATTAGAAGCCACCTCTTAAACAACAGTCTACTAAATTACTATTGAATGTGCAAGAAAGAGCAATTGATGCTTGTAGACATGCTATGCAGATAGCGAAAATGAGCATGGCAGAAGACATTGGAGATATTGACAAGACTGGTCGATTGGTAGAGGAACCTATAATGCTTGAAAAATCAGCTCAGCTTACTCCAGAGGCCACCTATTATTGGAATCTTAATGACTTAGCATTCCTTATGGAAAAATATAAATGATGTTTTTTAGATACATTGCAAGTTGCAACAACATTAATGCCTTGCGATCTCAAATTCTCTATATACTATTGCTGGGCAGCAGTCTAGAGAAAACTCTGTACCCCAACATCCAGTTTGTTTGAAACATGTTTGGATTAGACATTGATGTATCTTTGGCAAGTTTTCGCCTCCCAAAAGATGATGTCAAGGAGCTTCCTTGTCACTAGTTATTTTCAGTGGAGCTTCAACCAATCTTGCAGCCTTGCAAGGAATGATCAGTTCAGTTTTGGATGAAAGTAGTCATGTTATTCCACAAAAGCATGTTGTGGATATTTTTGAAGCAGACATTACAATGTTTGTATTACAAGAGGTTTCAAAACCTTTCGTTCATAGGTTGTAACAAAGGAAAGTGCGTCATTTCTTATGGACTTTCCATGGGAGTATGGAAAGTCTGTATGTAACACTCTGCAGCCAGCTGGATATTCATGGTCTGATGGTGAACTATTTTATTATTTATTTATATTTTAGCCGGATATTTATGGCTTTTCGATGGAGAATATATCTATATAGATATATATGTAATTTATGCATTTGGAGATTGGTCACTGTTATATTTAAAGAATATTTATATCCAGTAGATTCATCCAAAAAGACCCACTGAGCTGACTTAAAAATTAAACCGTAATCTCTCAATAACCAAAGTGATTTAACAAAGACAAACTTCTTTTTAAATATGGACAGTAATCAACATATTAAGATGACACAATAATACTCGCAAATCAGAGTGCATTTTTTTTATATATTTGCAAGCAGGTGCAGAATCATTCAGAACCTTTGGTTCACATTAATGAGAACCCTCCTAAACAAGAATTTTGGGGTTTACATGTGAGTCATCTAGATGGAATGCAATTGCTAGGCAATGACAATGAAGTTCTGAACACACAGTATTAAATTCTCCATTGATTTTTAAAATGTCTCGGACTACTCATATGCTTACCAAAGGAAAATGTCTGACCAAAATTTAAGTTAACAAGCACAACTGAAATAATGTGTTGTTGAAAGATTCAGGATCTGGATATTAAAATGTCATGGAAGAGGACTTTACAGTCATATATGTGGAAATAGTGGATGGTAATGAGTCTGTTTGGAAAATAAAAACTCCTCAATATGTTGAGGTAAGTGTTACAAAGGTGTCATCGGCAAGCTTAAGTCAGAGAGGAGTCGTCTTCTATGGTACCACACACTTGTGAATATTGCACATACATATATCAATAAACTAGCGTCTACCATGGAGAAAGATGAAAGCACTGGGCACTAATATTTTTGCCCTCCAAAATTTCTAAGATCTGAAATTTTCATTTTTAACAGAATCAAAGAAATTTGACAAATTTGTCATTGCTCATCTAAGTAAAAGTGAAGCAGAGAAAATTTTCCACTTCAATAGAACCTCTACGTTTCCACAAGGTGAGCTATTACAAGTCTTAATAATTTTATCATGAAACAACTCATGCCCAAGCATATTTTGCGATGTCTTTAGTTTTGTAATGTCGTTTAAAAGTATAATGAAGGAAAGTATCCCTCATTCTTCTTTTATTGGGCACTCCACAAATCAACATGGATTAGAAGGCACCTCTTAAACAACGATCTATTGAATTAATATTGAATGTGCAGGAAAGAGAAATTGATGCTTGTAGACATGCTATGCAGATAGCGAAAATGAGCATGGCAGCAAACATTGGAGATATTGACAAAACTGATCGATTGTAGAGGAACCTGTAATGCTTGAAAAATCATCTCAACTTATTCCAGAGGCCACCTATTATCGGAATATTAATGACTTGGCATTTATTATGGAACAATATAAACGATGTTTTTTAGATACATTGCAAGTTGCAGCAACATTAATGGATTTCGATCTCAAATTCTCTATCTATTATTGCTTGGCAGAAATCTAGAGAAGACTATGTGCCCCAACATCCAGTACGTTCGAAACTTGTTCGGATCATACATTAATTTATCTAGGGTTTTCAAATGGGCATCTCATATTTTAATGCTTAGTAATGGGCCTGAAATTTTGGAAAATAAATTGAAGCATTTGGCAAGTTTTGGCCTGCCAAAAGATGATGTCAAGGATATTGCGAGTAGGAAACCAATCATACTAGCTCTTTCCATGGATAAAGTGCATAAAACCATGGACTATTTCATACATAATGTAGGGCTTCCTGAAAAAAAAAAAAAAAGAATTAACACATTCTAAGTTCATGTTGTGTAGTTTAGAGTGTAGAATCAAGCCTTATCAGAGAGTTTTGAAATCTATTATTGCAATTCAACCCTTGAAGCATCGAGTTAGTATATACATAAGACATTTACGCAGGTCATGGCGAAATCAGTCCAGGCCAAGCCAAAGTTGAACTAGTATCAGGATATACAATTGTTTGCTTAATGTACTAAGTTGTGATATGTTACTCTCTATTTTTTGTTCTTTCAAGAAGCTCTGTGTATCACTGCAGTTAACTTGCCTATATATAATGAAACTCTGGTTTCTTTTCTTAGAAGGAGTTGTAATAGTTTTCCAGACCTGTTTCTTTTAAATTAATTAGACATGTTGCAGTATATATATTCGGTCTCTAAATTATTTGAACTTAGTGAAATGGATACCTGGTTTGACATGGATTATATTTGGTAGATTTTTTCACTTTATTTATCGCAATATATCTGGTTTTGGTTAGCTCATTGAAGAGTTTTCTTGGCTTAGGATTTCACTGGTTAGGAGTGATCTTTGTCTCTTAAGAGTTTGTATACACAATGACTATGTTCTTTGTTTCTTGATGTTGAGGTAAGTTTTACAAAGGTGTCATTAGCAAGCTTAAGTCAGAGAGAAGAGTCATCTTCTATGGTACCACAAACTAGTAAAAAAATTGCACATACATATATCAATAACTAGCATCTACCATGGAGAAAGTTGAAAGCACTTGGCACTAATATTTTTGCCCTCCAAAATTTCTAGGATCTGAAATTTTCATTTTTAACAGAATCAAAGAAATTTGACAAATATGTCATTGCTAATTTAAGTAAAAGTGAAGCAGTGAAGATTTTCTACTTCAATAGAACCTCTACGTTTCCACAAGATGATCTATTACAAGTATTAATGATTTTATCATGAAACAACTCATGCAACCTGTTGGAAAATGAATTTTATCTTTGCGATGTCTTTAGTTTTGTAATGAAGTCTAAAAGTATAATGAAGGAAAGTATCCCTCATTCTTCTTTTATTGGGCACTCCACGGATCAACATGGATTAGAAGCCACCTCTTAAACAACAATCTACTGAATTAATATTGAATGTGCAGGAAAGAGCAATTGATGCTTATAGACATGCTATGCAGATAGCGAAAATGAGCATGGCAGCAGACAATGGATGTTGTACGAATAATGGAAATAATGAAGAAAACAAGAAAGCTCAACAGAATAACCAAAACAAGAAACTGAATGGATTGGAATTTGTTATTCAACAATGATTCTCCGCACATTACATTTCATGGGCATTTGTTAGTTTTATATCATAGACCGTAGTTACATAACTAATATTTCGGTATAAAACTGTCTAGTTACATTTTACCCAAAGTTACTAATTCGTTGTCAAACTAACAAACTCCACCTTGACAACAATTTTCCTAATCTCTTGCCCATGCCCATTCATTATCTTTTCTGCAAGCCAAGAGAAGCTAAACACCACCATAGCTTCTCTATTGTAACTAGATTTGTGAACATGTCTGCACAATTCTCTCGCGTATGGGCCTTTTGAAGAGCTACTTTTCCGCCATTGATCACATGTCTCAGAAAATGATACCTTACATCAATGTGCTTGGTTCTGCTGTGATAAGCAGGATTTGTAGCCAAGTGAATAGCGCTTTGACTGTCACAAAGTACATTCACTTTCTCTTGCGTCCTTCCAATCTCATCGAGCAGACCCTTTAACCAGATTGCTTCTTTACTGGCATCTGAAGCAGCTATATATTCAGCTTCGGTAGTGGACAACGCAACTGTTTCTTGAAGCTTTGACATCCAACTAATTGCTCCACCTGCAAGAGTAAAGACATAACCTGTAGTAGATCTTCTTTTGTCCAAATCACCTGCATAGTCAGCATCTACATATCTGCAGACTGATCCTTCACTACCATTAAAGACGATGCAATGGTCACTTGTGCCTCTTAGATATCGAAGCACCCATTTCACTGCTTGCCAATGTTCTTTACCTGGATTTGCCATGAACCTGCTGACAACTCCAACTGCATGTGAAATGTCAGGTCTTGTAGATACCATCGCATACATTAAGTTGCCTACAACGTTTGCATATGGTACATGAGACATATACTGCTTTTCATCATCAGCTCTAGGACTCAAAACCGAAGAAAGCTTAAAATGGGAAGCTAGTGGAACATTAACAGGTTTCACATTATTCATAGAGAACTTTTCAAGTACCTTCTCCACATACTTCTGCTGTGATAACCAAAGCTTACCATTTTTCCTGTCTCTGTGTATCTCCATGCCCAAGATATGTTTTGCTGCTCCAAGATCCTTCATATCAAACGTCCTAGAGAGTTGAGCCTTTAACCTGTTGATCTCTTCCATGCTTTTGCTTGCAATAAGCATATCGTCAACATACAAAGCTAAGATAATGAATATGCCATTGAAACTTTTGAAGTACACACAATGATCATACTCACTTCTTATAAAGTTTTGGCTCACCATGAAGGAATCAAACTTCTTGTACCATTGTCTGGGAGACTGCCTCAGACCATACAATGATTTCCTGAGCTTGCAAACTAATCTTCTGCTGCGACCTCGTACAAAACCTTCTGGTTGTTCCATATATATCTCTTCGTTCAAATCACCATGTAGAAAAGCTGTTTTAACATCTAACTGTTCTAACTCAAGATTAAGCAACGCAGTTAGTGCCAACACAGTACGTATAGAAACAAGTTTTACAACTGGAGAAAAAATCTCATGAAAGTCTATACCTTCAACCTGAGAATACCCTTTTGCTACCAGTCGCACCTTATACCTTTCGATACTTCCATCAACTTTCCGTTTCAGCTTGAAGACCCATTTACATCCAACAACACTTCTCCCTTCAGGAAGCTCTACAAGATCCCAGGTATTGTTCTTGGCTAAGGAGTCCATTTCTTCTTCCATAGCCATTTTCCATTTCTCGCTATCTGTATCATCTACTGCTTCCTGATAACAAGAGGGTCCCCCATCTTCAGTAATCAAAGCAAAAGATGAAGCAGAATCTTCATACCTTTTGGGAGTTTTCCTTTCCCTTGTAGACCTTCTCAGAGCGACTGGTTGCTAAACTGGTTCAGAAACTTGCACAGGTTCAGAAGCTTCAACGGCTTCCTTTGTGTCTTCAACGCCTTTTTCTCCAGAAGTCTCTCCTTCCTTTCGACTGTCACCGAAAGGTCTAGCCTCCAACTGAACTCGTTGATTCGGCGATACCTGTTCCTGTTCAATTCTTTCAACATTTGATTTTAACAAAGAGGATTCATCAAATGTTACATCTCTACTAATGACTATCTTCCGCAATGTAGGATCCCACAACCTATATCCTTTCACTGCATAGTCATACCCAACAAAGACATAAAATTTCGACTTTGGATCTAATTTTGAACGTTGATTTTTCGGAATAAGAGAATAAGCATCACAGCCAAATATCCTCAAATTTGAATAGTCACAAGACTGACCTGTCCAAACTTCTTCAGGAATTTTACAACCAATTGCTACTGAAGGTGATCTGTTAACTAAATAACAAGCAGTAGATACTGCTTCTGCCCACAACTCCTTTTGCAGGTTAGCATTGTTGATCATGCTTCTGGCTCTTTCCATAAGAGTCTGATTCATACGCTCAGCAACACCATTTTGCTGAGGAGTATAAACAGCAGTTTTGTGTCTAACAATTCCCTCATCCTCACAATATTGTTCAAATTCAACTGAAGTGAACTCACCACCATTGTCAGTTCTTAGACATTTAATAGATTTGCCTGTTCTTTTCTCTACCATTACTTTAAATTGTTTAAAGACATTGAATACATCAACTTTCCTTTTTAGCATATAGACCCAAACTTTACGAGAGTAATCATCAATAAACGTTAAAAAATACAATGCACCTCCATATGACACAACAGGGGAAGGCCCCCACAGATCAGAATGAATGTAGTCTAAAACATCTTTACTATTATGATTTCCAACTTTAAATCTTTGTTTACATTGTTTTCCATACACACAATGTTTACAGAAATCTAAATTCAAGGATTTCAGACCGGGAAGAGATTTACGTTTCATCAGTATCTTAAGACCTTTCTCGCTCATATGACCCAATCGCTGATGCCATAGACGAGTACTTGCTTCTTCCTTTTCTGATGCAACCGCTGCTTCACTGACCTAAGTACTTCCTTTTAACCTATAAAGATTTCCGACCTTTTCTACCTTCATAACCACAAGGGCTCCTTTAAAGACTTTCAAGACGCCATCCTGACCTGTAAACTTATAACCATCTGAATCCAACACTCCCAAAGAAATCAAATATTTGTTCAAATCAGGTACATGTCTAACACTAGTTAATGTTCTAACTGTGTTATCATACATCTTAATCCTGATATCTCCCATCCCAACAGTCTGACATGACACATTGTTACCCGTAAACACAGAACTACCATTTACATTTTTATATGAAGTAAACCAATTTCTATGTGGGCACATGTGATGCGAAGCACCAGAGTCTAACAGCCAGCTATCAAAACCCTGAGAGACATTTCATTCAGGTGAAGTGTCATCTATCATACATAATTCTTCAGCAGATAAAACTTCGTCTATCATACCTGAATCAACCTGATTCGCTTCGTTCTTCGGGTTTTTAGATTCCTTTCGTTTCCAACAGTCCTTCTTCAAGTGTCCAACTTTACCGCAGTTCCAACATTTTGCCTTACACTTCTTTCCCTTCGATTTCGATCTGGAAGACCCCCTTGGTTTTTCTCCTCTTTCCTTTGAGCGTCCTCTAGCGACCATGGCTTTTGATGCAGCTGTTTCAGTGTTGGATTTCCTTCGTACTTCTTCAGACAGAAGAGCTCCCACGACTGATTCAAACTTCAAAGAATCAGCAGAGCTGAAGCTGATTGAAGTTACGAAGTGATCCCATGATTCAGGCAGAGAACACAGCAAGGTTATGGCTTTATCTTCTTCCTGTATTTTGACTTCCATATCTGTTAATTGACATATTAGTGTATTAAAAACATTCAAATGTTCTGCAACGTTTGAACCTTCTTTCATTCGAAGACTGTATAACTGCCTTTTCAGATAAATTCTGTTGGTTAATGACTTTGTCATATAGAGATTTTCAAGTTTTTCCCACAATCCTGACGCCGTAGTCTCTTCAACAATATTGAAGAGAACTTCATCCGCTAGGCATAACCGGATGGTACTGAGAGCTCGGGCATCCAAGTCCTCCCAGTCTGAAGTAGTCATGGTTGCAGGTTTCTTAGTTACCCCATCCAATGCCTTGTTGCACAAGCAAATCCCTAACCTTCAGTTTCCAAAGAGCAAAATTGCTCTTTCCGATGAATTTCTCCACCTCGAATTTCGCATTCGACATCTTGGCCATTTTTCTTCCTTCCTAGGGTTTCAGTGTTTGTTCTTCTCCTAGGGTTTCAGTCTTTGCAGCAAAGGGTTTATATTTCTTTATTTTCAAATGAAAGTTTTTCCTTCAACTAAAGTGTATATTTCCTTATTTCTCCAGAAAAAAAATTCAATTTAAATAGAAAAACTCTTTTTAGAAAACAAACTTCTTTTCTCCTTTCCTTCCAAAAAAAAAAAATTGTCTTCTGTTTCTTCAATTTCACACATTCACCTCTTTATTAAACAAAGAAAATTCTGAAACAAGATTTGTCTCAAAAACTTTAAAAAAAAATACTCGAATTTCTTTTGCTGATCGAAATCCTCTTCTGGTTTCCTTCAAGCAACCAGCACGCAGAGTAGTCAGCGAATGTCTGGCAAATAGTCTGGAAAATACAGGTCACACCTTCCCAGCGTATACCTCACGCAAACTCAAGGGTTTTCTTTGCACGCAGAGCAGCCCACACTCTGGTCTTCATACGCAGGGGAGACAGACGCAGACAACACACCGCCCTTCACGCACCTTTGTGCAAACACGCAGGGTTTCACGCAGGAACCGCTCTCACGCAGGCTGGATTGCCTTTTCTTCAACGCCGGTTCTGGACTCTTCAACCTAACGCAGAAGAAACAGCTTCACGCGACTCTCACGCAGGCAGGATTGCCGGTTCTGGACTCTTCTTCACGCAGATTCTGGACAGTACGTAGGTTCCAGTCTGCTCCTTAGCCTTCTGACAAGATTTTCCACAGCGCTCTGGTCTTCACACGCTCGCTGGCTCTTCAACCTCACATTCTCTGGCTCTTCAACTGTAAGGGTCTGATTCCTATTATTAGAGCCCCAATCTATTATACACTAACAGAACTATTTTCCTGCTGATTTAAAAGTAATAAAATGAGTTCACTGACCTTCTTACATAGCTTTAAACATTTAGCATCTTATCATTTTATCATAAGCAACATAAATTAAGGTGAGCATTCCATTGATATCAACTTAACAAGAGTAGTCCATGGAAAAATACCTGTTCTGGTGGTTGATGATGATACCTTTGTCTTATAGCTCCAGCTGAACGCTCCTTATCACCGACCCAACCGGATTTACCTCCCAGCCAACTAGGAAATAAATTCCTAGCCCAGGAAACCTCCACAGGTTTCCTAGCCCTCCGTGCCCAAGTCCAACCAGATATAGTGTGTCCTCAAGAAGAATGTGCAAAACCAGATAACAATACTTTCCTCCTCTCAAACCCAAGAAACCTCCATAGGTTTCCAAGGTCTCCCAAAATCATGACAAGGCCAAACAATCACAACCAACCCCCACAATCCTAAGCAAGACTCCAACCCCCCTTTCTTCCTTCCCCCTTCCCTTTTTATACCCTCCTTCCCTTCTCCATCTCAACCACCTCTCATTAATGTCATTAACTTCTCATCCATCCTTACAGTTGACTTCTCTTCTCCCAAGTAAACTAGGAGTACATTTGGAAATGTGACATGAATATAAAATTGAGAATTTAATGGGAAAGGATCATGTCTTCTCCCAAGTAAATCTGAAAAGTACATTTGGAAATGTGAGGTGAATATATATATATATTGATAATTAAATGGAGAGGACTATGTCTTCTCCCAAGTAAATGTGAGGGTACATTGGGTAATGTGAAATGAATACATATATTTTGAAATAATGGAAGGAGACCATATCCTACCTAATATTCAATTTGAGAAGGTAAGTGGGGAATTTGAATAATGGAAATCATGAATTTTATATTAGACCAATATTTCTCAATATTTTTAGATAATGTAAACATTAACAAAATTTGTAGGACAAGGTTTAAGTGGGGCATTACATACACCCCTCCTTCAGAAAACTTCGTCCCGAAGTTAGAATGAAAAGATGCAAGGAGTTTGAAAGCATAGCAACCAGAGAGAGTTATAGCAATAAAATCTGATAAGTCCAACAATGACATTACTTCCCATCAAGAGTCTCCAACTGATCTATATCCTCCTATCCACCCTGGCCTACTTCCGTTCCCACCCTATCCGTCCTCTGCTGCTTTATCAGTGGCAACGGCCATACTAACCACTGATAAAACCGACATGGTGGAAGCGTCGAATACATCGACCTAAATTTCCCCAACAGGCAACTGGCAATCGTCATCACACGTCTAGGGGGAGCGTTCAGCTGTCCTCCCCACGATTCCAAGTTTCGGAGGATACACGGTGGGAAACACCTCCACCCCTCCTTCAGAGCACGGACCACACTACAGAGCTGGTTGGACTTGTCATCGAATAATCCAGTCAGGTCGTCTTGCCACCTGTCATTTGCATTTTACTCATGTCATAAGAGTGCATATCAAGTAGATACCAAATGTAATAGAACAATGTACATCGTACCTTTCCTCATTGGTCGTCTCGACCTTCCCCAATGGAATAGTAGATCTTGGTTATCATACGGTTCTTTCCAACCTGTAGTTTAGTTCTCATCCATGCATATATATAACCACAAAATAGATATAGATACATGATCTTAAACATCATGTTTATTAAGCCCAGTGTCCACGTGTCAATTTTTGTTGTTCATACTGGAAATAAATCTTACATCAGATAAATCATAATTTCACTAAGTCATTGATTAGATAAATCATATCTATATAAGCCTATACGATGCAACAATAACTTTGACAAGTCATGCACTAGATAAATTGTAACCAAGTAAGTCATACATTTGGTCATACATCCAACATGTCCATCATCAATACCAAATCCATCAATTGATTTTCACGTGTCCAACCAAATGTATATAATGTTCATAAATAACATGGAACTGCAAAATAGAACCTTAACATAGGTGGCTATCTATGTTAAAATGGGCATCATAAACGCTCATGTGACATCCTTGTGGAACCCCTTAATAACAATTAGAGTTGAAACAGATTTAACTGTCCGTCATGGAAAATAGCATTTGAACCCGGATATGCTATAAGGTGGTACCAAAACCCAAAATAATGGCAAGCAACGGATTCGTGCACTATCACTTTCCACTAGAAGGTGCTAGTATAAGTTTCATGCATATAATTTCTTTAATACCTTAGTGAATATAAAAGTCCCACTCTTCCAATTTGTTGGTTTTTCATCTTCCAAACCAATTAGTTAATCTTGAAAATAAAAGACTCAAAACTTCAGAAATTGTTTCCAACATGATTTTCATACTTTTTTTTTTTGTAATTTGAGAGAAATGTCCTTTACATATCAAAGGTTCAAATTTTTTTATTTTTTTTTTAGTACTAAAACAATTTCATGATATATATTGCAGCGCACAATATGACCAGACAAATGAGAAATAAATAAAGGAATGGAATAATTGCCTTTGCCCTGCTACTATTAGTATTTCCCTTCTAAATGGCACCGCATTTTTAAAGATGCCTACCCCTTTCACAAGTGGCCAGTGACCATAAAAGTTGCGAAGAAAGTTGAGGGTCCTAGAGACACACTATTTTTCACGACATTTTTATTCAACCCTAGAATAATGGTAAAAGTGTATTCTAATATTTTCACTGTTCTTTTATGCAATGAAATATTTGACATTCAAACTAATGCATATTAATCTCTAGTCAATGCTCAGCAAAATTATAAACCATGATATCCTTATCAAACCTATATTTTGTTTACTTATTTATGTTAGTCCTCAAGGTGACGAGAATATCAGATATTCGAACTCATGCATTTTCAATCTCTTATAGCTTCTCAATAAACATAATTAGATTGTGTTAAAAGTCAATGTAATTCAACCTTGATCATGGTCTCTTCTTTTTTTTTTTTTTGTTTATGCCCTTGCTTTTTTTTACTCGAAGGAGATCAAAATCTGAGGAGTGGATATTACCGACTCTAAACTCAAGAAGGAGATGAGTGAAATACGGGATTCAAAACCAAGAATGGTTTGTATGAATAGGTGGTCACATTGTTTGTGTTAATAAACACCCTCAGATCATTTATAAGAACAATAAACTAGGTATTTATACTATACATTGAAATATACACATATATATATTTATATATATGTGTATTTTTTTATTTTTCATCATAATAATTGTTAGGATAACCATGAATTGATATCTAGAACACTTGTATAAAAGAATTTTATAATCAACCTTGAAAAGAGCGAATCTTGCAAAGAAAAGACGAACCCTTAGTACTTTGAAATTCAATTTCAGTAGATGCCCTAAGCATAGATCCAAGAAGATCAAGGCCATATTTGAATGGCCTGTTCTAGAAAGTAAAGCGGAGTTAAGAAGTTTCATTTGATAAGTAAATACAATGTATGCAATTACCAGTTCAGACAGAAAAGGGTTTACAAAACAAAATATAGATTGCCCATATTACTTATCTTCTTTAATGTATAAAAATTGATAAATACATACTCGCTGGTATAAAACATGGGTACTCAAAAAAAATTTCCAATCTTTACTATGAAGACCTCATATAAACGACATTTCAAAACCATTGACAATATTTTGTTGCAAATGAAACTAAATAATCCTCCCATACCTATAAATTAAAATATGGATTACTTATGTTACTAGTCTCCTTTACTCAGAATAAATAGATAAACATATATTCGCTAGCTTTGTATCTCTGTGCTTGAAAAAAGAAACATTAGTAAGATTTCTCCAAAAGATATCAGCAGTCATCTCTATCATTATTTGTATAATGCTTACACAATAAAACTTGAAAACTTCCACAAGTAGTACTGCCCAATTAAACCATAAAAAAAATGTTTAAGCTCTCTAAAGGATATTGCATACCACACTAACACATTCTGGAAATAAATTACAATTCCAAAACAGTTTGCAAAAGAGGATTTTCGTTCAAAATATTCATTGCATTGTCATTTTGAAAAGAGTATAATTTATAAAAGTTCTAGGGAAGGTTCAATAAATCCTTTTGGAACACTTGTAATGGCTGCAAGGTCAGCCAAAGGATCAAAATAACCATGGAAGCAAATGACAACAATCCACATTTTGTTCCTATTACTTCGATCCAGAATCCAACATTATCTAGTTTTCTATTTGTATTTTGGTTGCAAACAAAGCTGAAAAGATTTGGAATAACAATTTCTACTATCTACTATGAACTTCCTCAAGCTAGTATCGTGACGATTTCAAAGACTCGAATATGTGCTAATTAAATTAAATTTGCTGTTTCAAATAGTCAGATATGAACTAATTATATTAAAATAGCTATTCAAGTAAATTAAAGTCATTTAAAAAAAAAAAATCCTTGAAGCATCAAAATTTGAAAGATTTAGTTAAATTTACCCGACTAAAGCTTGACCAAAAAAAAAAAATTAAAAAAAAACAGTAACAAAGCACACAATAAAACATCAGAATTCTAATAATGAACTTATCATAACTTATCAAGCAAATGTGAAATGCCCCTTAAAGATATCAGTTTGTATTTATGCTCATTAAAAACAAATAAATAAAGCTTCTGTACTTCTATCTTTTCCAATCGTTTTTCCTCTGTTTTCGAAAAGTACTCACATTTTCTTCTAATAGGGTTCCTACTACTTTTTTTTGTAAGGAAGTAATTCTTAGAAATATACACTGAGGGGCTTCACCAAATAATACGGGCTTATTTTGGTTTAGATGCTATTTGCTTGAGGCCATCTAATTTTTCATAATCACCTGGGACTTACACCTAGCCTCAACCCTTTCAGTAACATGTAATTCAGGTGCGGCATAACTCAATGTGAATAAAACCCTGGCGAATGCCTTATAACTTTATAGTGTTAACCAGTGAATGAAAGCCTCATTAGCACTCCTCCTCACTATTATCAAACGCTGAGATAACCATTACTAACTTCTCTATAACCTACTATTAAGTACAGCTGGCCTTCTCCAAAATAGTGCTTTATTGTCTTCATGCATATCTCATGTTGACTTTCCATCTTGTTCTTTTTCTTGATCTCCGCCATCCATTACTTTTTTGCATACTTGCTGCATTTTTTCTCCAAAGAAAATCACGCAGGGAAATGCCCAGGTACTTCCCCGCATTCGTTCGTTGATGTTAACTGGTGCAAACCTATCAACGCTGATTATGGTGCTGTATCTGGCTCTGACTTAAGTGATGCATACAAAAATGACAGCCAACCCAAGGAATTGACCCTGAGACGTCCTGCATGAATCTTCAAAGCACCCAACAATTTGAGCTAGCTCGTGAGGCTTCATACTTACTGCATTCATCCATGAATTGGGTTGCCTGGGAATTTACCCTGAAACCTTCTTCATGAAGCTTCAAAGCACTCTTCTCGTGCTGCACTTTTCTTTATTGTGCGTTATCTTCCTATTTGCATGTGTCTAAATTATCCCCCTGTTTGCATGCAAATGCGTCATGATACTTGATTTGATTTTGATTTTTATCAAAGCTTAAACATAATTCCTCATATTTAGTAGGCACCCATGTTCACAATAACTTGAGAGGTTTGCAGTGTCCCCTACAAGTTCTTGACAATGATAATTTATCTGATATGATTTTTCTCATGACAGTCCTAGTGAGCAGATGCATTCTCCATATCTCCCTCCATAAATGATGCAACAAAACTGTTTGCAAGGTTGGGGTGGAGGTTGGACAGTAGTAACCCATTTGTTCACCTTAGTGTGCTGTAATATAGACATTGATTTAAATCTCATAGGGAGTTTGGGCGAGGGCATTCACATATTTTAAAACACTTCAGCTAAACTAGCATGCTTCCCAATTGAAGATATGATAGGTTCGGTGAATCTTTTTATCAATGATGAATTACCAATATACTCGTTTTTTTTTTTGTGTCCTGACACTCCCATTCTAAGGATGTCTGTAATATGCTATTGCTCTTCATGTCGTTGAGTGTTAGGATTTGTCATAATTTAAATGCAAGCAAGTGCCCTTTGATCCATGTTTTGAGAGAATAAAGCATAATCCTTTGATTGCTTTGATGCCACCTTTCCAGTTAATTTTCTAAGTCACTTCATGCATCTTTACCTCTTCAAGGTCTTTGGAATTATAGCTTAATCTTTCATCATTATGCTCCTATTTTCTGGAAAGACTGGGCCTTTTCTTTTGGTCCCTGGGTGTAATATCCCTTAGGGTAAAATTTCCCCTGGGGTTCAAAAAGAGCACATGACAAGTTTTATATTCTGAGTAGCACCCCAATATACTTCAATTTTTGCAACCAGAGGCAGTATTGAGATGCAATAAGATAGTGTAACCATGTATTCAACAATTCATTCCCATGAAACCAATTCAGCAGTACATAAGTTGTTTAGATCAATTTCAAAATTCATAACAATTGCTATTGCACCAACAACACCCTACTGTCTTAATCCCCTAGATCTGACCTTGTAACCAGCCTTAATAATTTCTGCCTCCTGCTGTCTCTCTGATGCCAGAGATCTGCACAGAGATGACCTGGTGCTCAGATCAAGCCTCAACTCCAATGCGCTGCCACAGATTTCTTATGAAAAGGGATTACAGAGTGAGTTGCTGCTGTCCAAACAGCACTTCGCTATCAAACAACCCTCTGCTGCTCAAACCGGACTTCAAGAGTGGTTTACTGTCACAGTGATTCCTCCAAATAGAACAACAACCCTTATCCGAACCCCCAAACTGGTGTCACTGCCCTAAAGAACCACCTCAACCAGAATTTGCTGTCACAAAGTTATCCCAAAGAGGGATCTGCTGCCACCAACAGAGCCTCCAACGTTGCCACTGATTGTGCCCAGATTAGGGCGTTGCCACAGAGCTGCTCAGAATTAGCCTCAGAGAGATATGCTGCCATAAATTGATCCTCAGAAAGGTCCTTAAAGACAGTCGCTGCCCAGATCTCTATCTTGAAAGATTCTGCTGCCACAGAAAGGGATGTTTGCTGCCCAGATATGACCTTCGCTGCCCCTGGAATTGTTTGGACAGACCTTGTTGTCACAATATTGCTCCTTAGTAGCTCAAACAAGCCAATCTTCAGAAGTTCTCCCTTGATTGCCAAAACATATGAAAGATGCCTCTGAAAAATTATGCCAAACAGAGTAGAGAGAAGGGGATTGGCTAGGGTGGAATCTTTCACCAATGAAAGCAATCAAAAAGAATAGGGGTCTTAAAATCCTCAAGAGCCTCGGCTCATAAATCAGAAGATCAACAATCCATGATGAGAAAAATGATTCTCCTTTCTCCTAAATAGATTCCCTTTGGGGTCTCTTCTCCTAATTTGAGGGCCTAACAAGTTTCCCTCCATTCTGCCTCAAATTTGGCTTCTTTCACAAGTTTTCCTCCAATTAGTCCAATTTGCCCAATGTTGCCCCAATAACATTGAATAATGGGTTCCCCTTTATAAACAACTATAGCATATCGGGTTGGATAAGCTTCTTCGTCCTCCCTTGGGCTATTTAATTAGAAGAGGACATTACACTGGGTGTTTAGACGTCAGCCCAGAATGCTATTATCTGGTTGCTAAGCTGTGCACCATGGCAATGTTGTCCATTGAAGATGCAACTAAAGGACTAAATCTTTTTTAAGGTGTTTTCATGTCGAGATTTGCTAACAAGTATTGCAACAAACTTGGCAGTGAGTAAAGAATATAGTTGCAACACTGTCATTGTCTGTGTGAACGATGTTGCTAACAAGAGCCTACCTACAGTGGAACTGTTTTTAACACAACCAATTGCTACAGATCACGTCTGTACTCCTAAATATTTATAGATTGAAGATTTATGTGTTTTTGCTGCATATGACACTCTTGTGTATGTGTCTTCTTGTTGCTTAAAGCCTCAAAGATCTATAGTATATACAAGGTTGGCCTTGTGGACTTTTCTTTGCTCTTTGCTATATGGTTAAGGATTTTGTCTCCTCTCATATTGGAAAACAACTTGTCTATATGATGCTGAACCCTTGGCCTATAATTTTCTTTGCATGTGTTTCATCTATATAATAAAGAGGGAGAGAGAATAAAGAGACTCGATATTTTACTGTTGCCTCATGTGATGTGCAGCAAACTCCTAATGCGTTGGACAGTGTTAACATCAGATGCAATCATATTTTTTTCCTGCAGCCTTATACTTCATTGCTGTTTATTATAATGGGCGGAAGGATGAAGACCTTGTATGGGCACATGCAATGATTCTTCTTCAACCATGTGCAATATTAATAGACCATGGACACTTTCAGGTACTATGGTGTGAAACCATTTTCACTCCCTGTTTTCACTTTAGTCTGGTAATATGGTATGTTCTTTTGACAAGTTCATTCATTGGATAAACCCACTGAAAAAAATGGAAAAAAAATTCAGCAGTCTATACAAAAACAATCCCCATGAAGAACAAAAGGGGGGTTGGACGAGAAGGAAGATGAACTAGTAGCTGATAAAGGGGGTTGGAAACGGAAAGGGAAGCAAAACATGTTGTCAACCATGCATGTAACAACATATAGTGCATTCTCTTCACTAGGCAAAGTTGATCATGATGAACCTAATGTTATTCCTACTACTGCTGATGAGGATGGTGAACCTAGAGTTATTCTTACTGCTGATGATGATAAAGGTGAGTCTATTGCTATTCCTCCTGCTGATGATGATGAAGTTGTGCCTGCAAATCCAGCTAATAAATCTTCTCTAGAAAGAATCCTTGGTTCCGAGGATGTATGGCTGTTACCAAAAAAAAAATCAAGGATCAGGCTTCATAATTATTGGTTGCAGAGAGCCAATGAAAATGCTGAAGGGGAACTGCATCGCTTGTCTGAGATATAAAAGGAAGTCTGTGATGGGTTACTTCAACTTGATCGTAAGCTATACCTGCAAATTCTAAGACAAGCAAAAGTTATGGGGATGACAACCACTGGGGCAGCTGTATGTAATGTTTGATAAAGGAATGTTACTATATTGAAGCTTTGATCAAAGGAGATTATTCCCTCCAAGAGGCCTGTGAATATTGCTCTCTGTTTTGGAGTTATCAACACAAGGGTTATAATCTACAGGTATATCTCATTGTCTCTTGTATTTGCTTCTCAGCACTTACAATTATCAGAATCTTGTTCATGTTATGTTGTTTCTGCTGGATTAGAAAGACAGTGTTGCATTTCATACATCTCAATTTTTCATTGACAAAGAGTAAAGTGAACTCACTGTAATTTCCACTACCAGGAAACCTATCAAGTACCAAGCCGAGTACCGAATTAGACTGCAATAAAGTACCCAATAGAATAAACACAATTCAGAAGCAGAGTTCCACATGTTGAAAATTTCTGAAATGGCTACTCAAGCACAAAATAGAATAGAGTATGAACAGAATTTTCCGGGCTAGAAATTTCTCATATTCTAGCACATTGATGAAAGCATTGATCAACATACCTCCATTTAAAACAAAATCTTAACATAACACAGTATGTAACCTACTTGACAAGCTCTTAGTGCTTCGCTGCGTGTGCATGAAAAGGTCATCTGGAATTTAATTTTTGCTCTGATTTTCTTTTATATATATATAAACAACTGAGTGAAATGGTACATATTCTCTTCTGAATGGATTAAAATATTAAATGAGTCTCCAGCAACTTCTCTATCATAATCCACTTCATACAAATGGCTACAACACAAATAATAAGTATATGCTGCATAAAAGTGGCTTGCATTAGAATAATACGCATGTCACCCTCCATTTAAAACAGAAACTTAACCCAACACAGTATGTAACCTACTTGGAAAACTCGAAGTGCTTGGCTGCAATGTGCATGAAAAGGTCGTCTGGAATTTGGTTTTTACTCCTGAATTTCTTCTTATGGCACTAACTTTCAGCATTTCCTTTCATCAAATCCGGATAATTGGGATTTAATCCTTACTAGTTACAACTTACACCTCGCTACCAGCTTTTGGGACGGCCGAAGATATCAAAGAGTTTAGAGGAACTTAACAAAATCCAGTGCTAAGGAATAGGCGTAAACTGCAAAACAATAAATCATTGATGGAATGAACTCGAAGACTACAATCAGTCAAGATCCCATTGACGCTAAATCTCATTATGATAATAAAAACTTGCTTCTTGCTTATTCTTGTAACCCAATCGTAAAAGTTACTTCCTCCTCATAGTCTGTAGCTCAAAAGGATTCAGTTAATTGAGACATCAAGGATAAATATGAACATATGCTCAGAGCAGCAATGCCTTTTCTTTGACATCACAACCTAACACTGCACAAAACAAGTGAAAGTCCATGGAAAGCTACTATGTTCTAGATAGAGATATACATTGATTTGTTTCTCAAGTAACAAATTTCTCTCTACACTTTGGTAAGCGACAATGATGGATAGAATTAGCCAAGCAGAAGTCAGTTTGTTTATTATTTACGGAATCCAGGCAGAATTTTCACCAAACAATGAGTTTTAACCTGTAGACATTAGTCTGACTTTTAAACTCCCTTGATGTGGACCCAATGTATACTTGCCGTGATTGCCACATCGTGTACAGGTTGAACAGGGAACATATGTAACAGTGCTTCCTGAATCCACAATTAGAGCAAATTCTTGTGGCGGCTTTCCAATCCAGAGCCTTGTAGTATAGTAGCTGTACCGATTGCCTGGTGCATTAACGCTGGCATTAAGTTTCCACCAAATTACGCTCTAAAGATTTCAATTTCCAGGCATTTGTGGCCAAGTTTAAGCACTCAGCGGTGGTAAAATAAAATCACAGAAGACGGGAAGCTCAGCTTACTGTTGACCGCCTCTGCTAGACTTTGTTGGTCCCTCTATGAACCGCACATGCCCAGATTTATCTTGCAGAGAGTCTAATCCGTATGTTGTTCTCAGATAATTGGCTAGCGCAAAAAAATCAATTATAAAACACAGAAACTCCTCAAACTAGCCATCAGAGTGGACTAGCCATCAGAGTGGCGCAGCGGAAGCGTGGTGGGCCCATAACCCACAGGTCCCAGGATCGAAACTTGGCTCTGATACCATGTGTAAGGGTCTGATTCCTATTATTAGAGCCCCAATCTATTATACACTAACAGAACTATTTTCCTGCTGATTTAAAAGTAATAAAATGAGTTTACTGACCTTCTTACATAGCTTTAAACATTTAGCATCTTATCATTTTATCATAAGCAACATAAATTAAGTTGAGCATTCCATTGATATCAACTTAATAAGAGTAGTCCATGGAAAAATACATGTTCTGGTAGTTGATGATGATACCTTTGTCTTATAGCTCCAGCTGAACGCTCCTTATCATCGACCCAACCAGATTTACGTCCCAGCCAACTAGGAAATAAATTCCTAGCCCAGGAAACCTCCACAGGTTTCCTAGCCCTCCGTGCCCAAGTCCAACCAAATATAGTGTGTCCTCAAGAAGAATGTGCAAAACCAGATAACAATACTTTCCTCCTCTCAAACCCAAGAAACCTCCATAGGTTTCCAAGGTCTCCCAAAATCATGACAAGGCCAAACAATCACAACCAACCCCCACAATCCTAAGCAAGACTCCCACCCCCCTTTCTTCCTTCCCCCTTTAATTTTTATACCCTCCTTCCCTTCTCCATCTCAACCACCTCTCATTAATGTCATTAACTTCTCATCCATCCTTACAGTTGACTTCTCTTCTCCCAAGTAAACTAGGAGTACATTTGGAAATGTGACATGAATATAAAATTGAGAATTTAATGGGAAAGGATCATGTCTTCTCCCAAGTAAATCTGAAAAGTACATTTGGGAATGTGAGGTGAATATATATATATTGATAATTAAATGGAGAGGACTATGTCTTCTCCCAAGTAAATGTGAGGGTACATTTGGTAATGTGAAATGAATACATATATTTTGAAATAATGGAAGGAGACCATATCCTACCTAATATTCAATTTGAGAAGGTAAGTGGGGAATTTGAATAATGGAAATCATGAATTTTATATTAGACCAATATTTCTCAATATTTTCAGATAATGTAAACATTAACAAAATTTGTAGAACAAGGTTTAAGTGGGGCATTACATCAACCTAACGCTCTCTGGCTCTTCAACCTCACGCTCTGATACCACTTGTTGTACGAATAATGGAAATAATGAAGAAAACAAGAAAGCTCAACAGAATAACCAAGACAAGAAACTGAATGGATTGGAATTTGTTATTCAACAATGATTCTCCGCATATTACATTTCATGGGCATTTGTTAGTTTTATATCATAGACCGTAGTTACATAACTAATATTTCGGTATAAAACTGTCTAGTTACATTTTACCCAAAGTTACTAATTCGTTGTCAAACTAACAATGGAGATATTGACGAGACCGGTTGATTGGTAGAGAAACCTGTAATGCATGAAAAATCGGCTCAACTTACTCCAGAGGCCACCTATTATCAGAATATTAATGACTTAACATTTCTTATGGAAAAATATAAACGATGTTTTTTAGATACATTGCAAGTTGCAACAACATTAATGGCTTTCGATCTCAAATTCTCTATCTACTATTGCTTGGAAGCAATCTAGAGAAAACTCTGTACCTACACATCCAGTATGTTTTCATGGTTTATGATTTCACTGGTTACAAGTAATCTTTGTCTCTTAAGAGTTTGTATACACAATGTCGCAGTCATTTCTTAAATCATGAACTAAATTACTATGTTCTTTGTTTCTTGTTTTCTTACACTTGTAACTTACATAGGTTTACATTCCTCGGCTCTGGGTGGCTTTAGGGACTATTTCCAAGTTGCTAACTCGTTGGCTTGACCTGAAAACTAACCCAATCTGCCCCCAACCGTTCATTCAGTTGTCTTTTTAAATTTAAGTTTCACAACTCCATAATACACCAAGAAGCTTACTTCAACACAGGCAGTTCAATATAACCTATTGCTTACAAAAAGAAAAGATGTCAAAAGCTCTAAATATTATGGCAGACTAGTGAGGCTTGTCAGGGTCATGGTTTAAGACTAGTTGTTTATAAAATCCAACTTTGGAAAAGCCAACTACAAAGTCATGTGGCACATTATCTACACTGCTTAGTGCACTACAATTTGACACTCACTTTATCGACATATAAACGATGTTTTTTAGATACATTGCAACTTGCAGCAACATTAATGGCTTTTGATCTCAAATTCTCTATCTACTATTGCTTGGCAACAATCTAGAGAAGACTTTGTACCCCAACATCCAGTATGTTCGAAACCTGTCCAGATCAGACACTAACGTATCTAGGGTTTTCAAATGGGCATCTTAGATTTTAATGCTTAGTAATGGGCCTAAAATTTTGGAAAAGAAATTGAAGCATTTGGCAAGTTTTGGCCTCCCAGAAGATGATGTCAAGGAGCTTTCTAGGAGGAACCCAATCATACTAGCTCTTTCCATGGATAAAGTGCAAAAAATCATGGAATATTTCATACATACTGTAGGTCTTCCTGCAAAGTTTCTTTTAACACATTCTAAGCTCATGTTGTGTAGTCTGGAGTGTAGAATCAAGCCTCCTCACAGAGTTTTGAAATCTATTAGTGCAGTGCAACCCTCGAAGCATCGAGTTAGTATATACAGAAGACATTCACACATGTCATGACACAATCAGTCCAGGCCAACCCAAAGTTGAACAAGTATCAGGCTTCTGGGAATTTGGGTTTTGTTCGAAATTGGGACGTATATACCCTCTATCCCTTGATAATGGACCCAGGTAATGTAAGTGTTTTATCTTTATCTTCTACTTTTGAAAGGCATTTTGTTTATTCATTTTTTTCTTCAATGATTCTTTATATGTCACAATGCTTCTCGAATTTATGCCTTACGGTGTTTCCTTTGCAACATCTGGTGCAATTGCTAGTTTTAATATGTTTGTTTTGCTATTAATATTGTAATAATATTATTCATAGATTTGATTTATCATAAATTTAAAATGACACGTTTTTATTTATTTTGATTTCACCTGTATAATATATATATATATATATATATATATATTAACTTATAATTAATTTGCAATTGTAATATTAAATAAAATGAGATGAATATATAATTTAAAAATAAATATATGAAAATATACAAATATAATATTTATTGAAAAGTGTGTAAAGACATGAAGATTGTATAGAGATATGCATTGGTTTTTTAAAAAAATATGAAATGACAATAATAATATTTTATTCAAAAAAATGTGAAATGACTTTTATTATTAGTACTTTACTTTGTGACTTCAAAAGTACTTAAAATACTACCATGGTTAACCATGATTTTTTATCCACCATTGAGAATGTGAGAAGTAAGTACCTTTAACTCAAGTAATGCCACCTCAACCATCGGAGATGATGTCATCCCCTAAAATGTGATTGGTTATCATAAAATGAATTTTGACTGTACATTTTCCTTAGGAGACCCATTTTAGACTTCAAATTTCCCCTAATATGATGCACAATAGGAGGGTCCCTGAGTTTTATACCTTGCTTTTTACCAGACAATTCCTTAATTGTTTTAGCATAAATGGGAACATATTGAATTTCTTAAAGCAAAGGAATCCAAACATGTGATTTTTTCAATTATGTTAAAAATTCAGATTCTACTTGGAGAACATTCTTAACCTCAGATAGTCTTTCAGGATAAGGTGCACTCAAATAAGTCTCACTTTTAGTAGTTGTTACAGGTTTCACAGCTAGGGAAATATCTGTTGTTACAATGTCATTAGTTGTTATAGGAGCACTAGCTATAATGTTGGTTGTTGTAGTCTCATCCACTATTTTAACACTATGTGTATCATCAACTGTTACAACCTGTGCGCTCAAATAAGTCTCACTTTTAGTAGTTGTTACAGGTTTCACAGCTAGGGAAATATTTGTTGTTACAATGTCATTAGTTGTTATAGGAGCACTAGCTATAATGTTGGTTGTTGTAGTCTTATCCACTATTTCAACACTATGTGTATCATCAACTGTTACAAACTATTATTTTCCTTCAGAACCTTGAATCACGTATCCTCCCCTTAATAAGTTTACATCCTCATTTTCTATTATGACAGGGGGAGGGGGGAGTGGGGGTTATTGTCCTACCTAAGCGAAGTTGAATTTCATTACATTCTACCAATGAAATGCATTAAGTAGGAAAAATTAAGGATTCTACCTATTGTAATACCTTATTATTAGGGTTGGTATTGGGTAATGTAGGCAACTAAGGGAGCAGTAACGAACCACTCACAAGCACATTGGAAGGGAGTTGTAACTGTTGTTGCATTGGTAATTGCATAGGCATTTGGAAGAGCATGTCCTCACCAAGGTTGAGGCCATGAAGAAACAAGCCACTGAGGCCAAGTCATAAGATATTGCACCAGAGAAGTATTAGGGGGATGTCACGAAATTGTTGGATATTGAAACTACCGGGGTGGTTGTTGAACATTATATACATTAGATTGAGAATTAAAAGGAGAAAGAGAGTCTTGCATCATACCTGGTGGTCTAAGTTGCCAAGGCCTTTTAGATCCAACAAAGTAGGCTACTTCAACATCTTCCCCTGCTTCTTTGTTAATCGCCTTAAGTACAAGTAATGAAAGGCATTGATCTATGGAATGATTATGTTCACATATGGTGCAACTATTAAGTGGGCATTCCCTCAAGGGATGCTTCTTTCAACATTGAGAGTAGAAAATGGCCAATGCTTGCTTAACTTCTCTTTATTTTTTCTTTGTCTATAATACATCAAACTGAGAAGACATTGAACTCATGATGTCAATTTTAAAGTTCTCCAACAAATTCCCAATTTCTGCACGAGTTGCTCCAATATTTGTTGACTTCAAAAACTTGGCAGAGGTATCATGTGTCATGGTCTAATTTCTAGTAGATCCTCTAGAGATCCTTCGACAAATTTGAAGTATGTCATCATATGACTCCTTATTTTCTATTGGGATCAAGTCATGCCATGTAACCCCATTATTTTGGGTAATTGATGTAAAATTTGGGTCCAATGTGTAAACCCAATATGTTGAGTTTTTGATGTAATCATGGGAGCATAGAATCATTAGTGATAGGAAATGTCATATATTTCAAGTCTTGTATTAGAAGGTCCAACATATGCCCATGGGGAGCATGGTCAATATGCAGATTTCAAGATTCATATTAGTAGATCATGTATACAAGTGAAGTACATCATTCAGTCTGGTAATTCAATCATTTTCCCTTGATGTCAAAGGGGGAGAGAAGACTCGGTGTTTGCAGGTTCTTTTACAGGTGGTTTTCCAAAAACTAAAGTGGTTTCCATCAAGTCCAAAGGGGGAGATTATTGGCATTATGGCTAATGTGTTATCCTTGATGGAAACCTACTTGATAAAGATGTACTTAATGTCAACATGGTAATATTATTATGGTCATGGAACTAATGCAGCTATCAGGAATATTGGTACAAAGGATATGGACAGAGAAATGGCAGTTTGGTTACATATGGATAAAAATGTGAAGTTTGAAAAGCATACGCGGTTTCTGTGAAGAAGGGTCGCGTACATACGCAAGTCTTGTGAGAAAAAATCATGTACATAATCTGAACCATGGAAATATGGATACCAGGGGTCATTACCATAGTATTTCCCATAGTAATTAGGACAGAAATATTTATTTGATCACGTTAACAAATATTAACAACATTACCTAGGGATTTACCTAAGGTATTGGTGAAAAACTATATAAGGAGATGGAGATAAAGATGTTCTGTGTGCAAGTGAATAGTCATTCATGTGTGATCTGATCTGAAATAGGTGTGCACCAAGGAGTAAGGAGATGACTCAGATCTCAAAGATTTGAAAGTGCATTGAGTACTAATGGTTTATACTTGATTGATTTGTTTATTTTTTAATATATAATTATACAAGATCTGTTTGAATGTGTTTGAAGTGATTTGTGATTTGAAAGTAATATTTGCAGAAAGTATGTTGTGATTTGCAATGAAGATCTAATTTAATAGTTTAAGATTTATACATTGGTTTTCTTCAGTAAATCCACGTATATATGTGGATCTAGTTTAGAACAGTCACATATACATTATGTGATATTTTATTCAGTATGTTGGTATATATATGCAAGTATTATGCATAGTAATAACGTACAAATGCAAATTTGTTTTATGGAGGTCACATATATGTACTAGGGTTTGAATTGCTGCTAAATGATGGCAGTTGATGATGTTTGTCCTATTTGTTGTTATTTGTCAATGATGTCTTGATAATCATGGTCTATGTCTGGCAGGGTTAGATGGGTTTATTTGATTGTGGATTGGAATGTTGGTTAGTGATGATGCTACAGGATGTTAATCTGTGATTAAGTTGTTATTGTGACTCAATATGTCAGTAACTCAGTGAATGATGCAGTGATTCAATTTTAAAATTCAATGGTTTGAGATTTATATGCAAGTTGTATTTAGAGGACGCACATATATATGCAATTATGCTTCAAAACAGTCGCATATAATTTATGATAATGACTACATATTACTTTTGTGTTTATGACAGTGTGGCTATGATCTCAATTTCTAGTTGATTATTTTGTGGATTGATTTATGGCTTTATATAATGATGGTTGATTGTGCATCGGTATGATCTGGTTATGGATATTCAGTATTTAGTGTTTCAGTTACTTCAGTGATTTAGTTCGTATTCAGTGGTGATTCAGTGATTGTATTCAAATTCTGTGATTCAACATCCAAATTAGTATATTAGTTTAGGCTTATTGTTGATGTGGTTCCAATGTGAAAATATGATGAAAGGTGGCATACAGGTTGTTTTATGGTTGTTTGACAGGTAGATCTAGTGTGAAACATTCTGAAATGTGGTCCACAACGTGTTGAGGGTTGCAACCTTCAGTGAGGGGGTAGGAGATACCTTCTGGTAGGAGTCGGTAAATGAGATCAGGGGGTTGTAACTCCCTTCCAGTGGGTGCAAGAGAATGAGTGGAGGTTGTAGCCTCCTGCAAGTGAGTGCTTGTTTGCTGGTAAGAGTTTGCGTGAGTACAAGATGTAATGAATATTTTATTTATATAATAAGAAATAAGATAGAGACAACTACAGTGGTTGTTTTCTCCCACATTGGGTTTCCACCTAAAATCATGGTGTTCATATGTGTTGATGTGTTGCTTATGTCTTTTGATTTATCTTCTCTTTACTACATGCTAAATTACTGATGAAATTAATAATGAAATGATAAAGTTAAACATTAGATGGAAAGTATGAAAAATAAATAAATTGGGTATACGTTGTTTTCCTTCACTGAATTCATTGAATACATAAAGAACAGTAGCGTACAAAATTCAAAATATGAAATAAAAAGTTAAAGTGAATTAAAACTATTGGTTCACCCCCCTGCCAAGTATTTTTCCTAATAATAGGTATCAAAACAGGTGTTAGGTCCCTGTAATACTAGTGATTACCCCATTACTATTGTAGTTATATCCCTAATTAATATTGTTGTGCCCCTATTGTCCCCATATTGTTATTACTGTGCCCCATAGAATCCCTCTATTGTTATTTTTGTGCTTTTATATTATTATTGTTAGGTCGTCTGGGTTATATTATGACTCCTTAGACTCCTATATATAGAAAAGAGGTTTTGTCATTTGAATCATCAAAGAATCATTCATTTGTGTAAAGTAAAGGAGGTTTTCCCCTCGAAGACGCTGAATTCTAAGGCGTTGATCTATCTTTTCTATCTTTTTGTGAGTTGGTTTCATAACATTTGGTATCAAAGCTTTGGATTCTAGAGTTTTACTGCTCCAAATAGGTCATCATGGCATTTTCGCTATAACATTTTTTTTGCGACGTTTCAAAAAAAAAAAAAAAAAAAACCATTTGAGATGAAATCACACTAAACCTTGAGTTTGAATTTTAGAACTTTTCATGCTATATTTGCGGAGATATGATCTGAGGAAGTTGGTCTTTTTGCAAACTCCTGAATTACATTCCAAACAGGTGACCTGGGGAAAATCGTCATAACTTTCTCTCTGAGCATCAGATTGAAGTTTCATAAGAAGGTACAGAAAGAGGACGAACTGTAGTTTCTTGTATATATTTTTCAGAGCCAAAGGTCAAAACAGCGACATGTGGCATGCCGTACAAGTTCGCTCTACTGAACTAGTCTATAATCAGGTCACTGTGGGAGATTTGGCATAACTCTTCCTTGGAGAATCCAATTTGGATCAAACTGGTGGCATTGGAAAGAGGACACAGAGGGATACTACAGGTCGCAATTTTAGAACTGGATGATCCGAAATTACAGAGATACATCAAAGGCAATATCGAGCTCCTACAAAGTGAAAAAAGGTGTGTAGATTTTTTTAAATTTTTGCTTAAGCTTGGTTTGAAAAATTATTTTGAAGGAATTCAAAGGGCATAGTAGAGCATTATTATCGGTAACTGATGCCCCGAGGAAAGAAAATGCAAACACCTAGTAAGCAACCTGAAAGCTCTAGCATGACTCATGAAGAAGAGGAAGAAATGCTACATGATATATCAAAATTACAAGACCAAGTGCAACAAATGTCACTCTCACAAAAGCTAACAGAAGCTAAGATAAATGGTTTGGAATCTAAGATAAAGGGCATGGAAGCTAAGACGAATGGCATGGAAGCTAAGATGGATGATTTGAAGATAGATTTGAAGACAGATTTGAAGAGAGACATGGCAGATTTGAAGACAGACATGACAGATTTGAAGACAGATTTGACAAATTTTCTACAAGAAATACTTACAAATGGTGAAAGGGTAGTAAAGGAAACTCATGATGTGAACAAAAGAAATGTTAATCATAATTTCATAGACTCTAATGTTGGATCGAAGACCCACCATATTCCAAAAATCAATATGAAAAAGTTTGATGGCAAGGATCCCGCAACATGGATATGACAGATGGAGCAATTTTTTGATCTCAATAATGTGCAAAATACACAAAAGGTACGTATTGCAACTTTATATTTGGAACCAAATCAGTTTGTATGGTATCAATGGCTTTGCTCTCATAAACAAATTATCACTTGGGCAATTTTTACGGAAGAATTGACAGCACATTATGAGGATACAAAAAGCAACACTTTTTTTAGACAATTGATAAGTCTCAAACAAAAGGATTTAATAATGGAGCACATTGAAGAGTTCCAAAAATTGAACATAAGGGTAAAAAATATTCCAGAGGAGCATAGGATTGATGTGTTCATAGGGACTTTAAAAGATAATATCCAACATGATGTTCGCCTTTGGGAACCTGATTCATTAGAGAAGGCATTCAGGTTAGCAAGAAAAATGGAAAGCAAAATTATGGCAACCAGGAAGCATACCACTCACAACTATAAAGATGGAAGTGTTGTTGCCCCTAGTCTTCCACAACCTATAAGGTTGACACCACAACAATTGGAAGAAAAAAGAGCAAAAAGGCTTTGTTACAGTTGTGATAGCAAATACACTAAAGGTCATAAGTGTGCTGAGAAGAAATTATTCTACATAGATTGTGAAGAGGAAGAAGAAAAGGAGCAAGAAAGGTTAAAAGAAGAGGATATACTCCAGGAACAAAGCCTAGATAAAGAAGAAATGAATCCGACCATATCTTGTAATGCATTGGCGGGAATTACCACTCCTCAAACCATCAAGATAGAAGGACAAATCAAGAAGAAAAAGGTAATAGTGTTGATTGATTCAGGAAGTACCCACAATTTTATTCATTGTAAGGTAGAAAAAGAATTGAATTGCTTCCTATATCCAACAATAGAGTGTCAAGTGATGGTTGCAAATGGAGGAACAATAAATTGCTCTGGAAAGTGCCATAATATCAAGCTATCCATGGGAGAATATGTATTGACTAGCCCAATGCTTTCCATTCCAATGGGAGGTGCTAATGTTGTACTAGAAGTCCAATGGCTACAATCCTTGGGTACAATAGCTTTTAATTTTCAAGAACTTTTCATGAAATTTTCTGCGGAATGAAAGGAAGTTGAATTACGGGGTATTGCAGGGAAACCGGGAAAGATAATCAGCTCTAACGGTATGACAAAGCTTCTAAAAAAGGAACAAAGAGGTGTAATTGCACAATTATGTTCGCTAGATGTTTCCATATCAAAATCATCTATTTCTCCAAATCTCTAAAAAGTCTTGGACAATCATTCCAAGGTATTTGAGACTCCCAAAGGTCTCCCACCTATTCGTGATCATGATCATGCTATTCATCTGATTCCAGGAAGTGTTCCTCCAAACATTAGGTCGTACAGATATCCCTATGCCCAAAAGAGTGAAATTGAACGTATGGTTGCAGAAATGCTAGAGGCTGGTATAATTCAACCTAGTCAAAGTTCTTTCTCTGCTCCAGTAGTATTGGTGCACAAGAAGGATGGATCATGGCGCATGTGTTCGGATTATAGGGAGCTCAACAAGCTCACTATTAAAGATAAGTTTCCCATTCCTGTCATTGATGAATTACTGGATGAATTGCATGGATCAATTTACTTCACCAATTTGGATCTTCGTTCAGGATATTATCAAATCAGAATGAAGATTGAAGACATTTCGAAAACAGCATTTAGAACTCATGAGGGTCATTATGAATTTTTGGTCATGCCTTTTGGCCTTAACAATGCACCTTCTACATTTCAAGGTTTGATGAATTCCATTTTCAAACCCTTCCTTAGAAAATTTGTGTTAGTATTTTTTGATGATATACTAATCTACAGCAAGTCTTGGAAGGATCATGTTGAACATGTTGACAGTGTGCTACAACTATTAGAGGAGAAACAATTATATGCAAAAAGAGCCAAATGTTTCTTTGGAGTACAAGAGGTGGAATATCTAGGTCATATTGTATCTCATGAAGGAGTTAAGGTAGACCCTAACAAAATTAAAGCCATTAAGGAATGGAAAATCCCCACATCCATAAAGCATCTGCGAGGATTTCTCGGGTTGACAGGGTATTATCGCAAGTTTGTTAAAAATTATGGGAGAATAGCAGCACCTCTAATAACATTATTGAAGAAAGATGCATTTTCATGGACTCCAGAAGCAACAAAGGCCTTCGAACATCTTAAAGAAGCAATGTGCCAAGCACCGGTCTTAGCTACACCGAATTTCACAAAAACCTTTATTGTGGAATGTGATGCTTCAGGAAATGGAATTGGTGTTGTTTTAATGCAAGATGAAAGACCCATTGCTTTTGAAAGTCGTCCAATCAAGGGAAAGTTTTTACACAAAGCCATTTATGAGAAGGAAATGTTGGCAATACTACATGCACTTAAGAAATGTCAACCCTACCTAATGGGAAGACACTTCAAGGTAAACACAGATCATGATAGCCTTAAATACTTTTTAGAACAAAGATTATCCTCTGAAGAGAAACAAAAGTGGGTTACAAAGATGTTGGGTTATGACTTTGAAATCATCTACAAAAAAGGGAAGCAAAATGTGGTGGCAGATGCACTCTCAAGAAATGATGAGGATGTGGAAGCATTGTTGTGCGCCATTTCTATTATCCAACCAGATTGGATAAATGAAGAAAGGGAGGAATGGAAGAATGATGAAGAAGTGTGGGCACTTATTCAAAAGTTACAACAAGATTCCAGTACATTTGATACATTCAGCTGGAAAAATGATTCGTTATAGTACAAAGATCTCTTATACCTCTGTAAGAATTCCCAACTCAAACAAAAAATTCTTATGGAATTGCACACTTCTCCCTTAGGAGGGCACTCAGGATTTTTAAAAACTTACCACAGGGTTAAGAAATAATTTTTTTGGGATGGCCTTAAATCGGATATTCAAAAGTTTGTGGCAGAATGCTTGGTTTGCCAACAAAATAAAGTTGAAACAATTAAGACCCCGGGTCTATTACAACCTTTATCCATTCCAAGCCAACGTTGGGAAGAGGTTTCAATGGATTTTATCACAGGTTTACCCAAGTCTGAGGGAAAGAGTGTCATCATGGTGGTAGTTGACATACCTACCAAGTATGCACACTTTTTTGCATTATCACATCCATTTAAAGCCAGTACAGTTTCTACTGCATTTATGGAAACAATTCAAAAGCTACATGGAAACCCAAAGATTATTGTAAGTGACAGAGATCCCATTTTCACTGGAAATTTTTGGACAGAATTATTTTCTTGTCTCGGTACTCAGTTAGCTCATAGCTCATCTTATCATCCTCAATCTGATGGGCAAACTAAGATGGCAAACAAATGTTTTGAAGGATATCTTCATTGCTTTGTATCTGATAAACAGACACAATGGGTCAAATGGTTGCCTCTGGTTGAATGGTGGTATAACACTTCCTTCCATACAACAACAAAAATGACCCCATTTATGGCACTTTATGGATATCATCCACCATCCATCACATCATATTTAAGAGAAAATTCTAAGGTTCAAGCAGTGGAACATCACATCGAGCATCAACAACAAGTCCTCCAACTCTTAAAGGATAACCTTGTGTTAGCGCAGCATAGAATGAAACAACAAGCAGATCAACATCGCAGCGAAAGAAGTTTTGATGTAGGTGATTGGGTATTCCTACGGGTACAACCATATAAACAAATGTCCCTCAAGCAAGTTAAGAAAGATAATAAATTATCACCAAAGTATTACGGTCGGTATAAGGTGTTGCAAAAGATTGGTACTATGGCATACAAATTGGAGCTTCCTGCAGCTTCTCGAGTGCACCCAGTTTTCCATGTTTCATGTTTAAAGAAGGTTATAGGCGACAAGCTCCCAGTTCAAACAATATTGCCAGAACTTGATGAGGAAAGAAAAATTATATTGGAACCAGAAGCAGTCACAGAAACAAGAACTCGACAGCTACAAAATCGATCAATTTCGGAGTATCTCATCAAGTGGAAGAACTTATCCGTTGAAGATTCCACATGGGAGGATGAGAATTTTATACAGAAGCATCTAGAGCTACTCAAGCGTTGAGGACAACACTTTTTTGTAGGAGAGGGGCATGTTAGGTCCCTATAATACTAGTGATTACCCCATTACTGTTGTAATTATATCCCTAATTAATATTGTTGTGCCCCTATTGTCCCCATATTGTTATTATTGTGCCCCATAGAATCCCTCTATTGTTATTTTTGTGCCTTTATATTATTATTGTTAGGTCGGCTAGGTTATATTGTGACTCCTTAGACTCCTATATATAGAAAGGAGGTTTTGTCATTTGAATCACCAAAGAATCATTCATTTGTGTAATGTAAAGTAGGTTGCCCCCTCGAAGAGGCTGAATTCTAAGGCGTTGATCTATCTTTTCTATCTTTTTGTGAGCTGGTTTCATAACAATAGGTCTCTCTAGTAAATCTTGATCGCTTGAGAGTGAATCAAGGACAATTGGAAGGAAGCACAAGAAGAAGGCAACGCAAAGGAAGAATTCAAATCATGAAAGGAGTGACAATGATGCACTAAGGTTGTGGCAATATCTGCATTCATAGATTAGGACGAATCTGCAGCAGATCAAGCCAAATCAGTATATATGGACAAAAAAGGTATGATTGTACTTAATGATGTTAACTATCAGGAATGGAAAGAAAAAATGAAGTCTAAGTTAATAGACCTTGGATATGATGTTTGGCATTTAGTATGTAATCATTGCACTAAAACTCCCCCAGCAGGGGAAGGATTTCAAAAGAATAATTAGGCATTAAATGAAACCATTGGTAACATACCTGATTCAACACTAGATAAGGTTATGCATTATGCAATTGCAAAGGAAGTATGGGATAATCTGCAAGCAATCCATGAAAGAAAAACAAAGGAAGATTGTTCATCAAGAGAACCAACAGGTAATATTATTTCTAAAGGAAATAATGATGTGTCAGAAGATGAGTATGATAATAAAACAACCTTTGTTATGTCAGATGGAGTTATTGATTCATAAGATGATAGGTTAAAGGAAGTACTTAATCCTAGAAGAAAACTTGTTTGTTCTTTGAGAAGGATTGACAATCTTAAGAATAAGTTGCAGGCATATGAGAACAGGGATCATGATAAATCAGTAAATACTGCAGCAGAATCTAAACAATATTGTGAAGGACTTGAAGCTGAGATTGTCTCTCTAATATCAGATCTTGAAAAGTAAAATAAACAAAATGAAGAACTACTTCATGTATTTGAAGAACAAGAGAATAGGTTGAAGGAAGAGATTATCTAATTAAAAGAGCAATTGGAAGAAGGAAGAAAGGTTGAAGAAGGAATGAGGAAGCAGTATCTAGAAAAGGAAGAACAGTATCAAATACTAGAGGTTGAGGTAAACATTCTAAAAGGTAAATTAGAAGAAAAGGATAAACATTTGAGATTTCAAGAAAGTACTAAGCTTTTGGATGACATTCTTAGTTTTCAAAGGTCTCCCTCTATTAAATCTAGTATCGGTTTTCATGAAAATATAAAAGGAGAATCTAGCTCACAAGCTTGTGCAAGCAATTATGAGGTTAACAAAGAAAACTCTGAAAGGCCTGACAAAAAGGTAAGAAGTCAACCAGATCAACATCCAAGGAAAATGAATTTTCAAAGGAAACCATTTGCTCCCAATAATAGAAACATTATTCAATTCTGTCCTCTAATCAGTGATGTTGCATGTTTTATATGTCATAACTATGGACACATTGTAGCCAATTGTAAAAGTGGATTGTTTCGATCTCAAGAAAATAACCACTTCACAAGAAGACTGTCAACTCCCAAGTATTCAATTTTCTTTTAGGGTTACTGTTTTACATGCAATATATTTGGTCACAAATCTATTGATTGCAATAAAAGAAATGTGAAGCAAAAATATTATGATGTTCCCTTTTCTGGTCATGTAAGATGTTATACTTGTAACAAGTTTGGGCATGTAGCAAAAGAATGCAGAAACCAGTCAATGGATTCACACAGATAACAAGTTGATTTCCTCCAAGGCAAGCAACCAAACAAGAATATAGTTACCAAAATACCTGAGAAATATGGATCCACCAACACTTCTCATATTAAGCAAAAGGAAGAAGAACAAGTTAAGTGTGGCCTTGCTTTGTGCTCATTTGAAGATGAAGATGAATGGTACATAGACATCGGATTCTCTCATCACATGTCTGGAGATAAGAACAAGTTTGAATCTCTCAAGAAAAACAAAGATGGTAAAGTTATTCTTGGAAATAGTGCTCCAACAAAGGTTTTAGGAAAAGGTAGATCCAAACTTGATAAGTATACAAAAGCAATTGATGCATTATTAGTTCAAGGGATAAAGAAAAATATTCTAAGTGTAGGTCAAATAGTTGATAAAGGACATATAATTATGTTTACATCAACTAAATGCAAAGTTATAGAAGAAGACACTGGAAAGGTTATAGCAAGAGGATTCATAAATGTAGACAAATTATATGTGTTAGTAAAGAAGAATCCAGGCAGAAATAAGAGGTATAGTTCCTCTTCTTCATATTCAAAGTAAAGGAAGATGGTCCCCATTATATTCTATTTTTCTTAATGCGTTCTTCTAACAGAGACTGCAGAAGTAAATGAGAAGTATATACTATCAGGTCCACAAGATCAATGGTATATGATCTCAAGGGGAGCTATGCATGTGTATTTTGGTGATGATTCCCTATGTTGTTTTGATATTCTTTTGGTAATGTTTATATCACTGACATTGCATTTGATGAAGTAACAGTGATCAAGAATAGGCATGACATGTTCAAAGGGAGATGTGGTCATAAAAATCAGCAATATATATTTTGGACACATTTCTCATGAAATATTGTCGTGTGTATACATTTTTATTGACTTAGACAATCACGTATGGATTTATGTGATGAAAAATAAGTGGCACAAATTCAAGGGGAGATTCCCATATGTTTCCATCAGTTCATTACTTTTTTTTTGGTTCTCACATTGGTTTTTTGCAGTTCGTTGGTGATGCCCTTACGCTGCTTAGGGTATTGACTCATTATGAGTTTATGAGTTGTTGCAAAATCTTATATTGTTGTTGATGAAATGGTTCTTTGGTGCATTTGTTGATTGATGAGATGGATATAATTTCATAATTGTTGGTGAATAGTTGGCATAGGTTCAGGAGGAGCAACTTCTATGCTTCCAATAGTTCAATTTTGGCATTATGGTCATTTATTAGGCACTGCTTATCTCACATTGGTTGATGATGATGAGTTCATGATTTACTCATTGTTTGTTGGAATCTTTCATTGATGAAAAGATATTTATTTGGTTGTCATTATATCATGGGTGATCAATGATGAATGGGTTACATGTAGTGAAGTTATGGATTTGCCTATATATTGCTTGAATTACATTTGGAGAAGTTGTTAATGGTGTCCTATTCTTGCTATTATATTAATAGAGGAGAATGTGTATGTTATGGTCACTATTGATGTTGGTTGATGACTTATGATGCTGGAGGCACTCTTTGTTTTCTCACATGTTTTTGATGCATGTATATGCTACCTATGATGTTGTGGTTAAAAAGAGAGATAATGTTTCTTATGGATTATGGCTCTTCCTATATGTGGAGAGAGCATTTTGACCTTAATGACATGAGGTCAAGGGGATGTTTATTGACAGAGCTTTATTGCACAATCTTATGCTTCTTCTATAGTTGCTTAGATATGCCTGTAAGCATTGTATATTTGGTCACATGTTGATGATATTGAAGAGTTTGATGTTACATTGTCTTATCTTATATTACTCCTTGATTATGAGGATGGTCATGATGCTATCATAATGACATCTATGTTGTTTCCAACGGATGATGCAAATTCCTATATGGTGCATGGTGGTTTTTTATGACTATCATAGTCTTACTACTTCATTGTTGAGATTCTTGTTATGATTATGTATGTCTTTTGATGTAAAGGTCATGAAAAGACCCATGTTATAATCATTGTAAAATTCAGTCATGAATGGGCTATTGGGATCAAGTCATGTCATGTAACCCCATTATTTTGGGTAATTGATGTAAAATTTGGGTCCAATATGTAAACCCAATATGTTGAGTGATTGAAGTCATCATGGGAGCATAGAATAATCAGTGATGGGAAATGACATATATTTCAAGTCTTGCACTACATATCTTTAGAAGGTCAAGAATATGCACAAGGGAAGCATGGTCAATGGGTAGATTTCAGGATTCATATCAACATATCGGACTTACAGTATTGAGGTCTACAAGGGAAATACATCATTCAGTCCTGTAATTAAGCCCTTTTCCCTTGATGTCAAAGTGGGGTGGAAGACTTGGTGTTTGCAAGTGGTTTTCCAACGACAAAAGTGGTTTCCATTAAGTCCAAAGGGGGAGATTGTTGGAATTATTGCTAATGTGTTGTCCTTGACGGAAACCTATTTGACAAAGATGTACTTAATGTCAACATGGTAATAATATGATGGTTAGGGAACCAGTTTAGCTATCAGGAATATTGGTACAAAGGATATGGACAAAGAAATGGCAGTTCAATTTTAGATGGATAAAAATGGGAACTTTGAAAAGCATATGTGGTTTCTGTGAATAAGGGTCGCGTATATACGTAGGTCTTGTGAATAAAAGTCATGTACATAATCTAAACCATGGAAATTTGGATACCAGGGGTCATTACCATAGTATTTTCCCATAGTAATTGGGGCGGAAACGTTTATTTGATTCCATCAACAAATACTAACAACATTACGAAAGGATTTACCTAAGGTATTGGCTCATGCAAAATCTATATAAAGGGATGGAGATCAAGGTGTTGTGTGTGCAAGTGAATAGTCATTCCTGTGTGATCTAATCTGAAACAGGTGTGCACCAAGGAGCTAGGAGATGACTGAGATCTAGATGATCTAAAAGTGCATTGAGTATTAATGGTTATACTTGACTAATTTGTTTATTTATTAATATCTAATGATGCAAGATCTGTTTGAATGTGTTTGAAGTGATTTGTGATTTTACAGTTATATTTGCAGAAAGTATGTTGTGATTTACTACGAAGGTCTGATTCAGTAGTTTAAGATCTATACATTGGTTTTATTTAGTATGCAAATCTAGTTAAGCATAGTCGCATATACATTATGTGATATTTTATTCAGTATGTTGGCATATATATATATATATATGCAAGTATTATGCATAGTAATCACGTACACACATAGATATGTTTTATGGAGGTCGTGTATATGTACTAGGGTTTGAATTGTTGCTTGATGATGATAGTTGATGATGTATGTTCTATTTGTTGTTGTCTGTCAATGATGTCTTGATAAGCATGGTCTGTATCTAATAGTGTTGACTAGGTTGATTTGATTGTGGATTGGAATGTTGGTTAGTGATGATGCTACAGGATGTTAATATATGATTAAGTTGGTATTGTGACTCATTATGTCGGTAACTCAATGAATGATGCAGTGATTCAGTTTTAACATTCAACGATTTTAGATTTGTATGCAGCTTGTATTTAGAGGAAGTGCATATATACGCAGTTATGCTTCAAAACAATCACGTATAATTTATGAAGTAAAGTTGATCAAGGTTTGTAATGACTACAAATTACTTCTGTGTTGATGACAGTGTGGCTATGATCTTGATTTCTAACTGATTATTCTGTGGATTGATTTATGGCTTGATATAATGATGGTTCATTGTGCATTGGTATGATCTGGTTATGAAGATTCAATATTCAATGTTACAATTGCTTTAGTGATTCAGTTGGTATTCAGCGATGATTCAGTGATTGTATTTAGATTCCCTGATTCAACATTCATATTAGTATATTGCTTTAGGCTTATTGTTGATGTGGGTCTAGTGTGAAAATATGATGAAATGTGGCCTATAGGTTGTTTGATGTTTATTTGATAGGTGGATCCAGTCTGAAACATTCTAAAATGTGGTCCACAAGGTGTTGAGGGTTGAAACCTTCAATGAGGGGGTAGGAGATCCCTTCCAGTAGGAGACGATAAACGAGATCAGGAGGTTGTAGCTCCCTTCTAGTGGGTGATGGAGAATGAGTGGAGGTTGTAGCCTCTTGCAGGTGAGTTCTTGTGTGTTGGTAAGAGTTTGTGTGAGTACAAGATGTAATGAATATTTTCTTTATATAATAAGAAATAAGATAAAGACAATGACAGTGGTGGTTTTCTCCCACATTGGGTTTCCACCTAAAATCATGGTGTTCATATTTGTTGATGTGTTGCTTATGTCTTTTGATTTATCTGCTCTCTACTACATGCTAAATTACTGATGAAATTAACAATGAAATGATAAAGTTAAACATTAGATGGAAAGTATGAAAAATAAGTAAATTGGGTATATGTTGTTTTCCTTCATTGAATTCATTGATTGCATAAATAATAGTAGCATACAAAATTTAGAATATGAAATTTAAAATTTAAAGTGAATTAAAATTATTGATTCACCCCCCCCCCCCACTAGTATTTTTCCTAACAATAGAATGGTGCAGTAGAACAAACGTATAATCCCATTGAATAATTTTTCAAGACCGTGATGCATTATTTGGACCTTCGATTGTTATTATGGGGTGAGGCATCATAGACACATATGTATATTCAAAATAGAAACCCTCATAAAGTTATGGAAGGTATGATTCATGAGGAAGCATTCCCTAAAAGGAAGCTAGAGGTTGGACGTATGAGAATATTTGGTTGTCCTATCTACATCCATGTTCCTAAGGATAAGAGGAACAAGCTCAAGCCTTAAGGAAAGAAAGGAATATTTGTTGGTTATAAAAAATCATCAAAGGCTTATAAAATATACATTCCATAGAAGTGACGGATTGAGGTCAGTCGAGATGTCAGCTTTGATGAAAAAGTGGTATATTGGAAGTCTAAGGAAGAGGTATATTGGAGTGTGGCATACTTGGAATTTGGGACAAGAAGGAAAAGAGGAAGTAGATATCAAGTAAGGAAGTGTAGGATCAAGCAGCTACAGTAGGATCCTTTGCAGGTATCGATTTGCATTTGTGTTTTCCTTGCTAGATTTTGCATGCATGGTATTGCATGTGGTTCTTTTCTTATTATGGCATGGGTTTTTGCCAGGTGTGACAGTGTTTTCAACCTAGACTTGCCATTTCCAGATAGCCATGGTGTGATGGGGTTCTCATCTTTTGGTTGAGTTGGATTGTTGGATGGATTCGAAGTTGAGTGAGGTGGATCTCTGAAAGAAAGAACACATGGCCTAGTGATCCCTGAATTGGACTATGGATTGCAGTAAAGCCACTGGCCTAGTGACTCCTGAACCAGACTGTGGGTTGCAGTAAAGCTAGGTATTGTGTGCCTCGGTGGGCCTAGGAATCCTTGCCGATGAATGACCGTATATACGGTAAATCCAAGAGGTGGATTTCTCTCTGTTGGGCCTAGTAATCTTGAGTTGAGATATGCAGTAAACCCTGAGAGACTAGGAGACAAGAAAATTCCTCACGGTGTAGGTGGAGAAATCCGGTGGCATCCATGCTTGTTTTGGCCTAGTGATCTAGTGGAGATCATGGTAAAGCATGTTATCACATGTTTATTGTGTTGGCCTAGTGATCCGAGATGGATTACAGTAAAGCTTGGTTTCTATTGATGAGTGTGAGGTGGTTTAGCCTCAGGATGGCCTCGTTGGTTCTTTTGGTTTGATTCCCACATTCATGTTTGGAATATGGCACGGGGGTGAATGGATGACGAGAGATTTGGCTTAGCCATTTTATGGTTTGGTGGAACGTGGTAGTCCCATACTGGGTTGGATTTGGAATTAATTAATAAGAGGTTCTCTCCTTGATATCTTATCTATAAATGCACTGGTTTATATGTGGATTCTATGGCTGATGTATCCTTGATATTTTTGTTGTTATTATGTTGGTTATAAGCATGTTTTATGATAGTGGTGATGTATGGCTCTCCTCATGTTTTTATTTGTAAATGAATGAATGATGTATCTATGACCTAATAGATTATAATGCAAAAAATGATATAAGGGAACAATGCTTCTTAGTGATTCTCAAGTAAGTATGAGGCCCCTATGCTCAGATTTGTTGTTTACTCCTGTATATTGCATTGATGCCAAGTGTTTGAAAGAATTTCAGTCCTGGTTGGGGATGGTCAGTCCTAGTCATGGAGTTAGTTTTGGTTTATTAGTCTTGTCATCATGTGTTTAATGTGTTTATTAGGCTTGAAAAGTGCCTTAAATCCCGCGAACTCTGGCACAAGTCTGTTGGAAATTGTCCCTAGACGCAGGCATGTAGGCTTGTGGGAGTGTCCAAAGCTCTTTGGACACTGGCATACCCATAGCATGGGAGTGTCCAGAGGTTTAATAGCTTAAGAACTCAGTGGAACCCAGGGAATGATACCTAAGTGGTTGCGATGGCTCCTGGGAGTGTTGTTACCGATGTGGAAGGTATGTTTGATGTGCTTCCGTTGATTCCATTTCCTTAAGGTCACTTAGGAGGTTGAATCCAATAATAGTAGCCTCTCATCACATGTTTACCCTGGTTAGCTAGTTACTTGGGTAGATGTTGGAGGAGGGTGTTACACAAGGCCCGATGTGAAGTCAATAATGACCTCCAAATGGGTATACAAGATAAAACATGTTGCATACGATAGTATTGACAAATACAAGGCACGGTTCATTGCTATAGGGTTATCCCGGAAAGAGGGAGAATATTATGATGAGACCTTTGCTCCAGCTTCCAGGTACACCTCCATTAGATCAATAATCTCTCTTGTTGCTTCGTTGGGATGGGCCTTGCACCAAATGGATATGAATATTACTTTCCTCACTGGTGTGATTGAGAAAGAAGTATACATAGAGAAACCTCAAGGCTTTGAGGTACATGGAAAGGAATATCATGTTCCTAGGTTAAATAAAACCTTCTATAGACTCAAGCAAGCTCCAAGAGCTTGGCATGCTTGCATTGACAACTATCTGGCGAGATTGGTATGTACCAAGAGTGATTTCGATCCAAACATTTATTTCAAGGTTGTGAAGAATGCACATGTGATCTTATTGTTATATGTTGATGATTTGTTTCTAACAGGTGTTGAGCCTCTTATCATCCAATGGAATAAGCAATTGGCTCTTGAGTTTGATTTCAAGGATCTTGGGTTGATGCACTATTACTTCAAACCAGAAGTATGGAAAAAACCTGGTGAAGTCTTCCTTGGTCAAGGAAAGTATGTGATTGAGATTCTTCAAAAGTTTGGTATAATGGCATGCATCCTTGGTAACACCCATGGTGGATAACTTGAAGAAGTTGAGAGGATCCTACTCTAGTTTGGTAGATCCATCTATGTACCGACAATTGATTGGTCCGTTGATGTATTTGGTTAACACCAAATCGAACATATGCTTTGTTGTGAATAATTTAAGTCAATTCCATGTAGAACCAAGACATGAGCATTGGATTCTAGCTAAGAAAATTTTGAGATAATGCAGGTACTACGAACTTTGGTCTAAGACGTGTTGCAAACAAGGATGTATAACTTCAGGGATATACAAAGGTTGATTGGGTTGGAAGTTTTGATGGCAGAAAGAGAACTTCAGGAGTATGCTTCAGCTTGGGCTCTGCTAAGATATCTTGGATGAGCAAGAAGAAAATATCAGTCGCACTCAGAATGATAAAATCAGAATATAAATGAAGCATGTATAGAAGCAGTGTGGCTTTGGAAAAAAAATTCAGGATTGTTTAACTAAGAGTTGGAATTGATGGTGATACACTACGATAACCAAAGTTATGTGAAGCTTTCAGAGAATCATGTGTTCCATGACAAGTCAAAGCATATTGAGATCAAGTACCACTACATCCATAGCATGGTGCAGAGGACAATGATAAGGCTCAAGTACATCTCCATTGATGAGAAAGCAATTGATGTTATGAAAAAGTTGTCACCTAGGGACAAGTTCGTGTACTTCAAAGACAAGTTGGGGCTTATGGATACCCCTCGTTGAGAGGAAGTGCTGATATGTATGTAACATGGATGGACATTCTCCTGGTTGGGATGGGTCTAAGAGGCCCAGAGTGCTCGACAGGAAGGTTTGAGTGAGTGCCTCTTGGGGGAGACTCGATCACACACCAAGAAAGCGTGTAGTGAGTTATGTCAGTATTTTCACCTTGATCACAAACCGAGAAGGGTACGATGAGCTCTTGGACCCTAATCACACACCAGGAAGGGTGGAATGAGGTATTGGACCCTAATCACACACCAGGGAAGGGTATAGTGAGATTTTGTACCCTGGTCACACACCAGGTAGGGTAGAGTGAGGTCCTTTCAGGATCTAGACCCGATTACCAACTAGGGAGGGGTTGAGTGAAGTCTTGGCCCAAAGTGCTCACCGAGAAGTGTGGGTGACTGCTTGCTAGTTGAGAGTATTATCATTTTGACCTAGGTAGAGGCCATGAGATTTGAGGATTGATCACTTTGGAGGATGACTCTTGATATGTTGATGACATTTCCATGGGTTTGATACCACCCTGGATATGGACACTAATAGATTTTGATCATAGATGATGATGTTGGTGATGATGTATAACATTTTTTTAGAGAAATTTGTCAACTTAAGAAAATTTATGATAACGATTATGAATACCTCCTTAGTTAAGAGGGAGTGTTGAATTTGTAACTATGGTTTATCTTCATAATTTATATTTGGTCACTTGATGTATTGTATTTATCATTGTAAAGCATATTATAAATGCTAGAGTCAAAAGAAATTTTATTTTAAGTCAAAGTCCAATTGTGACTTTGTAAATAAGAAAATTTGAATTTTTGAAATGTAATTTTTGGCTCCAAAATTTGTCAAGTCGACCTCCCTCCAAGTCAAGTCAGCCTTGGCTAAAGACACACCCATTTGACAAATACAAACTAGTATATAAAGGTAGTTCTTCCTCCTCCACTTGGGCATTCGCATTCTTTCACACAAGACAAGTTTTGGGAAGGAAATTGAAGGACAAGAAGGACAAATAGGATGAATAGAAGGATGAGTTGACTCTCTCTTCTCTCTCTTACAACTCACACATGTTGAAAGTCTCTTCTCTTTGGTTCGCAAAATTTTGGGCATTCTATTACAGGGGGAAAAATTTTGGGCAACTACAGGAGCCAAAATTTCTAGGGTGACTGACAATTGCAGGAGGGCCAATTTTTTGGGTCAACACAGGTAGAGCAAATCACTAGATCATATTGGGAGGCTTGACTTGGAGGGGAAGACCAGATTTGACCATAGGTCTAGGTTTGTCTCTCGTTAAATAAGAAGAGTTTCTCTATTGAAAAGGTTTTTGATTTTTCCCCTTGGTGGGCTTTCCTAGGGTAAATCTTGTCTTCTATTGCGCATTGTGATCTCTATTTCTCTATTGTTCTTTATGGTTGAATTTTTGAAATATAATTGCTTAATGATATATTGGAATAATTTAAAATAATATCTGCATAAAATTAATTATCATAATTTCATAAATATTGTGCTAATCTCTATTGCACTTAGAAAATCAACATTTGTGGCCTTGATTTTCAAGCCAGTAATGGCTTTGTCAATATATTATGTAGAAATGCAAATATAGGGAAACTAATTAATATTGATGTTATAAAATTTAACTTAATTAATTTGTTTATATGTTAAAGGGCATGGCATGCATGTTATCACTTGTCTTGTCAGCCATGCTATATATTGTATACATTACAAATTACCGATTTTGATGAACTTTATTTTTTACCAAGGTAATCTTCGATAGATATTATTTTGTAGCAGGATTGTCTTTGATTCCTGATATCAGTGTGTTAAAACATTGCTTTCTATTTTTATACTATTGTAAGCTAATGAAAACCCACTCCATTTATCTAAGGTCATCATCAATGAGGTTGAACAATGTTTTTGTCAGCAATGTCGCAAGTTTGTTTCTTTATAATGACTTTATTTTCACATGTACTAGTTGTTGATTCAGTTCTCTTGGGGTTTCTCTTCTTACCTTCCAATTTAAGTTAGTTTAATGGAAAATATATAGGCATATTAGAATGTTAACTCAATTTTCTTTTCATGGATAAACATTGACCATCATTTTTTTTATTATAGCGAATTGATTTGAGAAGAGGATCATCATTTCATGTTTTTTCCTCCATTTTTCCCGTAATCTTCAGTAGGAAAATTCTTATAGTGGATGAATACATTAATTGTGGTTTTGTTGTAATTGATTATTATATGTAGTTCTCTTTTAGCATTCAACCCTCTACACAGAATACTTTTTTTGATGTGTTAATGTATTTTTCCATTATTCCATGACATCACTGTACTAAATTTTATATGCAATTTTTAATTGACATGGATAATTATGTCTTCTAGAATTTTGTGAATGAAGTCCTTAGACTTGTATGCAGGTTTCATATATTGTTTGATCTTGATGAAGGGAAGTGGAGCTATCATAAATGTATAACTAACCACAACTAGTGGCATAGGGAACCCTGAACTTACTCATCAACACTAAAATCAACTCTTGTTTATTAATAATTTGTCATAATTGACTTATTTGATTTTGTTATGGTTTAGTATGTTAAAGTGCCACTTTCTATTACTCTACTATTTTATGCTAATAAAACTCACTCCATGTTCCCCAAGGTCATTGTCAACAAGATTGAACGGTGCTTCTATCGATAATGTAAACGGTTTGTTTTCTTTATAATGGCTCTATTTTAACATGGATTAGTGAATGACAAATTCAAAACCACCACTCAACTTAGTTCCATCCATTGACCCTTAGATGACATCCATTCAAACAGTTTATTCCTCCCTCTCAACAAGTAGAAGCAATTTAAGAACAAGTGGTAGAGGCACTTGTGATTGTATGCCTACATTTCCTACCCTACCTCTAGTGTGCTAGCTTGAGATAAGTTTGGAGCACTAGGCAAAATTGGAAATGAATGGTCAAGAAAAAGCTTAAACACCTCCAACAAAAAAATATATGTACTACCTAAACCCTCCCACCTACACTAATTCTTATGTTCCATATCCTTTAACATTTAACTCTCCACATGGCATAATTTTATTGATGTATTAATGTGTTTTTCCATTATTCCACAAGACCATTATGCTAAATCTCATAAGAAATTGTTCACTTACATGGAAAATCATGTTTTCTAGAATTTGGTTCATGAAGTCCTTGAAATTGTATGCGAGTCTCATATAACATCTATGTTTGACAATGGGAAGGAGGGATATCAAAGAGTCTAATTGGCCACAACCAATGGAATATGAAACCCTAATCTTATTCGTTGGCAACGAAGTATGCAAGGATAGAGTTCCTTAGTGATTTGAGTTTAAAACTAATATTTTAAAAACTTTTCAAGGAATTCACTTTAGACATTGGGTCTTGGTGTAGGTCAGTGACTATTATTCCATTTTGTATCCTTTTTTGTCCATGTTTTGGTTGAGAACGACATTTTTAAAATTTGTTATTCTTATAACAATGGAATTTTGCATATATTGAACTGTGGGTAATTGGGTGTCCTAGAAAATAGATAATTATGAGTTTCTACAAAAGTGAAGGTTTGAGAATTTGGGGAGCATTCAATAGAATAGACATTTGTAAAACTAGCTACTTGCAAAGATGTCCTTCTATTGTTATTAAACATTTGGTTTTCAAATGGAAGATAATAAGTTTCTACAAAACTAAAGTTTCATAATTTAGGGTGTACTTTAATTTAGTAAAAATAAAGATGTGCAAAATTAGGTGTTTGCAAAATTTTTGTTATCCTATTATTACTGCATCTTTGGTGATGGATTAAATATTAAAAGAAAAAGATAACAGGAAAAACATAAATAAGCATAAGACATCATATTGATGAATTGCATGTGTGTGCGGTGTGTACCATAAGAATCAGAGTATGTTCATACTCTCCAACTTTCAAATAACAATTTTAGCAACAATATCCAAAATTAGTCAATGTAATATTAATATAGAAAGTGGAATGAAGAATGGTGATGAAGAATGTTATCAAACATCATGATATACATATATCCAAGTATTGAAGAATGCCACCAAAGCAAGTTCGAAAAGCCAAAAACATTATATGTTAACATGGTCCTTGACATGTATTAATTAATTGACATGAATTTAAATAATAAATGAAAAATTAATTTGATGCATATGATATTATCAAAAATATTATTCCCAACCTTAATAAATAAAACTTTAAAATTGTAATCTAATAACATGTTAATTTTTTTTACATATTTTATTATTATTTAATTTAATACCAACAAAACATTATTTATATTTACCTGTCTTAAATATTAAATATACAAAGTTTTAAATTTACCTATCTTAAATATTAAATATACAGAATAAAATTAAGAACCAAACTAAAAACAGATCAAAACTAAATGATTACTCTACTTTTTAACATTCAACTTACGAAACATATACATCTATACTCTTCCTCTTCACCACCAAAGTTTCATTATCATCTCCCTCGAAATAAAACTACTCATATAATACACCAATACAAACTTTTATCATCCACTCCCTTTTAACTCCTTGAAGATCAACGTGCATGTCACATCTCAATAATGGGGCTGTAATATTTCAGCCATGAATGTGAATAAATCAGGTCTTTCATAAAATATTAACTAACTAGGTGAACATTTAAATATAGACTTGAGACATGAATCTCACAATGCAAAACAAGTATCATATGATAATAATTATGTTAGGTGATAAAAATGCTTCCCACTTCAAACAATCGACACCATCCAACCAATATCGCCATTATAAAAATTGTTATGTTAGGTGATTGATATACTTCCCACGTCAAAGAATTCTATCGAGATTTCATCACACCTTTTATATATATATATATCTCGCCATTATAAAAATTGTTATGTTAGGTGATTGATATACTTCCCCCGTCAAAGAATCCTATCGAGAGTTCAACACATATATATATATATATTCCTTGTGACGAAGACATGTCATGTTTTTGTATCACTCACTTTTGAGTTCATAAATTATGTGGTTGGTTAGTAGATTGGGTAGTTGGGGGATCATTCGTTCTCTTATTCACTAGTTTTTATTTCAAAAGTTATGTTTAATTTGTTGTGATAAGTGTTAGGTAGAATTTATGATTGCGGATAAAAGTATCTTCTCTAAGTTTGGTGGATTGGCTTAGAACAACATAAAGACAAAGGTACTAATGTTTTCCTTAAACTAAATAGATAACAGGATGAAGCCTACGTGGAATCTATCGTATGCTTCGCTCCTTCTTTGGCTTGAATGCTCCAATCCTAGCTCTAATCGCTATTATTAAAACCTGCACGTTTATATAACACAAGCCAATGAAACAACGACCCACAGAATCTATGTAGCACCATCTAATCACTTTATTCAATACATCAATATGGTATTGAAATATATGAAACCATAACATCATATATAGGAAAACAAAGAACTCTTTGCATTAATAGAAATGGAGTGAGTTACAACCAAAAATAGGTGTTGATCCTGTAAAAGCGCTCCTCCAAGTTAACTTGTCCTTTCCTTGTCACAAGTGCACCTCTAATCACCCTAATGCATGGGAAGATATCTCTCGCATCAGCAACATAAGGGTATAATCACTCTCAAAAATCCAACAACCACCTTTGCGTATGGATGGGAATAAATATATGGGTGAAGGAGGTAGTTCATGAATTCTTATTCTTTTACCAATTAGGGCTTGGGATCCACTCTTGATGGGAGGATGATCTCAAGGGATAAGGGATGAAAACTCATAGGTAGGACGGATAGGATTCAAGACTTTTATCTGAGATAAATGGTTACAACAAATCATGGAAGCTTCTAGAAGAAGAGGCTTTGGGATTCTCTCTATTTTTCTTGAATTTATAGAACCAACATAGGTGCATTGTAGAGCAGCTTTTAGGTGATCAACGCAGTGTTGAAAAGTGTAACTAGGTTCGGTCTTCATAATGACATGTAATTATGATTTTATGTAATGAGATGTAAAGAAGGAAAAATAAAATTATTGTATTGACTTGCTTCATGGGTTTCATGAGCAAAAGATTTTATTTTTGAGTCAAGACTCCTATTGAGAATCTTTAGGATTTATTTGTCATCTAGTCATAAAATGTTAGATTCATTGTCATGTAATGAAGTCATGTTACACTTTGTAAAAGGTCAAACTTGTCTATGAAAAGTATCATCCAAGACCTTGTCATAGTATCCTCTTCAATTCGGCCTACAACAACGAAAGAACATGCTAGAAGAAGTTGGCCCAATCTCTAATGATCATGTTGGCCTAAAGTACATGAGGAGAGGTGTATATATAGCCACACCCGGCCTCACTTAGAAGCAAGAAACTCAACTTGAATTCGATCAAGAGAAGTGCAAAGAAGGGACAACGAAGGAGGTTTCTTCTAGGGCAGTGAAAGAGATTCTTTTGGGACAGTGAAGAAGAGTTCTTTTGGATTAGCAAAAGAGGTATTCTTCTATGGCAACGAAGAAGGTAATCTTCTAGGTAAGTGAAGGAGAGGTTTCTTCTGGGCAAGCACAGTAGAGTTTTCTTCTGGGGTAGCAAAGAAAATATTCTTTTGGGTGACCAAGATAGAAATCTAGAGACCGAGTTTCTCTAAAGGAGACCAATGAAAGCCTAGAGACCGAGATTCTCTAGGGAAGCCAAGAAGAAGCAGCGTGAAGGATAGATACTGAGATTCTCTAGAAGGAGTCGAGGAGAGTAGTTCGAGATCGAGGAAAAAGTCGAGAAAGGGAAGAGGCAGAGCATCAAGGGTAGTGACAAGGTTCTTGGGAGGTGTTGAAGCCTCAGAATTATGTTGCTCCAACATGAGGGATAACCATTCGGTCCAGACCTTAAAGACAACTCCTTTTTCGTTGGATGTGGTGGCTCCAACTGGGGATGATGGGACCAGTTTCCCAAAATGGGTTTGAAAATGAGAATGGGTGATTTTCAAGTGATTGCAATAAGAATAATGATAACTAAATGACCTATTCTAGCATGCAAATCTCTAGCTAACTTAATCTAATATAAACCCGGGGTATTCTGTGCGATATGCGATCTAAAAAGATATATGTTTGACATGTGATAATAAAGATCATTCACGCATTAAATAGAGATGATAACATGTAAAGATAATTTCTTTGACTAAATAGTTAGTCAAAGAAATGTATAAACTATATCACATATATAAATGATCATATATGAAAATAAACACTTTCAGCTAGGAATCATACAGTAGTGCAATTAACACATAACAAAAAGAACATACTCCATATATAATTCATGAAAACGAAATGTTATCACTAATTAAACAAAACAGAACTAATCATACAAGATAAAAGTACCATATGTGTGAGGTTCTGCTCATTTGACTAATGACATAGATCAGCTCCTTTCTTCAAATCAAATTATTCTTCAAGCATACAATTGTGCATCAACAAAGGAAAGTAGTTTGATAATCAAAGTAATGACCATGTTCCATAATTTCATCAAGACATTCACAAACTTACAGAAGTGCATTCTTTGCAAATGTTTTTTATAAAATTCTGGACCCTTCTCTAAATGCATGAGAAAGGTATAAATACTATCTAACTAAAGTTCAAAAATAGATTATACAAAATATCTTGAGGAGGTTTCAAACAACCTTCCTCTTAACTAGCAGCTAACTCTAAAAATAAAAGTAATTTGATAACCAGAAGTTATAAATATGTCTTGCCATTTGCCAACTTTTCCTTTAGGTCGCATATATCGGCGATTGGTTTCACTTGAGGAGGCGACCCAAATTGCGTCCTAACCTGTCCTACGAAAATGGCATCTGTGAGAGGTGGCAGCATCCTTTGTGTTGAATTGAGTGAACAATTCAACGTCATAATTTGGCTATGAGGTTTGACAAGGAATTGCCAATATGCCTCCCAGTCAGTCTTCGATAATTTTGTGATCGCCTCCCTTTAGTTTTTCACCTTTGCCTTCCAGCTTTTATCCAAATCATTCAAATCTGGCAATGACTTTGGGTTACCTTCTTTTATCAAGTTGGTAGTGTGCAAAGTGTGGTTGACTGCTTTTATTATATTTTTAGCCACTCCTGCTGCTCTCGCTACTACCAACTCTGCCTACTTGATCCATGCATCCCAATCTGTGAACAATATATCCTTATGTGTCTCTTCAATCTCGAGAAGATTAGCGCTCCTTCCTCTTCAGTTTCTTGCCATTCAATATATTCAGAGATCTTAGTATTTAAATCATTAAATTCAGTTCTCTGATCAATCGCCTTATCTGTTAACTAATCACTGGTAATCAGATAAGGAGTGACATGCGACATTCTCTGGCAGAATAGATCTTGTTGTTTTGATAGAATGGAATTAAGCTCTAATGCCTCTTTGATGAATTCATCGACAGTAGGGACATCTTTATATTTCGCCATGGCTTCTTGCAACTGTTGGATTTGCATGTTTTTTGCAGATATGTCTACTTCATGGCTTATCTTTAGTACTTCCATATTTTGCTGTAACTGGGTTATTTGTTCAACGGCTTGCTTTTTCACATTTGCTTTCTCAATTTCAAGTTGTTGCTCGAGTTGCGCTATCTTTTATTCCCTTTCCCTTAACAAAATAGATATCTTTGTGGCTTTATCCTTGGTGACAGTAGCATATTCCCCTGTAAATTGCGACAGTCTGGTCAAATTTTCAGCTGGATTAGAAGGAATATCCCTCCAGACTATATCCATCGTCTCATTCCTTGGTGGGATCTCGGGTGTTTCCACTCTCCTTCTTTTCCTCTATCTTCTTACTACAGCCTTATGTAGTGGGTTGTAGAATACATCTAAAGGAGGTATTTCAGTCACCTTTAAGATAATTTCAGATGTCGGCAATGCAGGAATGATTTCTGTATTCTGTGGACTTGTCCCTTGCTCATCCATTGGCTCAAATTCTGAAGTTTTATGAGTTTGCAGTGGAGTATGATATTCTATGGTTTCTTGGACATCTATTGTCTTGGGAGTATCTTGGAGCTTTTTATTAAATTGGTCCCATTCCTTCTCCAAATCGTTTGTTTTTCTTTCGGGACCGGTATCTTTAGTTATGTCACTTATGACCTATTTTTTGGCTGACCTTCTGCTGGATTCCGCTGTAGTCTCTGTCTCTAGTGGCTTCCCTTTATCCTGGAGTATGTTCACCTGTGATTCTATACAATAATTTGGCCCTTCACTGTTAATAGTTACATTGGGCATAGGCTTGTCATCAGCTTTTAACAAATGCAATGGGATTGTCTCAAGCCTTTGATTTCTGAATTCCTGAGACTTTTCAAAATCATCAAGATTCAAATTTTCCTTCGCCCAATAGAACACTTGTTCGAATGATTCAAGTGATTATAAAATATCTCCAGAATCATTAGCTTCATGGTTAAAGGGCTTGATTTTTACTGCAGTAGTAATATTGTGTTCTATCTTCTTTGGGTCAAATTGCCTCTTTGGCAGAGTATGGAGCCTGAGGCTCTCTAGGCTTAGTAATTCTTTGTTGGCATGGTTGAAGTTTTCCAACGAAAAAGAACCACACCGGATGGGAAAGGGTGGCCATAATGTTTTTTTGTTATCTTTCAAGGTCTTGGTTAAACCTTTTCCCACAGTTTGGTGGGTTATTTCTCTTGCTAATAGCTTGTCGGAGACATACAAAGGGAGTACATGTGGGTCTGTTGTATTACCATAAACCTTGATATACGTAAACCATTGTTCAGCAAAATACTTGCCTACTACGAGAAGGTCTGTAGTGGCTTCTTTAGAAAATCTGGGGGCTTTCTTATCAAAAATAAATTGGTGTAATGGTAAAATAACACCATGGAAAATTTTGTAAAAATGAGGAATAAAATGGGATTCCCGCATCTTTTTATGACTGAGATGAATGGGATAGGGGTCTTGCAGAGTCCATTTCCAACCCATGATTGGAAACTTAGTATAGAAACAGATGGCATCCATGATATAGGCACTGAAATAAAATGGAGGAAGGTTCTCTGTGGAGGTGGATCTCTTTTGGCGATATTCGGAAATAGCAGTAGCTAGGTTATCAGATAGGATAGTGGCCCAATTCATTATATGGGAATTGGCACAAGCATCAATTAAAGGGACCCATTCTATAGAGAATTTGGTATTATTAGGCAATCCATATAATCTACATAACATAGAAGCTACATAGTTATAGGGATTTGCTAAAGAAGCAATGGGGTACATACCCATCTTATCATATTTGAACTTGTTCTCTAGGACTCTCCAACCCTGAATCATTTTGAAGGGTTCTTCATTCTGCTTTGTGAACTTGGCCAGGAATGATTTGTCATATATGTCCTGAGGGTCAGGAAGATGATACATTTGTTTCAAATCTTCAGCTTTGAATGACCCCATTAGCTCCCTCTTTGAGTTCCTGAATTATTTGTCTTCTATACTGAGATTTTCCACCACCCATCTAATCATATCAGTGTATGGGAGTATTTTAGCTCTTGCTCCTATTCTGTGAAGAAAGGAGCAAGCAGCATCTTTGAATTGAACTCTGGAGGGTTTTATTGAGTCCGTTGTCACCTTGGTGACAGTAATTTTAGGTCGCTCATCTTCAAGCTTGTTGTAGATGACTTCCCATGTCGTTGCTCCTCCATCGGCACTGCAAACTGTATTAGCAAATACGGGCAACATTTCTGAAACCTCAGACTGTGAAATGCTCTGTTGCTTCTGCTTTTGCATTACCTTTCGCAATGACATCTCTTTTGAAGCTTGCCTGAAACGAAAGAGATATATCAGCGCACACAATAGAGGGAAATTAAGGCTGAGAGATCTTTGAAATGACTTTGAATCATGAGAAGATTTTGAATACGATTTCTGTGTTAACTAGCCATAACTTGAAAACATCAATTTCTCTCCTCGAGCTGCTAAACATTAATTACTCTGTCAAACCACTTAATATTTCATTAAAACTCAGTAACTTCCCACGATTCATGCCTTATTTGTCACATCATAGTTTTCGAACGTTGCCATATAACGTTTCTCGGAGATAATGCGAAATGCGATTGCGAAAATCACAATATTGCATTTCGAAATTTTTTAAAGGGTGACACAATGCATGTTGTATTACTTTGTGACTTACAAAGTGCGATCGCGTGTTCTTAAAGTGTTGTGATCGGAAAATCGTATCGGGGGCTTTATCACATATCGCACTTCGAGGTTTTCTTCAAGATGTTTATAATTGTCACATGGAAAACTGTGAAATACGATTTGCAATAAAATTTCTAAGTATGGGTTGTATTCTAACGTTTTTAAGGAAATTTGTAGAGTTAGGATTTATTATCAAAATCATGCTCGGCCCTGCCTGTGCCTTCGGTCTTAATGGCATTGGCCCTCCTCCTTCCACGTAGTTCGCGAATACTGGACAGTGGTCCTTGTCGTGCCCTTGGCCTTTGCATTTTATGCACCATACTTCCTCATGCACCTTCGGCCGAGGTGTCCTGTCCTATTCAAACTTTGCATTTCCAGACACAGATTCTGCAATTGTGCGTGGATTTGTTGGACTCCCAACCCAGGGTTTTTTATAGGGGTCTCATGCAATCTCATTGCCATCTCCAACGCTTTGGCCTGGGTGGAAAGTTTTTGTTGTGACAACATCGTCCTTAAGTGTGGCGTAGGTGAAGCCACAAACCATGCATGATGTTGTGCATCTGTTAACGTCATATTGGCTTCGCGGAATGTACTCTTCAGCCTTTGGTCCAGATCCCAGGGGGTCTCGCCCGAGAGCATCGTGATCTCCTTAAACCCGATGATTGATTGTGTTTCTGATTTTGGCCTGCTAAATTGCCTATTTAGAACAGCCTGGATCTCTGTGATTCTTGCGTTCGGGTGGTCATTAGAATGCTTGATATACCACGTTAATGCGCGATCCTGTAGCGTGCTCACCAGCATAGCCTTTTTAATATTATCATCCACGATGCCTTGTGCTTCCTATACTGCTCTTACCATGAACCAGAATTGGTCTGGATCTTCATTTCCTACTCCTCTGAACACCGGTAGTTTGATCGCACTCGCCATACTAAACTGCGGTGGTGGCGGAGGTGGAGTGGGTGGAGGTGGTAACCGCGGAATTCGTTGTCTTATCAAACTGATCGTGCTTCTCGGAGAAACCTTCGCGAGCTCTTCCTCGCTCTCCCGTAAGGGTGAAATTAAAGGATTGTTTTCCAACTCTTCACTATTTCCGCTTTTGTAGATATTCCCGCTTCGCGTAGTCCCAAACATGAATTTATTCGTAGAACCAACTTTTCACACAATAACATCTTAATCCAAGTGTTCAAATATTTAATAGGCTTACCTCGCGGTCCCTTGAGAAAACATCGCTACGCCTCACTGTAGTTGACGGTCGTGTCTACCGCGAACTCAGTGATAAATCCTCCTATTATTTGGTCGAGCCAATGGTCCACAGCTTGCGCTATCTTATCTTCTGATGTTTCTAGTCTGCACACCAATTTCGAAGTCCACATTATTGGTTTGTTGAGCCTACACCTTCCTTGGCTATCTGCTAACTTCGTGATCCACTCATACAACTCAGAAGGAAAGGATGCAAAGAAAATTTCATGGATTTCCGTATACAAGTAGCGCTCCAACCACTGTTCCTTGGATACTCGCAGATTTCTATTCTCCTGTGCTGCGAACTCTTCAATTTCTCGTGAATCTTCTTGTCCAACCACTCTTCAATTTCTTTCTTTGTTGGATTCCAATGGTACGACATTAGACATCCTTTTATGCAAATCCATGTCTCGGCAATGGAACCATTTGTTGGTTTGTAGGGGCCTGACCTAGGTTCAAAGGTGATTTATCCAAGCAAATCCCAGTACTACTGGCCCTTTCGGCAACATTCCACGGAGCGCGGACTGAGGTGTCACCCGAAGTAGTATGGGAGGGTGCTAGAACCATGTTTCTGCACCCTTGGGATGTCTGATGGGCTTCTAGAGGTACGGGGTTTGACCCGTTGCTACGCGCACTTGTGATCTCTTTGCAACCTATGGTGTTGTTTCCGCGCAGCGCTAGTCGGGGCGCAACTCGTATAATACCCTAGTTCCTTGCTATTTAATCTATGATTATCTGATTACTTAACTTGTCCATGCAAGACTAATGATTATTATAGCATATTCATCAATTATATCAGTGTGCGTGATAAATAAACCAATACAAACATAAAGAAGGCAAGGTATAGCAAATACACAGAAATAAGAATCAACTTCTCTTTATTAATCTTCAATCCCGATTACAGACTCGACAACGCCCTGTGCACTAAGCTGCAGGGGTCTGTGCACTCAGCTACGGACTCTTCTAGGCCTCTCCGCACTCAATTGCAGAGCCTCCTCCTACTACTACGACCCAATACACTTAGAATCCTACTCTAAGCTCGAACCATTCCTTCGCTATTCACTCTACTCTCTACTATCTTTACAACTTAGAGCCTCGCTCTATTTATACAATCCCATGGTCTGCGGACCATGGGTAGGCTGACATGAATTTACATTACATTACATTACTTTAGGGTGGACAACCCTATGACTTGACCTCTACTTCGCGCTCCGCACCCGCAATTCGTGGAGTCTTACAAAACCTTTGACCAAAACTTGGGCTTTGAGCCCCAAAACATGTTGTGGGGGGATTCCATGCCCAACATTATGTTTGACAGAATTAATGTTCATGGCAGAAGTTTGAGTCTGGTGAACATATCTTGAAACCCTAGAGCAGACTTGATGGTTGATGACAATAATGACCTTATTAATTCTGTAACAGTGACCTACTTGACTATGAAACAATGACCATGTTGAATGAGAAATAGTGATCCTTGTTGATGTTGAAAAGTGTAACTAGGTTCGGTCTTTAGAATGACATGTGTAATTGTGATTTTATGTAATTGATGAAAAGAAGAAAAAAAATTATTGTAATGCTTGTCTCATGGGTTTCATGAACAATGAATTTATTTTTAATGATGGCTCCCATTATGAGCCTTTAGGATTTGTCATACAGTCATAAAAGTAAATTTGAGTCTATGTCATGTATGAAGGACCCTTCTTGGGCATGTTTCATTTTGTATGAGTCATTAAAGTAAGTATGAAAGCCCTCCAAGCCAGACACAAGACCTCTCCTTCAAGTCGGCTCAAGATGAAAATAAGATAATCGCCAAAAGGCATGTCAAAAAAACATTCATGGTATAACTAATCTAGAAGTCAGAATACGTTGAAAGGACAGAAACCAAAGGAATATTCTCAACTAAAAGTCTTTAGGACATCACCTAACACCCTCTGTTTAATCAAAGGCCAGATACCAACAACAAAAACACTCCACCCTTCAAATTTTGTCCAACAAACCTCAAGCATTGCCTAGAAAACAACAACGTGAATATAGCCAACCTTTGAGCAGGAAAGGATCAAGGCTCCATCGGAAACTACCCCCTTCTTCCCTTATAAGCAGTCAAAGTAGGAACACATGTATTGGACATCAAAGCAAAGAAACACCCTATATAACATATTAGCCTCACTATATAGTATAGATAAATTGGAGACTCAACCATAATAATTTGAGCACTGAAACTAGAACTAGCTCCCTCCTCTCCTCATCTAGCAAGCATTTTCCAAAGCAAAACATTACTTCTAAATACCTTCCACAAATCCTCTACCTTTCAATTTAAAATACATCTAAACTCCATAGCAAATGAAATGGTTAATCAAGGAGATCTTGAATCAGAATCCAAGCTATAGATCTGGATAGGAAGTGACAGAGCACAACTATCAATCCAATCCCATGAGTACACCTATGGTGATTTGGAAAGGAGGGTCCATAAAAATCTTCTCAGCATCCAAAATAAAATCAAATCAAGTTGTAATCCCAAGTGAGTCATATCAGCAATGTCTTTAAAGCATCAAGATAGATGACATGGATATCAAATCCCTTAATGATTTAAGGAAACTAGCATTATTAGTTATGCAACAAGGCATTTATGAAGATGAAAAGTAGAGAAAATTTCTTCCCTTTCTCATATGATGGAGACCATCTCACCCAGTATAGACATTCAATTCAACATTTCCCTCATCAATATATATGAGAACTCTCCAAGTCTTCATCACCCTGTCCTCTTTCGAAAGCTCTGTTAGTCATTCCCTTCCTTCTTAGTGGTGAATTTCTTGGAGCTTGGCCACTGAACTTTGCCTTTTCCTACTCTAGACATCTCATTGTTTCTAATGGAGAGTTGTGTAGCATGCCCCCTACCCAACAACTGTTGGAGGTGTGAGGGAGGTGCATCTTGTGTGAATGTTTTTTCAATGGAATTGTCAATAATGAAAGTCACCCTCTGTGAATCCATTAAGCAATTAGAGACATAGAGAACCCGAGTCAAGTCTAAGCACGGTGAGACAAACAAAGCCAAGGAATGCCTTGTTGTTGAAGTTGATAACCACATTCTAACTCTTTGTTTGATACCTACTTGACCACTTGGAAAATCATGTGAATCTCCCTCCATGGGAAGCACTCTCAGAAAGATCTGGTAGTCAAAACACAAAATCGTATCCTAAGAGGAGACCAACACCACCAGTCAGGATGACACATACACAAGGTCAAAATGATTTAAAGTCTCTAGTTAATATATGTTTTATTTATGTTTTCTATTGTTAGAACAATTTATACCTGTAAGTTTTGGAGAAGAACTACACTATGTTTGGATTTCATCATTTTTGGAACATTACATTTCCTGTTTTCTATATTTATAGCTCTATACAAAAATGAAATGTATTGAGGTTCTATAGGAAAAACTGTAGCCATTTTTCTAATTAACATAAAATTTTAAGTCTTCATTATCGTTATAAAAAAGAGATTAAGTCATAGAAAAAAAATAAAATTAAGCTAAGTTATGACAATCTAATGCTAAGTTGATTGTATAAGACATTGTGCCTCTCGCGAGACATTACTTTTATGTATCTAATTACTACATTCATTTAATAATCATATAAACCAACATTGTGTGACTCAACAAAGATCTGCGAGTTTTTTCGAGTTCATCTTAAAATGTCTACTCGGTGAAAACTCACCTACAAACTGAAATTCACCAAATTTGGTGAAACTTACCCAAAACTCAGCATACCCTGCTATTTTTTTTGGAACAAAATTTCTTCTATTTTGAGCTTTTTTCTTCCTATTATCAAGTTTTGTCAAGTCCCAAGCTGGCTAAGTTTCGGTAAGTCCAAGTCTCACAACCTTGATATAAACATAAAGAGCATTCATCACTAGTCCTAATCTAAGGAACAATTAACTTTATCGATTCTCGTAGTTCATCAATAATACAAAGTTCAGTACAAAGAACAAAAAATGTTTCTATTACATGGAATGGTTCACAATACATATTAAACTATCAAATCCTTACAAAGTTCAATACAAAGAACAGAAAATGTTTCTCTTAAATGGCCCGGCTTCCAATGACAGAAGATGTGCACTCTTTGTCATTTTGGTTCATAATACAGATAAATTTGTTGAATTCTCAATACTAACCCTTTCATTTTTTTACTAATTAATTACTTATTTACAATCTAGGGTTTCATTTTAGTATTAGTTTGAAGACAAGGAAACGTCAACTCATAGAAGGGGCAATACAACTAGTGACACTATGCATGAATTTTCAATGTTTGCAAATAAAATACAATATTGTTGTTGCATTGGTTGTTAATGAATTTTGATTTTTCAGTGGTGAAGATCGAGGATCAAACATAGCTCTATTTTTACTTTTATTAGGCACCCATGCTCTCATTGTGGCTTGGGAGGTCCACAACAAGCACTATCAAAGTTTTGATCATCACAGTATATCCATTTAAGATTCACTGATAGAAGTCCCAGGAAACCAAGGCAGTCAAAACCATTAGCACTTCAAAGATGGCATGCCTAGACTTAAGAACAAAAGGATTCAATAAGAAACCTTGCATTGATTTATTGCACCAAGACAATCAAGGTGCATTCTATAGCCCAGGTGAAGGTGAGGATGAGCTCAGTTACACCTAACCCTGATCTAACATCACCCCAAGGTTGTGAAGCTCTGGATGCATATATTGAGTTCACATAAATGGGCAATGTATCAAATATTGGAACTCAACATATGCAACCTTGAGGTGCATATCAGATCTAGGTTAAGATAGGTTTGGGCTAGTTCATGCAAATGAAAAAAATGCCTCATTTTGCCAATTGGGATGCATCATCCATTGAGGTTAGGTCCTATGGGGATCCCTCCCATTGTAGAACTCATGCCCTTGTGTGAAACCACCATGCATTTTCCATTTTAGTTTTTTGTTTCAGACAAATGGACATATATAGACATTAACAGAATAAAATATACCTACTTATTATAGATGTTGAAAAAAATATTAAACACATACCAAAGCCCAAACAAAGATCCCAACACCAAAGTCTTCATAAGCTTTTTTTCACATCATTATCTGCCTCATCTGTTGGTATGGCCCCATCGTTATGTGTTGCACTCGTTCTTCCACAAACATCTCTTGTGGTGCCCTTTTGATAAGTTTCATAGTTGGAAGTTGAATCCAAGAGTGACCAATGTCTCAATCCAACCCTTGGAGAAGGGAAAATAGAGAACTTGGGCCCATAATTTAGATTTGGGTGAGTAGGCACATTAGGTAGTAAGAAGGTGGGTCGTGACAGAGGGTTGGAATTGATGGATCCACCCCCATATGCAGTCACCCTCCCAACGGGGCTTAGAGTAGCAATACATTGTATTTTCATTGGTTGGTCTGGAAAGGCCATAGCACCAGGCCAACAACACTAGAGGAATTGGACAAATTTTGATTTGAAATGGATTTGGGGGAAATAAGCATGGAATGCTCCCACCTCCCATCTTTGTAGCGCACTCAGGTTCATTAATTCGATCATTTGTAGCTTAGTCTGGAGCGAATTAATGTTTGCGCTACAGAAAGTGACAGACCAACTGGAAGGAAATAATGTAGCAAGCAACCCGCCACAATAATGAACCTGCTCACTCTTAGGCACAACCCCAATCCCACCTAAAGCAAGATCAAATCATAATTATAACATCATACCATAATGAGATACGTGATAGCCCCACTACCCTGGTACTATTGGTGAAGCCTCTTGCTCTATGACTATTGGCATTGGATCGACTGATGAATCAAATATAGTTATTGGTGCTAGAATGAAGGCTCAAAATCATGTAGGCCGTGACTAGATTGAACTCAACCTGATCGAACCAAACTTGCGCTTATGCTTATTAGCTCTAAGAACTGCTCTTTTTTCTTTCAATTTCAAATCAAATCCCGATGGCTTGCCTCTACCTCTTCAAAATCCGATCCAGATACAGGTCTTGTAGCATTCCCATTCCAGCATGGTGCTAGGGTAGCTCCTCTCTAACTAGATTATTTTCACTATATTTAGCCTAGGAAAAGTTAGAAGTGCAATCTTGGGCACCGCCAGAACACCTTACATAGTCTTGAATTCTGATCTGCAACAAAAACTAAGCTTACCTGCAACACAAAGCACACAAATCTCAAACAAACTATAAAAAAAACCATCAACCCAAGTGAAATTCAAGGAAAAAACAAGTGTCAAGTGAACTCAACCTCATGAAAACTTACTAGAGCACGAAACCTCTATATCCACTGTTGAACCGACTGAGCAGACAAATCTACCAAGTGTTGGTGTGCCACAGGCATGGAGCAACAATCCATGAAAGGTTAAACCATAATAGGCCAAACTCTAAACCCCCCAAAAACTAGTTCTCACAATAAAGACGATAGTGCGGTACAATGACCAAGTAGCAGGTGAATAACATAAAGACATCGGGCAAACAACACTCATGGCAACAGAACGCCCGCACACCGGCCCCAAACAAAATAACACGGACTTCCAAACAACCTAATTCAGAAACCCTAAACCGCGACTTAAAGCTCTTTAATCGAGGCAGTGTTAATTACCCACCCACCACGACAAATAGGAAACCCGCCCAGTCGAGTGTTATACAAAGGATGTGCCAATTTAGTCTATGTTTGTGGACATGGCAAGTAAAGCGTGCATGTTTGTGGACATGGCAAGTAAAGCGTGCAACAACTAGCATACAATTATTTAAACTTAAGAGTATTTAAATTTTGATTAATAATCAAAATAACGGGTGCCCATGACAATCATATGTGAGAATGCAATTTATATATGAAGCTCATCTTTGAATCTCTCAAAAAGATGTATATAATTTTATATTTAGGTCGATACGCCTTTCTTTTGAATCATTCAACCGTTTACACTTCTAATGTATATCTAACATCTGTGACAGAATTTTACTTACCTTTCTGCTCTCCACTTGACATTTGTGCACACCTAAGTCTTTTAGGCCACTTGACATTTGTGCGCACCAGAGTCTTTTACACTGAGCTCCGTAAGAATCCGTTTAAATTCTTCATGGAGTTTATGGCACTGAAGATGATTTTTATAGTGCACTATTGCACGACCGCCAATTCTGGTTTCCTCTGGATGCATCTTAAAGAAACTCGTGTGTAGGTTTTGTTATGGGCTGTGGAATTATGGTTGTTTTTCTCAATGCCTATCTGAGAAATGATTCCGCGGCTTTCAACAATCTTTTCATTCATCCCTGGCATGCCCCAGTAAAGCTCGAGCACCCGCAATCTTTTGTCCCGAAAGTTGAACAAAAGTCAGGAAAATATCTGTTGCGTCAGACAGTTTAGCTCATCTAAAGTTGAACAGAAGTTAGGAAAATATATGTTGTGTCGGATAGTTTAGCTCATCTATGCTATTTAAGCATGACCTTGTGCCCTGCCCATATCCATTTCCTACAATTGTTGTGGGGCTTCTCTATGAATCCCTGAAGTCAGGGAAATCTCTACTGCCTTGGACAATTTAGCTCATCTATGCTATTCAAGCATGACCTTGTGCCCTGCCCATATCCATTTCTGGCAATTGTTGCGGGGCTTCTCTATGAATCCGTTAAGAACAAAATGGCTCAGGGGAAAGTTAAAGAAGATGTTTTTGCTTACAAGAGCCTGCATAAAAAGGAATTGTTTAAGTTGTGGAAGCAGCATGAGGAATATGAAATGGAGGTACATCACACCGAGGCAGTTGGGGAAGACAAATCTTCTATTAGAGATCATGGGGAGGAAGACAAAGAAGAGGAGTAAGAAGTCGAGAGCGATGGAGGCACTGACATTGATAAGGAGGCGAAGGTCCCAGTACCGAGAAGGCCCTGGTTTTGAATCCAATCGCTGTCAAGCACCCAATTTCATCGACGCCAATACCGAATAACAACCCAGCAGACAGGCTCGTCTACGAACCAATAACGAAGGAAATCATGGATATGCTAGCTGAGGTCACCAGAGAAGTGAAGAAAATGGCTGAAACGTCTGAGACCAAATTGAAGGCATTGCTGGGGCCGAATTGAAGGCTTTGTTGATCAGTCACTTGAATTCAACAAACGACAATTCCAGATAAGTGTTTAAGAAAAGAAATAATTACAAATTGATGTTACAGGTGTACAAAATACAAATTTATTATTATTAGAGGGTATTTACAATCTCCGAAAACATAACCATACCAGCAACATATATAACTTCTGAATAATGTTGTAGTGATATATGTGTGGCATCAAGGAACTTTGCTACATAGTAGCAATACTCTATCTCTACATACAAAACACATTGGCCATAGGTAGTAATAACAAGATTTGTATCTATATGCTAATCACTTATACATAGCTCCTGCATAAAACAATATCAGCTATAAAACTTTGCCAAGCACTCTGCCGATTAACTTTCTTAAACAACTATCACTTTTATAGACACAATTGTTGTGCTCTGTCACTCCTGCAAATACCCCGTATCGACAGCATGCAATACACTAGTTGGCAAACTAGTTTGTCTTCACATAAATTTATACCCTCTGCCATAATGATAAATCAATTCTAATGAAAGTTTGGTCATGCATTTATGAACATTATTGGGCCCTCATGACATGACCATCCCTGCAATCACAACTATGTTAACAAACACACTATTCGGCCAACCATCCTTGCAACCTCTGCTCTCAATATCACTCTACCACAAAAATATCTGACTCAGCCCTCAACCTTTTAAAAACAATCAACAACTAACTCGAGACAAGCAAATTTGGAAGCATATTCAATACAAGAACTCCTACAACAAGTTTTGTCAGTGGTCTACCAAACAAGCAAATATATAACCTGCATACCCACTCATCATTACTTAAAGCCTCTCATACATCAGTGCATTAAGCATACATTGTTATAAGAAGAAAATATAATCTTTGATATCTGTGCAACATACGTATGGGAACAATGTAAGGCTTAGTTACACATCAAGTCTCTGAAATAGGGCAACACAATACTAGGCAATTAGATCCAGCAATAATAGAAAGATCTATCTTTTACTTCCACCAACCTTTGCAATTTTATCTCTATGTCTTCAATGAAACCTTTCACTAACACTTCTAATATATCTACCTTTGCCATCAAGTTTTGAATCAATGTTGATAGGGGCTCAACCATAGGCTCGGATCGCATCATAAAACTTGAGGCACCAGAAACACTCAAATTGATGCTGACGGGGCTTAACCATAGGCTCAGCTTGCATTATATAAAGAATGATGCACTAGAGACACTGACATGTTGAATAAAGCATTAAAACATTATATCATCCCAACATTGACTTTCACTTTAATTAGTGATTCAAGATGAGAATTACTTCAGGTTAATACACCCCCAATCGCTTGCCATATGCAAATAAACTACAATATTAAAAATGGTGCATTCAACTAGTTTTCAAAACAATATTGTTCCAAATAGCATGGTATCTATGCACATGAGCTTACATGTGGTTTGATTTTCATTTAACAAACATTAGGTTGGTAAAACTATATTGGCTTTCAAAAATACGCAGGCACACATCAGATCAGGCATTCAATTGCAGACATGTATCCTCATTGATATGTGCTCTATGTTGACTGAGCCAAGACTTTCTTGTGGCCTCAAACACTACTTTATGTACTCAAGGCAAATCCACTTTTGTCTTGTCATTATAAATTTATTCCAAATCAATCTGACGTATCATGTAATCCCATGGGGATGTCCAAGCACCAAGCATTGGATTTACCTTCTTTGTTCTGCAATGGCAGAGAAGCCAATTGTTTGGATGTCTCGGCTTTGCTTTGGAAGTTATCAATCTTAATATGTAGGATAAACGATCAAATCAACCACACGAACAAAATTTCCTTGTGCAAAGCAAGACATGACAAGCATAGGTATAATACAATCAATTTAAATTAAACTGCTTTCTAGAGTCTAATACATGAATTTATGCATAATACAATGAATTTATGCAGAGTGTCAGAAAAGGTGTATTTACTTGCAGCGGAAATTCTGAAGAAGCTGGCCAGTATGACATCTCTTCATAGTAAACACTTGATTTCTGGACTAGTAAAATTGGCTGGCGGTTTAAGTGATGTTGCTATGTGTGAACTAATGACTCTATCAAACACTGAGATGTTGGGATTAAGCTCACACCGCAAAATCTGGCAAACTAGTTCTCCCATATAAAAGTGAAAATAGGTTAGCATGTGGAGTTTCATTTGGAACAGGGTTATGGATCCAAACCAAACTATGTGCACAGTGATCTCAAGAATTTAAAGGCATTCATATTCAGTACTTCTGGATCAAAATTGACCTACTGGGAGAGCGCTAGGTAATCTTTAATCTTTAAAAGAAAATCAAACTCGACACCATTATTACTATTACTAATAGGCTCAGAAAATTTCCCATGGAGTATTTAGAAAGAAGCTAAAGCTCCCAAAGATCCCTTGGCATTGTTGGTTGTTTAAATATCTCTGCCTTTTCAATTTTAGGCTATCTTTTTCTTTACCAATCACAGCCAAACTCAACCATTGGCATCTTGAATGTGAGCAGGCCTTTTACTGCAGAGTCCTTTTTACTTTCTGCATTTCTTTTTCTTATGACTTTTTTCTGTTATATGGAAGCAAGCAGAGTTTTTTTTTTTTTTTTCTTTCTTTCTTTTCAGATTGTAGAATAATAAAACTTATTATTTGTCTTATATCTTAGTTTTCCATCTCTACAAAGATAATGCAACCTAAAAATTGTTATTTAGTCAACACTTTAAAACAGCCAGGTCCCATTGGAAGGATTTAAGGATCTTCGAGGCATATCTGGAACTCAGAGGTTTTAGATTCACAAAGCATATGGATCCCGGGAAGACTGCCTTCAGCACATACTTGGTGAGTGATTTGCTAGTACGAAAATCAAATGGCTATTTAAGATTGTGCCTAATCACCTTCCAAAGATCTTATGCTTTGTGATATTGTGCTTTTGGTGTGCAGTTTCAACTAGTTAGATTTGCGTGATTACTCATCTAAAGAACAACTTCAGGAGCGATTACTTTTGGCAATTCATGAAGCTAATGAAGGCTTTGGCTTTGGTTGAGCCTGTCTTATATTGACAAATTGAATGGCTCCAGAACTAGTCAACTAGTATGTGAGTCTGTTGTAGTTTATAAACGAGCATCAATGTGCTCATTTCATGTGGGTGCAGCTAGAATTTTGAATTGTCAATGAAAACACGTTTGTTATTTGGTTGGAAGGCAACCTTGAAATCTTCTGTCAATTCTCAAGATGAGATTTGTATTATTAAGAATGTAATTTGGACTAATCATGCAAACCTTATCAGTCCATCCTGGATTGAACTAATGTGAATTGGTCGACCAATTTGAAGATGGGCACTGAGCATTTCTTAGAAGACAACTCTTTCAGTGAATTAGCTGATTGATCTATATGCATGTTTAGGGTGGTGCCTTCATCACCTATTGAAATTCAAGATATAAGAACTTATGACATCGACATCTATAGTTATCAGGGATGGTGAAGTTGCAAGCAAGGGCACGATAGTTGTTTTTTTTCATATAAAATAATGCCTACATATTAGTTTAACTCCTTTAAGTTTCTTCATTTTCTTAAACATTGATATGCTTGTTTCTTTGTAATGGTTTCTGAAACAATAGATATATTAAAGCTACTAATAAATAATATTTTTTAGTTAAATATAGATTAACTCTACAATAAATTCTTCTTGTAGCAGTAGCTATCTATAGATCCTTCGATGTAGCATTGATTTATTAGTTAAATATAAAAAATCTTAATGGCTTACATAAATACTTAGAAATTAGCTAAGAAATAGTGCCAAAATGCTTGGACTACATAAACTGTTCTCAATTCCTCACATTCTGTTCTGCTATAATTTCGATGTAGGCTTTACATACTTGGAAACACCAACCTGAATGTGGAATTCTTCATCATTAAAACATTGCTATTAATCTTTATCCCAATGAAATGAAACATCTTTGACGCTGCAAGTTTGCTTGGACGATAGATTTCTGGTAATTTTTATAATATATATATATATATATATCAGAATGTTGAAGTGTTTGAATGGTGGAAATGGATTCAATGAAATATCATTTACGGGGCAAATTGGACCACAGATTTATGGTATTTTTTCTTTTTAATGAGAATGTTGAAGTGTTTGAACAGTGGAAATGGATCAAGAACCCCTGGGCCCCCAAAACCCTGAAGTTTGACAATTGTAATCCATATTTTCAAAAATTTCTGCCGGATTTTGTCATAATCTTGCTAGAATTTCCATTATTTTCCAGGCTAATTTGTGGGCTCTTTAGACTAAGCACTCATGGAAAAGTTTTGTTACCATTTTACTCTTGTTCAGATTTGTGGATTGGTCGGATATTCCTTTCGCAGACTATTCAAGGGCTTAGTTTGGAAAAGTTTCTTAGTTTGGAAAAGTTTTGTTACGATTTTACGAGTCTTGTTCAAATTTGTGGACTGGTTGGATATTCCTTTTGCAGCCTATTCAAGGGCTTAGTTTTCAACTTTTCCAGGTAATTATCACTTTTTGACAAACTCTATTGTTGCTATTTGCATTTTTGTTTTCATGTTTTCATGGCCTTTGTTCATCTAAGGTTTAATCTTCATTACACAATTTCAATATTCTGTATTTTAACTTGGATTATATATGAAATTAAAATAGCCCCACTTATTATTCATATGAAAATTAAAATACATTGTAAATAAAATTTAATTAATCCTTAGAAGAAAAAATTTATTCATTAATAATATAATTTAGATTGTAAATTTTATAATCCATCATTTTAATTTAAAATAGTAATTTCCAACCACCATTATTCTTTATTTTTAATATTTTATTAAAAATATATCAGATTACTGTTTTAGTTTGATATATATATAAAAAAAATTATTATATATAATAAAAATTCATAAAAGTAAAATATATCTTTTATAATATCTATATAAAATTTCATTTTCTTAAATGAAATACATATATACAAATATGTTTTTTATACCAATTTTCCAATTTAAAAACCTATCAATTTCTATGTGCACCTTTTAAGACAATTACTAATTTATTAATACATAAACAATATCATCTTACATAAGCAAACCCACTGGTTTTTTAAATTGTAGTTAAAGTTGGCGAACGGCTCGTAGTTTTGATTCGCTTAAAAGAGTGGCATAGCATTACTTTTATTTTGGGCATCTCACCCGTATAGATGCACACGTTACAACTAAGTGCGGGCCCCTTTTTAAGTTATACTAATCATCCCCTAAGAGCATATTCACTAAAATATTAACATCATAAACCACGTTCTTAGTTTTTCAATAAACAAATATGCAGAGTTAAACCAACAAACAACTCAATACAAAATTCACAGGCCAAATACATCCATGATCAAAATGCCCCACGATTACTCTGCAAAAGTTTGAGAATTGAGCTTTGATCCCCTGGCCTCCCAGACACTGAACCAGCTGGGGCTGCAGATGCATGTGATGGGGAGAAGTGAATTTAATAATGGCGGAGTGTGCATCAACGAGGTGCTGCCAGATGATGCCCTGCGGGCAATTCTGGCAAAGCTGGAGGACATGAACGAGAAGAACAACTATGGCCTCGTCTGCAAGCGATGGTTGTTCTTGCAGAGCACTGAGAGGCGGCGCCTCTGCGCGCGAGCGGGGCCTCTCATGCTGCACCGCCTCGCCGCTCGGTTTACTTGCGTCGTCGACTTGGACTTTTCGCAGTCGATTCTCAGGTCGTTTTACCCCGGGGTTTCTGATAACGATCTTCGTATTGTTGTCACCAGATTCCAGTGCCTCCGAAGCCTAAACCTGCGAGAATGCAAAGGTAAATATCTGCAATTGGCTTTTACATTTTTTTCCCTGCGGTGGTCAGTTCTCAGTTTCAGAAAAAATTCAAGGTTGGATAAAAGTTTTTTTTAACAAGAACTATTCATTCTTAAGTTCTCAGTTTCAGAAAAAATTAAGGTTGGATAAAAGTTTTTTTTATCAAAAACTATTCATTCTTATAACTATAAGATTAACTATAAAAATCGGCAGACGTGAAAATTTTACTAAAAGAAATTTTTACTTGACTGTTAATTCTTCGTGACGCAACTTACCTACAGACTGTCATAGATTAATAACAATATTGTTATTAATTTACGCAACCTGTTACCACCTGAGATAATGCCATGAACATTTTCGAGTGAAAACTTGTTAGAAAATGGCTCCTAGTTTTCACCAGAGGTAGATGATGCATGGCAATATGCTCTTTTGCGATGCATTATTTTATTCAGTAAATTGAGGACAGATGTATTTAATTTGAATTTTTTTTTTAAGTATAATTTCTCTAAAATCCAACCAGAATTTATTGAGATCACAAGTTTTATTGAGATCACAAGTTTGATGGGTAATCCCTACACAATCGAAGTGTCATAGGGGTTTTCAGAGCGCTGAATCCATATATACAGTCAAAAAACCAATTTAAATAACACAAGTCAAAATTTCATCTCAAATTTTTCCAATCAAATTCTAATATCAAAAAGTCACACTAAAACAACTCCATTTGAAATAAAGTTACATATTTGAAATTAGAAATCAAAATGAGTAAAATTAGAATTTTGGTTAAAAATAGCTGCAAAATTGAATGATTTTATGTGTCACCATAAGACACATGCCATTTGAAATAAAGGCTAGAGATTTTAGATTAGAAACCATTCTTAATGGAATTAGAATTTTAGTTAAAAAATAACTGCAAAACTGAATGATTTTATGTACCACCATATAACAATCCCAAAATCAATTTGACTACCCAATTAAGAAAAAATTTAATATTTTTAATTGATGGAAAACGTTTCATCAAACAAAATCCCAAATTCTGAGGTCACAATATGTATAGATAGATAATTTAGGTAGTTTTGAAATTGTAAATCATAAATAGTAAATGGTCAAATTTTTTTATCTATATAAGAAAAAATTTAACATTTTTAATTGATGGAAAACGTTTCATCAAACAAAATCCCAAATTCTGAGGTCATAATATGTATAGATAGATAATTTAGGTAGTTTTGAAATTGTAAATCATAAATAGTAAATGGTCAAAATGTTTTATCTATTTATATAACTTATTTATGTATAATCTTTTATATAAATAGAATTCACTTTTTTATTATGATTATTAATTATTATTATTTAATTATATTTCTTTTTTCTCTCAACAACAGAAATCTCTACCTAACGTTTCCTTCCTATTGAACGTGTTGTTTCTTCCACTGTAAACAGCAACCACAGCCAAAATACTAAGAATATTAAAATTCTCTGAATTGTGATTCCGTTTGAGTTCGAATTCTGGACAAATGTTTAAAACTGAAACAAATAATTACTTATAATTCTATATTATCAGTATAACACCGAATCAAAACGAATAACAATCAATGCAATTATCAAATTCACATACCAAAGCTGAAAATGAGAATGAATCTCCATAAAAACTTTAGTAGAACTCAATTTTTTTCCTAAATAATTTCAAGGAATTTATTTGCACTGAATCTCCTCCATGATCGAGATGCGTGTTGGAGCGCCAAACCTTGTACAAGGGATAGCGTGGTTCCAGCTGGTAGGTAATTAGTCACTAAGCTTGGTTCCACTTGGTAGGTAAATGGTCAGGATTAGGGGCTGAGTAGCCTATTCTTCATTTAATTCTAGATTTGAGTTATCTGACGCTTTAGCCACAGCGAGAAACAGTTAAATTTGTGGTTTAACATTTTGTAATGCAAAATATATAATTTTATTTATTTTTCATGTCAAAGATTCCACATTTTTGGGACACCGGAGGTGCGGCTCATCTAATTCATATATAATCTATATCAGATTTATTAAGGAATCAATATTTTTTTCACTTTAAAAAACGATTTACATTTAAGAGATTATATCCTCTCTCAATTTGGTAGATTTAGAGTTAAGATGGATCTAAACTAGTGTATATATTAAATTTATTTTAATTAATTGAAAGTTGAGTAGTCCAATCGAGTAGCAACCAAGCAATATCGCAGCAGCCATGCAGTCCGAGTATCCGAGCCACGCTGAGTAGACCCGCCAAGTGGCCCAGTTGAGTATCCCAGCCCAGCTATTCCTGTGATCGAGTGCCTCAACACCTGGCATTTACTCTTTCATTGCCATCTGGATCGACTCTTGGATCGAATACCTCCATCTAGTGGATCGAAACCTACCTGGATTGAGTAGCGGCAAAGAACCTGGCATGACTACCAGCATCGCAATCTGGGATCGCCTCTTGGCTCGCCCCTACTTGGCACAAAAATAAATAGATAAAATATTTTGTTTTCTTAGCTTTTAAATTTATGTTAAATAAGAAAATATTTCATTTTCTTTGTGAATAATTTTAAAAATTTCACAGATTCCATATAAGTCCCACTAGCACAACAAGTTGAGGATGGACCTCGTCATCAAGGTGACCCAAGGTCAAACCTCACGGGGAGTGGTCGTGGCCTGTGCTAGGGGGAGGAGAAATGCTATAAAATCACAGACAATATATATATATATATTCTAATTGAGAATATTTGTGGTAAGAAAGACTTTGTGTAGGGTAGAACAAAAGTCTAGATTTAGTATTACATGTTGGCCAATAACATTTATGAAATCTAAAAGTAAATCTTTTTTGTTTTATAGTAACAAAATTACTTCGAGGGGTGGTAGGAGCGTGAGGGATTATTCTTTTGTCTTGATGAAACAATAGAAGTCACATTTTCTTGGGGTTTGGGACATCAAACATATAATCACATGCAAAAGCATATGCTCTTCATGAGGGTTTAATACTTGCTTAGGAAAGACATGTCTCTAATCTCTCGATCATTGGTGCCTCACAAATTTTCATTCATATTTTAATCAAGGAGACTCTCCCAAAAGACCTGCCTTTAATGGAAATTTTTAAGAAGATTTGGAAGATCCATTTTTTTTTTAATGCTTATGAGTTCCACCATATAACGAGGAAAAGTAACATCTTAGCAAATTCCTTGGCTAACAATGGCACCTCATTAGCTCAAGGGATATTAAAGTTTAATGATAACCAAATATTAAGGTCCTTGTCTTAGAATATGATGCAAAAATTAAAACAGAAGTGGGAGTGCCAAGTGGCACCCATGATGGAGATGGATCATGCAATGATCTTAATGAATTTGAGTGCACTGAGTGAAAGTGACAAGCCCTAGTTGTGGGCATCATTACTCTTCAATAGAAGAATAATGTTTAATAATGGAGCTAGATCCATCCTCAATTTGATTGAAGAATGCATGTGTGACAACATGCAACAACCACGAGATCATGGGGGTGCCTTGGCACAATGGTAATGGAAGTGGGATTGTGAAGATTAATAGCAACATGATTTAGGAGGTTTGGCTCAGAATGGAAAGATTGAGTTTGTGTGAAGGAGTCAACGGTGATGCAATTTGCATCATTGACATTAACATAAGACAAGTATTAGGGAGGCCTTAGTAATTATGTTGGGAAACTGTTAGATAGGATTGATATCTTTAAATCCCAAAGGACAAGGCGATTGTTGGCAAGGTTCAAATTCAAATTTGGAAATTCCTTTGAATGACAAGGTAAGGATGGTCCTTTTTATTATTATTATCTTTATCTTCAGTAATTTATGTTAGTTTTTGTAGCATCAGACATTTGTTCTAGTCTCAATTTGTGTCCAAGAGACTAAGGAACATGAGATCTTCAAAACCCATAAAAAAATTCGCGTGATAAGCTTGTGAAATGCCTTAATTAAATTAATTAGCCATCATTTAAATTTTTCCTAAGTCTAACTTAAGAAAATTGGTTAATTAATAAGAAATAATTAAGGAAAGCTTAGAAAGCTCTAGGAACTCAAATGAATCGAGTTTAAGATGATCTTAGTCGTTGATAACGATTTAATCATGGTCTTTGGTGATCCAATGGGAGATTATAAGAGCATGTCGATGGGGATGAAGAAGACACACTTGAGCACAATTGTGAGACATATGTGTTGAGAAATCTAGGGCATTAGGATTAGGAGATTTCTCTTGTAATGATAACTGCTTGTGAATGCTTTTTACTTCTTTGGATTATGATCTTCTCTTTACTTAGATTATTATAGTGTTATACTACATTAGATACCTACCAAAACATAAACACTAAAGAGATAAGAGACACAAAATATAGGCGATCAACGAGGGTCAAATCCTCTCCAACTTGAGAGGAAAACCCAAATGAATTCTTCTTCTTATAGAGACTTCAATTAACGAATACCAAGACCCTTGACACAACAACCTCTCCAAGACCAAGTCACAAGATCCTTCTTTACTACTTCTTCTTCTTCCCCAAGTCAACACAAGTCAAACTGCCTTTATGCATTGCACTTCTCAGCTACCCTGAAATTTCGGTCTCTTTCCACAGACCTGCAATCCGTACTTATGCAATTTTGCATGTGGGAGGTGAGGAATAGAGTTTGGAGATGCTTTCTTCCTTCACTATACTTGAAGACTTCTCTTAGTGATCTTGGCTAGGAAGGGAGGTGGATTGGAAACCTTTTTGATGCCTTCTTTAATGACTGATTTGGTACCACTATAGAAACCCTAGTTTCTTCCACACATGCGAGGAGATTTACCCAAAAATCAGTCCCACATAACTTTTCTCTCCCTTTTCTTCTTCTCGCTGGTTATGAGGTTGCTTTTTCTTGTGATTTTGTGCTTCTTTTCTTATCTTGATACTTGACCGATTTTGTCCTTATGTGAGGCCGAGTTGCTCTATTTATAGTAATCTTCCCATCAAAGTAAGCTGACTTCTCCTTGTGACAAGGTTGACATGCCTTTCTAGAATTCTCCTTAGGTCGACTTCAAGTAGGGTTTGTGACATGGTCTTGGAGGGTTAATGACTTAAATAATTTTCCTTTTACAATGTATAACATGCCCAAATGGGTCTTCATTACATGACATTGACTCAATAGACTTTATGACTTGATGACCAAACCTAATAGCTCTTAATGGGAGCTTCAACTAAAACTAAATTCCTTGGGCATGAAACCCATGACTCAAGCATTACAAACATAATTTTATTTTCTTCTTTACATCAATTACATAAAATCGTGATTACACCTCTCATTATGAAGACAGAACCTAGTTACACTTTTCAACAATAGGGAGAGACATTTCCTTTGCATATCAAGTTATCTAGTTGCAAAGTTCGAGCCACAAGGAAATCATAAGAGAGAGGGAGCAATAACAATGATTTCTGGTGGAGTTCCAGTGCCAGAGAGTCAGCAATAAGAGGGCCATATTATTTCCTCAATGAGGTTGCACAAAATCTTCAAAGGGGAGATTGATTCAGTTGAAGAGGAGGTTGATTCAGGTGCTTTGATACCATGTGAAAATTCCTTGAAATTGGAGCAACTAGAAATTTATTCTTTTAACTGATTAATTATGCGATTGATTTGTTACAATAAATAACGAATAAATCACATTGTAATTATTCACAATAAAATTACATTGAGGAAAAATAAACTGGAATTGGGAAAATAGATGCACACACACACAATAAAAATGACACTAATATTTTTGACAATAGTCCCCGGAAGAACCTTGAAGGGAAAACCAATGTAGCAGTAGATGGTTTATTTTTATTATGTGACAACAAAACCTAAAAGCCTTAAGCTCCCTGAAGCGACTAAAGAAGATCAAGGTACTTTGCTCAGATAACAATGGAGAGTACACAAATAGTGACTTCACAAGATTATGTGCGAAGGAAGGCATCGGGAGGGAGTGGACAACTCCATACAATCCACAACATAGTGGGGTAACAAAGTGAAAAAATATGTCAATAGTTGGGGTTGCAAAGGCAATGTTACATGACTAAGATTTGCCAAATGTTTTATGGGCAGAGGCATGTAACACAACTTTGTATATCAAGAACATAGTTCCTCATAGGGTGTTGGGGAAGATAACACCAGAAGGAGGCTTCTCGGGAAAGAAGCCATAATTAAGTCACTAGAGAATATTTAACAACATAACTTACTACCATGTCCCAGATGAAAAATGCACTAAGTTGGATCAAACTACATAAAAGGGGTTCTTTGTTGCATATAACGAAACATCAAAGGCATACAAGATCTGCAGTCCTAGTAGCAGGAAGATTATTGTGAGATGGGACATGAAGTCCATGGAGGATAGAACCTTCAAGATATCTCATGAGTTTCCAACAGAATATTAGAATGAGCTAATAAGGGCTCCATTAGTCTAGCAGTAGGGGCAGTTGCAGGGACAATCACAAGGATATAGTACAATCACCAGTACCAACACGAACTTAGGTGTAGGAGATCTTATGAGTTTGCATTAGAAGGAGCAACAGAGGCAGGATGAGGAGTTGGTCAATCCTCCCACCACCAGTGGACGTACCAATAGAGAAGTTTGTCAAACATTGAGAGACATAAAAAAGTTCATAGGAGCTCTTAGGACAAACAAGAGAGAACACAGACAACTAGACAGGTACCAACCATTAGTGAATACGCTGTAGAACCTTCCAAATATCAAGAGGATGCACAACATTAGGTGTGGATAGATGTCATGGTGGAAGAGTATAGCTCCATCGTGACAAATGATGTTTGGGAGGTAGTGTCGAGGCTTGAGGATAGGTCAGTTGTGGGCTCTTGGTGGATCTACATGATAAAGTATGCTACAAATGGCAGCATGGAGAAGTACAAGGCTAGGTTCATGGCAAAGGGGTATGCGTAGAAGGAAGGCATAGACTATCAGAAGACCTTCACCCCAATTGCCAGATATACTTCTATCTAGTTGGTTATATCTCTAGAAACATAGATGAGATGACAGATTCACCAGATGGACGGAAAGACAACCTTATTGAATGGAGTGATAAAGGAGGAAGTATATATAGAACAACCAGAGGGATTTGAGGCACATGGGAGGGGCACACACGTGTGCAGACTAAAGATAGATCTATACGGGCTCAACTAGGCTCCCAGGGCATGGTATAGTCGGATTGAAAACTACTTGCAACATATGGGATTTGTCAAAAGTGACGAAGAACCCAACCTTTACTACTTGATGATAGAAGATGAGCCACTCATACTAGTACTGCATGTGGATGGCCTCTTCTTGAGTGGGAAATCATGGCTCGTAGAGGACTGCAAGAGGAACCTGGCAACAAAATTTTACATGAAGGATTTGGGGTTGATGTATTACTTCCTAGGCTTGGAAGTATGGCAGAAGAACATGAATATGTTCCTTGGTCAAGGGAGATATGCTATAGAGATTCTAAAGAGATTCATGATGCAGGACGACAAACCAATTTCTACACCTTTGATTATGAACTGGAGGAAGATTGATGCATCAGAGGACATGGACGTTGACCTAACCTTGTATAGACAACTTATTAATTCCCTCATGTATCTGGTCAACACCACACTAGATATTTGCTTTGTGGTCAACACTCTTAGTCAGTTTATGATGGGACCTAAGAGAGTGCATTGGACAACAATGAGGCACATTCTAAGGTGTTTGCGTGACACAGTCAAGTATGGGTTGAGGTATACTCAAGGTGATGGTATCAGGTTATGTGGTTTCATATATGCAAATTGGGCAGGCAGTTAAGTGGATCAGAAGATCACATCGGGGTGTTGCTTCAGCGTTGGATCAAGGGTTGTATCTTAGTGCAACAAGAAGTAGAAGTATGTGGTACTGAGTTCTATAGAAGCTGAGTATATGGCAGCGAGCACAGCTACGTGCGGAGCTATATGGCTTTGGAAGTTGTTAGTAAGATTGTTCTATCATAGTTTGGATGCAACCAATATCTATTGCGATAATAAGAGTCGCATTAGGCTCTCTGAAGATCCAATGTTTCATGATAGGTTGAAACACATAGACATCTGATATCACTTCATCAAAGATTGTGTGCAACATGGAGTAGTTCAACTACAACATGTTCCAACAGAAGATCGGGTTGCAGATATACTCATGAAAGCTCTAGGGGGAGTTAAGTTCTTCTATTTCAGAGAATAGATGGGCATAGTGGAGAACTATTTTCAGTAGCAGGAGGATCAATGTCAAAGGGCAGAGTCAAATCTTGAGAGACAATTACAGAGAGTAGTTGCAGTCATTTACTAGAGTGGCCTAGAGACAGTTGGGCATAGACAATTACTTACTAGACAATGAAAATACTAGTTGCAGTTAGAGACACAGGAGATAGTTGTAGAGCTAGTATGGGCACATAGTGGATCCATAGATTAGCTCTCAATTGCAGTAGTTGCAATAATAACGATAACATGAGATTAGATGTAACACATGTAGTGTTGGCAGCAGTGTAGGATGGCACATCATAGTGCCAACAATAGTGCAACTACAGGATGGTTCAACTACATAGTTAACATATGAATCAAAATATGCACACTAGTTTGATGGATAATTACAAGATGTTACAGATGTCAGACATCATCAGCGTGAGACAAGATGTTATGGGAGAGAACACCTTCCTCGCTGAGAGGGAATGTTAGTTTTTGTAACATAAGGCAGGTGTTTTAGCCTTGATTTGTGTCTAAGTGGCTAAGGAACACGAGATCTTAAAAACCCATAAAAGGTTTTGAAATATAAGCTTGTGAAATGCCTTAATTAAATTAATTAGCCATCATTTAAATTTTCCCTAAGTCTAACTTAGGAAAATTGGTTAATTAATAGGAATTAATTAAGGAAAGTTGAGAAAGCTCTAGAAACTCACATGGATCATGTTTAATATGATCTTAGTCATTGATAATGGTTTAATCATGGTTGTTGGTGATCCAAAGAGAGATTATAAGAGCATGTTGATGGGGATGAAAAGACACACTTGAGCACAGTTACGAGACACAACGAGAGTGAGTTCCTTGGTAGATCGAGCTATCCAATTGCAAAGTTCAAGACAAAAGGAGAGCAGAAGTGAGAGGGATCAGTAGCAGTGATTTTCGGTGGAGTTCTAATGTCGGAGAGTCAGTAACAAGAGGGTTGCATTATTTCCTCAGTGAGGCTGCGCAAAGGCAACGCAAAAGAAAAGAAAAAGCAACGCAAAAGCTTAAGAGAGTAGATCAATTCAACTGAAGGGGAGGTCGATTTAGGCGCTAGTGGCTAGGAGAATTTCCAGGAGACCAAGTGAGTCATCTCTAGAGGTAGATTCAAGCATAACGACAATTTTGAGGTAACTCTATAAGCAGTACGAGTAGAGCCTATGCTAGGCTGCCGCAGGGGCATTCGAGTGGCCTAAACAGAGCCAACTTTGGAGTAGGATTAGTTGTCGGGTGAGAAAAATTGTCTCACAAATATTTTGGCTATATTATTTTGTTGAGGATTGCCAGTTTGGGCGTACAGATTATTGTACTCAAACTTTGCTGCTGCATAATACAAATAAACCCTCATCTCCTACACCAGTTTTCCCTTCGGGATTTTTCTGGGGACTATTGTCCAAAAATATTAATGTCATTTTTATTGTGTGTGTGTGCATCTATTTTCTCAGTTCCAATTTATTTTTCCGCAGAGTAATTTTACTGTGAAGAGTTGTAGTGTGATTTATTCGTTATTTGCCGTAGCAAATAAACTACATAATTAATCAGTTAGAAGAATAAGTTTCTAGTTGCTGCAATTTCAATAACTTCTCACAATTTCCCACATTATCTTGGGTTCCAAATCAATGATACAAGGTTTCTAGTTATTTATTGAAGACTATGTAAGACTTGTTTTATGTGATAGAGGTGATATTGAGTGTGTTATTGTCATAGATGAGCTAATTCCAATCCTGGGGGAGAGAGGGACCCTAGGGCAAAGGTGACTTTAGTTTTATATACTCAGTTGATCTTGACATTGGTTTGGTGTGTACCCTAGCTACATAAGGCATTTAGATAGATTGATAATTTGAAGATTGTGAAGAATTTGTCAAATTTTCTAGTGTTAGGGGTGTTGTTATGTTTGTGAATTTATAGAATTGGGACTTTCATGAGCTACGAAAGAGGGAATTCCCCAAGCTTATCCAATTGCACAAGTCTACTTGTGGCGATTTGCATATGAGCTAGTGTGTATTTGGTATGTAACCTCTTTTATCACTTCTTCCCTATCTCTAGCTTATATGGTGGAAGAGATTCGTGTTTGGCCCCTGGATTTCTCAATTAGGTCTAGGAAAAGCAGGATTGTTGTGTTGGGTCTTTTGTTAGTTTGGGTGGCAATTATGAAACCTCATCCCGCGAGACATAGTATTTGTGTGGGGACATTAAAGGTTGTTGATCTTAAGCCTAATTTTCTTTTTGTAACATCTGTATTTTTTATAACTAGGCAAGATAGGTGTCATAAGAATAATCTAAGTTGGTTGAATTTTCTATCTAAGAAAAAGTGGGCACGCATAAGATTTGGTCTACTACCTAGCTCTCTTCTAAATGATTATTGGGGTTGTGAAAGCGCTAAGATAGTAAGTGTGTGTATATTTAGAGAGGAGGTTACACAAATAATGGAGAAAATCTCATTTATTCAAGAGGATGTCATGAACTTGCAAATTTGGTAAACTAGACATCAACCAATGAGACCACATTCATGGACCTATTAGTTGACCTTAGAACCACTATGTAGAGAACTAAAGATGATGTGTCAAGCCTTCATCAACAAGTGGAATAACTCCAACTTTCAATGAACAAGCCCAACATGTATCACTCTTCCTTCAATAGCTCTAGTGAACAAGAGTTTCCCAATTTAAATGCTCCCCCTCCCCTCGCATGAACTATCCTGTTTTGCAAATTTTGTAAAATTTTGAATGGTTTCTGCCATATATGCCCCTATCAATGCAAAAGCTTATATTTTCTAGATATTAGAAATTTTGAGGCAGCAAACATTTCATGGTTGACCATGCTTCTTAGAATATCATTTGAATCAAGCCTTTCTTAATGTACTTGCTATGCTCATCACATAGAATTTTATTAATAGAAATTTCTAGTTGTGGTTTTAAAAAAGTATCAAAATCATTGCCTATATTGTTATTTTAGTGGTGAAATTTGTATTGTAGATGCTTAAAATTAAACAAGTTTTAATATAAATAGACATTAAGGAAAAGTAGGATTATCGTCAATTTCCAGAGGTAGAACTGGCTCTAGAAAAGGAGACATTGCATTATGATCAAGAATAGTCATGGGTGGGAGAGCACACAAAGTGAGCAGAGGATGGATAAGCTTGAGTGCCTTGCGGGCTTGAGAACTTTAGATCCTCAATGTGTTCCCTAAGTGCACTAATTTCATCTTTCATGTTTTTTAGCTACTATCTATGTTCTATTAACATGTCCATGGTGGAAGACTGTTGTATTCCCAATTGAGAGTATTACAGTTGGAGATATGCCATACTATTTTGAAGGTCAAAATTTTTAATGGAGGGACAATACTATGTTTTCTTCTTGCCTGTGTGGCTCTTAGACGCGATCCCCAATTGAATGTTATCTTGTCCCAGGAACCACAAAGGCCCAACCAAAAAACTCTCTGTAGTTCGTGTTCCTATAAATGCCACCTGGAGGGTTGAGCCAAGCACCAGAGCATCTAATCAAACCTACAAATCTCCCCTAAAATCATATTAGGACTAAAGAGAAATGCAACTTCTGAGCCTGTTTGAGTAGGGGAAATAATTTGCAAAGGAGACATCATGACAAGGTACTTGCAAAAGGTAACTAGATACACAAAATGCAAAGTCATATTTGTAGTGTGAGTTCATAGAGAATATTGCACACGGGGGTATTGTGCCACGTGTCTTGTGACCATTGTGTCGCCAACTAACGACTACTTACCACTGCCAAGTGCCAATTGTGGATGTCACTTATGGATGTTAAAATATAAGCTTTACCCAAATTCATATGAACCATGATGAGGGGATTGGAGAGTGGAGATCCCTCCCATTAATTTGAATTGTGCCTTCTTCTTTACGAATAGCTAGGTTTGATAGAGCATAAATTTTACGATTGTTTTGATTGAAGACATGAAAGGCTTGCAATTTTGTGATGGATTCCAATGCTAGATGGATCCTTTTGAAAATCAATTTGAGTCCAAAATCCGAAGAGGAAGTTTTTGGGTGTACATGTCTGATAATAAGGGTTGAATCTCCAACTATGTATGGTTTGTTGATACTTTTGGGCTTTGCATGTTTGATTCCTTTAACAAAACATATGCCTTCACTTGATTATTTGTGCCATTACCTAGACTATAAAAGAAAAATAATTCTTCATTTCCTCCGAGCAAACTAGCACCGCTAGACATATATAATCTTAAATTTAATTAAAACTAACTTAAATTATTTTAAACCCAAATTTATTAAACATTATGATAAACCAAATTTATTAATGTATATTTTTTAAAATCATTTAATCTAAACCCTTATAAAAAATCCCATTTAAAAATCTCCCAGTTCTCCATTGGAAAAAATATATTAATAATTTTAAATAAATAATAAAATAAATTGGAAAAAAAACCATATAAACATAAGGTAAATTATTTACCTTAGAGAAAACATACGGCACCACTCATGACAAGATATGTTGCCATGTTACCAACAACATGTGGACTCTAGTGCATGCAATGCTTCAAGTGGATTCTAGTACAGCAAGAACGTATGATTGCATTGTTCTATTATTTTAAAATTTTTAATTTTGACAACTTAAAGGGTTATCAATTCAAGTGGTTGCCAAGTAACCTCGTTGATAAGTACGTAATTGGCGAGCCCCACTCCATTGGTAAATCCGTAACTGATAGATCCACCCGATTTGCAATGTTATGATACATGCACCATTCCATTTGCCACCTTTGTACATATTCCACCCTATTCATACAATATTATTGTACATGCTTTCTTTTATTTTTGTGATGTTGTTTGAGTTTTTGGAAATAAACTGCCTACAAAATGTTGAAACATTTAACAAACATTTTAATTAGATATTTTATTTATAATTTATTAATATACATGTAAGTTAATTTAATTGGTTCAAACATATTGTTTTAATGTGGAGTTTATCGTCATGTCTTAGATTTCAGTTTTGTTAAGTATAGCAACAAGTGACAATCACGTTTTATTCAACAGTATGGGAAGTTAATCACATTTATATATCATAGAGAGGGCGCATTGTTGTATGCTAGTATTTATAACTTATCATAGGTGTGCAACAAGAAGTAAGCAATGTTTAATCTCTCATTTGTCTAAATATTGTAACTTAATATCATTTATATCAATCCGTGTTGGTCCTCACACTAGCTTGAAAAACTTGAGGTTGAAATTCTAGTTATAATAATTTAAGAATGATATATTTTAGGATGACTAATCTAAGAGCTTAGGGTATCTAAAGGAAGTTTTTTTCATCTTCAACTCTTTCACTGTCGCAAATATGACAAATTTATTTAACCTACAACATTTTAGAAATTGCCCAACGCCCTATTTCACTATGGAGCTCATGAGGGTTTGTTTTTGTTTTAAAATTGTTGATTTTCTTCTTCACACCAATCAAAATAACGAGATACTTTTTATTTTGTAGATTAGTATGACGATATTCTTCATCTTTTTTCTTCTAATTCTTTGTTACACCATAATTATTCCTTAAACTTTTTAGATATAATAATACTTTTAATGTGCTTTTTTTTTTTGTAAGTTCGGTAACGGTGAGGCTACATCTTGGTGATGTCCAAGAATAACACCCAAATAGGGTAGGGAATTGAACTGGTGACTTAACTCTAGGAGTGCCTTAACAGAGCACTCGATCACTGTCTATCCAAGATCCCATTGACACTTTTAATATGATTGTGTACTTGTAAAGTGACATCTTACTTTATCTCCCAATTATTTAGTCAAGACTTCACATATTTATGCCAACATTATGTGAGCCACAAGTGGTTTTGATTGGATCTTAAAGCAATATCGGAAAGCTTATGTCTTCCATGTTGTTGATCTTGTTCTTATACACTAGGCACCTCGTCACAACTATACTATCAATGGAAGAAGGACTCATTTTTATGAGGAGGAAAGGATATGGTGTATTATTGCCTAAGATTCTAAGTTGTAAAACATATTTGGATTTGCTTTATCTATTTCCACAATTCTTTAAGGTGTTGCAACCCCAAACCTGACAACCATATGAGATAATAGGGGTGGTTAGAGTTTCAGAAAGGAGTTTCTTCTTATCTCATAGTCAAAAGTCCACTGATTGACAACTCTTTTCACATCCATAATAAGCTTTCAACCCTCCATTTAATTTTTCTTGATATTTTAGTTCTGATTAAGCTTATTATAAGATTAATTCCGTGATATTTGTTTGAAGTCATTACAAGATTAATTCTGTGATATTTGTATGAAGTCATTTTCTGCAAGTTGTTTTTATTGTCAATGAAGTCACTCTTCTAGTTATTGTCATACATAAAGCTAGCGTAATTTTTTTTCCTTGAATAGAATTATCATAACCTTATTTCTTAGTATTACTAATGATCAAATATTGAGTGGTTGCTTGTAGAGACCATAAAGATTCTTTGTCATAAGAAGAATAAGAACAATAATTACATCAATAGACATATCTTTTTTAGAACAAGGGTTATAGAATTTAAGATTTTGAATAAATAAATAGTTGAGATTTCATCCCGACGAAATATTCTTCATCTAATAAGGTATTGGAGTGATGCGCTCTGAGGCTGATCACCATCTTTTACATTACAATTTGATTTAATAATAAAATGGTCGGGGTTAATGAATGATTCTATGCATAGTCTTAGCTGGTAAGGCGAATCGGTTATGTTCGCATCACTGTGGTTTGAATTCTCACCAGAACTAAACATGTTCATCCCAACACTAGATGCTCTTCTCTGCGAATTCGACCAAGGTTAGAACCCTTTGCATGCTTCCTGTAAGAAGAAGCAACTCCCAAGAAGTAATGAGTCTCTAAGTCCAAATGGGTATATCTCATACTCCCCATGAACATGATATCAAAATGGCTCAAGAGGAAAGAATATACACAAAGTTGTTCAATTGTCTTCAATTTCGCTGGCCTTCGTCCTTGGATACCTAATTTATGAGGTAGTGAACTATTTTTAATGCAAAATTTTGAAAAATTTATGGCTAAATAGTTCATATGCTTCATATATTTCATATTGATTTTTAAAGTAAATGCTTTCTATTGTTTAGTTATTGAAGGTAGCCAAAGGATTTGCTACAGAAAGCTAGCTCGCACATGTGGCCTAGATAGTCAAAACTTGCTAAAATCCAATCTACGACTAAAACTAGTGATTAACTTTTAATTTGTAACATGAGAGGTTTGGTTTATGATGTCATTGATTTAATTGCCTTTGAAATTAAAAACAAATTTGTTCATGTAATCATTTAGATGTGTTATCCAAAATGACATAAATTTGAGGGTATAACATTCCAGAACTATGATAAAGAAAATAATGCAAATAAAACCAAGTTTTTCTTCCATCATTTGTCACACCTTAAAAGAGTAATGCTCCATCAAAGTAAGTGAAGTGAAAGTAAGTGAAGTGCCAGTGTCGATTAGCAATAATTTAATCCATTAACACTCAGAGTTAACACATATATGTCAAAGACTTGAAATGAATATTCAAATATGTGTGAGCCTAACACATGATTTATCAAAATTTCTGCTATACAAAGGTTAAAATACTTCAATCATTGCAAAGATCACTTTTTCATCACTATCAGAATCCTTTAAGTGTAGTGACGGATAATCCATATCAAAGTTAGGGACATGGTGTTTGTTTTTCACTGTAACTGAATTTGAATATAAAATAAATCGATTTCGGTTTTGGTAGTTTGATGGTCAAGATCACAAAAAAATTCATGCAATCTAGTTCATCCCATCGTTTTTCTCATTACCCAATCCCTATGCTATTCGTCTACGTAGTAAACAATCAATGTTGGTTATTAGTTGCAACATGGTTCCCCATGTTTTTCATGGTTTCCTCGTATAACTAAGTTTTCATTTATTTTAATGATGTGCTTACTAACATTCTATGCATTAAATTTGAAAAAAAGTTGTTTAAGATGGCAACAACACCACCATATGGATTCTTTGTGCATTACTCTTGTGCCCATGATGTCTCGACTCACACCCAACATGTAAAACAATGCTATTATTGTTACACATTTGTTATGGCTTTGGCTTATTAACATTATGACTAACCATAAATCTCAAGGTAGTTGCTTTTGAGATACCAAAGAAATTGAATTGAAATATCCACTCATCAAATAACACAAATCCAATTGATGGTTATGTTCATATTAATTTTCACTAAAATGAAGTGTATCCTCGACTTGTTTTGTTGTATCATTTCATGTAAGTTGTGGCGCTGATAAATGGGCTGTTTGAAAAATGGGCTACAAGTCATTTATATGATGACCAACTTTAAATTGTAAACTTGACTATGTAGCTGTACATATAGTTAATATATGCCTATGGACATATATCAACTATATTTATTAATATAAATGTACTAATAATAAATTAGTTTATAAAACCCGATAAACCTTGTAATTATTAAACTTAACCATAACTAGAGATCACATTTAATAGAACCTCGCCCTATTTAATTCGGAAGCAACCTTTTGTCGTATTAAACAGTAATTTTTTTGAATTAAACCGTGTTTTCATGGTGCTTGGAGCTACCCAACTCAAGGCCATAACCAAACCTGTCATCTGACGGAAAAGGTCACAAACACACTATTTCCGTCAGGTGACGCATTTCCAGGCTAGAAAATCGGCCTTCACATCATGGCGTTCATACTTCCTGTCTCCTCTGCAAAGCAGCAGCCATGATCAAGCCCTGACGAGTACTCTGGAAAGGTTTCAGAATGAATACGTGACGTCTCCCGGTCAACTTCCCAAATCCATAAAAAGTTTAAGTTGGAAGCCACCATAGGCTTGAGGGTTACAGATGCAGATGCAGATGACGGGGTCACATGAAATTAACAATGATGGATTGTGTATTAATGAGGTGCTGACAGATGACGGATTAAGGGCAATTTTGGGGAAGCTGGAGGGCGTGAGCGAGAAGAACACTTATGGGCTTGTTTGCAAGCGGTGGTTGCTCTTGCAGAGCACCGAAAGGCGGCGCCTTTGTGCGCGTGCGGGCCCTCACATGCTGCAACGCCTCGCGGATCGATTTACTCGGGTGGTCGACTTGGACTTCTCTCAGTCAGTTTCGAGATCCTTTTATCCAGGGGTGTCCGATAAAGATCTTCACATCATTGCCGCCAAATTCCAGTGCTTACAGAGCCTAAACCTGCAAGAGTGCAAAGGTAATTTTAACAAATCTATAATTTTTTCCAGAGAAATAAATTTTCCTTCCCCTCACTTAAGCGTGTAGAGTAAGAAAGTTTGTCTCTGTCAACTTATACGGATTTACCTTTCTTTCCAACAGCGACTTACGGATTTCCTTGTTTTTCTGGAACGAGGACGATATTCACTGCTAACTACAATCTAACGATCTAACAATTATAAATCAATTTGCATTCTCTCCTTTTTCTTCTGAATATTTGATTGATTCCTTTTAACACGCGTTGGGCTTTCTGTCGGTAATTGTCTATATTCTAAGATTTTGTCTACCAAAGTCATGGGAATCTCCGTCCATGGCTGTAAATTCGCGGTTGCAAGCTTTATGTGCGGATTTCCCAAGGTTTTGTTGTGTTCAGATGCTTCGGTTCACGCTGTCTCTGTTGTTGGAGCCATTTGAAAATACATCACGAAAAGGCAAAATAATTCATTCAACAGCAGAAATCTAGGACAGACCAGGGTAAGTGGAAAAAGTAATTTTCGAACTCGGAAATACTAATTCTCCACTCCGATAGTTTAAGGCTTGTCATCTCTGGAATTTGGCCAAACAATCTTTGTTGAGATTGTTGTTTTATATTGATGAAATTATTGCCTTTAATTTGGAAATGGATTCAGTACCCTCGAATATCCTTTTTACAACTGGATTTTGCAATGTTATATCTGATATCTATGATCCCATCAACTCGAAATGGTTCCTGCCAGATTTCAAGCCAAAAATGCCAATTACCCCTCTCATTATTCTGAACAAATGGAATAGGACCAAAGTTTATAATACTGCTTGAACATTAAATCAGAATGATAAATAATAAATATTTGAAAAACAAGATTCAATTCCATAAATGTCAATTTCAAGAATCAAAATTGATAATTAAATGTCAATTTCAAAATTCATATTTTCTTATTACCTACTACCACACCATACAACATATATGATTAAACCTTACACACTGTTTCATATTTCATAGGAAACATAGTCACAACCTTGAATATCGAAATGGGGAAGTGCGGAGTAACTCATGAATATATGGTACCACTTAGTCTAAAGATATATGGTACCACTTAGTCATGAACTGCGTGGCTGCTCTTAGGTGGTGTATCAAGATCAAGACCATCATCATCTACTGGCAATGAAGGATGCAATTCGTCCTCTGCAGACAATCCAATATCAGACAATCAATGGCGCAATGGAGGATGCAGTTTGTCCTCCACAGACAATCCATTGCACACAGAACACTAATCATCATTGACAACTGTTTTGCATCCTCTACGTTAAAATCCTATTGAATTGCTGGACACCACAAAGAAGTTGGCTTTTCACTCCAAAAGTCCAGAAAGTGTCCATGTCAAAATGAAATGGTTAAATGAACTGAATATCTTACTCCATCCGTCATTCTCTCTGCATTTTTCTCTCTGATTTTTATCTAGGGTTTAGAGTACATTGTGGGGCCACCAAACTCTTTTTTTACATAGAAAAATAGCGAGGCGCTAGAAACTTTGGCAATTTCCAGTCCCATTATGGAAACTGCTGAGAAAATGTTGAAATGTTCATTTGTATGTAGTCATTTTTGGAATGTTCCCTTTTCCTCTTTCTGGCACATGGCTACATTTTGGTTTCTGGGTATATCTGGGTGTTAATAGTAAATTAAAGATAGGTCGTTTCAAGAACTACAGAAATCCAAACCTAGAACCACAAGTGTACTTAATCACATAGTGAGGCTGTGGCTTAGTGGTTGGGATGGGATGCTGCTATCCAAACAGCCCAGGTTCAAACCTTGGCAGATGTAGAGCCCCTTTTTTATGTGAAGGAAGTAGTTTGACCTCTTGAAGTTGGTTTCCTTTTGTCAGTGAATTGGTTTCATTTTTAGGGGCTAAATTGAATAGCCATTGTGTTAATATTCTTGTAACTTCTATATTGTCTTCTGAAAATATTGCCAATAGAGTAGACAATGTGTTATACATATTCTTGTTGGGTCCAACCGTAGTGTTTTGTAGTGTTTTTAAACTAAGCTAATATAGATTGATTCCCCGGTAAGCTTAAGATTTGCCAGACCCTAAATTGAATGATTTATTGTTCTGATTATTTTAACGCAAACAAGTCTAAATTGAGAGAGCGACATGTTTGTTTAAGAATGGAGCATCACAATGAAAATTAAGTATTGACAAAACAAATGAATAATAATTAAGTTAGTTTTTAATGGGAAAAGGTCCATGCTTTGCTGTTATAGTAAGTCAAATGTTGGTTTAGCTTCATAACTGTTCAAAATAAGCTTTAAATAGCAAACTTACAAGTGCTTGGATGAGATAAAATTATGTATCCGTGGTTCAAATTTTGTATTGGGCATTCTCTGCTTTAAAGTGTGCCTTTTGTATTTCCTGCTCTGTTAGAGGTTGACTCTATAATTAATGTGTTTCGTTGACAATTGCATTATTATGTGTTATTTATTCTATTCATTAGAGATTAACTTTTTCTCTTTCTTTGCTGAGGAAAAGGTTTTTTATTACATATAAAGCTGTTTTTGGAGAATGTTTTATACATTCTAGCTGGCATATTGTAAGGTCCATGCAATGGAAATAATGTGAACTCTTAGGTAATGACCTTATTGACCCTTAGTTAACAAAGAGAAGTCAACCATCCATCACTTTATCACCTCTTAGCTAATGAAGAGGCAGTCGTTAGGATTGAATACTTTGAGAAATGAGGCCTTGAAAGGCCTTATTAGGAGTAAATATTTTGTTTTAGTAAGGCTTTGAAAGGCCCTCACGTCCAAGGTGAATACCTTGAGAAATGAGGTCTTGAAAGGCCCTATTGGGTGTTGGGGTAAAAACTTCATTATAATAAGGATTTGCAAGGTCCTCAAGGGGTACGTCATTCCCAAAATTGAAAAGCCCTCTATGTTCATTGGGTATTATTAGTAATTACCACTGAAACTCTTGTTAGGCGAAAAAAATCCTAATCACAAGTCACGAGAGCCTAGAGGCATACAAGCAAGTTATCTAGTGCCACCTCAGTAGCCTTGCCCCACACTTCAAAGGAAACTAATGTGAAATTTTCCTTGAAATGCAGCAACTGGAATTAATTCTTCTAACTGATAAATTATGCAGTTTATTTTTGTTACGAAAAAATAACGAATTAATCACACTGCAGTTCTTCACAAATAAAAATGATGCGGAAATAAACTGGAAACCGAGAAAATGCTAGCACACACACTAAAAATTTGATACAGTTATTTTTGGACAAATGTCCCCAGAAAATGCAGCAACTGGAATTAATTCTTCTCACTGATAAATTAAGCAGTTTATTTTGTTACGAAAAAATAACGGATTAATCACACTACAGTTCTTCACAAATAAAAATGACGCGGAAACAAACTGGAAACTGAGAAAATGCTATCACACACAATAAAAATTTGATACAGTTATTTTTGGACAAATGTCCCTAGAAAAATCCAATGGGGGAAAATCGGTGCAACATATGAGGGTTTTATTATCATGCAACAGTGAAATTTTGAGTACAATCTACGAATGACCAAATTGGCAATCCAATTTGAGAGAAATACTAGCAAAATCAATTGAGGGAAATTTACCCTCCCGCACAAGCACTTAGCTCAATTTGGCCCCTCGAACTGGCTAACTCAGACCCCTCTGCACAGCTTTTGCGCAAACCTTGTGCAGTCATTCACATGCAATGCTCGGATTCGCCACATGTCTTCCTCTGATTGACTGTTGCTGCTTTGGAAAGAATTCTATGGGCCTCATGAAAATTATTCCGGTCTTCGACAACTGTATCCTCCTCCTGCTCAGCCAAATTGAATTGTCTTCTTGAGGATACTGTGAAGTCCTTGTGCAACCTCCTAGAGAAATAACTCAACCTCCTCTCCTGACTCTTCGGAACTTGAAACTTCCTCCAGAATTATTGTCTCTGCCCCTCTGCGTCCCTTCTAGCTCAAACTCTCTTCCTCTGCTCGACCTCTATAGTTGGATAGCTCGATTTTCCAAGGAACTTGCACTATTGGCTTCTCTCTCGTGTGTCTTCCCACAACCCCATCGACCTCCTCTTATAATCTCTCGTTGGCTCACCAACGACCATGATTAAGTTCTCATCAACGACTAAGATCATCTCTGAGTTGATCCATGTGAATTTCTAGAGAAATTTCACCTTTCTTAATTAATTCTCGTTAATCAATCATTTTCCCTAAGTTAGACTTAGGAAAAATTTAATTACTGATTAATTAACTTAATTGAGCCATCTCTAGGTGTTTTCACCTGAAACCTTTTCTAGGTTTTGGAGTTATTGTGTTTATAAGCCTCTCTAACCAAAGTCGAGACTAGAACACCTGTCTGATGCTACAAAAATCAACACACCCTCTTAGCGAGGAAGGTGTTTTCTCTATCTCATAACATTTTCTCCTAAGTTGCACGAAACACTGAAATGTTTTGGAGTTTCCAAAATGGGTACGTTTAGAAACGTCACCTCCCAAAAATGGAAATGTCGGTTGAAATGTCATATATGTATATGTGTGTGTGTGTGTGTGTGTGTCTAACATATAAATAATTGAATAACAGATTATCTTGCAAGAAAAAGGAAATAACACGCATATATGACAATTTAAAAGAAAATCCAAGTCTATATTAAGTTATTAACTTAGATGATTACATGATGGCCAAGTTTTGTCAGAGTTTCGGCTAAGTTTTAGAGTTCTGTGTACGACCTAAAACATCGGGTTCCTAGAAGTTTCATGCAACATAGATCTTTTCCCATACACATTGCTGATGTCTGACAATTATGACAACCCGCCACTGCCCACCAACTACTGCGCAACACTGATTCATTTGCTACTCTGAGTTGTACTGATACTGCATTTGCACTGCTGCCAATGAGAAATTAATTTCACAGATAAAAAAGTCCAAGGTTAAGAAACAAAGACTAAAACAAGAAAATGAATGTTCTGATAAGGAACTAAAGGAGAACCTATCAGAAAAAGAAAAATAAATTTGTGCCTAAAAACCCTTAATAAAAAATTATTAGAGCAAATAAAAAATTTAAAAGATAAAGAGAAAGATACTAAGGACAAAGTCAATGATTCATAAAATGGTGAACTTTCACGTCTAAGGAATCATAACCAAGCCTTACTTATGCAAATAAAAAAGCTTAAAAATGACAAGAAGTCACTAAATGACAAGTTAGAACAACTTCAAAACGAAGTATTGAAGTCGTTAGTCGTTTCAGTCCAAGTTGAAGATAAAGGAATAAATACTGATCCAGTCGATATCACAAGTAAAGAAGAAGAGAAATCTAGAGAAGTTAAAACATATTCAGAAGTTGCAGTTCAAACGATAGACATTCCAAATGAAGATTCAGTAGCCAACTCAACAACAACAACAACACCTGAAAGGATCAGGAAGCTGCCAAAATGATAAAGGAAAGTCCAACCAAAAGAACTATTTATCGACATCCGAATCACAAGAGCAGACTTTCCAATCAATCTACGTACTAGTATCACTCAGAACATAAACGACAAATTTATGTTCCCAAGAATATTGAAGTTTGCAGAATCCAATCCTACGATAACTATTCATCACAAATTTTTAGAGATCAGAAGATTACACAGAAGATTAATCTAGGATGGCCTGATCTGTTCTCAGTACGACAATTTTGTCTATCACTCAGAGCATCATATCGTCTTGTAACAACGAAGATGACAGTTCCGCGACGAGCAAAAAAAGAGATCCAACCTTTCATCAGTAAGCTTTGAGGACAAAGCTTCTTGAAGAGAGAGGCAATGTTATGAATATAATTCATATAAAAATAATAAATATAAATATAATAATAATTAATTAACTAATGGTTAGTTAGTTAGTAATGAAGAGGCATGTCTTAGAGACATGACCATTCATGAAAGGGCACCTGCCTAGGGTATATAAGCAGGCCCTCATTCTCATTTGTAATCATTTCATATCTTACATCAATTCAATATTCAATATTCGATATACAGTGACATGTCTTACAATGGACATTTACGTCTTTGAAGTATTTTAAAGATTTCCGTTGCATATATGACTTTTGGTCATTACAACAAGTTACAAGTACAATATCATCACCAAAATTAATAATGCACACTACATAGTACAAATTACAAAATGAACTATGATTGGCAGTCTACCATCATTACTCATAATTCATATGGCATATTATGGTATTCAATATTCATTGTTCAAAAGTTTAAAACACCATCATAAATTACATTTACATATCATCAAATATGTCTTCATTCCTGTCACTAAGAACCACATCCTCTCCAGAAGTGGGAGCATTGCTGCCATGTCCACTTGAAGATCCACCTATTGGTGCCTCCTCATCAAACAAAGTCATATGAGACCTGGCATTCAACGTCATATCCAAGTCAGGCATCTCTGGTTCCACATTCCATAATTTGGCAGCCTCAAATTTGTATTTGTCTTTCTTGTGTGACAGAAGGCGAAGGTTTGAATGAACATACACTAGTTCCTCAGCCTTCTTAGAGCCCAATCTGTTTCGCTTCATTGAATGGATGAAGCCATATGTACTCCAGTTCCTTTCTGCTGAAGAGGAACTAGCAAACTGTGACAAGATTCTGATGGCCAATTTTTGGATTATGTGGAAGTTCCCTATCAAGTAGTTCCGCCAATCAATTGGACATAATTTGGTCTTGTCCCGCATACAATCAATATCAGAACCCCAACCCTCTGATCTCACAAAATAAGTAAACTCTGCACGAATCCGAATCTCGATTTTAGGATCTACAAAAATCTTTCGAAATGCGTTTTTAAATCCTTGTGAGACTTTTGGGTCTTTGTTTGGTGTGGTTCCTCCTAGATCACATAACAATTCCGCAGCATAATATTTTGGATTCATTGCATAGGCCAAAAGGTGCAATGGGGTGGTCATCTTGTTCCACCTTTTGGTCAATATATCTTTTACTTATTTGTAAAAGAATTCATCTGGGTCATTCTCCTTGGCATTTAAACCACCTTTATCTTCTCTATCTTGGAATCAATGCCTTCATATATCTCTCCCAAATTAGGCATATCTGTGTCAAACATACAAAGCAAATCCACAATTGGCTTAGTAAATGCCAAGAGGTACTCCACCCTATCCCACCATTCATCATCAACAACCAACCTTTTCATTGCTTGTGCTCTATCAGATTGGGATTGCCTCCATTGATTCCAAAGAGAACTGCATACCATTGATTGTAATGCTTCTTTCACTTGCATAAGCCTTGTTAAGACTATGATGTGAGAAGCAAAACGAGTCTTGACAACCTGCAAGTGCCAAATTGCCAATGTTTCAATAAATTAAAAATCATAATTTGATTGAATAACTATTATGATTCACGAATCATGACATTTGAGAATCCAATTTACATATTTGAATTTAGAGTCATAGAAATTAGAATTTATGAAATAAACTTTAAAGTTTAGGTACCTTAAGGAGCTCCAACTTCGCAAATTCCCTGTAGATGCCTTGGGACATGTGGTGGTTTGTGATGAAGGCTTGAATTTCTTTTGTCTTTTCAAAAATAACTCGAATTCACAAATCATGACATTTGAGAACCCAATTTACATATGTGAATTTAGAGTCATAGAAATTATAATTTATGAAATAAACTTTAAAGTTTAGGTAGCTTAAGGAGCTCAAACTTCGCAAATTCCCTGTAGATGCCTTGGGACATGTGGTGGTTTGTGATGAAGGCTTGAATTTCTTTTTGTCTCATAAAAAATAACTCGAATTCACTCAATTTGCTTCCCCATCTTGTTCAACATGAGGTTCAATGAATGTACAACATACGGTGTCCAAAAGATGTGCTAATATTTGCCTTCAATAATTAGGTCTGCTGCTCTACACACTGTTGCATTGTCAGTTATTACCTAGACAACGTTTTTTGGCCCCACCAATTCAATTGCTTCAATCAAGATGTCAACAATGAATTGGGAATCTTTCATTTGCTCCTCACAATCCACTGCCTTAAAAAACGTTGCCCCAATTGGGTTCTGAGCAATCACATTGATCAAAGGCCTATTCCTTTGATCTTTCCATCCATCAGAAATGATGGACAACCTTGAAATGCGCCATAAATTATGAATGGGGCTTAATTTAGCCTCCAAATCTAACTTCTTAACACTCAACATTATAGGGTGGACCTTCTCATATCCAGGGCTCTTGTACCCTTTTGGGGCTTCATTCATTGTTTTTATCATTTTTGCCCAGTAAGGAGATCGCACAAGGTTAAAGGGAAGGCCATTTGCATAAATGCATTGACCTATAGCCAATGTCACATGGTTCGGGTTCGAGTTTGACAATGATTAAGTTCGATTCGAATTTGAATTTTATGATAAGGTTCGAATGAGGTTTGCCATTAAATTCGAGTATCTATATATATATATATATATATATATATATATATATATATAATTTTCCTAAATTTAAAAGATAACCAATATAATATTTATACATTAAAATTTTTAATGCTTATATTATATAATATATTTGAGATTGCCTCGTCCCCACACATATATATAAAACATAAAATTTTATTAAATTTAATATATAACTCATTCTAATATTAAAATATTATGTTTAATATATATGAAACAATATATAACAAATTATTTATAAAATTATATTTTTATAAGATATTAAATTTAAAAGCAATTAAATTAAGTTAAATTTAATAAATAATTTATTATAATATTAATATATTATTTTTTAAAAATATATAAAACAATATGTATCTACAACAAATTATAAAACTATACTGATGTGATTCAAATTAAAAAAAAACGTTAAAGCTTATTCCCTAACCTACCGAAGCGTCATTCCTCTGCATAACCTATCAAAGTGTTATTCCTCTCTGTGCGAGTGCAACTCCATCGATGGTTTCTTAGCATATATTATATGTAAAATCGTTGGCTCTCGGACGCGTGATGGCCCTCATATAGCATACGGTTATCTTTGTGCACATTTTCATCGTGATGGTAAAATTTGAATTACCTTATGCACTGTCACAAAAACCATTGTCTGTGCGCTTAACGACCCTAACAAAGTTACCCTTCATCTACATGCTTGACGACTAATCGATAGGAACTTCAAAATTAAAATATGGCAGACGACAGACCCAGTACCGTAAAATAACGCAAACGAAAAAGCGAACTTGAACCGAACATGATAGAACCTCATGCGAATTTGAAAATATTTTTGAGGTTCGCCGAATTTCAAACTTAAAGGTTCTAAGGTTCAAATTCGGCGAACACTATGACATTGCCTATAGCTGCATCTGCCATCTCTCGAGCATCATTATTAAAACTCCTTTCAAGCGGTCCCAAATTAGACCGCTTTGAATCAACAATTCCATGAGAGGGAAGTGGAGGCTTTGATGAAGATGCTCCCAACCTTGGTTGTTTGAATTGAGAGGCAGGATTTGCCTCATTTGCTTTAGCATCTTCCTTGTCTTGTTCTTTCTGATATTTTGCAAGTTTTGCCTTGCTTAAACCATTTCCATCTATCCCATTCTCTTTAGGTGGGCCACTGCATATTCGAATCCCATTGCCTTTTAACCCAAGTAAATGTGCTTTAACCCGGGTGTATGATCCCTTATACTCCTTTTTACACTCACTGCAAACCCATGCCAATGATCCCCCTCCTTGGATCTTCCCAACAACAATTACATATTTCCAAAGTGGTGACTTTGGATCAACTTTAGGGACAAATTCAATTTCATGTTCCACTTCCTTTGCCTCACGAATGGTTGAACTTGAAGTTGCCATGATGATGATGTAAATGAAACTGCAAAATAAAATTGATGGGTCACAATGCAATCTAGACAGGTTTTATTCCTTAAAAATTGTAAGAGATGCTCTAAAGGGGTTATCTAGACTTCCCCTATAGTCCACGATTGGTGTGCCTGTTAGACCTTTTGTTCAAGTTCTCAAGCTTATTGGGAGAACTCAATCTGACTCCTGAGCATTATCAATCTTGTTTGAAAGAATTTGTAGATTTTATAGATGAATAATTATCTCTTTAAATTATAAGGCATGTCGTGAATGAAATATTGAAGTAAAAAATAGATTCTCTTCATGAAAAATCTCTCATACTTCAAGAACATTATTAAAGAGCACTTTTTCCCAAAATTTTCAGAAGCTAACATTTCATGAAATGCTCTTAAATTTGTATGACATCAATAATTTACTGGCTGCATCATGCCTCATTTAGCTACTAACTGCCCTAAACAAGTGAGATAGAGCACTATAAAACTTGCTTTGAGAGACCCCATTACCCAAGTAATAAATTATAATAGCACTGATCTCCTATTCAAACGCCATTATAATTTCAGTCTCTAAAACCCTTTCCTTTGGTTGTAATTAATTTGTAGAAAATACATATAGAAATATCTCAATTTCCAGCTTTCCATTGAAGCCATAAGGAATAAGAAATGGGAACAATGAAAGTATACAAACAGACAAAGAGAATCAGCTATGAGTAATTTTAAAATGTAAAGAAACATGGAAAGGCAAGCACAATGGCAAAACAATCTGATCATTGGAAAGCATTTAAATTTATTTCATCACTTGCTACTTCAAATTAAAATGATTCCAATCTCAAATTTTGCACATCGAGATAAGGGTATGCACAATTTAGATAAAGCTAATGGGAAAATCCATGGCTTAAGATGATAGAAATAGGTTCAATTCTAGAAAACGCCATTTTGTAAGACTTACTGAAGCTTACAGAAGGAAAAGTCCCCATTCCCCTCTTATTGAAGAATCACAATTTTAGTATAGGCATGGTAGAAATTTACTTGGCATAACTTCAAGGGCCCGTTAAACATTAGTGCAATTATGTCAGAATGTGAATATGGCTAATTTATCATATGAAGAAAAGTGCAAGATTATAAAACATGTTCAAGCTTAAGAAAAGAATAAATGTGTTGAGACAACTTAGACATCAATCTATTCTGAACCCTAGCATCAAGCTCGAGCTCAAGGTAGTGCTAGTTGTCTTGCTTTAGTCAGGTTAGGTTTGAGTTGGAGATTGTTTGGTGCTAACATTACTTAAACCAAGGCTCAAGCTAGTGAAAAAATTTAAAAACTTAATGTGCTCAGATTTCAGTGCCTCCAAGTTGCAAGTTGGACGATAGACATATGGCTCCAAACGACCAGTCTCTAGATGGTGTCCAGCTTCCAGTCTCGTCGCTCGACTGTCCAGACTCCACTGTCTCGTCGCTCGACTATCCAATGGGTTCCAACTTCCAGTCTCGACGCTTGTCACTTGACTGTCCACTATCCAAATGGTGTCAGCTCCAACTCGCGAGCGACTGTCCAACAAACTCCAAGCCTCCAGGCTCCAACAAATTTACGCGCCGACTTGAACAATGGAAATGAAAATGTTAAACTACGCCCGATGGCTTACGTTTTGTCACGTTGAAAATGTTAAACACTTTTTCCACCGATGATTTGCCTATTCCCGACCGTTTCCGGCTTGAAGGGTTTCAAAAATTGATACGTTTCCAAAAAATTGTGATTCAGATTCCGTATCATGATTTCCGGATCCGTATCACGATTTCCGTGATACAGATTCAGAAATCGTGATACGGATCCGGAATTTCAAAAATGTTTTAAAAAATCCAAAAAACACCAAGGATCTGTTTCCAAAAAAAATTCGCGTTTCCAAAAAAATGAAACGAGACTGATACAGATCCATGCTGTTTCTAGGCCGGATCGTACAAGTTTTCATATATGAAATGGGGATCGACATTTCAAAGGGTCAGGGCCGGCGTTTCTAGCAACTTAGCTTTGCACTGCGCTGCAACTGATCTCATACTGCTGTCGCTGCTGCAACTACTGCAACTGAGAACAAAAAGATTGAAACAACTGTATCTATGGACTAACACTGTCTCCTGAGTCACTGATTGCTACTAGCCTCTGCACTGCCCACTGAGTCTGTTAGCACTGCAACTACACTGTGCTCCTTAGCATTTAATTGCAATTGTCCCTTAAAAACTGACTGCAACATCTGACACTGATCCATCTGCTACTGAATACTATGGGCCCTTGTAGTGAGGGTAATGATCCAAGGAGAAACACCTGTCCAATGCTCACCTCGATGGACCCTACCCAACTTTGCACAACTTTGGAGTCTAGAGCTCGATGTCTCCCCACCTCTCTCCTGGAGGTATAATTGCATACAAAGCAAAATCTTCCTCCAACGTGGAGGACAAATGATTAATCTCCGACGAAGCTGTTGCCTGCTCCTGCTTCTCCTTCTTGTCCTTCTTCTTTTGAGGAAACTGAGTACTGTAGTGACCGAACTCACCACACCTGAAGCATTTGATCTTCGACAGATCCTTCTTCTTCCTTTCTCATCCCTGTGAGCCTTGTCCCTGATTGGGAGCTTTCTTTGCCTTTCACTTCGATGCAAGGGCTATGTTCTCCTCCTCCACATTTTTCGATCCTCTGCTGCTGCCACCGAGACTACTCTTGATTAGAGCAAGACACATCTTCTCTTGCGTGAAATTTGCCCACAATCGATCCCATGCAGGAAGCTGATCTCGTCTAGTGATGCCTTGGACAGAAGTAGGCTACTTCTCGGTGAAACCATTGATAGCTACACACACCGGTTCAACTTCATGTGGCACCTCTCCTACTGCGGCAAGCTCATTCCGAATATCCTGAATTCTGGTAAGGTATGGAGAAACTCCTACCTTCTGCATCCTAGTGGTTCTTAGCTTTTCCTTCAGGAACATCTTCCGATTCTCGACAGGATTCTGGTATAGTGCCGCGAGAGCATCCCACATGTCTTTGGCCGTATTCTTGGCTGCTAAGTGTGAGACTATATGATCCCAAACTCCATCAAGGATCAACCACTTCGCCTTGGCCATCTCCTTATTGTAGTTCTCTAGCTGCTGCGGATCTATAGGTACGACTATAGCTCGTTTTGCATACGTCTTAAGATCATACTCATCCAGTAGGAACGGCATTTTGGCTTTCCAAATAATGTAGTTGGATCAGTGTTGCAGGAAACGTTCCCCTGGATCAAAACCCCGATCCGCGATCCGTATAGATGCGTGGGGGAAGCGCCCTCTAAAACGCATTTTGGAAAAACTGAAACGCGTTTTGAGTTGATAAACACGCTTTCTGGAAATTTCAGGAAGCGTGTGCCAGAAACGCGTTTCGGTTTTTTCGAACTGCGCTTCGGTTATTCCGAAATGCGTTTCGGACGGTGCTTCGGCTGTACGAAGCATCAAGCTTCCGAAAATAATTATAAAAAATGCAAATATATATATATATATATATATATATATATATATATATATATATATATATATATAGCAAAAAGAATATAAAAAAATATAAATATAGCAGATGCAAGTTTTGAATATAAATGCAAAAAAAATATAAAAAAATATCTATATAGCAGGCGCTTCCACAGACGCTTCGCTTCCTAGATTTTTGGAAAATGATGCGTCCGCGTCCCCGCTTCCAAAAAACGTCCTTGTTTCGTCCTCGCTTCATGCAACATTGAGTTGGATGCACCTTCCAACCTGTCCTATTCACGAAGTCCTGCTGAGGCCATTTCTGCAAAACTTTCTTTTGGGAAAATAAATAGGAATCCTCCGCCTTTCCTGCTTGGCTACTGGCTCTGCAATTCACACTCTCTTCTTGAATGCGCAGTCCTGCTTGCTGGTTCGGTCACTGCAACTAGAAATTTTGGATTTCCTTCAAGTTTAAAACTGGAAACCATCTGAACGAATTCCACAGTGTGTGCTTTACTCTACCACTCGACGCTGATTTTACTACTGCAAAAACAACTGCGCCTAGATCTTCCCTGCGAAAATGCTGATCTACTTCACTGGAACAACTTCCCGACTTTACCGCTGCTTGCTGGAACTGCTACTAGGCTCTATGAATTTTCTTGCCAACTGCACTAGAAAATTGACCCCTCTGCCCATTAGTTCGAAGTTGAACTGCCTGGCTAACTCTGCACAAATCTAGAGAAATTATTCTACTGCTCCCTCTGAACTGTGAATTTCTCCCCTCTGAGCACCGATCTCTCAAACTAGCTTTGATACCATGTGGAATTTTCCTTGAAATGCAACAACTGGAATTAATTCTTCTAATTGATAAATTATGTAGTTTATTTTGTTACGACAAATAACAAATTAATCACACTACAATTCTTCACAAATAAAATTGTTGGGGAAATAAACTGGAAATTGAGAAAATGCTAGCACACACAAAATAAAATTTTGACACAGAATTCTAAGTTCAATCTACAGATGCCCAAACTGGCAATCCAATCTAAGCGAAATACTAGCAAAATCAATTGAGGGAAATTTACCCTCCTCCACAAGCAAATCCTTACCCACTCGGGCCACTTGAACTTGCTAACTCAGACCCCTCTGTGCGACTTCTGCACAAGCCTTGTGCAGTCTCTCACACGCACTGCCTGGATCTACCATGAATCTACCTCTGACTGACTGCTGTTTCTCTGGAAAGAATTCTCCGTCCCTCTGGGAAAATTTTCCGGCCTCCAATAGCTAAATCCTCTTCCTGCTCAGCCAAATTGAACTGCCTTCTTGAGGCTATTGCGCAGTCCTTGTGCAGCCTCCTGGAGAAATAACTCGGCCTCCTCTCCTGACTCTCCGGAATTGGAAACTTCCTCTGGAATCACTGTCTTTGCCCCTCTACGTAGCCTCTTGGAGAAATAACTCGGCCTCCTCTCCTAACCCTCTGGAATTGGAAACGTCCTTCGGAATTATTGGCTCTGCCTCTCTGCGTCCTCTCTGGCTTGAACTCTCTTCCTTTGCTTGACCTCTGTAGTTGGATAGCTCGATCTGCCATGGAACTCGCACTAATGGCTTCTCTCTCGTGTCTTCCTCCAACCCCATTGACCTCCTCTCATAATCTCTCGTTGGCTCACCAACGGGCATGATTGAGTCCTCATCAACGACTAAGATCACCTTTGAGTTGATCCATGTGAGTTTTTAGAGAAAACTCACTTTTCTCAATTAATTCCTGTTAATTAATCATTTTCCCCAAGTTAGACATTGGAAAAATTTAATTACTGATTATTTAACTTAATTGAGCCATCTATAGGTGTTTTCTCCTGAAACTTTTTCTGTGTTTTGGAGTTCTTTTGTTTCTAAGCCTCTCTGACCAAAGTTGAGACTAGAACTACCTGTCTGGCGCTACAAAACTCAACAACTAAACTACCCTAGCCTGGGGTAAACCCAAAGTGTCAAACCAAGCTAAATCATTGAATGATAAGATGGTAGTGCTGATTAGCTTTGAATAACTTAGATACAATTAACCCAAGAAACCAATTCACATTCAGGATATTGCAAGGGTATGATGTGTTGAGTTCCAGATGGTTTATTTGATCATTAAAATGTGCATGCTTAAATACATCATAAGAGAATTTTGTTATCAGTAATGAACCAAATATTTTGATAGCCAAATTTGTTGAGACACATGCTGGAAAAAGGAAGTGATTTTATGCTGCAGCTTTGATTGATCAAGAAATAAGGTAACCAATAGTAAATTTGCCCTCAAGAATGTAATGTCCCAAGGGAATTTTTGCCCTTGGGGTTATAAAGTCACAAAATAAATTGACCAATTCTCACAGTCTTCCTTTCAACTCTAAACAGATAAAGAGAACACAATCTTATAGTCAAGCTGTAGGTTTTCACAAAACTTCAATAGCTCACAGTAGTTCCAATTTAACAACTGCCCCTAGGGCTGTTACACCAACAGATCTGATTATTTTAACATTCATAACAATGACAGCCTAACAATATAAAACTGGCAGTCCTACGTGATTGCAGCAGTAGTTAAAGTCTAACTAACAACTCTGATCCAACCAACAGTTTAGAACCAACTTACAAGATTGTTATCTGTGTAACAGTTTGACCTTGGCTATTATCAATCCTGTTATTCTAGTGATGCCCTAACTGGGCTGGCTGACCAACTCTCTTACACACTCAGCTGCTTCCCAAACTCGTCCTTTGCTGCCCAGACCTAAACTGTTGTCCAACAGAGCCTTAGAAATATAGTCTGCAGCCTCCCAGGACTCCTTCACAGTTGTAATTAGTCTTCGCTGCCACAGGGTTGATCACTGTCTATGTTGCCTCAAAGCCATGTACTGTCTGCTTGCTTGGACAGGCTGTTATCACCGTGTTTCAGTCCTTTCTGGTCTGCGGAACAGGGCCACCTTGATATGATGTGCTGGCTGGGGATGAAGGTAGCTCCTGGCTCCTGCTGAGGCTGATTGCTGCAGAGGAAATCCACACCAGACTTCGCTTCTTCAGAGCTTGAATGCCATAGTTTGACCAGACCCTTGCTTGACTGCCCAGAATAGGCCCAGACCTCACTTAACCTTAGAAACTGTATTGAAGCTGCCCTAATTGCCTTAGATTGCCACAGTTAGCCCTCTCAAGAGAGCGAAGCAGTCTCACCTTCCAGCTGGGTTTTGGTCTAGCCCTGAAGCTACTCGACTATTCTCTGTGGCCGTGTTGGACAATTCTTGGAGTAGTCTGAAGTAATTCTGGAAACACACTGGCTAATCCTTTAAGCAGTCCGACCACCCCTTGAAGTATTTCTGGAGCGTATTAATTGCAGACAGAACACACGTTGGATAATCATCGAAATAGTTCTTAAAGTATTTCTAGAGTAGTCACGTCTTGAGGCAGACAGATCTCAATGAGGCAAGTGCGGTCCTGCTACGGGAGTTTAGTTTAAATTTCAGATAGTTGGATCTATTTGGGACAGTTCCTCAGGTAGTAGAACTGACAAATTAATCCCGGTTCCATTTATGGTTAGTAGGGTTTTCAAGCAAGTCGTGAATCTCATATGTGTTGGGTTTGTAAAGTATTGGTTGAACTTTGGGCTGCTGGATCATCAATCTTTTCATTGTGAATTTTGAGATATTATTATCCATTATTGCTTTTTTTTCTAAAGAAACGATTGTATTTATATTAATAAAACTGAAATCTGGCCAGAGCCATTACAATTTTTAACGATGACAATTCTTCATTTTTCCAAAACCGCTCTGACCAGAGACAGAGAGCTTTCACATGCTTCCTTTCCAGATAATCAACATGGTTTTTCTTGTACATTCTCAAAAAATACCATTCACTTTAACATATATATATATATATATACTAACAAAAAACCACTACTGTACTGCATCTATTCAGCTCCCTTGGTGGGATGCTGCGCTACGTCTTCCATTTCTTCCTCTTCTATGTCCCCTAGCTGACCCGTGACCTCAGGTTCTTGTTGCATCTCCATTTGCACAATGAGTGATCCATAAACTGCCGTCGATATTCCACTGGACAGTTTGTCACAACAGATATGATAATATTATATTAAAAATCTGAGATTCTACACTATTACAGTTTTATTTAATTGCTAGATCCGTAAAATTAACCGTAATTAGTGCATGGATGTAAGTAAATCAAACAGAAAAGTAGAGAACGACAAAATAAGCTCTCACACACATAATACACAAGATATGCTCTCTGGGAAACCCTTTCATGGGAAAACCCAGCTGGAAGGTGACACTGCTTCGCTCTCTTTCTCTGTCTGGAAATATGGTTGCAGATACAAAGACGTAATCTCTGTGGCCCTTGGGTTGCTACTGTGCACAGATTCTCTCTACGTGCTCTACCTCCTATCTCTCTTGGCTATTTTTGCTCAACTATGGAACAAAATGCTCTTGAAAGAATGGCATGCCTCTTCCTCCTAGTGGCCCGGTTATAACACAGCCTGATAGCCTACTAGTATTTAAGTTTGATTACATCAATTCTTAACTAGAGTTACAAAATAGACTCTTCTAGAGCCTTTTAACATCACAAACACTTGGCTAGCCCCTTTTCCATGAATAATGGGGGTTGATGCAGCATCCTCATGAACTATAGGTGTGAAAACTGGAAGGACAACTTTTGAGTGGCATAACTTTTGCATACGGACTCTGATTGATGCAATTCTTGCGCTATCGGAAAACTATTTGTGTGTAGAATAACATGAAAAGTGCGGTGCTAAAGCGACAAAGTTTTACCTCCAAAAAACGTCGTTTGATGCCTCAAAAAGCTCCTGGAAGGTTTTAGACCCCGTTTCGCCAAACTTAGTCCCGCTAATAAAAACGGTCCCATGAGTTGATTCCTCCACTTTTTCCACTCCAAATGCATCGAGATGGATGAAGAACAATGTAATGATCCAATTCGGATCACACCTCCCCATTTTGGGAGGCTTTTGGTCACACCTCCCCATTTTGGGAGGCTTTTGGTCCCCAAAAGCTTTTACTGAATGAGGTGAGGAAATTTTTCCTCCAACTTCTCTCTGGGGTACCATTTAGCTTTGCTTGGAAGTTGTCCCTTCAACCCAATCTACCAAAGGTCTTGTTGCCCTTGTCTTGTAGTTTTGGACCTCTTCTGCAAAACTACGTCTTCTGTCAACTCTGCTTGAGCGTCTGGTGCCAAATCTTCCACAATAGGTAGAACCTGTTCCTCTTCTTGATCTAGCATGGAAGGCTCATAGAGTTTCAAATTCTCTACATTTACAATTGAGTAAATGCGCATATATGGTGGTAGACTGAGTTGATAGGCATTATTACCCACCTTTTCCAATATCTCAAAGGGACCATATCTTAGAGCCTTGATTTTCTTACTAGGCCCCTGCAACCTCTCTTTGTTCAATTGTAGCCATACTTTGTTTCCCACTTTGAATGATTTCTTTGTCCTTTGCTGATCATGCCTGGCCTTATACTTCACTTGTGACTTCTGCAGTGTTTCCTGTACCTGTAGATGGATCTGCCTGATCTTCTCTATAAAATTTTCAACCCTCAAAGCATCTCTTGTAATGTCTTCCTTCACTCCTCCTTGTTGCCCATATGCAATATCCAAAGGTGAAGGTGACAAATATCCAAAACAAGTTTCAAATGGGGACTTTCCTGTAGAAGTGTGGACCGCTTTGTTATAGGAACGTTGTATATTTACCAGATTTTCATCCCAGGTCTTCGGATGCTTCTGGTTGTAACCCTTCAGAAGCTACACCAAAGTCCCGCTGACTACTTCTATCTGTCCATCTGTTTGTGGATGGAATGCTGTAGATCTCTTCAACTTCGTGTCCATCTTCTCCCACAATGTAGTTCAGAATGCACTGAGAAATCTTGTATCCTTGTCTGAAATGATGCTCCTTGGTATCCCAAAGTGTACCCAGACCTATCCAAAGAACAAGTTTGCTGCTTCTTGTCTGCTGATGGTCTTTTTACATGGCATTAGAATACACATCTTGCTAAACCTGTCAACTACCACGAACAGGTAGTCATGTCCCTTCCTGGTTGTCAGTAAACCTCCCACAAAGTCCATGGAAATGCTTTCCCAAGGATGAGTAGGTACAGGTAAGGGATGATACAGACCATGTTTCCTGTTGCTAGGCTTGCTGGTACAACAAAGCATGCATCCTCTTATGAACCTAGCTACTTGTTCTTGCATCTTGGGCCAATACACATACCTTTGTAAGTTAGCCATGGTCTTCCCTACACCAAAGTGCCTTGCAACCTTGGAGGTGTGAGCCTCTCTAATCAGCTGCAAACGCTCACCTTTAGGAACACATAACTTATCTAGCCTGTAGAGTAACCCATCTTGGAGATGGTAGTCAACGGTGCTATTGCCATCGTGCACATGACTCTGACTCTGCAACTGCTGATACACCTCCTTGAAGTCCTCATCTTTTGAATATGCCTCTCTGTATGCATCATGGGTGAATGGCTCCATGTGCATAAGAGTCACCAAAGATGTAAGCTTTGATGTGGGTGGCTTTGAAAGCATATCGACCAACTTGTTTGTGTTGCCCTTCTTATACTTGATCACCAAATGAAATCGCTATAAAAACCCCATCCACTTGTAATGCCTGGTCTATTGTAGCTTATTTTGGGTCTACAAGTACTGTAACAGTTGGTGTTCCGTGTGGATTATTGTCTCCTTTCCTGTCAAATAGTGCTTCCACTTCTTCACAACTTGCACCATGACATAGAGCTCCTTATCGTAGGTAGGGTAGTTAAGAATTGCCCCATGAAATACTTCAGAATGGAAGCAAACAAGCCTTCCTTATTGCATCAAGACAACTCCCATAGCATACCCACTTGCATCTGTCTCCACTTCAAAGGGTCGTTGCAAGTTTGGTAATGCTAGAATTGGTGCTTCACTGATCTTCTTCTTTAACTCATCGAAAGCCTTCTGCTGCCCTTTTCCCCATTGGAAACTCTTGCCACTTGCTGTTATGGTGTGGAGCGGTGTTGTTATCGCTGAAAATGAGGCTATGAATTTCCTCAGGTACTGTGCTGCTCCAATGAAACTCCTAACCTCAATAACATTAGTAGGAACCGACCATTTCATGATGGCCTCCATCTTGGAAGGATCTATCTTCAATTCTCCTCCACCAATCACATATCCCAAATACACCAAGGACTGCTGCGCAAACTCACACTTCTTGAGATTTGCTAGCAGCTGGTGCTTCTTCAATGTTTCCAGCACCTGCGTCAAATGTGAAATATGCTCCTCCCAGGTAGCACTATATACCAGTATATCATCCAAATAGACAATAACAAATGAATCTATAAAAGGGCGCAATACATCATTCATTAATCTCATAAATGTAGTTGGTGCATTACATAGGCCAAATGGCATAACTAACCACTCATACAAACCTTGCCTGGTTTTGAAGGCGATCTTCCATGTATCTTCTTCTTTGACTCGAACCTGGTGATATCCAAACTTCAAGTCCAACTTGGTGAAATACTTTGCTTGCTGCAACTGATCTAGCAGATCGTCTATCCTGGGTAGGGGGTATTTGTTCTTGAGCGTGATTTTGTTCAACGCCTTGTAATCTATACACATCCGCCAAGTCCCATCCTTCTTTGGCACAATGATGATGGGTGACCTACATGGTGATGTACTCGGTCGAATGACACCCTGTTCCAGCAGCTGCTGCAATTGTTTCTTCACCTCACTTGCTTCTATAACAGACTGCTTGTACAACCCAATATTTGGCAATGGGGAGTCTGGCAATAGCTGGATCTTGTGCTCCACTTCTCTCTTAGGGGGTAGCCCTTTAGGCTCTCGGAACACGTCCTTGTATGCCTGTAACAACTCCTCCAATTATTGTTTTTGTTTCTTAGTACACCCCTCTAGGGATGCCTTGCCTCTTATTGACTCCTCTACAGACTAATTTTCTCTTAAAAACAATAAAACATACTTCTTGCTGGAACTGATCAATTTCTTGGCTTGGTTGGCACTTACCAGTGAAATTTTCAACTTGCCTTTGTGCGCGTTGATGATGAATGATTTTCCATCCTTGATGAGCCGATACTGGTTAGCTCTCCTCATGAATATTGCATCACGCATGTACATGTATGGACTCCCAAACACGAATCCACATACATCAAGGGGAACCACATCTAGATCTACTTCATCAATAAAATCAACACTAATAACAAATCTAATTTTACACTGTTTTGTTACTTTCAACTCTGCATCCTGATGTACCCATCCAAGTGGATATGGGTTTGGATGATCACGAACTTCCAGCCCCAACTTCTTGACTAGATCTACTGCAATAAGATTTGTCCGCGATCTTGAGTCAAATAGAGCATCAATCTTCGTCTTCTTGACCTGTATCTTTACATGGAAGAGTTTGGTCATTTCTTTCTCTTCCTGTTGCTGAAGGCTACTCATATTCACCTCCTTCTGCACTAATGTACAAACGATCTTCTCATTCACGTCTGAGTTGATTTCAACTTGGTTGCTCGAATCAGTGGCCATGAGATTCTTTTTCTTATTATCTTTCTTCTTGTTCTTTGAGTTTAGCTCTGGATGCAACTTCCAACACTTCTCCTTTGTATGGCCATCAATGTTGCAGTGGTTGTTAGGATCTTTGCACTGATGTGTTGTGGCTGCCGTCTTTTTATCTTTTCCCCCTTTTTGCTTCTTCTTCCCATCCTTAGAAGCGTCTTGTTGCTCTTTTTGCTTCTATCCACTTGATTGCGCTCTTTTCAGGCCTATGTTCTCCAGGTACTGTGCTTATACACAAGCCTCATCCACCGTTTTGGGCTTGAACAACATCACTTGCTCACGCAGATGGCGGTGCAGACCCCCCAAATACTTGAGGAGTACATTTGGGTTCTTTGGAGAGATACCCAACATTATAGCCATCTTTCTGAATTCTGTGGTGTACTCCTACACGCTTTGGCCTGGCTTTTGCTTGAAGTAATGCACTGGATCCACTGGTCTTCCATGTACCCAATGGGATAAAACTGACTTAATGAGGGTTTTGAAATCCTCCCACTTAGTCACCAGAGGTTCTCCCTTCAACCTCAGGGTTTCTGTGTGGCTCTCCTACCAATTAGTGCACGGTCCTCCAATTTCAGTCGTGCAAATGAGATCTTTTGCCCTTCCTTGATCTGATGGACACTAAAATAAACTTTCAGTTGCTGCAACCAGTGGTTCAGCTTCAGAGCATCGATCTCACCATGGTATGGTTTGATATCGACTTTTGCTTCCACTTTAAACAAGGATTGGTTCACGACACTCGAATTGGGTTGATCTTTCCTGGGTTCTTTCTTTGGCTGGTTATCTGCGTCCTCATCTCTCTATCCCCCTTCTGATTTGTTCTTTGCATTTGAACCCTCTTCTCCAAATATCCCCAACTTATTGCTTAGGGCCGCCATGAGGAGGTTGACATTGCGGTTTATATCTGCGACTTGTTCTTTGAGCTGCAAAAAACCTCACCTTTGCAAGATAACGAGGTTCATTTATAGATTCGTCGCCCATGATTAAGGTTTTACGATTTTCGGCCTCGCAGATCTAGATCCCTGCAGTCTCCACAAAATACCCAAAGAAACCCGCTCTGATACCAAATGATTCGTAAACTGCCGTGGATATTCCATTGGACAGTTCGTCACAACAGATATGATAATATTATATTAAAAATTTGAGATTTTACATTATTACAGTTTTATTTAATTTCTTAGATTTGTAAAATTAACTGTAATTAGTGCATGCATGTAAAAGTAAATCAAGCAGAAAAGTAGAGAACAACAAAATAAGCTCTCACACACATAATACACAAGATATGCTCTTTGGGAAACCCTTTCTAGAGAAAACTCAGCGAGAAGGTGAGGCCGCTTCGCTCTCTTTCTCTGTCTGGAAATATGGCTGCAGATACAAAGAAGTAATGTTTGTGGCCTGTGCGCTGCTACAGTGCACAGATCCTTTCTGTGTGCTCTACCTCCTATCTCTCCTGGCTATCTTTGCTCAACTATGGAACAAAATTCTCTTGAAAGAATGAAATGCCTCTTCCTCCTAGTGGCCCGGTTATAACACAGCCCGATAGCCTACTAGTGGTCTACATCAACTCTTAACTAGAGTTACAAAATAGACTCTTCTAGAGTCTTTTACATCACAAACACGTGGCTAGCCCCTTTTCCATGAATAATGGGGGCTACTGCGACATCCTCTTGAACTATAGGTATGAAAACAGGAAGGTCAACTTCTGAGTGGCGTAACTTTTGCATACGAACTCTCCGATTCACGCGATTCTTGCGCCGTTGGAAAACTCTTTGTGTGTAGAATAACATGAAAAGGTGCGGCGCTAAAGCGACAAAGTTTTATCCCCACAAAACGTTGTTTGATGCCTCAAAACGCTCCCGGAAGGTTTTAGACCTCATTTCGCCAAACTGGGTCTCGCCGGTGTTTCTGGGAAAACTAGTATCCCTGTAGAATGCTAGCCCTCTAGGTTTGGCAGCTACCCTAGAAACAAGTACAACAGTTTAAAGCAATTCAACTATTTCTTCTATGTGTAATGGATAAGAGAAAGACAATGGAACCAACCTGGAACTTCCGCTTGATCCCTTGCTTGATCTCTCTCCCCTTCGACAGAACTCACAGCTCCTCTCCTTACTTCCCACGCTTGGAGAGTACCTGCACAACTACAGCAATAGAAAACTGTCAAAGCATTGTGATCTATTACAACATAAACATTACAGAATTAGATATATAATGAACAAATGATAGCATTCACAAATGATAACATTCACAATTGTACAATGTAAAGTTTTGTAGATGTTCTATGCTAAGAGCAATTTCACTTTTCTCACAGCAATCATACAAGTAGATAAGCAAAATGCAGATAGAACATATAAGCAGATCTTACAGAAGACAAATCAGAAACAAGAAAAATGTATGTGTTTGTTTCGGCGGTCAACAGGATGCTTCAACCAGCAAAGTCTCCTTTGGTCAGCCAGCCCAGCATGTGTCACAACAACCCTCCAACCAGTAGATGAGTCAACCCAAGTCAGTTCTACAAAAGTCAACGCTGTCCTGAAAAGTCAACGCAGGGGCAGCAAGCTAAAAGTCAACGCAGCAGCAAAACGGTCAACCCTTTGACCTCGATTTTTGTGCCAGGTAGTATGGCCTTCAAAAATCGAACCTCCCACAAGTTATCAGCTTGTTTGGACCAAGCGTTGACCAAAGTCAACGCTGGTCAAACTTCTGCGAAACCCTAGCAGCAGAAAAATCCTCTTCGTCCTTCCCACGTGTGGCTGAAATTCGTCCTCCAGGTAGCTCGTACTTTTAAGGATGAGAGAGGAAGATGTGAGTTGTGTTGTGATCAAATTCTCTCCAACTTTTCCTGTATATATATATATCCATCAATGAGGGTGTGTGACACATCTGTTGGGCATGTGAGCCTACATTACAAAACTGGCTGACCTTTGCACATATAATTTATTAAGAATAATAAATTCAAAATATAAGTTCTGCTCATCGGATTAAGACTATTTTTATATGGATTTTACACCTCTCAGAAAGAGGAATCCAACAAAAATATTAGCCTCTTAATCTGAGCATCAGAACATGGAGTTTGGACCTAGTTGTCCAAATTTAACACTCCCTCTCAACTAGGGAGAACTCCATCTATTAGTGCAATTAACATCGTGAGTCATCCCGCCGAAACTTGCTTTGCTGGCTTCTTTATTTCAGAACAGAAGTGGGTCAGTCACAAAGACATCATTCCCCGACTGACATAATCAGTCCAGAGGTCCCAGACCTCACAAATCTTGATCCCAGATCAAGTGGTTGGACCATGCCATCCTAGATAGAGAGTACGACAATCTCTGATGCGTCCATCAGTCTTTGCTAATAGTCTCTAGCTTTTCCACACCTCATTGGCCAAATGAGAGGTACTTCCCATGAGCCCTGAACTCAATGGGTAGGATGCATACGGGGCATAGATTAAATGAGTGGCGAACCAGCTCAATAATCACAAGGGTGGGGCAGAAGCATTATGAGTGCTTATAGCTCCGAGAAGCTATCCCCAAAGCCCCCCAGAGCTCCCAGAGCTCATCGTCCAACAGGACCCACATCATAGGGTCTTTCCACGACACCAAGACTCTCACGGAAGGTTAGGAACTTGACCTTCCCCAGGGGCTTAGTGAGAATATCCGCGACCTGCTCATCAGTTCCTATATGATCGAGCCTTACGGCGCCTCGCTGTACCATATCCCGGATAAAGTGGTACCTGATATCAATATGCTTGGATCGGTCGTGGAACACAGGATTCTTAGTCATACGAATCCCACTCTGATTATCACAGAGTATTACAGTGGTATCTAGCACATGTTGGAACAGCTCACTAAAGAGCTTCCTCAACCAAACTGCTTCACAACAGGCCATACTAGCAGCAATGTATTCGGCCTCCGCGGTGCTCAAAGCCACCGACTTCTGCTTCCTGCTCATCCATGAGATCGAAGCAGAACCAAGATTGAAACAACATCCAGATGTGCTCTTACGATCCACCACACTGCCAGCCCAATCGGCATCAGTATATCCCCGGAGTATCACACTCCCGACAGTGTATCTCAGCCTATGGTTTATCGTGCCCCGAAGATATCTCAAAAGATTCTTGGCACCAACCCAGTGAAAATGATGAGGCTCAACCATCTGTTGACTCAAAGTATTCACTGCAAAACATATGTCCGGACGGGTGTTCACTAAGAACATCAAAGCTCCTATGAGTTGACGATACTCAGTAGGATTGGCCAAGATAGGCCCTGCAGCGTTGCCACTCAACTTCTTAAAGTTGAGTTCCATTGGTGTCGACACGGACTTACAATCCACCATCCCAAATCTTTCCAGAAGCTTCACAATATACTTTCCTTGAGAAAGGAAAATCTCTCCAGGTCTCTGCCAGACCTCCAGGCCTAGGAAATAGTGCATCAGTCCTAGGTCTTTCATCTCGAACTCAGCAGCAAGCTCCCTCTTACATTGATGAATGAGAGGGTCATCACCTGTCAGGAAGAGGTCGTCCACATACAACACTAGAATGAGAGGCTTTCCTTCCTCAACCTTAAAGTAAAGGTTTGGATCAGCATTGCTTCGAGTGAAGCCCAGCTTCATCAAGTAACTATCCATCCTCTCATACCAAGCTCTGGGTGCTTGCTTTAACCCATAGAGGGCTTTCTTCAACCTGCAGACATAAGTGTCTCGATCTTGAACTTCAAATCCCAGAGGTTGTTCTACATACACCTCTTCCTTTATTGCACCATGCAGAAAAGCAGTCTTGACATCCATCTGATGAAGACTCCATCCTTGCGTAGCAGCAAGGGCTATGATGGATCGGATGGTGGTATATCGAGCCACAGGTGCAAATATATCGTCATAGTCAATTCCTTCCTTTTGAGAGAAGCCACGGGCAACAAATCTTGCCTTAAACTTTTCAGCACTCCCATCAGATCCATGTTTAATCTTGTAGAGCCATTTAGCGGTGACAACAGATTTGTCCTTCGGTCTCGGGACCACATCCCAGACATCATTCTTCATAATAGCCTCATATTCTTCATGCATAGCATCCTTCCAGACTTGATGCTTGATGGCTTCTTCAAAAGATCCAGGTTCAGATTGTATAATAGTACTCATGGCAGCTAGATACCCTTGGTATCTACACGGCTTCTTGCTTTCTCGGAATGTTCCCCTTGGGGCAGCATGACCCTCAGCATCTTCGAGGGTGTCCCTGAGCCATGATGGCCTCTTTCCTAGAGAAGGGGAAGGATCAATAGGGTCCATTGGCTCTTCAACATCAGGCATAGTCTCATCCTGGGGTTCTTCCAGATTTCCAGGTCTTTCTTCATGGTTTTCTTCAGATCTAGGAAGATCTACTACTTTCTTCAGGGAAGCATCTTCGTCAAAAGTGACATCATGGCTTATCTCTACTTCCCTTTGACCAGGTACATAGACTCTATATGCCTTAGAAGTCTCACTGTAGCCCACAAACATTCCTTTCTTCCCAGTAGCATCCAGCTTACTTCTCTTTTCTTTCGGCACATGAAAATAGACAGGACATCCAAAAATTCTAAAATGTGAGACATCAGGTTTCTTACCAGAGAAAACCTCTTCGGGAGTTTTGGAGTCCAAAGCGGAATGAGGGCATCGGTTTTGAATGTACACAGCAGTATTTGCAGCTTCTCCCCACAGAAACTTTGGAAGACCTTGGTCACATAGCATGGCACGGGCAGCTTCCACAATAGTCCTATTCTTGCGTTCAGCAACACCATTCTGCTCAGGAGTATATGCAGTGGTAGTCTCCCTCTTAATGCCAGCTTCTCTGCAAAAGTCTTTGAACTCATTTGACTCATATTCAGTGCCATTGTCAGTCCTCAAAATCTTGATCTTCTTTCCGGTCATATTTTCCACCAAGGCTTTGAAGGTACGGAACCACATGAAAGCCTCATCCTTCTTCTTCAAGAAGTATATCCAGGTTTTGCGAGAGAAGTCATCAGTAAATGTCATATAGTAAGAACATCCCCCCAGGGATGTTACAGGCAACATACCGGAAAGATCAGAATGGACTAGTTGCAATATCTCAGATGTCTTTGTGACACTTGAGGGGAAAGGTCCCCTTGTATGTTTTCCTTCAGCACAGCCCTTACATACACCTTTATGATTATTTCCAAAATCAGGCATCCCTGTCACCACCTTCCTTGCTTCGGGAAGAGCCTTGTAATGAAGGTGTCCAAATCTTCGGTGCCATAGTTCGGTTTGACAGATAGTATCACAAGTCATAGCTCCCAACGGACTCCCTCCAACCTGGTAGAGTGTACCAACTCTAAAACCAATTGAGATAGCTTCCTTGAAGCTCTTCTTCCACATGAGTACCTTTCCATCAGAGAAAGTTACATTGAATCCTTTGTCTTCCATGGCAGATACAGACACAAGGTTCTTCTTCAATTTGGGTACATAGAGTACATCTTGTAGATGGAGGACTTGTCCTTGAGACAAGTGGAGGGTCACAGTCCCGGTCCCTTTCACAGGATAAGTGGCATTATCCCCAAGGGTAATTTCTAGATTAGTATCCCTTTCAACCATGTCAGAAAGTGCTTCCTTGAATCCGGTGATGTGTCTTGAGGCACCACTATCGATTAGCCAGACATCCATAGTGTCGAGCGGAGATGCAGCTGAGAGAGCAGATATTAGAATATACTCATTTCTTTTATCAACAACATTAGACTCCTCATACCTGGTATTTCTGGTCCTTTTAGAAGGTGGATGGTTTCCTTCAAAGTGAGCCTTCCTCTTTCCTTTGGATTTGTCATTTCTTTGATTCCCATTCCTTCGGTTGTTGTTGTTGTCGTCACTATCGGGAGAATTCTTCTGGAAGGGGCATTCTCTAGCATAGTGTCCAGTCCTATGGCAGGTGAAACATTTTCCCTTCTTCTTTTGAGTCTTAGTCCTTCCTTTGTCCTTGGAACCACCAGAGTTCTTCTTTCGGGAATGAGCAACATAGGCAGCATTTCTTTCATTATCAAATTCCTTCATCCTTGTTTCTTCTTGCATACATCTAGACAGAAGCTCATCAAAGTTAGGGATGGTATTATTGTTGAGAATGGTAGTTGTGAATACTTGCCATTCATATGGAAGTCCTCCAAGTGCGGTGAGAACCATCTCACGATCAGCTATTGTCTCCCCAATAGCTAGCAGATTGTTCCTGGTTTCGGTCAACTTCATAAAGAAGGTTTGAATAGACTCGTCTCGGCCCTTCTTCATATTCTTCAACTTGTTCTTGAGGAATAGCACTTGGTTCACATTGTTTACTCGGAACATAAGTATCAGTTTGTCATACATCTCCTTGGATGTGCCTAGTTCAGATATGTAGGCAACCAGACTCTTATTTATGGATTCCATGATCAGCAGTTTTGCTCTGATTTCTCCCTTCTTATATTTGTGTTTAACAGCAGCAGAGGCATTTGATGGAGGTTCTTGAATCTTCCCTGTCACATAATCTAGGATATCATGATCTTCTAATTTGAGATCTAATAACATCTTCCAGGCATGGAAGTCATCACTTCCAGTCAGCTTGTCATTCTTCCTGAATTCAAGCTTAGAGGAATCCATTTCCTTCGATGATGATTGCTATAGATAGAGTTTGTCTTCACCTCAGCTCTGATACCATGTAAAGTTTTGTAGATGTTCTATGCTAAGAGCAATTTCACTTTTCTCACAGCAATCATACAAGTAGATAAGCAAAATGCAGATAGAACATATAAGCAGATCTTACAGAAGACAAATCAGAAACAAGAAAAATGTATGTGTTTGTTTCGACGGTCAACAGGATGCTTCAACCAGCAAAGTCTCCTTTGGTCAGCCAGCCCAGCATGTGTCACAACAACCCTCCAACCAGTAGATGAGTCAACCCAAGTCAGTTCTACAAAAGTCAACGCTGTCCTGAAAAGTCAACGCAGGGGCAGCAAGCTAAAAGTCAACGCAGCAGCAAAACGGTCAACCCTTTGACCTCGATTTTTGTGCCAGGTAGTATGGCCTTCAAAAATCGAACCTCCCACAAGTTATCAGCTTGTTTGGACCAAGCGTTGACCAAAGTCAACGCTGGTCAAACTTCTGCGAAACCCTAGCAGCAGAAACCCTAGCAGCAGAAAAATCCTCTTCGTCCTTCCCACGTGTGGCTGAAATTCGTCCTCCAGGTAGCTCGTACTTTTAAGGATGAGAGAGGAAGATGTGAGTTGTGTTGTGATCAAATTCTCTCCAACTTTTCCTGTATATATATATATCCATCAATGAGGGTGTGTGACACATCTGTTGGGCATGTGAGCCTACATTACAAAACTGGCTGACCTTTGCACATATAATTTATTAAGAATAATAAATTCAAAATATAAGTTCTGCTCATCGGATTAAGACTATTTTTATATGGATTTTACACCTCTCAGAAAGAGGAATCCAACAAAAATATTAGCCTCTTAATCTGAGCATCAGAACATGGAGTTTGGACCTAGTTGTCCAAATTTAACATACAATCATATGGAAGAAAACTCGAAAAACTTTATTAATAGAAGAGAGAATTACAACCCAGTTGTTTGATCCAGCATCATCCTCCCAGCTTCAATCCTTCTTCACCTCATGAAATAGCAAGATCACTCCAACAATACAATACTCTTTCCTCAATTACAAACTATCAGCACGCACTTGCAATTCACAACATTCCAGCCTCTAGATCTCTTGGATGAGGGATCCATTTATAGATATGTGCAAGGGTGTGAATCATCTATGGGGTTTGATTAGTGTCATTCCACTTGTTACAGCTGGTTCCACAAGCGAAGGGATAACTGAAGTTTAGATCCCTTACTCATCTTTGGGCGAATTCAGAGAGGCAAGTGGCACAGGAGAAGCTTCTAGAAGATTGCATGAGCATCCACTTAGCAAACTGTCCCGTACATTTGTTCATCCTCGCCCATCGCACCCTATAGAAGGCCCAAACAGTATGCATCGCACCTTGGCAGTGGAGCAGTCAGTATGGTCTAGTTTAGGCATTTTTTGGATGGTTTTTCAGATGGAACTTTTGGGGAATGATGTATTTAGATGATTATGTTCTTTTAGGGTATGAAACAACTCTTTTAGGGGTTGAATGATCCTTATTTTATCGACATATAAGCTTGGGGTTGAATGTGCCCAAATATGTCTATGACAGTCGGTAATAACGGTCTCGTGAGCTGATTCCTCCACTTTTTCCACTCCAAATGCATCGAGATGGATGATAAACAATGTAATGATCCAATTCGGATTAGTGAGCTCTGGAGAGGGAACTCCCATTTCGACACGATCATTGGCGCCACCCTCCTCAAGTCCGAAGACTTCTTTGAGGACAGACACCACAACAATCTCCACCCTCTTGTTGAGGTTCTCGACCTTTCGGTCCAAAGTTCCTAGCCTCATCATAATGACCTTCGCAGACGCCTGAACGCTTTCTACATCCTTTTGCAAACTCTTCAACTGGATCATAGTAATGGTGAAATGAGACCTGGCCTCCTATCTTTGAGACCATATCCTTGACCTCTTGCCTGAAAGCTTCAAAGGAATTCCCGGATGCATCTCTAGCACCATTGCCCGACGATGAAGCCATCACTTCGGCCTGACGGGAATGTGCCTCTAACCATAATGCATAGACTTTCCAAAGCCATCTTCTTATAGCTATGAGCAATTCCAGTTTGACGACGTGAGAGGATTTCCCATTATTAATGCGTTGTGATAATTCCTTCCTTGTAACCATGCCAGAATTCATAACTGCTTGCCTCGAGTTGTAAGACCACACGATCGAACTGAGTTGATCCTCCTCGAGCTCAGAGATCACCCTTTCAATACATCCTTTCTGCCTTAAGTTTCTTCTTGCTCGAGCCCAGATGTCCTTCATCCTGCCACTGGTATTTAATATTGTCCAACTGCGTGTTAATGGTGTCGATTTATTCCCTATACTCCCCTGCTTAACAACTGTACCATGGCATAATTATGGTACTTAATTCCCCTATCAGACAAAGCTCTTCTCTCAAGGTTCTTCCTCATATTCGAGACCTTCCTTTCATATGAATTCATGGGATATGACAAATGGTGGGTGCGCCTTCATTAACCTTAGTTCGCCTTGTGCTAACAAAGCAACATGATTCGCTTGCATATCTGCTAAACCATTGTTTTCCCTTTTAATGTGGTATAGCTCTAAGGAATCAAATTTATCCATCAATAATGTTATTCTTTGAATTGTTGGATTTGGATCTAAGTTCTTGGTTTTGAGCCACTTCATGCACTTTTGGATGGTGATCTGGGAGTCTTCGAAAATTATTATGTGTTATTCCTTCAGCTAGTGCCAACCTTAATCCTTGCCACAATGCATATTCTTCCGCCTGGTTGTTTGTGGATATTCCCAGTCCCTAGGCGAATGTTGTTCTTAATTCTCTGTCGAGGCTAAGGATTACCTCTCATGCTCAAGCCTCCCCCATTATTATCCATTATTGTTGTTAAAATTGGCAACTAGGGCCAAACTCCACATGGGTCATCTTATTTATGACAACTGATATTTTTTTTTGGATTCCTCTCTCCAAGAGGTGTAGGATTGATATAAAGATCATCTGATTCTGACATGTACAAATGAAGTTATGAATTTATTTTGATTATGGTCAAATTGTTAAGGTCAGCCAATAAACTTATGTAGGTTCAAAAGCCTAATAGTCACGTCTATTCATCCTTAATGTTGCATATAAATAGAAGGTGACTTAGCCTCATTTGTACACACTCATCTTCACACTTCTCTCTCTCTCCCCTCATTGATTGGGTACGGATTTCTGGGCCTCTCTCTCTCCACATGTCCGAAATTTCAGGAGGTTGAAATTTCAGGAGAGCGATCAGGAGGCTGAAATTTCAGGAGACCGAATTTTTGTACAGTTTGACCAAACGTTGACCAGCATGCATTGACCTCCTTTGACTGCATTTTTGTTAGTGCTATCTCTGTTTGGGCAGGCCGCATTTTTGGGCACAAAAATTGAGGCTAAACGTTCACTGTTGCCCAGCGTTGACTGCAGCTAGGGCTGGCCGCAGGTGGGTTGTTTGACTGGGCTGAATTTGATTGTTTTAAGGGTTGTTTTATATTGCTTTTCGGAGGCCGAAGTTCATTGAAGTTGACGGATTTGCTGAGGGTCAAATCTGCCTTGTTGACCAACGTTGACTTTTCTGGTTAGGGATCTTTTGTTGTTGTTATAAATGATCAGATTTGTAAACTGTACTATCTCTCTCTGTTGAACTATTGAAGACTAAAAGAAGATTTGATCAAGGGTTTCACCACATTGGGGTTTGTCCCTAGCTGGTGCCACATCTTGTGTCCTCTTGTCTTGGCTTGTCTTCTACTATTTATGTTTATGTTCTATTTGCATTTGACTATCATGTTGATGTGATTGCTAATCTGAATATTGATACCGGGCTAATAAAGAAATTGAAGTAAAATTGCTCTAAAGCATAAAACATACCATTGTTGCCTAAAATTAACAATTGTTATCGAGATAAATTGTGTATTTTATGAAGAGATGTCTGTTGTCATGTCAATGTATTAAGCTCTGTTGGAAACCATAAGCGAAATGTGAAGCCCTAGGAGAAAAAATTGCATTAGGACATTACAATGGTATCAAAGCAAAAGCATCCTGCCAGCTTGTGAGTGCATGAGCCTTGTATGCTTCTAGAAGATATGGGCAATATCACTGTAAGAAGAAAGCTTTGTTGGAAACACTAAGCGAAATATGAAGCCCTAGGAGAAAAAATTGCCCTACGACATTACAGTGGTATCAAAGCAAAAACATCTTGCTAGCTTGTGAGTGCATCAGTCTTGTATACTTCCAGAAGATATGAGCAAAGTCACTGTAAAAAGAAAGAGAAATACCAATCAACCAACCATGGGGGATAGAACAGGGTAAGGGGAATTGGGTCTTGGTACCCTTATAAATGCAATACTCTAGTAGCAACAACAAATGACCAATGTGCTAATGCAAGGACAATAACAGATGACTCAGGTCATTGTTCAAGCCATAAATAATCTTGCTAACAGTGGATTGAATGCAGGTAACAGGGCTAGTATTGAAGGAAGCAACAACCATAACCTTGGCTCCTCTAATGCTATTACTCAAACACACAATAGGACAACCAGTGGAAGGAATCATAGACCCTTATTTCCTCAATTTTTAAATACACAAACAACAACGACCCAAGGAACAACAGAGCCAAATGGATTTTTTGATGATTACTTTAGGGAGTATGCAACACTAGAAGATAATACTTGGGCAACCATGACTTTCCAAGCATACATGAACATCAAATACAAAAATAGACCTAGTGGACCTCCCAATTCTGATTTAATGTGCAAGGTAAGCAAACTATCCCTCCCTTCTTTTGATGGATCATCTAAATGTTCAACTAGAGCTTGGGTGCAAAAATTTGACACCTACTTCAGGCTCAATCCAGTGTTAGAAGCAAATGCTATCCAATTCGCCATAGTGCACACTACACCTAGAAGGAGAAGCACATGATGGGTGGTATCATGGACTGGTTATGTTTGGGCATGCAAACATCACTTTTTATGTAGACTTTATGCAAAGATTGATAGATAGATTTTTTTTTTGTATGTGTGGTTCATAGACACTAGATATCGGTGGCTGCTACATCCACGGAAACTATCTGGGTAGATCCACCTGAAGGGATCACTTCTCGTCGGCTCATTAGCAGAGCCTAACCCCAAGAGTGTCGAGGAGAATTGACCTTATGACCTCCTATTAGCAAGGTGCTTTAACGATGGGAACTCGACCAATTGAGCTAACCCTTGGGGCTGATTGATAGATAGATTTGATCGAAAGAACCTAGATATACACTTAAGAGAGCTCACACAACTCAAACAGACAGGATCACACGAAGAATACATCATAGAATTTCAATGAACTGTTGTCATGGTGAGAAACATATTTGAAGAAAGACTAGTGATGCTCTCCACGGAAGGATTATCCGAACCCCTACAAGGTTGGGTTAAGGCATTCGATCCCACAACTCTACAAGACACCATCAAGAAGACTTGTGATATGGGGAATGCATTAACCAAATCTAAGGCTTCATCCAAGCCTTTCATCCCTCAGAAAGATAAGGAGAAGAAACCTTTTCAACGAGATTGGCCCAAAAGGGACAGATTGGATGATGAAACCCAAAGCGAACTAAGGCAGAAGAAGCTTTATTTCACCTGCAAGGAACCATGGGAGCTAGGACATCGATGTCTAGGCAAAGAAAAAATCCACTATATTGAAGTAGTCTCCGATGACGAGAATGAAGAAGAAGGGCCCAAAGAAAGAACAAACCCATGAGGAAGCTAAAGAAGAGGAAAAGCCTCGCGAGGAGAAGAAACCCCAACCACAAGTTAAGATTGCGTCTCTATCAGGAACCCCCAGATATTACACTTTTAGGATCAGGGGAGTTATCAAGGGACAACACATCACAACATTGGTTGATGGAGGAGCTACACACAACTTCATTAATGCAACATTAATAGCAAAGAGAGGGCTTCCCTCAGAAGAGTTTGAAGGCCTTGATGTGATAGTAGTGGATGGGTACAGTTTGGACTGCACGCGAGTAATTCCAAGTTTGAGTGTAACACTTGGTAATTACACTTTCACTAGTGATTTTTATGTAATAGATCTTGCAGATATTAATGTAGTGTTGGGAGTTCAATGGTTATACTCATTGGGAAAGTTCACTATGGACTACCAAGCAATGGAGATGGAATTTAAAGCATCAAATGGCAGTAAAGTAGTTTTGAGAGGCATGGCAAATGGTAGCCCACAAGTCGTTTCCGCCAAAAAAATGGAGGCCATATTTAGGCATGGAGATGTAGCATATGTTGAATGCATGATTACAAGCCAAAATACACCCAATAGTAGAAACCCGCAATGCAAAGCAGACATTCAATGAGTACTAGACAAGCATGGCTAGGTATTTGGTGATATTCCCCAGGATTGCCTCCTAAAAGAGGATTTGAACATACTATAGAGTTGGAAGAAGGGGCCAAGCCTGTAATCACTACACCATATCGACACCCAAAGAAATTTAAGGACGAGATAGAGAAGGAAATCCAAGAATTGCTAGCGATGGGCCACATCAGACCCAACTCAAGTCTGTTTGCCTCGTCAGTGGTTCTGGTTAAAAAGAAGGATGGAACGTGGAGGATGTGTATTGACTACCGGGCACTCAACAAAAAGACCATCAAGAACAGGTACCCTATTCCCAAGATTGATGAATTACTAGATGAATTACATGGAGTAGTATATTTTTCCAAAATTGACCTACGATCAAGATATCATCAAATTTGGGTTCGAGAGCAAGATGTGCCAAAAACAATGAGCACTTTGAGTTTTTGGTCATGCCATTTGGACTAACCAATGCTCCCACCACATTCCAATCTTGCATGAACAACATCTTCAACAAGCAGTTAAGGAAGTTCTTACTAGTTTTTTTTGACGACCTTCTCATATACAACAAGACATGGGAAGCTCACTTGGGACACCTGGATGAAATTTTGAGCATAATGCAACAACAATCACTCTATGCCAAGGCATCAAAATGTGAATTTGGAATGATGAAGATTCTTTATTTGGGACACATAATTAGTGCGAAAGGAGTGCAGGTACATCAAGAGAAGATTCAGGCAATATTGGACTGGCCAACACCCAAGAATTTGATTGAGGTTTGAGGATTTTTCGAAATTTGTAGCTATTACTGATGATTCGTCAAAGGCTTCTCTCAACTAAGTGCACCATTAACAAATTTGACAAAGAAAGGAGCGTTCAGGTGGATGGAGGAATTAGACAAGACATTCAATAAGCTCAAGGAAGTAATGAGCTCATGTCCAGTACTAGCACTTCCCGACTTCAGTCAACCCTTTGTATTAGAATGTGATGCATTAGGAGAAGGAAACTCCAGGACATAGAGAGACTTTACTCCATATATGACAAGGAAATGTTGGCTATTATGCACGCCTTGGCAAAGTTCAGGCAATACTTGGTGGGAAATAGGTTCGTAGTGAAGATAGACCACAACAACTTGCGCCATTTCTTGGAACAAAAAGACTTGAACGAACGACAGCAAAAGTGGGTAAGCAAGGTCTAGGCTTATGATTTTGATATTGAATATGTAAAAGGAAAAAAGAATATTGTGGCTGATGCACTCTCCAGAAAACCAACAACATGTTCTCTCATGGAGCTCATAGAAGACTGGAAGGCTCACCTCTCGATGGAATATTCCAAGAACAAGTTTGCCTGTGCTCTGATGGACAGACTCATTCAAGATGACAAGTACAAGATAGTCAATGATATTATTTACTATAAAGACAAGATATACTTGGTTCCTGAATCTACACTTAAGGAGAAAATCTTGAAGGCTGCACATGACATACCATTAGCTGGGCACCAAGGATTCTTCAAAACTTACCGACAGATCAAGGAGCAATTTTCATGGAAAGGTCTCAAAGATGACATATTAAAATACATTAAGGAATGCGTGACATGTCAACAAAATAAGGTCGAGCACACACATCCTATAAGTTTACTCCAACCTTTACCAATTCTAGAGCAAAAATGGGAAAGCATCTCAATGGACTTCATTACAGGACTACCCAAAGCACAAGGAAAAGACTGCATCTATACAGTGGTTGACAGGTTGATGAAATTTACACATTTCTTTTCGATTCCAACTGATTACTTGGCCAAACAGGTAGTAGAACTGTTCTTCAAAGAAGTTTTCAGACTTCACGGATTGCCTAAAAATATAGTCAGTGATCGGGATAGCAGATTTATGGGAGCATTTTGGTAGGAACTCTTTAGGCTAGTAGGGACAGAATTAACCCCAAGCACCAACTATCATCCACAAACAGATGGCTAGATAGAGATCGTGAATAAATGGATTGAGGGATACTTACGTAACTACGTGACTGGTCAGCAAAAAGCATGGATCAAATGGCTATACCTTGGGGAGCATTGTTACAACACCACTTATCATTTGTCTATTGGGATGACACCTTTCAGAGCACTGTATGGTTATGATGCTCCATCCTTTATTGACATTGTCTTCGGAGATAGCAGAGCCCCATTAGCTAAAGATTGGATACAAGAAAGCCAAGATATTCTTAAGACACTCAAAGAAAACATGCAGCTGCCCAAAATCGGCAAAAGATGTATGCAGACCAACACCGAACAAAACGTAGCTTTGAGGTAGGAGACCTCGTTTTCTTGAGATTGCAACCATATAGGCAATCTACACTCAAGAAAAGTGGTGCAGAAAAGCTGAAGTCGAGGTTTTATGGACCTTACAAAGTTCTCTGGAAAGTAGGAGAAGTGGCGTATGAGTTAGAACTACCAAAGAAAACAAAATTAATAAAGTTTTCCATGTATCATGTCTCAAGAAGGTTGTCGGACAGCAGGTCACTACTTCTAGCGAACTTCCCCCTTTGGATGAAGAGGTACAACTGGAGCTAATCCCAAAAGTAATCATGGCAATACGAGAAAAGAAATGAAGAGGTACAACTGGAGCTAATCCCAAAAGTAATCATGGCAATACGAGAAAAGAAACTAAGGGGCAGAGTAATTTCAGAGTATCTTATTAGATGGAAAGACCTACCAGAAGAAGATACCACATGGGAAGGAGAACGAATTTTACAGCACCCAAATTTACAATTGCTTGAGGGCAAGCAATTTTGGGAAGGGGGGACTGTAATGTCCTCTCCAAATTGATGGGCTGAGGAGGACGAAATAGCCTCTCTAACCCTGTAGGCTCTAGTCTTGATAAAGGGGTAAAAACCCATTTTTTCCAATGTTGGGGCAACATTGTGTAAAAGTTGGGTCAACTGGGGCAAAAAGACCCAAAATTGGGGGTTGCACTCACATTTGGGAGCCCATGGAAAAAGCTATAAATAGAGGGGAGATAAAATCAAATGATCATCATCAATTTGGATAAAATACATCTGATTTTCTGAGCTGTAGCTTTGAGGGTTTTAAGACCCCTTTCTTCCTATTAAATTCAGTGTTGAAGGATTCCACCCTAGTTAGTAAGTCTATCTGTGTGTATTTTGTATCTTGCTCTGGAAAACAGGGAGTTATCTGTCTAAAGAATAGTGGAATTTTGGTGAAGATATGAGGGGAATATATGGCCAGTTTCATAAAGCAGACCAACAAGATTCTGAAGGAAGAACACCGAAATTGTTCTAGAGAATGTGCATTTGTCCTGAAGTCAAACAGTAGCGGATCTCCTGGAATAGGCTAAAACTTCCTGAGGCAAGGCAGTTGAACATTATTCTGAGGTGGTGCAAGTTTGTCTGAGGCATATACACAATTTGCTCGCTGAAGCAGACTGAAACCTTTCTGAGACAGGCATTGGGTAATTTCCCTGGACAGTGTTTCTTGTCTAGCCCTGAAGCTGCTCGACTATTCTCTGTGGCCACGTTGGACAATCCTTGGATTAGTCTGAAGTAATTCTGGAACTGCACTGGCTAATGATTGAAGCAGTCTGACCACCCCTTGAAGTATTTTTAGAGCAGATTAATTGCAGACGAAGCACACGTTGAATAATCATTGAAATAGTTCTTGAAGTATTTCTGGAGCTGTCACGTCCTGAGGCAGATAGAACTCCATGAGGCAAGTGCGGTCCTTCTACAGGAGTTTAGTTTAAATTTCAGATAGTTGGACCTATTTGGGACAACCTCAGATAGTAGAACTAGCAAATTAATCCCAGTTTCATATACTGTTAGTAGGGTTTTCAAGCAAGTAATGAATCTCATACGTGTTGGGTTTGTAAAGTATTGGTTGAACATTGGGTTGCTGGATCATCAATCTTTTCATTGTGAATTTTGAGATATTATTATCCATTACTGTTATTGTTATATATTGTGTATTTTATGAAGGGATGCCTGTTGTCATGTGAATTTTTTAAGCTTTGTTGGAAACCCTCAGCAAAATAAGAAGCCCTACGAGAAAAAATTGCCTTAGGACATTACAATAGTGGGTTTCCCCATTTAGAAATGACTATAGCCTATGGGGTTGGATATGCTACTTCGTACTCCCTTGGCCAATTTAATTAGTAGGGAACATTACAAAGAATAAGTGAATGATTTAAGTATGCAGGATTGTTTTGAGTAACACAAGCATCCAATACATGAGCTATCAATACTTGTGTGGTGGGGCGCTGGAAGCAATTTATACATTCAATGGGAAGGTGAAAGACAGTTTGCCATGATAAATGTTTGATGAATAATAGAAATCCTTGAAATATCATCAACATAAATGTTTGATGAATGATAGAAAACCTTGAAATATTATCACCACAAGCTTTTATTACAGTCACAGATTTACGTGATTGCTCAAGTATGTGCGAAGGAGATGTTTGCATTCATCATAGCAGGAGCATATAGATCTCTAACTGCACTTAAGATTTGCTTAAGTTCAGGATATCTCATTCATCAAATATCCTCACGTTTGCTTAAGATCAAGATATCTCATTCATCAAATATCCTCACATTCACAGTAAGAAGATGATCAGTGCTCTGAGAATATAACATTGCCAATTCCATCGTATTAGGAAAACCATGTTAGTGAAACAGTTAGACCATTATTTCACGAATTAATTCGTTCACCAGAATATCATATCAGCAGTGGACCTTTCAGAACTGAAAATTTACTTGCTTAAGTGATCCTGTGATTTTATGCTGAGATAATATTGCTTTGCTGTTCATTGAAAGAGAAAAGCTGCATCAAGAAAGAATGACATTCATATTCATGCTACTCTCAGATAAGGTCACCATCACATGCTATATAGACATTTCTTGTTATCACAAAGATTAGGACGTGAGCCAAGAAGGATTCATCAGTTATGTGCATGTGATTTAATTGTTTGTTCTGTGTGAAATGCCAGCAAGCAAAATTTTTGGAATGTCAAGGGTAAGTTTCTTTGTTTAAGGGCATTTATAGTAACCCTCAAAAGTAGTATACTCCAGGGAGTAGAAGAAAATAGTTGCGCACAATCTCTTGGAACAAAAAAACTCATTAGAACGTCACACAGCAGACTTCAGTTTAAGTTATTAGAACATCACGCAACAGACTTCAGTTTAAGATACAGCAGAATATTTTGAGTCTTTTGTTTCTTTTACCAGATCGTTTGATTAGTTAATGCATCAATTTGTGAGATAAGAACTTGTAAGCATGAGAGAGGCCAACGTTGTCTGCATCTGAAGTATTATACTAAATTGTTTAGTATGAAAGCAAATAAGCTTAAAACCTCAACAAAATAATGAACCAGCAAGTGAATTATCAATCCCTTTAATCAAATTTGTTAGGGGATATGTTCATTGTGTCCTAAACATGGAAAACTCTGTTGTTAAACCCTTAAAACTAATCAGCCAGCAATACTTTGTGTAAGTTACTTATTCCTTAAGATAAGTCGTTGTGTCCTGTTTTGATCAGATTACAGTGTTCAAATGATTATCACAATGCTGGAAATGAGATATACTACTAGTGTCTCATGTCTCATGTAAATGAGAGTAAAACAAAGAAATCACCCAGACCTGTCATCCAAAAGCACAAATTCTTATTATCTTCCTGTAGAAATATCAAATTTCTAATACCAGCCAGATTTATTTTCTTATGGCAATTTAATTTATCCCCAACAATTTATTTATTTACCCAAATAAATACTGAATCACCGAAAAATAAAATCACTGGTATTTTTAACTTCTAGAATTAAATATATGCAGTGAAAATAAACCAGAGAGATCAATCACACATTGCAAAATAAATCACCCACAACAATTCTCTGTCATTTAATTATCTGGAAAATTTGGGTTTTTCGACCCATAGAGATACAAGGAAAAATACAAAACCCCGGAACCTGTAACATGGCTCCCTCAGAATGAATTCAGCCCAAGGAACTCGGCCTCTAGGAAATTAGCCTCTGGATGAAATCACCCTAGAGAACTTGGCCGAAATATTCAACCAGCAACATTACCCGTGCCCTCCTTGCATGCCATTGATGCAAACTAGGGAAAACTCGGCCCTCCAACAACTCAGCCTCCTCCAGATAAAATCGATCTCTTTTTGACAACTCGGCCTTGCAATCTCCTCTTACATGGTCCTCATGGATTCACCCCAATCCCCTCACACTGTTAGTTTTTGTAGCATCAGATGTGTTCTAGCCACGAAACTTAGTGGAGAGGCTAGAATCCATGAGATCGCCATAACCCAGAAATCGTTTTTAGAAATTCCAACTAGAGATGACTTAATTAGATGATTAACCTATTTTTTAATGTTTCCTAAGTCTAAGCTTAGGAAAACTGGTTAATTAATTAGAATTAATTAAATCAAAGTGAGAATTTTCTAGAAGCTTACATGGATTGACTCCGATATGATCTTGGCCCTTGATTAAGTTTTAATCTTGGTCGTTGGTGCTCCAACAGAAAATTATACGAAGAAGTCGATGGGCACTTGGAGAATACACTTGAGCAATTCAATTTCCTTGGCAGGTCGATTTCCAAAGAGTAGCAGTGGTTGCCGGAGAGCCAGAGATCGAAGCAGAGACTGTGAGGCGCAGGGACAATGATCCTGAGAAAGTTTTCCAAATCCAAAGAGGCAACAGCAAGTGATAGAAGTGATCCACGCAGAAGCAGTGCAGTCCTAGATGAATCAGAGCGGTTCAATTTAGCTGGGGAGGAAGTCGATTCAACTTCCAGAGGCTGGGAAAGTCTTCCAGAGGCTCGAAGAGTCACTTCCAGTAGCAGAGGCAGGCAATATGGCTTGCTTGGAGGCTGATCTAAGCCAAGTGTGAGAGGCAGTGCAAGGACTACACAGAGGGCCTATGCTGGGGTTTGGACGACTAGTTTTTCAGGAGGAGCCAGTTCCGGGATTGCTTGTGGAGTGAGAGAATTTCTTCTCTCTAATTATTTTTGTCAGATACTTGCTGTTTGGATTGCCAGTTGGGCATCCATAGATTGTACTCAGATTTCATTGTTGCATAATAATAAAACCCTCAACTGTTGCACCGGTTTTCCCAAGTTGGGTTTTTCCAGGGACAATTGTCCAAAAATAATTGTCATATTTTTATGTGTGCTAGATTTTCTTAGTTTCTAGCACTATTTTCTTCCGCAGTTTATTTGTGAAAATCACAGTGTGAATTATTTGATATTTGCCGTAGTAGACAACAGATAAATTGTTAAATAAATTAACAATTAGAAAAATAATTTCCAGTTGTTGTGATAGATGAAATTTTCACATGGTATCAGAGCGTGAGTGATCAATCGGGAAGCTTAGAAGCGGAGAAGAGAATTTCGCTGTTCAGAGGGAGCAGTAGGCCGAAATTATCAGAGCTGTGCAGTACCCATTGCTGGTGCAGGAGTTTGATTTTTCAGTGCAAGTTGGCAGAAAAATTTGATTTGTCTAGGACCGTGATTCAGTCAGAGGGAGCAACAACAACTCAGATTTTCGCTAGGCAAATTTTTAGTTGGACGCAGAGAGTTTTGCAGTAGTAGAATCAACGTCGGGTGGAAGAGAAATTGCACACACATAGGGAGATTTCTCGCCAAGAAATCCGATTTTTCCAGCTGCAAGTGGCAGTAGAAGCTAGCAAAACTATGCATTCCAGGAAGGAGTATGATTAGCAGAGCAACAATCAAGCAGAGGAAGAGGGAGTTTCCATACCAATTTTAGAGATGGCCACAACTGGGTTTAGAGATTAGGATAGGTTGGAGGGAGCCTCCAACTATGTCATCTGGAAGGTTAGGACATCCTTCCTTCTAGATGAATATGGACTAAAAGCTTACGTGGACAATGTTGTAGCAGTACCCTAGGATGCAGATCAACTAAAGGAGTATATAAAGGAAATGGCAAAGGCGAAGCAGATGATCTTGGATGGATTTCGAGATCATATAGTCTCACATATTTCTGACAAGAATATTGCGAGTGAAATGTGGGTAGCTCTCTCCATGTTATATCAAAGTTCTTTCGAGTAGCTGAAGATGTTTCTCCAGGAGAAGCTGAGAACCATTAGGGTGCAAAAGGGTGAAGGCATGAATCCCTTCCTCACTTGGATTCAGGAGGTCCGAGATCAACTAGTAGCCGTTGGGGAGGCACCCCAACCCACAAAGATTGTACGATTGGCACTAAACAATGTCTTAGAGTACTGGCAAGTGATCATCCAAAGCATATTGGGCAGAGATACTTTGCCTAGTTGGGACAGGATGTGGGCCGATCTGCAACAGGAGTTGAGGCAGGCTCTAGTAAAGAGTACCATCAGTGGTAGCAAAAGCAAGGGTGTGAAGGGTGAGAAGGAAGAGGAGAATGTGGTCCTAACATTTAAGGGTCCTAGTCAGGTGCAGGGGGAGCAGAAGAATAAGGACCTGTCAAAGGTCAAGTGCTTTAGGTGTGGTGAGTTCGGTCACTACAACACGCAGTGTCCTCTCAGGAAGAAGGACAAACAGGAGAAGCAGGACCAACAGGTAGCATTCATGGAAATAGACAAGCTTTCCTCTAGGCTAGAGGAAGAGTTTGCTATGTTCACAAATATACCTCCAAGAGTGAGGTGGGGTGATTTGGTGTTGTAGCCCCAAAGAGCTACAAATTCTGGGTAGGGTCCATTGAGGAGTCCACCTCATGGATCACCACTTGGCTACGAGGGCCCATATTATTCAGTAGTAGGATGGATCAGATTCAGAGATGCAGTCAGATTCCATGATGACAGTTGCAGACTAGTAGCAGTCAGGTGCTGAGGAGCGCAGTGTTGTGTTGGAAGCAATGCAGAGTCAGTAGCAACACAGATTCTTCAGTGACAGTGCAGAGGCTAGTGGCACTCAGGACTCGAGAGATAGATGCAGCGTACTGAACAAGTTGATTCAGTATTTCAGATGCTTCTCAGTTGCAGTTGTTGTAGTTGCAACAACAGATGAGAGGGAGTTGCAGTGCAGATGCAGGGTTGGCAATAGTATGGCAGTGTCACCGACAGCACAGATGCAGGGTTGGCAGTAGTATGGCAGTGTCACCAACAACACAAATGCAGAATCAAAGTTGCGTAGTAGTTGGTGGGTAGCAACAACCAGACACTAGCAACATGATAGGAGATCATACAGAGACAGGGTGTTGTGGCATGGTGTGCAACACTATAACATAGTCCTCGCTAAGAGGAAGTGTTAGTTTTTGTAGTTCTAGTCACAAAACTTGGTGGAGAGGTTAGAATACATGAGATCTCCATAACCCATAAATCGTTTATGGAAATTCCCCCCATAGATGACTTAATTAGATTTTTAACTTATTTTTTAATGTTTCCTAAGTCTAAACTTAGGAAAATTGGTTAATTAATCAGAATTAATTAAGCCAAGGTGAGAATTTTCTAGAAACTCACATGGATAAACTCTGATATGATCTTGACCCTTGATTAAGTTTTAATCTTGGCCGTTGGTGCTCCAACAAAAGATTATAAGAAAAAGTCGATGGGCACTTGGAGAATAAACTTGAGTAGTTCGATTTCCTTGGCAAATCGATTTCTAGAGAGTAGCAACAGTTGTTGGAGAGCCAAAGATCGAAGCTGAGATAGTGAGGGGCAGGGATAGTGATTTGGAGGAAGTTTTCCAGATCCAAAGAGGCATCAGCAAGTGACATAAGTGACCCGCGCAGAAGCAGCTCAAGGACTGCGCAGTGGTTGAAGCAGAGTAGTTTGATTTAGCTGGGGAGGAAGTCGATTCAGTTTCCAAAGGCAAGGAAAGTCTTTAAGAGGGCTGGAGAGTCACTTCCAGCAACAGAGGTAGGCAAGACAACTTGCTTGGAGGTTGATCTAAGCCACACATGTGAGAGGCAGCGCAAGGATTGCGTAAAGGGCCTACGCTGGGGTTTGGACGACTAGTTTTTCAAGAGGAGCCAGTGTCATGATTGCTTGTGGAGTGAGAGAATTTCTTATCTCTAATTGTTTTTGTTAGATACTTGCTGTTTGGATTACCAGTTGGGCATCCATAGATTGTACTCAGATTTCAATGCTGCATAATAATAAAACCCTCAGTTGCTGCATCGGTTTTCCAAAGTTGGGTTTTTTTCGGGGTCAATTGTCCAAAAATAATTGTCATATTTTTATGTGTGCTAGAGTTTCTCAGTTTCCAATGCCATTTGCTTCCGCAGTTTATTTGTGAAAATGACAGTGTGAATTATTTGATATTTTCCATAGCAGACAATAGATATATTGTTAAATAAATTAACAATTAGACAAATAATTTCCAGTTACTGTGATAGATGAAATTTTCACACGCACTTCTTCTCTGTGCATTTGGTCCACTAAGCCACTCACACTTTTTAGGGAAAATCCCTCTCTCAGAATGATGACTCAATCACGCAACTTGTGTCTTCACCTTCTTGCTAGGCTTCCTTTATAATCTTCATTGAGTCCAAATCCCTAATCCCATTCTCCCTTCTAGAACAATCTTGGAGATTAACAATTGAGATTATTTCTAAGTCACATAAATAATTAAATTATTTATCCTTTGAAAATAACTCAATAGTCCACAACAATTAATTTACTTTAATTATTGTACTTTTCCTAAGTTAGATTTAGGAAAGAAGACATAAATCACTTACTCCACTAAGCAAACACCTAGAAGAGGGAAATAATGTTTTCCACATGCTAAGACACTGAGCCTATGTAGAAGACCTTCCAAAGCTACTCGCTTCAACACTCCCTCCTAGCAGGGAAGGGATTCTCCACTGCCCCTAGCTTTTCTCGGTACTTCATAAACTTTCCTTTTATCAGAGGCTTAGTGAGAACACTTGCCACCTGCTCTTGTGTAGAAATGTACTGCAATCTCACAACACTCCTATGGACCCCGTCTTTGATGATGTGATATATGATCTCGATGTGCTTGGATTGGTCATGAAACACATGATTCTAGAGAGCTTAATACAACTTTGATTGTCACAATGAATCATCACTTGTCCCATCTATAGATCAAATAATCCTTGCGAGCATCTTGCAAAGCCATACTGCCTCACAACTCACCATACTTGCTGCCATGTACTCTGCCTTTGCTGAACTGAGTGCCATTGATAACCACAAGATCATCACTGATCCCAAGGTAAAACAACATCCAGATGTGGACTTTTTGTCCACCACACTCCTTGCCTACTCAAAATCTGTGTACCCCTGCAACTCTGCTCCTCCATCTCTGACATATCTCAGTCCAAAGTCCATTGTGCTATGCAGGAATCTCAACACATGTTTCGCTGCCATCCAATGAACTTGTCTCAGAACCACCATGAACTGGCCAAGTGTGTTCACAACAAAACATATATCTGGCTTGGTGTTGACCAAATACATCAAGGAACTTATCAGCTGCTTGTATAGTGTGGAATATTCATCTTCAGAATCACTCAACTTTTTTAGGTTAGTGATCATAGGCGTAGACATAGGACTCCAATCCTCCATCCTGAACCTCCTCAAGATATCAACTGCATACTTGCCATGTCCAAGGAAAAGCTCCATTGACTACTGCCACACCTCCGATACCTAAAGGTAGTGCTTCAAGTCGATGTTCTTCATGTCAAATTTCGAAGCAAGGTCCTCCTTGCACATCCCTATGAGCTTCTTCGATCCTGTAAAAAATTGATCGTCCACATAGAATACCAAGATGAGCGGTTCACCCTCAACAAGTACATAGTACAAGTTGGGATCCTACTCACTCTTGGTGAAGCCCAAACCAAGATGATATCCATCAATCTTGGCATACCATGTGCGTGGAGCTTGCTTTAACCCGTAAAGGGCCATCTTCAACTTGGATATATGGGAATCTCTCCCATGTACCTCAAAAGCACTGAGGCTGCTTAATATGCACATCCTCCTCAATCACTTCGTTGGGGAAAGTAGTCTTCACATCCATCTGATGTATCCTCCACCTCATCTCTTAAGCAATGGACAAAACTACTCTAATGGATGCATATTTGGCGATGGGAGCATGTAGTATCCTAGGGTAATTTTGCCCTAGGCTTCCCTAAGTAACTAGGTTTTTTCAACAAATTTCATTTTCTTTATTCAGATGATAATACAGAGAATTCAAATATGCAATAAACAATACTATCTCCTTCAACATCACAATAAACATTTAAACACAATACCATAACAAATTCAACAACACCAATATAGGTTCAATAGTCCAGTATCATTCTGAATTCAATTAGGGCTTAAACTACAACGTTTGAGGAAGGTCCAAAATAATCTAGATTGATTTGTAGACATAGAAAGACCCTCCTGCAAGTATTGTCCTGAGAGGATTACCTGATTAGATTTAAGGCAAATATTCAAACTCTCTTCTGACTTCAACTTCTTCTAGAAACTCCTCCATTGCTCCAGTACTCCTAGAATTCTTAAGAGATTTCGATCTATTGCACTTCTTGACTAGACCTTTGTACTACTTCAGATAACCACTCTGAATTTTCTGTATAGGAACACGATTTCTCTATCGAACTTCTATTTTGCTAGTATAATAATATACCTCAAGAGATCTTTTTGCATTTTCCACAGAACGAATGGGCCGATTCCAAGAAGGTTTCGTGTATGTTACAAGCTAGGGTTAGCCTCCCAAATGACCTGAGGATAGAAAAAAGATTGCTTCAAAAATAATGTCCAGCTTCAGAAGAACTTCGGCCCTACTTCAGATCAATCCATTTCAAGGAGGATTTGCATGGATACAACCTTAGGACTTCGGACTACTTCAGGATTCAATCTCTGTTTTGCGTCAGACTGTTTAGCTAGCTTTAGAGAGATTGCAGCTATCATGCCTCTGGACAAATTCTCCCCCAAGGTTTCATCAACCTCAGGAAACTCGTTACTATGCCTCAGGACAAATTTTAGGGTAATTTCAGATGGCTTGCAAAGACCTTCGCTATTCTTTAGATGAATACCTTCCTGTGCCAGAATAGAAAACAAAAGAAAAAAATAGGTTGATTTGCCTCTGAACTTCTCACAAGACTTCATTGCTTCTTCAGATGGTTAATTTCCTGTGGCCAAAACAAAGGAAAGTGACTAGGTAGGGTGGGATCACCTCCACCGAAACTAGTGCAAGAGAGAGAATGGGGTCTTAAAACCCTCAGAGCCTCGGTCACAAACAAAACAAAGACAAATAATCCAATACAATTGATGCCTCAGACGAATCCAACCCTTTTGTAATTATTGATTTCCTTGAGGGGATTTTTCTCCTTAATTAATTGAGTGAGGTTTACATAAAACTCCAACTTTGGGTTTTTCTTGCTCCAGCTACCCCAAAAAAATGCCCTATGCTGCCCAAACAATGGGTATTTTGGATTTTTCCCCTTTATCGAGGATTATAGTCTACAGGGTTCGATAGGCTACTTCATCCCTTTGGGACATTACAGTGCCCCCTTCTCGACATTGCTTGTCTCTAAGCAATGACAAATCTGAGTGCTACAACTTTCTCTCATTAACCCTTGAACATGAGAAATTGCCTCCAAACTTCATAGTTACCATTCTGAACATACCTATTACCAACACTACTAGATGTCATTTCGTTCATTAGAGGTTGCATTCTATTGCTTGCGCCCATATCTTCATTAGGTACTTGAAAGTGGTGATCCTTATATGCTTCAAATTCCGCACTCCCATGAGGCACAAACTTCACCGGTTCCAATCTGTGAAATTGATGTTGCCAATCACTTTTTCCATTAGAGATTTCAACAATGTGCAGGTTGCATTTTTTTCCCTTGTTTGTGGTAGTCAAATGACCCATTATGTCTTCAGTTAGACTTCCACCTTGCTCCACCATTTTCCAAGAAAACATTTTAACAAAATTCCCATGAGGTTTCCGCGTAACCATCTCCCAAAGTGGTTCAGGATGGAGAAAAACAGGGAACAATGATCCTGAATATACATGGCAACCATTATTTTCAACCTCATGCATTTGGATAGTACAAGATATGGGGAGACCATATATGTTCCTTATGGCACCAAGGAGTGATCTATCTGAAATCTGATGCAAAGACCTATTTGTAGGTGAGAAACTTATCAATAGTCAACCCACCAAAATTTGCATTGTATCCTTAAGTCTGCTAGCATATAAATTATGCTTCACACTAAGATAGATCTTTGTAGATAATGGATTTCCTTAGGTTCATATTTATGCTTGGTGAAGATGCTACAGTCTGGTTTGATCCCACTTGTTAAACAACAGGCCAGTGAACATATGAGATGCCCGTTTATCTTGTGTTCCTTTCTTCCCTTGTTGATGTAATTAAGTTATTATTGTCTATGCAGTCCTTGTCTTGAGGGCGAGACTAAGTAGTGACTTCAACTGGTTTGCTATGTGTAGCTCTAACAAGCTTCTCCTTGAGCGTAGATTCAGGGACAAAATATATCTCATTTTGTAGAAGATGATTTTGTCCTCCACCTTGTACCTCATCAAGAATTAGTCCATCCAATATTTCACAAACAAATTTGTTCTTGGAGTACTCTACTAAGAGATGGGCTCTCCAATCTCTTAAGAATGTGTTGAGTTCTACATGCTTGACCTCATTAGATTGTAAGCTATTATGTGTAGTTCAACAAGCTGACATGTAAGTGACTACTCCTTGTTCGGGTATGACTTCCATTTGCTAGGTTGTGACAATGCGGGACCACCATTGGTCATGCCTCTCAGAACTACCTTGTTGCCCTTTAGGTCTTGAAATTCTATTTCTTCCTAGCGAGTACAACCACTGAAATTCGAACAACGTATTAGTATATGCCAACTCTATCACATAAAAACCATTAGTAGGCATATACTTACCAAGGGTGATGCTCAATTGTGGAACTACTTGGGCGCATGTCATATGATACCCATCAGTTGCCCTCACTTCGAAGCCCTCAAATTCTTGGACGGGGATGCCTCTCCTTACCACTACGACTGCATCAATAAAGTTGTATGTTGCTCCACCATCTATCAATGCTATGATATGTTGCCCTTGTATAGCGCCCTTGATTTTGAATGTGTGATATTTAGGAACTCTTTAGAGAGTGGTGATAGTACCTCCCTCAGTTCTCGGAAGTGCCTTCCTTGCTGCTTTTAGGGGTGGTGCTTCTTCATAGATGCTAATCTCCTTGCTTGGTGGTTGCATTGTATCACTCTCCTATTGCTATTGGGCAGTGCTTCAATGTAGTGAATCTTACCTTTTCCCAAACATCACTGACTTGGTTCCCATGGCTCTTTGCAAGTGAAATAAAGATCTTTCTTCTAAGCTTGTTTTGAGTTTCTTCATCTAACTGATCCTTCCTGGTTTCATTGTTTATAGATATCTTCTTGCCCTTGTCTTTTGGAATGACTGGTGGCATGGGTGGAGCCTTTACTTTTGCTGCTGCACCTCCCATATCTCGAGTCTTCTTGATGGTGTCTTGTAGGGTTGTGGGATTGAATGCCTTAACCCAACACTGCAAGGATTTGGCTAATCCTTTTGTGAAGAGCATGATTAGTCTTTCTTTGACTATGTTTGTGACCATGACTGCAGTATGTTCGAATTCTGCGATATACTCTTCATGCGATCCGTTCTACTTGAGTTGTGCCAGCTCTCTTGAGTCTTAAGTGTATATCTGGGTTCTTTCGATCAAATCAATCTATCAATCTCAGCATAAAATCTTACATAACAAGGATGTTTGCCCCAATGTAACCAGTCCACGATACCACCAATCATGTGCTTCTCCTTCTAGTTTTAGTGTGGCGAATTGAATAGCATTTGTTTCGTTCATGGGATTAAGTCAGAAATAGGTGTTCAATTTTTGTACCCAAGCTCTTGTTGAGCATTTTGATGACCCATCAAAAAAAGGGATGGGCAACTTTCCTACCTTGCTCATCAAATCTGGATTTTGTTGTTCCCTGGGTCTATTTATATATTTGATGTTGCTGTATTCTCGGGAAGTTAGGGTTGCTCGAGTGTTATCTTTTAGTGCTGCATACTCTCGAAAGTATTCATCAAAGAGTCTATTTTGCTCTGCTGCTTCTTGGGTCGCTGTCTGCTGTTGGTTTAAAAATTGATTGAGGGAGAAAGGGTTTGAGGCTCCCTCCACTAGCTACCCTGGTGTTAGTGCATACAGTAGGACCAGGGTTATGGTTGCTGCTACCTTCAGTGGTGGTTTTGTTGTTGCCAACAATGTTTGGGTTTCCTATGAGTTGAGCCATTAACTGAGCGAATTGTTGCTGTCCTTGAGCTAATACACAGGCTATTTCTTGTTGCCCCTGAATCAACTATTGTCCTTCTTGTTTCCCTTGCATTAATATGCTAGTTATTTGTTGCTGCCCCTGGAGTATGGCATTTAGTAATATACCAAGGTCTGGTTCTCCTTATGCTGCTCGATCTCCCATAGCTGAACAATGGCTATTCCTCTTCCTCCTTATGGTAACGTTGCTTGTATTAGATGGAAGCATACAAGGCTCATATACTTACAAGCTAGTAGGATGCTTGTTTTGATACCACTATAGTATCCTTAGGGTAATTTTTCCCTAGGGTTCCATAAGTAACTAGGGTTTTTCAACAAATTTATTTTTCTTTATTCAGATTATAATACAAAGAATTCCAATATGTAGTAAACAATACTATCTCCTTCAACAACACAGTAAACATTTAAACACAATACCATATCAAATTCAACAACACCAATACAGATTCAACAGTCCAGTATCATGCTGAATTCAATTAGGCTTAAACTACAGTGTTTGGACAAGGTCCAAAATATTTTAGACTGATCTGTAGACATAAAAAGATCCTCTTGCAAGTATTGTCCCGAGAGGATTACTCGATTAGATTTAAGGAAGATATTCAAACTCTCTTCTGACTTCAACCTCTTCTAAGAACTCCTCCAAACCTGCTTGAGTACTCTTGGAATTCGTCAGAGATTTTTGACCTGTTGCATTCCTTGAGCAGACCTTTTTACTACTTCAGCTAACCACTCTGAATTTTCTGTAAGGAACACAATTTCTCTTCCGAACTTCGAGTTCACTAGTATAATAATACCTCAAGAGATCTTCTGCGTTTGACACAGAACGAATGGGATGATTCCAGGAGGTTTCCAGGTTTGTTACAGACTAGGGTTAGCCTCCTGAATGACCTGAGGATAGAAAGAAGGTTGCTTCAAAGATAACGTCCAACTTCAAAAGGAACTTCGGCCCTACATCAGATCAATCCGTTTCAAGGAAGATTTGCATGGATACAACCTCAGGACTTCGAACTACTTCAGGATTCAATCTCTGTTTTACCTCAGACTGTTTAGCTAGCTTTAGAGAGACTGCGAATATCTTGCCTCAAGACAAATTTGGCCTCAGGGTTCTGTGTACCTCAAGAAACTCGCTACTATGCCTCAGGGCAACTTCCATGAAATTTTAGATGGCTTGCCAAAGACCTTCCCTATTCTTTAGATGAATACTTTCCTATGCCAAAACATAAAATAAAAGATAAAATAGGTTGATTTGCCTGAAATCTTCACCCAAGACTTCGTTGCTTCTTCAAATGGTTAATTTCCTGTGGCTAGAACAAAGGAAAGTGACTAGGTAGGGTGGGATCACCTCCACCAAAACTACTCCAAGAGAGAAAATGGGGTCTTAAAACCCTCATAGCCTCGAGCTCAAACGAAACAAAGGTAAATATTCCAATCCAATTGATGCCTTAAATGAATTCAACTCTCTTGTATTTATAGAATTCCTTGAGGGGATTTTTCTCCATAATAATTGAGTGAGGTTCACATAAAACCCCAACTTTGAGTTTTTTTGCCTCAGCTGCCCCAAAACTCGCCCTTTGCTACCCAAACATTGGGTATTTTGGGGTTTTCCCCTTTATCGAGGACTATAGCCTATGAGGATCGATATGCTACTTTGTCCCTTGGGCCGACTAATCCCTCGGGGACATTACAGTGCAAATGTCTCCTCGTAATCCACTCCCTCCTTCTGGTAGAACCCTCTCGCCACAAACCTCGCTTTATACTTCTCGATACTGCCATCAGCTGCATGTTTGATCTTATAGATCCATCGAGAAGTGACCATAGACTTTCCCTCCAGTCTTGGCATGATGTCCCATACATCATTGCTCATGATGGAGCTATACTCCTCTATCATAGCATCTCTCTAGACATGTTTACCTATAGCCTTCTCAAAAGTGGAAGGCTCAGATTTGCTAACAATGCTTGTTAGTGCTAATGAACTGGAAAACCTCGCTGTTGGTCTGCTCTACCTGAAGGTGCTGCTAGGGGCCTCCACATTGCTTTTCAACATCTATCAGGTTTGCTCGGCCCATCTTGACCTTCTCCTGCTAGAGCTTGAAGGAATATCGAACTCCTCTTCCAGATCTGCTGAGAGTGTCCCTGTTGCTTGTCCCTGTTCAGTCTTAGGAGCTTCTCGCTCTCGATCCTCTACCGTTGTTGGCTCCTTTTCATGAGATCTCCTAAGGGTCTTTCCCTCATCAAATCTGACATCCCGACTCAATATCACCTTCCTCTGTCCTGGAATGTAGACTCGGTAGGCCTTTGAGACCTCATTGTAGCCCACAAATATGCCCCTTTCTGACAAGGGCTCCAACTTAGTCCTCTTCTCTATAGGGACATGGACATAAATTGGATTACCGAATATGCGCAAATGACTTACTTTCGGTTTCACTCCTATAAACAACTCCTTAGGAGTCACGTCCTCCAACACCTTGTGAGTATTCGTTCTGGATCTACATAGTTGTATTGTAGGCCTTCGCCCACAAAAACATAGGCAACTCTTGATCATAGATCATTGCCCTTGTTGCCTCCATGATGGTCCTATTTTTCCTCTCGACAACCCCATTTTGTTGAGGGTTGTAAGGCATCGTGAGCTCCTTATTTCCCGCCTCCTTGCAAAAGTCCTGGAACGTATTCTTCCTCTCGGCAACCCCCTTCTGCTGAGGGTTGTAAGGCATTGTGAGCTCTTGCTTAATTCCTTCCTCCTTGCAAAAATCCTGGAATTCATTGGAGGTATATTCACCCCCATTATCCGATCTCATCACCTTAATCTTCTTCCTTGTCTGGTTTTCCACAAAAGCCTTGAACTCGTGAAACTGATCGAAGACCTCATTCTTGGTCTTCAGGAAGTAGATCCATGTTTTCTTGGAATAATCATCTATGAATGTCGCAAAGTATAAGGACCTTGTGATTGATGTCACAGACATAGGACCACATATATCTGAGTGCACCAAGTATAACAGGCCCTTTGACTTGGTCTCGCTGTGAGGATACGCCAGTTTGTCCTGCTTGCCAAGTGCACATCCTTTACACACTCCATTTGACTCCACTCGGATATTTGGAAACCTAGTAACCATCCTCTACACCATAGGAAGAACTCTGTTGTGTAGGTGCCCCGTCCTCCTATGCGAAATATCACTTCGGCTGTCACTCTCATGGATGACAACCTTCATCAGCTGCCCTCTTAGCAGATAGAGATCCCTTTCCCTTCTACCAATCACCTGCTTCTTGTAGAAATTGCTCCTTTTTGGCCCAACAACCACTTCACATCTGGTAAAGCTGATCTCCAATCCTCTGTCCTCTATGGCCTAAATTAAAAAGATATTTTTCTCCAATACTGGTACATATAACACTAAGTTGACCTCCATGATACCACTTGAGTCCATCTGGAACTCGATACTTCCAGTGCCCTTGACTGCAAACTGGGCCTTGTCACCAAGCTCCACATGTACATCTATGGGTCCTTTGGTCATGTTGGTGAAGAAGTCTTGGGATTCCGTCATATGACGAGATGCTCCATTGTCCACAAACCAGACACCTTTCATGATGGTTCTAGAAAGGCAAGATATTAAGGCAAAGTTTTTCTCAAACTTCTCAGCCATCTCCATCTGCGCATTAGTTGCTTGGCTGTTTTTCCCTTTCCCTTCTTTTTGTTTGGACGCTAATTGGAAAAATGCTCAAACTTATGACAACAAAAGAACTTGACTTTACTCATGCCCTTCTCCTTGTTCTATGAAGATCATCCACCCTGGTTCTGTGTGGCCCCTGCTTTGACCTTTTTCACTTGTGCAGCAAGAGCCAACTCGTCTTTCTCCTCATTGCCTTTTTGCTATCCTCCTGTCAATGAGTTTTCCCATATCTCCTTCTGGGTGAAGTCATCCCATAACTAGCTCCAATTAGGAAGCTGTTGACGAGCAAGAATCCCATCCACAAAAGTGGACCAATGCTTTACGCACCCCTTTAGAGAAACTTTAACTAGCTCTGAATCATGCACAATTTCCCCAACAACTACAAGCTCATCACGAGCTTGCTGGACCCTCGTGAGATAAGATGTCATGGTCTCAGATTTGTTCATTTTAATGCTGTTTAACTTTTCTCACAACACCATTTTTCTGTTCTCATTTGTACTTTGATAAAGACTGGTCAGAGCTACCCACATCTGTCTTCCGGTGTCCTTCCCTGATATGTGAGGAATTATATGATCCCTCACACCATCCAAAATTATGCAACTTGCTTTCATGTCTTTGAGCTTATGCTCTGCTGCAAGATTTGGATTTGAAGGAACCTGCACGTCTTTGCTTACTAAATCCCAGAGACCATTCATCTTCAGAATCATGATAATTCGCTCCTAGGGTTTGAAATTTGATACCCCATCCAACCTGTCTTCATATCTCAAATTGCTCAATGATGCCATCTCCACAAATTGACCATGACCACAAAACCAAGTGACAAAATTTAAAAAAATAATTTTGTTGCTACAAAAAGGAAAAACTCGTTGTTGCAAATCCTCATGATCTTAGATCTCTCTTTCAGAGTCTTCTAGATAGCTCTGATACCATGTTAAATTTCTAATACCAGCCAGATTTATTTTCTCATGGCAATTTAATTTATCCCCAACAATTTATTTATTTACCCAAATAAATACTGAATCACCGAAAAATAAAATCACTGGTATTTTTAACTTCTAGAATTAAATATATGCAGTGGAAATAAACTAGAGAGATCAATCACACATTTCACCCACAACAATTCTCTGTGATTTAATTATCTGGAAAATACGAGTTTTTCGACCCACAAAGATACAAGGAAAAATACAAAACCCCGAACCCTGTAACACAACTGCCTCAGAATGAATTCGGCCCAACGAACTCAACCTCTAGGAAATCATCCTCTTGATGAAATCGGCTTGGAGAATTCGGCCCAAATAATTAACTAGCAACTCGACCTATGCCCTCCTTGCATGCCACTAATGCGCACTAGGGAAAACTCGGCCCTCCAACAACTCAACCCTCTAGCAACTCGGCATCGTCTAGATACAATCGATCTCCTTTCAGCAACTCGGTGTTGCAATCTCCTCTTACTCGGCCCTCTTGGATTTTCCCCAATCCACTTGCACTTCTCCTTCTTTGGGCACCTGGTCCACTAAGCCTCTCACACTTAGAGAAAATCCCTCTCTTTGAATGATGACTCGATCACATAACTTGTGTCTTCACCTCTTCTCTAGGCTCCCTTTATAATCTTCATTGAGTCCAAACCCCTAAGCCCAATCTCCCTACTAGAATAATTTTGGAGATCAATGATTGAGATGATTTCTAAATCACTTAAATAATTAAATTATTTATTCTTAAAAAATAACTCAATAGTCCACAATAATTAATTTACTTTAATTATTGTACTTTTCCTAAGTTAGACTTAGGAAAGAAGATTTAAATCACTTACTCTACCAAGAAAGCACCTAGAAGAGGCAAATAATGTCTTCCACATGCTAAGATATCAAGCCTATGCAGAGACTTCTAAAGCTACTCACTTCAACAAGAAAACCTTCAATTTAAACTTGAAAACAGATCTGATCTAATGCGTTGGTTAGGTTAAGTGGGGTATTCATAAATTAGATCCATTCAATAGTTAAAACAAATACTTTAGATCTAACTTCAAATTTGGCAAATTGGTTTAGCCGGGATAACCTTGAGTGGGTGTCCTGCAAAGATACCCACGTTAAATGCCAAAGAAATGAGATTGGCTTGCTCAAGGAACTTGGGGATGCAAGTAAACCATAGATTGCTAGAAACAAATATTAAAAGGGGAAATTTTAAATGAGATGGAGATGAAAGGAATGAGAAAACTTAAGTGCTACCATTGGGCATGGAGTCTAAGCCACTCCTTGAGTAGTTGCCCTTCTTATTTTCAATGTTGAAGGCCCCACACATCTCTTGGAGAATGCTTGGTTGCGCTGAGAGGCGCTCTCCAATTTAGTGTGGAAGAGATGTCGTAATGCCGGTATTATTATGTTATGTAAATATTTTAACTTTGGTCAAATTACGTAAAAATAAATATAAAAATAAAAATAAAATAAAATAATAAAAATAATAATGTTATTTATTTAATTAAAACATTTCGATTCGATCAAATTACTCAAACAAATTAATATTATAATTGTAATTAGTAATTAAATCAATCTCAATATACCAAGCCCACGGGGCTTTGGATTGACGGTGAATGGGTGCGTTGTTAAGGCACTCCTTGCGATAGGTCACCGGTTCAAATCCCCTGTGGGTACGTAGTTTAGTCTTAACAAGCAAAAAAAAAATCTCAATATACCAAGCGCTGAGAGGGATCAAATTTCTTGAGGTGCAAACCTCTTTTAGAGTGAAAATAGTTTTGATCCCTCTTGGTGCTTGGTAGATCCGGAGTTAAGATGGATCTAGGCTAGTGAGTATCATACTATCAAAGCTAGGAAATCTAAACTATGGAAAATTCATAGGGCGACGAAACCAATGATAGATTCAACACAAGTATGTAATACAATTACAAACTTAAAAAATATAAATATAAATCTAATATAAAGAGTTAAAGCCCCTAGATATTCAACCTTGGTACAAAAGATCTAGCATTAAAATTTTATGAAGAAATGAAATAGATACATGTCATACCTCACTTGTTGATGTTTGTAACTTTGTAGCATTGGACAGGTACTTCTGCACAAGTCCAAGTGTTTAGAAGTGTGGAAGTCATCTAAAGTCTTCAACCTTAGCGAAAGGAATTAGCTAAGTAAAGTGCTCTTTATAAAAAGTGAGTTAATCTAATGAAATGCAAAGGTTTTTGCATGAGTGAATTAGATGAATTATAGCCGTTGATCTCAAGTGAGTGTCTAATCTCAACTGTCAATCACTTTGGAGACTAGGGTTATCGATTTGGTCAACAACTCAAGCTTATAAAAACAAGGCTAGGTGAAGGAGGTAGACACACAAGGGAGGACTCAGTGAGAGTGATTGAGTCACAAAGGACAGTGATTCAAGGAGATCTCAGCAAAGGTGAAGAAGGATTTTCATCTAGAGATCAAATCCAAGGGAGGAGAGTGCAAAGGAGCAGCAAGAGGAGAATACCCAGTAACCAGGGAAATTAGAGAATGGATTTTATAGGCACTGTACAACAGTTAGACAACCAACAGCAACCGTGGGCAGATTGCAGAGGTTTTGGGAAGAGTGTAGAAGCCGCAGGTAGCTCACATGTGCCATGGACAGGTCGCACAGGCTGCGAGCAGAAGAGAAGAGGTCATGGGTAGGTTCTGCAGGTCGCAAACAAGGCCAGCCACCACACAGGCCGTAAGCTGTCCACATGTGCCACTGGCAGACTGTATGACGCACCGGTAGCTCACACGTGCCGTAAGCTGTCCACATGTGCCACTGGCAGACTGTATGATGCACCGGTACCTCACACGTGCCGCAGGTAGTCAGTACAGGTTGCTGGTAGCAGGTACAGGCAGGCTGTACAGATCGTATAGACTGTGTGCTGCAGGGGTTATCTCGAGCTACAAATTTCATGTTTTGCTGTAATTGTAATTTTCCTCAGTGGGCAATATTTCCCTAGTTTGGGAAGGCCCTTGTATGCTGAGATATTATTTAATGAACAATAGATTTAGAAGCGCAGAATTTTTTGCGTGTGCATGTGTGAAATTGGTGTTTATTTGTTTTTGCAGTAAAAACTTCAGTAGTGCATTTAATTCAATAATCAGCTTAATTTAATTAACAAGGAAATTAATAGGATGTAATTTGCCAGTTGCCGAGGTTAAGGAAAATTAACATCACTTGCATTATTAGCTTTGCAATTGCTCCTTCCTCAATATCTCTTGCATGCCAAACCCTTCCTATAGTTAACCTAGAGGCTAGAACATCTTACAAGAAAATAGAGAAGAAGCTACACCAAATAGTAAGCAAATCAGTCTTCCATTCTATTTCCAACTATGAAAATGTGAGGGAGGCACCCTCTTGATAAAGCCCTCGCTAAAACCATAGAAGGAAAACCATGAGCTAAAGTGATACGGTGTGCTTATACCATGTACTGAGATCAAAACATGAAACTCAAACCAGGTTCCCAAGTGAATACCATTGGAAATTATAACAAGCCTTCAAAAGTGCGTGTCCTCATAATAAACAAATGTGTATAAATTCCTACACGTGGCAAGTAAAATACACCTTCAAGTGGGACATGCATGCTCCATACACTGACAAATGTATAGAATGTTGATGTGGGCACCTTAGTGATTATGTGACACCCTTGTCATCGTCCATTGTGCTGTCATAGGTCCCAATGCAATGACATGGATTTCAAGAAGAAGTGGCACAGATCCCATTGTAGGTAGATATGGTTGAATATATGCAAACAAATTCCAGTGCAAGTACACTAATGTCAAGGCAATGTCACAGATCTTAAGGCAGTGTATGGTTCCTAATGTGGAACGCCCACCTACAATGATGAGTCAAGTTTCAAAACAAATCATTAGGTGATGCACTTCAAGTAATTTCTTCTCACAACATCATAATATAATTCAAATTTATAAATTGCCTAAGTTTACCATGGTGGGACAACTCTAGCCCTATTACACGTGTCAATTCCTAGGACAAAAGGTATTTCCTAGGTCACTTGGTTAGAGATAGGTAAAATGATGAATAATTTATGGAAAAAGGAAGGGGAACCTTATGTTTTGATAGTCAAAGTCATATGTCATGATGTAAAAGGCCTTTAAACTAGTCCAACTAGCCTTTTAGAGCCAGGAATCTTCATTATTTGTTCACGTATCCCTTTTAAGAGGGAGCTTTGCTTAGAGTTACCACTTTGACACCTTTTTTTGGTAAATTCATAGCTTATATTAGAGAAATATATATGTACAGTACAGGGCAGATATCAGATTCGTGATCAGTTCTAGCCTGCCTAGAAGGAAACCAGATATAGAAAGCTGGTCTGGAATCATACTGTTCCATCCAAGAGGTCCAAAAATATAGCTAAGCATGCCTATTACAGAAAACAAAATTGGTTCTAGGAGCCATGATATGCATGAGAGCAAAAATTGTAAAACAGAATTAAGAGCTATGACATAAACTGGGCATACTAGTAATGGTTGTGAGCTATATGAAGTACTTGATTTCATTCAGCTGGTGCAGGCCTTGCCGGGGGTGCTTGTTCTCGATCCCTGAGCAGAGCTGTTTCCAAGCTCTGCAGATGACCATCCATAATCTGATAAAGTAGATGAAGCTCCATGCGAAGGAGGAGCTCATCCCTGCTCTCGTTACGGTCAAATAGGACCTTGCCGAGTAGGTGCTTAAGGTGCCAATACAGGTCCACTGTGTAGAGGTATTGGTTTCTCCAAGGTCTGGGCGCCCTTAAGTGAGGAGGCAAGTCGTTTACCTCGGTGAGACCGTCAAAATCTGAGAGCTCTGCACATTTTTCCACTAGTTCTTGTTTGATGTCCGATAATTCATGCTGAACGTCCACTAGGGCATCCTCTCGGTAACACTTAGCAGACGCTCGGCTTGGGCCCGAGAAGCCCGGGCTCTTGAATTGCCATGTATGTTGAGGTCGCCTCCTCTGTGCACACAGGCACATTCTCTCAGTCAGAGAGTAGAGCTTCACTGATTATGTGTTTTGTTTTTTCATAACATTTTATAAGCCTATGTAGGCGTGGGCATGGCAAATCACTGTATTTTCATTTTCAATTAATAAGAGTATGGATGGTTTGCCTATTTCAACAGTTGTTTGGTTTGATGTTTTCAATGTGCATATTTATGTGCCTATGAAATATGTCACCGAAAGTAGGAAAGGATCTCAGAAATGGTGCTTCCAAAATTTCATGAAACAGGGAAGTGGTGCGTGTTTGTTGTTTGTGTAACAAAAATTAGGAAACACTCACGTATTTCACAATATGGAAATGTCATGTTGGTATTGGAACCTGCCAGGAAACATTTCTGTAATTATATTGTTATAATTTACCTGTTCATGTCTGCTTGGTGTGTCATTACGTTTTAATACCATAGGCGTGATAAATTCTAGAATGCCAGCACTCTGAAACATTGCTGCACTCACTGAATTTGCACATGCAACCATATCAAATTTTGGCTTTTAGAATATTATGGATAAATTCGATTCCAATATCATATTCAGTTTTAAATGGTCTTTCTGACATGGTTTCTACCTAGTTTCCATTTTTTTTTCAATATCTTCCGGCTTATCATGTTATCCCTTTTAGCATAGTAATAGTAAGCCTTTTGGATGATCTATAACTTTATTGCTCCTTACAATATATATTAACTGCCATGTATGTTTATTTACTTACTCTAGGTTCCTTGTGACCAACAGATGTCTGCCCTTCAGCGGATGATTAACTCCACTTTCCATTCATCCTTTGATAATTGATACTTAATGCACTTTTGAAACTTTGTTATGCTCGTGCTGAGCAGCTTATGAATTAAATTCAATAAACAATTAATGTGTCTGGAAAAAATAAACAGATATGGTCCAAGCAGATGTTGAGTCCTAGTCAGCTTTATAGTAACCTTTGTTTCTATGAATTGCAAACAAAATTTACAAGGGGTTATGAAGGAAACTAATTAAGATGCACCTTCTTCATAATTTGTACATCTGCCATTGACTTATTTTAGAAATGGAGGGAAAAATGCAATCACTGCATAGCTTTGTTTATGTTTTCTATATCTGCACATTTTGATAACAATGTGGCAAAACTTGCAAAAGTAAGGTACAACATGTTTCTTTCACATTAGTTGCATGTTGGATTATATATAGTCCCTTTTGTCATGTTTTCTCTTCATCTGCCATAATGTTCTGGTTGGTGGATTTAAATTTTTTTGTTTAAAATGTATTTTTTGCAGGAATTACTGATGCAGGACTTACAGCACTCGGGAAAGGTCTACCCAATTTGCATTCCTTGGATATTTCGCACTGCAAAAAAATTACGGATCAAGGAATAAGGCCCCTTGCTGAGGGCTGTCCAAATTTGTCAACTTTGCGACTTGATGGCTGCAAATCTGTGACAGATGGGTCTTTGCAAGCACTATCTAAGAACTGCACAAAACTGGAAGAGCTGGGTTTGCAGAGCTGCATCAATATTACTGACAATGGCCTTTCAACACTAGCTCAAGGATGTCGTTCTATACGGATTCTAGAAATGAACAAGTGTGTTAAAGTCGGGGACACTGGAGTAATGAAAATTGCAGAGACTTGTCCTCATTTGAAAATCTTGAATCTGTCAGATTGCTTGAAAATTGGAAATAAGGCAGTTATGTCTTTAGCAGAAGGGTGTAAAAGGCTTGAGGTGCTGATGATTGGAGGGTGCAGACTCGTATCAGATGAAGCCATTCGGGCACTTGCTTCTGTTTGTGGTCCGAGCCTAAGAATTCTACAACTAGAATGGTGTCTGAATATTTCCAATGACTCATTACATTTGGTCCTTTCTCTCTGCCCACAGCTAGAAAATCTCAACATAGCATGCTGTGACAAAGTAACTGACCATGCATTTAGCTGTTTAGGGAATGGTGGATGTGGATCCCATTTGAAGGATTTGAGGATCAGCAACTGTCCTGGAATCTCTGTTGTAGGGATTGCTTTAGTTGCAAAATTTTGCCGCTCATTGCAGCGCCTGGATGTTCGATCCTGTGCCCAAATCACTGAAGAGACTGTCAATGGAGCTGGCATTCATTTTGCTGATCACTGTAAATTAATATACTATGGCACTATATCTGAGCATGCTTTGTGAAGTGAGATGGTGTACCACCTGTTCATTTCAAAAGGCTTAAAAAAGGGCATTCAGCAGACGAGCAATTTGCTTAGACCTTAATGGGCGCACATAGGTTTCTTTATTGAACCGGGTGGTTGAATGTGTGCAGCTGCTCATCTGAAACAAAACCTAGAATGCAATGTATCCCTCTTGTAATGGGATAACACTTGATGTTATGCTTTGGGCACCTAGATGCCCACTCTCATAATTTAGCTATCCTGGATGTCTGTAAGGAATCTATGCTCAAAAAGGGCAGGGCACTCCATTGTGGAGAGGGAAGGAAATTTCTTGTCTTCCATGTGTGTATCTCTTTGCACCGCCATCAATATTAATTGTTTTCGGGGCATGTATAGTTTTTGCCACGTTGAGATCTGTTTCACTATTTTTTAGAAGTATTGTTAGGATCGGTGGGTACTGAATAATGCCATGGTTTAACCTTTTAATGATGCACTTCGGGATGCTGGTTACCTTTGGTTTGCAGTGGTTGTTTCCTGGCTATACATGTTTTCTTTCATCAATGGTTGCATAGAGTCTAGTTGGTCCGATGTCATGATTGAGGGGTTTCTGTATTGTTGATAGACTTGGGAGGCCTCTTTCTTGTTACGGGACTAATGTTCTAGACCTTTTACTGTTGCAAATATCTGTTTACTATCCATATCACTAGTCCAATCTTGTGAAACAAAATAGATGAAATTCATATGAAATTGGATTTATGTATCCTTGTAAAACATGATAGCATGACTACAGACAATGGACAAAATTGCTATGCTACTACCTAAACTATCAATTATTGAGAATTGACATGTTAAATCAAAAGTAGTGGCATCATAAAGCCATCTAGTATGCTAGAGGAAAACTACTTGTTTCCGATATGATGGTATCCATGTTTACTTGAAAGTGGCATGCACCACAGCCAAACAAACGGCAAAGCGCTGAGCATTCCGAGGTCAACTGATAAAATAGGTGCAAGTTGCAATGATAAGACTAGCTTTCCAAATTAGTGTAATGCAAATGCTCTCTGATTTTGTGTATGTTGCAAAAAAATGAAATAGCAGATCAGAAATGCGTTGAAGTTAGGTCAAAATATATATATTTTTAACATTTTTTGGTTTTTTTCGAAGGAAAAAAATCCATAATTTTATTTATAGCAAAGAAAATTAAATATTCATATGCCACCTGACATTTGAAAAGGTGTTCAACAGTCCTTTAAAGCAAAAGCTCTCTATCTACTTGCCTTTCTTTTACTTCAACAGCACGCTGATTTTTGTCCCAAAATATTACAAAAAAATCTAGAAATTTATTTATAATAAACAAAATTACAGTCATATGCCACTTGGCGTTCAAAATGGTGTTCAAAAGCCCTTTAAAGCAAAACTTTTTATCTACTTCTCTTTTCTTTTACTTCAGCAGCATGCTGGATTTTCTCTCAAACAATTACATAAACAGTCACATATATCAGCATTCTATTTTTTATTATGAAAAACTTACAGAAACAATTACATCATTAAAAGTAAATCGTTGGTCAGCCCCCAGTCATGATAATTAACATCAGTCTTTATTGTCGACTGACCATCCTATCAGTGACCATCCGATAGGACGGTAGTGATTCAGGGACCCTGATCCAAGTCCAATCCAGCTTTGCAAAGGCTGTCCACTATGTTGTTCTCCATCCTCACTTTGAGTTGCTTTCCGAGAGCAGAAACTGCTACAGGCACTTTTGAATCTGGCCCAACCAGGAGATTCTCGATGCTGCTTACTGCACCTGTCATGTAAGCTCTGAAACTGATGGATCTTCTTCTCCCCATAGGTGGTTAACTGCGGTGTGATGGCAACCTCTGAACAAAATTGCATGACATACTCTCTCAATTTCAATGTTATTTGAACTGGTTGAACCAACTTTAAGTGGCTGGTTTGAATCAGTTTGGCAGGTTGTTGGTCAAAACCTGCCTTCTCGATTGACTGGTTAACCGAAAAATTGAAACCATAAATAATAAAAGCTAACTCTAATCCTATTTATCTATTTAATGATTCCCCTCCCTATTTGTCTCTGACCCTTTTCAGTGTTCTATTGTGAGAGCTTGCCTTTGGCAGTCGCACTTAAGAGTATTCATTCAACGCTCTTCTTGTGCTGATCTGGATATCTATTTAATGATTCCCCTCCCTATTTGTCTCTGACCCTTTTCAGTGTTCTATTGTGAGAGCTTGCCTTTGGCAGTCGCACTTAAGAGTATTCATTCAACGCTCTTCTTGTGCTGATCTGGATAGCTTGTGTTGATTTAGAGAAATTCTTGGGCGGATTCAAGTGTTAATTTTCACAGATGATTAGAGTGTTATTTGCTGATATGAAATGTTGATTCATTATTTATTTATTTTTTAAAATATTCTATCAATTATATATATATATATATATATATATATATATTTTAAATTTGTTTGATTTTATTATTATTATTATTATAAAATAAAATACAAGTTCTGTCGTGGTGAAGGGGTGCTTTTTGATCTAGGAGGTAATATAAAATTCTCTTATGGAGTTCGGAAATAGCCTCAAATAACCTTGGTAAAGCCTATGCTTTGCTCCGAGGAGTCTTATCCTTTTCTTTGCCCATTCACCTCCTTTAAATAGCAGGGGGCTGAAAAATCACCGTTAGATACTTTCCAATAAATTCATCATCCTTTGATGCCTAATTAAATTTGTTTCACCAATGAACAAGAATAACCCTTCATTCCTTCCCTAGGTTCCAATTTTTTCATGTCCTTTGTGTTAGGATATTTAGACATTTAGGAGTTTGTTGAAGTTCAATTTGGTCAAATGTGTCTATTAGGTAAACATGTGTTTTTTTAGTATGCATTAGTTGCATTGTAATTAGACTATCACGATATGTTCTAGACATAGAGTGATTCGATGACACATATCCTCTATATTAACGACTATTGATTTGTGGCTTGAAATTCGATTGGTCCATGATCTCTATTTAAATAGCATGGAGGGTCATGGGCGATGATCGATTGTGAGAACTCTTTTATGTAAAATATTTTCGTTTGCATCAATAAAATTGCCTCAAGTCGCTGGGTTGGCTAGACCTGTGCATTGTTTCCCTTTTAGAGGGTTATAACCATGTAAAAACACTGGTGTTGTGATCTTTGATTTGGTTGTGTGAGTGGTCACTGAAGGTGTTGGTTCTGTATGGAATACTTGTTTACCTAAACACTTTGAGGTAATGACCATTTCGTAGATCACCATGCTAATTGTGCTCGATAATCAGCATATGAAGTCCTTATTGTGAATGACATCCAATATTTATGCCCGATCCCTTATCGTTAAGAAGTGCTATGTTTGATGTGCTCCCACATCGCTGCGCTTTGTTGCCCATGCACATGCATTGTATCTCTCCGTTATGCCATGTTCGCTCATCAATCTTCTACATTTACTAGGTACCTCTCCCACGCTCTTTGAAAGGCCCCTTCATTGTTTTCCCTTGCTATAGAGTCTTTGTTAGGTCATATTCCAAATTATTATAGCGTGTGGTTGTTAATTGCGATATGGATCTATGTTATTTTAGGTGGCTGTGTTGAAAAAAATGTAACTAGGTTCGGTCTTCATAATGACATGATCTTTGTAAATAATGAAATAAAAGAAGTAAAATTATTTTTGTATACCTTGCTGCATGGGTTTCATGAGCAAGAGGTTTATTTGTTAGTGGCTCCCATTGAGAGCCTTAGGATTTATTATTGAGTCAAAGAGTCAATGTCATGTATGAAGAGCTCTTCTTGAGCCTATGTTAATTGTATACAAGTCTATAGAAATGTCTAACAACCCTCCAAAGACAAGCACAATCCCTCTTGAAGAAGTCGGCCTCCAAACAATAGCAAAAGAAGTCATGTCGGCTCACCTATGGAGACACACCCGTTCAACGTGACACGTTGGCTCACCTATGGAGACACCCCTGTTCAACATGGCACGTCGGCTCATTTATGGAGGTCAAACTACTATAAATACCCTATTGAGATTTTCGCATAAGGACAGGTTCAGGATCTCGGATACCTCTGAAACTTCGGTGGTAATTACAGTGGGTAATTACTGTAACAACTCGGCTATCTCTGAGATTTTTGGAAGTCACCACAGTGGTTCAGTATTTTGAATAGATCAGCCTCTCTGTATTTTTCGGATGGGTACCCCAAAAGTAAAGTCTCGACATCCTCACAATCATCATGATCATTGTCTTGGCATACTAGATAGTCTCGACATATCTATAATGATAAGGATCTCGGTGCAGGAAGAGAACACTCTGTCTCGGCATACTTCTAGATGCAGTCATGATCTCGGTATATTTGTGATGAGGAGATCTCACAGTGACACACTCTGTCTCGGCATACCTCTAGATGCAGTCATGATCTCGGTATAGATCTAGTCATGATCCTAATGGAGATGTAGTTACAAGATGAAGATCTCAGTGAAGGTATAGCTATGGTACAACAATAATGATCTTGTTGTTATAATGAATATCTCATGTTAGTTTTTGGTAGCATCGAATGTGCTCTAGCCATGAAAATTGGTGGAGAGGATAAGACACATGAGTTCTAAAGAACCCAGAAACCTTTTGGTGAAATTCTACCCGAATTGTATTTTATTAAAATAATTAATATTTTTAATGGGGTTCCTAAGTCTAACTTAGGAAAATTAAAATATTAATGGGTATTAATCAAAATATGGGTGAGAATGATTTAGAAGTCGGATCAAGTCATGTTTTAATCTTAGCCATTGATTAGAGACTTAATTTCGACCGTTGGAGTCTCAACGAGAAAAGTATAAGGAGACTTGGGTTTAGCTAGAAAAACACAGAGAGATTGAGGAAATCGATTTTCTGAGGTGAGAAGTTTTCAGGAGGAAAATCGATTGAGGAAATCTTGCAGCAGAGGGCAAGGATAGTTTGGGAATACAGACAGAGGCGAAAAGAATCTTGTGGAGGCAACGTAGTAGCCAAGAGGGTTGACGCTGGGCCAATTTGGGCTCACGCAAAATTGACGCAGAGCTAGAAGGGCCAGTGCAGAAGCAGTAGCTGCCCTCTATGCAGAAAGCTGGAATTGCCAGAACAACTGGGAAAGCTGACGTAGTGAGCGGAAGTGACAGCGCAGGGCTGATGTAGGGCCAACACAGAAGTAGCTGGGGTTAGCCAGTCTTGCTGTCGGATCAACCGGAATCCGCCAGGTGAAGTGAGGTAAAACTCACTCAGATTTTCCGCCATTGTATTTCTTTGTCACTGGTTTGCCGAGAGGGCTACCAACATTTGTATTTAGAATTACTGCTTAATAATAGAAACGCTCAGAGCTACTACATCGATTTTTCCACATTGGGTTTTGCGGGGACTATTTTGTCAAAAAATAACTGTATCCTATTTATCTTGTTCTTTCCTCAATTTTTTGTTTCATGTAATCAAATATTAAAAATAATGTAGACTGCAAAAGTAATTTGCTTCAGTGTTCTGAGAATGACTTGATGAATGAATATTAAAATCATGTAGGTGAAGTAGATTTAGATTTGCTGCAGTAGGGGTTCCTTGAGGATTTGGAATTTTCACATGGTATCAGAGCATTGATTTTGAAACAAGAAGTGCAGATCCAAACCTGAGCAAGAGAGGCCAAAAGTTGCACTTAGCAGCAATTCGAATCCCCTTGGAGGGATTGTGCAGTCCTTGTTGGGAAGCAGAGATTCCGAGGAATCTCTCTCTGAGAGAGTCGACAGAGGTAAGTTTTCTAGTTTGTGAGTTTGCAGAGGTAGAGGGAGTGACGCAGAGCCTCAACGTAGTGCTTGAAGGGCGTAGTTTCTGCCGGGTAGAAATCCGTCGAAAAAGAGCGAAGACACATAGAAGGGGAATTTTCTCCTCGGAGAACTTTTTGCCAAAAAGTTCGAATTTCTCATTTGCCGGGCAGCAGTGCTGAGCAATGACTAGGGGAGTCAGTTCGACGTTTGGGTGAGATGGCATCGCACGGGTTCAGAGATCAAGACAGGTTGGAAGGAGCTTCCAACTATGTCATATGGAAGACCAAAATCTTAGCTGTTCTGGAGGAGTACGATCTCGAAGGCTACGTCGAGAGTGCTGTGGTTTTCCTGCGGACAATGATCAAAGGAAGAAGTACAAGGCCGAGCAGGGGAAGAAGAAGAGGCTCATTCTCGATGGAGTTCGAGATCATGTGGTCTCACACTTGCAAGGCAAAGATACAACTCGAGAGATGTGGGAAGCTTTGTCTTCATTGTATGAAGGCTCTTCCAAACAACGAAAGATGTACCTAGAACAGAAGTTGCAGTGGACATTGATGCAGAAGGGAGAATGAGTCAACTCCTATCTTCAACATCTTCAAGACACCAGAGACCAGATTGTTGTAGTGGGGTCTACTCCTCAGTCTACCGTGATGGTATGGATAACCCTAAATGGAGTCTCAGATGAATGACAATTCTTTGTCCAAAGTATATTGGGCAGGGAAAGATTACCTTCATGGGAGGAGATGTGAGAAGCCCTTCAACAAGAGGAATTAAGGAGGGACTTAGTTAAGGTCAACCTCAATGGTAGCAGTGGGAGTGGCACGAAGACCGAGGAGGAGGAGGAAAACACAGCTCTGGCATCAAAGGGACAATAGAAGCAGAAGCAGAAGCAGAAGGAGGATGTGGCGAGATGGGCCACTTTGCATCCCAATGTCCTTTGAAGCAAAAAGATAAGGATGAGAAACATGATCCTAAGGTTGCTCCAATAAAGATCGACGAAGAGGAGTTTGCCATGAGTGCCCATGCATCTTCTGGAGAGAAATGGGGCGATAGTGAGCTGTAGTCGAAATGACTACATGTGGGCAAGATCCTTGAGGAGACCATCTTTTGGATGAATTCCTTGTTACGAGAGCCCGAGATTCAGCGGTAGCGAGATGGACTTAGTGTTAGATGATGTAGTGGATTGATTGGATAGATAGATGTAGTAGCCCGAGACCATGAGTTGATCAATGTAAGGTTAGCAACAATGCATTTGGCACAATGCAGAAGTTAGCAACAACGTAGACGATTCAAAGGGCCAGAGACTAGAGTAGCCAGATTCCAACATTCATGGTATTACGCTGAACACAATTAAGTTCAACGAATTTTGGATGTTTTTCAGTTGCTTCTCTCAGCAACTGAGTTGCAATACAAATACAATGTTAGCGGTGGCACTGCTAGCAACATAATAGATGCATCATTTGAGAGGGAGTTGTAGTACAGAGGCAGCAGTGGTAGTGGCAGTGTCATGGGCAGCAATACAGTGATAGAAACAACACAGTGTTGGTGGCAACAACAATGCGAAGAAGAGGTGCTTCAAAGACAGAGCAACATGCAGTTGGACATTGTTGCTATAACACTTTCTTCGCTAAGAGAGACTGTTAGTTTTTGGTAGCATCGAATGTTCTCTAGCCATGAAAATTGGTGGAGAGGCTAAGACACATGATTTGTAAAGAACCCAGAAACCGTTTGGTGAAATTCCACTCAAATTGTATTTTATTAAAACAATTAATATTTTTAATGGGATTCCTAAGTCTAAACTTAGAAAAATTAAAATATTATTGGGCATTAATCAAAATATGGGTGAGAATGATCTAGAAGGCGGATCAAGTCATGTTTTAATATTAGACGTTGATTTGTTAGGATATTTCGACACATAGGAAATAATTAAGTATAACTTGGGCTGGTGTATAGTTTACGTAAAGTGTGTTTCTTTAGTATGTACTTTTTGTAACTTACAATTTGACGGTCACGATATGTTCTAGATATGAAGTGATCTGACGATTCATTCTTTCCTCCGTGTTACCGACACTTGATCTGTGGCTTAACACCCGATTGGTCCATGATCTCTATTTAAAGAGCATGGAGGGTCATTTGTTAGGCGACCGTTCATGAGAGAAACTTATATAAATTTTCTTTCTTTTACATTAATAAATTGCTTGGAGTGGTCGCGTTGGCTCATGCCGTGGATTGTTTATCTCTTTGAGGGTTTTAATCACGTCAAGAACACTGGTGTACTGATATGTGATTTGTTTGTGAGCGGTGCCCTGTGGTGTTCTATCTAAGGAACTTACCTTGTAAATTCCTACATGGTATCAGAGCTATTCGAGGGCCGCATCCGTTGGTGATCCAAATCCGAAGCTGGTACAATTGCATCCAATTGTTGTTTCCTAGATCTATTGTTTCTGATTGTTTCAGGCTGAGAGGACTGCTCTATTGTGTTAGGAGCCTCTGTTCTAGTGAGGAACCCCTTTCGTTTCATGCGAAAAGGTTTTCGATAGCCCTAGCTACGTCATTTTTAAGATCTGGAGGTTGTATACAATTTTTATTTGCAGTTTTAGTTATTTATCTCTCTGTTTATTTCGGTTTATTTACCTCTCTGTTTTTATTACCGGATCTATACCTTTCATTTTTGCATATGCTCTTTTCTCCGTGACTCTGTGCGATCTGGACAAACCAGAAATAGAAAGAAAAGATTTTTCTCATGCGTATCCTCTTTTCTGTCACGTCTTAGTGTGATCTCGGAAAACCAGAAACATTGAAGAAAATAAATAGTTTCCGGCCAAATCTAACTTTAAGCCGTAAGATTTGGATTACTTTTGTGTGTTCGTTTTTGGTTTGTGTGGTTTTTCTTTGTTTTGTAGGAAAAAAAAAGTTTTTCAAGTAAGCACACACTCTCAAAGCTTCAATGAAAAACACACTCCTTACTCTTTTCTAAAAATTACTAACTTTTTAAACTAGCTCACTTGGTTCAAAATTACTTAATTAGAATAGAGTTATTGGTTTCAAGTCTTTTTTTTTGTTGAGTTACTTTTTCAAAAAACACATGTAACTTATGTTTTAAAGTTACTTTATGTAAAAGTGTTCTCACTCATTATAAAAAGTGAGTCACTTATAATTCTAAAGTCACTTTATCTTTTATTTAAGTTACAATTTAGTGGATATTTCATAAAATACCATTGTAAAAGTAACTTATTTATAAAAGTGGGTCACATAATGTAATCTTTTTTTAAAAGTGAGCTAATTAGATTAAGCTTGGAAATGGGGGGAGATTTTTTTTAAATATAACATTATCATTCACTTCATAACATTCACGTGGTTCATCGGCATTTTCAACAATTTTTCTTCAAAAAGCCATAACTTTTTCATCCGAAGCCGTTTTCAGAGTTGGTTTTTTGGAATCGGCTTAATTTTTCAAGATCTTTCCATTGGAACAATTAGTTTCAGTATATACAATTTCAGTTTCTTTTAAAATGAAAAGTCCATGCTTAGTTATTCTTGACGACACCAACTACTTCCAATGACTATCCTACATTGTGGATTTGCTTAGAAGTAAAAGTCTTTATAGAATAACCACATGCAAAGAGTTTAAACCTAAAGATGAAGAGACGCAAGCCAAATGGGAAAATAAGCAAGATCAAGCACGTGGGTTGATAGGGATGTCTATTTTTCCAGACCTTAGATTCCATGTCACAGAAATTGATACCCCCGATAAAGCAATGAAACAACTCAATAAAGTTTTTGGAATTAAAAATGAAATTAGAGCCCATCAACTCAAAAACGAGTTACTTATGTTGGACCCCAATAATTTTTCTTCCATTGAAGATTTTTTGTCCAAGTTCAAGACTCTTAGACTTCTCTTAGAAGGTGTTAAGGTTAAGAAAGAAGATGGTAGCTTTATCTATTCCATTCTTACTAAGTTAGGACCAACCTACTCTGTGTTTGTTTCCACCTTCTATTCTACTAGAGAAGCCTTTATTTCTCAAGGACAAGCCTACAAGTCCCCTTCTTTTGATGTCTTTTGTGATTCTTTAATAAGAGAACAAGAAAAACTCTTACATCTTCATTTTCTTAACACTGGAAACTTTTCTAAGAAAGTCTTAGTAGCTCAGTAGCAACCAAATTCAAAGAACCTTAAGAAACAACATCCTAACAAGAATGGTTCTAAACCAAATAAGGGTCCTAAGCAATTTCAATCTCAAAATGAAAAATCAACTCAACAAAATGATAAGGCAACTAAAAATAAAGGGAAGAAGACTGATAGACATTGCAACTTTTGTAATTATGATGACCACTTAGAATCCAAATGCTTTAAGAAGATTGAAGCCTTGGAAGCAACAATGAAGAAGCATAACATTCATTTGGAGCACTCTTCAACTTCAACTTCAACTTCATCTTCAGGAATAACACTTTTTGCATGTGGTTGTCAAACATTTCGGTCTAGTTATGCACTAAATGTATTTTCTTCTTCTCATTCTCATTAGTGGCTCATTGATTCTAGAGCTTCTTATCACATGACCAAAAACAAAGCCATGTTTTCTTCTTTAAATGATTGTAACACCAAAAATATATAAGTTGGTGATGATAGATCTCTTAGTGTTGTAGGGACTGAAACTATTCATTTAGACAATAGTCAATTTAATGATGTATTATGTGTTCCTACCTTAGCTTGCAACCTTCTATCTATATATCATATAACTCATTCAGGTGACGGTAAAACTGTTGAATTTTCACCTCATGATGTTGTAATTAAGGACCTAAGAGATCCTAGACAGATTTTAGCTACTGGCATTGCTGATGATTCTAGAAGGTTGTATAAGTTTAACAACATTGGGTCATCAACTCTTCCCTTAGTATTTGTTGCTCATAATGATGAAGTGAGCAAACTTTGGCATGGGCAATTTGGTCACTTAAACTATTGCTCCCTACAAAATCTATGTAAAGAAAATATGGTGACAGGTTTTCCTATGGTATCTTGCAGATATAGTGTTTGTTCCGGATGTGTACTTGGAAAACATCATGGGGATAGTTTTGAAAATCGTGCCTCTTGGCACGCCTCAGCCCCTTTACAACTTATGCATAGTGATTTATGTGGTCCACTTCTAGTTGTTTCATTCTCTGGCTACAAGTATTTCTTAACTTTCATTGATGATTTCTCTAGACGCACTTGGGTATACTTCTTAAAACTCAAGAGTGAAGTCTTTAACATGTTCTTGGCCTTTAATGTCTTTGTTGAGAAACAATCTGGATATCAAATTCTTAAGCTAAGATTTGATAATGGCGAAGAATATGTTAACAAAAAATTCATCAACTTTTTCATTGAACATGGAATTCAATTGCAACATACTGTTCCATATACTCCACAACAAAATGGTGTAGCCGAAAGAAAGAATCACACCTTAAAGGAAATGGCTAATTGTATGCTTCAATCTAAAGGACTTAGTCTTAATTTTTGGGCAGAAGCAATTAACTGTGTAAATTACATAGTAAATCACACTCCTATTAAGGTTTTAAAGAATATTACTCCATAAGAAGCACGGAGCCCAATTAAACCAAATGCAAGTCACTTTCGTGATTTTGAAAGTAAAGCATGGGCCCATATTCCAGATGAGAAACATAAAGCCTTAGAACCTAAGAGTGAAAAATGTATTTTTGTTGGATATTCTGAAGATGCCAAAGGATATAGACTTCTTCAACCTAAATCCAAAAATGTTTTTTTTTACCCGGGGAAAAATCGTAATTTTCTATTATCTATAAAGAAAATTACATGTTGTAGATGCCAGTGGCATATGCAAAAATTGGGCTCATGGCCGTCAAATAAGTTCAGTACAAAAAACATTGATAGGGTGGATTGTAAGCAGTGCTGTAAAAAATATATACACCATAGGTCTGTATCATATATACATCATATGTCTGTAGCAAAAAACTGTGTAAAAAAAACTACAAAATTAGGGCCTGTTGGCTCTCATATAGTGCTGGTCTATATATGGATGATGGTAATACTGAAAATGCTCATCCCCTTGCTGTTCCTTTATGATCCAGATGCCCCTGGGTTGAACCATTGCCTCCTTCGATAATTTGTCGGCAATTTGGTTGCGATCCTCGATGATTGAGCAGTCGCAACTGCAACCCTGGATCTCGTCATGGGTGGAGAAGGTGGTTTGGGAACAGTCAGATCAGGGATCTGTGCCTCGACGCATCCAGTGACACTCGGATCCTGCGATCGAGAGCACGAATCTTCTGCAGATGTTGGATCACCCGTAGTCGCTGCATCTCGTTCCGTGGAGGGAGCTCTGGGGAGTTTCACCAAAGGGCAGTCTTTGAATAAATGCCCCACCTTATGGCACCGTCGGTAGCGGAAGGGCATGCCTTCATAGTCCAGGAGTTGAATTCTAGTAAATCTTCGCCAATGCAGAGTGATCTCAGCCTCCAATCCTTCCCTAATATCCAAGTAAACCAAAATTCGAGCCATAGACTTGTTTCCCGAGGATTCATAGGTCTTGTCGAAATCCAGATATGTTCCAAGTGCATTCCCAATGCGCGAAAATACATCTTCAGACCAAAAGTGCAGGGGAAGGCCCGGAAGCCTGACCCAAATTGGTCCTGCTCCCACCTGTTCGCGCTCAGGGTCGAAAAGCGGACTCCATCTCTTGAGCATGAATGATGCCATCTCTATGTGCCAGTATCGCGATAGGACCCAAGTTGTCTATTCTTCTCAAGCGAAACTCAGCGCAAACCATCCTCGAGCCAAGGTGGTTACTGATGGGAGTTCCGTCAGGATATGACCCCAGATCTCCATGACCCATTGGTGAAGACGACTGGCTATGTAGGCACGCCCTCGAACCCTTCCAACTAGCACCAGGTTAGCAGTATCCACCACCTCCACCATATGCACATCCACCTCGAAGCTGAGCTCCAATTTCTTGTGTGTTTACTTTACACACTTTTGTTTTTTCCTTGTTCGCGGCGCAATAAGATGAGCTTGTAGAGGGTCTTGTGATCCCGAATGTTGCCGCCGAGAGATAGGGGTGCCAGATCGGGGGTTAACAACAGTGGATTCAAAGCACCCGGATGGGGAAGAGAAGAGACCAGGAGTAACCAAAGAGTGAGGCGGAAGGTGTGGCGCGACCGATAACGGGGGAGTAACGAACCCAGTGGAGAGTCCGACCACCAGAGGGTTAGTGGAAGGGGTAGTCAGTTGAGGGGAGTCCACAAGGATGGAGTCAAAGGTAGGGGATGGGGGAATGCATGATACGAGGTAGGTTAGGGTTGCTAGCGAGAGGGGAGGGCAGTTGAGACCCGACGAACCTAGGGAAAAATCGACGGACGGAAAAGGATGCGAGGAGGATCCAGGGATGTAACGACTGCAAGAGGGATCCTGTGGAGATGGAAGGACTGTGCCGGACGATACATTAACCGTTACCACCAGCGAAGACCTCGGGGTAGTCCAGATGGACCCTTCGGGGTGCGGACTTGGTCTAGTGTATATTTAGGTAAAGTGTGTTTCTTTAGTATGTACTTTTTGTAACTTACAATCCGATGATCACGGTATGTTCTAGACATGAAGTGATCTGACGGTTCATTCTCTCCTCGGTATTACCAACACTTGATCCGTGGGTTAACACCTGATTGGTCCATGAACTCTATTTAAAGAGCGTGGAGGGTCATTTGTTAGGTGACCGTTCATGAGAGAAGCTTATGTACATTTTCTTTTTTTTACATTAATAAATTGTCTGAAGTGGCCGCGTTGGCTCGGGCCATGGACTGTTTCCCTCTTTAAGGGTTTTAACCACGTCAAGAACACTGGTGTACTGATGTGTGATTTGTTTGTGAGTGGTGTTCTATCTAAGGCACTTACCCTGTAAATCCCTACATGATTAGAGACTTAATCTTGGCTGTTGAAGTCTCAACGAGAAAAGTATAAGAAGGAGGCTTGGGGTTCAGTTAGAAAAACATAGAGAGATTGAGGGAATCGATTTTCTAATGTGAGAAGTTCTTAGGGGTAAAATCGATTGGCGAGATCTTACAACAGAGGGGCAAGGATAGTTCGGGAATATAGATAGAGAGGAGGAGAGAAGCTTGTGGAGACAGTGCAACATCCAAGAGGACTGACAGTGGGCCAATTTGGGCCCACGCAGGCTTGACGCAGAGCCAAAAGGGCCAACGCAGAAGCAGTAGATGCCCTTCACACAAAAAGCCGGAACTGCTGGAACAACTGGGAAAGTTGATGTAGTGGGTAGAAGTGAGCATAGGGCTGACACAGGGCCTACACAGGGCCAACACAGAAGTAGTCGGGGTTAGCTAGTCTTGCTGCCGGATCAGCCAGAATCTACCGGGTGAAGTGAGGTAAAACTCACTCAAATTTTCCGCCATTGTATTTCTCTGTCACTGGTTTGCCGGGAGGGCTACCAACATTTGTATTCATAATTACTGCTTAATAATAGAAAACCCTCAGAGCTGCTGCACCGGTTTTCTCGCATTGGGTTTTTCCGGGGACTATTTTGTCCAAAAATAACTGTGTCATATGTATCTTGTTCTTTACTCAGTTTTCTGTTTCAGTGATCAAATATTAAAAATAGTGTAACTGTAGAGGTAATTTGCTTCAGTATTCAGAGAATAACTTGATGAATGAATATTAAAATCAAGTAGGTGAAGTAGATTCAGATTTGCTGCAGTAAGGGTTCCTTGAGGATTTGGAATTTTCACATCTCAATGAAGGTGTAGTAATGATGACCTCGGTGAAGCAACAATGACGATGATGATCTCAACAATGACAAAGAAGAGGATTGGTGTCTTGGTTTTGGAGTGGCCTAATAGGTCAAGGGTCATGGCTTGGTATTTGTCAAATTGGAATCTCTATAAGAAGAATTTTGTGTGGGTTTTCCTCTCAAAGAGTGAGAGGTTTTGGCCCTAGCAGAAATCCAACATCTTGTGTTCTTTTCTCTTTTGTTTTGGTAGCTATTTGATGAACTAATAAGACACACCCTAATAATAACAAGTGAAGATTGTGCTAAGAAGAAAAAGTTAAAATACCTCACAAATAGTTATCATAGCAAGAAGAATCTTATTAAACTTAACTTGCCCTAGATTCTTCAACATGTTGCACTATTTCCATCTCACACTCCCTTATTCTCTGGTTCTTGTTCTTCTTTGGTCATTTCCAAGTTGCACCCTCAATTCTCCCTGCCGTCATTGAATCTATGGCACTTAAACCCTTATCTCATTAGGCAATAGTCCCAATTTTTTCATTGGAGTATCTTAATTTGTCTTCTCAGTAGAATGACAGGCTCTTATTACGCATCAGGAGCCTAGAATCTAAGGTGGAAACACTTGCATGAGATGTTGATTCAGTGCAAATGCTCCATCTAAAAATTGACTAACGAGGTTGATGCCCTCCTTACGTTCTCAAGTTTAAATGATTACAAGAACATCAAGAGCCATCCTCCTTGGCCCACTCATCCTTAGCATTTTCTCCATGGGGCCCTCAAATCCCATTCGACTTGAACACTTCAACCTCCACCGAAACATATGACTACACCAAAATTCAATGGTTTCCTCTCAACCCAAATTCTAATAAATGTAGTGTTCTAGATCCCTAATTGTTGGTGTTTTCAATAGATATTACTTAGTTAATGTCAATTTTGAATACATGTATCCACTTGAAGTAGTGAAGATTAGAGGCAATTTTGAGCCAAAAATCTTGGCTTCCACTAGTTGTATTTCCCAATTTTGTATCTTTGTTGTGTAATCTTGACATGGGTTTTACTAATATAAAATCCACCAATTTTAGTCTAAAAATATTGAGCTTTTTATTTTAGATTATTTATTTATTATTATTATTTTGTTTTTTTTGTTTAAAAGGTTTGATTTACCTTTTTTTGGTTAAGTTCTTTCCCAAAAAAAGTGTTTCATCTCTCTGTTTAGGGTTTTTTTCTTGTATATTTATTTATTATTATTATTAATTTATATGACTTGGTTTGTAGTAGTGTTGGTTCACCATGTTTAAATTCAGAAGTAGATTTCGTGATTTTGGTTTGAAATGACACTGATTGTAATACCATAATTTCAAATAGGTTGTAGTGTTAACCCTAAAGAAAAAATGTTGCTAGTGTTAGTATCGCTTTTTATTTCAGGGTCAATTTTATTGTTTCTGTTTGTAATAGTGTTGATTGTGGAGTCTACGATCAAGTAAGTTGTAATTTTAACCCAAAAAAATAAGTGATACTAAGCAAGTTGTAATTTTAACCCTAAAAACATAAGTGATACTTGTAGCACATCTTTTTGAAACGAAAATATTTTAAATACTCTCTAGAAATGGTGCTACTGGTAGAACCATTTTGAAATGAGGCCGATTTTGGTGTTTTTGACCAAAAAAATGTAGATTTTTTTTGTGTGTCAAAGTTGTTTTTAAGTCATAGTTCTTGTTAAGTCAATGAACATGTTTGATTTAAAGACCATAGTTTGAAAAATATTAATCCCATTTCAGAATAAATTGTGAAATTTACCCAACAAAAATGGGGATAAAAACTTATCTTGGATGGACTTGGACACACTTCCACTGCCAAAGGAACCAAAGATTGGTATTGTAACTTCAGGCCTAGGGTAATGAAATCACGGTCCCGAGTCTACCCCATGCAAAGGATGTGGAGGTTGACGATTCAGATGATTATGTCATATGATTAAATTGTAAAGTCCAACGTCTAGACTATAGTTACTGTTATGCTTATTGTTTTATTATAAAGGCCATTTAGAGTTCCAATGTATATATTCATTCTTACATGCTATATACATGAGAGTACTTTGCATATTTTCTGTCCAATGACTTGCATTCTCCCGGATGTGAGAGAGAATTCCCTAGAGAAAGTTCTACCTTTTGATGAGAAATTCTCCAGGACAAGCTTGCAGGGGGCTTCCAAAACACTGGAGCGAAGCATTTTATGAGTAATTTTTATATAATACATATTATAACATATTTAGATTTATATATATTTAGAAAAAACATAATAAATTGTAGAAAATATTAATTTATATACTTAAAGCATCAATCATTTAATACATGAATAATTTTGAACTTAGAGCATTGCCATCAAATAGTCAATTATAATATTAACTTTCAAGGTTCAAATTTTTACAGATAACATCAACAAACTGTAATAAATAGCATCAACCATGCAATGAAACAGGAAATCATGACCAAAAATTTGTAATATGCAGTCAATGGTTCAAACTTCATGTATCATATAATGCTACAATTAGGCCACAATAAAGATTTTAGTTCTAGAATATAATCTAGATTTAAAAACCAGAAAAGATGAATTATTATGTTCTCTACTAAGCTTTATTGAATAACTTGTCACCAGCAATTTCTAATTGCTTCTCCTATGGTCTAGTAGCAGCAAGAATAGTTCTGGGAGTGCACAAAATCGTCCAAGGAGCGTGCTCCTCTGAAGCAAGCTTCTAGAGACAGTGCCGCAGTGCGTGAGAACAGGGTTGTAGGGGTGAGGGGAGGTTGAGGGTTGCTGTGGGGTGTACTTTCCTACAGCTAGGCTCCAGAGTCGATTTATTACTGTGGTGGTTGCTATAAAACAAGTTGTTTTGTTTACATTCTTGCTTTAATTAAAAAATTATGTGGTATTTCAGTAATCTTGAAGTCACATTTCTGCTCGTTCATGTAGTTGGTGGATTTCTTTTATTTTTTGTCATTCGCTCTAGTCTACTATCTTCTCAATTGTATATACTGGGCAAAGCAGCATTACGTGGTCCCTGAATTAAAACGTTTGGTCTATTTAAAATCTTGGATCAATTAGAAAAGTAAAAATATCCAAATCTTCTCAACAATTCAATATTTGTTCAACTAAAGAACCTTGAACTTCCTTAATCAGATTAAGGTTATTGGAAGATTCTGAAAGGAATCCCAACAGAAGAAAGCACCGTGGTCAGCATGTACAAATCATTAAGGCTGAGTGGGATCGGTTAAATCACTGAGGCCAACTGCTATGGGTGAAAGTAGTCGTAGCAGAATTACAATTTACAAATTTTGACAGTGATCCCATTTCTAATTTTATGGAGTTTGAGAAGGAAGTATTGTGTGAATAACAAATCCATGTCAAGGAAGAAGCTCAAGGAATTAACTTGTCAATCCAAAATATATAAAAAGGAAAGGAAAAATATGAAACCAAGAAAACCAAGGAACAGAAGATTGAAATAAGGAAGCCCTAGAGAAGGAAGCAAAGGTTGTAAATATTGTAATAGACTCTGATGTTTAAGTTTGACATGTTCGGATCAAATTTGAATAAATTGTGGCAATTGGAACAATATAGGTTTTTGATGTGATACTTGCAATTGCCAAACCCCCCTTCTCCCCCAAAGAAATATGTGGTGTAGTCATACGTTCACTACATTCTATGAAGTATGGCCTTCAAGCGCTAAAACTGTTTCCGAGTGAGTATGGAGATCCTTCAAAACGCCTCCTCTAAGGTCCTCTGTGGCGGTGAGTTAAGAGACTTTGAACTAATCAATGGAACTGCAAACTCTACCTGAGCCAAGATACCACTTGGGTGTTGGAAGATGTTTACTCTTGTTACTTGCATTTTCTCATTTTATAGAGCAAAGCCTTGAAGCAGGGGAAGTGGTGAAGGGGGATGAATACAGTTAACCAAAGTAGTTGGCCTCTAGCTTTAGTTTCAGGTTTCTTAATGAGTAACGCGTTTTACATGATGTAACCCATGTTTCTCCTGAAGCGCTCCGTGGCCGTTTTTAGGAAAAACACTTTTGCATTATTTTATGCTAAACGTTGGTGTTCATTCCCGGGCTGCTCCCTTAGATCTCCCATCTGCATGTAGTGGGGAGCAAGCAATATCCAACAATTGAGATAGATGAGGACTTGATGCCTAAAAACTGACACAAGATGAATCGGGAGAAATCCGTTGGTAAGGTTTGCTGAGCACTGGGTGCTGCAAACCCTGATATGAGTTTCCCGTCATTGGACAACTCTTGTTAAGACAGTTATCAGGGAAAATAAATGGAAGAATGTGGGGAACATCTTGTTGCACATTTCCCTGAACAAATAAACTGATACTTTCCCATGCTTGTATTTAGTGCGCTAGATTTTAGTGTAATATCAAATCCCCGAAGAGTCCCGGCCAGCCTCCAGAGTTTTTGATTCAATGAAAAGCACCAACAGCTCTCGTTGCATGTATGACTGACTGTACATCAAGCAGACATATTGGGCAAAACCTTATAAACAGTGAGTCATGGGAGTTGTGTGGAAGCGGAATTTAGTCATTAGTAGAAACTGGTATACAGAAGTTTAAAATTTGGTATTAAGCTTTCCAACTATTTCAAGAGCTTACTGGACTATTATGGTTTACTGCACGTTAATAGCCAGAGCATGTGTTTATATATATATATATATATTCTCCTTATTATTAATTTTTTTTTCAAGTTGAAAATATATATCCATAAAACCTGGGAGGTCTGATGTAAAATAAACTGTCCAAGTGACAATACATAAACCCCATAAGAAATTTAAGTAGCATTAAATTCACTGACATCAAAACATAGTATTTATAACTGGAATCGGTGACCTACCTGGTCTACCTATCGAACCAGTTTCTGAACCGGAATCAAAAAAATCCCATTGGTCAGATCTCAATGAACCAGTTTTAAAAAAAATACAGAAATAATTATTTTTTAATAAAAAGATTTTTTTTTAAGAATCAAAGCCATAATTCGAAACTATTAGAGACAAAATATGCAAAGTTTGCTTATCTACGTACCATGTAAAGATGAATATATAAAAATGGCACTGAGTGCAATACATATTAGCGACAAAATACAAAATCAACTAGGCTCGAAATGGTCTCTAGAGTCAAAAAACAATGCTACAAACTCTGGGGCCACTGACCTACTACTATTAGTGATCAACATGATCATGATTCACTCCTCATCATGATCAAACTCATCACCACTACTAAACATGGGATCATCAACATGAGCTATATAAACATCATCTTTCTCATGGGTCAACTTTCTCAACTATTTGAGTTTCAAACTTCTCAGCTATTTGAGTCTCAAACTTCTCAGCTGGTTGAGTCTCAAACCTCTCAAGGTATTATGCCCTGATCTACCCTATCACTCCATTTGGTGTTTTACATGGATTTACTTGGCCTCTTTTCTCAGTCAAGTGTTGTTTCAACTTGTAAATACCCCCACCTTCAACAAATTTTTGACAATATTTGCAAAGTATTTTGTCATCAATCATATCACAATGAACCCATGCACTGTATCCATGGCTTTTGGAGGTGTTCCCTGCTCATATGCACATGGTAGGGAATGAAGATTTCATTACCCAATGGAGGAGACACTCCTAAATTTTTTTGAAGATCAAAAGTCAACAGGAAACGTATGCCCATTTTCTCTCTCCTCTCTCTACATTTTCTCTTTCAAATTCTGTAACTTTGCTGGGAATTGTATTAAATGTCACTAGCATGATGAATTTTTGTAATAAGATTAGGCGACAAGGGACCCGATCATCAAGTGAGTCCACTCTAGAGTGTTTTTCACTTAAGCTAATTATTCTCACTTTTCAGCAATGAATAACTAGCTGAGTTTTTCCACTCGCATACCTCCAAAGGTGGAGTGTGGCTTGATGACTAGGCCTTGGGTCCGTCCTAATGTCCAAATTCGATGTATATTACCATGCTAGGCTATATCTAAAGTGTCGCAAAAATTGACTGGGTTTTTATAGGATTTTTTAATTATTAAAAATTCCCGCAAGATGAATTTTTAATTAATTTTTATGTAAAATTGTAAATAAGTGGTCCTAGGAAATGTCGGGGGGGGGGGGGGGGGGGAGTATTTTCTCTTTCCTCTCTCTACATTCTTTCTCTCTCAAATTCCGCAACTCTGCGGGGAATTATATTAAATGTCTCTAGCATGATGAATTTTTGTAATAGGCTTAGGCGACAAGGGACCCGAGCATCAAGTGAGTCCACTCTAGAGTGTTTTTTTCATTTAAGCTAATTATTCTTGCTTTTCAACAATGAATAACTAATTAAGTTTTTTTACTCACATACCTCCAAAGCTGGAGTGCAACTTGACTAGGCCTTGGGTTTGTCCTACTGTCCATAGTCGATGTATATTACCATACTAGACTATATCTAAAGTGTTATGAAATTTAACTAATTTTTTATAGGATTTTTTTTAATTATTAAAAATTCCCACAGGATGAGATTTTTAATTAATTTATATGTAAAATTGTAAATAAATAGTCCTAGGAAATGTCGGGAGTATATAAGTACTCAAAATTTATGCTCATGACCCCAACATTGTCCTAAGACACATTTTGGGGGTCAAAAAACAAATATTACCCCCTCAAAACTTACTTTCCTAATGTAAGTGGCAAAAGTGGTCTCACGCTCATTCACTCTCTTGCACGATCCCGCCCCCTCCTCCCTTGGCTCCCCCCCTATGATTACTTCGACCTCAGCACTTTCCAAGCCATCTCCCCGATATTCCCTTTGTCCTCGGATCAAAGAGAGAGGACCGGATGTTATTGGTCTTGACCCTGTTAGTCCCCCCCCCCCTCCCACAAGACCACTCGTGGTCGTCCATCCCGTATCACTAAAGCAAGGCAGACTGCGGATGAGGAGGTCGCCCTTGGGCGACAGCACACAATTTTTGGGGCCCTTAGAGCGAAGGATGGCCCTCCCCCTCCTTCCTCATGAAAATCCTCTCTTACAACTGTAGAGGGTTTGCTAGTTCAGCCAAAAAACTAGCTCTCAGGAGGTTGTTAACCTCGGATCGTCTGGATATTATTTTTCTACAGGAGACCCTCTGCCAAGCGGACCACCTCATTCGCTCTCTTTCCTCTTGGCTCCCGAATTGGACTTTCCATGCACTTGATGCATCTGGCAGATCTGGGGGCCTGGCTATTGGGGTCTGTAACAAGACTATGGACATCTGCAATTTTTGGGGAGGTAAGGGGTTCATAGGCCTCGACATTCATGAACATACTCTTGAAAGGGATCTCCGTATAATTAATGTCTATGGACCCTGTTCTGATCGACTTACTTTCTGGAGATCCCTTCTTCAAAGGGGGCTCTTTCAAGCTGATAACATTATTATGGGGGGGGACCTTAATTTCTCCCTGGGCTATTGTGAATCCTGGGGGCATATGGCCCAAGTGGATACTCTTTCTGATTCTATCTCCTCTCTTTTGGAGGACCACCACTGGGTTGACATACCCTCTGCTAGACTCCAGCATACCTGGACTAATAATAGATGTGGAGAACAGAGTTTGGCTAGAAGGCTCGACCGCTTCCTCATTAAAGAACGGTTATACAATGATCTACCCAGAGCTCGACAATGGGTTGGATCGGGTGGCTTATCGGATCATAGACCTATCTTTCTGGAGGTAGATGGTCTCACTCGCAAAATTAAGAGCCCCTTCAAATTCAATGCTGCATGGCTTCAAGATCCATCATACATTCAGCTGGTCCATGAATACTGGCAAAACAACCCTATCCGGGAAGAAGAGGAACTGTCTACTGGCTTTGTCAGGAAGCTAACTGAACTCAAGCTGATCACTAAAAAATGGGCACATCAGAAGAGGATCCAGGATAACCACACTCTCATGGAAGCCGAAAGGATCATCACTGAGTATGAAAACTCTTCATCAGGAACTTTCAACTCCCCGGAGAGTAAGGAACAGTATAACCAACTGCTGGCTAAACGATCTCAAATATTGAAGGAACGAGAAGAGAGCATGAGATTGAGAAGCAGGGCGATTTGGCTCACTGAGGGAGACAATAACACAAAGTTCTATCACAAATATGCCAATGGTCGGAAAGCCATTAATACTATATGGGAATTAAAGGATGAGAATGGCCTCACCGTCTCCAACCAGCAGAATTTGGCCAGGCTGGCCACCGATCACTTCAGAGGTATCTATAAGGCGCCAGGGAATGTAAATATACTGGAAATCATGAGAGTGGCTGAGCTTTTTCCCAGATATGTGGACCAGGACAATTTGGAAGAGATACTGAAGGAGGTGACCATGGATGAGCTGGAAGCTACACTGAAATGGTTTAAAAAGGACAAAAGCCCTGGTCCAGACGGATGGACCATTGAATTTTACATCTCTTTCTTTGACATTCTGGGCCATGATTTATTGAGTATAGTGGAGGACAGCAGGAAAAGAGGTCGGATATCATCAGCCATCAAATCCACTTTCATTGCCCTCATTCCTAAGACTGATGATCCGACCTCCTTTGATGATTTCCGACCCATCTCTCTCTGTAACTGCCTTTACAAGATTATTGCCAAGATAATAGCAAACCGCCTCAAGCCCATCCTCTCTCAGCATATATCATCTGAACAGTTTGCATTCCTTCATCACAGGCAGATCCATGAAGCCATAGCTACAGCACAGGAGCTCATGCATACACTACAAATCAAGAAGCAGAAAGGCATGATCCTCAAAGTGGACCTCTCTAAGGCATTTGACAGAACAAACTGGCTGTACCTTAGATTGCTGCTCACTCATCTTGGCTTCCCATATGATTTTATCAAATGGATGATGAGCTGCATCACCGATGTATCTTATAGTGTCCTACTCAATGGAGAAGCTACTCCCTTCTTCTCTGCTGAGAGAGGGCTCAGGCAGGGATGCCCTCTCTCACCGCTGCTCTTTCTCCTGATCATGGAAGGGCTGAGTAAGATAATCTCATCCACCAGGGATCGACACCTTATCACAGGAATCAAGATAGTGGATAATTTATTCCTTACTCATCTCTTATTCGTTGATGACATTCTCATCTTCCTTAATGGCAGTATTGGTGACTCCTCCTCTCTTCATAACTCCTTCCTACTTTTCCAGCAGGCCACGGGGATGCAGATTAACAATAACAAATCTACTATCACATCAGTTGGTTGCTCGGCACATGAAATCAACTATGCCTCACAGCGATTCCCATTTGTCACCATGGAATTATCGGAGGGTATCAAGTATCTGGGATTTAGATTGAAGCCATCGGGCTATAAAATTGCAGACTGGTTATGGCTCATCTCCAAAGTAGAGAAGAGGCTTCAAGTCTGGTACCATAAATATCTTTCGAGAGCCGGAAGACTTGTTCTCATTAAAGCGGTCATAGAGGCTACACCTGTGTACTGGATGGCCCTGGCTTGGATACCAAGGGGCATACTGAACCGGCTCCAGAGCATATGCTGCAGATTCCTTTGGAAAGGGCATCAGCCAGGGCGCATTTTTGCATGGGTGAAATGGGAGACCATTACCAAGCCTAAGAGCTGGGGAGGATGGGGCATTAAGAGACTGGCTATTTTCTCTAAGGCTCTGGCAGCCAAACTTGGATGGAGTTTACTCACTGCAGACAGTCTCTGGACCAAGGTGGCTTATTCCAAATACATTAAGCCATTGCCCATATTAGATTGGTTCTGTACCAGACAGGGACACAATTATCACTTCTCCAACATCTGGAAAGCTGTCATTGATTCAGTTCCCCTATTGCGAGAAGGCATCACTTGGCGGATCAAAGAAGGGAATGCAGTCCGTATTGGAGTGGACCCTTGGGTTGGATGCGGGAATGCCCACAGACTGCCGGCTGATCTTATTCGCTATCTCCATGACAGAGGAATCACATTTATCAAACACATTGGTGACCAAGCTAATTCAACTTTCCTCCAGCAGGCATGGTTATCCGCCAGAACTCTTAATTTGCCTCACCAATGGATTGATGACTGGAGGGATTATATTTCTGCCCTCACTCAAGCTAATATCAGACTTATGGAGGGACCTGATGAGATCATCTGGGCATATGCTAAACATGGTGTGTACTCACCCAAGCTGGGATACCTCAAGCTAATGGAGCCACATAAACCTCCTGAAATCCTTCCCACTTGGAAGTCGATTTGGAAACTCAAGGCTGCGCCCAGGACAAGACTTCTGATGTGGAATATTATCTTTGATAAGATCCCCACAGGTTCTAATCTCATGAAACGATCCTTCTTTGGACCTTTTCGCTGTCATCTTTGTCTTAATGCTGAGGAGAGCACTGAGCATCTGTTTCTAACCTGCAGCTCGACCATAACCTTCTGGCAGTCTATATCATCTCATATCCCGCAGCTGAAGCAATGGCATGGGATCACCCTACAGGATGCTTGGTCTAACTGGTGCTTAGAGCATTCAGGAAAGGCCAGGAACCTACCTCTATTGATTTGTTGGGCTATATGGATAGCTCGTAACCAATCTATCTTCCATTTGAAGATGCCACATTGGCCTTCGATCATTCTTCACACTGTGGCAGATTACAATTTATTACCTGATGAGGACCCTGCCACTGCACCTAGAACCCTCACTCCTATCCCCATTGATTTCTCAAAGCCCTGGGCTTTTTTTGATGGCTCAGCCCAAGATGATGGGTGCGGGGGAGGCGCCATACTTCACCTATCCGACCGACACAGCTACAAGATTCAAATTAACCTTGGCAGAGGCACAAACAACTTCGCAGAACTTGTCACAGCCAAGCATACCATACATTTTGCTATCCTAAAACATTGCAGACACTTACAGATTTTTGGTGACTCCAAAGTTGTTTGCAATTGGCTCAATAATGCATCTCATTGTCATGCATTTGCTTTAAGACATATTCTTGACGAAGCTAAGAGATTGATTACGTCATTTGAATCTTTTGTCTGTCATCACATCTACAGGGAACAGAACACCACTGCAGACCAGCTCTCCAAAGAGGCAGCGCATCGCATAGGGGAGGATTGGTGGATTCAGGAGGAAAACGATGGCACCTATTATCAGTACTATCATCGGCCATTTGAGGAACAATTGGAATGATGGGCTATAAGCCCATATACATATGCAGATATTTTTGCTTTTTCAGTATGTAGATACAGCAGAACAGTACATCTTTTTGTTTATATTACAGTATATATTGCTCTCTGCGAAGAGCCAAGCACAAATTTTGAACATAGAACTGACTTATTTTCATGCTCCCTGCGTGGAGACTTTTACAGCAGCTACACATGAACTCGACAGGCATAAGCCTGCTTTTGAATATGCTTCGGCATCTGCAAAATGTAATTTTCTTAACTTTAATGAAAATTACGACTTTTTCCCAGGGGAAAAAAAAGTGGCAAAAGTGGAAAAACAATGTGAAAAAATTAATAATGGGTGGACAAAATAAAATATTTCATAAGTCAAAGGTGATTTGGCAAGTGAAGGAAAAGAAAAAAGAAGAAGGAATCAATAAACAATTATTGAGTGCGGGACAAGATACGTGACATGGTAGTTTAGCGGAGGACCAAATTCCAAGTGGGCCAAGTCAAAAATTAGTTAAGGGGGTGCCCAAGTTCCCACTTAGGTAGACCGAAAGTATTTTTACCACCATGAATTAATTATCAGTAGTGGGGGAACAACACGGCCAACCAATCGATAAACCCGCAACTCCAATTAAATAATACACATGCCTATTAAGTGATGTCTGCGCACGATAGTTGATAGCAAAAATTACACATGGGATTTGTCTGGTTGGTAGCTCAAATTTTGTGGGAGTTTTCTCCCCTAACCTCATTTATTTCACACTTGGAAACAAAAATACTACAATGATGTAATACAATGTCCTAGGATGAGGAGATACACTACTTGTGTTGACAATAATCACACATTAGTGGAATAACATTTGTCTGAAGGTTTAGTCACACATTTTTTGCAACTGCTAGAGTTGGATATTGCTCCCACTTATCTCCACTTATTTCACACTTGGAAACCAAGAGGAACTCACACAATAATAAGAAATCAACTCTGACCAGAGAAGGAATAGCTCACACTGGTCAAGGGACACTTGGAAACTCAGTGCAACAATCATTTCTACACTTGGAATTCAACCTCTCTTTGGGATTGTCTCCATCACTCTACTTGTTATTCCTCTTTGGCATTGGGATTTTCTCCCATTCCTTGTATAAATAAGCCTAATGGGCTCATTCTTTACCATGGTTGGAAGCATATTGCTTGGCTAAACTATGCTCATTTGTATTCTCATTTGTTGATCAATAATACAAAGATTTTGGAGTGTTAGTGTAAAGATTTCAGAAAAGTGTACAAAAATGCTTCATTTAAGTCACTGGTGACAATGACCCTAACAGAGATATGTGGCTGCTCTTATGCTTTAGATCTACCAGAAAAAATGATAAAACTCTGCAAGAAAATATTTGATGCAAGCCCAAAACATATAGCAACAATAAAGAAAAGTGCAATAACCCAATAGAAGACTTTAAATGAATTATAATTTTATTAAAACACCCAGTGAGGAAGATTTATAACATGGGTCTGTAGACCCCCCTCCATGGGATGGGTCCTTTTGATGTCCTTGTGCTTCAACGATCTTGTTCTTCTCTCTCAAATATGTAGAAAACCCAAAAGCAAGATGGAACTCAAGTGAGAGCTCAAATGTTGTGAGATGATAATGGTGACGATGATAATGATCATGGTGAAGAATGAATGAAAAACCCTCTTATTTATAACAAAGTATTGAGCTAAATTAGGAAATGGAAAATAATAAAATATTATTGACCAAATCAAAATCTAGTCATTAGGAATACTTTATTATTTTTTTGGAGAGGGAAAAGATATTAAAAATGGTAAAATATCTTTATCTAAAAAATGGTTGGAGTAATTAGCAAATAAAATGATTTAAGAATCACCTTGTGAGAATTAAGAAAAATTGATGAACATTTATTTCATTTGTTGCATTTGCCAAAGTTATAACTTGCCATTTTACTTTGGAAGCATTTATCTCTTGCAACACTTTAGTTCAAGCTCTTTCCTTCCAAGATTTGCATAAGTGTATCTTTACTTGAAATACTTTAGCAAGTATTTACATATGGGCACTGGTCTTACCTCACTATATTTATCTTATGGATGTAAGTGTTCATTGAGCTTCTAAATATAATTGATACTACATATTTGAACTATACATTGATATTCTTGTATTAACTCCTAGAAAATTGACTTGCTAGCTTGGATCTAGCTGGACTTTAGATATATTTAGGGCCCACCCTCTTGGCTTTGCTAAGAGTAAACCTAGATGGAGGAGTTGAGAATTGAGTGACAACCTCAACTTGAAACTTGTTCCCAAGGCCACACCAAGTGGAGTTAAGAATTTTCTCCACGATAATCCCAAGTGTGGATTTCAGATTGTAACATTTTTGGCGCTGTTTTCGGGGTTAAGTCTTTTTAGACATGGAATATAACATTCTTGCATGATTTGGTATTAGATGCTGTTTTTCATCCAAGTGGAAACTCCATTAAATCTAAACACTACAAGTTATCCTACTAGGATACATTCAAGTAGCTTGCTTAACCCCATCCTTGAACCTGAAAGAGCTTATAGGAAGAGGTTAAAAATTCTCTCTTCTAGTGGTCTCCTTGCTAATCTTTGATAAGAAGCATTTTTGACATCCATCTCTTGTTTGAAGCTAACATTGACCAAGTAGTCATAGAAATGGATGATGTATACAATCCTATTGATTTTTCTAACATCCAAGGTTATCCTCATGCCTTTCTCGACAAGGCCATTGAGAAGTTGCCTACATTCTAAGGCAACAATGCCATAAATGCCAAGACACATGTAAGAAATTTCAACCTTTGTGTGGCTAAGTGGTGTAGCGAAAAAAATTTCAACCATGAAGATGTAAAGATCAAGCTCTTTGTACTATCATTGGAAGAGGATGCCATGGATTGGTTCTTGGAACACAATTCGAATAGTTTCACAACCCTTGCTGGAATAATAATTGCTTTCAACAAAAAGTGGGGGGAGAGGAAATATGATCACCACCTCTTGGCTGCATTAAATGGAATTAAAAAGAATGAGAACAAACAACTGACAACTTTCAAAAAATGATTCAATGATGTAGTGAAGAGCTTGCCCCAAGACATTAAGTCCATAGAGAAGAATATCCCCATCTCATGTGTAGAGGCTTTTAACACTTAATATCAATATGAGCTATGGGGTAAGGAGCCTGCAACCTTAAGGGAAGGCCAAACTGCAGCAAAAAAGATAGAGAAATTCATAAGAGCTTTAAGAAAGTCAGACATCCCAAGATTCACAAGAGGAAACTCTTCAGAGTCAAGGGGCACGGAAAAAGTTAAGGAGGTTGCTAGTGACCCAATCAAGGAGATTACTCGATTAATTAAAACTATGGAAATTAACCATGCTAACCAGATGAATGCCACACAAAATAGACTGGTGGCTATGAAGAGGTCAAAAGCAAGAAAGTCTCAAGCTAGACCCAATGATATGTGGTAGAAGAAGGGGCCATCATAGGATCAATGACTACCCAACCCCTTGGAATTAACCACCATGGTAGATCAAGCCCCTCCTTATTCTAGGTCTTATGATGCATTCTGCGAGGAGTCCAATTTCCCCATTCTTAGAAGGATAATTGAAAGTGGCATGGATGGAGGAAGTTGCACTAGAACTAGTGAGAAAATTAACATGTTCACCCTTTCCATGGAGGATTGGATATAAACAATATAGAATGGTTTGTATAAATGATAATGTTACCAATTTTTTTGGGGAGAATCCCACAACGAAACAAGTGCTTCCCATAGCTAAAAAAAATGGGGTGACTTACCAAAAAAGGAATGACAAAGATCAGAATGTTCACAAAGTGTTTTCTCCTCCCACTTGTGGTTTAAATTTTGATTTGGGTGATTGGATAAACAATGAAAAGGTTTCCATCCCAATATCAGAAATTAAACATACAATCTCAGAGATCAAAGTTACTAAAATCTATTGAATAATATCGAGGAAAATTTAGTGAGGAAATGCCAAGGGATGTACATTATGATGCACTTGTGATTTTTCAAAATATGGATAATTATGTGGGAAATGAACTTCATCACCCTTTCTTCATTACTTTGATGGTGAATGACCACATTTTACACAATTACATGCTAGATTTAGGTGCTTCATCTAATGTCACAACCACGAAATTCATGGAGAAACTGAACTTAAGGATATCTACGCCCTATCACAACATATGTGCCATGGACTCAAAAAATATTGAAGTGTCTGGGTTAATTAAAGATTTACACGTTCACCTAGAGACATACCCAGACATAATGATTACCATGGACATTGTTGTGATAGATGTGCCAAATGCATGGGGCATGCTCCTATCATGGAAATGGGCAGTTGATTTGGGTGATAGCTTTCAAATGGACCTATCCTGTGCCACCATTCCCGTGCTAGATAACACTTGGTCATAATTGATTGGGAATTAGAACAAAGATATCTTCTTGAAAACCAAAGGGAACCAAACAACGAGCTAATGTATAGGTCCTACAAGTCAGGAAGTCATGCGATTTTGAAAACAAATCCAGCACCTATGACAACATATATTAAGAGTGAAGAAGTTGGGAATTTTGCAGAATACTTTGACACATCAAGTCTTTCTTCAACATCAAAGGAATTGAGTAGTAAGGCAGGAAAAGGAAGATGGATTGAAAAGGGTCTCATCATCACCATCACAAATTACCAAGGAAGAAACAGAAAAGTGGAATAGGATTTTTTTTTTTTCAAAAATAGACCTCTTGTTTTGAATAGGGTCAAGCCTTAACACGTTGGTAGTCAGAAAAGAAGAAGGAAAAAGTAAAATAAATCTGATGGCCACAAACAAGAAAGCGTTGGGGCAAGTCAAAGTCCCAAAATGGTCAGAATTGGACAAGGCACATCAGAAAAGGAGCCTATGGATTTGTCAGTGAGCAGGTAGGTTCTTAAGATGGACTTCACCGAAAACATCTTATGCCCAAGGGGCATGTTGTAATTTATTTCTATCCTTACTCTTGTTTTTTTCAGCATTTGATTTCAATATATATATTTTTTCAAGCATTTTATTTATGCAAATAAACTAACAGTGATTTATATGGTGCATGTGATTCTAATGTTTTGTGGCGAGATGTTTATGTATTACAGATTCTAGATTCTTGCTTACTCTCCTGAAGATCAATCACACATCTCCATGTGGAGCCAAATGTTACCTGCTCATATGTACATGGTAGGGAATGAAGACTTCATTACCCAATGGAGGAGGAACTCCTATTTTTTTTTTGAAGATCATAAGTCAACATGGCACTTATGCCCATTTTCTCTCTCCTCTCTCTCCTTTCTCTCTCTCTCAAATTCCGCAACCCTATGGGGAATTGTATTAAATGTCACTAGCATGATGAATTTTTGTAACAAGCTTAGGTGACTTGGGACCCAGTCATCAAGTGAGTCCACTCTATAGTGTTTTTTTCACTTAGCTAATTATTCTCTCTTTTCAGTGATGAATAACTAGCTAAGTTTTTCCACTCACATACCTCTAAAGCTAGAGTGTGGCTTGATGACTAGGCTTGAGGTCTATGCTAATTTCTAGAGTCGATGTATATTACCATTCTAGGGCATATCTAAAGTGTCACAAAGTTTTACTAGGTTTTTTTAGGATTTTTTTAATTATTAAAACTTCTCGCAGAACGAGATTTTTAATTAATTTCTATATAAAATTGTAAATAAGTGGTCCTAGGAAATGTCAGGGGCATATAAGTGCTCACAATTCATGCTCACAACCTCGACATTATCCTCAAACACATTTTGGGGGTCAAAAAACAAATATTACCCCCTCAAAACCTAATTTTCCTAATGTAAGTGGAAAAAAATGTCAAAAAAATAATAAGTGGTGGACAAAATAAAATGTCACCAAGTCAAAAGGTTAAAGCAAGGTGACTTGACAAGTGGAGGAAAAGACAAAAAAAATAACTCAATAAAAAATTGTTGAGTGGGGGACAAGATAAGTTACATGGCAGTTTAGTGGGGGACTAAATTCCAAGTGGGCCAAGTCAACAATCAGTTAAGGGGGTACTGAGTTCCAACTTAGGTAGGTCGAGAGTATTTTTACCACCATGAATTAACAATTAGCAATTCGGGGACAACACTCCCACATGGGAGAGAGGTTGTCTCCCACCCTTCCCTACACTACAACATTGCCAACCAATCAACATATACACAACTCCAATTAACTAATATACAAACCTATTAAGTGACGTCTACACACAAAAATTGATAGCATAAGTTACACATGGGATTTGATTGGTTGTCACCTTAGATTTTGTGGGAGTTTTCTCCCCTCAAATCTCACTTATTTCGCACTTGGCAGCAAAATTAATACAATGAGGTAATACATTGTCCTAGGAAGAGGAGATATGATGCTTGTGTTAATAGCTAGCACACAACAATGGAATAACACTTGTTTGGAGGCTTGGTCACACATTTTCCGTAGCTGCTAGTTGAGTAGGATATTGCTCCCACTTATCCCCCACATAATGAATACTTTTCATCCAAGAGGAACTTGCACAACAAGGAATACATGTTGTCCTGAGAAGGAACAACTCGCACTAGTCAAGGGACACTTGGAAACTTAGTCCAACATTCATCTTTACACTTGGAATTCAACCTCTGTTTGGGATTGTCTCCATCACTCCACTTGTCATTCTTCTTTGGCATTGATATTTTTTCCCATTTATTGTATAAACAAGTCTCATGGGCTCATTATTTAACATGGTTGGAAGCATATTGTTTGGCTAAACTATGCGCATTTGTATTCTCATTTGTTGATCAATAGTACAAATAATTTGGAGACCAATTGCATTGGGTTGTGGCCTTGTTCTTAGCATTTGGGAGGTAATATTTGGTGTTTTTCCAATGGTTTATATATGCTTGTACTTATGATTTGTTTATTTGCTTGCAGTCTAAATTCTTTGGTATCCTGTAACACAGGGGCATTGTTTCATAGGGGATCTCCTATTTGACATTTGCTCATATACTAAGCTTGGCTTGGACTTATGTATTCTTCTTTGAACAATAAATCCATGCTTGTCATTATATGAGCAAGGTCTCAAATGGTTACTAAATATCGTGTTGCAAGTGTGTGGTTTAGTATTGCAAGTTGCCTTACATGTTTGGAGAGTGGTGAAGTTTTTTGGATAAACCATCCATTTCCAAGAGAGCCAAGGAGCCTCAAACCAAAGTTTACAAAGGCCATCCAAGGGCTTCAAAAGATCATCAAAAGGGGCCTCAAGGCTCCAATATTTTCTTCTCTTTGTCATCAAATTTTAAATACATTTTTTGGTTACTTGTTTTGGTTGATCATTGAATATCAAAGCATTAGGCTCAAACTTAGACCATTGTCCCAACAATGGTCCTTCGTCCTTTAAGAGAAACAAGCTTGCTTGTTGGCTTTGTGAAAAAATTGAAATAATTTTTTAACTTGCTTGAGTTTGCATTTCTTTTTGGATTAGATGCTCTATTTCATGTTAGATTTTGGTGTTTTCATTAGCTAACTAATAGACTAATATTCTGTTGTCTTTTGGCAGAGATTGGAGGCTGCCTATTGATTTGTTAAAGTCTGATTTTTTTATAGACTGTTTGAGCAAAAAGATACAAAGTTTCAGGATTTCCCTTTGGACAAACTTCAAACCTCTTTTAAGGAATAATTTTGGGAAACAAAAGGACACTTTTGACAGTCCTTAGGACTGATTTTTTTGCAGCTCCTTTTGAGCAGACTTCAAGTCTCTTTTTGACAAAGTTTTGAGGTTGCCTTTGAGTAGACTTTAATTCCCTATTAAGGCAGAATTTCGAAACCCTTTTGGACATAATTTCATTGCCTTTAGGGCATAGTTGTTTGGCACTTTTTTCAAGAAAATAGGGCAACTCGTAGACCCGAATGCATACACCTTTAGGAAGCAACTTAAAGGGCTTACATACCTTCATCATTGTAACATTGGTGTCTTTTGAAAGCTCACTTATTTAGTTAAAAGCATTTAAGGATAAATTTCTCTTTGTAACACCATTGTAATATGATACCCTTTGATTAAAAGGAAGCCTTGATAATTTCTTAAGTTATTTCTATTCATTTGCTCAAACCCATTGTAATCTAGGCTAAGAATCCATATCACTTGATTTGGAAAGAGAATCATTCCCTTCAAGGGAAATACTTGTAAACTCTTTCCAAAAGACCCCCTTCATCCCTCATCCAACAAGAGGGATATAATTTTAATAAAAGGTAAATTTTTCTTTGGGAGCTTGGAGATTTTCCTCTTGGCATCCCTTTTTCGCACTTGGGGAAGGTGTCCTTTGCGTGATTGCCTGAGTGGCTATTTTATTTATTTGGTTTGCTTAAGTAGTTTAGAGTGAGAATCATTCCCTTCAACTTGCTTCTTATGCATCTTACTTCTCTGTTCAACACACTTCTAATCTCTCTAAAATTTTCATTTCATTTTACATGCTATGCAATCTAATGTATTGAATGATTTTGGTTAACTTCACTTGCTAATTCCATTGTCTCATTTATCTCTTTATTGCATTTGCTTATTTCTTGAAATTTATAAATTAATTTTCTCTTACAATACTTTTGCAATCTTATTGTTTCAAAATCTCGTTAGTTATCTTAAATTTCAATTGTCATATACTTTTCAAAGCATTTCTTTCATAGTAAATTTGGCAATTGTTTCACTAACAAATCTACCTCTAACATAAGTTGGTTGAATTATACAATAGGGACCTTCCATCCCTTATTGACTCCTCACTCTGAAATTAGGGGTCAGACGAGGGTGAGGTTTGGGAAAATGAAGTTCTTTGAAACTTTGTTGGGTCCCTATAATACTAGTGATTACCCCATTACTATTGTAGTTATACCCCTTATTTATATTGATGTACCCATGTAGTGCCCATATTGTTACTATTGTGCCACATAGAAGCCCACTATTGTTATTGTTGTGCCCTACAATATTATTGTTATGTAGGCTTTGATTGTATTGGGACCACTTAGACTCCTATATATAGAAAGGAGGTATTTTCATTTGTATCATCCAAGAATTGTTCATTTATGTAATGTAAAGGAGGTTGCCCCCTCGAAGAGGCTGAATTCTAAGGCGTGGATCTCTCTTTTCTATCTTTTTGTGAGCTGGTTTCATAACATTTGGTATCAGAGCTTTGGATTCTAGGGTTTCGCTGCTCCAAACAGGTCATCGTGGAATTTTCGCTATAATTTTTTTTCTGTGACGTTTCAGAAGTCGCAAAAAAAACCCATTTGAGAAGAATTGGCGCTGAACCTTGGGTCCGAATTTCAGAGCTTTTCTCGCAATATTTTCGGAGATATGATCTGAGGAAGTTGGTCTTTTTGCAGACTCCTGAATTACATTCAAAACAGGTGACCTGGGGAAATTCGTCATAACTCTCTCTCTGAGGATCGGATTGAAATTTCGTAAAAAGGTACAGAAAGAGACGGACTGTAGTTTCTTGTGGGTGAGTTTCAGATTCAAAGGTTGAAACAGTGACTCGTGGCACGTCGTACAAGTTCGCTCTACTGAACCAGTCTAAAAGCAAGTCACTGTGGGAGATTTCACATAACTCTTCCTTGGAGAATCCAATTTGGCTCAGACTTGTGGCATTGGAAAGAGGACACAGAAGGCTACTACAGGTATTAATTTCAGAACTGGATGATCCGAAATTACAGAGATACATCAGATTCAATATCAGGCCTATATAAAGTGAAAAAATGTGTGTAGTTTTTTTTTAAATTTTTGTGTAAGCTTGGTTTAACGGAATTCAAAGGGCATAGTAAAGCATTATTATCGGTAACTGATGCCCCGAGGAAAGAAAATGCAAACACCTAGTAAGGAACCTGAAAGCTCTAGCATGACTCATGAAGAAGAGGAAGAAATGCTACATGATATATCAAAATTACAAGAACAAGTGCAACAAATGTCACGCTCACAAAAGCTAACAGAAGCTAAGATAAGTGGCGTGGAATCTAAGGTAAATGGCGTGGAATCTAAGATAAAGGGCATGGAAGCTAAGATGGATGGCATGGAAGCTAAGATTGACGCTAAATTTGATGGCATGGATGATAAGATGGATGAATTGAAGAAGTTGCTACAAGAAAGGGTCACTAATGGTGAAAAGGTAGTAAAGGAAACTCATGATGAGAACAAAAGAAATGTTAATCATGATTCCATAGACTCTAATGTTGGATCGAAGACTCACCATGTTCCAAAAATCGATATGAGGAAGTTTGATGGCAAGGATCCCGCCACATGGATATTACAGATGGAGCAATTCTTCGATCTCAATAATGTGCAAAACACACAAAAGGTACGTATGGCAACTTTATATTTGGAACCAAATCAGTTTGTATGGTATCAATGGCTTTGTTCTCGTAAACAATTTATCACTTGGGCAATTTTTACGGAAGAATTGATAGCACATTATGAGGATACAAAAAGCAACACTTTTTTTAGCCAATTGATAAGTCTCAAACAAAAGGGTTCAATAATGGAGCACATTGAGGAGTTCCAAAAATTGAACATAAGGGTAAAAGATATTCCAGAGGAGCATAGGATTGATGTGTTCATAGGGTCTTTAAAGGATAATATCCAACATGATGTGCGCCTTTGGGAACCTGATTCATTAGAGAAGGCATTCAGGTTAGCAAGAAAAATGGAAAGCAAAATTATGGCAACTAGGAAGCATACCATTCACAACTATAAAGATGGAAGTGTTGTTGCCCATAGTCTTCCACAACCTACAAGGTTGACACCACAACAATTGGAAGAAAAAAGAGCAAAAGGGCTTTGTTACAATTGTGATAGCAAATACACAAAAGGTCATAAGTGTGCTGAGAAGAAATTATTCTACATAGATTGTGAAGAGGAAGAAGAAAAGGAGCAAGAAAGGTCAAAAGAAGAGGATATATTCCAGGAACAAAGCCTAGATGAAGAACAAATAAATCCGACCATATCTTGTAATGCATTGGCGGGAATTACCACTCCTCAAACCATCAAGATAGAAGGACAAATCAAGAAGAAAAAGGTAATAGTGTTGATTGATTCAGGAAGCACCCACAATTTTATTCATTGTAGGGTAGCAAAAGAATTGAATTGCTTCCTATATCCAGCACCAGAGTGTCAAGTGATGATTGCAAATGGAGGAACAATAAATTGCTCTGGAAAGTGCCATAATATCAAGCTATCCATGGGAGAATATGTATTGACTAGCCCAATGCTTTCCATTCCAATGGGAGGTGCTGATGTTGTACTAGGAGTCCAATGGCTACAATCCTTGGGTACAATAGCTTTTAATTTTCAAGAACTTTTCATGAAATTTTCTGTGGAAGGAAAGGAAGTTGAATTAAGGGGTATTGCAGGGAAACCAGGAAAGATAATCAGCTCTAATGGTATGACAAAGCTTCTAAAAAAGGAGCAAAGAGGTGTAATTGCACAATTATGTTCGCTAGATGTTTCCACATTGGAATCATCTATTTCTCCAGATCTCCAAAAAGTCCTGGACAATCATTCCAAGGTATTTGAGACTCCCAAAGGTCTCCCACCTATGCGTGATCATGATCATGCTATTCATCTGATTCCAGGAAGTGTTCCTCCAAACATCAGGCCGTACAGATATCCCTATGTCCAAAAAAGTGAAATTGAACGTATGGTTGCAGAAATGCTAGAGGCTGGTATAATTCAACCGAGTCAAAGTTCTTTCTCTGCTCCAGTAGTATTGGTGCACAAGAAGGATGGATCATGGCGCATGTGTCCGGATTATAGGGAGCTCAACAAGCTCACTATTAAAGATAAGTTCCCCATTCCTGTCATTGATGAATTACTGGATGAATTGCATGGATCAATTTACTTCACCAAGTTGGATCTTCGTTCAGGATATCATCAAATCAGAATGAAGATTGAAGACATTCCGAAAACGGCATTTAGAACTCATGAGGGTCATTATGAATTTTTGGTCATGCCTTTTGGCCTTACCAATGCACCTTCAACATTTCAAGGTTTGATGAATTCAATTTTCAAACCATTCCTTAGAAAATTTGTGTTAGTATTTTTTGATGATATACTAATCTACAACAAGTCTTGGAAGGATCATGTTGAACATGTTGACAGGGTGCTACAACTATTGGAGGAGAAACAATTATATGCAAAAAGATCCAAATGTTTCTTTGGAGTCCAGGAGGTGGAATATTTGGGTCATATTGTATCTCATGAAGGAGTTAAGGTAGACCCTAGCAAAATTAAAGCCATTAAGGAATGGAAAATCCCCACATCCATAAAGCATCTGCGAGGATTTCTTGGGTTGACAGGGTATTATCGCAAGTTTGTTAAGAATTATGGGAGAATAGCAGCACCTCTAACAACATTATTGAAGAAAGATGCATTTTCATGGACTCCGGAAGCAACAAAGGCCTTTGAACATCTTAAAGAGGCAATGTGCCAAGCACCGGTCTTAGCTACACCGGACTTCACAAAAACCTTTATTGTGGAATGTGATGCTTCAGGAAATGGAATTGGTGTTGTTCTAATGCAAGATGAAAGACCCATTGCTTTTGAAAGTCGTCCAATCAAGGGAAAGTTTTTAAGAAAAGCTATTTATGAGAAGGAAATGTTGGCAATACTCCATGCACTTAAGAAATGGCGACCCTACCTAATGGGAAGACACTTCAAGGTAAAAACAGATCATGATAGCCTTAAATACTTTTTAGAACAAAGATTATCCTCTGAAGAGCAACAAAAGTGGGTCACAAAGATGTTGGGTTATGACTTTGAAATCATCTACAAAAAAGGGAAGCAAAATGTGGTGGCAGATGCACTCTCAAGAAAGGATGAGGATGTGGAAGCATTGTTGTGCGCCATTTCTATTATCCAACCAGATTGGATAAATGAAGCAAGGGAGGAATGGAAGAATGACGAAGAAGTGTGGGCACTTATTCGAAAGCTACAACAAGATTCCAGTACGTCTGATACATTTAGCTGGAAAAATGATTCGTTATGGTACAAAGATCGCTTATACCTCTGTAAGAATTCCCAGCTAAAACAAAAGATTCTTATGGAATTGCACACTTCTCCCTTAGGAGGGCACTCAGGATTTTTAAAAACTTACCACAGGGTTAAGAAGGAATTTTTTTGGGATGGCCTTAAATCAGATATTCAAAATTTGTGGCAGAATGTTTGGTTTGCCAGCAAAATAAAGTTGAAACAATTAAGACACCGGGTCTATTACAACCTTTATCCATTCCAAGCCAACGTTGGGAGGAGGTTTCAATGGATTTTATCACAGGTTTACCCAAGTCTGAGGGAAAGAGTGTCATCATGGTGGTAGTTGACAGACTTACCAAGTATGCACACTTTTGTGCATTATCACATCCATTTAAAGCCAGTACAGTTTCTACTGCATTTATGGAAACAATTCAAAAGCTACATGGAAACCCAAAGATTATTGTAAGTGACAGAGATCCCATTTTCACTGGAAATTTTTGGACAGAATTATTTTCTTGTCTTGGTACTCAGTTAGCTCATAGCTCATCTTATCATCCTCAATCTGATGGGCAAACTGAGATAGTAAACAAATGTTTGGAAGGATATCTTCGTTGCTTTGTATCTGATAAACAGACACAATGGGTCAAATGGTTGCCTCTGGCTGAATGGTGGTATAACACTTCCTTCCATACAACAACAAAAATGACCCCATTTATGGCACTTTATGGGTATCAACCACCATCCATCACATCATATTTAAGAGAAAATTCTAAGGTTCAGGCAGTGGAACATCACATCGAACATCAACAACAAGTCCTCCAACTCTTAAAGGATAACCTCGTGTTGGCACAGAATAGAATGAAACAACAGGCAGATCAACATCGCAGTGAAAGAAGTTTTGATGTAGGTGATTGGGTATTCCTACGGCTACAACCATATAAGCAAATGTCCCTCAAGCAAGCTAAGAAGGATAATAAATTATCACCAAAGTATTATGGTCCGTACAAGGTGTTGCAAAAGATTGGTACTATGGCATACAAATTGGAGCTTCCTGCAGCTTCTCGATTGCACCCAGTTTTCCATGTTTCATGTTTAAAGAAGGTTATAGGCGACAAGCTCCCGGTTCAAACAATATTGCCAGAACTTGACGAGGAAGGAAAAATTATATTGGAACCGGAAGCAGTCACAGAAACAAGAACTCGACAGCTACGAAATCGATCAATTTCAGAGTATCTTATCAAGTGGAAGAACTTATCCGCTGAAGATTCCACATGGGAGGATGAGAATTTTATGCAGAAGTATCCAGAACTACTCAAGCGTTGAGGACAACACTTTTTTGAAGGAGAGGGGCATGTTGGGTCCCTATAATACTAGTGATTACCCCATTACTATTGTAGTTATACCCCTTATTTATATTGTTGTACCCATGTAGTGCCCATATTGTTACTATTGTGCCATAGAATCCCACTATTGTTATTGTTGTGCCTTACAATATTATTGTTATGTAGGCTTTGATTGTATTGGGACCACTTAGACTCCTATATATAGAAAGGAGGTTTTTCATTTGTATCATCCAAGAATTGTTCATTTATGTAATGTAAAGGAGGTTGCCCCCTCGAAGAGGCTGAATTCTAAGGCGTGGATCTCTCTTTTCTATCTTTTTGTGAGCTGGTTTCATAACAAATTTGCTTTAGAAATTTGGATTAATATAAAATTTATCAAGATAATCTCATCACATTACAAAGCAGTGACACTACAAGGCAACATCATCATTTCAATTTGTGTTTCATGTGCTCACATTTGGAATTGGTATTTTACCTTGAGTAGATCTTATTTATTTTCAAGTATCACATTTAGCACTTAAGCATTTTCCAAGTTGATGAACATTTATTTCATTCGCTGCATTTGCTAAAGCTATAACTTGCCATTTTACTTTGGAAGCATTTATCTCTTGTGGCACTTTATTTCAAGCTCTTTTGTTCTGAGCTTTGAATAAGTGTATCTTTACTTGGAATATTTTAGCAAGTATTTACATTTAGGCATTGGTCTTATCTCGCCATATTTATTTTGTGGATGTCGTGCTCATTGAGCTTGTAAATGTAATTGATGCTATGTATTAGAAGTGTATGTTGATAATGTTGTATTAACTCCTAAAAAATTGACTTGCTAGCTTGGAGCTAGTTGAACCTTAGATATATTTAGGGTCCATACCCCTTGGCTCCACTAGGAGTAAGCTTAAACATAGGAGTTGAGAATTGAGTGACAACCTCAACTCAAAACTTGCCCCTAAGGCCACACCAAGTGGAGTTAAATATTTTCTCCACGATAATCCCATGTATGGATTAATGTGGTAACAAGAGGCATGGTGGATAATGAAATATTTGAAGTTTGCAATTGGAATAAATATACAAATTTAAAAAAATGAAAATTCTTAAAATGCAAAACCTAAGATAAATTTGGAAAAAAAATGGGGTAGATTTAGCCTACAAACATGGTGAAATATAAAAATTGAAAACTAAAAGTTGAAACTTGAAAGAACACAAAAAAAATCAAATACATGGAAAACAATGAAATATGGATTTTTCAAGTTAAAATCCTTACCTATAATTGAAAACTAGTTGCCTTAGCCTCCTATTAAAGATGCTAACTCCACTTGATAGCTCCAAAGTAGCTCCAAGATGACAAAAATAACCCAAAATTTCTATTGTTCCAGTACTCTAGCAAAAAATTAGCACTCCTTAAGCTTACAATGAAGCTCACAAAATTCCAAATGAGATGTGTGAGGTAAATGAGAGGGGGCATGTTTTTAAAGGCTTGGAGGAGCTGTTTTTGGAGGGAAACAACTCTTAGATTCCATCAAAACCACTCATGCATGCCCAAAACCACTGTGCATGGGGTCCACGGTCACGCTGATAATGAAACGATTAGTTTATGATTGATTTTATCCCAAACCTAGGTCTGCAAGGGCCTAAATTGGGTTTATTGGCCGATTTGGTCGCTAAGGCTAATGAATTGGCCAATTTATGATTGTTTTGATGCCAAACCTAGGTCTGCAAGGGCCTGGACTAGATATATTGACTAGTTTGGTCACTAAGGCTAATGAACAAACCGTTTGACTAGTTAGTGGTTCAACCCGACTGGTTTTGAATACTATTGTCTGTGTCGAGGTTCATTGATACAGTAAATTTTTTGTTTCTTTTACCTCATTTTGTAAATAGAGGCCAGGGGTTAGAGAGTAGAGGAGCAAGAGAATAAATTTCCTAGGCTTAAGGAAGAAAAATGATGATATTTAGGATCCATCTCAGAAAAATTTGCACCGTGGACCGACTTACTTCAAAAGGATGCACACTTGCAAGTATGGGCATCAAATTCGACCCTGTTATTTTTGCTTCTCTTAATTTTTCCTTAGGTTTTAATCATCCATTTATTTTCCATGATTTTTCTTGGGGTATGGTGTGTATTCTTTTTCCATTATTGTTTCATTGGGTGGAGAGGGTTTCTTGCTCGTAAAAATGTTGATTTTTATTTTTAAAATTATTCTTGTGCCCTAGGTTCAATCTTACATTAAATAATAGTAAACATGCCAAGACATTTGGGCCTTGTATGGGAATATGGTGAACTCGAGGGGGGTTCAATAGAAAAAAAATGAGTTGTAAGTTTTGTTGGCTCGAGGTACAAAACCCTTCCTATGATGACTTGGGAGGGCCTATTATTTAAAATGAAAAGCTGATTCCACTGTTAGATTGGATTAATTTGGGCATATTGAGAACACATAGGGTGCAATGTGATGTCAGATGGTTGAATTGATGAAAATTATAGAACTCTTGTTAAATTCTTAGTTAATTTTCCGAAGGGGACAAGGTTTATGAAATTTTTTGATGCATCTACATATATCAAAGATACACAATTATGATGTGAATTATTGGATGTGTTCATTCAATAGACATGCCCTACAAATTATGTTGTTGCTAGCAAGTTGCTTATGGAGTGGTATTCTAACTTGTTTCAGACACATTGTGTTGCACACTGTATTGACTTGACATTAGAGGATATAGGAATTTTTTCTTATGTAAGGAATATTGTTGAATCATCGAAAAGTATAACAACATTTATATATAATCATGCATCCTTGCTTCATTTGATGAGAAGATACACCAATAACAAGGAGTTGGTGCATCATGCTATTACACAGATTTCGAATAACTTAATATCTCTTCAACCTCTTTTGAATTCTATGTGGGATGTGAATGGTGTTTTTTTTTTCTTCCCAAAGGAGTGGTGTGCTTTATCATTTAGTTGCAAACCAGAGGGAGAGGCCATATGCAAGCTAGTTTCATATCAAAATATATTTTGAGAAAGAGTGCAAAAGGCATGTGCCATTACTGAACCTTTGGTAAAGGTTCTTTGATTAGTTGATGGAGACAATCCCCAAATGAGATACTTGTATGAGGTTATGGATAGGTGGACATGGTGGCAGAGTACCCAATCTCCAAAAGCTAATCATGCATATGCTTATCTAAACATGTAGCTCCTCCGAATGCGAGCACAACTAGAGTGTATTTGACAAAATATACACCAAGAAGCGCAAAAATTTAAAAATTTCCAAATTGATTTTTTGAATACATTTTTTATTTTTTATAATTATTAATTTATAATTTATGACCCTCATAGAGGTTGGAGTATCAGTTCCTTGATGACATGGTCTATGTGTACTACAATCTCTGATTATGGGCGAGGAAACTTTAAAATACTCTTGACCTATAGGCCATCTCATTGGATGGGATTGACAACACTACTGCATGGAGGTTTGAGGCCGTGAGGCTTGTCATGGAATCAACCCCTAATTAGTTAGAGGAGGAGGCACTAAAGGAGGTAGTAGTTGCAGTGGAGAGAGAGGTAGAGGAGGAGGACGACGAAGAGGTTGCACCACCTACCACGGTCACCAGGAGAGGACATAATCTACCTCCTCCTACTCTTACTAGAGGACATCAAAGTATAATACCATCCTAAGGGCCTTCTTCATCTAGAGGAAAATCCATTACTTTTTCTCATAAAAGGGGCAAAGGAAATCATTAGTTAGAACTTAGTGGTTTACATATCTAATTTCATTGTATATGACTTATGATATGAGATGCATTTATTATATATATATATATATATATATATATATATTTGATATTTTGACGCTGAGTCACGAGTTAGTATTCATGACATGATTCACTGTTATGTGTGATGTAGCACTATACATATTATACATCTTATATGTTAATTTTATTTTTATATTTATGTGTCAATGCATTTATTTTATGTTATGGATGCTTTAGATGCTAAAAAGTTGATAAAAATAAATATTTTTGTATTTTTTAATTTTGCCAATATTTGCCGAGTTTTACTATTTTTTTTTCTCAATTTTTATATTTTTTCATTTTCCAAACCCTCACTGATTTTATCCGGATGCTGATGTTTGCAACATGTTGATGGTAAAAAATGATCGAAATCAACAATGGGGAGATCACCCAGTCAGGACCCCAAACTAAGCCCGCCCTTGTTTGGAATGGTAATTCCGATTGGTTCTAATGGGTCCAGTTACCCCTCACTTTCTGTTGATTGGTGATGTCTCTATTTGCCATCAGCAAAAAGAGTCAATTAGACTTACCCTCTTGTAGTAAACTTGTAAAAAAACAGTCCTTAAGCTAGCACAAGAGCTCAAACAAACTGCGAATGAGGTTTCTCCTGTGTAAGGAGGCTTCTAAAAATCAAATTAATTAATCTAACTCTAACTCTAAATCTAAATGCAGCGTGGAAAAAAAAATAAAACTATTCTAACTCGATACCTAGGAGATAGCTCCTAAATACCAAGTGCGAAGATTAAAAGATGATGGGTATTTAACATATTTTTTATGATGATTCTCATGCTACTAAAGTAGTTCTAATAGATGGTATTACATGTGTAAGACATACTCTGTTTTAGATATCAAAATGAGAATAGATGAATCATTGGATGATGGAAGTAGTTCACAAAATTCAATGATAATTAATTTTATTTTTTAATGGAAAATTTATAAGTAAATAGTTACTCATAAATTTAATTAAATGCAAGAATGAATTGATAAATTAATAGCAGATCAATTTGACTACAAGATGAAATAGTTGGTCAAATAAACAACAATTTTCATATTTAACAGCAGTGCAAAACATGGAATTTCTTGGCACAAATTTGTCAAAAAAAAAATTGTATTAACAAATAATAGTATTTGAATACAAATAAAATTTTTTGTAACTCTTAATTTGTTTTGCAATGAATATCTCCAACAATCCTCCGAAGATCATAAACTCTGTTAGCAAAGAAAAGAGTTGCAATAGTGCATGATCTCCATCTACAACAAAGATTAGATCTCAAAAGGAAAGCCCCCAAAGCTCAAATCTAAGTATTTCTCTCGACCTACAAAAAACATCATCCTCACAGAAGTGCTAATAGTTCTCTTTTCAGAAAAGAGGAACCCTTATCCTTTCTTCAAAAATTATTTATAATCTCCTGATCGGGATGAGAGAGGGTGTCAGAGGCGACAGGCCCTAAGGTGACATGGTTAGTACAACCGTGATTATTACAGTCGCCCCCCACATGCTCAAGGCAGGGAGTGCGGTGTCCTTAGCCTTGAATGCATGGGAGGTGGGCTGGCAAGGTGGCAGAGGGAGGAATAAGGAAGGGTGGCAGAGATGGGAAGGGTATTCGACGTGCTGGGCAGGTGAATTGTGCAGTGGAGACGGAAGGCAGTGCAGAGCGGAAGAGAGGCGGAGAAACTACGTTTGCGGGCTAGCGACGACCTCTGGTATGTAGTCTGGTCTCACCCTCGTTTAATTCATATGTTCTGGTCGGGTTCTTGTGGTAATTCCATGCGCTGGTGGGAGTTCCGCTGGGGGGAGGGAGAGGCAAGAGGCTGCCCCAATGGGGCTTAGCTCAGCTAGGGAGAAACCAGGGGAGGCAAGGGGGGCCATGGCTCGGCTCTGTGTCGTATTTATATTGCTTTCAAGCAAAAGTTTTGGCATTGGCATGAACAATACTGAGCTGAGCCGAGATACAAGACCCTACCTGTATGCTCAGACTGGGGGTATTGGGGCTAAAGGGCAAGTCACGCCGGGGGGGCCGAGTGTAGCCGAGCGAGGCAAGGAAGAGCTGCAGGCAGGGGACGAGACATTAGCAGTGTGGGAAATTTGCTGAGTGAACCCTGGCATTTGGATATGCATGGTAGTGAGATTGCAGTTAGGGACCCTGGGTGGCATGAGTTGCAGAGGGGTGAGCAGAAACTGGGCAGCATATTGCTAGCAGAGGGAGGGGCATGCGGGTATGAAAAAACTTGCAACACTTGGCTCCAGATGGGTCTGAAGGCCTAGCTACGACCGCAAGGGGATGGCCAAAAAATATACCTTGGTAAGGGGGAGAGGCATGGTGAAAAGTTGGGTGAACCTTGCTTGGAACCCAATTCCCCTGGCCACTTGTGGGCACAGGGATACCTTAACCCATTGCAGGCCAGGTAGGGTAGAGAAGCAAGGCATGAGCAGTCGTGTCGGGCTGAGGTGAATGGAACGATGAAGCTAACGATGTTGGAATGTCTACAGGGCATAAAGGAATAGGGCATGGCTCCAGAAAAACGTGGACGTGGCTGTGGCAACAAGGGCTAGGATCCCTGGGTAGCTAAAAGACCAAGTAAGATGGAAGGCCGCAGGGGCTGGAAGCCTGTTGAGCACTTCATAGCAGAGGCATCTGTGACATACAAGGATGAAACAAATGAAGGTATCTGTAAGCTGATTGACGATTGGGAAGATCAGATAAAACACGAAATGGAACTAGATGATGAGATAGAAGTCTAGAGGATGATGGTTCTTGACCCGGGGAATACACGAGGTAGAATTACGCAATTCAAACAAACCCTGTATCTGTATTTCCTGATGAAAAGTCTGCTTGGTAAAGCAATGGAGCAAATTTATGTGGGGATGGCAGTTACAATGCAAGGCCTACCCAATTACAAAAAAGACACGGAGAAAATCCTATTTCAGTTGCACAAACATGACATCAGGATGGACCATATTGACCGTCACATCCCTTGCATCGTGGATCTATATGGAATGCCAGAGGCAACTGCTGAAGATCTTGCCCCTGTAGCCTCAAACTCTGAGGAGCAGAATGTCAAGAAAGATTAGTTTTCCTATGCTTAGTTTTTGTTTATGTGGATAACATTTAAATTTCCAGTTGTTTATGTAAGTTGTCATAGTTATACAATATTTGGACATGAGACTGAAACTTACCTAGCCTTGCTAGAAAGACTGAAGCAATTTTGTTTTTGGATGGCGTATAATGCTGACCGGTGGCCAACAGACTCGGTTTCCCCTTGGGACGAGTTGAGGCCACTTGGTAAAACTGTGTGGTGTAAATTTGCCTTATACATATAATAGAAAATGGATGGTCCTGCCAAGCATTACAAAAAAAAAAAAACTTATTTATAATTACAAAATGAAATCCCGAAAAGGAAACCTGTTGCAAACAATTTTGTTCCATGATCTTAGAGATGGAAAAATGCCTTTTCTTCCTCTGTTGTTCCAATCTAATTGCTCCAAGACTCTTGATCTTCCTCCTCTCCAACAAGCTCCCACAAAAATAACTAAAATAAAAATTAAAAACAGTCAAAATTCAAGAGAATACTCAATTTTCTAAAATTATGAAAAACAAATTAACGAATTCAAATCTAATTTGATAAATTAATAAAAACAAATTTATGCCTTCTCTTTCTTTTTTGCGGAGAAAAAATTAGCAATCGAACAATTTTGGAATGAGTTAGCTACAACAAATCTTCGTGGCTAATTTTTATTTTTTTTCAAAACAAATTAGGAATTCATTTTTTTTTTCCAAATTCATAGTTGTAAATTTTGTTAATTTTTTGGAGCATTGAATAACTAAATCTAGTTAAGTAACCACTACCAGATTCTTCTCCTTGAAAATAGCTTTCCAACCGGCCATCATACTCTAATAAAAAGTTAAAATAAAATAAAACAAAACAAATTTTATGTAAAATAAAATCAAATAAAAGAAAGGGAAGGTGCTATGTCATATATAGTTTAACGTTTAAGGGATGTACATGAAAATGAAAGGAGAGGGAATGTAAGAGGGGGCCACGTGGAGAGTGGACCCCATCTTCATCTACATGTAAACCAGATCCTATATTACAACTCTCTTATAGCTATATCCTTGATATGTTAAATGAAAGTTCTTTGAAAGCCCCTCTCATGCCCCAGCTCAGCCCATGTTGAACTCCCACGAAAAATTTGAAAGAGCACAATAAATCGAGGATATTCCCGTTTTGTTATATATATATATATATAAAATATAATATAATATAATATAATATAATGTAATGTAATGTAATGTGTGATTATTTAATTACCATATTATATATATAAATAAAGAGAGTTCAGGATATTCTCGTTTTGTTTTATTGGTTTTATATTGTTTTATATATATATATATATTTATTTAATCGCTTTTAATTTAATTATCGTGCTTTTAATATATATATAAAAGTTTCATCATTTTTAAGGTATAGTCTAATTTATATACGAAAATGCTTTTTTCAAGGAATTTTTTCTTAGTTAATTCTAACCAAAATCTAACTAAAATTTTAAAAAAATTAAGTTTAAGTTGTTTAATCTATAGAATTTTAGTGCCTTAGAAAATTTTCAAGGCGTTGAATCTATTTATGCATTCAAAAATGTATTTTAAATAACAAAAAATCACAATTTTGTTTGAAATTGTATTGCTGGATTCCAATGAAAAAGACTATTTCGTCTATTAATTTTACTACGCTATTTTAATATAAATAAAATTAATAATTAATTAAACAATTAAATATATTTACAATATAATTAATGAAAATTAACTTAACTTAAATTAAATTTAGTTTAATTAACTAGCGAATTAATATAAGAAAAATAATTAAACTAATTAAGTTTTATTTACATATTTAAATTATACAAATTTATAAAAAATTATAAAATACAAATTTACATATTTTAATGCCGAAGCTCTGAAATTTGACCAAACTTTGGCCCAAGATATTTTCCAAACCGTAAGTCAGAATGAAACGAAACTTGAACTGTTGGAAAGTCGATAGGAAAATGAAAACAACAAAATCATCAAAATAAAAATCAAAGCAAAGTGAAAATATCGCAACATAAAGTAATCAAAACATATCAAAGTGTGATATCAACATAATTCATATGTAGCCCCAAGAGTTAACTCAACTGGTCAACTCAGTGCATCGCCAATCGGGAGATCACAGGGTCAATTCCCGAAAGCTCTTGGGGTCAGGTCTAGATATAGGTCGAGGGGTGTGATCCCCTTTGGGGTCGATCTACCCAGTTCTTACCGTGGACGTGGCGGCTACCCAATAACCATGGGTATCCGTGAACCACACATGAAAAAAGAAAAAAGAAAAAATTCATATGAAGAGCCCCATAATTTTTTGAAAATTATGGGATGGTTTTGTAGCAACAACACAACACTACATTTTAGCAGGCTTTCATTTGCTACAATACTCATTCTCATACTTGTTGCTCCGTCACTAACCTCGAGGCAATACTCATTACGACACAATACTCATCTTCATGTCATTCTCATACTTGTTCTCCTTAGCTAACCTCTAAACAAAACAAGAAAATGCTTGGAAAAATAAGTATGGAGCATATCACTGAATAATTACGACATAGAAGAGAGTTGATGCTAATGGGCATATTTGTGGAAGAAAAGTTGAGACGACATTAAAGAAATTTTGAGGTTTAAAATGGGCCTCCTAAGGAATATTATAAAATAATAGTGGAAATAATAAAATAAGATTAGACTACATCATCAAATTTTAGAGGGGAAAAAAAACTGTATTTTCAACTTCTCTCCCTACGGTTTTACTCAAATTTCGAGCGGGAACACTCGTTGGATACAAAATTTAATTCCTCATCCAAAGAGTACTCATGTGGCATACTTTTAATGGACTCCATTACACGAAAAATGAGAAATACATGAAAAATCGTGATTGCAATCACACTTTTTCATGTATTTCTCATTTTTCGTGTAGTGGGGTTCATCAAAATTATGCAACATAGTTACCCCTTGGATGAAGAATTAAATTCCACATCCAATGAGTGCTCTGGCCCAAAATTTGAGCAAGCTATAGGGAGATAAGTTGAAAAAATAGTTTATTTATTTATTTTATCTTTTTATTATTTTACTCCAAAAATGGTGAATCATCCCCCATGGTTGACATCATCATATTGAATCCTATTGGTTCTTATAAAATTGATTTTAGTTGTGCATTTTTATTTGAGGCTCATTTTAGACCTCAAAATTTCTCTAATGAGGGAGTTGTAATTTGTCAAAGTTTTAGAAATTAGAGCCTTATGTTGTATTAAACACCCATTTCTTAGTGTTTCTTGCCTAAAAATGTTTTTAGTAAGGTAAACGACTAGGAAATTCCCGTGAAATGTCTGAAAACACTTGCCAGACATTTCCCGGATGCTACTACCAATACAACAAAACACTAAAAAGCAAGAAACATATGAGGAGTCTGGTGGGACAGGGAACTTAGGGGTGAAAGGATGGGGGCATGTTGGGAAACTATTTTCCACCAAAAAGTCGTTTGTTAGGGTTACGTGACTGGATTTTTTTGTAGAAATTCTCATTGTAGATTAACCTGATAATGCAATATACTAAAGCAAAATACTATAATCTACTTCTACTATCAAACTTGTGGAAGCTTAAAGATCGAGCTGAATCAGAGCTGAACACATATAACCATAAGAAGAAGAATCAATACACATGAAACACAGAAGAATACTCTGGGGAAAGCCTCAGCTAAAAACCCCACTATCTGTATTATCATACAAGGTGGAAATACATCAAGATTACACAAAGCTTTAACTCTCACAACTAGCTAGCTCTCAGTACAATCCTCTTGGATGCTCACAGGCTAACGAGGCTTCTCACAAACCTTATCCTTTGCCCTCCAAGCCTCCTATTTCCTTGCTCAGTTTTCCCTGGGTGTTCTTGCTATAACCTTGTGTGACACTGATCTCACACATTGCTCCAACACACTGTAAAACTGTGCAATCCTCATGGAACCTTATACCTTCTGCATGGATGAGTTTCCTTTATAGGAAAATTCCTCTAACTAATAGTACATTGTCCCTGTCTTTAATCTCAACTGGGTCTTTGTCTGAACTGACATGCATGAGTTATTTATGAGAGAATCTTCAGTTATCTAGAGTACACTAGTTGCATGCATGCATGCATTAACTGACTGAACTCACAATTAGTTCCTCAAATTGTTTGGAACTAATCTAACTGGACTTAACTTAGTAAACTGAGTTAACTAATTACAACTCAAATACAACTCATGCTTATCTCCTTAATTAAGGAATAATCTCCTCAATGAAGGGGATAACTGTTGCATGACTTCACAAAGACTTCTAGCTTGAATTTCTTCAACTAATTAATCCATAATTAATTAATTAATTATTTTTCAAGCAGTTGGTGAGACTAAATTCGAATTTTAATTCACAATTCTAATTCAAGGACAAACTAAAATTGGAATATATTGAATGCTATTTTTAGCATTTCTTATTGCTATTTTCAACATTTTTTAGTAGGGAGCAATAAGTCCTTTTCCACGTTGCATGATTGCAACCATTTTGGAGTGTAGGAGTTGTCATCCTTGTTTTTCACATACAATGTATAACAAATTTTGGAGTGCAAAGAGTGAAGTTTGAGGAGTTCTTCGCCTTTTTCTTACTGCCGAATGGAGTTTGGAGTAAAAAAAGAAAATGTTGAATTCTCAACGATTTTCTTGTTGGTTTTGGAGTTATTTTTCTGTGTTCATTAGTTTTTTAAGCAAACCATAGTGTCCATGAAGGAATCCCATCCCATGCAAAAGAATTTTTCATAAGGTGAATACCCTCCTTTGGGCCTGGGCTCATGTTGGTAGCTGGGGGAGGAGGCACACTAGAATTTAAGTGCAATTTATGTGGGGAGGTGTGCCAGGGATCTCACACTTTTATGGAGACCCCTCTACTTCATGCAAATGTTAAAGAGATTGAGGGTTGTCGAAAAACAACCAACATGCAAGAAAGCATGCATAATGTTGAAGATCAAAAATCAAAATAGACAAAAGAAAGTAGGCCACATAGAAGTGCTGACATTCCTACTTGCCCAAGAACTCACTAGTTTCCATCATACCTTACAAATTCTACACTTAGCTTTCATTTAATAAATAACCGTTTTGTGACCGTATGATTTCGACTTGCAACTTGCAACTACATAGTTCTTGCCACTAAAAACCTTGAAATCCTATGCCCTAAAACTAAATCCAAGTGACCTATAACCTACCTTAACAACAACAAGAAGCAACCACATAACATAACATAACACACCTTTAATGGATAAAACCTAAAGTTTCAATATCAATTGAGCAAGGGGGCTCAAAATATATATTTGAACCACCGAGAAATGATAAAGGTAGTAAAATGCTCGATGTTGTATTGTGTAAGGATAGATCCATTGAGTGCAATGAGTTAAAATTCCTTCTCGAAAATCATTCTTACCACATTGTGCAAGCAAAAAAACATGATAAGGACCATTTGCATGCTATAGACACAACCCAAGTTTCCTTAATAACATTCACACATTTATACACAGAAACTTAGCCAATATACAATGGTGTACCCTTTCTATAAATTTCACAAAGGATAGTAAATGGAGATAGATACAATAATTTAACTTATGCAGTAGGAATTGCTACAATCAACACTTTCACCCCCTAGAATTCTTTTCCAAAACTAGCTCAAAATGTCCTATTTATGGGATTCCAAGACAATTTTATCTATCGACATCAGGATGGTTTTCATGGACAATGTGATTGAAGATATTCCACTGTATTTTTGAATTCAAACTCAATCTCCACCAATGGATTCTATATTTGATCAACAAATTCAAACCCAAACCTCAACCTCGAACACATCCATTGATGAAAACATAGACTTTGATTGTTCGAAGTTCAAACCACTCAAATCATGAAATTGGTGACTTGAGATAACCAACAATAATAACATAACCCACCTCCTAACAAACCCTTTTACCCCACCTACAACATACACAGATGCCAAAGAAATAATTAAAAAAACCACATAAGATGGCCTGGTTGGGGTGCTACTAGACATCTTTAGTGAACCTGAGGAAAGTGATAGTAGAACCAATGAGACCCAAACAATATTGAATCACCTAGATGTAGAGGATTGAGCAATGGTTGTTTGACCTTGAATGGTTATTTGTTTTGTTTTTTTATAGCAATTTATAATCCTTTATTCCAGAGGGAAAATCTATCATAATTCAATTGTCAAACCAACAACGAGGACAACCATCATTGGTTTCTATCCACAAATGTAGGTTGACTCGTCACTATTATTCAAGGAAAACCATGCTACCTAGAACTAGCCAATGGTGGTCTATAAGGGGACAGGGTTCCACTCTTGCTAGATATCTTTGGATCTTGGGCAATTAATTTGTTTCTTTACCTCCAAGGAAAACTAGTTCTTAGCCAAGCAGAAGCAATTTTAGGGCATACTCCAGGCCCAATAGCATTCTATAAACCTATGTAGCTGTGGACATGGTGTATTGGATTTTCATTTTTGATTTTAAGGGAAAATGTGTGGTTATAAATCTATGTAGTTGTGGGCATGGTGCATTTGATTGATAAGGAAAATGGGTGGTTTTGTTGTTTCAATAATTGTTTAGTTTGATGTTTGCAATGTGCATATTTATGTGACTATATGAAATATGTCCATAAGGAGTAGGAAAATATTTCAGAAAGGGCACTTTCAAAATTTCATAAAATGGGGAAGTGGTGTGTAACAAAAACTAAGAAAATTTTATGTATTTCATAGGATGAAAATGACATGTTGGCATGGAATATACAAAGAAATATTTTCGTAATTATATGTTATAATTTTGTGTTGATGTGTGTTATTAAGTTTTGATTTGTTTTTTTATTTTATTTTTATTTTATGTGGTTGGTGGTGCTAGATATTTGTACTGAGAAGATCTACTTGAAAAGGATCACTTCCTACTGGCTCAACTACGGAGGCTGACCTCAAGAGTGTTGAGAGATTGAACCTGTGACCTCAATAGAAGAGGTACTTTAATGATAGGAACTCAATAACCTGAGCTAACCTTGAGATGTGTTATTATGTTTTAATAACATAAGTGTTATAAAGTATAGAATGCTAGCCAATATGAAAAATGGCCGCAGTCACTGATTTTGCATTTGCAACCATATCAAATTTTGTGTTTTCGAATATTATGGATAAAAGCGATTCCAATATCATTTTCAGTTTCAAATGGTATTTCTGACATGGTTTATTCCTTGTTTCCATTTTGTATGCTCCTTCCTATCATGTTGTCCTCTTTAGCATAGGAATAGTAAGCTTATCAATGATCTATAACTTTATTGCTACTTACAATATAGATTAAACTGCCATGTATGTTTATTTACTTACTCTAGGTTCCTTGTGACTAACAAATGTTTTCCCTGGAGGTAGATGATTAAGTCCAGTCTCTATTCATCCTTTTATAGTACACACTTAATGTAATTTTCAATATGTGTTATGCTCACACTGAGCATCTTATGAAATAGAAACAATAAACAAATAACACCCTGGGAGAAATAAACATATATGATTCAAGCAAGTGTTGAATCCTAGTCAGATTTGCGGCAACCATAGTTCCTATGAATTGAAAATGATTTTTTTTAGGGGGTTATTGATGTAGGAGAATCCCTGGCCTTGGGAAAACCTCATCAACAAAAAAAATAAGTTTATGTTCAGTTCGTAATAAGTGTTGTTACTCCCATGTGTTTTAAGTTGCTGATACACCTGTCATATTAGTTGTTGATACACCCAACTGGTAGTTGTTTCTACTCATGTAGCAACATTTTATCAAAGAGAAGATTTCTCTCGAGTTGCTAACATTCAGTGGATCACGTTCTAATAATCCTGATGCGTGGAGTTACCGACGCATGCAAAATCGACAATTATTTAGTTGCACTGCTATAGGACGACCACTATTGGACACGCTATGAGGATGAGATGGGGGTTACAAATTTGGGTTTTTCGCACACTGAGAGGAAGTGAAATGACTAATTTTTGGAAGGAAAATAAATCAATAGTAGGGGAAGTGATTTGTTTTCGTGGAATATGAAGGGGTCAACCATGTGAGGATAAATTGCATGAACACGAAGGGGTTTTTATATTCTTCTATTGGTTTTCTACTGGTCCATTCGGGCTTCTGGCTCTTGGGCTATTGGTGCTGGTTTGGCTGTTGCACGATTTTTAGAGAGTATGATGAATAGTTGTTGTACGAGTTAGCAAGGGTGTCTGAATGTTGTGTGTGGTGTTGCAGTGTAACAATATAGGAATTTCAAGTACTCTGAGAATTCCACTCTCATATTTCCATTCTTTTCTATAACAACACATTTTGAATGAAATAAAATATATTTGAATCCCTTCCTATGTTCTCATGAGAATACTTGAATTACTCTTTATTTGTGCTATGTAATTTAGTCATTAAATTAATTTAATATAATAGCCAAAAACCAAATGGATTAGGATGTGAACTTTGTAACAAAAATTCAGGTTCTGTAGGTGTTGTGAAAGCTACAAAGTCCTGCATTGCATCAAGTCATATTAGAGTGGGATTTGTTTTGGGATTTTCACCTTGAATTGGTTCGTGTAACAGGGTACCAAGAAACCTTGTCGGTGGTTTCACAACAAGAGTGTTGAAGGTACAACTTACAAGTTGGGTCAAAAAACCTGGGTTGAGGTCTATGGATGTTGGTGAGACATTTACAACTTGTAAGTATGCCACTTAGGAGAAGAGGAGAAATACGAGGAGGTGTAGGAAATCGAGAGCTAGAAGAGTTAAGATGAAGAATAAAAGAGTTGGATCATAGAAGAAATGGAGATGCAAAAGTAGAATCAGATCCCAAAGAAGAAATTGACGAAGAACAAGATGATGAGGAGAGAGACCTGGTAGCAAGGTTGATTTCATATTTGAGCAATAGAAGTAGTGTGAGAGTTGAATTTTCCTGCTATGATGGAAATTTGAGAGCTGATGTGCTTATTAGTTGGATTAGAGAACTTGAGAGACACTTCACCTATGAAATGTTTAGGATCCAAATCGGGTAAAATTTTCCATGGCGAAGTTGAAAGGTCATGCTGTAGTATGGCAGGATATGCTATATAAATACAGAGTAAATAATTAGCTAGAGAAGATCAAGATGTGGAAGAATATGGTCACGAAGATCAAGGAGAAAATTCTGCCTTTTGATTACCAACAAAATTTGCATAGACAAGTCCATAATCTAAGGCAAAAGGAGACCTCTATCCATGAGTACACTGAGGATTTTTTCAGACTGTCACTTCAACTAGGCATAAAGGAACCGAAATTTCAAAGATTCACAAGGTATGTGAATGGAATGAAATACTTGATTTAAGATGAAATGAGTATGCATTATTTCCATACTATGGATGAATCCTATAATGTTTCCCATAAGGTAGAGGATAAATTGAACAAGAAAACACAACAGAAGGGCAAAGGAAGAGGTTTTAGAGTTATAGGTAAGGCAATAACTACTAGAGGTAGTGAAAAGTAACAAGAATCCACTAGTTGTCAGGGTGGTAGAAGTAGAAATAATGTTGGGAGTGGTAGAGGAAATCTCAAGAGAGGAAAGGGAAAGATGTAATTACTTGTTATCATTGTTGAGGGTAAGGATATAAGAAATATTATCATCCGAAAGGACAAAATTAAGGGAAAATAGGTGAAGCTAGAACAGAAGCTACACAACTCGATGAAGCTGTTGTTGCTGGATAAAATGTGACTATACTTAAGTGAGAACATGGAGAAAATTTGGTGTTTCATAGAGTGCTCCTCAAGCCTAAGAAGAAGATAGTGAAAGAACCAGAACAAAGAAGGAGTGTTTTCAAAACTAAATGTAAGGTGTAAGGGAAGTGCTATAACTTGGTTATAGATTGTGGAAGTACAAAGAATTTTGTGTCCACTGAAGTCATGGACAAGTTGAAACTCAACATTTTAGTGCATTCAAATCCTTACATAGTCTCATGGTTACAAAAGTGATAGCAGGTGGTTGTGACTGAGCAAGGCTTATTGAATTTTTAAATCGGTAGTCTTTAGGAGCAAGTATGATGTGGTTTGGTTGACATGGATGAATGCCACATACTTATGGGAATACTGTGGCTGTTTGACAGGCAAGTTCACCATGATGGCTGGGAGAATACATATGAGTTCAGGAAAGATGGACATCGGTACAAACTCACACTAATGGAAAATACAATTGTAGCATAATGAAGTTGTGGAATTACCAGCATGTCTAACAACAAGATCATGTTGTTCAACCAAGGGGTTTTTACATGAGGAATGAAATGAAAAATTCTATTTAGCTGTGATTCCAAAGGTTGTACTAGAGGAAGTGAAATTATAAATTGTCCCGACATAATTTAAATCCTTGTTAGATGAATTCATGGAGATTGTTTCCGATGAATTGCTAAAAGGACTACCTCCCGTGAGAAATATTTCTCATCAAATTGACTTGATTCCTAGATCGAGCTTACCAAACAAGGCATATTACCTGATAACCCCAACAAATAATGAGGAAGTAAATAAATAGGTACATGAGCTGCTTGATAGATGGTTGATAAGAGAAATTTTGACTGCATGTGTTATACCAATAGTATATAATCCAAAGAAGACATGTGAATGGAGAAATTTGTCTAGAGCCATCAATAGGATAACCATCAAGTACCGATATCCCTTGCTAAGGATGGAAGATATTATGGAATGTTTTAGTGGGGCTACATATTTCACAAAGATAGAATTGAAGAGTGGTTATCATCAAATCCGAATTAGGGAAGGTGATGAGTGGAAGACTGCTTTGAAGATGAAGGATGGATTGTTTGAATGGTTGGTTATGCCATTTTGGCTTACCATTGCCCCAAGCACATTCATGAGGCTCATGAACGAGGTCTTGAAACCATTCTTGGGAAAATTTGTTGTAGTGTACTTGGATGACATTTTAATTTAAGGCAAAAACAAAAAGGAGCACTTGGGACATGTAACACAAGTGTTGCAACAAGTGAAGGAATAAGTAGAAGTAGTGGGTTGGGAAAGTATGAAGGAGTTTTATGCAGAAGATGTCGATTTTGGAGAAGCCTGAACAACTTGTAAAGAACCTTGAAGTATAGACATAACCATGTCCTTGGATTACCGTATCCAAGAAGGGTTTTTATTTAAAAACCAACAATTGTAGATTCCTAAAAGCTCAATGAGGTTAAATCTTATTAAGGAGCTACATGGTGGAGATATAGGTGGAAATGTTGGCATGGATAAGACTGGAACTTTGGTGAAGGAGAGGTTTTTTTGGCCTAGCATCAACAAGGATGTCAAAAAGTTTGTTCAGTGTTGTAGATTTTTCCAACTAGCCAAGGATAGAAGTCAAAATGCAGGGTTGTGTATTCCATTTCCGGTACCAAGAAGGCCTTGGGAAGATGTGAGCATGGAATTTGTCTTGGGACTTCCAAGGACGTAGAGGAAGCATGAATCAATGATGGTTGTTTTAAACATATTTTAAAAGATGGCACATTTCATAGCATGCAAGAGGACAAGTGATTCTACTGAAGTGGATGTTTTATTCTTCAAAGAAGTAATGATACTTCATGGATTTCCAAGAACCATTACTTTAGATAGGGATACAAGATTTCTTGGTCACTTTTGGGGGATGTTGTGGAAGAAGATGGGATCTAAACTATTATACAGTTAAGCCTATCATGTGTAAACATATCGATAGACTGAAGTATTGAGCAAGAGTCTTTGGAATTTACTGAGAAACTTGAGTGGTGAAAATCCCAACCAATCGGATATGGTGTTGGCGTAGGTAGAGTTTTCATATAATTATTCGTTGAATAGATCCACTAGTAAGAGTCCAATTCAAATTGTTTATGGGCAGTCATTGAAGGGTGTTGTGGACTTGATATAGTTGCCAAATTTGGAGGAAAGAAAGAGTGCTTATGCAAATGATTTTGTAGACATCATGCAACTGATACATGAACATGTGAAGAAAAGGTTGCAACAGAGTAATAATAGGTACAAGAAAAAGGTAGATTTGAAAAGAAGATAAAATGTTTTCATTGAATAAGAGATGGAAATGGCACATCTGCGAAAAGAGAGATTCCCCAGGGGTACCTACAACAAGTTGAAATACAAGTAAATAGGTCCATGTAGAATTTAGAATATTTTTGAAAACACCTACAAGCTGGAGCTACTGAGAGACTTGGATATCTCACTGATATTCAATGTATTTGATCTATATGAGTTATGTGAAGGAGAAAGGAGTGAAGATATATTTACACCTACTGAGTGAAAGGAAAAGTTATTAGTCAAACCAATAAAAGAAGTGGAATAAATTCTGGCCACGAGGGTTGGAAAGAAAACTCGCCGCATGGAGTATTTGGAGTATTTGGTTAAATTGAAGAACAAGGGATTTGAAGATGCGTCATGGGTGACTGAACATAGGATTACCAGATTTGGTATAAAAATTTATTGTACTGAGACTTCAATCTTCGAAGGAAATATCACATGAGATGATAGCTCATATTTTCTTACCAAGGGTGTTTGATGTAGGAGCATCCTTGGCCTCGGCCAATCCTCATCAACCAAAAAAATAAGTTTTTGTTGAGTTTGTAATAAGTGTTGTTACTCCAATGTGTTTTAAGTTGCTGATACACCTATCATATTGGTTGATGATAAACCCAACTAGTAGTTGTTGCTACTACTATAGCTACATTTGATCAAAGCGGCAACTGTTCTCAAGTTGCTGACATTCCTAGTATTGAATGCTGATAGTCTTGTTGCGTGGAGTTGCTAACACATCCAAAATTGACAGTTAATTTGTTGCATTGCTATAGGATGAACACTATTGGAGACACTACGAGAATGATACGGAGGTTACAAATTTGGTTTGTCCACCTATTGAGAGGAAGTGAATCAATTAATTTTTGGAAGGAGAAGAATTCAACGGCAAGGGAAGCAATTTGTTTTCGTGGAATATGAAGGGGTCAGATGCGTGAGGATAAATTGCCTGTACATGAAGGACAAGGGGGTTTTTTTATTTTTTCTATTGGTTTTTCTACTGGTTCGTTCGAGCTCCTGGCTATTGGGTTGTTGGCGCTGGTTTGACCATTGCATGATCTTGAGAGAATGCACCTGGATGCTGTACGATTTAGTGAGGGTGCTTGGTTGCTGTGTGTGGTGTTGCAGTGTAACAACAAAGGAATTTCAAGCACTATGAGAACTCCACTCTCAGATTTGAATTCTTGACTGTAACAACACATTCTAAATAAAATAAAATATATTTGAATCCCTTTCTATTTTCTCGTGAGTAGACTTGAATTATTCTATATTTGTGCTCTATGATTTAGTCATTAAATTAAATTATTATAGTAGCCAAAAATAAAATGGCCTGGGTTGTGCACTTTGTAACAACAATTCAGGTTCTATAGGTGCTGTGAAAGCTTCAGAATCCTACATTGCGTCATTTATGAAGGAAACTAATTAAGATGCACTTTCTTCATACTTTGTACACCTGCCATTGATTCATTGTAGAAATAGAAAGAAAAATGCAATCACTAATTTTATTTTTTTTTTTTATCTGCACATTTTCATAACAATGTGGAAAAAATTACAAAAATATGATATACACATTAGTTGTATGTTGGATTATATATAGTTTAATTTTTGTCATGTTTTTTCTTCATCTAATATGAGCCTGATGTTCTGGTTGTTGAATTTGAAAATTTTCAACTAAAATGTATTTTTCACAGGAATCATTGATGCAAGACTTACAACACTCGAAAAAGGGCTACCCAATTTTCATTGCTTGGATATTTCACACTGCAAAAAAATGTACGGATAAAGGAATAAGGCTCCTTGTTGAGGGTTGTCAAAAATTTTCAACTTTATGACATGATGGCTACAAATTTGTGATAGATGGGTCTTTTAATGCACTATCTAAGAACTGCAAAAGATTTGGAAGAGATGGATTTGGAGAGCTGCATCAATATTACTGAGAATGGCCTTTCAAATCTAGCTTAATCATGTTGTTATATCAAGATTGTTAAATTGAGAAAGTTTGGTAAGGTCGATGGCGTTGGAGTAATGAAAATTGCAGACTTGTTCTGTTTTGAAGATCTTGAATGTGTCAGATTGCTTGAGAATGGGAAATATGTAGTTATGTCTTGAGGTTCTGATGATTGAAGGGTGCAAACTTGTATCATATGAAGCCTTTCAAGCACTCGCTTGTCTTTGTGGTCCAAGCCTAATAAATCTACAACTAGAATGGTGTCTAAATATTTCTAACTTAATCAATACTCTTCGTCCTTTCACTTTTCCCACTAGAAAATCCCAACATATCATGCTGTGACAAAGTAACTGGCCATGCATTCAGCTGTTAAGGGAATGGTGGATGTGGATTCCATTTGCAGGATTTGAGGATTAAAGAATGCCCCAGAATATTTATTGTAGGTATATATTTAGTTGAAAAAATTTTCCACTTGTTGCAGCCCCTAGGTGTTCAATCTTGTCCCAAAATCATTGAAGAGACTGTCAATGGAGCTGACATTCATTTTTCTGATCACTATAATTTAATATGCTATGGAACTATATTGGAGCATTCTCTGTGAAGTGAGAAGGTGTACCACTTAGTCATTTTTAAAATGGCATAAGGACATTGATTCCTAGAGTGAAGAAAGGGGCATTCAACATACAAGAAATTTTCTCAAACCTTGATGGGTACACATATGTTTCTTTATAGATTCAAGTGGTTGAATATGTACAACTGCTTATCTGAAACAAAACTTGGAATACAACATGTAGGCTGAACCATTCAATCAACGACTCTAATCAAGCTTCAAGCTGGTCCAAAGACTCCACTGGCAACAAGATCCAAAAATCAGAGTTTACTGGCAATTCTATTGGCCGAAAATGAATTCAGTTTTGAGGTACACCCCTATGAATTGTGCTCATATACCTGGTTTTCCGAATCGCATGCCTTATGTAGTTTGGCAAACTTATTTTCCAAAAGTCAAAGAGGAGGACGAAGATGATGCTGCTTTGCATTTGGTTAAATTTCATATACATGTATGCAAGTTGAGGGTTCAATTTCCTGAAGATTGTCTCATGAAGATGATCATGGAAACTTTAGAAGGAAAAGAGAGATCCTGGTATGAAGATTTGCTACATGGTAGCTTGTATTCACTTAAGGATTTTCGTTTAGTATTTTTTGAGAAATACAAAGGATCCCATCATTTTTTGTTATTGGTTGAGAATTGCTGCAACCATGTTGAGAATTTCATTCAAAATTTGGAATTTTTTTACGGCGATGAAGAGTTAATGGATGAAGAAATCCTGGAAGCTTTGTACGAGAACCCTTTTCATCACCAAGAAGAAATGGTAACTTCCCTGTTGTCTGAAAATGAAATAGATCAACATCATGATGCAGGAAGTTATGACTTGTCTTCTGAGTTTGAAGAAAATTTGCAGCAATCTTGTCAAAAGTTATGTAACCAAGAAGAAGATAAAGATATTCATTTGATTTGTTCTTCAGCTTACCCATTTTCTAAATTTTTATTTCAAGAAGAAGTTTGTGAAAATCAGAATTTTGAATTTGCATGCATAAAGGCTTTAGATAGTGAAATTGTTCCAGATGGTAGCCACCCAGAATTGCAAGAAAATTATGAAGAAGAGCAGGTTATTGAAGACCCCATGGATGTGGACATTTTTTCTATTGATAATGTGGCTGCCTCAATTGAAGATTTTCAAGAACACACTATTCCTTTCTTTGACGTACATGGCAAGACTGATGAACATATTGCTCCCATGCCTTTTGAAGATAGTCCTAAGTTTAGGAAAGTCTTTTTTTGTCCTCTTTCTGATCATCAAGTAAAGGTAACTAATCATGCTTTTGAAGAATATTTTGCTGTTTAGTTGGAATCATCAAGGGAAGGATATCTTTTGTTTTCTCCAAGTCAACAAGAATGATATCTTAAGGGAATCTTCCATGTTTTTCAAGATCCCGTGGCTAGTCTATTATAGTCATTAGAGTAGAAGAACGTTGTTAAATTTATGGATCATGAAAATATTTTCAGTGGGAAGTTTGAGTTGCCATTCTCTTATTTTTTTTGCTTTCTCAAGGAAAGTGTGAGAAGAATTCAAGTAAGTAGCCATTTGCTCGATTGGCTACATTGGTGGAATCATTTCACTTGAGTGTATCTTTATCTTCAGTAAGTGTGGACAACTATTATCAACGCAACATTTGAAGCTCGAGGAGAAGGCCCTAAGATTTTGATGATGTGTTGTCAAATTTCATACTTCCTTTAAAGTTTTCAGCTATGTAATTTTAGTCAGTCAGTCAATTAGTTAATTTCAATCAACCAGTCAGTTAGTTAATTTTAGTCAGTTAGTTATATTTTCAATTTTCATGTTTGACTCCATTGCCTAATGGTCTAATTAGGTTACTAGTCTACGGTTTTGTTCTTGGAACCTCACAAGGAGGCTATCATCCCCATTGGAGCCAATGTTAGGGTTTTAATATTTTTGATGTCAAATGTATTTTCCTTATCCATTGATTTTCAATTTTTTTAGCAGGTTAGCTTATGACCACTGCTGTTGTCATAGCGTCAAAGTTATTGTCTGGGATTGTTGAAGTTATTTCATATGGAGTTTCAGTCAGTGGGGGTCATAAGGTCATGAGGTCACACATGTTTATACAGTTAGTCAGAGTTGAAAGGGGTTATGTGTCAATCTTTGTCAGTCAGAATCATCCAAAATGAGTTTGTTTCAGTTAAGGTTCTGTTGGTCATGATGTCTGGTCATTAAAATATTCCACTGCATATGATCTATACTTTATTCCCTATTTATATCTATCCCATGCTTCCCTATTTCATACCCTATTTCCACATTTCCATTTATACATACCCCTTCATTCTAAACCTATTTTCATAATACTACTACCACTTTCCTACATTCACCACCATGGTATACCCTCATGCCTAATGGCTCATACATCACATCATACCCCTAAACTTTAATTATTCCCCATAACCCCTATACTCATGCCAAGTAAGGTGAGCGCTAAAAGTAATCACGCAAGTGAAAAGTTGGTTGTTCTAATGATTGTGCTACACGACAAAATTCAAGGCACACTTCAAATTTTATACCGCCTTATCTTCATTCCACTGCACATTCAAGCAGATTACGCTTATACACAGGACATAACATCACTACAGGAGACCACAGATCAATTCCCAATAGGAACATTGATGAGAAACAAAGCTCTTCTTCATTGAAGAAATCCGCCGTGCAAACGCTACCCAACCTAGTCACTGCATGGTGCTGTGCAACCGCTGCGCAACGATTCTCTGGCACCCTGCAAGGCATTCACACGGTCATAAATTATTTTTCATTAAAGTCTAAGGGGGGTTTGCATAAGCACTTGAGGAGGGTGTGCCAGTTTATCCATTGTATAAACAGTTAGCAACTGCATTGTATAAGTCCAAAACTTGTGGAACCTTTCCAAGAAAGAATGAATCTATGCCAGGAATTAACGAGAATGAAACATGGGCATTGAAGTTTGAAGAGTGGATGAAGATAATTGTTAATGTCAGATCTCATTTGAGAGATATGATAGAGAGGGAAAAATTTCATATTGATGTGCAAGAACCCTTCTTTACATAGCTCAAAAATGGACAAAAGAAAATGGAAGGAAGATGTGCTCTTGGGAATTACAAAAGAATTTTGCCTGGAGATTTCTTTCTTGTAAATCTATGTTTACTGCTTACTATGAAGGATGCAAATTGGTATGGTTACTTTTATGAAATGATAGAGTTAGAGAGTATAGGGAACGTTCTTCCCGGTATCAAAATAGTCAAGGAAGGGGTACAAGTATATCGAAGGTTCTACTCTAAAGAAAAATAAAAATATGGAAGTGTTTTGGCGATTGTTGTTTCTAGAGTACTTTCCCAACCATATATTTTTATGTCTGATATGCTCACTATGCTTGGAGATATATGCTTCAAAATGATATTTGCAACTTGGAATCAATTATTGCATACCACAGGCAAGCGTGGGGAATCTGCTGACATCAGAAAAGTTGTTAACCTATAAACTTGTTCAACCATGCACCAAGAGGATTTGCAAGTTGAAGGAGTAATAATTTTGTTGGGATCAAATCCACAGCTAGAACTGTTCTTGATGCATTTCCACCTCCAAGATCGGTTGTTCTGTCCTGATTCTCAGTTGTTAACAATCCAAATGAAATATATTGACAGTGGGAGCACATGATTTAGCAAAGCATGTTCATAGAAGTAGTGATGGATGGTGGGGCCCATTTATGGGCAACGAGATTGAGAAAAATAAAATGGAAATGGAGATCATTTGTCACATAATTTCCCATGCTCAATGGATGAAACATATATCATTGTCACCCAAATTGTTGTGCTTTTGAAATAAGAGTTAAAAAATGTTATGGTGCTCGATAGTCCAAGGATGGAAGAAAGTTCATTGGTTTTCCGGAACCATGAATGAAGGATGGACATTCAAGAGGATGGAGACATTAACAGTGTGATGAATAGCTTCCATTCCAACCATAGTCAGATGGATTTCTCCATGAAAATTGAATGTACCTGAAGCATTAACATGCCAATTCAGGAAGATAAGAATTAAAACAATATAAACTTGTGTGAACCAATGTTGATAAACATTTACCAGTGACCATTAAAATAAGTTGGTATTGGAAGTTTGAAATTAGTTATTGTTGCAAGCTCTGCGAACCTTTAGATTTTTAAGTTTCAAGATCTCATGTAGAAGTTTTGATTCCATGTTTCAAAATATCACAAGAAAAGACATGGTGCAACCATAGTTTTAAAATCCTGATACATACTGCTGCGCAAAGTGACTGTTTTAGTCACCATTTTCAAAAGAGATTTTCGACCAACTGGAGATGAATTTTAGAAAACAAAAATATGGTTTTGTCCAGAATGGGTCAGAGAACAAAAACCTCCTCTAGTTTCTACATAGGTTCCATGGATTGGGATATTCAAATGCATATTTTAGACTATGTAATTGACTGTTTTAGCCATGATTTTGGGGAACAGATTCTGAGGATCTGGGGCAAAATTTGAGGAAACTGAGAGAGTTTTATCTCAAAACGAAGTTGATCTATGAAAAAATGTCCCATTTTTTACACAGGTGGTATAGTTCGATAGTTACCGGTGTCACTTGGAGACCCATTTTCATAATTTCTTGCTGCTAAAATTCTGAAATTTGTTTTGAAATTCGATTTGTGAATTCAAAATTTTGAAAGATTTGAGACATCAGATGGGTCCCTCTCCAACTCAAAAACCTAGTCATCATCTTTCATCGGCCAACTGTCCATTAGTGCTATAGGTGTGCATGCCAAGTTGGAGTTGTTGCACAACCGTTGTGCAACTCAAGTTCTTTGTTGTTTCTATTTTTGTTTTGGATCTGATCTATGCTGTCATGATCAAGGACAAGGATAATATTGGAATTGAATGGATAAATTCATTAGATAGATAGGATAAAGTAATTTATGTTTTTTTTAAGAAAATTGTTGTAGTTTTTATGGTTAGCTTTGTTTAGTCTTTTTGGTTCAAAAAAGAAGCATGTTATTAAACTTAGTTTGACTCGATCCACTTAGTGGATAAAGAATATGATGTATTTGGCCTATTTGAATTTTTGAAGGGAATTTGGCCACCTAGGTGGTAATTTCGAATTATTCTTTGTATATATGAATTGAAAGACATAGAAAAGGTTTTGGTTGGAGTGTTAGAGGCCATGATTTACTATTATGCAAATTGTACATCTTTTTATGAATGAATAAAAGAAGGCGGGAGCCAGTTTGAGCAAGGATACCCAAGTTGGATTTTATTGGTATGTTGTTTATCTCTGTGATGTGATATTATCTCTTTAGATCTGCTTATATCTCATAGATCCATGTTGTTTATCTCTTCATGTTTAGTTTGATGTTTTTGTTTTTGTTTTGTTTTTGCTTTTTTGTTTTTTTGTTTTTGTTTTTTGGTTTTTTGTTTTGTTTTTGTTTTGTTTTTGTTTTGTTTTGTTTTGTTTTTTTTTTTTTTTCAAAATTCAAATGAATTTGCTCTGAATAAACTTGTTGAACATTATAAGTGTTTTTACTCTTATGATAGATTGAATTCATCCTTGATAGATGCTCAGCTTGTCATTTCTACCTCATTCATCCTAACAATACATTGATTTTCAAAGATTACTAATAGACCTGACTATCTTTCCCCTGTGAGGATTGCCACCATATCCCTTATTCATTTAGATCTTCAATAGTGCCTTGATCTTGATTTTCCTTGTCCTCTACACCCACCTTCAATAAATCAAACACAAAGCCATTCTCTGATCATCATAACCAACCTAAAACATAGATCTCATCAGTCATTCAAATGATTGATAGGAGAAGATAGCGAGAGAGCCCTCTCCAAGGCAAGGGGGGCTAGATCTTAGCCTAAAAGAGGTTTGTGGTTACCTCTGATATTTCTCTCCTCAGCCTGGAGAAATTTATGGAGTGCTAACACAACGTCTCCCTGTTTTAATGGAAGAACACTTTTTGATATGCTTTGGGAACATATATGCCACCCATATAATTTAGCCATCCTAGATGTCTCTAAGGAAGCTATGCTAAAAAAGAGAGAGGCACCTCATCATTGAGAGGTAGGGAGATTTATTTTAATCCATGTGGGTCATTTATTTGCATTGTTGTCTATATTTATTGTTTCTAGAGAATGTATTGTTTTAGTCACAATGATATTTATTTCATTAAATTTTAATACTGTTGTTGGGATGAATGGGTACTCAATAATTCCATGGTTTAACGATGCACTTTGGGATGTTGGGTACCTTTGGTTCTCAATGGTTATTTCCTGGCTATAGATGTTTTATTTCATCGATGGTTGCATACACTCTACTTGGTTTGATGTTATGATTGAGTGTATAATCAATAGACATGGTAGGCCTTTATCTTGTAATGTGGCTAAGGTTCTATACCTTCTACTGTTGGGATTGCAATTTGGTTTACTGTCCGTATTAATAGTTCCTGTCTGGACTAAATTCCAATCGTATGAACAAAGAAGATAAAATTCACATGAAAAATAATTATAGGAGAGGGACACTAGTTGTTGCACACATGCCTTTTCATCACCCCAAACGATAGCTTCTATGCCAAATCATCAGTACGACACATGTCAATATGGAAATGCCACCTGTCGTAGTAGGTTGGCACTTTAATGTGGCTTTTTCCTCACACTTTTCTACATCATTTTTGGGTGGTTTATGGAAGGTGTCCTAAACCCCGTGTAATGTTGTTTGAACCAATGTGGGAACTCAACTACCTTGATTCTCATTCGCCCAACCTCCTTATTTTGTCCAACTTGAACTCTGTCGTTTCACTGATAGTTTTATGTCATTGTTTCCCGTGGTTGGTTGGGTATTTACCATGGTTTCTATGGTGGTTGATGGTTTCTTGTTTCATGGAGTGTTTCCCCATGCCCGTGGCACTCCAATGATTGGTTTTTTCATCTGCCCTAGACCCTGTGTGATATTTTAAGTGTTTCAGTGGTGGATATGGAGGTTTCATGCTCAATTTGTTTTTCATGGGGGTAAGTGTGCTTTTAGTTGGTTCTCTCTATGAATTTCTTATGGGTTTTTGCAGTTTTCTCTCTGTTTAACCCCACTGTCTCTGTCTCTATTGTAGGTAAGATTTGGTGAGGTGTTGGGGTTTGTCCAAATGTTGTAGCGATGTTTGGGCATGGCATTGGCTTCGTGGTTGGCTTTCTGGTAGGATTTTTGATCCTACCAACTACAATTGTCACTGTGTTTATCAACACATTCGATTTGATGGGAATTGTAGTCCATTGAGCGAATTATTTTTTGGGTTTTTTGCATTTCTTGTATTGTTATGTGGGTTTTTGTTTGTGGGTGTTATGTGAAGAAATTTATAGAAATCACATAATTTTTTACATAGATTTTATAGAAATTTCTAGGCACAATATTTCTAGATATTTTTTTGGATTCTATTTTTTTTTTCACAACAAATTATTTGATTTTGTTGTTGCATGATGGTTTCCCATACTATAGTTTAGTCCTAGATTGTTGTATATTATTAATTGATACATGCACATATTCTCTCCTAAACAATTATGTTGTTGATTAAACGTTAAGGTTTTGATATTTTCCCAAGGAATGGATTTCTTTGTAAAGTTATTGTAAATTTCCTTACAGTTCTAGAAGATTCAATGTTGAGATATGATAGCTTAATGAAATAAAATAATGTTTGTATATAGAACTTAATATATTATATAATAAGTATTAACACTTAATCCATGGAAATCACAATTTACCAATGTGAGTTTTAGACCATCATAACTCCTCACAATCACCACAATTGAACCTACATAGCATTCCATTCATCTTTGTTCACTGCTATTATTTCTTCATGAGGGCAGTCATATGTCAATTGGCCAGTTACAAAATACACTCATGAGGAGAGGCTAGGGATATGGTGGCAACTTGGCACTGTGTTATGCTTTCTCAACACTACATTTCTTGTAGAATATTTAACCCTGTCCTTAATATAGTGATGTTAATGGTGACTTCAAACCAAGGGTTCACCATGGTTTCTATGTGTTGCATTCTTTGTTAATAGCCTTAAATGACTAGATTTCATTCATGCTCCACAACATAATGGTAGAACCTCTTTATCATTATATGCATGACATAGGCTCAAGCCTTAATAAACTACTACAAGGCATGTAGCTAAAGATGGTTATGACACATAATTTATTTTCCAGTTATAGGCATCTATACGAAACTGAATGTTGATCAACTTCTCATGGCCTCAAATAGGGTTCATTTTTCTTTTTTAGTATATATTTACATCACAATTTTGGAGGTTTCAATGCAAATGAAAATTAATTTGAGAGTCAACATTGTTTTTTTGTGGTTGTTTATGGGTTTTTTTCCATATTATTTCTTCACTTGTTGATCTGTTAACAAGGATTCCACTTACATTATAACTTTTATGTCAATTGTGAACCAAATTATGGCTCTTGATATTTGTGTCATGACTTCTTATGGTATATTCTCTCTTTAGTCAGATCTATTTTTCATACAACATTTAATTTTAGCTCGAGCTATAATAACAACTATTTGTTATTCAAATTTGTAGTGGAATGCTTGTCAATTTTTATTTATTTACTTCTAAATTAAAATTGGCCACAAGAAAAAATCATTTTGGTGGCCATAAGCGCACAATTTTGCTTTTTCTAATTTGGGAAAACTTTGGCCACAAGCCAAAGGGCCTATGCCACCAAACAACATTTTCAATCACTAGCCAAGGAGTTTCAAACTTGAGTTAGCAAAGCATTTCCCAAACAATCCAAATAGAAAGGAGAAAAATCCATATAGGGTGAAACGTAACTGAATAATATGAGTGTCATGAATGATACAACTACTCGTGAAATTATAATTACCATTGAAAGGTCACAAATGAAAGGACACCACTTTTTGGAGACTTACATATATATATATATATATATATATATATATATATATAGATATATCTATATATATATATATATATAGATATAGTGTTTAATACATAATTTGAAAGGCATGGGTTTGTGAATATAACAAGTTCTATTTTATTTCCATTATGATGACCAATGTTAATGACTAAGACAAAAGTTATTCACGATAAGATCTTCCATTTGAGCTTAGGAAAGCCTTGTATCGAGTATAAAAGGATGTTATAAATTGTGTATTTTCTATTTATACTTCACACTTGATTAATAAGTTACATCCTTAAGCTTAGTCTAATTTAGCATGTAAAGGAAGAACACAAATTTGATGGCATTTTGAGCTAGGATTTCTCCATTCTAATAGACTATGAATGTATCTTCTACAATTTCTTTTAATTACAATGCCACAAACAATATGGAATGCTATGACCTAGGATTTAACCCAAAATGGCCATGTAACAAGTAGCATAGACAATCCTTATAAAATCCACATCACAATGTGGTTACACCAAAAACAATATAACACCCCTACGCTTGATTACTTCCAAAATTTTCATTTCCCAAGCTTGTTGAGTTACCTGCTTGAGATAAGTAGGTTGGCCTACACAAAAATGGTTAATTAGGATGTGTTGGATTTTTTCCATATGATTGAGTTCAATTTTCTCCTTGTAGCCATGGAGGAAATGAGTAGCCATAACTCACACTTGTGTTACTAACCCCTGCATTACGTGGAGGTCTCTAATAATCATACATAGGACTGAAAGCTACACTGGTAGGAATATAGTAAGTGGGAAAACCCCCTTGTTGATAGTGGGGGACTTGGATGTTTATGAGGTCTAGGTATAATGGTGTACAATTTGTAATATGGTCTATTGTGTTTGACATGATCTTGCTTTCCTTCACTGTGCTTGCATCATTGTCGGCCCTATTTTTCATCCCTCACTCTTTTTGAAGCAATTGTTGAGCCTTTCTTAATTATTTTTCCTGTTGTGGCAATTGTTTTTATGGTTCTTCTCTTGCCTTACTTTCTCTCTTTCAAGCCTTTCCTCTGCTCGACGTTTTGCTGCAACAATTCTTGCTACCTTCTTTTCCTTAGCTAAATCTTTCTTTTTCTGTTTTAAATCCTAAATTTCAAGTTTCTTTTGTTCAAACTCAACTAATAGTTTTATATAGTCTTCTAAGGTTAGTCACTGTGATCTTTGACCTAAACGAAGACTATTTGTTGTTCCTTGCCTTCTTTTCTCCAACACTCTCTTTATTGGTAGCATTAGGAATCGACCAAGCAACTGCTCCTTCCTTGAAACTTGTTTCTCCTTACATGACACTTGCCTTTCAAAATCTAACACAACTAATTGAAATATGTTGTTCTCTTCATCTGGTTCCTCATTTTTTACAATATCTTCTTCCAATGATCCATTGTCCATAAAAAATGAACAATTTCATTATTCAACTTTGCTAGTTGTGAAGGAATGTTCATGATTTCTTCGTTGGTTCTTAAGACATTATGTTTTTTCATATTCATCATGGATTTTTCCAGCCATGATGGTGGGGTTACTTGGCTTGGAAATATCAAATTCTCATTGTTGTTTCGTAGTGCATGATCACCTACAACTATATCCATATCAACATTGTCATTTCAATGACATTCTCATTGTCATTTGCATGATCAACAAAGTCATTAAGAATATCACATGTAGAAGTTGCATGTGCTTTAGTTGGTCTAACAACCTCCATGCTACTGTCAATTGGTTCATGATTATATTGTGTTTCACTTACATGTTCATCATCATCACCATAGAAGTGTCCTTGAGATAGGGATATCATATTATTAGTTGCAACCGCATCTTCCTGTCCATCCACATCTTCTTGGGCATCAACATGTGCTTGGACATCCCTTTATTCTTGACCATCCACATCAAATTACTTGCTACAACCAATATTATGCATAAGAAAATCATAATTTCGTGGCTAGATTCTAGTCCTCCTAAACCCAACCTTGATATTTAAAGGTGTGAAAGCCCTTTTAAAGGCTTTACTTGCAAGTTCAACTAGCTCAAACCTTTCCACCTCCACCTTGGATTCTTTTCCATCCATGAAGCTCACTATGACCTAAAATAGTTTTTGAAAGGCCCAAGCACACTCACATAAAGGGGTTTCAATAAATGAGCGGTATGAGCAGGCATTGTTGACTGGTCGATGCCCAAAATGTTAGCCTCCTCAATTGTTTTCACAACAATGTGGCTTCCATTGCCATCTAAAACCAATATGTGTTTGTTTTTCATGTGAGACACGCCTGGTATAGATGCAACAAAGTGAAAAATCTGATTCAAAAAAAGTTCTTTAGTCATCCATGCATGGGGACACGTAGCCATGCATGCACCTAGTTCACAATTTTGTCTATATTTTTTCAGTTGGGTTTTACCCTTGAATAGATAAAAACTTGGGATTGAAGCACCAGTTGCATTCATATAACATAGAATAGCTATCCACTCTTTGCTCTTAGGAAAAATCTTTGACACGTTTTAACTCCCTTTCTTGGAAATTACCCACATGCGATAATTCATTCCTACCTGTAAACCTATTTCATCAAAGTTCCATATATGGTTTGAAGCATACGAGTGTTTCTCATATGCACTAGAAAGCGTGTCATAGAACTTAGACACAATTCCAGGGCGTAGACTTAAAGCCCTGTCAATGTCAAGGCCCTTGGTTGTACATAACACAAGGTATGGATGCATTTTTTTAAATCCAAACCCCATGATTTACTAGGGAACCCATCTTTGAACGGGTTTGGACTCCCCTGACAGATTTGAGCAATTATGGATTTTAATTGTATAAAATCTAGACCATGTCCCAATTGAGCAATCTTCTTGCGTCACTGAACCATCTCGGCCTCCTTTTCTTCATTCATATTTGTAAAAGGCCATCTATGCTTTGTATGAGTGAGCCCATTTATTTAATAATGTATTGACGAGGGAGCAATCCCATGCTTTTTGGTAGATGCCTGAACTGAATCTCCATTAAATTATATATCATAAATTGCAACTAACATGTCCTGTTTTGTCCATCCTCTTATAGCACTGATATTCTTAGTTGAAATGTGGTTGACCATGGCTCTATGCTTGATGGTGGGACAACCCCATCATCTACTACTGCATGGTCATACTCAACAACATTGATGGGATAACTGTTTACAATTAAATGATCTAACATGTCTTAATCTGATGAAGTGCATTGTAGCTGGGCATCCATGGTCATTCACATCCTTGTTTTCCTTGTACGAGTAACATTACTAACTCTTGGCATAACTGCAACTACTTGTAGATTTATTACATATGTTTAGTTAACAATACTATATTATACAAACAAATTTATATTTTCATCTTACATGATAAAGAAATGTTGATTTTCTTTGTAATGGTTATTTGATTGATAACGAGTGTTGTCTAACTCTTTGAAATTGAAGCTTAATATATTGATAATATAAGTTAATCGTGCATGTAAATGTTTGTAAATTTTATTGTTGGCTAACTATCTGCAACTGAATCCCTAATAGGTTGATACTACAAGTTAATTGTGCATATAAATGTTTGACGAATAGACTTGGAAAATTTAAATAGAAAATTGGAACCTGATTATACTAGAAATATAAATAAAAACAATAATGTGCAAAAATATTATTATGCTGAAACTTGAATACACTGCGCACACACTCTCTGATGGTATGTCTCTAGGGTTGATGAGTAATTTGAATGTTTAAAATCCAAATTCATCAAGGGTTGAGGTTCTTTTATAGTTATTTGATGTTGAATTTGATTGGTAACAAGGATTAACATGGATTGAAATCTCTTGAATTTGAATATGTGTTCTGGATTGATCTAGATGTGATCCAATGACTAAAAATTTGTTATAGTTGATCTTTGTGATTTGATATGTTTAATGGGGGAATTTAATAAGTTGGGTGTCATTTATTGAACTTAGTGGGTTGAATTGTTGAATAACCATGCAGTTATGACTGACATCCATCAACCATGGATATGTGTATGCATAAATGTGTCTTGGGATACTTAGCTCCAATTGAGTTCAATGGGAGTTGAAGTGATGGTACCTTGTATTGGTGGATTCGACTATTACATATATTTTATAGTTTATTTGTTTCGTATGTCAAAACATACGTGGAGGTAGTTGGGACTAGATGTTTTATACTCTTTAAAAAAAAAATACTATTTATGGATAGTTGTTAGCCTAGTCAACATATGGGTAGGTTTTGGACATAATTTAAATATTTTAGCACTTAATATTATATATTTTTTCAAATATTGGTGGTATATGTGTTATGTTTTGGTGCCTTAGTAGGACCAATACTATGACAACTATTGGTCTTTGCACAATAATAAACATATCTCCCCTTTATTCTAGGAAAACATGATAGTCTGGTCATAGACAATGGACAAAATTGCCATACTATTTCCTTAACTATTAATAGTTTACATGTTAAATCAAAAGTAGCAGCATCACAAAGCCATCTAGTATGGTAGAGGAAACCAAACCTACTTGTTCCCAACATGATGACATCCATGTCTATTGGGAAGTGGCTTGCACCACTACCAAGCAAACAACAAAGAGATAACTGTCCCAAGATCAATTGATAAAATGGGAACAAGTTGAGAAGACTAGTTTTCCTAATTAGTGTAATGTAGATGTTTCCTTGTTTTGTATGTGTTGCAAAACATGAAATAGGATACTCACAAATGAGAATATGAATTTTAGTTAAAATATTTTTTCCCACACATATATATATATTTTTAATCACAGTGGGAAAACCTATCATAGTTCAATTGTTAAACCAGTAGTGGGGACAACCATCACCAGTTGTTATCCGCAAATGTAGGATGATTCATCACTATTATTCAAGGAAAACCATGTCGCCTAGAATTACCCATTAGCGGTCTGTAATGGGGCCAAGTTTCACTCCTACCAGATGCCTCTAGGTTTTGGGTCGTTAACTTATTTCCTTACGTTCAAGAAAGACAAACTCTTAGCCAAGTAAAAGAAATTTTAGGGAATACTCTAGACTCATTTTATCACACATATTTATAAATGGAAATTTATTTATATATTTAAAATTACAATTTAAATACTGAAAACATATTTTATTAAAATATAATTAAAAATATAATTATATTATATAAATGAATCAAAAGATTAACTTACATGTTTTAAAAATATATCTTAAATTAATATTACAAAATAATATAAAAACAAACCTATTTATTAAGGATTAACATTACATATTAAATAGAGAGACAAGGCATGAATGTGAAAGGAGATAAACTTTGAAGTTATTATACTTGCCTTCAATAATAATTCGACAAGGACGAACAATAAGATAACTCTAGTGAAATCGAAAAACGTGGGAGTTGATTTGGAGAATAAAATAATATTAAAGTATACCAAACTTAATATGTAAAATTATAATTTTTAGATGACACATCATTTTAATTAAAAAATATTATATTAAATTTTAATATTTTAAAAAAATTAAACATGTAAAATTATAAATTATAAATAATATAAAATTTAATAATGATTTATTTTAAAATATTTAGATGAAGTGAAATTTTATTTAAGGGAATATTATTGATTATGAAATTGTTAATTATATTTATAATAAGTGAAATAGTATTAAAGCTTATTTATTTTGCATTTTAAAGATGTTTTAACGATTTTTATTTTTATTTTATGTAGCATGTCTTAATCATATATTGGGTGGTAAATTTTCCCTTTCTCTTCACCATACAACCAGACTCCTCTGAATAAGGATAACCTGAATGGGAACATGCTATGGAGGCTGAACTTAGTTTTCTTTTAAAGAATCGGACTTGGGACTTAGTTTCTTGACCACGAGAGAAGAATGTCATGAAGTTTTAATGGGTATATAAGACCAAATTGACCTTTGAAGGTGTTGTTGAGCGTCGTAAAGATCGTTTTTCGTAAAATGATTTTTACAACAAGAAGACATCAACTACATCGGAACCTTTGCCCTTGTTGCAAAGATGAATCTTGTTTGATTGCCATATCCCTTACTGTTCATTTTGCATTGAAAATTCAATAGATCAATGTGAAGAGTTCCTTCCTTCATGGTGACTTATCCAAAGAAATATACATAGAGCAACCCCTTAGTTTTGTAATAGATTCTAATCTTGTCTATTGACTGAAAAAATTGTTGTATGGATTGAAGAAGGCCCCTCGGGTTTGATATGCTAAAATTAATTGATTCTTTCTCACTATTGGGTTCAAACGTTTTGAATCTGATCACATTTTTTTATGTATTACATTGTAATGATGATACTTTGATTGTTGTCATATATGTTAATGATTTGATTATCACTAGTAATAACATTGAAAAAGTTCTTTGATTGAAGATTCAACTTACTTTGAGATGATCAACCTTGATCTACTGCATTTCTTTCTTTGTCTTCAAGTTCTACCATTACCTGATGGTCTTTTCTTCTCTCAATCAAACTATTTGTTGGACTTGTTGAAATGTTTTAAGATGGATGACTATAAGCCACATGCTACACCTTTTTAGTCAAGTGTTAAGTTAACTAAAGAATGTCAAACCATGAAAGTCGATGCTACCATTTATTAACAACTATTATTATTCTTATTTATTTAACTCATAGTGGTCTTGTGTTTCTTTTGTTATCAGCGTGGTTCCTTAGTTTATGTAGGATCCATGAGAAAGTGTATGGAAAGTTGCAAAAATATTTTTTCATGGATACCTCTTATTTTGGTATCAAATATAGTCAATGTTCAAATTCATTAGTTAGCTTCATCGACTCGGATGGGTAGGAAATAATGATGAACAAAAAATCCAATTATGGCTATATGTTTCACCTCAGTATTGGACCTATGATTTGGTCATGCAAGAAGCAATGTGTAGTTTCTTTATCGACTACAAAAGCTGAATATTTTGGAGTTGTTAATGCAGGGACATAGGTAGTTTATATTTGTCAACTCTTCGGAGGGCTTGGGTTTTGTGTTGAGGCTTTAACTACTATTTATTGTGAGGCTTTAACAACTATTTATTGTGACAATCATAGTGAAATTAAAATTGTTGACAATCTTGTTGTACACAGTAAGATGAAGCATGTTGAATTTCATGCTCACTACTTGAGATAATTGGTTTAAGATTGTCATCCTTTTATATTGTATGACAAATGATTAGATTGTTGATATATTTATGAATCCATTTGGAAAAGCTAAGTTTTTTAAGATATGCGGTACTATTAGGCTTCAAGAAGTTTCAATTATGGGGGGGGGCGAGTGCGTGTATTGGAAATGTAATTTCACCTCCTAAACCTCTAGAACATTGAGTAGACAAGGGTTGTTGGAACTTTAGGTGTTATTGGTTCATCACACCTACAAAGCTTCTGGATATAGTCAGTCAAAGGATAAACAAGTAGAGGATCAATTAATAAATTACAGTCAGTTAAGGGATTGACTATAGTCAATTGGTGAACCAGTAGGATATTCAATCGTATGATTGAATAAATAGTTGAGATCGATTGAATGATAAGGTCAACTTGGGGAATCAACTAGCCAATGAAATATGAGTCAACTAGAGTAGTCAACTGGCTAATAAAACAACACATATTCTATGGAAATGGTTGTGATTGTTGATCCTCATTTACAGATCAATTATTTTACAATTTAAGGGAGTTGGTTAGATTCAAACACTATATATATAAAGGAACCTATAGGTTGAATGAAAAATAATCATATAATAAATCATATAGATCATGTGGTGATGAATTATCTCACTACCATGCATTGTGATGTTATGATCACAATGAGCGTAGGTTTTAACACTGTACAAAATTACATGCAAACGAATTCTTCAAATAGAAAATAAACAATGGAGAGAATAGAAAACAAATATACACAAAGATTTTCCCATGGATCCCAAAACCAAGACTACCAGATTGATTTTTCATTATATTCCTTTCAATGTTACAATACATATATACACATGCCGAAGCATTCATAAACCCCAATCCATTAACCCTAGATTAGAACATAACTATAGTTCCCTTTACCAAATCTACAAAATACCATGGGCAGAAAACCATCATGCCCAAAACCATGTGAAAAACCCATGCACAAAACCATGGGTAGGTCCGCCCACTATCTTTGGGTTTGTTCACCATCCTTGGGTCCACATAATTTTTTTTTCTTGGGGTGATACCTCAGACCTCATGCAAGGGGGGTTGCCGCCCCCTTGTGACCCATCCACTACGCTTGGTGCAACATACAACGCCTGAAACTAGTCATGGAAAGAATATAACACGTACTTAACATTCTCCCACTTGTTGTTTTCTTTCCACAGATGAAGTCACATTATAGCTTTGTCATTGATCTTGGCCCACAACACCCATTATTTCTCTACACCAAGAAAACTTCTCAGTGCTCACAGACTTCGTCAATGCATCTGCAACATTCTTCAAAGTGTCCCCTTTACCAGCAACACCTTTTGGTCCTCAACGTTATCACTCACAAAGTGATATTGAACATCAATGTGCTTTGTCTTCAAATATAAGCAGGGTTCTTTGCCAAGAAAATTGCACTTTAGCTGTCACAATCTATCCTTATAGCTTGTTGCACAAACCCGGTGATGGAACCAACACAGGTCCAAACACATCACTATGCACAAGCTCTAATATCCCTTTCGCCCTCTTAGCACTAGAGGGGAAACTCACCCGATTCTGCTTCCCATATACACATGTTTAGATAACTCGAAATCTAGAGAGAAATTAGACATACCTTCTACCATACCATTACCATGCAGTATTCAAAGGCCCTTCTCTCCAATACGTCCAAGCCTTTGATGCCATAACATAGTCTTTTCTCTAGAGACCACTATATTTTCTACTCCACTTTTAAGAACCACAAAACTATTACACCCAACAATAACAGTGATACCTAGAAGCTTGTACAAAGTTCTAATCCAAACTCCCCACATCAATACCAGTGCTCCCCGAATCATATTGCAGGTATCTTTCTCGAAAACTATTTTTACACTTGCATCATCCATCTTGCTCACATAAATTCTATTTCTGGCCAATGTAGGAATATGTAGAACACCGAGAAGTGTTCTAATCCTTCCACCTTGAAACTTCAACTTGAATTTTCCATGTCCGATGATTTTGGCCTTCTTTCCATCCCCTAAGAAGACGTCACCACCATCATATTCTCGTATTCACAAAACCACTCACTATGGGGAGTGAAGTGAAAGGATGCACCTAAGTCAATCAAAAATGCCTCATGATCTACATGTTTACTTGAAGATTAAGCCAAATACACATCCCCACCTTCATCTGAGGTGGTTTTCGCCTCTGCAAAAGGAGAATCATCATATCCATTGTCTTTCTCAGGAGCTTTAGATCTATAGTCCTTTTTGTAGTGTCCTTATTTTCCACATTTCCAGCGCACCTTTACAGGTTTTCCTGGAGATTTAGATCTCCCACTCGAGGACTTATTTTTATTTATGTTTTGGGATCATCCTCGTATAGACAAGGCATATCCATTCTGACTCTCCATATTTTTTTTTCTCATCTCCTCCAACAACAAGTATGAGAATATTTCATCAAACTTCAAGGTAGTTGTATTTCTACCTATAGCAACAATATCCCACAAATCTGGTAGAGAAAACAACAAACTATGCACTTATCTTCATTTGAAATTTTTATATCAAGAGATAAAAACTAGATTACCACAATATTAAAGGTGTTTAGATGCTCTGTTACTAAGTCTCCATCCTTCATCTTCAGGTTATACAAATTTCACCGCAGGAACAATTTGTTCACCAGAGACAAGGATTGGTACAAAGTCCCTAACTTGTCCCACAAAGCCTTCATCGTAGCTTCCCTTGATTCATTCAACAATATTGAATCTGAGATACAAAATCCTATTGTGCTATTTGCCTTCTGATCCAACTTTGCCCAATCTTCTGTTGACATTGCCATTGGTTTAGAACCCAAATCTACCACGATCCACTGATTTTTATCCACCGAAAAATCCTCCATCTTGAGCTTCCACAACTCAAAACTTTGTCCATTAAATTTCTTGATCCCTATCTTTCCACTGTTCGTCATCTTCTTTCATTGCAAGAATCGATCCCATAGATCTCCCACTGAACAGGATCTACCATAGGCCCGAGGAAAATCCCTCGGAAACAAAGACATCCCCTTGGAGCTGAAACAACTTTGATACCAAATGTAGGTTTTAACCTTGTACAAAAATAACTTGCAAATGAATTGTTCAAACACAAAAAAACAACGGCGAGAACAAAAAACAAATATATACGGATATTTTCTCCTAGATCCCAAAACTAGGACTACCAGATTGATTTTTCATTATATTCCTTTCAATGTTACAATACATATGTATACATGCTGAAGCATTCATAAACTCTAATCCATTAACCCTGGATTAGAACATTATCGAAGTTCCCTTGAACGGATCTACAAAATATCATAGGCATAAAACTATCATGCCCAAAACCATGTGCAAAACCCGTGCACAAAACCATGGGTAGGTACGCCCACCATCTTTGGGTCCACCCCACATCCTTGGGTCCGCCCAACTATTATTGGGTCCACATAACTTTTTTTTCCCAAGGCACTGCCCTGGACCCTGTGTAGGGGGGGCATTGTCGCCTTGCAATCCCCCCAACAAGGGGGGGTCTTGCCCCCCTTGTGACCCCCCCCACCGCTACACCTGACACAATGTACAACATGAAAATAATATAACACGTACCCAACAATGAGCTTTGCTTAAGTGTTATGAAAATGTCCATAGACACCACATATCATCTTGAAGTATGGTTACTCCTTTGATTATTTCTTTTATATTCTATTATGTATTCTCTATTCAAGTCCATTTCCCCAACAAAAGTAACAAACAAAGTTACCAACTTAAGAAAAACTTAGCCAAGTTCTCTTTTGTTAGAAGTCGTATTTAGTACTAATTTTTATGCTGATATTGAAAGCGGTAATGCAATATCACACTTTTTCCATTTTAGTATTAGAATTAAAATATTTTCCAACCATGGCATTAAAAACTAAATATCTTGATTATGAAAGACATGAAAAACACACCAAAATGAAAAAGTGGTGACATAACATCGTTTTTTAAGGGTTAAAATTCAAAGTTTTCAAACATGGCATTGAAGACAAAATATCATGACAAAGAAAAACCCTAAAATGAACACCTAAAGTTTACCTACCTTTCTTTTTTTGTCCTTTTTACAAATGTTTGTTTTTTAAATTTGTTTAATTATTATTTTATTTTTGGGATTAAAATGACCACTTAATTGCCATTATGACCTTGACCATTAGTACTATTGTAAATAGAAAAACATAAAGTCGACTATAAATCTAAAATTGGAAGTACATAATTTTTGTTTATTTATTAATTGATTACTTTTAAAAATCCAAAAAAGTTCTTAAAAAACTAAAATACATAATTAAAAATAAATTAAAACCAAAAAAATTAACAAAATAAAATATTTTAAAAAATATTAATATATTTTTTGTTTGTTTTTTTTTGTTTGCTATATTGTGTGAGTTATGAGATGATTGACATGCCTAACATATGGCTCGAATAAGTGTGACCCAGGGGCATCTATGTCGTCAAAATCACCCGAGGATTGCACTCGGCCTAGGCCACATCAACGCTTAACATGGCCAGATTTTTACCTATGGAGTTTTGAACTAATGATCACCATGCAGTGCCTTAACAAAACACTTTGTCATTGTCTCCTCTATGCCTTGTGGACATATTTTAAAAATTATATAAAAAATAAAAATAAATAAAAAAAGTTATTAAAAATTAAAACTATATCCACCAGAGAAGGGATCACCTTTTACCATCTCAACCATTTAGCCTGACCGTAAGAGTATTGGGAGAATTGAATTCATGACCTCTCAATAGCAAATATGATTTAATGATGAGAACTCGTCAATTGAGCCAACCCTTGAGCGAGCCCTTAGATATATATATATATATATATATATATATATATATATATATATAGCCTTTTCTTTTTAATAATTCTTTAAAGAGTATTGGGAGAATTGAACTCATGACCTCTCAATAGCAAATATGGTTTAATGATGAGAACTCGCCAATTGAGCTAGCCCTTTTATATATATATATATATATATATATATATATATATATATATTCCTTTTCTTTTTAATAATTCTTTAAAGAGTATTGGGAGAATTGAACTCATGACCTCTCAATAGCAAATATGGTTTAATGATGAGAACTCGCCAATTGAGCTAGCCCTTATATATATATATATATATTCCTTTTTTTTTAATAATTCTTTAAAGTCTGTATTTTAGTCTCTTTTATTATTATTATTATTTATTTATTCAAAATTTAAGGTTTTAATCATTATTTTTTTATTCCTTTGGAGTGGGTTTGGATTTTATTTTTTCAATATAATTTTCTTTTTAAAATTTAATTAATTTATTTTTTCATGATATTTTTTATGATTTTGTGTATATCAATGATAATTTTATAGGCTATCTTAAGAAAAATATTGCAAATACAGTGCCCATTGAAAATGAGTAATGTTAGAGAAAACATTGCAATTTCTCCACACAATTTTTCCAGAAAATTTGTCTCCAACATGAATTTGAATTGTGAAAATATGCATTTTAAGAATCTATCAAATTGTTTTACGTTAAGATTTCAAATGAGCTATAATTTTAATCTTAAGAAAAATAATTTGCTCTTTGTAGAACCACTCTCTGATTTATCTATTGATTTTAGGTCTTTGCAATTTCTCCACACACAATTTTCTAGAAAATTTGTCTCCAACATGAATTCGAATTGTGAAAATATGCATTTTAAGAATTGATCAAATATTTTTACGTTAAGATTTCAAATGAGCTATAACTTTAATCTTAAGAAAAATGATTTGCTCTTGGTAGAACCACTCTTTGATTTATCTATTGATTTTAGGGTTTTCATTATTTGAACTATTGAAAAATGTTAAAATTTTAAGGGTTTTTGTGTTTGTGATATTTGGTTTTAATTCCATGGTTGAAAATCTTAGAATTTTAAATTTTTTTAGTAGTCATGATATTTGACCTCTAATGACATAGTTGAAAATATTGGAAATTTAAGGTTTTTCATAATTATGATTTTGGTTTTTAATGTCATGGCTAAAAAGTATTGGAATTTAACCCTAAAAAAAGGGTGATGCAACATCACCACTTTTTGATTTTGGGGTGTTTTTCATTTTTTTTTTTTTTTTTTTTGGTTGTTGTTGTGAAAAATAGGGGTTTTTTGGGTGAGAGTTCTCATTTTGAGGTTATAGTTCTCTTTAAATTGGTAACATTCTTTGCAATTGGAAGTCATTCGATAACAAGTACTAATATTATCAACGAAACTAAAGAATGAAATGGTTAAAAAACATACTACAGATGTTGATATGACATACTTGAGGAATTTACTAAAGGATGGAGCCTACTCTAAGTCAATGATAGTAGCATTAAATGGACTTATATTGGACTACTCTAGGTAGAAGGATGGAGTATGGAAAGAAATAAGGTTTCATGAATGTGCCATATCTTCGGATTGAAATTTTTGATTATGGTTTATACTCTGATACATATTGGAGAAAAGTTCAGTCATTGAGTTGAGAGGCTTATTGTATAACCTAGTATGGAGGACATGTGTAATTTTGTCAGTGCTCAATTTAGATTTGACATGTGTCCCATTTAAAAAAAAAAAAAACATTCTTTAAATAAAAAGAATGTTAAATATAATAAAAAAATGAATATATGTGTTTGGTTTGTTTAATTAAAAGTATTATAAAACGTCAATAAACTCACTCTTAATGCCATACTAAGGAGAAGTGGTAAAAATATTTAACACTCTCTTAACCATAAATAAAATATTTCATGTTGGATATAATTAAAAACAAAAAGGAATATATGTGTTTGGTTTGTTTAATTAAAAGTATTATAAAACGTCAATAATCTCATTCTCAGTGGCCATATTAACAAGAAGTGGTAAATATATTTCACTCACTCTCAAACATAAATAAAATATTTTGATGTCATATGAAACAACATAATCTTATATCAACTTCATAGACAAATAATGTAGTTAAAAAAAAACTATATATACATATATAAAGCAATTGAAAAAAAAATTGGTTAAAACATTTTAAGGAGTCTAAATATTCTATGCCCAAGTAAACATTATATATATATATATATATATATATATATATATATATATATATATATATATATTAATTAAAGATCTATCAAGCTTTCAAAGAGATGAAATATGTGGAGGTGCAAACATTTTATTCAAGTTTTGCATTTTAAAAGAAATTTGCACCTCAGGAGATTTGATCCCTCTCAGCTCTTGCTAGATCCACGATTAAGATGGATCTATACTAGTTTAATACATAATAAATTTTGATTACCCAAAAAAAAACCTTATGAAACTCATCTTCCTTCCTAGAAACATTGTAATCATATTCTACATGGTATGGGTTGTGGGCTTAATGATGCACAATTGATAATATTGCCCATCTTTGGGATATTGAGGTTGCTAAATACTTAATGAAACAATGGTCACTATGTGATTGTGGGAGATCCTAGTGGGAATAACCCTGGATGCCTTTGAACGTTATCATGATCAGAGAGGAGAATGGTTTATGGTTTGTGTGGGATTGTAAGGACTTTCTTAAGCCTCAGAGTTTTTATTTGGGATATTTTTCAATATTACATAGCACATCATTACTCAAAATTAAATTACCATGAGCATCGGGCAATGAGAACTTATTGCGCAGTGGAGTACGATGAGGAGATAACTAATGTGCTTAGAGAGTTATATACTATTTTTTCTTACCAAACCCATTGGCTCGGGCATTTCTTCATGCTCTCTCATGGGCCTGGCCTTTGATTTTGTGTGAATAAATATAGATTTGGTTGGTTACTGATAGGCTACTTGCGTTTCTCGAGAATGTGCAAAAGTCATAGAAAGTTGGACTGCTTACAGAAAACGATAGGAATCCATCTTCTCGACTTCATAGAACGGTTACCTCCATCAGGTTACCTTTAATTTCTCATACCAAGATGTCACACTTGCAATTGTCATCAACTATTTTTAAGTGTTGTAAACTTCATCGAGCATCAAAACGATTGTTACGATAGATGGCATATCACTATTCAATGCTTAGTTTATTTTAAATAACCTCAAACTTAAGGTTTGTTTTAAAAAAATAGTAATATATTGAAGAAGGTAGAAACCAACTTTAACAAGATTAAGACTAAAAGATGGGTCTTGGGGATGGAAGAGGGGTGGGAGTTTGGTGCATCAAAGTTTGAGCACTCAGAGCCTTTATGGCCATAATTTTTATAGCGAATCATGAAACTTACTGGTGGATTTGTCACTTTCTTTACAAATTCTATATTATTTTTTTCCGTAATGTAATCTTTTTATATTAATTAAAATATTTTATTTTCCGAACAATTATAAGCTTTTGTAACAAAATTTTTTCAACCATTAATGAGGTGTATTGTAGATGAGTTTTCTTTATTTTGTCTACGAATGTCATGGATATCTTTTCAAGTTATAATCAATAAATATACATTGTTTCTTGTGTTTGCGTGAACTGATTTTTCATATTCTTTGACAGTGAATTTGTATTCAACAAGATTGATCATCATAGCCTCGAGGATTAGCTCAATTGGTCGAGTCCTCATCGTTAAAGCACCTTTTCTATTGAGAAGTCACGGGTTCAATTCTCATGACACCCTCGAGGGCAGGTTCTGTGATTTAGCTAGCAGGAAGTGATCCATTTTGGTGGATTTTCCTAGTACAAATATTCTGTGGATGTAGCGGTCACCATCTCCGAGATCCGTGAACCAAATAGGGAAAACAAATAAGATTGATCACCATTAGGTTTTGATTGTATGTGTTTGGTTGGTGGTTGAATTTATATAATTATTCACATTGACAAATAATTCTTGTAACTTGGGTCCCATTAGCCTTATTGGTGTGGTCCTTCGTGCCTAATAGGGCTTTTATTTGTTAGCATCTAACCAAGTGACTATCGAGTCCCATTTGGAGACTTTAGTTCATTTTCTAGTGGGAAGAGTTTACATGATAGTTGGATTGTAGGTAGTAGTTGCAAATGGACCTATATGGTTGGGCCCTCATTTCAGTCAATCAGTCAAGGTGCCATACATTTGACTCCATTTCACAGTGAACATGCATAGTGGTCTACAAGTTTGATTTCCTAGGGATTATTTATTTGTAGGTGCAAAGTGCGTAGGTTCTGAAATTCTTGACATCCCATAGAGGGATCCCATCCCCTTAAGTCACCATTGTTAATTTCCATGATTTCCTATGCAACTAGATGGTTAAGAGCCAAATAACTTTCATTAGGCTAGTATTTAATGATAGGTACATCAAGTTTAATAGAGATTAGAATTTATTTCGGAGGTAGAGTCATATTCATCAGTTTTGGGGGAAGATATTATTTTTAGTAGACTTCATATTTTCTACAATCCAAAATTTGGAGGTCTATAGGTCAAAGGGGATCACACATTTGGGATCCTTGTGAGTTTGCAATGCTAATGATATTTTTCCAAATGACATGCTAGCAACTACTATTTTAGCAATTAGTGTTTCAGGACTCATATGACGATTCTGAGCATATAATATGATTTCTTACAAAAACTTGAATGTGATGATCCTAATTTCATTAACATGAGAGATTTTTATAAATTTTAGTAGTGCCTACTTTGGGGTGTGTTATATTTAGTATTGATCTCCTAGCATCTCCCTTCACTTTTCATCTTTCCTATTTTTGAGAAGTTGAACCACCATTTTTAGTGTCTATATTTAGTAGTAATATTATCAATAGGTGGGGGTACCATACTCGTGGTTCCAATGTGACACATGGAAGCATGCTTTCCTCAAGGAAACCTTGGGCACTTTCTTTGGTAGGCAATTCTCTAAAATTGGATTTCATGCTTCATTTTTATTTTCAAAAATGATTTGCATTTATTTTTGGCAAAGGAGGAAGCCTTCCTTAAACCTCTCCAATTCACTAACTTTGGGGAGGACCCGGGGTTTATACTATTTAATTTTTTTCTCCAAAATGTTAAACAAGCAGTAACCCAATATTATATAATAGATATGAATATGAAAGCTCAAGATAAAATTAACACATAACCACCATAACAAATATTAAGAAAATAATGCATAAGGAGACACAAAAATTCCCGGTGGAAACCCTAAAGGGACAAAAACCACCCTATTGTTGTTGTGTTGCTCTAAATTTTTATTAATTGTCAAGCAAATCTTTACATGGATCAACCAACCACTACTAGCTAGGAGACATGACCCCAACTATAGTTTGTTGGCCACTACTAGTAGAAGCCATACTCCTATCTTGGTAAGCCACTACTTGCAGGAGGCCCCAACTTCCTCAACCTCCTTGCATACCTCGTTTCAAAATTTTCAGATCGAGCCCAATATGATTTTATCAACATGCACACAACAACAACATCTCAAGTCTGCAACTCAATCTATGAAACTCTGTTGATCAATGCTACAGGTAAACAAAAGGCATCATTATACACTGTATCTCTCTCTCCCTCGTATCCTCCAATATTAGCATAATACATTTATAATATTTCTTCTCATTACAATGGACCAAATAAAAAACATTAATTACATTCCATACCCAAGGATGACTATATCAAATAAAATAAATTAATTAACCATTTAAGGTCTCACACCAAATACCATGGGGAAACCCTTGGTAATTTCATGTGGTTTTCCTTTCCACTTTTCAACAACGGGGCCAAACATCTGCAACCAATTGAACACAAACATCAAGGTGTTATCACATCACGCAAACCATTTACACCAACTACGCACCTCTTGCTCTCATCAAGTGTGTTATAACGCACCTTAGAAGGCTAACAACCAATGTTATAACACTTTGTCTTCAACTGAGCACCTACGTTATTCTTTATAAGTATGCCTTCTCAACCACACTTGCAGGTCAACTTCAGGTATAATATTTGACCATTAAGAACTTAAGGCCCAGTACAAAACATAGGACTTCATGAATACAAGGAAAATGAAGCTAAACACATGTTGACATCAATGTCAACATTATACAACCAACAATCTTCCCCTTTGACAATGATGTCAACTAAAGCCTGATCTTCTCCCTTGAACTTGGTCTCCTTTGAAGCTAAGCTCAATACTTGCTCCCCCTTTCACATCAATGGCAAGGGGATGAAAGAAATATCAATGATACCAACACTCCGCCACTGATCACATAGCTGATAAAGATGTACAATATACTTCCCTTGGACATATGCTAACTCTGAAAAATATGACATGACCAAACATTTTCTTCCCATAACATAGGTAGAAATATATGCCCAATACACACATGGCAACAAGTAATACTTAGTCCATTAAACAATAAAAACAAACTTTGGTCAATAAAATTGTCCTCGCCAAAACATAGCAACAACAACATACACTATCAATAGCACAAAGTACAAGTCATCAACATGACCTCTCACTCTCACACATACTCTCTAATTATCATACTACAAAGTGACAAAATCTTGACAACCATACCATTGTGTCCATCTTTGATCAACAAATCCATATTGTACTTTACTGATACAATCACTACGCCAGTCATGCTCTTCTCTATTGTAGAACACACTCCTTGAATAGGATTAGGGAAAAATATATCTCCATGGTTGTTAGAGCAATGAATTTTACATCCTTACCACATGTAAGAGGCCATAAACTAGACCAATGAACCAATTACCAAATGATGTAGATGACATACAAGGCTTCATCATGAATTACAAGGCAACCATTAACAACTCATACACGGCTGGAATTAGACTCAAGGCTCTCTTTTCCCATGAATTCTTGGCATCAAGACCATTTCAATGTTAGTTAATAAAGTTTTGACATTACAAGGCTTATGACTATACATGGGTAATATCTGCTCTCTTCCATGCAAAGTAATCTCACCAATAATATTTTGACTCAAGGCAATACAATATCATATAGTATATGCCAATTACATCAATTTTGATTACTAGCACATCATTCTCATACTATTGAACCGTGCTACAACTCAACAAGACAATACTCATTCACTCAACAATACATCGACATAATTACATATGCGCATCACAACACAAGACCCTCTACAACATACACATATTCTGATTAGCATGTAGGCACACCCAACCATTAGAGTTATACACTCATACAAGCATTAGTACTATCATCAAAACCATAACAATCATCTCAAATGGGACTCTTGACCAACATCATCAAATCATGCATCGCTCCATACAATTATTTGCTCATCGAACTCTAAAGACAACAAACCCTTACATACTTGACATAAACCTGCTTTACATAAGGCTATGGAGGTAATACATCAACAATACAATGCTCATGACCTTACTTAGCTAAATGACAAGTTACATCTGCATATTACATAACACCTCACCAATGCAATGTTCATGACAAGGGACTAGCAACAATGTAACTAGGAATAAAACATACTTGCATCAACACAAACACAACTATAGTAGTGGCATGATAAACAAGCCTCATAAAGAAAGACAGTTACAATAATTCTTGGAACAACTCCAACAATATTAACCCCACAACAACAACACTATTAACAAAAAGTGAAGCATATATCAAGCCCTTTGATAACTTTGTTCTCCATTTAGCTCCAAGTATAGGCCGTCATTTCAACACTTCATCTCACTAGTTCAACTCTAGGCTCTCATCACATAGATCTGTAGGTATATATGTTTTCTCCAATCACACATCTAAAGAGGAGTATTTATGAGAATGTCCTACAATGGCAATATGGATCACTGGTCTCATTAATGGGGTATAACAATCTAGATATTTATGCTTGTTATTCCAGTGGTGATCTATTGTCATGGAGGTGGGAACATGCAATAGTCTGCGCGAGAAAACCTTCAATGACATCAACTATTCCTAGTCCATCATCTATCATTACTATTTTCAGTTTATTCCCAAGGTTGCATTCGCCAAATTTGATCCTACATGACAAGTTATTCATTCTCGAGGATGAGGCAGATCCCAACTGAAAATTCTCGACAATTTTCGTAATGCTTCCATTCACGAAATTCCCTAAAGGGTAGCCAAGGTAGTCTCTTTCCACCAAGAATAATGTTCCGGCCATAGTTTGTTACATCTGCATAGACTTTGAAGAAGTTTCAAATATGAACATAGAGGAGTTCTCGCAATTGGTGAAGGATGCCACACGGGAGTGGTGGAAAATCTATAAAGATAACCTCGCCACCCTCTTGAAAAAATGCCATTGCTAGAAAGATAAATCTGCAGGATTGATGACTTCGAAGAGGAGAAGCCCATCTCCAATTCCAGCTACATCCTGGCTCTTTTTTCAATCCTTGGTTCTTCATTATTTTTCTCATGTCGACTGAATTGATAGTGTAGCTAACCCATACTATAAATTTTGATTTATAATATGATACATATATGTTACTTGCCCAACACTCGTAACTGATCAGAACGCGGGCCAAAATGACTCCACTACTAAGAAATCAATATGTTCACCTTTTGCTGGAGACCAAGTCGATGAAGCGTTGACCAAATCTAAGCAACAACTAACTCCATAATTAATTATAAGATGTGTTCAACCTATTTAGGATCCAAATTGATTCAGTTATATTAGGAGAATACTGGGCCAATGATTACCGTTAATTACTTTAGTGCACACCTTTTTATTATTCAATACGAATGGTTGCTCTTATTTTCTGAATTTACAAAATTTAGCGTGCTAACTTTACTTTCTCCTTGTTGCAGATGCACAATTTATCTAAGGACTGCCACAAGTTTCCAAGTGCATCAACATGACATATTACTAAATGCATTTAGACCACGGGCATTCGCCGAATCAATTATAAATCATATTATGGCGCTGCATACTCGTGCACATGATCAAAAGAGGGCATGCTACAATTCAATTCAAATAAGAAACAAAACCATTTTTTTTCACGACTTCTATCCACACTAAGGAAACCTTCTTTTCTTGGAGGAGCTCCCCTTGAGTTCATGCACCTTATGTTACATGCTCCCCTTGAGTTCATGCACCTTATGTTACATGCTCCCCGTAAAGGATGAGTTGGCCTCAATTTTTCCATAGGGTTTCTTGATATTCCTTCTTCTTCCAAACCATGTCGTTTTTCGGTTTGATTTATTTCTAGTTTTTCTTTTCTTCTCCAAGTTCTTCTTTGAATAAACTTCTTCTTTTGACTAGATTCCTTAAGAACCCCGGGAAACTTGAAATCTTTGGCTATATGGCCAATATTGTCACATGTAAAGCATCTTATGTGCCCAAGAAATGGAGAAAAAGACTCAATTATTTTGTTGATATTCCTTCTAATCTTCTTCAACTTTGCATCAGCAATACAATCCTTAGCCTTATGCCCAAAAATATTACACAAGTAACAATAGCCATAAAAGAAACCATTTTACCTTATGATTGATAGGAGCGATCTTTTTTGATTGATTGCTTGATAATGCTCCTTTTTTAGCTGCTTTTTTTGCTAAGAAGATTTGATCTTTCTACTCTTGCAGTTAGCTGAAATGTGTCCAAGATTTTGGTAGCTAAAACATCTAACACTTTTTCTTGACACATTCTTTGGCTCCCAATTTTGATGTTGGTTCCCTTTCTTGCTGCTATAAGCTTCTGCTTTAGGCTTTTCAACAATTGCTTCATTAGCTTCTTTGAGATGGACCTACACTTTTTGAACTTTTCTCTTGCTGAAACCACCTCAACCTTTAATTTTTCACAATGGTTGATCTGATATTTGAGTTGGCTGCCAATCTCCTCTTTAGATCTCCTTGCTTCCTCCAACTGGGTTTTTAGATCCACAATTTCTTTCTTGAAATTGTACTCTCTTTCTTCAAGTATTTGGAGAATATTTTTCAGATCTCTATTTTCTGCTGAGATCTACTTTATTTTTTCCAAATTTGAGCTAAGTTGAGCTTGATCTTCAACTAATATCTTCTTTTCTTCATCATTTCTCAAAATTTCTTCTCCATGTAGACATGCAACCTATCCCAAATCTCTCTTGCAGTATTGAGATCCATTATTTTCTCAGCATCCAGATCTTGAAGATTATCATACATTACACATCTGGCCTATGCACCCCATAGTTGAGCTTGTTTTGAAGGGGGTTTATCACCATAACCATTTATCACCACTTTCCAGACTTCAAATCCTCGAGCAAATATGAATGACTTTACCTTTTCTCTCCATGTTTGAAAATTTGCGCATTGAGCAGTAGAGCAACTTGATAACCCATGATTCTCCCAGGTCCACCTTCCAATGATTAAGTTGCAACAAAAGGAACCTGCTCTGATACCACTTGTTGGAAACCATATAACTACTAAGAGAGGGGGGTGAATCAATGATGTTAGGGTTTATATTATTTAAACATTTTTCTCCAAAATATTAAACAATCAATAAACTAGAATGATACAATAGATATAAGTATGAAAACTCAACATAAAATTAACACGTAAACACCATAACAAATATTAATAAAATCAAGCACGAGGAGACACAAAAATTTCTGGTAGAAACCCTAAAGGGACAAAAACCACCCTGTTGTTGTTGCCTTGCTCTCAATTTTTATTATTTGTCAAGAAATTGTTTGCATAGATCAAACAACCATTACTAGCTAGGAGACATAATCCCAACTACAGTTTTTTGGCCACTACCAGCGAAAAAGCCTCAACTTCCTATTAGTTGTTTTCTGGCCACACCAAAAAACCATACTCTTACCTTGGAAAGCCACCACTTGTCAGAGGCCCTAACCTCCTCAATATATATGCGGACCTCATTTTAGAATTAGACTGGGACCAATATAATCTATTCAACATGCACATAACAACAACATCTCAAGTATGCAACTCAATATTTGAAACTTTGTTGATCAATGCTACAAGTAAATAAAATGCATCATCATACACTATAGCTCTCTCTCACGCATATCCTCCAATACTAGCATAATACATTTATAATATTTATTCTCATCACAATAGACTAGATCAAAAACATTAATTGCATTCCATACCCTTGGATGACCATATCAAATAAAATAAATTAATTAACCATTTAAGGTCTCACACCAAATACCATGGGAAAACCCTTGATATTTTCCTGTGGTTTTCCTTTCCACTCTTCAACATTGCATGGCCAAACATCTGCAACCAATCGAACATAAGAATCAAGGTATTATCACATCATTTGTACCATATGCACCAACAACACACCTCCTGCTCTCATCAAGTTTGTTATAATGCACCCTAGAAGGCTAACAACTAGCGTTACAACAATCTGTCTTCCATTGGGCACTTGCGTTATTCCTTATAAGTATGCCTTCTCTACCACACTTGCAGCTCAACTTCAGGTATAAAGTTTGACCATTAAGAACATGCTTAAGACCGAGGACAAAACATAGGACTTCATGAATACAAGGAAAATGAAGCCAAACACCTGTTGACATCAATGGCAACACTATATTGAAATCAAATGAGACAATGGGAGATAATTAATTTTGGCTGGGGAAACCTCCTTGGTTAATTTTGCATGAGAGAAGGAGAATTTATTATTGGAAAAGGATAATTGATTTTCGAAATTTTGTTTAAGGAGGCAACTTAATTGTCTTGAGTTAAGCCAACATCATGAATTATTAATGGAATTTAGGGGGATATCATGAGTTTATTTTTTTTGCAAAGAAGTTCAACCTCATCCTAATGAGAGTTTCTAGCTATATTTATGGCTTTTATTGGTTTATTATAGTAGATTACTTTACTTACTTGATCCAGGTCGATATTGGTGGCCACCCTCCAATTCCACTTGGACCCCCACCATTATTTCTTTCAGTTTTTCAGTTTCCTTAATTGTAGCACATTTTAATATTTTTAGCAGTTTTTCGGGTCCTAAACGTCCGGAGCCATTTTGAGGCCCTAAATGACGTTTTTTTTGCAATATACCACCAACTCTTTTTTTAATTTAAAATCATCTTTTCCTTTGTAGTCCTCAGAGATATCTTTCCAACGGGTTATCATGCACGTCAAATGGAGATAATATGACCAAGTTGCGACCCCAGGAAGTTGGTTGTCTAACCCACCCCAACGGAGCCCATAAAATCTTGGTGTTACATCTCCTCGGGTTAGGGTTTTGGTTGTTTATGGTTTTCTCTTATTGTTCAATAATAAAAAGGCCCTTGAGCCTCATTGTAACGCAGTTCAGAGGCATGTAGCCGCCACATCTCTTCTCAGAGATAAGCTACCATTGCCCGAGCTAGTCTTATTTCCATTATGTTTGTAAGCATATTTCAATATTTGATATTAATGAAATGAAGTGTTATTTCTACTGCATCTTTGTATTTATGGTTATATCTGTAATTTGTTGCGTTCCTGTTTAAATCCGGATCATTACTACAACTACATAACAACAACTTTACTTTGCATGAGTAGGCCACTCCCTTTTTGGGAATTAAGAGAGATAAAAAAGGGCAAATGACATTGTTTGGTTAAAATTTCTTAGTGAGTAGCCAACCTTTTCTCTTACATCTTCTCTTTCTTTTATCATTGCCTACACTTTGCATAGTGCATAATATTTTGGCCAATCTTGTATTTTGTCTTTATGATGCAAACAATATTTTGAGTAATAAAACCATTGAGTTTGATTATGCAATTTTTTTCAGAGCTTCTTGAATTTGATGGTTCAATAGTCTTACTTTGTATATTGGTATGGGTGGACTAAGTGCATTTAGTTTTATTGTAATGATTGTTTAAAGTGTGCATTCGTCTTGTTTCTCTATTTCATATTTAGTGGTGTAAATTGGAATTCTCTCATATTATTTCATTATAAGCATTCTTATGTCCTTAGTCACTTGCACACATTCCAAGGGAAGTTATTTTATATGTTGATATTTCATGCTAACCATGTATATTTTCTAAGTGATATAAAATGCATAAATACTAGGGACACCCCTTTGTGATTGGAAAAACACTAGTTTAAATGTACAATTAATTAGCAGTGACCTTAGGCCAATCATAGTTGTCGCTTAGGTTTTTAATAAGTAGATATGTGATCCAGAGATTAAAAAAAAGGCTAAAAAATGAAAGTGCTTAAAATCTCTCGAAATTGTTGTCAAGTCGCAGTGTTTGTCGTCCTGATTCCAACGACGCTTGAATAGGTTCAATGTGGCGTAGTATGAAGAAGTTATGACGTTCTAAAGCTTTTGACCAATAATTAAAAAGTCAACAATAGGGTTGACTGGGCTGCTGATTGGGCAGTTCGTACAACTGACGTCATCAAATAACTGTGTAGGGTACGGTGTCAGACATGCCAATTTCGTGCTGACACGTGGCATCATCGTACAAGGTGCATTTGACATGTTTAGATTGGTTAATGCAGTTGTGATGTGGCCTAATCGGAGGGTGCCATGTGGCCCTCTATGACTGGTAAAAAAAATTTGTAATAAGTTTGAATGGATCGGCGGGGTCTGTCCCCTCAAGGTGCCAGAACCAAACTTTGCGCTTTACTGTTGGGCCACAACTTTGGTTCTGAACCGTATTGGTTATGGTTTATATTTAAAATAAAATGTTTTATGTGTTGGGAGGAGGGGTCGGGCGGTGAGCCCCGACCGCTGGTCATGCCATCCCCATATACCCACAACGCACGATGAAAGGGGAGAGGGCTAGGCACTTGTCCCTGGTCCCTAACCACGTTAATAACCATATGCCTGCGACGCACGAGCTAGTCGTGAAGGGTGGGCCACTTGGCCCTAACCCCCAGGTTCCTCAACATCCATGCGACCACAGGAAGAGGCCTAGGTGGAGGGCGCAGGCAGATAAACCCCATCCCTTGGTTTTAGGCGGTTAATATGACCACAAGAGGAGCCAAAGTCGACGGGGGTGGGCGGTTGGCCTCGACCACATGGGCACGGCGTGACCACCCTCCAATGAAAAAGGAGCCAAAGCCAGCGGGGCAGATAGTTGGTCCCAGTCCTTAGCCTTATGTGCTCCACGTGACCCCGTTTTTGCGCATAGGGGTTATTTCAAAAATTAAAGAGGCAACAATACTTTTTGCGGTTGGAATCTTGTCGGTCCTATGCGAAATTGTCACTTGACAAACTGAAAAAAGGGTGAAATTGTCATGCAGTTAGCAAGTTTTGCTAATTTGTAGGACAAATAACAGAGGTTGGCTTAGGGAAGATATCTTGCTCAATTTTTAACGTTTTTGAGCTCAAGAAGAGATTAAATGGGGGATTTTGAGTGTCCTGGACTTAATGGAAACCTTCGCTTTCTAATTTAAGCACTTTATGATGAAATTTTTGCAGAATCAAGTCATTTAGTGCTAGAAGCATAGTCAATTTTGAAGTAGTTTGGAGGCATATTTGAGCATGGAGAGAGCCTAGTTAGAGGTTTTCCAGCCTTCCAGTTTCATCTAAAGTAGCTTTTACTTCTGTGGGGAAACTCTTTTAAGTCTTTTCTCAATGTATTAAGGAGAGAAGCCCTTTTTAACTCTTCATTGTGGAGGAGTTTCATGTTTATGCTTTTGATTTCTGATGGAGTACAAGGACATATTGTGTGAGAGTCCTTTTTATGTTGACATTTTCATGACTTGCTATAGGGAGTCATTTTTGAGTGAGAATTATTTGTAGGAGAAACAAGCCACTCTATTGTCAACAAGTTGTATGTACTCATTTACTGTTGAAATCAATATATCGGTCTAGCTGTTGGAGCAGGCCCAGAGATGTAGCCCAGGAGGGGTGAACTCCGTCATCAAATGTTGGTTTCTTCTCTTCATGTTTATCATTTTGAGATGCATGTGAATTTGTTTCTCTTTTAAGTTCATGTGGAAAACTTAACTCACATTCTTGAAGAGGTTGTGAAACTTGTTTACCTTTAAAGACCCATTTTGTTAACTTGTAAAGTGTCAGAGGACACACGATTTTTGATAGGAAGAGTGCTCCTTCCATTTCCAGATCAGGTGGTATCAAAGCAGGTTCTGACCAAGTTGCAAGTATGGGCAAGAAATTGAAGCGTGAAAGACTCCAAGAGTTGGAGGAGATTAATTTGTCTCTTCGAATGGAGAATGTTGAGCCGAGGAGATTGCTTGAAATTGCAAAGGAGGAGAAAACAAAAATGCACCTACAGTTTCAACATGTTGTGGAGGAACAAAGTGGTGAGAGTTACATCCCAAAAGAAGAAAATAATCCCTCTAAAATGAATCAAGTTTGTGGTCATGGTCCGTACATAGGATATGGACCCTATGTTGAGAATTATGCTTGTGATTTTTGTCAGCATATGAAAGATTATCCTTATGTGCCAGTTGGTAAAAGTGGTTGGCTTGAGACATCATCCACTTCTTCATCAACATCTGAAATAGAAAAAGTGAGTGACAAGTCAAAGGAGGTAATTAACATTTCTAATTCTACTCCTTCAACTAATGTTGATAACACATATTTTGTAGCCTTTGAAAAGCATACCAGAGGTATTGGTATGAAGCTTTTAACTCATATATGTTATGATGGAAGAGGCCTCAGAGTTAATGTCCAAGGTATCCCTAATCCTATCGAGATGAAAGAAAAACCACGATATGAAGGATTGGGTTATGTTCATGGAGAAATTGGAGAATGCTCTAAAATTATTGAGGGAAAGAAATTATCAAGTGATGATATGTCACACCATGATGGTACTGATGATGGAAAAATGTCTCCAAAGAGAGATGAATGTTCCAAGGGACATGCAAATTCTAGTCCTCATTGTCAAAGTCACAGCGCAAAGGATAGGTATAAGTGTCATGGGGATTTTAGAAAGGTTGGTGATTTTGATTATTTATGGGAAAAGTTTCCTTGCAAATTTTGTAATGAAGTTGACCATTGTGTGGCTGATTGTGAGCAACTTAGGGCAATGGTCAAAATAATGAATCAAATCCTTAGGAAAAAGCATGAGGAATCTCTCCCTGTTATGAAGACTTCCTTGTCAATGGGAAATCAAAAGCATTTTTGTACCCATTATAGCATGAATGGGCACTAGATTGAAGAGTATTAGAAACTCCATTCAGAACTTTTTTGCAAGAAGGACAAAGAGGTCATGTGATACTTTGTAAGGAAAGCAACAGGTGGAAACATGGAAACTGATGTAGTTCCTAAAGCAACCTTCAAACTAGATTGGGTGCAGAAAGAGAACCCATAAGCCTAGGATAGGAAAAGGACGAGTAGACTATTTTGTATTTTTTTCTTTCTTTGTAAAATTGTAATTATTTGTTGTAAATTCCCGTTTGGGTACTTTGTAAAGTGAAGTCATGTACAATCACTTATCTACAACAAGTGTGTTTTCTTTGACATGTTATGTTATTTTGGCTTGATGATGAGTCCATTTGTTTGGGGACTTTTGGGATGAGCATTTGTATTTCATCCAATATGTCTATAGTTGTGTCAAGCACTCACTTATACAAGTGTTTCGAAATGAAGCTTATTTGTGAATTTAATATTTGGTAAATACTATGTATAAGATGACCATGATTTTGTGGACAAAGAAAAGCATGTCATTGAACAAATGCAGTTAGTGCATATAAGAGTACAAGTGAAACTTGAGGATAACAAATCAAAGTACAAATCAATGCATGGAAAGCATTGAGTTGCTTATGATTTCCAGGTGGAAAATCAAGTTTGGGTTCAACAAGGAAGGACTTCAAGGTGAAGTTTGTTTCAGCTAAAGAAAGATGGTTTTGGAGAGAATGTTCAGGTTCCATCCATCGAAGTTTCTGTTCCTGTATGTTTGGAAGAATTGTGGCTTAATTCTTGATAGGAAGATAAGGACTTCACGCAGAGGCAAGGTGGAATACCTTGATTAGAGCTCTAAGGTACCAAGTCAAAGAAGAACACAAATGATTGAGATTAGGAAAGTTAATGAGCTTTTTAATCACTTATTTACTGATACAGGATCAACTTTTGGAGGTCCAAAAGTTCCTAATGGGGGTCTGATTCAGAGATCAAAAATAGGATAAAAAATTAAAGTGTTTGGAATCTCTCTAATTACCATCAAGTTGTAGTGTTCGTCATCCTGATTCCAATGATGCTTACATCGCCTCAATCCAACTGGGTATGAAGAATTTATGACGTTCTGAAGTTTTTGGCCAACAACTAAAAGGTCAAAAACATGGTTGACTGGCCTGCTGATTGGGTAGTTTTTACAACTGACGTCATCAACTGACTATGCAAGGTATAGTGTTAGATGACAAAATCTTGTGTTGACATGTGGTATCATCATACGTGCTGCATTTGGCATGTTTACATTGGTTCGTGCAGTTGTGATGTGGCCCAATTAGAGGCCACCATGTGGCCCTCTATGATTGGTCAAATATTTTTGTAGGTTTGAAGGCCTCGGCGGGGATCAACCCCTCAACCTGCCATAACCAAACTCCTCGCTTTACCTTTGGGCCACAAAATTGATTCTTAACCTTATTGGTTATGGTTTATATTTAAAATCAAATGTTTAATGCGTTGGGAGGAGGGGTCAGGTGGTGAGCCCCGACCCCTAGTCATGCCATCTCCATATGCCCACAACGCATGGTGAAAGGGGAGAGGTTTGGGAACTTGGTGCTAGACCCCGACCACGTTCATAGCCATATGCCCATAGTGGAGGATCTAGCAGAGAGGGGCGGGAAACTTGGCCCTAAACCCAGGTTCCTTGACACCCATAAAACCATAGGCAGAGGGCGCGGGCAGATAAGCCCCGACCCTTGGTTTTCGGCAGTTAATATGACCACAAGTGGAACCAAAACTGGCAAGGGAGGGAGGTTGGCTTGGACCCTCAGCCACATGGGAATGATGTGACCAATCTTCAAAGAAAAGGGAGACAAAGCTGGCTGGGGCAGACAGTTGGCCCCAACCCTTAACCTTATGCGCTCCACGTGACCTAGTTTTTGAGCGTAAGGGTTATTGGCAAAATTAAAGTGGCAACAAATTGCACTTTTTACGGTGGGAATTTCATTGGTCCCGAGTGAAATTATCGCTCAGCGGACTAAGAAAAGGGTGAAATTGCCACGCAGTTAGCAAGTTTTGCTAATTTGCAAGACATATACCAGAGCTTGGCTTGGAGAAGCATATTTTGCTCAATTTTTAACCTTTTTGAGCCGAAGAAGATCTTAGATGGGGGTTTTGGAGTGTCCTGGACTCAATGGAAGCCTCGGTTTTATGATTTGAGCACTTTATGATGGAAATTTTGTAGAATCAAATCTTTTAGTGCTAGAGGCAGAGTCAGTTTTGAAGTAGTTTGGAGGCATATTTGAGCATGGAGAGAGCCTAGTTAGAGGTTTTCCAGCCTTCTAGTTTCATCTGCAGCAATTGTTACTTCTGTAGAGAAACTCTTTTAAGTATTTTCTCAATGTATTAAGGAGAGAATCCATTTTTGACTCTTCATCGTGGATGAATTGCATGATTATGTTTTTTATTTCTGATAGAGTACAAGGACATATTGTGTGAGAGTCCTTTTTATGTTGACATTTTCATGATTTGCTGTAGGGAGTCATTTTCTGAGTGAGAATTCTTTGTAGGATAATGTTTCTTTGTAGGAGAAACAAGGCACTCTACTGTCAACTAGTTGTATGTATTCATTTCTGCTGAAATCAATATATCGGTCTAGCTGTTGGAGCAGGCCCGAAGATGTAACCCAGGAGGGGTGAACTCTGTAATCAAATAATGGTTTCTTCTTTTCATGTTTATAATTTTGGGATGCATATGTATTTGTTTCTATTTTAAGTTCATGTGGAAAACTTAACTCACATCCTTGAAGAGGTTGTGAAACTTGTTTACCTTTAAAGACCCACTTTGTTAACTTGCAAAGTGTCATACGATGGTCAATTTTTGATAGGAGGAGTGTTCCTTCCATTTCCAAATCAATATGAGTGATGGAACCAATTTATTATCACTTAGATATACTCGATACAAAACTAAGAGACAAATATGAGTAATTAGCCCAAGTTCAGTGTTAATTACTCCTTTATTCAGACTGCTGCTTTTTTCGTGACAAGTGGCATCTTAGTTAGTATGAAATATCAACACATAAACTAATTATCTACAACCTAAAAGTAAGCAACCAAGATAAGAGAATGTTTATAATTAAATAATATGAGATAATACCAATTTGCACTGCTAAATATAAAAGACAAAAAGAAGATGAAATATATGTTTTAAACAATTGATACAATCAAAGTAAAGGCACTTAAGCCACCCACATCACTGCACAAACCAAGACTATTGAACCATCAAATTTGAAAAGCTACGAACAAATTGCATAGTCAAATTATATCACTATGTAAGTCAAAAGATTGATTTTCATCATAGAGATCATATACAAGACTAGTTACAATATTATTCACTGCATAGAAAGAGAAGATGGAAGTGAAAACATTGGCTAGTCACTAAAAAATTCAAAATTAAATTGTGGCATTCACCCTGCTTTTATAACTCTCCTAATTTAGAAAAGGGGGATGGTTTGATCATGCAAAGTATAATTTTTTTAGGTGGTTGTTGTAAGTAAAGTAAACTATTGCAAATAAACTAATAATAACTACAAATATATTTGGAACTCTCGCTAGGATGAGATCAACCTTCTCCATAAATAACTATCTCATGCAAGTCCCTTAATTTTATTAATAATTCATTCGATGTTGACTTAACTCAAGACAAGTGAGTTGCCTCCTTACATGAAATTTCAAAGGTCAATTGTCCCCTTCTAATAATAAATTCTCCTCTCATGCAAACTAATCAAGTAAGTCTCCATAGCAAAAAACATTATCTCTTAGTTTTTTAAAAATGTCAAAATGGAGTAATTTTAAAAATTATTATAACATATTTTAACACCCTCTCCATCAAAGATGCATATTGTGGCCTTAACCTATGATTCAATGGCATTTGTATACTTCATTACCCCTCAATACTTTTTCAAAATAACTTCTTTGGATTGCATATCTGCTTTTTTATTATAGCAAATCACATACATATGCTTGTTGCACATTGACAAGATGCATACATACATGCTTCCTTATTTAGTAGAGCATGTATGCCTTTAAGATGCACTAAAAAAATTAAATATGCACACAATTGTGGATTTTTGTGCAGGGTTATTGGCTTATCTCGATTATTCACATTTTGTAGCATATTGACAACCACCCCAACAAAATTTTAATTGTAATTTACAAGCCTAAGGAAGAGTTTTAGGGGATAACCCTGAGTCTGATACTTTGATGTTAAGATCTACAAAAGAGATTTTATTCTTGAGTTTTTAAGGAGAAATTTTAGTAAGAAATACTCTTTTCCTAGGCCATCATCCCATTTCATCTAAATTTGAGGAGAGATACTCATTCTCTTTTTGTAATTCAAGTGTTGATATAGTTTGATCAAGAATACTCCTTTAGTGGCCCAAGAGGAGTGACCTGGAAAATGGTTTTTAGTGGCACCGACAACGAGGGTTCGTAACTTCCTTCTATGTGTATACTACTTTTCACATTCAATATATAACTCATTGTTCCGTTCTCCAATATTATCTATTAATGTATCTCATTAGTTGCAATTGATAGGATAGTTAACAGTTTAGTCCTAATTAATAGAGGTGGTTAGGGTTTTGTGCTTTGATATTCGTTACTTGTAGCCTTGTCTTTTGCATTATGGGATAATAATTGGAGCTTTGGAGCAAAGATTTAGGAGAAAATATCTTCAATTGAAGTCTACTTCAACCTTCAATTTCCAATTTTTTCTCTTATAACCATCTTAGATAGTTATAAAAATAAGTAAAACTTGTTATCTAATGGAAGAATGTGTTATATCTAATTTATTTCCTTTGTAATATTTCAAACCTAGATTATTTGGGGATTTTCCTCTACAACAAAATTGGTGACTCCATTGGGGAATCTCCTTAAAATTGTTTTTTATTTTTTATTTGCGATCTCATTTTCTCTTTTTGGCTTATTTTGAGTTTTGAATATAATTTTCAAATCATTGGGATTTTACTAGGTAATTTTATCTAGCTTAAGTTTTGATATTGAGTCATTTTCTAGTAAGTATACACATTCTATTATATTTACATATGCATACATACATGATTTGTTTATTTTAAGGGCACGTACATATGCATTTTGCAGTGTTTGTAGTCACATACACCCTTCAAAGTTGGATCTTTGGAGTTTGTTGTCTTGCTTTATTGTTTTTTCCCTACTTTCAAGTCTTTTGTCTTGAAGTTCTTAGTTTGTGTTATCACTCCAATATTTCTCAGGGGTTGATTAGAAAGAAATGATTAGAGGTAACCACAAACCTACTTTGGAGATTAGGATCTAGCCTTCCAAATTCTCAAAGAGGGCTCTCTCTTTATGATTTAACTTTGTTTAGTTATTTGATTTTAGGCTAGTTATGATTGTACTTGGGTTTTGATTTGGATTTGGTAGTGGGATCACTTACTTAGATGAAAAGAGGGGTGTCTTTTACCATTGGGCTATGGGGTCAAATATCCGACAAACAGGACTAGATCAAGTTCTAAAAACAGTGTCTACAAGGAAAGATAGCAGAGTTACTTCAGATCTCAAGGCTAGATGGTGAAGTGGTTTTCAATCGGATCCAAAGATAAATTAAGTGTTCCTTAGGCTGGATTATGAAGAAAGTGAAAGAGGTCAACCAGGATGGGAGAGAAATTAAGGATTCTCAGATCCGAATATCAGAAGAAAACATGGAAATGATCAACAGTTCAAAGAAGTGTGTACTTAAACAAATTCTAAGATAAATTTCTAGTTAATTCATTCAACTTTAGATGACATTCAACTTTGTGAAAAACATAAGAAAATAACAAATTTGACAAAGAAAATACTTCACTGTAATAGCTCAACACATGAATCCCGTAATGAAATATCTTTATTACTTGGTCCAACCCGCTAACTTGAAAAAATGGTACAATAAACCTTAGGTTTATGATCAAAATAACTCTACAAATGTGTAGCAATCCACCCTCAATACTTCATAATATGAAGTATTTATACAAAAATAATTTACAAAATATCCCAAACTGTCTTCGGAATTAATCTAGGAGAAAGAAATATCTCCATGCAAGAAGATAGAGACAGTTATTGAACTGTTGTTTGCTGTCCTTGTTTATTAGGTTGTGTTGTCTTTAAGCTGTGATATTTTGCATTTTAATCTCTGCTTTGCTGTTGGTCTTCACACTGGATTTTCTTTTCATTCCGACCTTTCAACTGATACACTTTCACCTGGTTGGCCTGTCATTATTCTTTCACTATGCCTTTTACCCTTACTGTACATTTTTATATTTTGACAGTGTATTTCTACAATAAGTCATTCAATTTCTCCCATGTTTCTGCATCTAGTAATTGGATATTTATCATTTTCCTATAAATCTCATCTGCCTCCGTGTACTTGGCAAAAGTGGGCTTATTTACAAAAAGGTGTTTCACCTCATGCTGGAGCTAAAACAAGTTCTCAAAAGTTTGGTATAGGACCTTGCCAGTTGGCATCCCCTTCGTAGATGAAGTGTTCACTTGATCCCTAGCCACTTCCCTAATTCTTCTATTGTAGTCCTCTTGTGTCATTAACTTATCATTTATTACCAAGGGATTGGGAAGATCCTTTTGCCTCAAAACTTCAAATTTAACCATGAAACTGTCTATAGCCAATTGCATGGTTTAACACTTATCTTCAAGGTTTAACACTAAATTCCTCTTGGTGAGGACCCTTTTTACTTCCAGTATTGTACCTGTCCTGTCAGGTATCTCCAATTCCTATAATTCAAACTTATTTTTGGAGTTAAGGAAGTGAATGATCCTTGTTGCTTCCTCTGGCATATCTCCCAATTCTGTTTTCATTCTCTGTATGGCTTATGTAGCCTCTTTCACTAAGTCAATCTGTTCAAAAATTACTTGAATGGATGGCCAAATATCATTGACAGAGTCAATGATATTGGCCCATAATTGTTCCTTAGCCTGTCCAAGGGGTTCCTTTAAAGTCAATTCCTTCTCCAAGTTTTTTATTCTTTCATTCATCCTAGTTGATTTTTGCACTTCTTCTTTGTGCATAATATGTGTAAGCTTATAGTCAGTCTCTAGACTGGTCACCTTTTCCTTTAGCTTGTTCATTTCTGTGGTTTGAATGGACATGTCTTCCATTTCCTTGACCAATTTGATAGCCTCATCACCTGTTGACCCTGTTGCTAATGTAGACGTTGTAGAAGCTGGTAGTGTTGTAGCCATTGGAGCTGTAGGAGATAATGATGCTGCCAAAGTGGAAGGTACTGCAGTAGTAACTGTTGGGATAATAGTGGTAGGGGCAGTCTCAAGACTAGCTTGTTTTAACTGTATCAAGATATCCAAGTCCTTTTCCATTTCCTTCAATTGATCATTTAATTGTAAAACAAGGTCCATCATCTCCTCCTGATGTGTTTGGATCTCTAGGACTTCTTTGGTGTGTGGGTGCTATGAATGAGGAAATTTCAGTTGTTTTTTAAGAGTTGTAATGTCCTCATTCTTCTTCTTGATCAATTTCTCAGCAGCCTTGATGTCATTGGGATCATGTCCCAGCTCAATTACCAAGTCCTCCAATGACTTGATCCTGTTGTCCTTGGCATGTGAGGAGGCCTTTTCCAATTTATATTGGGCTGTAATGTTATCCAAGGAGCTTTGCAACTTATGTGAAACCATGGCCTTTCCTGTCAAACTGGAGTATATCATCTCTCCTGCCTGCTTGTGGAATTCAATCTGGTCAATGGGATGAATATCCCTAGCCAACACCTCAAAGTCTGTTTTTTTGTAGTCAGCTGATGTCTTTGGCTATTGGATAGTTGGTTGCATGAAGGACACCTGCATTTTTCTTGGTTTGATGTCAAAAGCTGACATAAACTTGCTTTGATTTGCTGGTGTATGCTTGAAGTACTGAGCATAGGTTTCAACCTTCAACTTTTCATTTCTCAATTTGATTTCATTGTATCTATCCTTGATGTCTTTTTGTCTATCTGCTGGCCTGGTGAAAGAAGAAACCTCAATGATGAGCTGTCTCTCAATCAGTTGAGCATTAGATGTTGAAGGCTGATGTGTTTCTCCTGAAGTTGCTATACCTTTGCTTCTTTCCACCATTGTATCAGTGTCAATTATTTCCACTGATTCAATGGTGTCCTCCTATTCAGTTACAGGATTAATCTTGGGCCTTTTCCTGAGCTCACGGTGCTCATATGTGGTTTCCATAGCAAAACTGGAACCCTCCCCCTTGTTTATCTTTGGGTATCTCTCCTCATTTGCTGGGGTCTGTAAAATAGGAGGAATATTCATTGGTTCCCCTAGTTTTGGAAACTGCAGGAAAGAACTTTCATCAATTTATTTCTCTACATCAATTAGTGTATTTTCTACATCCACTACTGTGTTATCCATGTCAATTAGAGTGTTTTCCAACCATTATGATTGGTTGGAAAACCTCTCAATATCCAGTCTAGGATGGTGGATGAAAGGTCCCAATTTGACCTTGATTCTCATTTATGACTCCATAAGGGTCATACTGCCACATAAAGTTGTTTTTGAACTTCATTTGCTGTAACATCTTGTCTCCCTCTGGTCCAACTTCTCTCTTATTACAAATGAAGGGGCCCAATTGATTTTTAATTTTGAATTGGGTTTTCTTCCTAGTTTCTAGGAAGTTGACTTCATCAGAATTGATGTTTTGCCTAAACTAGTGCAAATATCCTCATAGGGAGGTATTTGGGCAGTTTGTAAGGGGCAAGTTGGCATCCATAAATTCTAATCTTTGTGTGGTTCTGGTACAAATACCAGTCTCCCACCTTATTGTTCTTGGCCAACTGTAACACCCTCTTGATCTCTTGGCTGATTCTGGACTGAGGACTACTGGTTAGCATGTTCATGACTGGATGGACAAATGCATCAATGAAATCCTTATAGGTGAATGTAGTGGAGTATTTCTGGATTAAGGGTGTCCAATAAATAACTAACCTTGGATTTCCTTTGGTATCCAGCTACTGGATGCTGACAAGGAATTCATCTTACTGATAATATAAACACATGAAATAATATAGAAGAATACTTGAAAACTCTTTTAGTTGCTAGTCTAGTGAACTGTTCATGCATCCTGTCTGCAATGAATTGAATATAGTTATAAATAATAACAAGACGCTTTCCCAAGCTAAAGATGGAAATAAAGGCCAGGACAACTTCATCCACATGCTCATCTGTGGTATATGCTAAGATGCAAGAGAGCATGGTAATAATCTGTCTGCCCCTTTATGAAAAAATGGTGGTAGCATAAGGGGGACTATCTATGGGAGTACGACATTCCTCTATGATGAAATTTTTGAAAATTTGGGCTATTTTGGCCAGGTCAAACTTGACATATAAGTCCAGCAAGTCTCCAATAGAAAGTGGGGTCTCATTAGAGCTTGGTTGGACCTGAAGCATTCGGTTGATAGATTCTGCAGTGATGGTAAATAACACTTGCTGGTTAGGGGTGACAACAACTCTTTGGCTAGGAATGTAGCAAGCATGAAAGAAATGGATGATGTCTGGGAATGGATGTACTTCTGGAAACAAATATTTGGGAAAATTAGATTCCCAAAGGTGGATGTCATCATTTTGGTTTAAGAATCTGTCCTTACTCCAGCAGTGGAGCTTTAGAAGGTAAGCAGGGGAAGCAATATCTTTTATTTGAAAATCTATGTCTGCTAATGCAAGGTGGTCGATGTCCAGGTGAGGAGTTTGTAGAGGCCTCACTTCCAGGGAGGTTTGGGAAGCCATAACTAGGTTTAGAGATATGAATTAGGCTGGTAGAGGTTCTAGAAGTGAGGTTTTATGAGTTTCTAGTACAGTGAGTGAGAAATTACAAACCGTAAAAGGAGGGTTTGGGGTATACAAATAAGCTTGTCTTCAATTTAGGCAAATTTCTTAATTTATTTCAATTAATTAAGTTTTCAGCTAGACTATGCATTTTCAAATTGAAGGGTTGTTCTGGTTTTCCCAAGAATACCTGGAAATTGGCGGTCTCGCTTGCAAATTGGGTTCAATGGTGAATGCAGAGGGTACGATGGCTTCAACTGTGAACTGGTTGCTTGAATTGGGTGTTTGGAGCTTCTTCAGGCGACAAACGGTGGTCAATTTGGTTGTTTTTAGGCTTAGGGTGTCGCAAATGGCTTGAGTCGCAGTTGCAGTGAAAAATGAGCGAAAAGAGCAAATTGGGGCTTTTCCGGAATTTTAATGGGTAACAGTCACATTTTGGCGCGGAAAATATAAATGAATAGTGGGCAGTTTTTTGGCTTAGGAGGGGAGGTGGTTTTTTGTGCCATCGCACCGCTTTTGGACGGTAGGCAGTATTTTTCGCAAGTACGTGATCTAGCCTGGGGCCGCCACGTAGCGGAACAGTGCCTAGGCAAAACCACTAATCTTGCATGCTCTCGGGCTGCTATAGGTCGGACAGTGAACTCACGTGATATGGATGCGCACCGTCGGATCTGGGGGTAGGAGATCGGACGACTGTCGCGTGGTTAAACTGCATGGAGGGAATCGGGAAAGGGATTTGCGGGGCTCGAAGTTTAATTACAACAAATTGTAATTAATTAGTGTATAAGGTCGGGATTAAATATAAGTAGCGGGATAATAAAGTGGGACTAGGGGTTATGTGCTGGGGTTTTTTAACCGTACCAAGGGTTGGTGGGTTAAAAAAGGGTTTTTCGGGCAAATATAAAGCGGTGAAATTAATTAGATAATGCGGGGGGATAAAAACTTAGGATAAGGGGGTTTTTATGGTTTTTTGAAGGGAAATATGGAAATTAATAAGGGGGGAAAGTAATATTTGTAATGGGAAATGGGTTTCACACTAGGGAAAAGGGGTTTTGGGTAGGGGGGATGATTTTTGAAGGATAATTACTAAGGAAAAGTGTGAAACCAAGGGGTAAGTGTCAAAATGAAAGGAAAAGGGGATTTATAACTAATAAATGGATACTGGGGAAATTAGCAAATAAGCATGTGGGGGCATAGTGAAATGAGGGGAAATTAGTTAAACCAGCTTGTGAACATCTTTTCTTTCTCATAAATGCCCCTGCACATGAAACATAAGATTAAGCATGATAAATGTGCTTTTGACTCAGCAACCTTGTACATTTGAAACCTTTCTTCTACCTACCCTTTATTTATCCTAACATTTTTTCTTCATTTTATTGGGTGCATTTGAGCTTGCTGACCCTTTATTTCCTTTTCTTTTGACAAGGAAACTATATAATTCTAACCTTATAACTTCCAATGGCTCATATTATTATGAGCTCATTTTTATTCTCTACTTAACTACTGATCTGCCAAGGTTAAACAATTTGGCTAGATCTTTATTCTCTATATATCAACATAAAATTTAAACCATCAATAAGTCAAGATTAAGCTATTTGACCATCATGGATTGTGGCATTTCTGACAAGTTGCACACAACCTTATTTTGCATAAAAAAAGTAAAAAGTAGTGGCATTTGAATTGCACACTTTCATGATCTGTTTTATTTCTTTTTTGGTGTTCATATTTTTCACTTTTTGTTTTATCTTTTTCTTTCTTTTTGTCCTTTGATTATTCTTTTAGGACATACCCTCTTTACATTTTTTAATTTTTAATATGGAAAACATTTTGCAGAAAGCAAAATCATATACAATATTACAAGACTAACCATTGGCAATTCAAAGTTATGAATCCTATTATTATAGGACCCTAACAGTGGCTCCACACGGGGATGGCATTTCCTAGTGAAATGTCAAGAACTTCAAGATTAGTAGCCTTTGGAATTGTGGCTGTAGTTAACTTGTAAACTGTTCTTCTGTGATTATGCTTTATTCACACCTATGACGGTGAACCCTTCAAAGCTCAGGGCCTTCTCTTCGGGCTTCAACTTCAAAAGATTACCATCCAATCCAATCTAAACTCTGTAATGTTATATACAATGAGTAAAGTAAAGTGAACTACTATTAATCTGTGGATAAGTAATGCTTCAACATTCTACCATTGATAGGTCCTCCTGGTAGATTTGTTCCATCTAACTCTCTCAAGAAAAATTCATTGTTACCTCCGTAACCATAAATGACATAAGGGCCTTACCACAAAAAATCAAATTTACCATGTTTGCCCTTATCTTCTCTTCTAGAATCCCATTTCAGTACTTTGTCACCTATGTAAAAATCATCAACTTTAGTCTTTTTGTCAAAAATCTTTTTGATTTTATCCTGGATTACTTGTGATTTAACATAGACTTCTTCTCTAGTTTGTTGCAAGTGTATTGTTTGATTTATCCTCCTTTGGATATCATTCGGTTCTACCTGCAACTCTTGGATGATCTTCATCACTGGCACTCCTAAAGAGGATGGAAAAACAACATCCATTCCATATACTAACTGATAAGGAGATGTACCAATGGACTTTTTGGTAGTTAGTCTATCTGCCCATAAGGCATTGACCAACTTTTTGTTCCATGTCTTCTTGTTGTCTTCCAATAGTTTCTTAATGATATTGACAAGGCTTTTGTTAGAGGATTCTACAAGTCCATTACCTTGAGGGTAATAGGCAATGGAATGGCCCAGGGTGATGTGATATTTGTTACAAAAGTCTACCATTTTCTTGGATTTAAAAGCAGTTGCATTATCAGTAATGAGCTTTTAGGGGCATCCAAATCTTGACAAGATATTGTTTTCAAGGAATGAGATAATGACAGAGTCTGTGGCTTGTCTAGAAGGGATGGCTTCTATCCATTTGGTAAAGTAATCGGTGGCTGTCAAAATCCATTTATGTTGAGCTAAGGAGGCTAGGTGAATTTCTCCAATGAAGTCTAAACCCCATTGTTGAAATGACATTTCTGTGGAGATGGGTTTGAGAGGTAAAAGTCAAAGTTTCCTTTTACCCTGAAATATTTGGCACTTATGACAGGAGGTCACATGTTTCTTGACATCTACAAAAAGAATGGGCCATTAAAAACCAGCCCTTAGGATCTTATCAGCGGTTGTTTTCCAATACAAGTGTCCTCCACAATCTCCTACATGAAATTCTTGCATAATTTTATCATCTTCATCTTTCAGCAAACAATTTAATAGAATGCCACCATTGTCTTTCCAAAATAAAGAATTATCTATGATACAATATTTCAATGGTTTCATTTTCAAAAATCTAACTTTAGTTCTAGATAAACCAAGAGGAGCTTGTAAGTTTAGTAAGACAAATATGATATCTGCATACCAAGGTGAATCTGTAAAAGGTTCATTGATCTGTGGAGTCGCCATCTCTTCCTGATCATCTAGGGCACCAATGAAATTTATATCTAAGGTCTGACAATTCAATTCAACCATGAGTTTGGCTAAACCTTGGTCTTTGATAAGTTTTGTAGGCTTTATTTCTATGTCATATTCCAAAATAGTGGCAATCCATTTGCTTCTCTTTCCTTCAGGCCCATTTTGTGTCAAAATGTCCTTTACTACTAAATTTGGAACATAAGCAATGATGTGTGAATACAAGATGTACACTCTAAAATCTTTAATAGCTTTCACTAAAGCTAGTGCTTGTTTTTCCATTATGTTGTACTTTAGTGTTGCATCTCTTAAATATTTATTGAAAATGAAATGGGTTGTTCATATCCTTGATCATTCTTTTGCAACAAGACTGCTACAATAGTATGTTCTAAAGCAAAAGAAAAAAATATAAAATCTTTTTGGAAGTCAGGACCTATGAGGACTGGAGTTTTGGTAAGGGCTTGTTTGATGGCCTCAAAAGACTTTTTAGCCTCCACTATCCATTTAAGTGTTGAATCTTTTCTTAACATGTTATTTAGTTCTCTAATTAATTCAACTAAATTTGAAAAATGAATTTCCTAAGAAAATTTATTTTTCCTAAAAATGACTGTAATTCTTTGACGTTTCTAAGATGAGTGATGGTCAATATTGCCTCTATTCTAGCAGGATCTATTCTAATTCCATCTTTGGATATTATGTGTCCCAAGATTTTACCTTCTTCTAGACTGAAGAGTATCTTTTTTGGATTTAATGAAATACCAAATTTTCTGCATTTAATGAAAACTCTTCTCAGGTGACCTATATGTTCATTATCAGATTTGGAAAAGACTGTGAAGTCATCTTGGTAAACAACTAGGAAGTTATGGATTTCTTTGGCAAAAGTTGTATCCAAAGCTCTTTGAAATGTTGCCACTGCATTCATTAATCCAAAAGGCATTTTCAAATACATGAAAGTACCCCAAGGAGTAGTAAATGCAGTTTTTGCTTGGTCCTCTGATTGAACTAAGATTTGGTTGTATCAAGAAAATCCATCAAACAATGAAATTTTGGATGAGCCTACTACCCTCTGAAGAATATGATCCATTTTTGGGAGAGGATAGTTATCTTTCAATGAAACTTTGTTCAGATTTCTGAAATCAACGCAGAGTTTGATTTCTCCTGTTTTCTTCCTAGTAGTGACTAAGTTTGAGACCCAATCTGAATATCTAATGGGAGCTATGATTTGGGAATCATACATCCTTTTGACTTCCTTTTCAATTGATGGCATAAGAACTGGATTAATTCTCCTAAGTTTCTGTTTAAAAGGTTTATCGTCTTCTTTGATAAGTATCTTGTGTTGAATTATGCCGGTGTCATAAAAATTTAGGTCTTCATAACTCCAGGCAACGACATATTGAAAATATTTTAAAATACTTATATATTTAACCTTTTCATCTGGAGGTAAGTCTTTTGATATTTTAATGAACTTAGGTCTTTCTTCAGTTCCTATGTTACATTCTTCTATATCTGCTCTTAAAGGCTCCATTTTCGGTTTTCTAGCTACATCATTTGAATCAAACAAATCCTCTAAGGGGACTAATCCCTTAGGAAAAAAATTATTTTTAAGGTTTAGAATTTCAGGATCATCATTCATTATTTCTTCTATTTCTACATTTTCTAAGTTATCTATTTCTACTTTAGTGAAATTAGTGGGTTTACCTATATCTAAAACATTTATATCTATCCCACTATCTATGTCATTGTCTACTGTACAATTTGTATCTATATTACAATTTTGAAACTCACCTTCAACATTCATGAAATCATAAATTTGAGAATCTTGTGAGAAAATCTGCCAATATTTCAAATTGTCAGGTATGACAGGCCTATGTCTCACTTCTGCAGTGTACTGGTGGTTGGGTTGAAAAGGAAATTTGCAGGTACTAGCAAAAGTGGCCAGACTGTGGGCTTGCATATTCTGTTTTCTAGGAATGGCAGCAAAGTCTATTTCCAGAAGGTCTTTAATCAAATCTAGGAAGGTCTCTCTATATTGGCTAAGCCCAAGATTATTTACAAAGTATTCACCTTTGATTTGTTTAATAATCAATTCTAAGTCTCCCATTATAGAAACTCTCTTGGCTCCAAGTTTTCTAACCATTTGTAGTCCTAAGATTAGAGCTTCATATTCTGCCATGTTATTTGTGCATTTAAAGTTTAATCTAAATGCATGACCCTCAGAATGATTGTTTTCCATGTTGTGAATCCACACTCCTGCACCTGCTCCTAGTCTATTCACAGATCCATCAAAATCCAAATGCCATAGAGACTCATGAAAAATGTTTTCGCTATCAGGTGTTTTGTATTTTTGTTCTACAACTGTGATTTCCTTTTTGTCATGTTATGAGTTGTAGAAGATGAAAGATTCCATATCAGAATGCATGGAGTATATAGGGAAATTATGTGGTTTTTCTACACTTCTCACCATGTATTTGATCAAGGTCTCTCTATAAAGTTTTCTTTGTTGACCAAAAACAGAGATGGTGGCATATGACATATCTAATTGTAAATATCCTTGTAATTTTGCTCCCCATGAGCGAGATAACATCATTCCATATTTGGGTGGGATGTTAGCAACTACTATGTCCATGACAATACTCTTTGCTGGGCACTGGACAAGAGTTACGCACAAATCCTTGATCAGGCCGAGGCATTTAACTTGGCTAGAGTCAAAGGAAAAGAGGTCCTTATATGGTCTGGTGATATCTAAGTTTAGTCTCTCCATGATTGCTTTTGGCATTAAGTTATGGGATGCCCCTGAGTCTAGCATAGCACTCTGTAATATTTTGTCATGAATGTTCAACTAATGTAGAAAGGAGGGATATTCCCTTGCTGATGTGTACCATTTACTTCAGGGCCAAAGAATAACTCAGACTGATCGTCATTCAAATTCACAACATCCTCCCCTTCACCTATATTCAATGTTCCAGTGATCTGTGATCTATATGATTCATTTTCACTAGCTCAGCCAAAGGGACTGATATTTTCAATTTTTCTATCTCAGTTTTAATGTTGAAAGGCAATTGAGTTTTGCTTGATTGGGTGAGATCTTCCTTAGAAAATGTGGTCTGTGTGTTTTTATCTTCTTTTTCTGTACTAGGCACTTCAATCTATGTTTCAGCAGTTTTGTTTTGAATTCTCTTATTTGGAATGTTTTGAGTAATAGTTTCAGTTTGAGTTTCAGATGAAGTTATATATACAATTTTTGGTCTGGAAGACTCCTGAGTTCCCCTAGGGAGGATTTTTATAATTTTGGTGACATGAGCTTCTGTTATCTTTTTAGTTTGGGTTTGGATTGATCTCTTAGTGGGAATTTCATTATTCTTTTTACTTCTTAGGCTATATTGTTTGTCAACCTCATATATGGCAGATTCATAGCCCTATTTAAAGTCGAAGGACTCTCCAGATTCTAATTGCAATTGTTGCGACATGTACAATTCCTGTTCTTCTTGAGTAAGAAAAACAACATCTTCATTTTTTATCCCTAATAGATTTATCTAGGTGTCATCCTCTCTCTCAAGGTTTTGTGAACCCTCAGCATAGTTTTTCTAGAAGGGTGGTCTAATTTGCTGATCTAGTATAGCATTCTTTCCAGTGTTAGGATTCTTCCTGAAGTTGGGGTTTCTTATTGGGGGTGGTTGTTGATTCTCCCACTGAGTTTTTCTTTGCATGTTTTCTAATCTATCCATTATTCTTTCTACACTCTTTGCTAAACTATCTATTTTACCATCATAAGTGGAAGTTTCCTCTTTAATGATAACTCTTTTTTCATTTCTCATCCTAGCTTTCTTAGCTAATAGATTGACTTCTACACTAAAAACATTACTTTGCATTTGTTCCAATGTTTCAAGGTTTCTTTCTCTTAACTTGTATGACATATCAGTGTTAAAACCATTAGGGAATTTGATCAATGCTAGGTCTGGTGGAGGCTTAATATTAGCAGGGATTGCATTTTATATGCTATTGAACCTAGTACAATAATCCTGAACTGACTCATTAGGAGCTCTTCTAATGTTATCATATTCAGAAAGTATTTTCAAAGGGTTTTTCTTTCTCTTCCATCTATCAATGAATAATCTATGAAAAGCAGCTAAGTCTGTAATGTGATTAGCAGGTAAAGCTTTGAACCATTTCTTTACATCCCCAGTTAATGTTTGGGCAAACAACTTCATTTGGACAAACAACTTCATTTGGACATCAGATTCATCAATCTCATGCAACTCAAAATAGTCAGTCATTTTTTTCACATGTTGTTGGGCAATATACTGACCAGTAGCATCAAACAAAAATATTTTGCTTTGGTAATCTTGGGGCATGGCATGGAGTTGTGCTGGTAAGACCAAAGGTGCATATCTATCTGCCATGGCTGAGATTTTGGCTTGACTAGGGGGCAAAGTGCTGGTGCTTGAGGAAGGGCTTGAAATGGATGGAGATGAACTAGATGAGGTTGATGAGTTTGGTGGGATAGGAAGCTGATGAACAACTGGTTTAGGGGAATGAACTATGGTGGATATTATAGGTGAGGTGGTAGTAAATGAAGGTGTATTTACAGTATTTGAAGATTGTGTAGAAATTTCAGAGGCAGCAGCAGTGAGGGAAGCTAATTCAACTAATTGTTGAAGGTAGGCATCATCTATATGGCTTATCAATGTAGAGGTTAAAGCTTCTAGCTTGTCAAAAGTATCCAATACAAGTTTATCTAAATCTGGATGTATAGGCACCTTTTTTGACTCAATGAATTGAATAAAATTAGGGTCTAACACAATTTCATGAATTGCATTTTCTGATTTAGTTCTAAACAATGAGAGGTCAAATGACAAATCAAATGGAATTTCCTCTAAAGTTGATAATTCCTCGGGGTGAATTTTATTTAACTAATTGGCTATTACTTGCTTGAGTTTCTACCTTTTTTGGTTTTCTTAAAATTCTGTCAGGGTCATCAACTATTGTAGCAAGGTTTGGATTTGGATTTGCCCTGGTATAGTGAGTCTTTTTGGGAGCCGGAATCTTAATTTTTTAATTGTTTTTTGAAACTTTTTAACATCAACTCTTTAAAATGACCTTAAGGGGCAAAAGATGAAATTTAAGGTTTCCTTAAAGTTTTATTACTCTGAGGATCGAAGTCCCCAGTATGGTCGCCAATATGTTATCACTCCAATATTTCTTAGGAGTTGATTAGAAAGAAATGATTAGAGGCTACCACAAACCTACTTTGGAGATTAGGATCTAGCCTTCCTAATTCTCAGAGAGGGCTCTCTCTTTATGATTTAACTTTGTTTAGTTATTTGATTTTAGGCTAGTTATGATTGTACTTGGGTTTTGATTTGGATTTGGTGGTGGGATCACTTAGATGAAAAGAGGGGTGTCTTTTACCATTGGTTTATGGGGTCAAATATCAGGCAAACATGACTGGATCAAGTTCTAAAAACAATGTCTATAGGGCAAGATAGCAGAGTTACTTCAGATCTCAAGGCTAGATGGTGAAGTGGTTTTCAATCGGATCCAAACAGAAATTAAGGGTTGATTAGGCCGGATTATAGTGAAGGAGGTCAACCGAGATGGGAGAAGGATTCTCAGATCCGTATATCAGAAGAAAACATGGAAATGATCAACTGTTCAAAACAGAGTGTACTTAAACAAATTCTGAGATAAATTTCCTGTAGAAATTTTGAATAATATGACACTTATTCACAGAGATTATCCCAATTATACACTATTGCGGAATACATGCATAATACATAACCTCCTCTACATTGATCATCAATTTTGCGGAATTAAAAACAATGAAACATCAATCGCATGCGCACATTAACACAGTATGTAACCCGGGGAAAGCATACAGCTAAAAACCCCACGCTATCTATATATTGTAATGATTGAGAACATGTAACAATACATAGTACAATACTCCTCACAAGTACTCAGTACTATCTCCACCTGTTACACACAAAACTAGCTCAGATTTGAATCAATCACAGGTTCAAATCTCCTCCACTGCTTGCCTACCTCCACTGCGCAATTCTACATGAGAATAGATGAGAATGGCTGATCCAAACTCGTATTTTCCTTGGCTGAACCACGCAATCCTCATTGGCAATACTCAATCCATTGATTGTGAAAATCTCATGCACAACTATAGTCACAACTGACAGCTGTCTTGCCCTTTCACTCACCTCTAACACTTGTCTCCACTGAACTGTCCATGCACTGAGTTAACTGATGTATTCTTTAGTTGCTTTATGAGTTAATAATTAGTGAATTAATTCACATCAGTCATCACTAGTGTATTCTGCAGTTAGACTAAATACAATTAGTTCAACAAGTCAAACTGAACACAACTCCATCAACTCCTCAATCAACTCCACCAAACTCAACCACTTGAGTTATAACTGAAGTCCTTCATGCAATAGCTCAACTAACCCATAAGAAAAGCGTATTTCCTTCTGGCAGCTGCATGTGACACATCCGTAGCTCGAACTGAAGTGCTCCAAGAGGATAAGATAATGTTTATAGTCCAAATATTATTAAGAGCTAATAATATTCGACTGTTCTATTTTTAGCCTGGCAGTCTAAAAATAGACTCCGCCCATATGTCTAAAAATAGAAGTCCATCTATTTTTACCAACATGACCAATCATCCACAATTCGCATCCTGCAACTCATAGACCATGATCCATATGTCTAAAAATAGACTTTGCGCCAAAAATAGCCTGCGGGCCCACTTAGTGAAGGCGACTCCTTTCCATTAAGCTCCATCATCTTGTTGCATTTTCAACACTCCCTCTCAACAAGATATGGATTATTTGCAACCCCTATCTTGCAACTCTGGAATGTTCTGCATGCAACACAATTTCCCGGTCCACTTGCTCCAACAACACTTGGAACAAAAACACTCCCAACTGACCACTCTGTTGGGCTAGGAACATACTCTGATGCTGAAGCTCTACCCATGCTGCTGACAAGTTCTCCTCTCTGACATCTGTGCTACTACTGCAACATCTCCATGCATCTCACACCATTGCACACCTCTCTGTGCCACCTAGCACTGTGCAAAACACTTGTGCCTCTCGCATTGCTGCAGCCTGCTAGCTATGCGCTGTCCTGGGATTCCCTACACTGTCGCTCTCTCTGCGCTCCATCTGCATCTGTCTCTACCCAATCAGTCAGTTCCTGCTACTCCCACATCGGGGCTCCCGTAGCAAGGTCTCATCCAAGAGGTTTGGTACCTCAAGGATCTTGCCCCTCCTCCTTGGGACGATCACTCTATATCGCCCACCACCTACCTGAGGTATGGTTGCATGTGATCCCTCAGCCCCCTGGCTCGAATTTTCCCCTACTGGAGTCTCTGCATGAGTGGATGCCTCCACTATATCTCCTCTCGCCGGGCTTCCCCTGTTGTGGCTGCCACCACAACCTCCTAAAGCTGTTCACCAATTGTGGCTCCTCCATAATTGTTTGAGACTTCTTCTGCTCTGCATGTTGAGAGGTAATATATACTCCGTCCTCAACCACCAATCTCCATCAATTGCCTCACAGATCAAGGTTTTGCATGCATCTTGAACCTCAAGAGCATACAGGGTTCTTGACCTGTGAACCAATCTGCTTCACCTGTCTAGTGATG